>OZ010799.1:245295761-246602104 GCA_963932465.1 Maratus speciosus
AAGATCTATTTTGTATCAATGAAGAGTAGAAAAAAAAATTAAAACACGGTTCAAAGTATCTAAAGAAAAGCTTTTCTGAGAGTTTTGAGATTGCTACTGGTTTTCCATATAATGAAAAATTAAAAATAAAGTGGACAAAATCAATTTCACACACTATTAAAACCATATTTCATGGTCCAATTTCCAAATGTAACGGTGTTGTTGTTATTGTTGTTGTTGTTTTTGCGTCCAATTATCTACATGAGGGATATATGCCGGATAGGAAGGGGGAAGTTCCCTGTGTGGGATTTTTTTAAAGGGATCCTAATCCATGTTTACGCAAAGTTCGAAGAAAACTATGGAAAATTCCGAACGGTTAGGGCGACGAGCGCAACATGTGTTCGAACCTAGCACTTCCCTGTCAGATATGAAACACCACCTCTTTACCAACAGTGCCATCATTCAGTTTAATTGCATCAAGACAAAACAAGCAGCCACATATAGCAATACACTGTTCATTTCCTGAAAGAAATAGAACAATAAACGGGTATCAAGATCATATCCCTAATTGATATCCCTATTAACCCTTTAACAGGTTTTTTTAACGCAATAAACTAAATATACGGCCATAACCCTACTTTTTTCTAACTAAGATATTCGCTTTATTTAATTGAAAAATTTCTGTCATTAAATAAAGGTCAATTCCACAGAAAATTCTAATTTGGGGGGGAGGGGGAATAAAATTTATAATATATTTAATTTAAGGTGATGATTGGAAAACTTGGTATATTTATGTTCCATAATAAAATCCTAATAAAACAGCAATGTAAATTACTGTTTACAAACTGAGTTAAGTACCATTATTGTCTTTGTAAGTCATAATGTTACGTCAGTTACACACTAAAAGTTACGTCAGTTACATGTGTAAATGCCATTTTTTATTTTTTATTGTTCAGAAATTAATTAAACAAGTTACTGTTATAATTTGTCATTACTTAGTGTTATTCAGAACATTAAATCCCATTTTTTTAACGGGATAGTTTTGATAATTTTTACACTTCAATAAAGGCAGAAAAAATATTTGTATAATTTTATGTTACATCTGTTACGCAATTTTGAATTGCAATTTTTGGGGCTAAAAGAGAGATTGAAATAATCTGCAGGTATTTGGGTATTCAGTCCTTAGTATGAATTATTTTAAATCGTAAAAATTTGTTCTAGCTTTATTAGTAAATTTTCTACACAGTTTTGAAAACAAAATTCGGTGATCAAGTGTTACGTCAGTTACGATGGAATTGACCTAAAGCGAAGATTACAATTAAAAGATAGTGGAAACTGAAATTCTTTTTGGGGAAAAAATTCTTCTTGCACGTTTAGTGTACAGTCGTGGAAAAAAAAGTAAATACCCCTTACTAACTCTGCAACAAATTGTAGTAGAAGAAAACTACTGGTTCCAAAAGACTGGAAATACAGTCTACATTTAAATGATGTGCATAAAATTTCTTTAGAGTGCCATCTACATATCAAAACAAAAACAAAAATTCAATAGCAAAACCCAATTTTGATAATATATTTTTAATTTTTGGATCAAACTACGCTCTGAAATTTCAAGTAATTTGGAAGATAAGGTCTTGAATTATAAATATTCAAAATTTAGAGCTTCTAATGTTAAATTACATTTTCACATTTTTATTAATATATCCTAATGTGATACTTTCTTTGTGTGTAGTTGTAATACTTAAAAACCTAAATTGAATTTGTAACTTTAAAATTTTTCCAATAATTAAGTTTCCGAATTATAAATTATGAAATTATATTCGAAAAAAAAAAAATATGAATTGAAACCTACGATTTCTTTTTCTAGAATTATATTTATTATGTCCTGCATAATGCGCAAAATTTCATTTCTTTTTTTTCAAGTAGTTTTAAAATTATGCTTAAAAAACGTCAAAATGGCGGTTTAAGGGCTCATCTATGATGTGCAGAAAAGCATAATTTCATAAAATATATATTTTACTCAATTTATTGAAACATTTGGGCTGGCAATAGTCGAAACATATTAAGCGAAAGAAATGGTCATATTGGCAAAAAAGATTGTATTAATAGAAGTGACATGGTCATTTTGTGTCATATCAACAATCGAGTACCGAACTTCCTTTTGAATACAGACCTAAAAACAGGCTCATTTTAAAATAATTTCTCTTAAACTAATCGTACGCATTTTATGGAAATTTGTATTTAGGCTAACTGAAGTAGGCAGAATTTATTTATGGTGTCAAACGTGAGTATTACTATTGGAAAAAAAGCTCGTTTTGATAGCTATATGGCACCCTAAGCAAATTTTATATACGTCATTTAAAAGGAGACTGTATTGCCAATCATTTGGTACTAGGAACTTAACTTTCTTCTACGATAATTTGCTGCAGAGTTAGTAAAGGGTGTTCTATTTTTTTTCTCCTTTTTCTTTTTTTCGACGACTGTACGTAGAAATTTGCCAACGGGTAGAAAGTTGGTTAAAAATAAGTGTTACAAAGCAGAACACTTAAAAATTTATACATGGAAATTGAGTATAAGAATACCATGAAAATCGTCCAAAAACATATAATAAACAGTCTCAGCAGATTGCGCAAAATGCTGTTTTTGCAGAAATATGTGTGCAGTAATTTTCCAAAAGAATTTTTAATGTAGGATAACGCTGTTTGATAAATATTCAGATCTTTTGTAGAAACAAAGTCGGGTCATAAACTGCGAGAAAATAGAAAGAAAAAAACGGACCAGAACGTAGTCCGTGCATACCAGGGCTGCGGAGTCAGTGGGTAAAATGGACGACTCCAGGGGCGACATTTGGGGGAGGCAATTGCCCCCCTCAAGGAATTTGATATTTCAAAATGAATCAGTCATCACGTGTTGCTCAATTTTTTTTTTTCTGAAATTGCACAAAAGCCAAAATAACGCCAGTTTTCGAAATTAAAAAGTTATCCTTAAAAAAGCAGTTAAGGACAGAAATTGACAATTATCAATAATATTTTCTAAAACCTTGTTATTGGGAGATTCTCAAAGTGAGATGCACTTATTAATGAGTACTTTGGCTAATTTTTAAAAGATGTGTGATAATCAAATTATATCAGTAATGTTTCTCTTCAATAATGCAATTGTATAGTGGTCCTCAGATATATTTAAAAAAATCTAAAGAAATATTTGCCCCCCTTAAGAAATTTCTGAAATGGCGCCCTTGTCCGACTCTTTCGCTTAAAAATGGACCTGACTCCGACTCCGACTGCGCAGTCCTGCTTGTAAAATGGACGACTCCGACTCAGGGAATGTTAATACATCCTACTCCGACTCCAACTCTTTCGTTCAAAAATGGGCCTGACTCCTACTCCACAGCCCTGGTGCATACCACTAAAACATTTTTTTAAAAACAAGAATACAAGAAGTAGGAATATTGGAAGGCAAAGGTTTAGTGCTGCCATCTATTGCTTATTTGAATAAAACATTTTAAATGAATACTTACAGCAGCGGGCTCAACAGTTAGAACTTACCGAGATCAATAAATTCGTAATTTTAAATTCCGCGGCACGCAGACCAGTATTAGGAAAATTTTAAAACCATAAATATATTTGTATAACAATGATCACAGAATTTCCATTTTATTATTATGAAATGCTCCTACTCAATATAACAAAATTATAACAGATGGACAGACCACGGTATGTAAAAATTTTTAATAATAATCTTTGCCTTATTTAATAGCAAAAAGAGCATATTTAATCATAATTAATTTAAAGGATTTTTATTTTTAACAAAAATATTATACACCGCGGTCTACAGTTTGCCCATCAGTTATAATTTTGTTATAAAGATCGACCGAAACGGGCTTTTAAGACCGAAACTGAAACCTAAATTGAATTTCGGTAATCTTCCTATTTTCAGCCAAAAACTGACAGGGTTTATCTAACAAGGCCTGATTAATGCAGGGGCATGCGGGGCAGCTTCCTCCCGCCATCTGCGGGAGCCCGCTATGGACTTAATAAGGTTTTTGTTAAAAGAGTCCCAAATTGTTAAAATTGATCAAAAGTTATCACAATTCTTACACTTTAAAAGATTAGGAAGAGGATGTGGGTTTTAACTTCCACTCTCTGCTTCCCATAACCCCCCCCCCCCCCCTCTCCTCCCAAAAAAGGAACGCACATCATCTCAGAAAACTAATGTTATAAAATTTTATACAGAAGTACTTTAGTGCTGAGGAATGCAGTAGCAATATCACAATTTCGAAATTTGTTTCTTTTAGTAAAAGTGCATGCCTGCATTTACCTTTCCATATCATGGAATCACCCAAATGCATGTTGATGCAACACAAAGATTATGAAAAATAGCCAAGAGTGACTGAAAAGTCCTGTATTTATATTTCAAAAGTTCACACATGACATTATATTCCTATACAAAAAACTGGTGTATTCTATCATCCGTTAAAGTTATGACCGTCTTTTTGTGATACCCTGTATATAGATGTGAATAGTACCTGTTAAGAAATTTATGTATACAGTGAAACATCCCTGTGCGACCACCTCTCTGAATGACCATTTTTTCATGGAACGAAATTTATTCCCATAGGCTCAATACTAATTTTACCTTCATTTAGAGACCATCCCAGTTGAACTCCCTCCATGAGCGACCCATTTCTTTGAAGAAAACGAAACAATTTCCGTTTTTTCGTGGTCGCTTGAAGAAGGTTTTATTAGAAAAATAATTCCGGAGAATTAAATCCGGAGAGAAAAATAATTTCCTTATCCATCAAACTTAAAAACTAAGTTTAGATTTTTTTTTTTTTTTTTATTCCAGTAACTTTTAAGTGTTTAAACCCCTTTGTGCGTTTTTAGCCAATGAATTTAACTCTGATGACAAATTAAGAACGACGGTCAATAAACTCCCCCGCCCTATTCTGTCAGAAAACTCTCAAAGAAATAGATAAATTAATGAAATCGTCATTATTTGTTCCCGTTGAAAGAAAAATGCATTTATTTACTGAACTTCGAAATGACTTGAAAATAAATGTTATAAAAGATAAAACCGTCAAATCAAAACAAATGTCAATGTATTCATTTTTTAACCTCTGCAGTGTTAACTTTTGTTTTGATACTTAAATTTTCATATTTTTTCCTAATGTGAAAAATAAATTTTAGTAACTTTAATTGTTACCTTTTTCAACAATTAAAATCTAGATTTATACATGACCTCCATTAAGAGACCACGTCTCGGAGCGACCCATTTTTATTGGAACGGAACGTAATCGCTTTAGGGGAGTTTTACTGTATGTTACCGTTAAAGCGCATAATCCGTTATTTCTTAAAATACCTAGTTATTTTATGAAATGACTAACCAAGTCCATTAAAGTGTGTAAAATTATTGAATTTTACAATTTGACAAGTTTTTTTTTATATATATATATAGAATAACGATTGTCTAACCGTTGGCACACGAAAGCCGTTTGAAACGATTACAGCTGGTTATAGTGAGTTTTTTAACCGGTTATGGCTCTTTCGCAATCAGAGTGTATGCTGAATTTCTTAGACCTCTTCTTTGTTGCTAACTGTCTTTCGGAGTGCATGTTTTGTCGATATGTGTATTGAACTTGCATAAATTTGTAAGCGGTGTATTTATGTTAGCGTTTTTCATTTGCGATTATTCACAAATATTTTTGTAATCTCTTTTTTAAACAATGAGTTCTACAGGTATGAGAGATCATTCGGTAAATAAGAAAAACTTAATGCAAGAGCAGTTAGAATCCTTGTTAAACTAGTATGTAGTGGCCATCACAAAACCTTCTTCCATATAAATCACACCAATTAAATCATTTAAATAGTACAAGAAATTACATCAATTTAGTACCGATTCACATCAAATTATATCTGAATTTGAAGTTTGATAAATTAGTTCTTGAGATAGAGCTATTGTGGAAATTCCGAAAAATGTAGCATGGCAGCGCCACCTGTTGAGCGATTTACACCAAAACATAAACAGCTCTAATTGATATCAAGGTATACATGAATCTGAAGTTTAATGAAAATTCGTGCATTAGTTATTGAGATAGAGCTATAGTGGAAATTCTGAAAAATGCAGCATAGCAGCGCCACCTGTTGAGCGATTTGCACCAAAACATAAACAGCACTAATTGATATCAAGGTATACCTGAATCTGGAGTCCATTGAAAATCCAAGCATTAGTTCTTGAGATAGAGCTATTGCGGAAATCGCAAAAAAAACGGCATAGAAGCGCCACCTGTTGAGCTATTTACACCAAAATGTATAAAACGTCAATTCATGTCAAGGACTAACTGAATCTGAAGTTTATGAAAATCCGTGCATTGGTTTTGGAGATTGAGCTATTGCGAAAATCGTGAAAAATGCTGCATAGCAGCGCCACCTGTTGAGTAATTTACACCAAAAACTAAACAGCACAAACTTATATCAGGGACTAACTGAATATGAATTTTTATTAAATTCTGTGTATTAGTTCTTGAGATAGAGCGCCCACAAAATTTATGCCACATACAGACAGATATACAGACGGACAAACTCACAGACAGACATTTTGTAAAAACATGTTTTTCGGAATCTTTAAATTTTAAGTTAAATAAAATAAATAAAATGTTCCATAAACAAAGCGAGACTTTGTCACATATTTTTTTACGAACTCAGTTTTACTTTTAAAGGTGTTTAATTTTATGACATTGTTCAAAGATTTTTTTTTATTATTAAAATGGGTTTATTATTTTCCTCATAAACAGTGCTGAATTCAGGGGATGGTACGAGAGGGACATTCCTCCCGGAGAAATGGGGGCCCCACCCCCGGAAGATTTGAGATTTTGTATGGTCAAAAGTGCAATCCACCGCCCGGAACTGTATAATCCCCCCCCCCCCCCACCCTCGAACCACAGAAATTCCTCCCAGAGTAAAGTGTCTGAATTCAACACTGCTCATAAATGTGTTAAATTTGAGGGAATTAAAAACCCTTTAATTCCCATGGTGGAATACTACCCAGATAGCATGAATATTAGCAGCAAGTTGGATTTTTTCCGATATTATCTTGCCGTGACAAATTTGAATTGAGAAATTCGCAACAAATCTCCCGCAAGGTATATCATCACCCACTCTCATGAGTAGTTTGTTGTGAAACTGATGACAGGATTATCTTTAATTCACGAAAGTGACGAAAGCAAAAAATCCCTCTGGTGAGAGAATAGACAATCAGCACATACGCAGAAATTTTATTCGGTAGGCACTGTTTTTTCTAAACTCTATACTTATCAAATACCAAAAAATGCTCGCGTCGAAAGATACAAATATTACCTTAACTTGTTTATGGTGATAAAAACAATGCATGTACCTTCTGATGGTGCGTTCTCATCAATAGACCTAATCAAGTCTATGGACCTCTTCGAAGGGTTTAAATTTATAGTGAAGAACTAGTTTAACAGTTGTAAACAGATAGTGTGGCACGGAAAGGTCACTTTTTTGCAGTAACTTTGCAGTATTTTTGATTACTTCTTTGTAGTTAATTTGCAATAACTTTGACACAGCATGAATTTAACTTGCACGACAAGTTAGCCGCAAGTTCAAAGTGTGGTGGGTCCAGTGGCCGGGAGGTTCTGCTCTCGAAGCTGGTTGATGGGAGGTGCTGGCTTCGAACCCAATCGGGCCCGTCGGCCTAATCGTTCGAAGTTTTCTTCGAACGTTGGATTTCCATGCGTAAATACAGATTAGGTTCCCTTAGAAAGACCCCGACGACGGGCTTATATCCCTTATTTGGCCGTCAAAAATCAACCATCAAAGTGTGGTGACTTCGGCGTTAGCGTTATTTTGCTACAGTCTTGTTATGAACTTTCAGTCTTGTCGTGCTGAGCTTACTGCAACTTTGCAGGTTTTCAAAGTAACACTGCTGCAAATTTTCTGCAAACTAAAAATGCTATGTGGGTAGTGGAAATCTAGAACTTACGTAGTTCAGAGAATCTGAATTTCCACCGGAAAATTTCAATGATAAATTTCGCTTTATTGAAATACCGGTCTGTTATTAAATAAATCAAATATTGCTATTTTAATTTTCTGGAATGAATTTGGAATATCCGAATTAAAAAAGTTACTAAATTTGAAACACTGTCTTTTGTAAACATGCAAACATCGCATTAAAGGGTTAATTGTTTGCTTTCCAACAGTCGTGTTGTTTAAAACAGTTTAAATCGCAAACTTTGACATTTATTTAAAAAATTCTTCGGTCTTTATGAGAAAAAAGGAAAAGCGGTATTTGATTTCTTAGTATGTAGATGAAAATATTTACAAATTCTGTGCATTTAAGGGTGTATTCGAAAAAATATTTTTCCACCCTCAAAAGCTCGAAATTTTCTGAGACATTTTCAAACTCATTTTTAAAAGTAAAAGCATGAAACTTGTTGAGGTGATTTTTGAAGAGATGTATAAGAGACCGTGTGATTTCATCTTTCGCTCAATTAATTAGAATTTGAGTTTTAAACAATTATTTTCTCATTATGACTAATTTTTTCATTCTCAGATCTCCCGCTTCGAAAAATTCGGTTCAAAACGCACACTTTGACAGCATTTTTTACAATATTTTCTGCATTTATCAAAAAATCGAGAAGCACGGCACATTATGTACTTTCTCAAAAAGAGAATTTCCCAGTTTGATGCGTTTGAGAGCAAAAATGAATTTAAAAATGAATCAGAAAATAGGCAGTTTGGATTGGAATACACCTTGAGCAAAAATGACATTAGTCCAGGCATTAGGTGCTCAAAAAGGACAAATAGGGGAAAGTTTTGGTGTAGTTTTGATATTTGGTACCTTTATGTTTTGTGGGTCGCTGAACACGAATCTGAAGTTTGCCAACAAAATTTATCCCGGGAAACACGTCTTTTGGGCAAAAAACGGGATTTTCTTTGTTTTTTTCCAAATAACTTCAAAATTATACATTTTACGTAAAAGTCCTCAGTGCATAAATTGAAGAGGATAAAATTTCCTACATTTTATGTATTAAAAGTTTTTTTCTCTGATCAATGGTTTAGCCGTGACAACGCCACAAAAATGGGAGTGAAAATCGAAAAATTCAGAGAAAACGGGAATTACGCCGCTGTACGTAGATTTAACATGAAAACTGACCATTTTACACAAGCATCGACTATAAATTATACTAAAGATTATATTAATTACTACATTTTACAATGAAGTTGCTGATAATAAATAGGACGACTCATTATGAATCATTATTTAATTATAAATAAACATGTACATTAGTAAGTACATTTATTTAAAAAAACAAAAAAATATTTCCGTTTTCTTTCACTTGAGGGTCCCTGCTTTTCACCGACATCTACAGCATAGAAAATAGACGTATAGAATTAGTGGGTGTTTTTATTACTACCAACAGTATAAAATAAATGTCTTTTTAATAAAAAAATATTTGATACCTTCTGGCATGACTTTTTCTTGACATTTTAGCTCAAGTACCACTTTTTTTAAAATCAAAGACAGCAGAATTTAAGTTAGTCACATAAATAAACTTTTGCACCATTATGCAACGGCAACAAGATTTAAAATGTAACGAAAATGTGAATTTGGTTCAAAATATTTTGTTTATAGAGGAAAATTACAATGAAGAGCACATGAAGTTTTGCAAGAGCGAAATGAAAATTTATGACCAAATTTGGACAAAAATTGCCAGTTGTATGTAGATATATCGGGACAAAATCATTTAAAATATATTACTTGGCTGCAAATTCTGAGTGGTTACAAAATTGATCCAGACAAATTCTCCAAATTCAGATTTGATACAATGCAAAACATAATGTAGGCATTTTCTCATGATATCTTATGATTCCCTATCTTTACATAAAGTTCCTGTTAGGTTTCCTGTAAGGTTTGTGCAGAAATAAATATGAATATACAACAGAATATGCAACACAGCAATTTTCATTAATGCTGTCGAATGTTTGTTCCGTACCTTAAATTTTAGAAAAAGAAATTTTAGAATTTGTTATAATAATACAAAATTAGTTTTATCACTTTAGCTTCCATACCGTTAAGAAAGTATCATTAAAATTATCAAGAAGAACGTAAAATCATGCGTCAATCAGATTATGGAACATATTTGAACGCATTCGGGCTACTATAATAAAACTTCATAGTTTAATAACGTGAAAAACGATGTCTAAGTAATAATTTGTAAAACATAACACGTTTTAAAACACAATTTCAACCAAAATCGAAAAAATAGCTGAAAATTTTGTACATCCCTGTATATGAACTATAGATTTATCATATAATTCGCAATATGCTAAAATTTAGAGCTGTTAGTGAACGCATAGCACAGTTGAAAATTCCTCGTTAGCAATTTCCGGCAATAAGCGGATATATAGATGTCTTATGCAGCCCTATATATGATTTATAGAACTTATACACGCTAAATAGTATGCAATTTTTAAAATTTAAAAAGTGTCCCACAACTGAAAATCCACTTCCATCAATTATTGTTCATACAGAGAAAAATATAACTGATTTATTTTGTGTGCCCCTGTATATGAAAGATCAATGGCACATCATATTCAATAGTAAGCATCTTATAGAGCACCTCGGAGATATATATCAATTTAAATACTTTTGAAAAGGTGTAACATGAACAAAATACAACACAAAAAAATTTTCTCCGTAGACCGTAATGTAGCATAATTCTTTTTAGTGTCCCTGTAAATGATTGATAAATACTACCCATACCATATTCTATAAGAAATCATCTTGTAGTGCACTTCATAGATATGTATATAAATTTCAACGTGTTTGAAATTATGAAACATTACTGAAAATAAAACAAAAGATTTTTCCCCATAGGCCGTAATATAATGAAATACTTTTGAATGTCCCTGTAACGAAATTATGACTGCTACACGCAACAATTTACAATACCTAACATTCAATAGTGAATATAAATAACATTTTTCAATTTCATGGCGATGCGACTATATTGACGCCAGAAATAATTATGGCCTGCTAGAATCGGTAAATCACCCACCGTGCACTGCCGTAATTCCCGTTTTTTCAGAATTTTTTTATTTTCACACCCATTTTTGCGGCGTTGTCACGGCTAAACCATTGATCAGAGAAAAAAACTTTTAATACGTAAAATGTAGGAAATTTTATAATCTTTAATTTATGTATTGAGGACTTTTGCGTAAAATGCATTTTTTGCCAGAAAAACGTGTTTCCCGGGATAAATTTTGTTGGCAAACTTCAGATTCGTGTTCAGCGACCCAAAAAACATACAGGCACCAAGTATCAAAACTTTCCCCTATTTTCTACCAAATGACTGGACTACCTGAATACAGCAGAAGGTAACAAAAATAATGTATGGTGCTGCCATCTATTGGTAATAAATAAATTCATAAATCTTTGTTCATAAAGATCTTATAATAACTGTTTTCAAGAACACATTCTGCACGTTTCCATTGTCAATTAACCCCTTAAGGGGGCTGGTCACTCAGCTTCGGAATTCTCCTCCATAATGTTAAGTCTATGCATTCGTATATTTAAAATATCTTATCGGGAAATTCCTCTTCTTAACATTTTTTTTTTTTTTTCCTTGTAGTCTTCTTAAAGGCTGTCTCTTTTTTTCTTAGTTTTCAAAATATTTCTAAAATCCATGCTGAATTTAATATTTTATGTGTTAACAGCGGGCGAACTGTGAGTAAGATATGAACACTTCATATAAAATTAAAGAACTATTTTGAGAATTAAGAAAAAAAGAGACATCTTTTAGGAAGTGTACACAAAAGATAAAAGTTAAAAATATTAATTTCCCGAGGAGATATTTTAAATATACGAATGTATCCAATGCCCATACACTTTACATTAGTGAGGGGAAATCGGACGCTGAGTGACCAGCCCCCTTAAAGGGATTCTTCACTCACTTAAAACACCCGCTCAATAATGCTAAACCTATGGCAGTTTGTTTTCGAATTTCTCGCTTAAAATTAAATATTCTTAAACGACTTTTTTTTTTTTTTTTTTTTTTTTTTTCTGTTTTTGCATAGGATAGATGAGCTTGATCTCTCTTAGGGCCACTTTTGCACTTTTGCGATTTTGGTTGTAGATTTTTTTAATAAAGATACTTTCACTTTCGAGTCAAAATTTGGTGAATATCAAAACTATTCTTCTTTCTAAATAACAAATCATAAATATCATAAATGTCGCCAAACACAATTCATATATCATTGTCAAAATACATTTCATTTCAAAACATGCAAAGCAATAAAACATTACTTAAATATTTTTTAACATGAAAATTAGTAGATAAAAGCTAACAAAACAAAAGACAAATTTTCAATAAAAAAGAAAATTTTTTTCATTTAAAATTATTGAAAAGAATTCCGATTTTTTTTTTTTCAACATTTTTTAAAGAATGGGGACCCTTAATTTTTTAGCTACAGTTGTTTGGAGAAGAATGTTAGCTAATAAAATGTGGACTCTTGGCAATTACTGTAAAAATAAACTAAATATGTGCTAAACTTGGGCTATAATCTGTGAAATGAAACAGCTTGTAAATCGAAACTCTAATTTCTTTTACATGAATATATTAACTGAAAGCTGGTCTTTCATCTAATATAAAAATCATCTAAATATGTATTTAGAAGAAAAAATTTAAAACTTTAGCAAAATTTAAATGATGGTGTTGTTTATGACAACCAATTATCTACACGAGGGATATAGGCACGAAAAGGGGGATGCCCTTTGGGGGTGTCTTTCTAAGGGAACTTAACCCGTATTTACGCAAGGAAATCCAAGGTTGAAAGAAAACTAGGTCGACGGGCGTGATTGGGTTTGGATATAGCCCCTCCCGTCTACCAGCTTTGAGAGCAGAAAATCTCGGCCACTGGTGGAGACCCAATATTTAAATGAATTTACCATGCTTTATATAGTTACATAAAGATTACTTTGATTTTAAAAAGGTTTATAAAATTCAATAATTCTTCCAGTTAATAATAATAAAAACATGAAATATCACATCTCAAAATATTTAACATACTTCAACATACTTTTATAGGTACGTCAGAAACTTAGATTGGTATCGTATTATCAACAAATATTGAAGTATCTAGGTGTTAATTGGATAATTTTTAATTGGAAAGGAAAATATTTAAAATAATTCTAATTATTGTGTTATTGAGGAAAATGTGATAACGAAGCAACTCTTTTTCTAAAACAAACCTAGCTTAAAAAAAAAAGTAGTGTTGGGGGGGGGGGGGGGCTCTACTCAGAGCTCTTAACCCTTTCAGGGGCAAGTAATTGTGTTTCTGTAATGTCGAATTCACACCGGAATCTTTAAAAAAAATTACTGCAAAATAAGGAAAAGCAATTTCATGACTTCTTTCCACCAAAGTTAGAAAAGTAAAATTTAATAACATTTTTCTGATGCAAACCTTCATTAATACAGAGGTGGCCCTTCAAGGGGTTAAAAAGCTGATAAGGTGCATACAAATCAGATTCTGTTAATCCTCTAATTCCCAGGGTAGAATGCTTTCCCGAAATTGCATATTTTGGAGAATCGGAATTCATACCAGGAAGTCTAATAGCAAATTTCGGTTTATTTAATAACGAAATGTCTGCTATTAACTGCTAAAACTAAATGTCTGCTAAAACTGTCTTAAATTAATTAAAAGTATAGCTTTTTATAAGGATATTTTTCTCCAACTCCGGGTACCGCGATACAGCGGTTATGACGACACTTTTTTCTGGTGATTAAAGTGTCGGGATAACGAGGTTCGATTGTATTACCGTTTATCACTCTTATTTTGCTTTGAGGAATGAAGATATCTTTTTATGAAGCCTTGCAACAACTAGATGCTAAATTTATTTGTGCTGTATGTGCTTTTCATTATACTGATTTTTACACGTCATGTATTTACTAAAATATACATTATAAGCATGTAAAGCAATGAAGTTGCCTGCAAATTCCAGTAAAAAATACCTAACTTAACAACAAGAACAATAATAAAATACTGTAACAGTAAAAATTGAGGTTTTCACTGAGACGTCTTTGCGACTCTCGTATATCCAGACTACCACTTTCAGAAACAATACTCCTTGTTTATCACAAACAATTGTTTATTAACGCAGTACAGGACGAAGACATTAGCGATGATTACACAAACTATGTACAAATGAGTATAAATTTCAGGTGTGAGTGCACCACACTACCTCCATATTTATCTTACACACATAAATCTTCACTTCACTATACTACTAAATTTTATAACATTACAGTGCCTGAAGCACCTGAAAACATTTTTATAACGATCTTTTGGTCTGTCAAAAACCCGCCCAGCACAAAGGCTGGCATACTACCTCTACCTTTCACTCTCAAACAGAATCTAACTCCTTCTCCCCCACCAGTGTTGCCAGATAGTCAAAAGTCAATTTCCCCAAAATTCCTGAAATTTTCCCCAAATCAGTGTTTTTTCCCGTAAAAGTCCCCAACTCAGTTTTTACTCAAAAAAGGAATTTTTAAATTTTCAATTTACCACTATAAAAAATATCTAAGTAATTTAAGCTAAAAAATTTTCCCCAAATCAAGCCTTTTTTAAGAAAAAATTCCCCATTTACAAAAAATAAACTTTTAAACTGGGCTGAACGCATATTCTGTAGCTAATACATGAGAATGAGAGATATTTTGCAGTGACAAGTTATTTCATGTTTGTTTATAAAAGTATTGTCTAACAATGTTGGACTGCTACATTAGCTCCATAGCTTTAGACAATCTTTTATCAATTGGGATTTGAATGAATCCGAGATGGTACGCTGTTTTAATTTTTTTGTCATCCCTATACTGAAGTACATAATCATAATCCAAAGTATTTTCGCTGTATCAATCGATGTGCTTTTGCATATCATAGGAGAAAAATATCTGCTTTCCACATATTTAAGTTAAAATTTTTTAAAAGTACGGCGTAGGAATTTTTCGTTAAAGTCCTGCAGATTTAGTCACGTGCAGACTTAAGCTGCTTAAGACTTTAGAGTCTCATGTATCTGTAATATGTGTAAACTGTAATGTAGTAAACAATGAACACGACCACATCCAAGAGAATAATGATTAATATTTCCGATTTCTGGATTGTATTTTCGTTTTTCAAATCAAAATTGAGTTCGAGACTGATCCAGTTTTTCTACAGGACTAAAAGAAATTAAAAATTCCACAAGTTTTTCCCCAAAATTTTTGTAGTCCCCAAAAGTTTCCCCACGAACTACTTGTCCCCAAAAAATTCCCCTAGAGGTTCAAAATTCCCCAAAATGGGGACAAAATCCCCAATCTGGCAACACTGTCCCCCACGCCCGCGTGTCACGTGACCAATGGCGCGCCAGATCAAGCTAAAAAACGTTCTCCAGACATCACACACTTGCTGTAATATAAAATGAAAGTGTCTGAAGATAAAGGGAGAGAAATTCGTAAAGATTTTAATATAGAGAAACTAACTTCATGCGTAAAATTTGTTATTTAGTGATACATAGTCTGTTAGAAAAGATAAAATTACAAAAATACTTTATTTTTAGTATTATTCACAGTTCACACTCCATGTGATTTATTTATTAAACAATGAAAATATTAAACTTATATGAATCACTCCATTTGAATTTAGTTGCTACGAATAATTTTTACTAATTTTAGAATTCTTATTGCATTTCTAATGTTTAACACTTTTTAGATAAAGGTATAAAATAAAAATACACTAAATAAAAATAAAGAACTTTTCAATAGAATTGTTATCCAAAAAGGAACAGGTAAAGTATCTTTTCAAATCCCAAATGAACTTAATATTAACTTATTGCGAATGAAACATTGACGCAGGGATGAGATTTCCGCTTTCTGCACACCAGTATTCTCCTTGAAAAAATATTATTTTATTTAATCGGAACATTTTTGCGATTTAACAAAACTACATTTTCTCTAAGAAAATACTGGTATACAAGAAAAGCGGAAATCTCATCCCTGTTTGACGACACATAATCTGTAAATGAAACCAGAGCAGCAACAAGAGTAAACGACGATGTGTCGCCCAACAGCAAGCACGGCTTTGGCCCCAAGCTCCAAATATATGCTTGTGGTGTGGAATTTAAAGTATTTAACCCTCTCGCTGCGTAAGTAATTCTTCGCGATGAGCGTCTTTTACAGAATCTTTAATCTTTTATCACCGGTTGAGGAATTTCAATAAACAATGGATAATAAAATATTCTTCAAATCAGAAGTTGACCACACAATTCAAAAAATATGCAGAACGACTCGAAGTAATTTAAAGTAACTCATTCAAAGTAAATCAGAACTCTAATAATTAAAACTCTTAAAATGAATATGAATATATTTATTAATACCAGGCAAGCCTGGTTCAGATGACTTATAGCGGTGATCCAAAGCGTTATAAGTAAGCGAACAAACTTAATGCTGGAATCAGGCGTAAATTAACACAGTTGCGCCACCTTGTGGACGGAGTGATAATTCACATACGCGGGCTTTTAGCGTGGCGCGTATTTTCTAAATCTTTAGTCACTCATGGAAACGAATTTCGTTTGCCACCTTTATTGCAAAATAATGGCGTAGCGATAGGGGCATCCAGATGCACTTGACACCAAGATGTTTTCTTCGCCTTATCAAAAGCTCTTCAGTTATTAATCAAGGTAAAAAAAAACTTTACAATTTTAGTGGTGTGAGTAAGAAAACAGTTAGGTATCTACCTGTAGTTCACACTCCATCCGCTACGTGGCGCATGACCTTGATTGATGTGACCTCGCTTTTAATCTTGCGGTTATTACCCCCATTTAAGATAGGACGCTTACTTATATCGCTTTGGCGGTGATCGCTCGCTTCAGAATTTACTTACATCTACATTAAAAACAAACTGAAAAAATAGTCAAATAAAATAGGGTTGCAGTAATTCTTGACGGTGACTAATTTTCGCCAAGTCAAACAGAAAGAAAGAGGGTTTTAAGACCGGTTCTTTAAAGCGGAAATTTTTGACTAACGTCATCGGGGAAAATGTCCTGCTTAAATCAGACAAAGTTTTCGCTAAAAAATAACTGGTGGGAATAACCAAATAGTATTAATTAGAAGAAAAAATGTATGCCCGAGGATATCTCGGGTTGCGCAGCGAGAGGGTTAAAGAACTAGCAAGTTACAGACAGAAAATCAAAAGAAGCTGCTATCTTGTGAGTGTACCCAGCTGCATAGCTGTTAACTTGTACGGATTTTTGCTACCACTAAAATATAATAGAAAATTTTGCCTAATTCAATCGCCGAATTGCAGCGAATTTTTATAATTAAATAAGGCAGAAATTTCTGTTAAATTTTAGTGGTAGCAAAAATCCGTACAAGTTGGCAGCTATGCAGCTGTCATAAAAGTTCCAAACGATCCTTTTTCTATTCTTCTTAACCTAGTCCACTGACTTCCTAAAGTTGATATAGCTTCAGTGATAACAGCATTATCTTGTAGGGCAGAAGCGACAGTAATGAACACTCTTAAGGAATTTCTTTAAGGGGGCCGGGAAAGCAAAACTCATGCAAAAAAATCGATTTTTACTTTTTTATATCATTAAATAGTTCAAACTTTTATCTTTCCAACAATGTGTCACACATTTATATATATATATATAAAATAAGCGTTGAAATTATTCATTCTTTTCTAAGAGTACTTCACAGCTTAATGGCTATTTAAATCTTTAACTGACTTTTTCTCAAAACTTGAATTTTTCATGTTTGTGTTCCTTTTTTTCAATATCTATTAAACTTAAGAACTCAATTTTTTTAAATACTTTTATTATGTTATATTGTATAGTTTAACACAGGGATTAAATGATTTGTTGAGAATTATTTATTTTAGGCAGTGAAATCTTACCAAAAATGCTAATTTAAAAATGACTTTGAATAAATAATTAATAATTAATTTTGAGTTTCACTTAGAAAGAAAATGGTCTGTTAAAATACGCAAATCATGTTATTCTAACTACTCTAAAAAATCTAGACCTCTATCTTTTACCATTTCTGAGAAAAGGGTATATAAATTTGGTGAATTTAACATGACAGAGATAAGGCTTTCCCAGTCCCCTTGAAAACTATTTTTTTTTAATTAACAGTTATAATTATTATATTCCAGTTGGCTTTTCTTTTTAATATTTATTAATCTATCAAGACTATTTAACCATTTTCGTAATCTCATTCCTCAATACTAATCAGAATATTATTGTAAATAACAGAAATACATCAAAACACCCAAAATTCCAGTAATGGACACCCCAGAAAAAGTAATATATATAATTGTTTTTATGGCTGTATTTAGAACCAGAATTTAATGAAAGCATACTATTAACAAAAAATAGTTATTTTCAAATAAATTTAACAATTGGAATAACAATAATTAATAAAATGTTTGTGAGAATTATTCACAGTTTAAATTATTTATTTTGATTATCACAAGATCAATATTTTAATATTTTTAGATAGACGGTTTAAAATACTAAATGTCAGGGAATTATAGTTATCAAATTATTGAGACCGTGGGAGATTTAGAGGGGTAATAGAAAAAATCTGGGGAAAAAATATTTTGGAATATTAGTGCATAGACTAATATATTTCCCACTATTTTTAACAGTTAAACCCCCCCGAAAGTACTTGATATGATATTTGTAGTAATTAATATTATAATACTGCAGGTTGAATGTTTTAAATACTAAATAAAATAATTTCAAAATAAAACTGCAGAACTCACGTTAGAGGCCACTGATCAGCAGATTAACTAGTTTCATTACTACTATAAATTTAATTAATATTACTACATATATAATTTTTATTTTGTAAAAGATGGATAAGCAAATGTTGCTAACTTATTTTCTAAAATAAAGAGTCGAAATCCCAGTTTAGAACTTTGCCAACAGAGCACAGTTCTGGAGCTTATTTAGTCTTTTGGAGTGAAAAATTTTGAAAATTAGGAGGTGGTGCAAAGTTACACCCCATGGTTCAAAGTTACCGTGAATGACTATAGGTTTTTTCATTATAATATAATCTTCTCTAATCTTTAAAAAAACGATCAAATTAGCGTGCTTTTAAATTCTGCGGTGTATGAACAGGGGTTGGCGAGCGTAGCTAGTCTCCTAGTATAAATATAAAAATAATAAAACTCACATTTCTTCCTTTAATAATGCGACAACAGTTAGGCATAAACTGTTGAGTTTTTTGGCAGCAAAAAAAATAATTAAATAAATTTCACTGCAAACGTGCCCGTATACGGTGCAACTGATGATCAACGGTTCAGTAATATTTTAATATAGTATTTGAAACAAATACTGTCAAAAATTTAACGAACTAAACATGCGTTCATATATCAAGAGGGGCATAGCGCAGGGAGATACTAGGAACTACAGTAACATTGCGTGATGCAACCGTACATAGGCGTAGCGTGACCAGAAATTTTGGAGGGGCACCAAGGGCGTGAGAAGTGTGCCCTTAACGAATTTTCAATTTTGCGCCCCCCCCCCCCAAAAAAAAATATTTCTCTTTGTAATGGGTGTAATAAAATTGATAAAGTGCAGAAACATAAATTAAATAATATTTATAATATGAAAAAATATTTCGCGTTTATTTTGGAACTTTAAAATGTTTAATTTTAATTTAGAAATTCAGAACAACTAAATAACGCAAGAGAAAATTGCACTTATTTGTTAGAGAGTTCATGATGTTTTGCGACAGGAAAAAAAATGATCAAGAAAGGAAAAAGAAATTCCCCGGAAAATGTTCGGCGGACAAAAACTGAATAAATAAGCAACTAAAACCGTGGTTCGCAGCATAAATTTTGCGCCCGGGGCGACCGCTCCTTTAGCCCCCTCTTTGCACGGCCCTGGGGGGAACACTAGAGGTCTGCACTGGCCACAGTTTACAGGCCGGCGTGAAAATTAAAAGTTCCACCCGAGCCCGACCCCTTTATATTTTCACAGTTCATGACCAGGCCCGATTCGTAAAAAAATCAGTGAAAACAAGCTCGGCCCATAAAAAATCGATTAAATCAGGCCTGGTCCGGCCCGACTCAATTTCTCAAAAATTCGAATTTTTCTTAACATGCAATTGCAGGGCTGCCACTTGCTACTAAAATGCTATACCTAGCGACTATTTTCAACATACGGCGGCTATGGCGACTATTTTAAGCCAAAAACTGTTAAAAAGCGACTATTTTAAGAAAGCAGTAGGCGACTTTTTTCGGATTCAGCGACTATTTTTACTGAAAATATTCGGTCTTTTTCTTCAAAGCGCCTGTAAAGTCATCTTCCCAAACGCACTTTTTCAACGGTTGTTTGAGGAGATTCGCGATTTTTTCCGCGACGAATTCCAAAATTCGGGATTCCCCTCCCCCCCTAAACCATTGACGAAAATAACTATTTCTGAGGTCTTTTTATACTATCGTTGAAGGAGATTTTGCGATTTTTTCCGCGATCCTTTGCCAAATTTTGCAGATTTTTCTACTACAGATAAACTAAATTGATTTTTTTCCTCCACCACTTGTCCAAATACGCGATGTATATTTTCTACGACCGATTGATGGTAGTTACTATTTGTTTCAGAGATCTTTTGGCGAAATTACGGATTCTTTTCCAGATCGTTTGTCAAAATTCGGGATTTTCTTTTTATGACCATTTTATAAAATTCGTGATTTTTTGAGCTATCATTTGGTTAAATTCCCATTTTTTTTTTTTTTTTTTTTTTTTTTTTTGTTTAAACCAAATTTGTGTTTGTTTTTTTTTTGTCCGCGACCATTTGACGAAATTTGCGATTTTTTTTCTTGTGATCGTTAAATGAAATTCGTAATTTTTTGTCCATTCTTTAGACGAAATTTTGAGATGATTTTTCTGCGACCAAATGATGAAAATCACCATTTGTCTCCGCGACCTTAGGTAAAATTCAAGATATTTTTACAGTTGTTTGAGGAGATTCGCGATTTTTCTCTGCGACGAATTGCAAAATTCGAGATTTTTTGCCCAATCGATTGACCAAAATAGTTATTTCTTTTCGCCATCTTTTGCTACGATTGTTGAAGGAGATTTCGCAATTTTTCCTATGACCTATTAGAAATTTCCCGATTTTGGGGGGCGATCATTTCACGGTACTCACAATCTTTTTTGTGATCCTTTGCTAAATTTCGTGTTTTTGTTTCCGGCGATCGTTTCACGGAACTCACGATTTTTTTCCGCGATCCTTTGCCAAAATTCGCGAATTTTTCTGCGACAGATTGGCGAAATTTTATTTCCGCCACCACTTGTTGAAATTCGCGATATATATATTTTCCGTGATCGATTGATGATATTCGCTCTTTGTTTCAGATATCATTTAACGGAATTCGCGATTCTTTCCCACGATAGCTTATCGAAATTCGTGATTTTCTTTTCAAAACCAACTTACGAAATTCTTGATTTTTTGTGCAATCATTTGTTTAAATTTTCGGTTATTTACGCGATTATTTGATCAAATTCGTGTCTTTTCATGGATGATTCTCTTCTGAATTTTTTGAAAATTTAAGGCATCCGGTTCCGAAAATTTTAAAAATTCAGGAAAATAAAATATCGCGAATTTCGGCAAATGGTCGTCGAAAAAATCAATTTCAACAATCGTTCACAGAAAAAAATCGCCAATTTTTTTAAAAGATCGCAGAAAAAACGAATTTTGCCAAAGAATCAAGAATTTCTTCAAAGGATCGCGAATTTCTTCGAGGGATCGCAAAAACGCAAACTTCGTCTAGGGATCGCGTGAAAAACAAAAATTTCACAAAGGGATCGCAAATTTTATCAAAGGATCGCGGGAAATGCGAATTTCGTCAAAGGATTGCGGGGAAAAAAACGCATAATTGGCGCAGGGAGGCGATTTCCACCCCTTTCCCTCCCTCTGCTGTAACTTTTTAGAAAATTTGCTGTGAATTTCAGTTTTTTTTTTTTAAACCCAGAATTACACCTGCCGTCTTTATGTCCGCGACCATTTGGCGAAATTTGCAATTTTTTTCTCTTCAACGTTTGACGAAATGCGTAATATTTTGTATATTCTTTTGACGAAATTTGTGATGATTTGTCTGTGACCGAAGGACGAAAATCGCCATTTGTTTCCACAAACTTTGATAAAATTCAAGATATTTTTTCACGGGCCTTTAAGGAGATTCGCGATTTTTTTCCCGACGAATTACCAAAATTCGCATTTTTTTCCGCCAATTGTTTCGTGGAATTCACGATTTTCTTTACACGATCCTTTACCAAATTTCTTGAATTTTGTACGACCGGTTGACGAAAATGATATGCGGTATTTGTTTCAGGGATTTTTGACGAAATTCGCGATTCTTTTAAACGATCTTTTCTTTTGTCGACTGACTGAGGAAGTTCTTGTTTTTTTGCTCGATTTTTTGCGCGACTATTTGACCAAATTCGCTGGTGTAATTTTTTTTCTGTTCGCGACAGTTTGACAAAAGTTTCGATTTTCTTTCCGTAATCTTTAGGCGAAATTTACAAGTTTTTTTTTCGAGACTGGTGGAAAACTTTTTTTCTAAGGCCAATTGTTGATATTGGCGATTTTTTTTTCGTTACCGAATGGCAAAATTCGCGACTGTTTGGTGAATTGATTTTGTGGATTTCTCGAAGAAAAAAAATCGTGGCTTTCACGAAATTAAAAAAAAAATCGCATACAAATCATATGCCTGTTCAAGAAATAAATTTGGAAGATTCCATCCAAACAAATATTTTTATTATGCGGGATTTTCCTTTTTTGTGTGGGATTTGCGATATCCCGCACGTTATTTCTAACCCTGCCCCTCAAATAAAACTTTTCTTCTTTCTCTCCAAGAAACTCTTGAAATGAAAGGCCTGATGGAAAGTAGTTCCGGGGATGATCTGCAAGAAGTTTTTACTGCTATGTTTCCAGGTGCTGTACATAATTTTTATTGTGGAAGAACCAAGTTACTTCGTAACTGAAACATTAGGGCCTTATTTTCTGGATAACTTGCTTTATCATTTGAAGAAATCACTCTATTCTTTATTCACTGATTTGAGCAGAAGCATAAACTGTGAAATAAAATGTGGACATTCATAAAGTCCTTTCATTGTTATGGATAGAATTTTTCTTCCTTTTTTTAAAGTGGGTATGCGAGTATTTTGGCTACTATTATCGAACAAATGCTACTATTTTTTTTCGTTGGAAGCTACTAAAGCTACTATTTTCAGTGTCATTCGGCAGTGGCAGCTCTACAATTGATATGCTTTTATGAAGTAGAATAAAGAGTTTTTTTTTTCTAAAAAAAATCCGATTTTTTTTAATAAAATAACATCGAAGTTGGACTTTTGATTTCCAAATTCAAAGGCTGACAATTACAAGACGGATCCATTTAGTAATCCGCTTTAAATCAAGCTGCTTCGAATTAGGAAAAATGTTAAAAGGGAGAACGCTACTCGATTCTTAAGCACATGAATGCTAACATCTGTAATTTTCAGGCAAATAGGAATAGAAATGAGTTTATGAATGTGTCAAAAATAATCACATTTTTGAGTGGAGATTTTTGATTTTTCTGAAAACATTATTAATTTAATAAAACAAACGATTCTGTATGTTCTTACCTTCTATTCCATTTTCGTCCTTTTGAAGCCAGACTTGAATGAATTTAGAATCATGGTGTGCTTCATAACATCGCTTGTTATTGAGTTTTCTATAAAAAATTCCTGTTTTTTTATCGCGTTCGTTTTTGCGTGGCTCATTCATTCCTGATCAGTTTAAAAAATAGTAATAACAACATTTAACTACGAGTACATTCCCACAAACGACCAGATCATACCAAGCCAAGTCTGTGGAGAGGGGTTAGGTAAAGACGCTCCTATTATATCACTTTGCACAAGAGGTAAACACAAGTTCAGAGGTCAAAGAACTTCTTTGTGTGACCACCTTGTGTTACTCACTGAAATTAAACTACTTGGGTGACTGGACATCAGCTTTGCAGTTGGGGAAAATTTTCCTTCTACCGATCCAATTACAACTACTGACCAAATATCAATGATTGACCAGCACCGTATAAATGGTTGAGAACTACGCTAGGAATGGTTGGAACGCTAGCTAATGCTAAACGTATGGGAGCGATCTTTTTAAATTTTCTCGCTTGCATATTAATAGTTTTAAATGATTTTTTTTTTCTTAGCTCAGAAAAGCTGAGGTTAAATTCTAACCAGGTTAGTGTTTACTTTTTAGATTTTGGTTGCAGATTATTTTTATAAAGTTACCTTCACTTCCAGTACCGGTTTCAAAACCTAAAAGTATGGCAACGCTAAAGATCAATCTAAACTATCCTAAGAAAAAAAAATAATTTTAAAATATTAAAATCAAAACGAGAAATTTCAAAACAACGCTCCCTTAGTTTAACATTAGCTTGCGAGTTTCTTTGCATTTCATATATATATACACATTTTTTTATGAATTGACAAACGATTCATTTGGCGCCCCCTTCGCCTTTGTTCTGGCGTTTGGGGCACATGCCTCTTCTGCAACCCCCCTAGTTTCGGCCCGGGCTATATTCTTTAAAAGACATTAAATAGGGGGTTACTGTTCTATCTTGCATACATTTCAACCCTTAGATTTTACTCGTTGACAATCGGTCGTTCTCAAATGGCGCTCGACCTCGCGCCATTTGAGACCGGATCTGCATGCAAAAAAAAGTAATTTTAGTAAAAGGCATGAGCGACATTTTTCAGTTGTCACCTACCTAGAAATGGCAAAAGGACGAGAAATGTAATTTGGGAAGGTAAAAGCAGGGGCGGCTGATGGCACCCTGGGTTAGGTTTTTTTTTTTTTTTTTTAATTACGGGCAGTCGCCCAAGCTCGCCTCCTCTCTCTAAGACTGGATTTGGTTGGTTGCAAAAAACAATTGCCCCAAAAGTAATGCAAAAAATAATGCACCAAAACTAATGCAAAAAATAATTGCACCCAAAGGAACAGAGCTGCATTTTACAATTTCTGCTTAAGGTGGCAAAACGCCTAGAAATGGCAAAAAGAAGAGAAAATATCATTTTGGGGGATAAAGGTAGGGGCGGCTTTATTAGCCATGATGGCGCCCTGCGAGAGATTTTTTTACTGTACCACTGCAAATGCTATACTCTTTTTTTTCTTTTAAAAGGCTTTACTAAAACATTTTACTTTGTGCACTCCTTCCAGGGCCGAAACTAGCTATATTTTCACCCGGGGAAAACGTCGATTTTGGCGCCCACCCCCCTTCCTCTGCAAAGTAAATATACAAAGAGAAATTTACGAAAGTTTCTAGTAACGGACTTATTTTAAAATTTTAAATGGGTAACAATAAAATACATAATATTGAAATATATAACCAGCTTTATCAAATATTTATTCATTAAAACCTGGGGAAAAAATCGAAAGGAAGCGGAAATAATTCCGCTTTGTACAGGTTTCCGTCTTAGGAGGTATAACTGTTGGTATTCTTTCTGTTGGAACCATGTAGTTTTGTCATTTAAGACACGACTCCATTATAGACGGATTTCATTTTTCGAGATTTTACTGTTGCTGTAGCATTACAAATTATTACAATTGGGGCACTTTAATGTCATAGTGATATGAGTCACATTGTTTTAGGAACTAAAAAAACCAGGATTTACAGTAGGTATAAAAATGAATTCCAGTTTTGTAAAATATCTTCCTGTACTATCTACATAAGTTTTTCGGAATTATCACTTATACCACTCTTCTTATTTATAGACTTATATGTCTAGATACTTTTCTGAACTTAATGCTAATTTTCAAATTTATGTCTGACTCAAAACAACAACAACAAAATTATTAAGTTTTTACTTTTTATTTTGTGAATTTTCGACCGCTTGGTTTTTATTGTAACAGTCGGTCACCTGACCTCGCCTCCTCTAAGGACAGGTATGGTGATATGCATGTAAAAAAGTAATTATAAGAAAAAGAATGTGGTTATTCATTTTCTGTCTTGTACGCGAATCTTTTTATCTATTTCACATTTTTAATGCACTGTACTAAGCTTTTCTTTTTGACTTTTTCGGGTAGAAAATATTTTTTACACAAATTTCACACACACATATATATATTGTATAAAAAGGCAAACCAAATTTTCATCTGACGTTCCCTGCGCGAGGCACCCAGAACACATGCCCCCTCTGCCACCCCCCCCCCCCCCCCCATAGTTTCAAACCCTGACTCCTTCTCCTATTTATTTTCATTGTACCGGACAACCATTTGACGTCGTGCCCATAGCAAGACGGGAAAAAGAAAGCTCCAAAATGAATAGAACAGCCTTCATGGTATCTTTTCAACAGAAAAGTAGTCACATTCAAACAAAATCTTCATTTGGCGCCCTTTTCGCCTTTCGTTCTGACGTCCGGGGCACATGACTCTGAACCCCCCCCCCCCCCCCACACACACACACACACAGGAAATCGGTTATCGGCGAGGGACAGTTTTACACAAAAGAGAGGAGTAGAGACTGGCTTATTGGCCTTGGAAAATGTTAGTGATTCTCCTATTTGCAGTCTTCTATTATAGATGAATCTTTTTATATATTTGTAAATTTTAATGCATTTGGTTCAGTTTTCCTTTTGGGTTTTCCGGCTGCGAGACATTTTTATGCAAATTCGATATATATACATATACATTTTTGTATGTAAAGACAAAAAAAAAAAAACTTCATTTGGCGCCCCCTACGCTTTCTGTTCTGGCGCCCGGGGTACAGAAGGTTGGAGGGGCACGTGCTCCCCCCGACGCTACGCCTATGCAACCGTATATCCTGATCATGTGACATTTTCGCTTCAAAGCCATTGTAACGTCAGCTATGTAGGTAATAAGTTTTACTTTCACACCAGAAATATAAGAAAAGAAATTTCTACATTATTTTTGAAGCAATATTAGACCTATGTAAATATTTCCTTTTGCCACATATCAAAATACAGCAGACTTCGTACGCTGCTGAAATTTGAAACAGAGTAGAGGTAAAGCGATTATATAGGAAAGCGAAGACACCCATGTTAAGTGATGCCGCAAAGTAGGGCCACTTGTGGCTGTGCTGTAAACTAAATTGTTCGGTAGTGGGCGAGGCATTCCACAAAAGATTTGGTTTTGCTTTCACGGACCGATTCATTTATTGCCCGGCAGTACAACGGTAACGACAATTAGAAATTTAACTGCTATGATTAAACTCAAATTAATGAAATATTTATATTTTTGATAACTAATCTCATTATGTATTTCTTTCAGTTTTTAATATTTTCTGTTTACTTCTTATAGTTTATAATGGCGTGAAGAATACGAATGTTTTAAGAGAGATCCATTTCTGAAATAATGGATATTATATATTATTTAATGCATTCGACAATTTGTTTCAATGGAATATTTACTATATGGGATTAATATTTACAACAAATATTTTCTTGTAAAAACATTCATATTTTTCACGCCTTATAAATTATAAAAATTAAACAGAAAATAAATAAGATTAAATATAAAAGAAATACATAATCCGATTACTTTTATCAATAATTAAAATATTTCATCACTCAACGAGTTTGTTTACTGACAGAATTGAAAACTTCTGATTGTCGTTTCGTTACTGTTATACTGTCGCGAAATAAACAAGAAGTTCAACGGTAAGTTTTCATAAAAAATTCCTTACTGCAAGTGTATGAAGTGTTTGTTTTATAAGGGTACCTAACTGGTTTTATTATAAGCAGGAAGCATTTAGAAAAAAAAAATCAGATGTACATTATATTTTAAGTAAATACTAACTTAGAAGGTGTTTTTTCTTAAAAAATTGCTTTTTTGAATTTTTGCACACAATTATTATCAGGATTAAAAAAAAAAAAAAAAAAATTTGCTCTGAAGAAAATTGATTTTTTTTTTTCAGTAATACATATAACTTTGAAAAAAAAAATTGAATAAATGAAATTTATTTTGCTACTTAATGTTTAATTATTAATAAATTTCAAAGTTTCAACTATTATTTTATACGCGAAAATACATATATAGTTTAAATAAGTTAAAATGTACTCTGTTCCCTGTTCATGAACCCACGAAATATTGTTTGTGATGTGTTATTGTTTCTTTTCTTTTTTTTTTTTTTAAATGTCCTTTATTTTGCTGATAAGTCCGTAAGTTACGCTCAGTTAATTTAGCTGTATTAAATACATTAAAATCTCAAGCTAAATAATTTTGCATAATTTGATTTCGTAAAGATTATTCTCTTCGTAATTTTTTTTTTTTTTTTCCAGAATCATTTGTATTTTACATTATATCAAACTTGAAATTGATGCTCCATAATTTAATTTTTATTTAAATCAAGTAACATTATTTAATTTTTCTCTTAAATTGTTCTTTTTCAAATACACATTTTCAAAATGTTTCATATCTATTATTATATACATTGAAAATGTCAAATATTTAAATTGATTTAATCAAAATTAATTTACTTTAAATTTCACAGAAATGAAAAGCATTAAATACGTTTAATAAGATTTTCCAATTCAAACAACTTGTATAACAAAAATTTAATGAATTAAGATTGCCCATTTAAAACCATCTGTTGTTGAACGATATTATTTGAAATTTTATACAGCAACAGATTAATAAGATAAGTGAAAATAAAAAAAAGCGCTTAAAATAATTAAAAAATAAATGACTTAACAACTTTGAATAAATTACATTTCAAATACTATACACAGAATAAATTCAATTCAATCGAAATCATTAAAGAGTTTTTAAATACATAAATATGGGTACATTTTAAAATTGTGGAGCATCAGATACATAATGTAAACAAACGATAAACGAATGTATTTCTGTATTTGATAAACAAAAATACGTTTAAAGAAGTAGCACTAATTAATACGAACTAAAAATGTGCTACATATTATGCAAGCGTGCATAATAAAAAAGATAAATGAAAACTGTTGAAAGGTATTTTTCCAATTTCACTCAACTTTAAATTTCTATGATAAAAATATCTACGTATATTTAATCTTTTGGAAATAGAAATATATGCAAAAATAACGAACTTAAGTGCGATTAAATAGGATTTAATAAAAAAAAAATAACTAGCATAGTATACAAGACTTACAGGCATTACCACGTGCAACGAAAGTATCCGATTACCGCAACGCGAGCTTTAGCATCGCCTTTGAAATGAGTCGAGACTCTCGAGACTGGATTGATAATCAAAATTGCGTCGGGGAAAATATGCGCGCGCAGGTTCTTCGCTGGCGGAGACGATCGCAGCGCTCCTAGTTAGTGTGCTGTAAACTGCAATTGTCCTATTTTCAAAGTCAAGAAAAGCACGAGTCGTTCCATAGAGATGTCGTCGCTTTTCCTGGAATCGCTTTGAGTAGAGGTACAATGCGTTCGATATCGGTGAGCCAACTGAAACTCAGAAGATTTAACAGATTGCACATTATGGCACGTGGTGACACCTTCTGCGATTTCAATTAATAGTATTCCACAGATAAATATACAGATAGATTTGTTATTACCAGTTATATAATTATCAATAGATTTTCAATTAATGTTATTCTGTTTGTTGTTCTTCGTTGAAATTTTCTTTCTGTGAATGATTTAATTATATGATTTTATTTATTAATGATGATCAATTATTTTGCTACATGATAGTGCTTAAAAAGTATTATTCACAAGCATTAGTGAAAGTATGACAATGTTTCCCCCCCCTTTTTTTTTCTACTTTTTGAAAATACGTTATTAAATCTGTATACCTCCATAAATTTTCTTTTTATTTTGTGGAGAAATGTGTTTTACAAGATGACATGAAAACAGTGTTGCCAGACTGGGGACTTGTTTGCCCCGAGATTGTCACAGCTTTTTTGAAATAGAAATATTCGGCCTATTTAAAAACAGTTTAAAAATTCTGAAAAATAAGTCGAATTATACTATTTTAAAAAGTGGTGACAGTCAAAAAATATGAATTAAAAAAGTCCCCAATCTGGCAACACTGCAGGAAAATCTTATTATTGAAGTTTTTTTTCAATTTTTGCTGAAATTTTGTACATATAAAATAACAATATCGTTATTTGAATATTATAAAGAAATATATATATATATATATATATATATATATATATATATATATATATATATATACTAGCATATGCCCCCGTCAAAAATGACGGGAAAGTGTTATTTTAAGTGTATAACATTAAGTCAGACTCAATTAAACAGGTGATTGATATGCATGGTTATTCAGATAGTGGCAAGTCATCAAAAGCATTCAAAAAATTGTGTTTGCAAAAGTCAACCTTCAAAAGAAGAAAATATGAACCACCTCATGCGTGAAAAAAAAGCTTTTCCAACAACCCTATGGCGAAATTCTCGTTTTTTCCGCACATCATTGATGAAATTCGTGTTTTTTTTCGCAGCCTTTTGACGAAATGAGTGTTTTTTATCGAGATTTGTTGAAAAATTCGCCTTTTTTCTGCGCCCTTCTGACGAATTACACCTCTCGCGTTTCTTTGACAAAATTCAGGGAAGAGTGCCACTTGGCAGAAAAAAATTGTGCCAAAAATCTTTTCAAGATGGCGGAAAAACATTTTTAAATCTTTATGTTATTTATAAACCAATGATTTTGCCCAAAAATTAGAAAACATGGATTTATAAGTAACATAAAGATTTAAAAACGAAGTTTTTCCGCCATCTTGAAAATTTTGTTACGAATGCAGGTAAAATCTCGCTCATAACTGCCAAAAAATTCATTAAATATAAAATAAAAGTAAAGTTTCATATAAAAATTTTTTTTTAATATTTACACAAAAAACAAACAATCATTTAAAATTAAAAAGGAAAAAAAATCAATAATTTAATGTTTAGAAAAAGTGATCCTAGTCAGGGTCTGAAACGTCGTCAAGGTATGGTACTTCTCTTCTAACGGAATTAAATTTAAATTTTGATTGACGTTTGGTAATACACCCTCGATATTTTCAGACTTGAATTTTTTCGGCAGCCGCTGGCTGAATCTTCCGTCTCTAAAATGGTAAACCATGTAAAAATCGATATATTGGCCAATAAAGAGTGCATTTTAAACAGCTAAGGCAAAAATACTAATAAAAAACAAAAAGAAATAAACAGCAGAGCAAGCGAGACTTACCTTACAATCAAAATACATTGACAGAAGCACAGGTGCATCCGAATGTATGCGACAAATTAGTTATGTAACAGAAAGTTTAGCTGACTAATGGTTCACGTGATACTGATGAACCAATAAGCTTCGTGATTATTTGACGAAATTCACGTTTTTCGAAATACTTTGATGAAATAATGCGTTTTTTCTGCAATCATCTGATGAAATTCATGTTTTTTCCACGTTTATTTGGCGAAATTCACATATTCCATGATCCTTAAACGAAATATGCGTTCTAAAGGACCCTTTGGGAAAAATTGTGTTTTTTTCTGCGATCCTTTGACAAAATTCACATTCGTTTGACGAAACCACCATTTTTCTGCGATCTTTTGATGATTTTCGCAATCCTCAGGCAACGCAGACAGACAATAGTTGCAAGCTCCTGGCTATGTTTTTTTTCATGTTGTTTGTTTCTATACATGGACTAAATGCACAGTAGGTCATGGGAAAGAGAAGGTCGAATGCGAAATGAATAGAAATAAACTCAATTTGGCGCTGTTTGTGCTCGCATTTTTGTTGTATCCCCCTCCTCCCATCCTAAAAATGTCAACAAATTTTAATACAGATTGGCATCAATCCCAGGGATGATAAATTGTGCCAAAAAAGTGGAATTCCATGTTTTAGCTGAAAAGTGGCATGTCTGTAAATGCTTTTAACTATAATTTGAGTGTAAATATATGCATAGTTGAAATAAAAGTTTGAAATAAAACAAAAAAGCTGTTGCATTCTTCAAACAATAATTCACAGAAATATATTAAATCCAGCTTAAAATATGCATAGGTGAAATCAAAAACTTAAAAATAAAACAAAAAACATGTGGCATTTCTTTAAAAAATCAGATGCTTATTTTTTAATTTTAGATGAAACTTTAAAATTTGATTCATATATTTGGCCAAAACTAAAACACCATTATGTTCATCATTCAAAGTAATACACATACATAAAGCTATGTTTTTTAACGGTACAAAAATTTAGTAAAATTTTAAAAAAAAAATGTAATTTTCATTTTTTAATCTTTATTATAATGAAACATTCCTGTGAGTGATAAATCATTTTAAAAATCTGAACGAACATGAACTTAAAATATGCATAGTTCAGATAAAAAATAAACAAAAAATTGTGTGTTTAATTCTGCTCGATGTAAACTCAGCTGAGAAATCCGTTGATTGCCGCGATCGCCAACGTGCAATTCTTTTCCTGGTCAATTGGCGCCTTCTTTCCGAAAGCGATTCATTCGGAAAATCCATAATAAAAATAAAAAAAATTGTTTTAAAACATTCACAAATAGATAAAACATCACAAGTAGATAGATAAAAGCAAATTGCGGTGAAATATCAGCACGTTTTTGCTAAAGAAACAAAGTTTCACTGTTGCCACTACAGAAGAGTGAAATATATGAATCATTGATATGAATCAATATTCATATGAATGATTAATATGAATAATGATGAATAATCATTAAATTAAATGAAGATAATCATTAAAACTATTAATATTTCTTGAAAACAATTCTTTTTAAAATATTTATTCAATAAATTACGTAATATTTCATATGTATGTCGTAAACTGACTGCTTGTAAATGTAAACAGTCGTAAATAAAATTACTGCTTATAAATGTAAACAATAATGAAAAACACATTTCAAAATACTTAAAGGCTTTAATATGCTTTAAAAAATATATTTAAAGCAGAATTAGATGTTAGCCGTATTTTTTTTTAATGAATCGTCAAAGAGTCATTCATTTTTTTCTTGATTTGGAACTTGTGTTTCTGAAAGGCAACTGTTCATTTGTTTACATTGCTAATATACTGTAATATAGTGGTGATAGCCACTTATTTTTAATTTAGAACTTAAAACGTTATGTTTAGTTTTTGAAGGTTTCAGAGAAAATGAAGAAGAAAAGATGTGATGCAATGTAGATTAAATAAAGCACTTGTTCGATTTATAATACGGCATCAGAATGCTTAAGCCTAACATGGCAGCGATATGATTTTTTTTTCCTTCCCGAGGATCTGCGCTTCCCGGAATCGTCACCAGAAAATCACTGCTGAATTATATAAATAGATAGTAGTTATATATTTTTCATTATAGAATTAGTTTAATTATAGAGTAATATTTTGATCATGAGTAAGCATAGTGGCATTCGAAACATTTTGAAACTTATAGAAAAATAACACTGATAGCGCCAGAACTTTAAATTTTGAAGCATACTAGTTTTGGTAGCATTAAAGCAGGGAACCCACATGCGGAAAAATAAGACGGAAATCTGCAGCGGCAAATTTTCCACTACGCCAAATTTCCGACTTGGAAATGAGAATCGCACTTGCAAAACGCAAGTGCGCTGGTGCTTCCGCGTTAATTACTGCGCATGTCTGTGACAAACCTACATAGTTTGATTTCTACAGATGCCGTCGCGGAAAACGGAAAAAGTTAAAACATGTTTAACTACAATTCCGCTGCGTTTTCGCATTATACGCGGCAAATATGGGGTCAATTTCCGTTCCGCTGTACAATTCCGTCGTATTTTTCCGCATTAATATGTCATAAGTTCCATTTTTCCGTTCCCGGCTTAAGAGTACCGTCCTCAATGCCAAAATCATTCGATTATTAAAATGACTCGAACGTAAGTCATTCGAATATCCAAATAACTCGTTTAACCCAAGGTTAATATGTCATAAGTTCCAGCAAGGTTGACAATATCTTGTAATTGGAAAATGTATTATTGTTAAAAGTTTTGATTTGGAATTTTGTTTATTTTATTCTGCTTGATACTACTAGTCTTTTTACGACTATTATTGAATAATCATATTCGTGAACAGTTTATTTTACAAGAATTTAAAAGTTTTTATTTGTGCTTTTTCACATTAAAAATTTATTTTTTTTTTTCGCGATTTTACTGAAGTGTATTTGAATGTAAACTAACGTATCACAATATTAATGAACCATTATACTTATATTTTATATTTAATTAACTTTAATGTGTGATTGCTTTGTTCTGAAGAAAATATTTTAACGAAAATAACATTTTCAATTTACTTTCGTATACCTTTTAAAAATTTTATTTATTTCATATTTCAGTCTTTTTACACATTTATTTACTTTATCACGGCTGATCGATCTCGAATCTTGTCGCCAACTGACGTTTCAGTCCTGCTCTACTCTGATTGGCTATTCATCAACTGGAACAACGTTATGATAGATTAACTTTGGGCTAAACGAGTTATTTGGATAATCGAATGCCTTACGTTCGATTCATGTTGATAATCGAATGGTTTTTATGTAATCGAAATAACGGGAGAATGCTGCAAAAAACCGATGAAAATCATCTTTACGATTGATTCTCAATCGACATTCTGAGATCTTGAAAAAAAAAAAGTAAAATAGCACAGCCGGATAAGCATGGATAACATGCATCTCAATCAATTTCTTTAATCTCTATCCAGATGTGGCTATCTATCAGACATTAAATTTTCCCAATCACCTTATAATTACTGATATTTTATGAGATAAACATAAACATGTTTTTTTTTTTATTATTTATATAAAAACAATCTTCTTTTTCAAAACTACTGTATCGAATTTCATGCTATTAATATAAGTTAAAAAGTTAGTAAAGACGAATAAATTGGTATTTTTCTACAACCTTACGTTAATAAAAACTGTAAAACGGAAATACCAATAAGAAAATTTTTACAGATTCGAAAATAACCACTATTTTGTGCAAAATTCCTCATGTATATCCTTATAGTAAGTATAAATGCCGAAGTTGTGTGCTGGGCACCACATACTATAACTATTTGCAAATGTAGTACTGTCTGCCTCAGACAAGAAAAACCCTGAGTAGATTTTCCTGCTTTCGGAATTTCCAAATCTTGTAGGGAAGGAACTTCGTCCGTAGGAGGGTAAGTGCAGAAAAGGCTACGATAATTCTCGGAATGCCCGATTGAACGGGAGAAAAGAAAATGCCGGACTTCCCTAAAATAAAGTAGACTGACAAGTTACCCTGGCAACAGGATCGAGCCAAGACCAGTTCCAATGTCTATCTTGTCTCAGCCAGAAAGTATGAAAAGCGCAAAAATTATTGGAAGGCGGGGTTTGGGGCGGGGTTACTCAAATTAGATTTCGAAGAAGTTTGTTTTTTCTATTAAAAAAAGAAAAAAAAATCTTCTATGTTGTTGTCTCCGATACCAATGCATTTTACGATTTCGAAGCTGTCATTATACGGGCACACTTGAGGAATTTTTGACAAAATTTTTTTTTTTTTTTTTTTTTTTTTAAATATATATAACAATGATTTTTCTTATCGTTGTTTCACACAGTTTTGATAAACAGAAAAATATACAAAATTTCCTTGTTATCCGTCTTTACTATCTCTATAAAGTAAGTTAACTGCATGAAATTCGGTGCATAAGTTTTGAAAAAAAAAAGTTGTAAAATAATAATAATAATAATCCCTCATAGCATGCATGGTCATGGTGACGTCGCTGTGACGTCACTGTAAGTCACTGTGGTCACGTCACATCTGTGACCAAAATGACACCACTCAGTGATGTCACATTGTAACTGAGATGTGAACTTCTTAGAAAACTTTAAAAAATTACAAAAATTCTTCAAAACATATTATTTACTGTAAAATTATATTTTTCTGGCAATTCAAAAAAATTGTGACGTCACTGTTATGCCACTGCATGTAACATACGTCACATAGGTGACAAAAAAAAACGCCATATTGTAAGTCACAATGTGACAAAATTATAAACTTCAAAAATATTTGAAAATGAAGAGATATGTTTTAAACAGTCCCGAGTCACAGCGGCATAAGGAATGAAAATATATTAGTGGATAGCAAATAGTAAATTCTGTCACGAAAGGGGGGGGGGGGGACATAATAAATAAAGTGCACGATACAAGCATTAATAAACTAAATTTTCATGCTATATTTTATCAATTTGATAGATTAAGAGGTTTCACAGACCGATCAAAGTAGTTATGCGGCAATTTTTGTCACATCAGTTAAGGATTAAACAGTATTTTAAACAGCCCCGAGTTACAGCGGCATAAGGAATGAAAATATATTAGTGGATAGCAAATAGTAAATTCTGTCACGAAAGAAGGGGGAGGGGGACATAATAAATAAAGTGCACGATACACGCATTGATAAACTAAAATTTCATGCTATATTTTATCAATTTGATATCTAAGATAGTGAAAGTATTCTTTTTTCATGGTTTCAATTTTATCTAGCATTGCAATTTAATATAATAATCCTTCACTGATTGTTATTATTACAAAAGTGTTTCGCGGGAAAATGGTACGTATTCTACAGAAAATTAATATGAAAAGAATGACAGATTGAAGGAGAAAATTATTTTTATCCTCGATATTTATTTATTAAGAAGATATTTTGTATTTATTACGTGTGAAACAAACTTTGCTTTAAAAAGGGGGGGGGGGGGGGGGTTCAATATTATCATTATCAAATTAATTTTTACACATTTTAAAAATTTAAACAATGTTTTATCTAATAAACTCTAATTATGAATATTATTATTATTATTAATATTTACAAAAAAGAAACTTTAAAATCCATTTTTTATTTAATTGTTTAGAACGGGACTCATAAAAGGAAAAGGTAAAATACATTGGAAAGTTCTTCAAATGGAAAATTTAAATTTAAAGACATTCTCATAACATTATTGCGCATTTAAGATTAAAATCTGTTGTATACAAAACCAAATAAAAGATAAAAACGCACCTGCTGAAAATCGTCTGCCTGATAGAATAAACAAGAGAATACGCGGGAAGTTACTTCACTCCACTGTTTAGAACATCATCACGTCTACAACACTTCTTTTAATATAAGAGAAAGACGTTCGCCATTTAAGGATATTACAAATACTTATGTAAGTCTTATTTAATTTAAATATTTTATTCCGGTTTTATATATTATGCTGCTGAGTTAGGTAGTTTTATGTTATACATATAGAAAGCGACTGATCTGTGTTGTTTGCAGAAGGATATTTCCCTATTCGATTCTGTTCTATCTTAATCTGCCATCGCTCGGAAAAAAAAAAAAGAAAAAAAAAGCTGACGCAGAGACTGATTCATGCCTACATTCATAGTGGAATGAATGTAAATATTAATTTTCAGTGACTTGAGATTGAAAATGTGTTGAGACAGTGATGTGGGATTTTTTTTTTAATGTTTTCTGATTACTAACACTTATAGCGTCATTATTATTTTGGAGTTAAATATGATATTACGAAACTGTTTCAGATTAGAAATTAACATTATACTGGGAAAATGTCTTTTTACATATTATAGTTGTGAAACTTTTGAAAGATTTTTTTTCATTGCTAATAATATTTTAAATTATTATTTAAAATCCTAAATTTTCATACCAATGTTTTTATATTTAACATTTGACAACATTATAAAATAATAGGAATTCCTTATAACGTGGAAAGATTTTTGAGAAGTTGTTAAATCTAATAATGCATTTAATTCATCTATTGTAGTTTGTTGTTGTTTAATAGTACAATTATAAATACTAATTATTTAGTGTTTTTCAAATTGGTATATTTATTTTTTTTTAAATTGTATGTAAGCTTTTTTTTTTTTTTTTTTCTGTTTGTGATTTTGATCAAACATTTAATTGTAGACACTCAGAATCAGTTATTAAATTTTCTTCGATTGTAAACTCATTTTCTACGTTTTCGATGTATGTAATTATTGGCATTAAAAAATTAAATATGATATTTTAGCTTTGAAATAAAGTGTTTTTCATGCCTGTGATAACAAGTTTATAGATTAAACTGCTTAAGTATATATTTTTTAAGTTGGTATTTACTTACATGATATAGGACTGAATAGTTTTTTAAGCGATTAATAACTACTTTTTACATTAAAATGTTTTTCAAACAATAAAAATATTAGATATGCAGTCATTTATTTTACTTTTATATTTCCTTTTTAATACTTTTCAACAAAGTTGAAAAGTATTTATGACTTCGGTTTGTCTGGCCGTCTGTTTGCGCTCTAACTCGCGCAAATATACTCGGATTGCCTTGAAATTTTTGGATGTTATTGACGTTTACCATAGCACGGTCCCTATTTGTAATGAAGTTTGTAGCATGTTTAGTCATCTACAGGGACAGTCAAAAGTATTCCGTTACTACGGCCTACGGGAGAGAATCGTTACAAATGATTTTTAATGATTTTACACGCTTTCAAACAGAATAAAATTGATATTAATTTATGAAACGCACTAAAATATGCATTCTGTACAGTATGCGATGCAAAGAATAGTTATTGTTCATTTACTGGGCTAAAAAAGGAATTCCAATACATTATGATTCAGGGCTAGAGGGAATTGTTTGCGGCGAACTTTAATTATGTTAATCTATTTCATATATAATGAAATTGATATAAGTCGCTGAGGTTTACATACTATAAATTATTTCACGATAATACGAAATGTATATAGGATTTACAGGGACACACGAAATATTTCTGATACTATATTGTATCCGAAGTACTGTTCATCAGGGATGATTGCTGGAAATGCATTTTTAATTATGATCACTATATTATACTTTTTATATTATACTTTTGATCACTATATTATACTTTTTATATTTTATATTATATATATATACTTTTATGATTCACTATATTTATGCATAGTATATGGTATATATAAATGCTATAATTCATATACAGGGCTACACAAAAGTATTCGTAAGGGTTACTGGGTATATGCCCAAATTGATTAAAGGTAGTTTTTAAATGAGTTATGCATTTTTAAGTTGAACTGCATTTAATTTACTAAGAAATGTTTGTAGAATATAGATAAAATGATATACAGGGTCACGCAAAGAATTGCATACATGGCCATCTATAAATTATAATTTCTGGAAATGGGATTTCTGAAGTTTTAAAAGTGTTTTAGTTTGAATTAAATTTTAACTAAGTAGTAGCGTGTAATAAATGTTCTAGGTAAACTACAGGGTTATACAAAAGTGTTCAAGTATGTTTCTATATATTAGTATGAATTGCTGAAATAGAATTTCAACCTGTTATGCGTTTTCTTGCTAAACTAAATTTTCCCATTATATAATATATGTATATGAACCTACAGATCAAATACAGGGCTGTTCAAAAGAATTAAAAAACGAATTTGGCTATGGACGGTAACTGCTGAAATCAGTTTTTCAAATGTTTTATGCGTTTTTTAAAATGTTTACTCAGTTATCTTATTTACGTTATTTCCTTAAATTACGATATTTTGTTAAAGCATTCAGGAAGCGTTGGAAAGTGTTTTATAATCTATGCTTAACGCATGATTTTTCTTACTTGTTTTTTTTCTATTTCGCAGATCAGTCTTTTCCTATAAAACATACCAAAATCTATTTAGCTCATATTCACAAAATACAATATACACGGGAATAAAAAATTTAAATAAATATGGATTATCATGTCGGACTCCAAAATAGCGATATTTTGCTAAAAAGTACGGTAAAAAGGTAAGATTTTATATTTCAAACAAAACTTTATTTTAAAATTGTGCATTTTAAAATTCATCACAGTGTTTATGGCAAGAACCATAACAGTATTAATACTTTGAAATTTTTCCAGAGAGGAGGATTCGGCTTACATACAACATTTCAAATGAAAATCAAATTTCAAATTAATTGCTTAAAAGGCACAAAGGCCAACATAGTGCAAAAGATTCCATGCCGGGACTCGAACCCGTGCCATCGGTATAGCGCACTGACATTCTACCGTCTAAACCACATGGAACGATATCCATCCTGGAAAATTTCTCACTATTACATGTTGGCAAGGCTACAAAAGCAGCACAAGATGGGATATTTATCGTGAGCCACCAACAAGTGGCAAACACGAAACTTAATTAAATCCAGCATCGATTGAAACTATATTAATACTTGGAAATTTTTCCAGAGAGAAACATTCGCCTTGCATACAATATTTCAAATGAAAATCAAATTTCGAATTAAAATTGCCCTTTAAGCATGTAATTTGAAATTTGATTTTCATTTTAAATATTGTATGCAAGGCGAATGGTTCTGTATGGAAAAATTTCCAAGTATTAATATAGTTTCAATCGATGCTGGATTTAATTAAGTTTCGTGGTTGCTCAATGTCGGTGGCTCACGATAAATATTTCGTCTTGTGCTGCGTTTGTAGCCTTGCCAACATGTAATAGTGAGAAAATTTCCCGGCTGGGTATCGTTCCATTTGGTTTATTCGGTAGAATGTCAGTGTGCTATACTGATGGCCCAGTTTCGAGTCCCGGCATGGAATATTTTTCACTGTGCCTTTGCACCTTTTAAGCAATTAATTTGAAATTTGATTTTCTTTTGAAATCATCACATTGTTTATGACAAGTTCGTCATAAATGACACATATTTCACAAATTGGTCACAATGTGACTTCAAAACATTGTCGCTTTCGTCACAGGCTCGTCCCAAAGTTGATGCCAAAATAGTCACAAATGACACACTTTTCACAAATTAGTCACACCGTGACTTCACAGAGTGGTCACAATGTAACGTCACAAATGACCTCTAAAACGGCCTTAAGAGGCCACACTAGTCACGGCTTGAAGTTCGAATACTAATGATAAGTCTATGGGAACAATATTTTCAAATATCTTGCTTGATTTTTAATATTTTTAAATGATTTTTTTGCACAGGATAGCTGAGGACTATCTGTTTACGGGCTATTTTTTACTTTTCCGATTTTCGTTGTAGTTTAATTCTCAGGATCCTGTCAATTTAGGATCCAGTGAAATTCGAGGTATTGTGTCCTTTTTAGTCTTATAACATTCATATCAGCAAAATTCAGGAAAATTTTTTTAATAACAACGAAAATATAGAGTTTAAGCTTTCCAATAACATGCTTTCAATAGTTCTACTACAATTAGGCTGAGCAAAATATGCAAAGATTTTGATGAAAAATGTGTCAAAAATGGCCTCGTAATGTTATGCTCTCCGCCTCCACCAAGACGATGAAAAGACCGCCTATTAAAAATCTGATTGGCTAATATCCAAACATTTTAGCAAATGGAAACGATTTAATTGTGATTGGATTGTTGTAACGTGTTAAAATAGATCACTCCTATTTCAAACCTTGGATTTTTATTTTTCTAAGACTATTGTTTATTTTCAACAAAATACTCTTGAAAGAATGAAATATATCAAATTTTATATTTCTGTGAATAACGAAGGAAATTAAGCATTAAGTTTGCATATATAAAATTTCAGAACCATACACAGGAAGGTAAAAATTGTACAAATTACTAGGGGACCAAATTTCAGGCCGAGTTTATTACAGTGTTGAATTCAGACACTTTTCTCTGGGAAGGTTTTCTGAGGCTCCGGTGGGAGACATAATACAGTTCTGGGGGGAGGGGGATTGCATTTTTTGACGATTGAAAACACAAAATATCAAATCTTCTGGGGGGGACAACTTACTGCTCCGGGGGGGGGGGGCGATGTCCCCCCCCCGGGCCACCCCCTGAATTGAACATTGGTTTATTAAGTAAAACGGTAAAAAAATAGACGCGTTCTTTTTAAAGTATTATTTAAGTTAAAATAGTTGACAAATAATAAAATTACGAAGTTAGAATTTGCTAGAACATGTTTGTGGCCCAGGCCAGGAGACTGTGTTTCAAGTTTTCTATTCTCGTATATGTATAAAAGATTCGACAATTTAACATTTTAAGTTCGAAAAACCGTTTTTCTTAATTAAAAATCAGCAGAACTTAAAGGTAGTAAGTGTTAAAGATTGTTAACTTTAAAATTGTAGATCAACTTGTTCAAATTTTTAAAGAAATATTTTTAATATACATTACTTTAATATTTATTATTTTTAAGGAGACAGTACACCTTTAACAGTCGCAGAACGAAATTTGTCCTGTGTAAAGCATCTTTTTTTAAGAGCTTACTTCAGACACGGGAAGAAAGGAAAACGTTAATGTTAAGTCTATGGTAGAGGTCTGCACGGGCCGGAATTTCCAGGCCCGGGCCCGGCCCGTACGAAAGCTATCTTGGCCCGGTGTAAAAATTGGAAGTTCGGCCCGAGCCCGGCCCGGCCTTGTTTGCATTATTACAGTTCTCGGCCCGGCCCGGCCCGTACAAAAATCAATGAAAACGGGCCCAGTCAGATACAATTTCTACAAAAAAAAAAAAAAAAAAAAAAAAAAAAAAAAATCATTTTTCCTCAACATACAATTAAGATTCTTTTAATGAATACTACATAGATATTTATGGGAACATTTTACAGTATATTTTACATTACTATGATGTTCGCAAAACAGAAAACGCACAATAATAAACATTAACGATTACTTACAGTCATCGTGTCTACAGACATTTCAAAATGGAAATAAGGATTCATTAAAAGATTAATGTAGTTCAGAATAAAGGATTAAAAACAAGATAACATTTGAAGCTGTATAATAAAAAGTAGATTTGTGAAAATATTTCTCTCATTTTTAAGACTTTTCTCAAATCCAAAGGAGCTACATTTCGACACATTTATGAAGTCTTTTCTTTTTGGAAACGCGTAAGATTGGCAGGTATTCTTATTCAAAAGCTATGTAAATGTCGTTTTTTTCATAGATAAAAACAATATATCTTTCTGAAAATACTGTCAAAGTTAGCGTTTTGAATCGAATTTCCGGAAGCGATAGCACAGTAAAGGAGAAAAACGTACAGTCACGTGACAGGAATCGCTGTTATCTCTGTAAGTAATTTATTAAATATGGAAAAAGCTATTAGTTTCCAAATGCCTTCAATAGGCAGGCCTGTCAATTTTATGCCTTTATAGTTAAAGTTTTTGTCAGAAACATGTGTCTGAAAGCTTTGCATTGTTGAGCAGATTTATACTTCTCGAGAAAATCATATTCATTGAAAATGGCTCGTATTTTATCTGCTTCGCTTAAATTCTTATATCGGGCCGATAGGCCCGATTAATTTTTTTGCCGGCCCGGCCCGGCCCGTTGAAAAAATTGTCCTAATTCTGCCGGCCCGGCCCGTTTGAAAATTCTCCTTCATTCCGCCGGCCCGGCACGGCCCGCGGGCCGTGCCGGGTACGGGCCCCGGGCCCGTGCAGACCTCTGGTCTATGGGGGCGTTATTTTAAAATTTCTCGCTTTGATTTTAGTATTATTGAATGATGTTTTTTGCACAGGATAGCTGAGTACGATCTACAACCAGCCTAGTTTTTACTTTTTTAGATTTTGGTTATAGTTTATATATATTAGTATAGTTTCAATTTCAGATCCGATTCACTCCGGTTCCGAAAGTATATGAGTACTACAAGATGCTTACATTAGAATATGATGTGCATCATATTTTATTTCATTTACAGGGGCACATAAAAGATGTTGGATACAATACTGTATATGAAGTAGTGTCTATTAGGGATGATTGCTGAAAGTGAGTTTTCAGCTATGATTACGTTTTAAGATAAATTTCTGTATACTAGATTATATAAATTCTATAGACTATGTATGGGGGCTACGCAAAAGAACTAGTAAGAATTGTTGAAAATGAGAGTGAATTGATTAATTTTATTTTCAAGTTCAACTATATTTAGAAAGATATGTTTGGAAAATACAAATATAATAATATACAAGACTACTCAAAGAATTGGACGCATGCACGCCTATTTCAGACACGGGAAGAAATGAAAACGCTAATTTTAAGTCTATGGGGGCGACATTTTCAAATTTCTCGCTTTGATTTTAATATCTTTGAATGTTTTTTTCGTATAGGATAGCTGAGGACGATCGAAAGCCAGGATAGTTTTTACTTTTTCCATTTTAGCTATCGTTTTTTTTTTTAAATATTAGGATAGTTTCAATTTCAGAACCGATTCCACCGGTTCTGAAAGTAAAAGTATTTTTTTTTTTTTTAATATCTGAAAACAAAATCGAAAAAGTAAAAAACAGCCTGGTTGTAGATCATCTTCAGCTATCCTATGCAAAAAAATTCATTTTAAAATATTAAATAGGAAGCGAGATATTTCAAAATAACGCTCCCATAGACTTAACGTTAGCGCTTACATTTTTTTTCCCCGTAACTAGTGTGTGCTCTCAAAGGTAACATAAAGGTATTTTTTTAACAGTAAGGAAGCGCTAAAATTATCATTAACTTTAATAATGTAAACCTAAAAATAATGAGACTGTAAGGTAAAATATAGCATTTTATAAAAATCTGCTAGCTAGCAATTTATTTTCTAATACATGCTATTTTCTTATAATTTATACTTCACTTACATGGACATTCAAAAGTATTCTTTTATAGTATGGCTTATGCGATAAAAATCATTTGCGGTGTATTTTAATGATGTAAAACAATTTTAAACATAAAATTTATGCAACTTATTGAAGTGCATAGGTACGTGTACAAGGGAATTCAAAAGTACATTTCGTTATATTATGGGCTATGAAGAAAAAACGTTTGTGGCGTATTTTAATAACGTTTCTCTGTTACAACATAATGAAATTGATATGAATTTATGAGGCGTGGTAAAACATGCTTTCTGAGGGGGTTGCACAGCATTTATCATTCATTTACAGGGTCACAGAAAAGAGTTCAGTTTTATTACAGAAATAATTGTTTGCAGCATGTGTTTTAGTTATGTTTCACGATTTTGAACAAAATGGAATTCATATACGTTACTGAGGTTTACTACAAGATGCTAACATTATAATATGATGTGCATCATATTTTATTTCATTTACAGGGGCACATAAAAGATGTTTCATACAATACTGTATATGAAGTAGTGTCTATTATCGATGATTACTGAAAGTGACTTTTCAGCTATGATATACGTTTTAAGCTAAATTTCTGTATACAAGATTATATATATAAATTCTATAGACTATGTATGGGGCTACGCAAAAGAACTAGGAAGAATTGTTGAAAATTAGAGTGAATTGATTAATTTTATTTTCAAGTTCAACTATATTTAGAAAGAATTGTTTGGAAAATACAAATATAATAATATACAAGGCTACTCAAATAATTTGACGCATGCACGCCTATTTCAGACACGGGAAGAAATGAAAACGCTAATTTTAAGTCTATGGGGGCGTCATTTTCAAATTTCTCGCTTTGATTTTAATATTTTTGAATGTTTTTTTTTTTCACAGGATAGCTGAGGACGATCGAAAACCAGGATAGTTTTTACTTTTCCCCTTTTAGCTATAGTTTTTTTTTTTTAATAATAGGATAGTTTCAATTTCAGAACCGATTCCACCGGTTACGAATGTAAAAGTAATTTTTTTTTAATATCTGAAAGCAAAATCGAAAAAGTAAAAAACAACCCGGTTGTAGATCATCCTCAGCTATCCTATGCAAAAAAATTCATTTTAAAATATTAAAAAAGGAAGCGAGATATTTGAAAATAACGCTCCCATAGACTTAACGTTAGCGCTTACTTTTTTTCCCCGTAAGTAGTGTGTGTTCTGAAAGGTAACATAAAGGTATTTTTTAACAGTAAGGAAACGCTAAAATTATCATTAACTTTAATAATGTAAACCTAAAAATAATGAGACTGTAAGGTAAAATATAGCATTTTATAAAAATCTGCTAGCTAGCAATTTATTTTCTAATACATGCTATTTTCTAATAATTTATACTTCACTTACATGGACATTCAAAAGTATTCTTTTATATTATGGCTTATGTGATAAAAATCATTTGCGGTGTATTTTAATGATGTAAAACAATTTTAAACATAAAATTTATGCAACTTATTGAAGTGCATAGGTACGTGTACAAGGGAATTTAAAAGTACATTTCGTTATATTATGGGATATGAAGAAAAAACGTTTGTGGCGTATTTTAATAACGTTTCTCTGTTACAACATAATGAAATTGATATGAATTTATGAGGCGTAGTAAAACATGCTTTCTGAAGGGGTTGCACAGCATTTATCATTCGTTTACAGGGTCACAGAAAAGAGTTCAGTTTTATTACAGAAATAATTGCTTGCAGCATGTGTTTTAGTTATGTTTAAAGATTTTAAACAAGATGGAATTCATATACGTTACTGAGGTTTACTACAAGATGCTTACATTAGAATATAATGTGCATCACATTTTATTTCATTTAGAGAGGCACATAAAAGATGTTGGATACAATACTGTATATCAAGTATTGTCTATTAGGGATGATTGCTGAAAGTGAGTTTTCAGCTATGATATACGTTTTAAACTAAATTTCTGTATACTAGATTATATATATATAAATTCTATAGACTATGTATGGGGTTACGCAAAAGAACTAGGAAGAATTGTTGAGAATGAGAGTGAATTGATTAATTTTATTTTCAAGTTCAACTATATTTAGAAAGATATGTTTGGAAAACAAATATAATAATATACAAGGCTACTCAAAGAATTGGACGCATGCACGCCTATTTCAGACACGGGAAGAAATGAAAACGTTAATTTTAAATCTATGGGGGCATCATTTTCAAATTTCTTACTTTAGTTTAATTTTTTTTGATAGGATAGCTGAGGACGATCGACAACCAGGCTAGTTTTTACTTTCTCGATTTTGGTTATAGTTTTTTTTATATTAGGATTGTTTAAGTTTCAGAACGGATTCCAACCGATTATGAACGTAAAAGTATTTTTTTTTTTAAATATCTGAAACCAAAATCGAAAAAGTAAAACTAGCCCGGTTATAGAGTATCCTCGGCTATCCTATGCAAAAAAATTCATTTTAAAATATTAAAAAGGAAGCAAGATACTTGAATATAACACTCCCAGAGACTCCCATTAGCGCTCTCATTTTTTCCCGTTACTAGTGTGGGTTCTCAAATGTAACGTAAAGGTATTATTTGTAACGGTTAGGAAACAAGAAAATTTATCATTAACTATAATGATGTAAAACTAAAAGTAATGAGACTGTAAGGTAAAATATAGCATTTTATAAAAGTCTGTCAGCTAGCAAATTTATTTTTCAATACGTAATTGTAACGGAATCCTGGTTTAAACGGAATATTTTCATGATTCCCCTAAAAATACCTTACAATTGTATCTGCAAAGACGAAAACAACCCACCTAAAACGGTATCTCGGACTTATTGTTTATGTTTCCATCTTACCAGGTTTTATAGTGTCATGTTTTTAGCATGAGGTGTTTGAATTTTAATTACTACCAAGTACCGCGTTTTCCTCTACGCCCTCTATATTTTCTATATGTATATCCAACACAAAACTTTTGGACGGGTACTCAGATGTTTAGCACTCTCCAACATAGTTGAAAAATGTTTATGAGTGGGGCTTGACTGCTCGTCTGTCAGTACTCTAACTAGCGTACATATACTCGGATTGTGATGTAATAGAAATACGTTGTTGATGTTTATCATGGCATAAATGGCATTGATAATGAAGCGTGTAATAATTTATACTTCACTTACATGGACATTGAAAAGCATTCTTTTATATTATGGCCTATGTGGGAAAAATCATTTGCGGTGTATTTTAATGATGTAAAACAATTTAAACATAAAATTTATGCACATTATTGAAGTGCACAGATACGTGTATAGGGGAATTCAAAAGTACATTTCATTATATTATGGACTATAAAGAAAAAACGTTTGCGGCGTATTTTAATAATGTTTCTCTGTTGCAAACATAACGAAATGGATATGAATTTATGAGGTGCACTGAAACATGCTTTTTAAGGGTGTTACAAAGCATTTATCATTCATTTACAGGATCACAGAAAAGAATTCAGTTTTATTACAGAAAAAACTGCTCGCAGCGTGTTTTAATTCTGTTTCAATATTTTAAACAAGATGAAATTCGTATACGTTACTGAGGTTTACTACAAGATGCTTACATTAGAATATGATGTGAATCACATTTTATTTCATTTACAGGGGCACATAAAAGTTGCTGGATACAATACTGTATACGAAGTATTGTCTATTAGGGACGATTGCTAAAAGTGAGTTTTCAGCTATGATATCCTTTTTTAACTAAATTTCTGCATCCTAGTTTATATATATGATTTCTATAGAGCATGTATAGGGCTACGCAAAAGAGCTAGGAAGAATTGCTGATAATGATAGTGAATTGCTTTTCTTTTAAATTAAATTCTACATTTTCACGTTCAACCATATTTAGAAAGATGTGTTTGTAAATTATAAATATAATAATATACAAGGCTATTCAAGGAATTGGATGCATGCGCACGCCTATGAATAATAATTTCTGGAAGTACGATTTCAGTTGTTTACAGCATGTTTAAACTGCAATAATTTTGATCTTACCATGTGGCGTGTATATAAACTTGTTCTAATGCAAGGGCTGTACAAAATAATGCAAATATACTGCCGTTAATTGGTAGAAATTGCTGAAAGTTTACTTTCATCTGCATTATTCGTTTTCTTATTATATTAAATTTTATGATATTTTTCATGCCGTTAAAGCAAGCCTAAGAACATCCATTGATAACTTTATCATTTTAATTTTTCAGTAATTTGAATAATTTAAATTTACTAAGATTTAACGAAAACTTAAAGTTAGTAAGTATTAAAGAATGTTTACTTTGAAAGTTTTGATCAACTTGTTTGAAACTTTAAAGCAATATTGTTAATATTTATTACTTTTAATGTTTGTTATTTTTAACGAAAAAATATACCTTTAACAGCCGCAGAAAATGCGAAATTTGCCCTGTATTACACATCTTTCTTTAAGAGCCCACTTCAGACACGGGAAGAAATAAAAACGCTAATTTTAAGTCTATAGGGGCGTTAATTTCAAATTTCTCGCTTTCTTTTAATAGATTTTTTTTTGTTTTTTCTACATGGGATAGCTGAGGACGATCGAAAACCAGAATAGTTTTTACTTTTTCGATTTTGTTTTTTATTTTTTTTAATATTAGGATAGTATCAATTTCAGAACGGATTCCAACCGGATTTTGAAATATTAAAGAGGAAGCGAGATGTTTGAAAATAACGCTCCGGTAGACTTAACATTAGCGCTTACATTTTTTGCCGTTTCTAATGTGGGTCCTCAAATGTAACGTAAAGGTATTTTTTGTAACGGTAAGAAAACGCGAAAATTTATCATTAACTATAATAATGTAAAACTAAAAAAAGACTGTAAGGTAAAATATAACATTTTATAAAATCTGCTAGCTAGCAAATTTATTTTCTAATACGCAGCTGTAACGGAATCCTGGTTTAAACGGAATATTTCCCTGATTCCCCTTAATATATCTTATACAGTAGAGCGACGATTAGCCGAACAAGTCGGGACCGAACCTAGTTCGGATAAGCAAAAGTTCGGATAAATGGACAGACAATTTAAGGGGTGTTTCTCACTATACTAAAACCGTCACACTTTATCCAGGCTTAGGACTGGTAGCGCCAGTTATTGCTAGCATGTTTAAAAACTGTCTTTTTGTTTACTTTTTTATCATTTAAAATTTTCTTTTTCTCTTTTTATCATTTTCTGAACTCCAGAGATTATAATTTAAACAAAAAAGCTTTCGATTGTTGCTTGCTTCAAATAAGACGTTCTTTCCAATGTTGCCATATCTCGAATTCTTCTTAAATACGTTATTTGAATAGGATCAGAGTTCTTCTGCCGTTCAAGCCATTTCATAGCTGTTTCCAAACACTCAAAGGCTCCGTTATGGGATGGACCTGGGTCATTTTCAGGGCATTCGTTTTCATTTCTTCAATTTCTTTTGCATCTTAAATCTCATCCACAATCTCATCATCATTAAAAAATTTTTTTTTGATAGAAATAGGTTGTTCGGATAAAAATTTTTTTTGAAAGAAATAGGTTGTTCGTATAATTGGAAGTTCAGTTAATTGGAGTTCGGATAATCGGCGCTCTACTGTAATTGTATCTGCAAAGACGGAAACTGCCCATCTGAAACGATATTTCGCACCTATTGTTTGTGTTTCCGTCTTACCAGGTTATATAGTGTCAATTACTACCAGGTCCCGCGTTTTTCTCTACAACCTCTATATTTTCTATATGTATATCCAACACAAAACGTTTGGACGGGTACTCAGATTTTTAACACATTACAACATAGTTGGAAAATGTTTATGAATCGGCTTCACTGCCCGTCTGTCCGTGGTCTAACTAGCGTACATATACTTGAATTGTGATGTAATTGAATTGTGATGTAATTGTTGAAGTTTATCATGGGATACATGGCACTGATAATAAAGCGTGTAATCATTTATACTTCACTTACATGGACTTTCAAAAGTATTCTTTTATATTATGGCCTATGTGGGAAAAATCATTTGCGGTGTATTTTAATGATCTAAAACAGTTTAAACATAAAATTTATGCACCTTATTGAAGTGCACAGGTACGTGTACAGGGGAATTCAAACGTACATTTCGTTATATTAAGGACTATGAAGAAAAAACGTTTGCGGCGTATTTTAATGTTTCTCTGTTACGAACATAATGCAATTGATATGAATTTATGAGGTGCAATAAAACATACTCCCTGAAGGGGTTGCAAAGCATTTTTCATTCATTTACAGGGTCACAGAAAAGAGTTCAGTTTAATTACAGAAAAAACTGCTTGTAGCGTGTTTTAGTTATGTTTTACTACTTTAAACATGATGGAATTCATATATGTTACTGAGGTTTATTGCAAGATGCTTACATTAGAATATGATTTTGATCACATTTTATTTCATTTACAGGGCACATAAAGTATATTGGATAAAATATTGTACATGAATTATTGTCTATTATGGATGATTGTTGAAATTGAGTTTTCAGCTATGATTTACGTTTTTAACTAAATTTCTGCATACAAGGTTATATATATAAATTCTATACATCATGTATAGGGCTACGCAAAAGAACTAGGAAGAATTGCTGAGAATGAGAGTGAATTGCTTAATTTTTTTTAAAAATTAAATCCTACATTTTCAAGTTCAACTATATTTAGAATGATATGTTTGGAAAATATAAATATAATAATATACAAGGCTATCCAGAGAACTGTATGCATGCACGCCATGGATGATAATTTCTGGAAGTGCGATTTAAGTAGTTTTAAGCAAGTTTATATTGGAATAAATTTTATCTTAACATGTGGCGTGTATAAAAACTTGTTGCTAATGTAAGGGCTGTACAAAAGAATGCAAATATATTTCCGTTAATTTGTAGAAATTCCTGAAAGTTGATTTTCATCTGCATTATTTGTTTCCTTATTATATTAATTTTTAGCATATTTTCCATGCCGTTAAAACATGCCTAAGAACTTTCATTGATGACTTTATCATTTTAATTTATCATAATTTGAACAATTTAAATTTACTAAGATTTAACAAGAACTTAAAATTCGTAAGTTTTAAAGATTGTTAACTTTAAAAGGGTTAATGAATTTGTTCGAAACTTTAAAAAAATAATTTAATATTTATTATTTTTAATATTTGTCCTTTTTAAGGGGGGCAGTACACTTTTAAAAGTCGCAGAAAATGCGAAATTTGTCCTGTGTAACACATCTTAATTTAAGAGCCCACTTCAGACACGGGAAGAAATGAAAATGCTAATTTTTAGTCTATGGGGCGTTATTTTCAAATTTCTCGCTTTGATTTTAATATTTTTGAATGATCTTTTTTTTGCATAGGATAGCTGAGGGCGATCGACAACCAAGCTAGGTTTTACTTTTTCGATTTTAGTTATAGTTTTTCTTTTTATTAGGATAGTTTAAAATTCAGAAACGATTCCACCGGTTCCGAAAATAAAAATATGTTTTTTAAATAAAAACCAAAAATTTTACCAAAAATCGAAAAATAAAAAACAGCCCGGTTGTAGATCGTCCTCAGCAATCCTATGCAAAAAAATTCATTTTAAAATATTAAAAAGAGAGCGAGATATTTGAAAATAACGCTCCCATAGACTTACCATTAGCGCTTACATTTCCCCCCCGTTACTAGTGTATATTCTCAAAGGTAACGGAAAGACATTTTTTGTAACGGTAAGGAAACGCGAAAATTTATCGTTAACTATAATAATGTAAATCTGAAAATATTGAGACTGTAAAGTAAAATATTACATTTTATAAATGTCTGAACAGTAAACAGCAGCGTAGTTCCATGGGCTACCTATTTGAAGATCAAATCCACGCCCTGTCGATGAGTTGGTACATAGCACATCATAGAAAAAACAGGAAATGTTAGTCTAAGTGTAGTGAAACACTACTGTGATAGAGAGTGTCGATAACTCCCATCAATACTGCCGAGAATCAAGGACAGAATGAGAGACAAAGAGAGAGGAAAGTCTACTAGCTAACAAATTTATTTTCTGATATGCAGATGTAACGGAATCCTGATTTAAACGGAATTTTTTCATTATTTCCCTAAAAATACCTGGCAAGTGTATCTGCAAAGACGCAAATAACCCATCTAAAACGGTATTTCGTATATATTGTTTATGTTTCCGTCTTACCAGGTATAGTGTCATGTTTTTAGCATGAGGGGGTCGAATTTTAATTACAACTAGGACCTGCATTTTTCATGAACACCGCCTTTTTTTTGGAGGGAAAATAAAATTTGATGTCGATACGAGTGTATTTCGAAAGGTTATCAGCCCGACAATGAAAATAGAAATGTTTTGACAATATTTCATTTTTTTAACGTAGTTCCTTACAACTTATAAAATTTAAACCAACGAGTTTCCGAATTTTATTATCTTTAGTATAATAAGCCTTATCTATCTTTGGAAATGAAGTGGTGGTGTCTGTTTAACCCCATATTTTGAAGTGAATTTCCGACTACAGAGCCATTTCTTCAGGCTTGGGAAGAGGCAATAATCGCTGGGAGCAAAATCCGGTGCATGTGGAAGTACTACAGAGCGTAGGTGACTGACTTTCGTAGCGAAAACTACATGTTGAACGTAACGTTGTTACGTAGCGAAAACAATGCTGTGGTGAACAAACACCTTCTTTTTGCTCAGGTATGGACATTTTGTCGGATAAGCACTCTTCAATTGGTCCTGTAGAGAAGAATAACACTGTTCGGTGACGATTCTGCCTTTTTGCCGGTGGTCTATGATCACCACATCTTGTGAATTCCTGAAAACCGTATCCATGGCTTTTCCAGCAGGTGGAACCGTTTTCACTTCCTTTGGTGCAATTTCAGCAGCTCTTTCACATTGTTTAGATTGCTGTTTAATCTCTGGGGAATAATGGCGAATTCATGTTTCATCCACCGTTATAAAACATTGACGAAAATCAGCCGATTGTTTAAGTTTTCTAACTTAACTCGAGATCACCATAGTCCACATTACTAAAGGCACTGGGCCATCTGCACTACCTTCATACAAGAAAAAAAAAAAAACACACTGAAGATGGAGAAACTCATAAAATGCTAAAGAAAGGCGGGTTGGTGAATAAGGAGACCAAATTCACGAGGTTTAATTTGATTATGTTAATAAATGAAATATTTTCAGGAAGGAATTTTCTGCAGAAAGTCCACCCAAATCAGCATTTCATTGCAAAGTATATGTCTCATAAAATCATAATAGAACCTCCACTTTTGAGCTTGCCAAATTCGATCTATAAGCAATATTCTAACGGAGGCAAATCAAGCAAATTTCTACCACTTATTTTAAAATGTTATTATTGTCTTAATTAACTGAAGTTATTAAATAGGATAAAAAAAGTAACAATTTTTAATAGAAGTCTGCCTACTTCATCCTCGTGAAGTCGGAACCTACGGTTCGATCCAGCACGTTTCGGCCTGAAATTTTTTCTATAAGCGAGGCTCTATGATTGAATACGAGTCATAATTGATTGTATCAGTTTCTAAGCCTTTGTTGTCTAAAAATTTGAATTTACAGGTCTCCTCGGACGGAAATTTCTTGTTCCCGGAACCGGACAGTACAATTAGCAGTACAAAAAAATTACGTATTATGAAGCTAAAACTTTGGCCCAACCCAATTTCTACAGAATATGTCGATATTTTTAAAACAACGTTATTCTACATTGTTCAAAAACCAGATTTACGCATAGTTTTTATTTTCAGATTATATTCGTAATTCATGGAATATAAGGAATAATAACAATATTAGTATTTATTTAGACTACATTGATGACTACTTCGAAGAGGCCTTTTAATCAAAGCAAAAGTGAGTTTCTTACCCACAGAAGATTTTTCTTCGCATTCAGTGAGACAAGAAAATTGTATATTAATAGATGTTACTTAGAAACTATAGCATTAGTTTGCAGAAATACTGTTTATAATTAAGTGAATTAAATCAAGCAATAGAAGCAGCTTCAAATAATCAACAATTAGGCATTGTTTTCCAACAAGACCACACGTATCTTTGCCCACTGTAGACACAAAATATTATAATTGAGATCAAATGTTTCAATCCAAGTACCAATCTCCAAAACTTACTTCGTCGAATGACCGTTTATTTAAATCACTTCAAAACATTTTGAGGATAAGGTATTTTATATTTTGGAAGATTTGAGAAAATACATCGATTCTTTAGCCAGATGAGCTCTAATTATGTAACTGCTAGGAATTGAAATTTTCATGAAATACATTTTCTTTAATTTCCATCAACAATATGCGACAAACATTTACATCAGTCCCAAAAATCTGAATTTGGTGAATTTGATTCTTCTCTGGTCTTTATCTATGAATTTTAATAACACTCCATCTTTACTTTCAATTTACATTGGTATCCTGGTTAAAGATTGCCTTAGTTAACATTTTTATTTCATGTTGTATTTGTAATGGCACATACTTTCGTTTACTAAAATTCATTATTCAATGACAGAGTTTTATAAAATGAGTAGAGAGAAAATTAAGGCTCACAAAGCAACAGTTAGTAAATTTGTCATTAGCTTTTCAAGAATTATACGAGAAGGATAATACCGTCATCAACCAGTCTGTCACTTTGAAAGACTGCGTTATTTACATAGAAAATGTCAGTAGGACATTTTTAAAAAACTGATAAAAACATTTTATGGGAATGAATGAATGATAGCTTAACATTGTCTTGATCGGCAAGTTCAAGTAGAGGCTGCAAATTAAAACCACTGCTAATTTACCAAATTAATTTATAAACTAATAAAAACAGTTTCTGAGCGACAACGAATGATAGCTTAACACTATCTTGATCGGCAAGTCCAAGTAGAGACTATAAACTAAAAGCACTGCTAATTTACCAAATTCCGATATAGGATTGGTAAATTAGTGGTAATATAAATACATAATAAGTAATAATATAATAATACATCCTTTAAAATATAAATAAAAAATAGATTGGTAAAGGATATTACGGCAACTCTTCCTGATTATTAACTTGGAAATAGAGGAAGAAGATTGAGAATTTCTGGAGACATGTGACAGTGAGCTTGCAACTGACAAAGTAAAAAAAAAATCTATCAGCAATGTGGGGAAAATAAAATTATAACTTAATCTAAAGGTAAAGATGGAGAGAAAAATAAATTTATTTCCTCTGACTTCTGATAAAGAAAAAGAATGCTGTGGTAAAATTGGAAGAAATTCGAAATTTTGCTTTGAAATGGAATTCTAAGAAATTCATTATCAGAATTACATATCAATGTAATGAAAAATCCATGCAGTTTTCAGAGAAAATAAAAACAAAGTCTTTCTCAAACAATTATAAAAAAAAAATACAGCTGTACTTGTTACAAAAAACTCCAAATTGATACTAATGAATTAAAAAATGTTTTTATACACTATCTAGGTATAAAAACACAGAATGTTTTTGTGCCTGTCCACAGATTCCTAAAAAATGATACAAGATTTCATAGGAAGGGATTTGTTCGACGGGTGGCAATTGCACAGACTATCAGCTCATCAAGTTCAAGGCTGAAATTTTAGGATTATATAGACCTTAACAAGCATATTAAAATGCAAATGGTCTGCCAAGTCATATCTTGATAGAAAACACCTGAAGGCCGGAGTTTAGTATTTGATCGATTGGTTTACCATTGTATTTTCCTGCACCCAAATGTAAGAAAACATTGAAGTTTGTGTGGATGAAAACACAATGATAAACCAGCAGATCAACCACTAAATTGAGGTTCTGCAGATGGTTTCCACCAAGATACGACTTAGCAGACCAATGCATATAAGTTTTATATAAAATAAACAGTCAAGTATGAGTATTACTCGCGCTCAGAGGGTTCCGTACAATAAATATATGAATTATTAACTGTATTATTTAAAAGAGTAATTAAACTTTGTAAAAACCTATACAACGTAGAGTTGAGTATAGCTGTATATATTAAAAAAATATGAATGAGTATACCACAAAAGTTCAAAGAGATATGAAGCCCAAATAAAATTAAATATTGCTAATTTGTATAACTCTTTTTTTTAAATCTTATCTTAATCTACATATGATGAACTTAATTCGGTACTGACAATAAAAGTACTGCATATTTAAATTTCATTTGGCATTTCGTAAAACTAAATTCAACATAGTAATATTTTTCTTTTTACAGTGTAGCTGAAACAAAATCCTTGTTCAAAGTTTAAACTTGGCGTTGTACTAAGCGCGCTTCTAAAGGAGGTCGCAAAGATGCAACTCGTCTTTGTCCGTGCCGCGTTTTTCCAGATAGGTTTTTAATTAACTTTTAAAGACACGGGAGGTATATTAAGAGATCCACTCAACGCAAACTAGTTGCGAATCAAATAATATTTATGTGATTAATTCTAATTAAATTGGTCTGTTTTTAATAATTTGACGTTTATTGCTTTTATGCTGCTACTGGGTATTACATTACACAAATATATCATTAAAAGTCGTTATCTAGTATTTAAAAATCGATTGTATATAGAGTACGCCGTCTCTGCCATTATGTATGGCCAAACCACCCGTATCTTTAAGGGTTAAGGCTCCCGTCCCTGCCGGCAAAGGCACTCACGAGCTAATGCCAATCGTATGGGAACGGATTTTTCTAATATCTCGTTTGCATTTCGACATTTTTCTTGCATTTGATAGCCGAGATCCGTCTCTACATCGCACTTTTCTTTACTTTTTCGATTTTGGTTGTAGATATTTTTTTTAAATGACACTTTCATTTTCAGAACCAGTTTTGAAAGTGAAAGTAACTTTATAAAAAATATCATCATCATCATCATCTTCATCATGGGTTATGCTAAATCAGCCTGTTCCGGCTCCATTGATCAATCCATCGGAGCGTAGGTCTAATCTGGAACCAAAATCGAAAAAGTAAAAAAGGTGCGATGTAGAGACGAACCTCGGCTATCCAATGCAAAAAATATATATATATTTAAAAATGTCGAAATGCAAACGAGATATTAGAAAAATCCCTCCCCATACGATTAACATTAGCTCGTGAGTGTCTTCGCCGGCAGGGACAGGAGCATTAACATCTCGGCTAATTACCGACGATTTTTTTGAAAATCATTATAAACAATGCTTTTATAATTTTGATACGATAGGTACCTTTAGCGTTCCTCGATACCTTTGCTGAATGCTCGCAAATCGGAATCTATGTGTAACAGAAAAATACGTTTTTATGAAAAACTATGCGACATAGGGTATAATCACTATAATTTTCCTGCAAGGCTTAAATTAACCTCTACTACCTCTAATTTTTTTCATAATTTTAGTTTCAGTAGATTCGGAAACAGATGGGAGGGGGGGACATATTTTTGCACTACATTTTCGACGATATCTCTGAAAATATAATACCTAAAATTAAACGAAATGTATTTTAGATTACGGCGTTACGAAATCTTTTAACCGATACCACAGATGATATACAAAAAAAAATATTTTCTTTCAAATAACGTAATTAGCCCCTCTACGTTTTTTCCCAAATTTATTTGTGAATGTTTAAAAATCTGTAAATATGTCAGTCAATAGTCTTTATTACATCCCCCAATTTGAACTTTCAACGTTCCATAGTTTGCGAGTAAAATGGCTGTGACAGACAGACAGACACAGGAGTGATCTTATAATGGTTCCGTTTTTACTTTTTAAGTACGGAACCGTAAAATCATGATTATTGCAACTGAGAAATACAAAAACATAAGAAGATGAATTATTGACAATAAATAAAACAAGAAAGGAAAACCATGTGCCAAGTATGGATTATGAACCCTTTCCTACATTTTTAGTTTAGTTAGAAAAGCATAACACATTTGAAACTACACATTTATTAATTTCTAACAATAGAAGGAAACGTAATTCAATTGTTTTGTGAAGCCCTGTGTGTTCCTTATAAATTTTTATACACGCCACATACTGAGCTGAAATTTAATTCAAAAATAAATACGCTGAAAATTACTGAAATCACACTTCTAAGGCTAATGTAAGACGGACGTCTTTTTGCACGCTTTTTTCCTTACGTTTTATCCCTACATAATGCCGCTAGCATTGTGTAGGAATAATACATAAGGAAAAAAGCGTGCAAAAAGACGTCCGTCCGACATTAGCCTAAGAATTGCTATCCATGGACGGCCATGTACCCAGTCTTTTGCCATAGCCCTATATATTTATATTCTACAATGTCATTTAGCCGACAAGACATTTAGCAGACAGCAATTAGGCGACAGGATGTTTAGCCAACATGACAATTAGGGGACAGCGACAGTTAGCCGACAAGACAGTTAGCCAACAGAGGACAATTATTCGACATGGACTTTCATCCGAAAGGACATTTAGCCAACAGAGCAAATAGCCGATATGTGAATTATCTGACACGAAATTTAGCTGACACATACATTTTTCCGAAAGAATTTAGAAGACTCGGTTTTACATCAACAATGTAAACCTCAGTAGCTCGTCACCATCATAAATCAGCTTTTTTATTGTTTCAGCGTTTTTGTTTATGATATACAATTAAACATCGAAATTTCGTCACTCTCATAAAGTAATTTTTTTCTTCAATCACTGTTATTCTGTAAAGCTTTTCAATAAAACATCATTAACTAACCTTCGTAATATTCTTTTGTTCATTTGAACAAAATTATATAGAAAAGTAACATTTCTACAAAAATTATTGTTTGAAATGCGGATTTTAGACGGATCCCTCCCATAAATATTTACTTATGTTTAAGCCTTCGACTCTCGATCGCTCATTATACTCATTAAGTAAGAAATTTATGAAATAAAATGGAAATAATTCATTTTAATTATTCATTATACCTTAATAACTCTTCATTTTCTTAAACTGCCATTATATTTTACAAATATAGTTATATTTATAACACACTAAAAATTCGATAACTCGGAGAGGAGCCAATAATTTTTTTTTAAATAACGTTTTCTACAATAAATATGGTTTAAAATGCTGTTTTTGATGGATCCCTTCGATAAATATTATTTAATAAATATAAGAATTTAAAATAAAGGAGTGCGTGAATTCCGGGAACAAAAGACAGGACCCACGGTGTGGCAATTTTTAAACTTTTTTCGTATCTGCCATGTGATATATCATCGGAAAGTCCTCGGACCACTCTTTCATATTGTGACCCTTTCTTCTCATCTCCCCCTATTCGCCACCCCTCCAAGAGGGCATTTTTCGATTTTTTTCGAAATCGTAGAGTTTTCATCATTTTAGATCCGATTTTTTGTACGAAGCCCTTTAAGAAATATTGTTTATAATACTATATACAAATTTCAAAGAGGTTGGGGTACTTTTATATCTTTTGCCGCCATGCTTCATGTGATGTATAGTTGGAAAGGCAGTGTGACACCAAATTTCATAACATATTCAAATATATACCTTCCACGCCGCTCCCCCCCCCCCAGTTTGCTCCCCGCAGGCACTTTTCTAACTTTTGCCGACACCCCTTACGTGATATATCCTTCGAAAGCCCTATGACCTCTTATACATATTATGCATCTTCCGTGCGTCTTCTGCACTTTTCCCCCGGGCGGCACTTTTTAAAATTTTGTTGACATCCCTCATATGATATATTGTTTGTGTAGTACACGTTCCCCCTTTGATGTCACATGTATAATCCTAGATCGTAGATCACTAGTTTTTTTTAAGACAAAACTAAGTTTATTTATAAAAATGCAGAAAGACAATAAAGATATTCGACGAGGACAAGACGATAATACGCATACAAAGTATATATGAATTATATCCAGTGGAACACACTATAATATTCCATAATTACACACGTTATAATACTACACAATTTCGCTTCACCTACAATACAAACTTTTTACATACCATTGCCCGTAGCACCTGTGTAATTTTATATCTAACTTTCGGTTTTTCAAAAATCCCCCCGGCACACATGCACGGCATAAAAACCTCCAACCTTCACTCTCTAAAAAGGAAATCTCCTTCCCTTCTCTCCTTTGCTCGCACGTCACGTGTGTCACATGACCAAAATGCTATGCAGATATCATAGTTTGGAAAACCTGTGATCACTTATTCATGTTATGCGCCTCCCGCACCCCAGCCACAATTGCCCATCCAATGGGAGGGACTTTTCTAAATTTAGCCAACACGCCTCATGAGACTTATCGGTGCAAAGCCCCGTGACCATTTATATTATGCATATCCGGTACCCCCTCCCCTCACTTTGTCTCCGGGGGGTACTTTTCTAAATTTTTTCGACAGCCCTCATACAACATATCATTAGAAAGGCCTGTGATCACTTGTTCATGTTATGCACCTCCCGCGGCCCTCCCCCACTTTGCCCTCACGGTGGGAGGCACTTTTCTAGATTTTGCCGACACCCCTCATGGGCCATATCGTTTATAAAGCACTGTGACCACTATTTCATATTATGCAGCTTCCGCGTCTCTCCTGCCCCTTTGGTTCTCGCGAGGGACAATTTTTAAAATTTTGCCGTTACCCCTCATGTGTATAGTGGGCGTGCACGCGCTGCAAAATAAGTAACCGTGATAATAATTATAATGTAACTGTAACCTAACTGTTCCATAAACGTAACCTAACCGTATCCAAGCCGTAACCTAACTGTTACCTAATTATAACCTAACGGTAACCTAACCGTAACATAAGTGTAACCAAATTATCACCTAATTGTAACCTACTGTAACGTAACTGTAACCTATTTGTAGCCTAATTGTAACGTAACCTTAACCTAACTGCAACCTAACCGTAACCTAAGTTAGGCCGCACACTGACCCAACACGAGCAACATGAAGTACGATTTAAGTTGGTTGGTTGGTTGGTTGATTTTTGACGGCCGATTATCTACACTAGAGATATAGGCCCGAGGGGGGAGTGCCCTTCGTGGGGGTCTTTCTAAGGGATCCTAACCCGTACTTACGCATGGAAATCCATGGCTCGAAGAAAACCACGAAAACTCCGAAAGATTAGGCCGACGGGTGCGATTGGGATCAAACACAGCACCTCCCGTCTACCAGCTTCGAGAGCAGAACCTCTCAGTCACTGGTGGGGCAAAGTACGATTTAGGAGAAATAAAATACCGAAACATAGAAGAAAGCTGTTTCAAACATGTTTTAAAGCGGTTTTTTCTCCGAAATCAAGCAACATGTTCCATGAGTCGCCTCAATGTGCTACCGGCCTAATTGTAACCTAAACATTTCCTAATTGTGACGTAACCGTAATCTAAATGTCACCTAACCGTGACCTAACTCTAACCTTACTGTAAACTAACGTTAACCAAATTATAACCTAACCTAACTGTAGCATAACCGTAAAGTTACCATGACCTAACTGTAACCTATCTAAATATCACCTAACCGTAACCTAACTGTAACATAATCATAACGTAGCTGTAGCCTATCCTTAACTGTAACTTAACTCTAACCTAACCTTAACCTAATTATAACCTAAGCGTATCCTAACTTTAGCGTAACTTTAACCTATCCGGAACATAATCGTAACCCAACCATACCTAACTGTAACGTAACTGTAACATAAACGTAACCTAAGTATAAAGTAACCGTAACCGAAGTGTAACCTAATTATAAAGTAACCGTAACCTAACTGCAACCTAACAGTAACCTAATTGTAGCCTAAATGTAACCTAACTAGGACGTAACCGTAATCTATCTGTAACTAACGTTTACCTAATTATAACCTAATCGTATGCTAACTGTAATGTAACTGTAACATAACTTTACCATGACCAAGCTGTATCCTAAGCGTAATCTAATTATCACCTAAACGTAACCTAATTATAACCTAACAGTTACCTAACCGTAATCTAAATGTAATTTAAGTGTAACGTAACCGTAACCTAAGTGTAACCTAATTATAAAGTAACCGTAACCTAACTGCAACCTAACAGTAACCTAATTGTAGCCTAAATGTAACCTACTGGGACGTAACCGTAATCTCACACTGTAACTAACGTTTGCCTAATTATAACATAATCGTATGCTAACTGTAATGTAACTGTAACATAACTTTACCATGACGTAGCTGTAACCTAAGCAAATCTAATTATCACCTAAACGTAACCTAATTATAACCTAACCGGTACCTAACCGTAATCCAAGAGTAACTAATCGCAACTGTATCCTAACTGTAACCAAACTGCGAATTAACTGTAACCTAACGAGAGGTGCATGATATGAAAGAGTGATCAAAGGACTGCCCATTCCAATGATATGTCACTTGAGGGATGTCGGAAAAGTCAGAAAAATGCTTCCGGTGATACAAATTGGGGGAGAGGGAACGGGAGGTACATAAAATGAAAGAGTGATCAAAGGGCTCCAAAGCGATATATCTCATGAGGGGTGTCGAAAAAAGTTAGAAAAGTGCCGGCCAATTATCCTATCGGCTAAATGTCCTGTCGGCTAATCGTCTTGTCGGTTAAATGTCCTGTCGGCTAATCGTCTTTTCGGCTAAATGTCCTCCCGTCTAATTGCCACGTTCGGCCAGTTGCCTGTCGGCCAATTGTCTATGTTGCTAAAATTATTGCTATATGTCCGTATGCTGTATGTAAATTTCAGCTAATTGTGTTGTTGACTATATGTACGTATCGGCTTAATGCACGTGTCAGCTAACTGCTATCTGCTAAATGTCTTGACGGCTATTTGGTTGTCGGCTAGATGTCTGCGACCGGCTACGGGTCAAGCATCTCTTAGTAAACTAAATGTAGTTGAGCTTGAAAATGAATAACTCAAATTATAAAACACTTTTAAGTAATTCATGTCATTCTCGGTAATACTCATGAAATCTTTTATGTAGCGTCTATGCAATTCATATACACCACCTATGTGCCAGTGCAAAAAAATTAGTTTAACTTAATTTATACCATAACTTATCATAAATAAAACATATCATAATTTAAAACTCACTTTCACCAATCATCCCTAATCTTTCCCTGTAAATGAACGATAAATGCGATGCACACCATACTCTTATCCAAACATCTTGCAGTAAAACCATCAGAAATTTCATTATGTTTGAAGTAGTGCAACATAATTAAAATACGCTGCGAACAGCTTTTCTACGAAGAACTTTATAAAACCGAACTCTGTTCTACGACTCTTTTGTGTAATAACAATTTTCCAGTGCACCTTAATAATGTAAATGAATTTCATTATGTATAAATTTGCATAACGCTATTAAAACACACCACCAAATGATTTTTCCACATAGACCATAATATAACAAAATGCTTTTGAGTGACCCTGCAATGGGTTATTGTTAGTCGTTAAAGATGTTTAAATTTTTCAAAAGTAATTTTTAGTTCATAAAAGTATATATTTTTAGGCAAAATCTGCAAAAAGTGCCTTAAAAGTTCTTAATTTTGCTCTTGTACTGTTTCGTAATCAAAGGTGAAACTCTTCCCAATTTCTTTGAAATTCTGATTTTAAAAAATAATAATGTAAATTACCTTTTGCCCCCCCCCCCCCCTCTTCTTCCGAAATTTCGCTTCCCCTTTTGCTCGCCTTAAATTATCAAGGTTTAAAACTCCTTAATTTTTTCTTTAATTTTCTGTTTTATTTGTTACTTCAAAGTAACAATAAATGATCAGTCATAAATTTTATTATCGATTTATTTCACCGTATTCATTTCATTAAAAGTTCTTGTAAATTGCCCCTTCCGAAAATGTAATTTCTCCCTTTTGCTCCCTCCCCCACAGTACCCATATTTTAAAATAAAAACCCTTTAAAACTCTTTAAAATTTAAAAAATATTTCTGCTCAATTTGCCAGTTTATTTTAACAATAACGAAACGATCATAAAAATTTCTCTCCGGCCCACAACTAAAATTGGTATTCCCCCCTCGCCTCTCCCTCTTACCAAGTATCAGAAATTTAAAATCCTTAAAACTTTTTCGTTTATTATTTTTGTAACCTATTTGTAAATATTTTCTACGGTAAATTAATAATAAGACATCCAATAAACTTTCGCCCCCCCCCCCCAAAAAAAAAGGAATAATTATGCTTATTCCTCTTTTTTCCTTCAGGTCACAAAATTTAAACCTTAAAAGTCAATGCTTTTTCTAAAACATTTTGTACTCTATCTCTTAATTTATTGATATCATAAATAATCAATCATATAACTATACTCCTCCCCCACCAAAATTGACGTTTGCTCTGTCTCTCACCTTACCACGCACACAAAATTTAGTCTGTTTTTGTCCGATTTGATAGTCCTTAGTAAGGTAAATAAATAAGTCATCTAATAAAATCCCCCCCCTCTCCTTTTTCCTTCTTTCGCTTAATTAAGTTTAAAATCTTTGAAAATCTTTTTTAACACATTTTCAGCTTTATCTGTTTCTTATTCAACAATAAATAATCGATTATATAATTTCTTCCACCCCCATATAAATTTGACGTTTTCTTTCTTCCCCCCATTATTTCCATGTACACAAAATTTAATGTCTCTAAAACTCTTAATTTCAATGTTTTTGTCCTATTTGTAAACCTTTTATAAGTTACATAATCAGTCATCTATTAACCCCCCCCCCCCAACAAAAAATAAGAAAAAATCTGTTTCTTCCCTCGTCTTACCCTCAACCCATGAAGTTAAAAAATCTAATTTAAAGATTTTAAAACTTTTTAATTTACACTTTTTTTGGTCCTAATTATAAATCCTTACTATCTATAAAATTAACTAAATCTTTTCAACTATGTACGAAAGTGTTAACAATAAAGCGATAGGTATACATTTAATTGTGCATAAAAAACATTTTACTGTATTTTTCAAAGCAAAATGTCTTTAGAGAGATATTTCTAAGGAAAATATTGTGGTTTCTCGTCAACGTGCAAGTAAATTGTCAGAACCTTCCGAAATCATTTCATTCCGACTAGCTCAGAAAGAACCACCAAACATAGATGCCAAATGTGCCTGAGTTATCGACTGATCCATAAACAAAAAAGAAAAATCATGCATCAACATCGGCACTTTCCAAACTTCCAGAACACTGTAAAAAAACTTCGCCGTTTAATAAAGTAAAGAAGATATCTAACTAAGCATTTATAAAACGTATCACACATTTGAAAAGCAGGTTTCAACAATTGCGTCCATAACCCGGAAGGTACTCCAATTGTTTTGTGCAGATCTGTATATGATTTTTTTGTACTGCATATATTTGTACAGATTCTACATACTGTGTTAAAATTTAGTTTTGTAAGAAAATACATAAAACAGTTGAAAATTCACCGTCGGCAATTTCTACCAATAGACGGAAACATACTTGATTTCTTTTATGCAGCCCTATATATCTGTATGCTATATAAGCATACAGATTTTTATACACGTCAAATATTAAGCTGAAATCTAATTCAAGCAAAAACATGCTTAAAATTACTGAAATCACACTTCCAGGAATTATTTTCCATAGCGGCCATGTATCCAGTTTTTTTAATATCCCTGTATAGGATTTTATTTGTATGATACAAACATCTCTTAGCATACTAAATGTAGTTGAGCTTGTACATTTATAACTAAAAAAACCAAACATCTTTAAGCAATTCATACTCATTCTCAGTAATGGTTATGAATTCTTTTGTGTAGTCCTGTATAGGGTCTGTAAAATTTATGCACACCATGTAGTACGCAAAAATTTACTTAAACTTAAAAACGCATTCTATAACTGAAAATGCACTTTCAGCATTAATTTTTAATAGCTAACACGTCGGATACAGTATTGTATCAAAATATTTTATGTGTCCCTGTAAATGAGCGCTAAATGAAATGAAAACCATATTCGAATGCAAGCATCTTGCAGTAAATCGAATTAATCTGTATCTATTTCGTCATGTTTGAAATAATATAATTTAATCGAAATACGCTACAAACAGTTTTTCCTCGTAGACCATATATAACCAAGCTCTGTTGTCTGACTCCGTAAATAATTGTTAAATGCTCATGTTGTACAGAAAGTAGGCTTAGGACACCTCAGAATTCATATCGATTTCATTATATTTGTGACAGAGTAATATCAATCAAATACGCCGCAAACGATATTTCTTCATCGGCTATAACATAACGGAATACTTTTGAGTCCCCTATACTTGTACTTTAAGCGTTACACATAACATAGTCTATAGTAACCATTTTAAAGTGTATCTCAATGTACATAAATTTAATTATGTTTAAGATTGTGTAACATTATTAAAATACACCCTAAATGATCCCCCCCCCCCCCATAGACCATAATGTAACGGAATACTTTTGAGTGCATCCGTAAATGAACCCTGAATGATACATACTTCATTTTAAATACCGAACATACCATGATGATTTTGAATATCGTATATAAATTACATGACAATCCGACTACATTTACGCTAGTTAGAACACGGACAGACAGACGGAAGCACAAACCCAACTCATAAACACTTTACAACTTTCTTGGAAAGTGTTAAAATTGAAAAAATGCAATGAAAATAAAAGTATTTTAGTGTTATTTAGATTACGAACAGCTACAAAAAAATTGTTATCTGACTGTATCATTTAAAAAATATTTAGTGTGCAGAAATCCCCCCCCCCCTACACACACACATGAATTTACTCCTATGCACTTAAAATTTCAAATTGTTAAAACTCCTTTATGTTTTATAACATGCTTGTAAAAATAATCCATAATATAAATTTTCTTCCGCCTGAAAATTTCACCAAACTTTTTTCCCTCCTCCTTACTACTAACATCTCACAAAGTTTTGAATATTTGGAAAACTTTATTTTTTCTGTCTCATTTTTTAGTGCTAACAACAATAAATTGTGTACTATATCTATAAATGATTACGCTGGGATTTAGATGTGTACCCCCTCTCCTCAAAATTTGTATTTCCCGTTCTCCCCCCCCACCCCTCTACAGTACAGAATATACAGTTTATTTGTTTAACTTTTTCTCTCCTAATTTTATGAACATCTTATTTTTAACATTCAATATTATTTAGCTTTTATAAATCTCTTGAAAAATTCATGTTCTAAAAAGAATTCCCACAAAAGATAGTTATTTTAGAATATTTGTTCCTGATATATTTTCCCCCTTATTCAGTATCTCCCCCTTGATTTTAAATGAAATTGCATTATGTGAAATAAAATAGTTTTTATACTGCACTAATTTCAATTTTATGTTTGTAAAAGTTGTAAAATGAACCTAAAAATGAAAAAAAAGAAACATATCTAATTAAAATATTCATTTATTTTCTGAAAGTCAAATGTTTTAATTTTTGCACTCTTGTCATAAACAGATTAAAATTCTTTTTACCGCTTTTAACGTTATCGAGTACGACTTTGATCTACACTAGTAAAGCGAAGACAATTGCAAAAAAAATCCCTTAGACCTGAAACCTACTGGAAATTATCACATGTAGCGCTCAGCCGAAGGGGGTGGGGGGTTGGAATCGTGCCAGATAATTGGCCATTTGCTGATTGGAAGAGTTAGCTTGTCAATCATTTGAATTTAGACCATCCTTTCAATTCAGTTAAAATGCCAGCAGCCATCTTGAATTCTTTTTGTCCGTGACTGCAGTGAGCTCTTAACGACTTCGCATTTTAGTCACTATGATGTCACAACGACATCAGGTGACGTCACATCGACGGTCACAAAATCACAGTGTGACTTCACAAAGACGTCGCCGTGACGTCACCATGCCTTACGAGAATCTTATTAAATATCAGTATTTATTATTAAATATTGAACACTTATAACTGTACTGAATTTAAATTATCAACTGCTTTTTTTCCAATGAACAACAAGTTTGTATGTTTTCGTTTAACAGCCCTGGAAAGTTGGGATATTTATTTATGTACACCTTGTATATAAAATATATATTTCACTCAGGCCAGAAAAAGTTTGAAATTAATTTATATGTATTTTAAACTTCTATTTTACCTTAATTCTCCACTAATTAAGTGAAGTGATCGAGTATAATCGCTAGCAAGTGATTGTATTCTGTTTCCCATGTAAAAGTAAAAATCAGGAACTTAATAAAACTGGACAAAAAAGGGTTTCGTTCGTCCACAGCTGGAATGGAAATATAATTCGATATATCCAGCTTTGAGTTCATCAATCCGTTTACAAGAACGACGAGTAATATAGATGTTAGATTTCTATCATAATCATTGCAGGCGTTATAATTCTATTTAAATTAAATTGTTCACAATTTCAATATGATTAATAGTTTTCCTTTTTTCAAAACCCGTGTTGCGATACTGACTATCAGGCGGACATTAGTAGAAACTAATCCTTACGATTGAATCCAAGCTAGTTATTTTCGCAATTTAAAGATTTAACCTTAAATAAAATTTCGTTTTATTCCATTTTTTTTTTAATCAGTCGTCTATGTTTAACCAGTCGCCTGTCTGCTTAGCTTGTTATAAGGTAACATTACAATGATACGGAATAAAATTATTTTTAAACTGATATTAGTAATAAATATTTATAAATGTATTATTAAAAAATAAAAATTATTTTAACTATTATTAAATATGTTACATTAAATATTATTATTAATTTAACATTAATCATAATTATTGTTAACTATATTTAATTAATTATTATTTGTATTTAATTATTTATATATTTTTAATTAACTATATTTAATTAATTATTAATTGTATTTAGTTAATTATATCTATATTTATATAACTATATTTAATTAATTATAATAATGTTCCTCATATATATTTTTAATTGATTTTTAACAATTCTATTTTAATGTAATGTGTTCTTATTTTAATGTAAAGAATAATGTATATTTACACTATTTTACAAATTATTTTCCATCTATAATATTCATTGTTGTGATAAATTATAGTTACGCTTTTACGCGTTTCAAAAACGAGATATTTAAGTTTTCGAAAATTCTGGTATTTTTTAAAATACTTGGAAAAAAAATACATATATAGGCTTGTGGATATTTTTCAAGTGTTTTAAAACTGGAATGTAATATATATATATATATATATATATATATATATATATATATATATATATATATTAAGATATTGTTTAAATTAGCTTGTATTTTACATTAGTGCACACACAAAAAAGGGGGTGAAAATATTTTCTGTGTTTCCCCCCTTTTTTTTTCTTTATTTCGGTACATTGCATTGAATTCATCAGCACTTAATTGTGGTTATCTGGCAAATGAACAAAATTTTTTATGATTCACACTATAATAGAAGTGTCACTCCGTTAATCTTAGTTATTTATCATACATTTTTTAAAAATGAAAAGACTGGGTTAATATATATTTTTATAAATTAACATTATAGATTTAAAATTGAAAAAATTATATAAATTAAAAACAATTTCAATATGGAAATAACGTAAGTTTGTAATAGACAGTTCTTTATAGAATTATTTGAGCTAGAAAGTATCAGTATTATAATATTGAAAGGAAAAATAATTTATTCAAATTAAATTTGTGCAACGTGGGAACCAACATGTAGAAGGTATATTTCATCTCATCTCTTGAAACAAAATTAATTTTAGATGAAAAATCATATTTAAAAATAATAAAACAGACTTTATCTGAAATTTTTTATTATATATACAGCATATAACATACATTACTGATTTTAAATGGTTTCATTTTGTCACTGTAAAAAAAAAAAAAAAAAAAAAAAAAAAAAAATTCTTATCTGTTTAATATAAATAATTAATTACCCACTAAAGAAAAACTCAGAAATAAATATTTAAAAAATAGCTAAAAATTATATCTCTCTATTCTTAAAAAAAAAAAAAAAAAAAAAAAAAAAAAAAAAAAAAAAAGAGTAACTAACGCTGAGTGTTTGAACGGGGTTGGCAAGCGTAGCTTGTAAATAGCAGAGCCACCTAGTGTCATATAAAATAATAATAACACTTGCACATTCGCTGCTGTGCAAGTAAAGATAAGAATAAACTAAATTGTTATTTCTTTTAGAAATTTCATGAGAGTCTAAACTATCATAGTCTTTCCCTATTCATATATTTCAATACTTTTAAATTATTCGTTTTGCATTTCTTTTACGAGAATTATCTCAATAGATGGCGCTGATCCCCATAGAGATGTGTTAAATATTTGTGGATGTTCAACGGGTATTATTTACGTTGCATTTGTGTTCGGTCCTATTCGTTCTAAATTCTGAGTAAAATATATCCAACAATATAATTATTTATAATTATTATTATTATTGATTTTTAAAATATTTCACAAGATTTTTAGTTGGCAAAATGTATTCCATAAAAATAAATAATAAACATTTTTTTTTTTTGTCTGTTTAATAAACCTTGAGTGATCAGATATGATGAAATGAAATTTATTAAATAATTCACAACTGTACCTAGATTGTTCCATAATTTTTCTAAACACTTAAGAGGCTACTTCAATCACCTGAAAAGACCCACTCGCTAATGCTAATTCTATGGAAGAAATTTTTAAAGATATCTCGTTTGTATTTCAATATTTAAAAAAAAAATTCTTTTTGCATTGGCTAGTTGAGATCAAACTGTACATCTGTCGTTTTTTGCTTTTTCGATTTTGCTTACAGATATTTTTAATTAGGACACTTTCATTGTCGGAATCGGTTTAGAAAGGAAAGGCATGCTCTTGAAAAAAATCTGCAAGCAAAATCGAAAAAGTAAAAAACGACAGATGTAGGGATCTCAACTAATCAATGCAAAAAGAAAAAAAAAATCAATGCAAACTAGATATCTTAAAAAATTTCTTACATAGAATTAGCACTCAGAGTAAAGATAAGAAGTAGAGGCCGGATTCCATTGTTCTTTCGGTCAGAACTTGAAGCTAACATGTTTCCGCTTTCATCGCCAAAAGGTTGTCTTTTTTGGTGGTGATCTCCTTATTGGTAATTGTCGGATTTGATTCATGCGAGAAAAACGCCGACGGAAGAAGGTTTCAGCGGAAACCGAATGAGAATAACCGGATTGGCGGGTTTTCTCTACCCACCATCACGTGACGGTGGGCAGTGATCCCGACTTCAAGAAAGGGTTGCTATTTCTGAGTCCAGTTATATGAGAAGTCTATGGATTATCATTAGCGAGCGAGTCTTTCCAGGTAACGGAAGTAGGCTCTTAATAGCAGATGGATTGGATATTCAGTATCTAGCTAAATTTTCAAAAATATATGGACCTGTGTTACAAACACGTGTTATATTTCCAGTTAATTTTTATAAACAAGTTATTTCGATGGCGACACAATACCCTAAAGATAGGATATTTGTTAAAACTGCGATAATTATAACGAGTATTTAAAAAAATTACATTATGTAAAATGTAAACTGGAAACATGACACGTGTTTGTAACACAGGTCCATATATTTCTGAAAATTTAGCTAGATACTGAATATCCAATCCATCTGATATTAAGGGGCTACTTCCGTCACCTGGAAAGACTCGCTCGCTAATGCTAATCCTATGGAAGAAATTGTTTAAGATATTTAGTTTAATATTTTAAAATGATTTTTTTTTTTTTTTTTTTTTTTTTTTTTTTTTTTTTTTTTTGCATTGGATTGGATTGCTGAGACTGATCACTGCATCTGCCCTTTTTTACTTTTTCGATTTTGTTTGCAGATTTTTTTAATGTAATTTTTTGCAGATGTAAAATGTTAATATTGGGGGCCCACCACAGCTGAGTCGATAAGGCACCACACCGCTAATCGCTTGAGAGCGCAGGTGGGAGCGGGTTCGAATCCCGCCGACTCCGTTGCACACTCTTTGTGGAGCCCCCGGATGTATTTCTCTGGTGTTGTAAATTTCCTTGTGCTATCTCGTCCCTATGGATCGACGATGACTTATAACCGGGCCCTGGTGTCAAGCACACAAGTCTGATGTATGTGTTCAATAAAACAAACAACAAACATGTTAATATTGGTACAAATATTGAAAAATAGAAATTTTCTCCTACGAAATAATTATTTTAAGCAAATTTGATATTTATTTCCACTTTGCCTCAAACTTCCTCGGTCAGGAATCGAACTTGGGTCGTCGGATCTGAAGTTAAACGTAAACCACCCTCCTACTACACCATTACGCGCGTAAAAATTTGTGCATAGAATATTGTTTTAGATATAAACCTATCGAAAGATTGCTATGACTAGCGCACAACGGTATGCGCATAGCGCTAATCCCACGGGATCAGAGGATCAACTGAAAAAGTGTGAGCACTACCTACTTTGAACTCCGATCTTAAGTTCAGTAAATTCATGGTTTTAGCTATCATATGGAGCACAATACAATCACTAACATCAGTGACAGACGCTACCCAAGCAGCAAACAATCCCCGGCCGAACCTCCACCGCATGTCTTAATCTGACTGTTTTTCGTCCGGTCGACCTCATTTCCTGAGATCGGCAGTAAAGGCTTTTTGGCCGCACGGCAAACGATCTGAGGATCGTATGATCCTGATATGTTGTGCATAGATTTTGGACATATTGCCGACGTCTTTTTGACTACCGAGTTCAGGCTGTTTTCTTGTCATTTTCTACCCCTCTCCCCCAAGTTTTTTTCCCTCTTGTTTTCATGGTATACTAGCTGTGAAAACCATTCCCTTTAAAAGTGCACTTTGTATTAAAAGTAATTTATAAAGAAACATAACATTTATTTTCATGTGAATTATATCTATGACTTTGAAATTAATTTTAATTAATACACGTAAAATTTATATTTGGTGAATAAAAATTGCTTAGCAAATTTTCTACACAAATTAGCAAATTCTCATCTAAAACAAGTTGGAAATTGCTCGTCAAACGTGGCAAATGAGGTGCATTCGTACTATAACTAGTTTTATAATTATTTTTTGCACCCCATATTGTACTGAATGTATACTTTTTTGCACTTCATAAAGCGCATAGTCTGATACATCATTAAAATGCACTTTCAATAATTTTTTCCCATTCCCCGTAATGTAACGGAACACTTTCGACTGTCCCTGTAATTAAACTATACATCCGATTTTCCTAAAATTTGAAATAGCTCAACAAAACTTTGCAACAATTATATCTTTAAAATTTCAGACCATTCGGAAGGCTGTAATATCATTAAAATGCACTTGCAATAATTTTTCCCATTGGTCGTAATGTAAAGAAAAACTTTTGACTGTCCCTGTAATTAAACTATACATCCCATTTTCCTAAAATTTGAAATGGCTCGACAAAATTTTGCAACAGTTATATCTTTAAAATTTCAGATCATTCGGAAGGCTCTAATATCATTAAAATGCACTTGCAATAATTTTTCCCATTGGCCGTAATGTAAAGAAAAACTTTTGACTGTCCCTGTAATTAAACTATACATCCGATTTTCCTAAAATTTGAAATGGCTCGACAAAATTTTACAACAGTTATATCTTTAAAATTTCAGATCATTCGGAAGGCTCTAATATCATTAAAATGCACTTGCAATAATTTTTCCCATTGGCCGTAATGTAAAGAAAAACTTTTGACTGTCCCTGTAATTAAACTATACATCCGATTTTCATAAAATTTGAAATGGCTCGACAAAATTTTGCAACAATCATATATTTGAAATTTCAGACCATTCGGTTGGGTAGTTTTTACTCTGTTACATGCGGACAGACGGACGGACGGACAGACGGACGGACAGACGGACGGACGGACTGAACGACGACTATAGGTGCTACGTATTTATATAATTACGAACGCACCTAAAAAATAAATGACAGCCCGACAAATGTTGCAAAATAAGTCTTAATATTAGAAGAAGCTTTCTTTACTGTTTTTTTATGAATTATGAATGGTCAGTCATACTTAAATAATATTTTGATAAGTAAAACGTAATGAAATACACTGTTGTACACTTTAAATACTAGGGTATAAAAACTAGGTTATTTTGGGAGAATTAAATGAATAAATTCAAATAAAGTATGTAGATAATAGCTAACATTTTTAATATTAAATACTAAAACTATTATTTGCAATAAATACGTTTTTAAAGTAAGGATAAATAACTGACGAGTTGAAATAATAAATTTTCATCGCATTTTTAAGAGACAGGTTGAAAGAATTTTTTTTATTATTATTATCAGAATAGTTTCGAACATTAAAACTTTAATCAGGTCTAAACTAATAATACACTATTAATAAACTAAAATGTTTCACGTTTTCTGAAATGCATTTAATTTATAAAAGAAAGCATTATTTTATTTCCTGCAATGCATAAAAATTTATTGATAATAATTTTTCATAAATCCCGAAAAAAATAAAGAAATTAAATTCTCACATTCTAGGGTTTTCTTACCCCCCCCCCCCTTATTACAGCCTTTTCAAGGTAAAAAATATTCAGGATTTATATTATAACATCTCATTCAAGTAGGCTATTCCTTACGGTAATATTTCCAGTTTTTCATATTTTCCCTAATCCTAACTTAAAGAAAGAAACAAAAAAGAAAAAAAACGCAAATAATTGTTTAATGTTTTAATTTTATTATTAAATATTGTTTATTTTAAATTTATTCATATAAATCATAAAAACAGTCTAGTCTTTGCATCAATAATTCACTTTTTTCTATTTTTAAAGCAAATTTTTAAGTATGAGTAACTATACATAATTCAAAAAAAGGGTGCACACTCCTTCTAATTTCTTTGCGCCATAAAACCCCATACAACCAACCAACCATCTAATTTCTAGATATATTTGCGGTATATATCGAGCGATCGTTTATTTTTCAAAGGTGAAAAATTGCTAACTTTTGAAGAAAATGCTTAGAAATTTATACTCACTCTCTCACTTTACATAGCGTCCTCGCATTCCCGTATCCCTTCTCTGTCTGCTTAAAAATGACCTTGCTTGCAACATAAAAAGAGAAACAAAACCTTGAGGGGTTGGATAAGGTGGGCGAGAAAGACCTTGAAAGGGAGTGGGCAGTCACGTGATTCGGAAATACGCTGAAACTGCAGGGTGTATTGAGGAGGGGACACACATTGTCGGGCTTTAATCGCCCCAGGAATGTCGGCCGATGTTATTTTCTGAATAAATATTAACATTTCAAATCTGTCAATTAATGCGATTTCGTGCATTGGACTACTGGAACAGAGTATGACCTATTGACATCATAATAATGTCAGTGAGCGATTACCGATATTTCGCCAATAATTCGGATAAACGGCCTAATTCATTTTGATATATTTTGCTGTCTGGGTAGTTATTTGGATTTCAACGTCTTTTGAAAGCAACAACGTAAAGACAGAAGTTTTCTTTTTATAAATATTTACAATAAAATTTGTCTGGCTTGAGTAGTATATATATATTGTATTTTATAGTTCAAAAAAATTTTTTCTTTATTAATAGCTCGCTCATAAACTAATTCATAAACTTATATCACCTATATAGTACTAATTCATAAACTAATATAACTTACATAACACTAATTCATAAACCTATATATTCATAAATATACAGTACTATTGAAACAGCTGCTCCATGTATATAAAGTAATTTAAGTGAAATGTAATAACATTGCATGGAAAATAAAAATATTAATTACACTGAAGGATAAATAATCCAAGTCATGTTGCAGATATAACTGAACGAAGATTCATAAACGTATGTTAAAAAGTTTCCTATATGGATGAAATAAAGTTTATTTCTTCCATATATGATCACAATGTTTTTACTTAAATTATTGATCTGCCTTTTTCGAAACTAAAAACGCTTGGATTGGGCGGAGATAAATTAATAATCTTTTTAAGGAATAACAGAATATACTAAAAGTACAAACAAATTCCCATATTGAAAACTTCAGCATACTAACGAAGTTTTGAACTATTTTTTCCATTTTTTGATCAATCAATTACACATTGAGTTATAAGCGATTTCGATCACGTGACAAACCCGTTTTTCGCCCGCTCTTGAGTGATTTTTCTACTTTCACGCAGAAATGCGGTTCAAAACGTCTACTTTGACACTATTTTCTGAAAGACCTATTGCATTTGCAAAAGAAATGGGAAAAATAGCTCGATGACATAGTTTCTGAACAACAACACCTGCTAGTTACATGCATTTTCAAACAAAAATAAATTAAAACTTATGTCAGGAAGTTGCCCTTATGGATTTGGAAACAGCCTTAAGAATATTAAAAATTCACATTTAAATAAAATGATGTAAATTATTTAAAAGAAAATCATATTTTCAAAAATAAATGTTTTTTCAAATTTGTCGAAAAAAATTTAATGTAAAATAAACAAAAAAGTCATGTTCCGAGTTTGCACCCCCCCCCCTTTTTTTTAACAATTCTTGACTTAAAAATGTAAATTAATAATTTAAATTAAATTTATTTTAATTATAATTACTAATTTAAATTAATTATTTTTAACAATTTAGATTAATAATTTAAAATGCATTTAAAGTTTTAAATAAAGATTGGCTCCTAATAAAATGTTTAAATGCTTTTTAAAAAATTGCAAGTGTGTATGTAACTCTTTCCTGCTTAAACTTCCGATTCAGTTTAACTTTTACCCTTTCGACATTCTTTCTGTACTATTTAACACAAAGTTTTCTGGCATACCGATTAAGAAGGTTTTCATAATTTTAACCATCACAACTTCAGGTTTTATATCGTCCCGGCGAGCGGTTAAAAAAAAGCCTGTATTCTGGGGCCGGAGCCGTCTCGACCGGGCCTAATGTATTTTTCATACCGAACCGGGACTGGCTTCCTTTCTTCCTAGGTCTGCACGGGACGAAATTTTCAGTCCCGGTCTCGACTCACCTAATCCGTGCAAAAGTCAGTAAAGTTTGGCTCAACCCAAAAAATTTACAAAAAATGCATATATTCTTAATTCGCTATTACAATTCAATTCTATGACCATTTACAGTTAAACTTTAAAAATCATTTTTAAAGGATATTAGATTTAAAAAAAAAAACACTAAAACAAGTGAAAAAGAACCTGCCTATTACGGAATCCTGTCTAAAACGGAATAATTTTCTGATATATGCTAAATGAAAATAATAATACTTGAGAAAAGAATAGAATACATTTGCACCTCTCAGATGGGAAATTGTCTATAAGGCATTTTTTTCTTGTCTGTGTGATTCCGTCTTAGAAGGTTTTACTGTATATCATTTTTGAAAGTCTCCAATACATAGATTATGGATTAACGATATTAAATGGTAAGTGAAACATTTACATACAAATAGAGGTTCAAAAATATATATATATATATATATCACAGCCTTTGACACTTCTTTAAAAATGAAGATTATAAACATATAAAAAGAAAATCTTTAAGCTATTATAAAGCTATAAAGCTATTTTTGAACAGAACTCTTTCATACGAAACAATTTCTAACCATATCGACGCAAAAAACTATGTTTTCTAGAAATTCAATCAGGCCGGACAAGACTCGGGCTAAGATTTAAACATTTGGAACAGATGTCATAAGTTCCCCCGGCCGCCATCTTGGAATTCTTCTTGGCGTGAAAACCCCTTTTCCGCCAAGTAGTAAATGTCGCCAAGCACCGGTTTATACGTATGTTTGGCTTAACGAAAATAAAATGTAAATAATAAACAAAATTCGCTAAACTGGCAATCAGTAATCGTTGTATGAGAGCTTCGCGCACATTTACTGAAAAGAAACACCGCCAAATTCAGCATTTCTCGCGGTATAGAATTCTCAAAATTCAGCAGTTCTCATTTTGTAGCAATCTCAAAATGTAAAAAACTCTTAAAGCAGCAAAATATAGCTAAAAAACGAAACTCCCTAAAGTGGCAATCAGCATTAGTTCATGAGAGCTTCGCGCACATTTACCGAAAAAAAACATCGCCGAATTCAGCATTTTTCGCGGTATAGCATTCTCAAAATTCAGCAGTTCTCGTTTTGTAGCAATCTCAAAATGTAAAAAACTCTTAAAGCAACAAAATATACATAAAATTATCAACATACCTTAACAGACATCTGCTTTCTTGAAACTTCCAGCGCACGAAATATCTCTCATAACATGGCCGTCATTTTCCAAAATAGGCTTAATACGCATTGACGCGCTATAAACAAACCTCCCTTTCTTGTCAAAATTTCCCCATATTCCTTAATTACTTCAGCAACAGCGTTTAAACGAACTACAGAAACTATAGTCAATGAAATACATCCAATAAATTTAACATAAAAATAAAAAGACAACAATAGAACACGACATCAAAATACATCCACAAAATTCTAAGCTTCTCGGGGGTTGCCACAACACGACACGTCACAACACACACGTCACACAGGGTTTACATATTGAGTTTGTCATATCCGTAAACACCGTCAACACGGCAACAAAAAATCGCCAAACAATTCAAAACAACAACGGCTGAGGGAAGAAACGGCATCAATGCCAAACATTTTTCCAGGCCGGGACGAACTCTTTTTTCTATGGGTCGGCTCGAGACCTGGTCTCAATATTTCGACCTGTGCAGAACTCTAATAAAGGCCTCCAACATAATTTGAAAGAAGGTTTAACTTAAAATCTATACGCTGCTATTTTATGTCCAAAGGAGAGGCACTGTCTTAAATCGACTTTTAATAACGTACAATTTGTGGATGATCCCTACCTTGCATTTGGAAAATGGCGTAAGTCGCGAATTTCGAATTTTAATAACTCTGCGAGTTTTGCAGATACCGAGATGAATTTTTTTTTGTTTAATTCAGGAATGGATAAGAGGAAATTTTTCAATTGGAAATTTTACCCAACGGGGGCCGTGTAAAAAATTAGTTTTTGTATTTTCTGTATTTGAGATAATACAAAAGACCCCCCATGGAGTTACAACTTATGTCATTAAATTTGGCACCTTTCTTTATGAAACTTTGCAATTGGATGTATGCGCCTAGGGGGAATATTTAAGGAGATAGCCTATTGTTCCGATATTTATGAATCACCCTGTATAGTTTCTGAGTAAGAGAACCTCCCAATTGGATGCGTTTGAGGGCAATAAATGAATTTAAAAATGAGTCAGAAAATAAGCAATTTCGATTTGAGTACACATTTAAAATTATTTATTTATCTCCGCCCAATCCAAGCATTTAGTTTCGGAAAAGGCGGATCAAAAATTTAAGTAAACACATTGGTTTCTTTCATCCACATAGGAAATTTGGAACATTCGTTTAGGAATCTTTGTTCAGTTATATCTGTAACATAACTTGGATTGTTTATCCTTCAGCGTAACTGCTATTTTTTTCTTCTATTCAATGTTATTACATTTCACTTAAATTACTTTATATACATGGAGCAGTTCTTTCAATAGTACTATATATTTTATGAATATATAAGTTTATGAATTAGTCTAATGTAAGTTATATAAGTTTATGAATTAGTATTGTGTAAGTTATTTAAGTTTATGAATTAATACTATATAAGTTATATAAGTTTGCGAATCAGTTTATAAATATATGAGCGAGGTATTAACAAAGAAGATTCTCATTCTCATAAAATACAAAATATATGTACTATTCATTTCAGAAAAGTTTTGTAGTAAATATGTATAAGATATAAACTTCTGTTTGTCCGATTGTTTATTTATTGCCTTTTTAATTTAGAATAATCGCTCTCATCTCTCAGGGATGTCAGTGATTGTATTGTCGAATAATAGAGGGAAAAGAAATCCGACTCCAGCAAAAGGTTAAAAAGTTCGCTCCCCAATATGCTTAACCCCTTGAAGGGCAAGCAATTACGTTTGTAAAATGCTGGATTCCCAGTCCCACCGGAATCCTTGAAAAATTCTATTTCAAAATAAATAAAAACAATTTTTGGCCCTTTTTTCCACCAAAGTTAAAAAAGTAAAATTTAATAAAATTTTTCTTGTGTAAAACTTTATTAATCGTAGGTGGTATATAATATATACCGGCAGGGTCGTACTGGCATAACTGAGAGGGCGGTGGCAAAATGGATAAAAAGGGCGCCGATTGCCTTACAAAAAGGCGCAAATGCTCATATATATATATATATATATAAACGAAACAAATTCCATTTTTTCCTGGTCGCTTGAAGAAGGTTTTATTAGAAAAATAATTGCAGAGAGCGCATTAGTCATCAAACTTCTAAACTAAGTTTATATATTTCTTTTATTCCGGTAAATTTTAACTGTTTAAACTTCTTTGTGCCTTTTTAGGCAATGAATTTAACTCTGACAAATTAAGAATGACGGTCCATAAACTACCCTGCCCTACTCTGCTGGAAACTCTCAAGGAAATTGATAAATGAATAAAATGGTCATTATTTGTTCCCATCAAAAAAAAAAAAAAAAAAAATGCATTTATTTACTGAACTTCGAAAGGACTTAGAAATAAAAGTTATCAAAGATAAAACCGTAAAATCAAAGCAAACGTCAATGTATTCATTTTACACTCTGCAGTAATTAACTTTTGTTTTGATACTTTTTTTTCCTAATGTGAAAAATAAATTTTAGTAACATTAATTGTTACCTTTTTTCAACAATTAAACTCTAGATTTAAACATGTCCTCCCTTAAGGGAGGAGCGACCCCTTGGAGCGACCAATTTTTATTTGAACGGAATGTGGTCGCTTTAGAGAGGTTTTACTGTACACACACACATATATATATATATATATATATATACAGGGAAAGAATGACGTCTATTTTACGTGAATTATTTTTAAAAATTGTAGTAATTCTTTATTTTTTCAACATTAAAAAGATATCATAGAGAAGCGTTTGGTTTGAATCTTTCTATTTAAACAGTTAAATATCTATATATAGTCTGCAATTGCATGAAAGACAAATATTCTTTAATATTATTACTACAGTTTTTGTTATTATCCAATTTAGTTTGTAGTAACAAATAAATAATATTTCGGGAAATATTAAAAATGTCATTTAATTTTCATCCCAGATTTTTTTTTTTCCTCTACAGTTATAAAGAGAAAATAACGAAATACATTAGACTAGACAAATTTTGAAGATTTCGCAAAAATTCAAAATGATAAACTCTCTTGTGAAAGAGGCACAATTAAAAAAAATTATAAGTAATCTTACCTTATATTGTTTTTCCATGGACAATTCAAAGTTCTTGTTATGCAAGATGCAACATCAGCATATCTGAGCTGTGATGGTCATGATTTTTTATAATATTGTGTACTGTACACTATTTTTAAAAAAAGTACGAAGCACAAGCTTACGAAAAATGTTTAAGATTACACTAAAATAAGTAAATAACTCGAAACACAGGCAAATAATATAAAGACGGAGTAGTTCTTTAACACTGGATGGAACGAGACAAACGAAGCAGATTTCACATCAGGGGCACTTTATTTACACCGACTATCGGTTGAAAATTAGAAACACGTGCATTTCCAGTTTCTGTGGAGTGGACAATAGATGCCTGATATCGGTACTCTTTTCTTTGGAACATAATGCATTTAGGTTTCCTTTCAAATGAGCAAACTTACAAAGGCTGTGCCCAATAATGGAGTTGTTTCTGTTTTTCAAGGATCTTGTTCTTTTTACCGCGATTCCTCTGTGTAAGCAGGGCAAGGGGGGCGGGGGACAGAAAATCTTCGGAAAAGTAATAATTCTTTAAAAGTATTACGTTGAATATATTATTTTTAAAAGTAGTATTACTTGAATTTTATTGCATGATAAGTTTTGTTTTAAAGGTTTTCATTAAATTTCATTACAACTGCTGACTGATTTACGTGGCCGAAAACACCAGCTATTTTTTATTGCCCTCAGACACTTTGTAATCGAACTGTCTTTTATATTTTTCGAGAAAAGCAAAAGATCCTTCAGAAAATGCTGTCAAAGGTGGCGTTTTGAACCGAATTTCCGGACGCGACAGTCGGGGAAGAGGAAGAGAACTGTTGTCACGAGACAACAATCAATATTAACTCAAGATGTAATTAATTTAAAGAAAAGAATCGATTGTATTACAAATTACTCCAATAACCAAGCCTGAAAGTATCATTCTTTTATATAGAGTTTGGCCAAATATTCAGTTTCATTTTCGTTTTCAGCCCAAAATCTTAGTTTCGGCGAAAGTACTGCCGAATATTCGGTATTACTATAACTGCCTCTCCCAAACGGCACTCCCATCCAAAGAGCCGCACATACTATGTATTCACATACAAGGTGATAAATCTAGAAGATATTGCTAATATTGATTAAATTCGTTATTTTTAAATTAAATTATTTTTTAATAATTTTTATGTTTATAGCTCCTTATATTTAATTAATTTTTATTTCAATCAAATTATTTTTTAATTAATAATTATTTACTGCCGTTTCTACGCAAAACATTATTCAGATAAACATGCATATATGTATGTTTATGTTAATTACTTTGAAATTATTTTTAAAACAGTTTCGCTTTCGTTTTCGCTCGAAACTAGGAAGGTACCGAAATTCGGTTTCTGTCGAACACTATTTTTATGTTTGCAAATAAGCAGAAATTTTCGCATTATTGAACGTTAAAAAATACTTTTTTGAGAACATAACTTATAAATTTCGGAAAATCGAGTTTTTATTTTAGCAGCTTTATCAACGGAATTAAGACTTCTTTATGTGGCCAAAATTTGGAATAGACGATTGCATTTTTAAAAAGACGACCACAACACGATTACTTTAAAATAACTGAATTGTTTCACTTCTAATTTTGTCAGCTTTTTTTCTTATATAATTATGCAGTGCATTAAGGATTTTTTTTTTTTTTTTTTTTTTTTTTAATCATCAAAAATCAGTATTTTTCTACGATAAAAGTTGAATATTTCCACACTTTGTCTCGTCTAGTCACTAAAATAAGTCATATTTAATTAAAAATTACTGTTTGTTTTAATTTCAGATAAGCCAAATTTAAACTACAATGGCCGCCGGAACTCACGCGCGCGCACACACACACACAAACACACAAAACGCACCAGAAGAACGGCAATAGCTTCAAATATATTTGCATTTTTGAAAAGTAATATGTATCAAAATTATATTTTAGCATTGTATTAAAAATAAAAAGCAAAGTCAAAGAAAATAGAAATACTTAAGAGGGCTGGTCACTCAGCTTCGAAATTCTTCTCCGTAATGTTAAGTCTATGGACTTTTGATGCATTCATATATTTAAAATATCTTCTCGGGAAATTCACATTTTTAACATATTTTTTCTGTGTACTCAAGATTTTAACACTTCACACACTCGTAAGATTTTAACACTTCATATAAAATTAAGTCTATACTTTAGAAATATTTTTTGTGGGAAAAAATTGAAAAGAAGAAGAATAACACATTTTTTCCTACCGCAATTAAGCTTATATGTGTTCATTATTTTGCAGTTATTTTTTACTCGATATCTTGAAAAGAAGAAATGTATCTAAAAAATGATAAGGTTTAACTGGAAATGTTATTTTTCGTTTTCACCTTAATGGGAATTTTTAAAAATTTGATGTATGTATCAATGAAAATTATTTAATAATGTCGTCAAAAGTTTTGGGCAGCTAAAAAGATGTAAAACAATTAAAAATCCTCGACTGAAGAGGAATTTTGTGTAATACACTACTTGTTTTATTACACAAAACATTATAAAACTGCTATAACAGTTGCTTAATTCAATATTTTATTTTTCGTTTTTAACGTTCGCAGATGCCTGTACGCCGAGCATGTGTCGTGTGTTAATTAGTATTTCATGGGAAAATACCTCACACCCGATTTCTATTTTCTCCAGAAATCTCGGAAGACGGTATAATTAATAAAAGTGTCACATCTGGTATTACTACAGAAACCATTGGGGTTTCTATAGAACCCATACCTAGTTGAAACTCTGCCGAAATGGTAATTTGTCTTCTTAGGAACTCCCACGTTATTGACTAACAGCATTGAAAACTGAACACAAACACATTTGCACTTCTCCTTACTTATATTCATCCATTCTTTTGTAAAACGACTTTTACAATTTTAGTGGTTTATCTATTTATTTTAATTACATGTGTATTTTTCAATTTATAAATCGGGATGGTGTTTGAAGTTTAAAGCGGTTAAGCAGATCCGTTTTTTTTTTTTTTTTTTTAAACGTTTTTAGATATTGGCATTTTCGGATGCTAAAAATGTAATCGAATTTCTAAATAGATATGAAAATTTAACATTTTCTTCTTTCAAAAACAACATTTACATAAGTTTCCATTGCGAAATCTTGTGAAGAATTAGTCTTGGCGGTCTAACTTATATTATCATTAAAAAAATATGGAATGCTCCAGTTTAGTAGAACCCATGTGTGTGTGTGTGGGGGGGGGGGGGGGGGGAGGACTGCAATTACAAAATCACGATAGCAGTTTTTTGAAAGTTATTTTTGCAGAGGCGCTGAAAAAAATCTGACCAAGTGACCAAGGGCACCATGATTACAAAAACACAATATTAGTTTTTTCAAAGTTATTTTTACAGAGGCGCTGAAAAAAAAACCTTACCAAGGGCGCCATGATTACAAAAGCATGATATTAGTTTTTTGGAAATTAATTTTACAGGGGCGCTGAAAAAATCTAACCAAGGGCGCCATGATTACGAAAACACGATATTAGTTTTTTGAAAGTTATTTTTACAGAGGTGCTGAAAAAATGAACAAAGGGCGCGATGATTACAAAAATACGATATTAATTTTTTTAAACTTATTTTTACAGAGGCGCTGAAAAATATTTGATGAAGGGCGCCATGATTACAAAAACACGATATAGTTTTTTGAAATTTATTTTTACAGAGGCGCTGAAAAAAATCTGACCAAGTGTGCCGTGATTATAAAAAACACGATATTACTTTTTTTTAAAGGCATTTTTACAGAGGCGCTGAAGAAAATCTGTCCAAGGGCGCCATGATTTCAAAAACATGATAATAGCATTTTGAAAGGCATTTTTACAGAGGCGCTGAAAAATCTCTGACCAAGGGGGCCATGATTGCAAAAACACGATATCAGTTTTTTGAAACTTATTTTTACAGAGGCGCTGAAAAAATCTGACCAAGCGTGCCATGATTACAAAAACACAGTATAGATTTTTTAAATTTATTTTTACAGAGGCGCTGAAAAAAATATGACCAAGGGCGCCATGATTAGAAAAACACGATAATAACTTTTTGAAAGACAGTTTTACAGAGGCGCTGAAAAAATATGACCAAGGGCACCATGGTTACAAAAACACAATATGGTTTTTTGAAATTTATTTTTACAGAGGCGCTGAAAAAATCTGTACAAAGGCGCCATTATTAGAAAAACACGATAATAGTTTTCTGAAAAGCATTTTTACAGAGGCGCTAAAAGAAAAATGTGACCAAGGGCGCCATGATTACAAATACACATGTTAGTTTTTTGAAAGTTATTATCTTACAGAGGCGCTGAAAATATCTGATTAAGGGCGCCATGATTAAAAAACACGAAATTAGTTTTCTGAAACTTATTTTTACAGAGGCGCTGAAAAATATGACCAAGGGCGCCATGATTAGAAAAACACGATAATAACTTTTTGAAAGACATTTTTACAGAGGCACTGAAATTTTTACAGAGGCGCTGAAAAAAATCTGTCCAAGGGCGCCGTGATTAGAAAAATACGATATTAGTTTTTGAAAATTTATTTTTACACAGGCGCTGAAAAAAATCTGTCCAAGGGCGCCATGATTAGAAAAACACGATATTAGTTTTTGAAAATTTATTTTTACACAGGCGCTGAAAAAATCTGACCAAGGGCACCATTGTTACAAAAACACAATATGTTTTTTTGAAATTTATTTTTACAGAGGCGCTGAAAAAAATCTGTACAAGTGCGCCATTATTAGAAAAACACGATAATAGTTTTTTGAAAGGCATTTTCACAGAAGCGCTGAAAAAAAATTTACCAAGGGCGCCATGATTACAAAAACACGATATTAGTTTTTTAAAAATTATTTTTACAGAGGCGCTAAAAAAATCTGACTAAGGGCGCCATGATTACAAAACGCGATATTAGTTTTTTAAATTTTTTTTAGAGAGGCGCTAAAAAAAATCTATCCAAAGGCGCCATGATTAGAGAAATAGTTTTTTGAAAGGCATTTTTACAGAGGCGCTGAAAAAAAAAATCTGACTAAGGGCGCCGTGATTAAAAAAAACGATATTAATTTTTTGAAAATTATTTTTACAGAGGCGCTGAAAAAATCTGACCAAGGGCGCCATGCTTACAAAAACACGATATTAATTTTTTGAAAGTTATTTTTACAGAAACGCTTAAAAAAATCTGACCAAGGGCGCCATGATTACCAAAGCCATCGCTCTGACAATGGGACCAAATGAAATTAAAATGAAAATCTCCTGTCTTAAATCGGAATTCCTTTTTTTTTCCATCTTTTGTCTTTTGTACTTTCGCAATAAAAGCAGAAATATCAAACTACCGGGCAGCCACCCAGGGCGCCAAACATTTGACAGAAAATATGCTAAATACGCCATTAATTCTAATATTAATTTATGTGGAAGTTACTATTCTTCGGGGTACTGAATAAAATCTGGACCTGGGCGCCATGACTATCGAAGTTTCTGTCAATGAATCCATTTAAAATGAGAATCTGTTTCTTATACAGTGTTTCGTCGTTTATACTTGTGCAAAAGGCATAAATACAAAAATACCTGGCAACACCAGGGGCGCTAAATACTTAGACGCAGAAAAGAAAATATGCAAACTTATTAGACACTTATTAGAAGCATTCTTCGAGCAGAAATTTAGGTGTATATCTAAATAAGTGAATACTTAATATTATTTTTCTTAGAATTTATCATTAGTACAGGCTTTGAAACAATGTCTGGTCAGGATACAATGTTTAAGAATGGCATATCTGATTGTCGATAACTTATGTTATCTCGAAATTGGGTTATCTAATTGTCTTTGATCACACATAGTTTGCTTATGCTATACTTTAAAAAATAAAAAGCATTACTTTTTAATTTTCCAAATGAAAATCTTTGAAAATTTTATGCCTTTCAGAATACAGAAATTTAAGCGTGCTTTAAAAAAAAAAAAAAAAGTGACGATGGGCGCACCGGGCAGTTGCCTCGTTGCCCGGTGGGCCAGTACGACCCTGTATACCGGTGCCCCTCAAGGGGTTAATGGGGAGACAAACGTTACAGGGTGAGAGCAGCCGCCGGCTACTGCGCCGCCAATAATGCGCATACTCAATCTGAAATCTGTCAACCTTACTAGACCTTACTTTCCTCCTCCGTTGCTTCAAACGAACGAAACATTTCACTGTTTCCCGCGTTTTTCGAATCTGCTAGTTTGACAGTTTTTTGTTAAATATTAAATTTATACACAAGGGGCTGTCCATAAATGATGTAGCACGTTTTTCAATATTTTTTACCCCTCTCCCCCTCTTTTGTCACGAAGTGTCACACATCCCCATACCCCCTCCCTTGTCACATATCACGTTATATTACATAAACATATACTTGCAGTTTAGAAACAAAGCACTACATTATAGATCATATTTCAAATTTTATTTTAAAACTTTAACTATGTGTGTTAATGACATTCGTGAGAGTAACAATAAAAATGATTTGTGTACTTATTTTGTATAAAATAAGATTAAGGTTTAGAACAAAAAACATAATTAATATATAATAAAATATTAATATGAGAGAGCAATTGAAAACGTTAGTATTTTGGAATTTAATATATTTGGCTTTAAATCTAATCTTTATTTTATGAACACAATACTTTAAGGCTACTGTCCCTGAACAATATTTTTTCGAAATGCTTTTTCTAATTTTTACTTCCAGTTACGACCGACAGGGAAAGGAGGTACATATTGGTATTTTGCATCCAATCAGAATGAAAAAAGGATTGTTTGACTGTCAAGATATAGTGATATATGAAGACGTGGGCGTGTTCTTCGGTTCTTCTTTCCCTAGATCATGCCACAAGTACACCAACAAACTCAATTAGTGACCATTAGAACAGGTGCCCGTTGACATGTAAAAGACTTCATACACTTCCGCGAAGTTAAAGATAATTAGTTTAAAAATGTGGGTTTTTTTAATGCACAATATATGTTATTTTTGAGAGTATTAAAGATAGAGCAACAATTTTTGTGTATTTGAACTTTTCGGAAAATTTTACCTGAAATACATATCAAGAATGCCAATAATCATATATATTAAACTAGCATGAGATTTTCCCGATTATGAATGATATCGTAAACGATGGGGAATATTTTCAGGAGACTTGCCTTCTATACTAAATCGAGCACGAGAAAAAGATCTAGCTAGTTCCCGAATACAAGAAAATTCGTTTTTACAGGATAAAACAAACTCAGCTAAAAATGCTTTTGTTATAAATGAATAGATATTGTTTGAAGTTTGAAATTCTGAAATTACTACTATTGGCCTGAATAAGCTTAAAAATATCGTAATCGCCGCACCCGTTGTAAACGCCGCATCCATCGGAACGCTACTTTTGCCGACAGCGTCACATTGACTTAACTTTAATCAAAATTTTCTGAGCAATATAGGATGCCTCGTTTTTAATATCTTAAGATGTCTGAAGTTTTATTTAAAATATTTAAATCCGATTTTAAATATTTTTATGAATTTTTAAATTAAGGAGACTCAGTTGGTATTTAAAAAAATCATAAACGCCGCACTTGGAAAAAAATTAACTTTTAAATTCGTAAACGCCGCGGCGTTTCTTGCATAAAATATGGTACTCTCTTCTGCGGGTATGTTTCAACGCCATGAATAACGGACAAATGCAGCATTCCCGAAGCGAGCTATTGAGAGATTTTTCTGTAATTTAGATAAATATATTTTTTGTTTTTGATATTATTCTAACGTAAAAGTTCAAAATATTGATTATAATCACTACAGTGTTCAAGGAGATTATAAATATCAGCTTTACAAAAATGGATACAAAATTTGGGGACTCTAAAATCAGAGGGGTGGGGGCAGAGACATTGCCCAGTTTGCTCATGCTTTAATAAAATACTGTGTCTGCAAAATATCCAACCCAATATTATGGTTTGCTAAACAGAGGTGTCCAGTATTCGGGAGTCTCCATTAAAATGAACACACAAATCTTTTAACACAAAAAATATAGCAAATATTAAAAATGCATCTTTCTTTTTTTTACGTCATATATATAATCACACTTACAATACTGTTCCAAATCTAAATTTAAAGTTATATGCTCGATATTTTACTAAATTTAAAATTAGTTTCAGTAAAAAAAAAAAAAAATCTTTCATTGATCGTAGAATTTTTTTATATAAAAAATTCATTCAAATTTACATATTAGATAAGACTGGTGGTACCGAATGGTCTGATGATAAGCTTTAGAATATAAATGCTAGATGCAGACGATATTTTGAAATTCAGCATTCTTGCTTCCTAGGGAAAGGGGGGGGGGGCAAAAACGATCTCAAAACTTATCACTGCCTCAATGATAATTTTTAGTAAGATACAGATAATATGAATAAAAACATAACTTTCACATAAAATTCTGGAAAGCTATTTTCTAAGAATGTAGGTATCAGATCGGTTGGTTTATTTTTAATTTGCTCCCTCGACCCCCCCCCCGCCCCCCCTAAAGGCAGGGAAGATTTTCTGATAATTTTTTAAAGATGTAGATCTTCTTATAGTATTACATAAGGGTATGTTTAATTTGACATCTTTGCTTCTGAACAGGGGAGAAGGGAGGAAGGGTATACCTACATTTTATATCAAGTCCTTAATATTTGAAACAGTTTGACAATATTTAAGTCACTTGAAAAATTTTTCATCGATAGTATATTAAAAAAAAAAAAAACGCTAAAAACTCAAAATTCGTAGTGAACAAAATTTGCTATAGTGGACTTCGTAGCCGAATGCCTTTTACGAATGTCAAAAATTTCGCAGCAAAACGTTAAAAATCCCTAAAAATCCAAAAATTGCTTTGCGAATTCAGAATAAACTTTATTGAAAAGAGGGGGGCGAAAAGATTAAAACCGGAATTATTTTTACCAACGTGGAAAAATCGCTGCAAAGCAGAGTAAGAAAAATCCTGCTATTAAAAAATTGCAGAGGTTAAAATTTATTTTGATGGGCTGAAATATTGTAACGAGATGAGTTTCAAGAAAAATTCGCCGCAAAACGCGAAAAATTGCTAAAATTGGCTTAAAAAAATCTCTAAAAATTTTTAATATATATATATATATATATATCTGAGGAAATAATTTACTATATTAGGCTAAAAGTTGAAACCGCATTCCTTTATCGAATGTCATAAAATCGTCCCAAAATTCGAAAATATTCTAAAAATCGCAGGAAAATATTGCGAAAAATTAAAATATTTATGTACGAAGTCTGAATAATTTTTATCAAAATAATACAACATTTACTATATTGAACTAAAAGATTAAAACCCGATTCCTTTTATTAATGAGGAAAAATCGTCGTAAAGTGTTAAAAAAAAAAGAAAAAAAAGTTTAAAATTGTGAAATCTCTATCGTAGTTCTAGCAATTTTTTTACTCGCCAAAAATGTGATTTCATCAATATTAGGATTACAACACAATATATTTTCATATAATAAAAATTAAGATAAATAGACAATAAATTTGCAAAATTTTGCCCCGAGCCGAATCTCGGGTCAGGTCGGGTGTGGATAAAGGCGAAAAACCCGTCCTGATATAGGAACTCTAATTCGAATCCAGCACCTCTTGTCCTGTATTCAGCGCTCTAATCCGTAGACAAGCAGGTGGTTTTGATTAGTTTTATATATTTTTAGGGGTCCAGATTTTTAGAAGTTCCAAAACCCGCTAAATGTCTCGTTTTTTCAGTATGCACAAATTCTTTTGAATTTCTTTTCGTGCCATAGTATTTGTTAGTTTGCGGTAAGTAAAACTGAATACAGTAAAACCTGTGAAAGCAGAGCCTGTTTATAACGAAATTTTTATGATACTTATGTTTTTTCTGATCCCTATAGATTTTATTTTTAGAAGTTCCTCAGTTTAGAAAATCCTCAAAGTCGCATAAAAAATTTCAAAAATTTCTCTGTGAATTCCGAATAAACTTTATTGAAAAGGTGGCAACATTTATTACATTGGGCCAAAAGATTACAATCGGAATTCCTTTTATTGATGGAAAAAACGCCGCAAAACACAGAAAAAACCCTGTTAAAAATACAAAAAATAGCAGAGAACAAAATTTATTTTGGTGGCTAAAACATTGTAACAAGAATACTTTCACGAATGATACATTTCGCCGCAGAACGTGAAAAATCGCTAAAAATCGCATAAAAATTGCTAAAAATTTTTAAAAATCGCTGAGGACAAAATGTACTACCTAAAAGTTGAAACCGTATTCCTATGTCCAAAAATCATCTCAAAACGGGAAAAAAACTAAAAATCGGATACAAAACTTCGCGAAAATATTCAAACATCGCCATAGGAATAAACTTTGTCGAAAAGAGGTCAATTTACTATATGCTATTTTACATCGAAAACCAGATTAGTGTTATAATTGCGGAAAAATCACCACAAAATTCGAAAAAAACATTGAAAATCGCATAAAAAAAATGAAAAATGTGATTTATACGATTGCAATGTTTTTTTTTTCTTTTGCCTTTTAAAAAATATATCCATCTATTAAAACACCTATTTAGTATATTTTCACCCCCCACCCCCTTTATGCTTAACCAATAATCTCCCAAAATTAATCAGGGAAGCGCCTTATCAGAATGAACCTATATACAAAATTTGAAGCAAATCGGATCTTTCTATCAAGAGTTGTCGCGTTACATACATACGTACGTATGTACAGAATCTGCGGGCACATTAGCTCTCAGGGTTTGATAGCCTAATTTATTAGTCTAAATATATTTATTGGTTACAAGAAAGAAGCAAATATTAAAAATGCCTTTTCCCTTTTTTCTTTTTTCTTTTTTTCTTTTTTTTTTTTTTTTTTTTTTTTTTTTTTTTTTTTTTTTTTTTACGTCATATATATATAATCACATTTGCAATACTGTTCCAAACCTAAATTTACTGTTAAATGCTCGATATTTTACTACATTTAAAATTATTTCCAGTAAAAAAAAAAAAAAAAAAAAAAAAAAAAAAAAAAAAATTCTTTCATTGATCGTAGAATTTTTTTATATAAAAAAATTCCATTCACAATTTACATATTAGATAAGACTGATGGTACCGTATGGTCTGATGGTAAGCTTTCGAATATAAATTCTAAATGCAGGAGATATTTTGAAATTCAGCATTCTTGCTTCCTAATACAGGGAGGGGCGTTCAAAAACGTATCTCAAAACTTATCACTGCCTCAATGAGAAATTTTTGTAAGATGCAGATAATCAGAATAAAAACATCACATCCAGGTAAAATTTTGGAAAGCTATTTTAATATAGAATAATATAGGTAGAATATAGGTATCAGATCGACTGCTTTATTTTTAATTTGTTTCCTTTAACCCCTAACCCCCCACCGCAATCTATAAAATCAGGGAACATTTTCTGATATTTTTTTATGCATGCAGATCTTCATATATAGTATTACATAAGGGTAATTTTAATTTGGCACCTTGCTTTTCAACAGGGAAGGAGAGAGGATGGATCTACATTTTATATCAAGTTTGTAATATTTGAAACAGTGTGGCAATATTTAAATGCGCTTGGAAAAAAATCCGTCCATAGTAAAATAATAATAATAATAATAATAATAATAATAATAATAATAATAATAATAATAATAATAATAAAACACTAAAAACTCAAAATTCATAGAGAACAAAATTTGCTATAGTGGACTTCGTAACACTGTAACCAAATTCCTTTTATAAATGTCAAAAATATCGCAGCGGAACGTTAAAAATCCCTTAAAAATAATTTTAAAAATTCAAAAATTGCTCTGTGAATTCCGAATAAACTTTATTGAAAAGAGGGCAACGTTTATTACATTGGTCTAAAAGTTTAAAACCAGAATTATTTTTACTAATGTGGAAAAATCACCGCAATAAGAGAGGGGGGTAAAAAACCCTGCTATAAATTCAAAAATCGCAGAGGATAAAATTTATTTTGGTGGACTGAAGCATTGTAACGAGAAGAGTTTCAAGTAAGATAAAAAATATGGTTTCAGAGGGGGGAGGGGGGAATTTTACCCCTCTACGTTCCCTGACCCAGTCAACATATCCAATTCAGTTGGCAACGATATATTAGCAGTTTATGTTTGTACATATAACAGAGCTATTACAAGGATTATTTTGAAGGAGTGATAATATTCCTTGTCTTTATTCGGGAGAGTAAATTTTGTTTTATTAAAAGTGCTAAAAAACAAACATAGGCATGAAAGTAGCTGGTGCCAAAAAAATGTGAATTTTATGAACGAAGAAGGGAGGAGGAACTTATCAACGAAATTCGTGATATTTCCGCGACTGATCAACGAAATTTGTGATTTTTCCGCGCCTGATCGACAAAATTCGCATTTTTTCCCAAGTCGGTTGACAAAATTCTCGATTTTCCGCATCTGATCGACAAAATACGCATTTTTTTCCAAGCCGGTCGACAAAATTCGCGATTTTCCCGCCTGATTGACAACAAGTCAGAAAAAAATTCTTCTACCCGACCTTTTGCAAAGTAACCCCGTTTTTTAATACATTTCCCCTGGACTATACTACAAACAGAATTTTCTTTTCAATAGTGAGGAAAGTAATTAGAAAGAATCCTTGTTTCCTTAGAAGTGTGAAATATTTACTTTCTTATAGATTACTTGCATATATTTTTTCCTTATTTTAACAGAAATAATATATATCATATATATATTAACATTAGGGATGCAGCTAATAGTGATTTTTGCCGAATACAGAAAATTCGGCCTAACTTCGAACTGAATACCGAATATTCGACTAGCCGAATGTTAGCTGTTAGTCCGAAAACCGATTATTCGGTCGGCCGCATAGTAACTATTCGGCCGAATACTTTTATATTTCAAAGTTTAAAGTCATTAAAGTGTTAAAATTTAAAACATTGTTACATAATATTTAATACGGCAACTTACATTTTAATAAACAAGACGTTTTTACAAGTAAACTTTATACTGAAAAAAAAATCTTCTGCTTTGAGTTATTTAAGACGAGGATAGTTATAAAACTGTTTTATTAAATTAAAAATAAATAAATAATACAATCTATTGAAATTCTGGCAACTCAGCAAGAATAAGTTTTCTACTCACTTTCATTCAGCAAGGAAGTTTTTAAATGCATCCTAGATCAGTGTCTGTTTAGAGATTGTAAACATACAGGTTGTTCTTAAAATCTTTCAACAAACAACAGCTCAATCCATTTATTCCATCATAAAATACATTCAATCAACAATATTGAATATTAAAACACCAAATAAAATAAACTAAGACAGACTTGAGCACAGTTAAAAAATAAAATTTATAAAGAATATACTTAAAAACAATTAAAAATACAATATGTAAACGTTTCGCCAAGCGACACGCAAGGCATCATCAGTACAAAAAATATCCATTGCATTTTTTTGTACTGATGATGCCTTGCGTGACGCTTGGCGAAACGTTTACATATTGTATTTTTAATTGTTTTTAAGTATATTCTTTATAAATTTTATTTTTTAACTGTGCTCAAGTCTGTCTTGGTTTATTTTATTTGGTGTTTTAATGGTTTTTAAATTCAGGCGTTAAATGTATATGTACATTAAAATATTGAATATGTAACTACAAGCCGAAAATGAATTTTCGTTCACAACTTTATCAACAATGAAGATATTTTAGCGAGATTTGTTACAGATTAATTTTCCTTGTATTAAATGTGATGATTGAAATTGACTGAATTTTGACCAGTGACACAGTATAAATACTTTCAACAGCATTTTGAATAAAGGAATGTCTAGCTCATAGTTGTTTAGACCTGAATGGAGGTAACTTTCATCACTTCTCATATCATATTTCAGAGAAATCAAAGCACGACTGTTGAAAATATAGTTATGATATCTTCATTATTGTTAACCCCTTGAGGGGTGGTGGGATATGTTATCTCCCACCTAATTTTAATTAAGATTCACACCAGAAAATTTTAATTAAGTTTTACTTTTATAACTTTGGTGAAAAAAAAAAAAAAAACTCTTGAAAATTGCTTTCCCTTATTTTAAAATAAAATTTTTCAAGATTTCCGGTGGGAATTCAACATTGCAGAAACACAATTGCTTGCCCCTCAAAGAGTTAAGGTAACAAACGAAAATCCACGTTTGACCTGAATTATGACTGAATAAGTGAATTGTGATTTTGGTTTCCTGGACAAAAATTGTAAGTCTTCATGTCTAGTGATGGGCGATTCTCGAGAATTCGACAATCGAGAAAAATCGTCATCGTAAAAAATCACAATCGATACAGCCATCGATTAATTCATAGAATCTACAATCGAGATGTTTTACAATCGATTATAACGAGAAAAGCTAAAACCAGTTATTGGAAAACTTAGCTATTATTCTGGCCGACAATTTCATAGTAGTGATAGGGCTTAGTGATGGGCGATACTCGAAAATTTACCAATCGAAAAAATCGTTATCGTAAAATGCACAATCGATACAGTCATCGATTACTTTCGAGAATCTACAAAGGAGATGTTCTAGAATCGATTATTGAAATCATTGTTTTTACATATATATAAGGCAGATTTTATTAAATATAGGGTAACTGAAAACAGATGGAATAAAAAAACAACAAACCAAAGGGAAACTATAAAGGAGCCATAAGACTGGAAAAGTCTTGTAAGGGTGCCCCCTGGTTGAAAAAAGCTGAAAAAACGCGAGTAGCTATGAAGCGGTAAGGGGAGTTTAAGTATCAAAAATTAGAATTTTTCGGCAATTAGCACCAAAATGGCCAAAGAAATAAGAATCAAAAGCACCCCTAGTGGCAGAAATATGAACTAAAGGATGATAAATGGGATCAAAATTTTTTATTGATTTTTCTACGTCATTTGAGATTGGATCTTTAATTTCCCCATTTTTATAAAGTCTTCGACTGGAATACATTAAACGAACTCCCGCGGGGAGCAAAGTAGGAGGGAGGGGCAAGGAAAGTGCATAATATGAATAAGTGGTCACAGGACTTTCCAATGATATGGCACATGAGGGGTGTCGGCTAAATTTAGTAAAGTGCCCCCGCTCCGGGCCAAAGTAAGGGGAGGGGCGCGGGCGATATATAAAATGAAATAGTAGTCACAGAGCTTTCCAATGATATATCACATGAGGGGAGTCAGCAAAAGATAGAAAAGAGTCCCAACTCCCAGGATTCCAATTATCCCCCCCCCCCCGAAATATACCCTGCACATCCTTCTCTTTGAAATTTTCATATATTAAAAATTATTTATCGGAGGGCTCCGTAAAAAAAGTCCGATCTAAAATATTTAAAAACGCTACGATTTCAAAAAAGTTCGAAAAGTGCCTCTCTCGGGGCGCCAAACTAAGGAAGGAAGAAGAAAGGTTCATAATATGAAAGAGTAACTTTGCGATGATAACCGAAAACTTTCCGATGATAGATCAAATGACTGGTCCAAAAAAAGTTTGAAATCTACCCCTCCCACGTGAGTTCCCTCTTTTATCCTAGAATATACCGGAAATCACGCAGCCCCACTTTTAAAATTTTATATTTAATAAATAATATTTATCGGAGAGCTCCATTAAAAAACCTCATTTAGTGATATTTATTGTAGAAATCTCTACAATTAAAAAAAAGTCACCCCCGCACCGCTCCCCCCCCCCCCCACCCCGAACCCCTTCCGGAATTCAACTCTGGGAGGAGAAAGGTTCATAATATGAAAGAGTGGTGAAAGGACTTTCCGATGATATGTCAAGGAGAGGTTTGGTAAAAATTTGAAAATTACCCCCCCCCCCGCCTCCCTTTGTGCACTCTCGCGCACCCCAGAATTCACTCACCTTCCTCTTTGAACTTTTTATATTTAATAAATAGTATTTATCTGAGTCTCCAGGGATGGGGCAGCTTGGCAGAGCTAAAATAAGAGAAACATTGAAAATTCGGGGCAAAATGACACTAAATTTAACAGTAAAGTTTGAAACTAGGACTATATAGAACTGAATACATAAACCACTATGCTTCATAACCCACATTGGTTAATAGCAATAAAATGATAAGTGCCAGTTAAACTGATGGCATTGAGCTCACAGGTTATTAACACTAACTGTATATTATACTCTTATTTCAAAGAATAATGTCCCTCAAAAAATAAATGAAGGGAAATATCCCCCGTTTTCCCCTTTTATACTTAACCAATGAACCTCCAAATCTAATCAGGGAAACTCCTTAACTATAATAAATCAGTATATCAAATTTGAAGCAAATCAGATAATTCTGCATGAAAAAAAAAGAAACATATCGCTAAATTAAGGGTGGTCTAACCCCTTTAACCCTTTTATACTTAACTAATGAACCTCCAAATCTAATCAGGAAAGCTCCTTATCAGAACAAACATAGAAAAAAAATTAAAGTAAATTGAATAATTCTCCATGAAAATCCATTTATCTAAATTAAGGGGAGGGGACTTGCCCCCTTTTCGCCCTTGTATACTTAACCAATGAACCACCAAATCTAACGAAGGAAGCGCCATATCGGAATAAATCGGTATATTAAATTTGAAGCAAACCCAATAATTCTGCATGAAAAACCCTTTTATCTAAATTAAGGGGAGACTAGCACCTCCCCTTTATACTTAACCCAGAAACCTCCAAATCTAATCAAGGCAGCTTCTTAACATAATAAACCGGTATCCCAAATTTGGAGCAAATCGAATAATTCTGCATGAAAAACCCATTTATCTAAATTAAGGAGGGGGTCTGCCCCCCTTTCCCCCCTTTATACTTAACTAATGAACCTCCAAGTTTAATCAGGGAAGCTCCTTAACATAATAAACCGGTATACCAAATTTGGAACAAATCGAGTAATTCTGCATGAAAAACCCATTTATCTAAATTAAGTGGGGGACCAGTCTCCCTTCTCCCCCTTTATCCTTAAGCAATGAACTTCCAAGTTTAATCAGGGAAGCTCCTTAACATAATAAACCGGTATACCAAATTTGGAGCAAATCAAATAATTCTGCATGAAAAGCCCATTTATCTAAATTAAGGGGGAACCAGCCCCCCTTCTCCCCCTTTATACTTAACCCGTAAACCTCCAAATCTAATCAAGGCAACTTCTTAACGTAATAAACCGGTATACCAAATTTGGAACAAATCGAATAATTCTGCATGGAAAACCCATTTATCTAAATTAAGGGGGTGGGGCGGACCAGCCCCCCTTCTCCCCCTTTATCCTTAACCAATGAACTTCCAAGTTTAATCAGGGAAGCTCCTTAACATAATAAACCGGTATACCAAATTATGAGCAAATCAAATAATTCTGCATGAAAAGCCCATTTATCTAAATTAAGGGGGGGTGTCTAGCCCCCTTCTCCCCCTTTATACTTAACCCGTAAACCTCCAAATCTAATCAAGGCAACTTCTTAACATAATGAACCGGTATACCAAATTTGGAGCAAATCGAATAATTCTGCATGAAAAACCCATTTATCTAAATTAAGGAGGGGGTCTACCCCCCTTTCCCCCCTTCATACTTAACTAATGAACCTCCAAGTTTAATCAGGGAAGCTCCTTAACATAATAAACCGGTATACGAAATTTGGAGCAAATCGAAGAGTTCTGCATGAAAAATGTAAATTAAGGAGGGGGGAGGGACCAGCCCCCCTTCTCTCCCTTTATCCTTAACCAATGAACCGTCAAAACTAAACAGCGGAACCCCTTATCAGAATGAACATAAAAAAAATTGAAGCAAATCGTACATTTTAATCAAGAGTTATCGCGTTACGTACATACATACGGTACAGTACATGCATACACACAGAACCGACGGGTACATTAGCTCTCAGGCTTAGATAGCCTGTGAGCTAAAAAGTGATTGGATAAGCAGATGGACTCCTTTGAGAAATTATGACTTAAACCAGAAATGCGGTAAGTTTGACTCTGAAAGCTTCATTTCCATCTCGCATTTCGGCAAATCTCATCTCGATGATTTTTCCAGCATTTCGACGCTTCCAGACGGGAATCTGCTCGATGGTTGGTTCTCTCGCGGTTTTAAAGCTTTCGGGATGGGAAGTCTCTCGAGAGTTTCCTCTCGCCATTTTCAACCTTTCCCGATGGGAAGACTAGACCTTAGGGAGAGTCCTAACTACCGTGCAAGGCACTCTCGTTACCAGCGTTTATCGACCTCGGCTGTTGTAGTATTTTCCCAGTGTGCTTTGCGCTAATCAGCTTTTGATGTGCGAAAGTTAAAAACGAAACTGTAGGTTGTTTATTTATGTGAAATTTGTTTGAACTCTTAGCTAGTTGGTCTAGTTATGATAATTGAAGTGTTATATATCTTTCAGTTATCTTAATTATGTCTGCTAGCTGAATTAGGATTAATGCAAAGTTCCTTCGTTTGCCCTGGCTTTGATGTAAAATTATTTCGTCTACTTTGAATAGTAAGTGCAGCAAAATTTTCAGGTTTATTATCGGTATCTATACTTTGTATAAACTTGTTATTGTGGAAGAATGTTCTGAAAACTAAATATCAAACTGTATTTAATAATTTTCTGATTGAATTTATTGGCAATTTTTAAAGCAACTAAGGACTTGTATATTGAAGAAATGATTGCCTTTATCCATAAGTGTATTATTTTATGCATAACTTAATGTAACTGATTTGTTAGATAGTGGTCTGTGATTGTAGTTAAAATTCTTGCCTCGCAATTCAAATGTTAATGTTATTACCCCCCCCCCCCCCGAGATACGTTTAACCCTAGATCTACCGGGAATTTTATTCAAGTTTTAATAAAACGTTCTACACCAGAATTTTTATTTAAAACTATTTAACTTATTTATTTACCTTATTTTTGTCTGGTTTATATACTTAGTTTATTTTAAAGAAATTTCTGGTTTGAATGAATATTTTGTATGTACCTGTCGGGTCCAATGGACCCGTCTGGTAGACGGAGGGTTAAAGTAAATTTATTAAAAATTGACGTTATTTTCTGTTCCTTTTTTTATCATTTTAATCCCTTCAAAGGCAGTGGTTCAGTTTCGGACCACGTAATTTTAATTCCTAAGTGCCATATTGGCACTAGAATTTTGGAATAAAATTTTTCCTTTTATTTAGCATGTAAAGAAAGGCTTTTATTTATTTTCAAATAAATTTGTTTGTGAATTCTGATGTCGTTCAATCATTTTACAAATAGAAATACTTTGCCCCTGACAGGGTTAATGCATATGTGTATTTCAAATAGTAACTAGGACTTCCCTCAGAGGGATTAGTCTGAGCGATATTACTGAGAACATAGATTTAATAATAACATGTGGAAGCAAAGAAAATGAGATGTTATCTTTAATTGTCCATATACTGCGATAAACTGAAATGATGAAAATAAACGAATCGTAGAATTACAAAATCTTATATATAAATTCGTATACACTGTTTAAAAAAATGGGAAATCAAACCATTCAAGACAGCCATGCATGGATATAAAATTGAAAGTACGCAATATATTAAAAGTAAAATAGAAAATGAAACACTAAATTACTTATATCGGAATTTTAACTGTATTAAATGATGTCAAGAGCATAATCAGACGCTCCGCACCAATTTGAGTAACTTTAAATGACAAATATATGATGTTTAAAAAGAATGGACTATACTTTATATGGTGTGTGCTCCCCCGGAATAGTTAATATTGTACAATATCTGTTTTCCACAGATGCAATGAGGTTGTCGATAACATTTAAGGAATTCTCTCCTCAAAATCTAATATAGTATCAAAGTACCAAATACATCAACAGTGGCATGCAATGCTTCGTTAGAGTGTGTTTTAGATATGCTCGATCGGATTTAAATGATGAGTGTATGCTGGCCACTACATACGCTGTATTGTTTTGTTTTCAAACATATTCTGCACAAGTTGAGCTGTATTTAGCATATATTAAATAAAAGAAATCGGCAATGATTACAACATAAAGTATGACACAAGATCTGAATATATCGTCTGCATAACTTTTGAGCTGTGAAAGTGTCATTTGAAGTAATTTACAAATCCATACATATTTATTCAGGAAATCATATACGCCAATATGATCCCGATTATAAAATTTCACCAGAATAAGTTAATATATAAAAAAGCTACTAATGATAATTGAGAATATGACCTTATGATAAAATGTCTAGAAAAATGAATCGGATAAAAAATTCATATCACATTTAAAACGGCACTTCCCTCTGTTAGTGGCCTTGGCGAGAGAGAGAAAAGCCTAGAGAAGGAACACTTTAACAAGTACTTTCGGGCAACCTACTCACTGTTTCATACAGGTCTTTATTTAATATTTACACAATTTATTTAATGCTAGGTGGGTATCTATCTGTTTTGTTGCATTTAAATTGCATGTTTTGCGGAGGAAATGCAGCATTATGAAACATTTAAAGTTGCTGTACCTAATAATTCTAAATTAATGGTAATTGAGATCGCTTTCCGTTAATTTCATCTTTTTAAATTTTAATTTTTTTAGAAACCATTCATAGAGACAATTGTATATTTTAAAACTAACCCGAAGCAAAATTTCAAGATTTTGGGCTCAGCAGTAACACAGAAATAGAAAATTTTTGAAAGTTTTTTGTTTTTGCACTGTTTTATATAGCGACATTTTTAGAAATTGTTTTATTGCGAGAATTTACGTCATGATAAATACAGCCATGTCAATTTTCATGTTTATATTCCTAACAATTCCATGTACTTCGTTACTTAGATCATCTTTAGATCTTTTTCCGCTTTGTTTAGTCTTTCTATTTTTTTAGAATTCGTTCTACAACGAGCATTTACATCTTATTAATTACTACCATGCCAAAGTTCTAGTTTCTAACCCCAACACTATTCCAGAAATTTCAGTATTCCAAATAAATCATAATTTAGAAACTTTCTAGAAATTTTTACGTTTATCCTTCAAATTGAACCTTTTAGAGAGCGTTCATTACGAGTATTTACATCTTAAAAGTAACTACCGCACCAAATTTAAAGTTTCTAACCCAATCAATATCACAGAAATCGCAATTTTAGAACTTTTTTGCTCCTGCAGCGATGTAGGTTCTTGCACTGACATAAAATAGTCTTTTTTCGGAGAAGAGAGGGCCACCAACATTTTTTTAAGTTGGCTATGTAGTTTCAGAGATAACACCTCACAAACGTACAAGCATTAATAATATTATATACTTTATAATATTATAACGCTTTATAATATTAGCATTAGATGTGCAGATACAAAAGCCATTTATCTGTTACAAACTAAAGTGCCGGCGTTGCCCAGAATTTGAAGGATGTTTGTTCTGAAAAATCAATTTCAAAATTTAACATACAACACAAAACAAACATTAAAAAAAGCAGTCGAAATGTTGTATGAATGAATTATATGAAAACGCTACATAAAAATGTATAAATGTATATAACAGACGCAAAAGAACTGTAAATGAACTTATTTCAATTTATAATTGGAGCAATAATGTTAAAATAGGCCAATATTTCCCTAATCGGGTTTTTATCATGCTTCAATACATTTTTCACACTCATATGACGTTATACTATATCCACCACGTCCTTTATATTTCCAATATGACGTAATATTTTCCTCTTTCACGTGGAAACCTTGAAATAGAAAAATTATGAAGTTATATTCACTTTCATTTAGATTCGTCAAACCATTTATTTCATTTTCATATTTCACATGAATATCTTGCAATAGAAAAGTTATGACGTAATATTCACCTTTTTTAAAAATTCGTCAAACTATTTATTTCATTTTCATTTTTCACGTGGAAATCTTGCAGTAGAAAATTAATTGTTGTAGTAATAATTTTATTGTGTTTTTTAATTGTTGGCAACTGCTGTAACGAAAAATGTTTAAATTTGATAAGAAATTGCTGTTAAATTGGTGGTTTTTTATTAATTAAAAATTAACTATAAATTATTTCGATTCCGGATTACTTTAGTTGCCTCGGCCATGTTTTAATACACATGTACGTATCTTTTCACAATTTTGACTTCCAAATTGTGGATTTTTATAGAATTACAAACAGACAGATAGACAAGTTTTCATTTTTATATATCTCTCTATTCTAAAAAAAGTAACTAACGCTGTCACTGCCGCCGCCGCCGCCGCCGCCGCCGGTTTTGAATTTTTTGTGACCGGAGGTCTTTCTTCGTTAATATTAAGAAAACTATTGCAGACAAAAAAATATGAAAATCGGTGGTATTATAGCGAAATATTTGATCAACACGCTAATGCATACAGTTTTCAAATCGAAGAACTATTTTAAGAGATATTTAATGCTAAAGTTGGACAAAATCGTTCCATTAAAAAAAATTTTATAGGAGCAAAAGCTATACATGTGAATTTAATCATTTTTAGATCATTTTATTCAATAGAAGATCCCGGTGTGCAGATTTCATTAATTTTTTTAATTTGACTCATTTTTTGAGGTTTTATTTCTTTTTTAAATTCAAATATTCAGCATCTTGACTGATATTTTTTACATATTTTAGAAAATGGTATTAATTTAAACTGTTGCCAACTGTATAAACAGCGCAAACAATAATGTTTGCTTTAAATAAAAAAATTATTTACACGTTACTATTATAAACAGAAAAAAAACCTTCAAATTAGAATTAAATAATTAGGTATAAAAAGCAGGCACTTATTGGAAATTACGCCATTAAAACTATATTTACATGTGAATTTTGAAAGAGAAAGGATATTGTAAAATAAATTCATTAACATGCGTTAGAAGTCTGCAATAGAAGAAATTGCGTCACATTACACTTATTATGCAAAATGAACAAAAAATAGTATTGCGAAACAGTTTAATTTTAAAAATTGCGCGAGACAAAATATTAGAGGTTAAATATTAGATTTGTTCAAAATTTTATTATTTGTCGTTTGATGTGAGGTGTTCAGCTATAAGTATGCAAATTTTCATGTCTCAAACATAATTAGGGGCTGAGTTAGAAAAATTGCTTAAAATACACATGTTAGATCCCAGAGGGTTAAATATTAGACTTTTTCAAAATTTTATTATTTGCCGTTTGATGTGAGGAGTTCAGCTATAAGTATGCAAAATTTCATGTCTCCAACTTAATTAGGGGCTGAGTTAGAAAAATTGCTTAAAATACACAAGTTAGAGCCCAGAGGGTTAAATATGACTTTGCTAAAATTTTATGATTTATCGTGTTATCGCAAGTGTTCAGCTATAAGTATGCAAACTTTCATGTCTCCAACTTAATTAGTGGCTGAGTTAGAAAAATTGCTTAAAATACACAATTTAGAGCCCAGAGGGTTAAATATTAGACCTTTTTCAAAATTTTATTATTTGTCGTTTGATGTGAGGATTTCAACTATAAGTATGCAAAATTTCATGTCCCCAACTTAATTAGGGGCCGAGTTAGAAAAATTGCTTAAAATACACAAGTTAGAGCCCAGAGGGTTAAATATTAGACTTTTTCAAAATTTTATTATTTGTCGTTTGATGTGAGGCATTCAGCTATAAGTATGCAAAATGTCATGTCTCCAACTTAATTAGGGGCTGAATTAGAAAAATTGCTTAAAATACAGAAGTTAGAGACCGGAGGGTTAAATATGATTTTTTCAAAATTTTATGATTTATAGTGTTATCGCAAGTGTTCAGCTATAAGTATGCAAACTTTCATGTCTCCAACTTAATTAGGGGCTGAGTTAGAAAAATTACTTTAAATACACAAGTTAGAGCGCAGAGGGTTATATATTAAACTTTTTTTCAAAATTTTATTATTTGTCGTTTGATGTGAGATGTTCGGCTATAAGTATGCAAAATTTCATGTCTCCAACTTAATTAAATTAGGGGCTGAGTTAGAAAAATTGCTTAAAATACACAAGTTAGAGCCCAGAGGGTTAAAAATTAGACTTTTTCAAAATTTTATTATTTGCCGTTTGATGTGTGGTGTTCAGCTATAAGTATGCAAATTTTCAAGTCTCCGACATGTATAGTTTCTGAGAACGGGCTCTGTGACAGACGGACAGACAGACAGACAAAGGAGTGAGACAGGTAGGGTTTCGTTAGATGAACAAAACTCTAAAAACATGCTGCGGATGACTGTAACAATATCCTAAAATTACATTACCATCAGCGATCTACCAATCCCGAATTTAGTTTATATTCATTTCATATATTCTTATTCTTTTGTGTGGCCCTGTAAAATAACTATCAATATTATATACAGTAAAACCTCTGAATAGCGGACACCCCGAGAATGCAGAATTTCTCCTCTATTTAGAGGTGACCGTTACTGAGAGTAAAACATGTACAGTTATTTAAGAGTTGGTAATCGAAAAAATGTCCGCTAAATAGAAGTATCCGCTAATCGGGTGTGTCCGCTATGGAGGTTTTATCAGTAAAACCTCTGAATAGCGAACACCTCGGGAGGGCAGAATTTGTCCTCCATTTGGAGGTGTCCACTACTGAGAGTAAAAAATGTACAGTTATTTAAGGGTTGGTAATCGAAAAAATGCCCCCTAAATAGAGGTGTCCACTAATCGGGTGTGTCCGTTATGGAGGTTTTACTGCATAATAATATCATCCTTTACAAGAAAATTGCATGCTGTATGATAGATAGACAGACATCCAGAGAAAGATAACCTCCCGGAGCAATAAATACACTCATGTCTTTTGTTTTAATCATCCACAATTGTATGTCATACAACAGGCTAAAAACGGTCACCGTGGTACGGAGTACTGTATTATTATTTGTTTGCCCACCAAAACTGGTTGCCACGGGTTGTTGCAAGGTTTGTGATCACGTGGTTGAAACTGATCTATTCAATGTAAATGCGTTCGTATTTTTTTTTATTTGCTCCATGTGTTCAAACCAGTTGTCTACGAAAACATCAACCGGTGAAAGTGACGCACACCAAATTTCTGTGACGTATGCAGATAAATTGTGCTTTTTTATCAGTTTTTTCTATATAATTTTTAAACGGTTTGGAACTTATTTTTCATAGTAGGTGCATTCAGTAGGCGACCCTCATAGGTACCTTCTGGTGCAATCAGAAACGAAATCCGACAAATATTTTTTGAGTTATGCTTGACGAAAGGTTTTTATTAGGCTTTTTTTTTAGTAGGACATGGCGTTAATATCCATCGTAGTAGTAATGTGTCCGGACAGTAATATTTCGCTGAGTATTAGCCTTCGCTTCGCACAGACAATTAAGTAGTTTTGAAGTTTTCAGGGTTCACATGGTCCTTGAAAACCCTTGAAATTTTTAAAAACAATTTTTGATCCTTGAAAGTCATTATTTGTTTGAAAAATCTGCTAAAAGTCCTTAATTTTTCTGGTACTTCACTGTGCCAACAACGGCATTAAAAATATTAATTATAGTAACCCTTATTTTTATTTATTTTTTTGCTTTGTTTATTTTAACTGCAAAGTTAATAGTCATATTAAAGGCAGTGGCAGAAGTATTTATATATGTATAATTATATAAATGCTATAGCATAGATATATTATATTCATTAATAGTACAGTATATTTATATTATGTTCATTCTGGTGGGCATAACAAACCACTGGAAATAAAACTGCCAATGTTAATATCATTTATTGCTAAAAGCCGTCAATTTGATGCTATGTATTTAATAAATGTATATGAAATTAGGGTACTACTTAGTTATCCTGTCAACCAGAAATCTATCGCCAAACTATAAGATTAAATGACAATAATGGTTGATTGTAAATGTCAAATTCACTTGATTTTAAGCAAGTTACAGGTGTTTATGTCATCAAGTGATTTTTATTTCGACGTTTTATTTGCATTTTTATTAATGTTATACTAATTTATTTGTTCTTTCATTATTTAAAATAAAAATTATATCAGTTTGTATAATTTGGCGAAATAGGTCGACAGGATAGCTAAGTAGTACCGAAATTAGTGTTTTGTATCACCTTTATGATAAATCAAATTGAAGATTGTCAACCATTTTTGGCGATCTATCTATCTGGCCTGGATAATACACAAGTACCATTTTACTCTCCTATTGTTTGTTAATCGGCAGTGAAACTCTTCTGCATTTCGGTGAATTTCTGATTTTTTTTTTTAAAATCGTAAAAAAATTCATTTAGACTTCCTCCCTTCCAAAATTTTGCTTCCCTCTTTCCCCAACACCAAAATACTCAAAGTTTCAATTTTTTAAAACTATATAATTTTTTAAAAACTGTTTCTGCTGTTTTTATTACTTTATTGTAATGATAAATAATCGACCATCGACTCTTTCCACTTCTCAAAATTAGAGATTTACTCCTTTGCCCTTCTTAGCAAACATGTACTGTTTGTGTAATATTTTTCAGTTTGAATATTACTCACTAGATGGCATCACAAGTATTTGAAAAGCCTGTCATGTAAGCAAATTATACGTTTCTGATAAAAACAGAACAGTGTCAAAAATGTGTAGTGTGTGTATGTAACTGGTGTTTGTTATGCGTAAAATTAAAGATTAATTAAGGCTGTTCTAAAATCCAAAAGGGCAACTTTATGACATAAGTTTAAATTTATTTTTGCTCGGAAATGCATGAAACTAGCATGTGTTGTAGCTCAGAAACTATGCCATCAAACTGTTTTTTCAGTTTTTTTGCAAACGCAATGATCTTTCAGAAAATTGTGTCAAAGTGGGTGTTTTGAACTGAAGTTCCTGAAGAAAGCAGAAAAACCAGTCAGCAAAGGGAGGAAAACGTGTTTGTCATGTGATCAAAATGTCTTATAACTCAATAGGTAATATATTTATCAAAAAATGGAAAACATAGTTCGATTCCAAATCGCTTCCATAGTCAGGCCTTCCAATTTTATATCTTTCCGTTAAAAAAATGAATTTGTCAATGTGTCAAAACGTTTTGCACTTGTTGAGCAGAGCAGTTGAGAACAGCCTTAATAGACCTGGAGGCAGCTGCACAGACCATCACCTCATCGAATTGGTGTCTGAAACTCTAGGATTAGACAGAACTTGATTAGCATACTGAAATGCAACTGGTCTGCCAAGTCATATCTTGGTGGAAACCACTTGCAGACCTGATTTTAGTCGTTAATCGGTAGGTTTATCATGGTGTTTTCTTGCACCTAAAGGTATGAAGACATGGTGAACTGGGAACAGGAAAACCCAAATGGTAATAAGATAACTACTAAAATCGGGTTTGCAGGTGTCTTCCACCAAGATATGACTTGGCCGACCAGTTGCATTTTAATATGCAAATCGAATTTTAACTAATCCTGGAATTTCAGTCGTCAACTCGATGAGGTGATGGTTTGTGCAGTCGTCTCCCGGCCTATAAGTATCTACATGGCCAGCTCAACCTTGAGGATGTGATTATTTATTTATTAGTTTAAAATACTATAATTTGTAAATCTTTAGCATAGTAAATAAATAAGTTATCTAATAAACTCCAGCTCCCTCCAAGAAAAAAAAAAAAAAATCTCCATTCTGCTTCTGCTGCCCCCCCCCCCCTCGGCCTCAGTTCACCCCAAGTTTAAAATTGTTAAAGCAATTTTTAAAAAAAATTCTGCTCCATCTGTTACTTTATTGCAACAATAAATAATCAATCATATAATTTTCTTCCATCCTCACTCGAAATTGTTTCACCTTCTTACCAAGAATACAAATTTAAAGCCTTTAAAACTTTGTCATATTTTTTTGTCCTATTTGTAAATCTTTAGTAAGGTAAATAATCAGTTATCTAATAATGCCCTCCCCCTCCCCCCCCCCCCAAAAAAAACTTCTTCTCTTTTTTCCCCTCCTCAGTTCACAAAGTTTGAATTTTTTAGAAATATACATTTGAAATAATAAATCACTATGTAGTATTTTATATTTTTATTCACACACACATATGTATATACTCATATATCAGTGTTTATGCATATAGTATATACATATGTTGCATACATGTCTAGCAAAGACCTTTGCTTTCATAATTGCAACCATTTCATAACTGCAATTGCAGGAGCCTCTGTAACCAGGAAGTACCCATCTTTATAGTAAAATCATTAAGCATTATTTCCCCCCTCCCTCCCCCTTTTGAAAATAAAAAAAATTATCAGTTATGTGATATTTTCTATTTATTTTATGTGTACATTAGTTTTTATATGAACGTTGGATACAGATTTTTTTTTTTTAAATTCTCCCCCCATGTCATTAAAGGTGATGATTTTTTGGCGAGGTGCTGTTTTTTTATGTAACTTTGTGTTCAAAATTACAGAAACGTTTCCTTAATATCTTTTTTTTTTATATTAGAGCACATTGTATATACAATATCAAAGATTGCATAATTTTAATAGTTCAACGTCAAAAAAATTAATATTTAAAAATTTTTTTTATTAAATTATATTTTCAAAGACTATTTCTGTAATATTTTAATGCATATATTTTATACAGTAGACTCCCTCAAATCCGCACAGCTTGGGACCAGATGTTCTACGGATTTTAGAATTTTGCGGATTTCTGGCCATTGATTTCTTTACATTTTTTAAACAGTCATTTGAATGTAATAATGCAATCAAAATTATAAATGAATGCTTGCAATACAGTAAATATTGAAATAATTAAGTAAATTAATAAACTAAAGCAAGAAGTTATATAATTTAAAAAATGATTAAATTATTATAAGTAAAGGTCATGTAAATAATAATGTATAATTAAATATGCATAATAAATATGAGATACATTTTTCTTGAATTATTCAATGAAATTTGCCTCATAAAGGTACCCTACTAATTCACATCAAAATCCTAAAATAAGGAAGCTTCATTCCAGATTTAACTACACTTAATAACTAAGAAGGCTTGAGGAATACATAAATATATTTGGCAAAAAGATTGTGATCACAAGTGACAGTGATATCAGCAATAACTTGAATTTTTTAAGAAATAAATATATACTTCCTTCATGAAAAAGGTATGAGTTCAGTCACATTAATGAGAACATATTAAAATACAAAACGGAACGACATATATATGTAAAAGCCTGTATTTTTGTCCTTAAATCTGAACTGTAAGTTTCATTGTTTACATCTCCAATGATGTGTGGATTTCAGGCATTTGTAGATTTTAGGGTTGCGGATTTGAGGGAGTCTAATGTACTACAATACATAAAATATTCAGTATAAAAAATACAGTATGGAATCCCCAAATCCGAAGTGCTCAGGACCACTGCTTTCCAGATTTTAGGTCTTCACTCAATTGAAAGTAATATGATGGAATTTCGATATCTGTTGTATTTAGCATAAGACTTATAATTTATGCTTTTAAAAAAAGTCAAAATAATAAAAATGTTTTAGAAAAAAAAACAGATTAAAAAAAAGTATTTAAAACTGGATTTAAAAACAAATAAATGAATTAAATTAGCGAAGCAAAAGAAGTATTGAAAGTGCGCTTACCTAATGTTAGAAAAAATCTTTACTACAACAGAACATAAAATTAAAGCTACCATAAATTATAGCTACTATTATAGTTATAAAAAAAAAAAAAAAAAAAAAAAAAAAAAAACGTCAGTTAGCGTTTTACAGCTATCCGGAGCAAGGAAAGCAAACCCCTCTCCACATAGCACTCCATATTTTTTATAGTGGTTGTTTTCCACTTACCACACTTTTTAAAGCAGGTAGCACCATCTTTTGCCGCCAACAGGAAATATTTTCATCTGACGTCCCTTTTTAAACTTTTCTTTTTTGAGAAAAATTCCTTTTTTTTTTTTTTTTTTGTAAGAGAGAGTTTGGATTTCAGATTTGATGTTCCATACTGTACTTAAATCGTTATACATGACCGTTTTTTATTTAAAAGCTGCTCATATGCTTAAGAACATATAGAAGATTTATTTTGTTTTTCCTAATAGAAAAATTGCAATAGATATTGTCAGCTAAAAATCCCCTAGAGAAGATAATACAATACAGGAAACATCTTTTTTCCTCTACATATAGTTCTTGATTTAATACATCACTTTATAAAATTTGTGGATAAATAGGAAAGATTTCAGAATTTTAATTTAATATTTATTTTTCAATTGCTAAGATACAAGAATTTTTGTTTATTGAACTTTTGGTGGTTTTATTTCTGAACTGCTGGATGATAGATGAAAAAAATTCTCATACAAACAGATCTAATATTTTCCAGTATAATGTGATAAACACATTTAAGAAATATGTTTAATGGCACATAAAGCATATATTTTCTCCATTAATATTTAGATTACTTTTCTAAAATTATGAAACGTTTTCAGAAAAGCAAATAGAAGGAACATATTTTCAACAATGTATGTTTAATGATGTAAAATTGATATGAAGTATTACTTATCAGCAATGCTAGTTGACTTTGCAAGTACCTGTGCAAGGAAATAGAGATGATTATAAAAGAAAAATAGGAAATTACTAATTACTTTTCTGAAACATTAGTTGATATCTTATTTTTTGTAATACAGTCAGGGTTGTCTTTTTACCAGTAAAAACTGGTTTTTACCAGGACATCGTAAGAACTAGGTTTTTACCAGTAAAAACCTGGGAAAAAGTGGTAAAAACCTAAGGATAGAATAAACTCTCTCTTCAAATTGAATTTGCTGGCGCAGGTTGAGTACTCCAGTAGGACACAGATTGGTAAACAGTACTAACATTTGTACGAACTACATTATGTGATAATTAATATTTGTAAGTGTTTGGTTTTTATTAAAATGATTAAGGTTTATTAATTGTGATAAAAGTGTACTTATAATCTTTTAAGTAAAAATTTGTAAACTAGTCACCATTAAGATAAATATAATAAATATTGTAATGCGAATTCTGATAATAATAGTTATATGATAAATATACAATAATATATTTAAAATTTTGAATTCTTGTAGTAGGAAAACAGGGATAAAAGTTTACCGGGCCTTTTCATATTCCTTAAAAACCACTATTCTCGCATAGCATTCTTTTACTAACCTAATCAGAAACTAAATTAGGTGAATATTTTTATAGTGGTATTAAATACCCGGAAAACTTTCATCCCTGGAAAAATGAAAAATAGATAAATTTTTTAAAAAGTGGTAAAAACAGCCAAACTAATAAGTTTTTCAAAGGTGGTAAAAACATGTTTTTCCAAAGACGGTTAAAACCGGTAAATACCATCCAATCCTGAATACAGTAGACTCCCTCAAATACGCACAGCTTGGGACCAGAGGTTGTGCAGATTTTAGAATTTTGTTGATTTCTGGTCATTGCTTTGTTTCCATTTTTTAAACAGTAATTTGAATGCAATACTGTAATCAAAATTATAATGAATGCTTTAGACTAAAATAATTAAGTAGAAAAAATGAAGTAATAAAGTAAAATAATAAATATAAAGATAATTTTAAAAATGGCTAAATTATTAAAAGTAAAGGTCAAGTAAATAATAATGCATAATAAAGATTTGCATTTTCTTTTTTTAATTATTCATTGAAACTTGCCTCATAAAGATACACTACTAATTCACATCAAAATCATAAAATAGAGAAGTTTTATTTCAGATTTAGCCAAACTTAATAACCAAAAAAGAAATTGTGATCACCAGTATCCAGCAAAACCTTAATTTTTTTTTCAGAAATAAATCTATACTCCTTAAAGAAAAAGCATGAGTTCAATCATATGAACAAGAATTACATATGAAAAATGTATATGGAATAATTTAAAAAAAAAAAAAAAACTTCTTCTTAATTTCCCCCCCTACATTTGAATTAAAAGTTTCATGGTTTACATTTGTGATGATGTGTGGATTTTAGGGTTGTGGATTTGAGGGAGTCTACTGTATAATAATAATGTTTTTACTACAAGAAAATAAGTCTTCAAAATTTTTAACAGCATTCTATGTTATGAAGTATAATTTGTAATTATATGATTATTCAGAAACCAAACTACTTTTTAGAAGCAAAAAGTCATTTAAAATGAAACATTGGACAGCTTCAGATTATTAGTTTTACTTATAACTGCATCAATTTGATAATAAATATTGTCCATTAAAAATTTTTAGTGAAAACTTTGCATCTTATAATCAAAGAACGCTTGGGAGGGAAAATCAGTTTGTATAGTCTATCTATATTTTTTTGTATTTAATTGTTTCTGTGCACATTTAACTTTTCTAAATGTTTTATATCCTTGTCATATCAAATAACGACATGAACTAATATTCAAAAACTTCTATTTTAACATTCTAGGGTATGTACACACAAATGCAACTTAGCATTTTCCAAAATTAATGACAGTGATTTGCCACTGTTATATATTAAAAATTTGAAATAAAAAGTCAACGAGTTTATTTTTTTCCTTTCTTCTATTCAAATATTTATTACTATAAATGATTTCTTGTCATCTAATAATTATTACTTATGCAGCATAAGGGTTTAAATTGTAGAAATAGTGTCCATAACAAAGTAATATTATTTTTATACAGTTGAGCTTCTTGAGATATTAGGATATAGAGAAATACTAAGTGTTTATTTTATTAATGAACACTTACATTACGCTATTGCTTACTGAGACAAAAATGATTAAAGAATGTTTTTTTACAGTTTTTCTTTGAAAGGTAAAAAATACAAAGTAAATAAATTAAGTAGAGGATCTTTATAACGCAAACCTAAAAACGCAAGTTTTTGCACCATATAGAATTGTGCATTATATAGATCATTGAAACTTACCATATATCATAGATCATTGAAACTTACCTTGTAAACATGGCCAAATAGGTCTGGAACATATCAATGTATAGTAGAAGATCTTTATATTGCATTCTTCAGGACGAAAAGTTTGTGCAGATTATAAATTTTTGCATAATACAGATCATTTCATATATTGTGAAATTACCTTACAAACATGATCAAAATATACACGAACAAAACATTACATTACTTATTTCCAAAAAAAAAATTAAATTATATAGATAAAGAGGAAATAACGTTTGAAATTTAGTCCTCTAGAAGCTAGCAACATTTCTACAATATAAATTGCAGGCTCTTCTTAAGTGTAAAATTCATTGTTTACATTTCAGAAGCTGTGCGTTATATGGAGAATTGCGTTATAAAGATCTTATACTGTATTTATTTTATATATATAAAAAAAAATGATTGGAACATTTTCTTTATAAAGTTATTAACAATGCTTAATTTTATATTTTGCTTTTTGAAGTTGCTGCCCCACCAGTAGCCGAGAGGTTCTGCTCTCGAAGCTGGTAGACGGGAGGTGCTGGGTTCAAACCCAATCCTTCAGAGTTTTCCTTGGTTTACTTCGAATCTTGAATTCTTTGTATAAATACGGGTTAGGTTCCTTTAGAAAGAATCCCACGGAGGGCACTCCCCACCTTCTGGCCTATATCCCTCGTGTTGATAATTGGCTGTCATAAAACAACACCAACACTTTTTGAAATTGCTGTGACAATAACACTGAAGAAGCAGTATGAAATTATACAAAAGTGCACTATTTTACTATAGTAATACCAGACAGCTTGTTCTGAGAACTTCTTTTTTATGCATCATATCTCTAGAATCTGTTTACAGTTCTATCATTGCTCCATGCTCTTTTTAATGATTTCTAATAGTATAGAAAGAAATTTCAATACAAATTCTGATTGTTGACACTTTTTAATAATACACAATTTCCAGAAGAAAGTTTTATAAACAGTTTTTGTTAAATGAGTTAAAAATAAATGAATCATAAGGAATATGTAATGAAATGGATATACATAAATGTAACGGGGTTAAATAGAAATTCTTATCTCTGACAAAAGCAATGACAACAACACATAAAGTAATGGAAACTTTGTTTTAATGTTTTCTTACTGATATTTCATATTTATGTAGATGTTGCATAGATTGTAGAAAATGCTATGTATAATTTACAAAAAGATGTTCGAAACCTGCTGCAATGTCCATAGTTTATAAAACTGTGGATTCTGGATTACTTGTGTATGTTTTAACCCTAATAAAAACAAAGGATCTGTTATATATTTAAAGGCTCTAAATAATTTATTCACAAAATAGAAATTCTTATCTCTGACAAAAGCAATGGCAACAACACATAAATTAATGGAAACTTTGTTTTAAGATTTTCTTACTGATGTTTCATATTTATGTGGATGTTGCATATATTGTAGAAAATGCTGTGTATAATTTACGAAAAGATGTATGAAACCTGCTGCAATGTCCATAGTTTATAAAACTGTGGATTCTGGATTACTTGTGTATGTTTTAACCCAAATAAAAACAAAGGATTTGTTATATATTTAAAGGCTCTAAATAATTTATTCACAAATATCTCTCTATCTTTCCCATTTTGCAAAACTGCATTTCAAGGGTATCACGTTCGTGTTGCGTCATTGGTCACGTGGTTTTGTTTTTCTTACGGGAACTGATAAAGCTCTGGGGACGAGAGTAGCCTGCACGATAGTTAGGACTCTCCCTAGAGTCTAGTGATGGGAAGCCTCTCGCTTGTTACTCTCGTCCTTTTCGAAATGTCCCAATGAAAAGCCTTTCGAGGATTTCTCTCTCGCTTTTCAACATTTCGCTATGAGAAGCTTTTCGAGGATTTCTCTCGTCCTCAGCAGAGAAGAAAAGTAAGAAAATTTATCGAGAGTACCAAGGGACGAGATAGAGAAAAAGGCATGACAATGAGCTGTGAAATGAAGCCCTAATTTTCAAAGTTTCTCTTATTTTAGCCCTACCAAGATGTCACATACCTCGAACCCTCCGATAAAAATTATTTATTAAATATAAAATTTTCAAAGAGGAAGGTGGGTCGGATGATTTCGAGGGAGGAGGACGTGAGAGTGGACTCATGGGGTGCAATTTTAAAAATTTTACCGAACCCTTCCTGTGGCATATAATCGAAAAGCCCTTTGACCACTCTTTCATACTATGAACCTTTCTTCGCCGAAAGGGGGGTGGGGAAGGGGCGAACAAATTTTTAAAACCGTAGCCGATTTCTATAATAAATTTAAATATCACTTTAAATATGGGTTTTTTATGCAGTCTTCCGGTAAATATTATTTATTGAACATAAAAATTTTAAAGTGGCGGCTGTGTGAATTCCGGGGTGAAAGAGTGGGCCCACGGGGGGAGAGAGGGGGAGCAATTTTCAAACTTTTTTTGGACCAGTCATGTGATATGTCATCGGTAAGCTCTCGGATGACTCTTTCATATTATTAGACTTTCTTCCTCCCCTCCCCAATTTGGCCCCCACTGCGAGGGTAGTTTTTTCCGCTTTTATCATTTTAGATCGGATTTTTTTATGGAGCCCTCCGCTAAATATTATTTATAATATATGAAATTTCAGGACACTTTTCCAAATTTAGCCAAGACCTCTCATGTGACATATCGTTAGAAAGGTTTGTGACTACTTATTAGTGCTATGCACTTCCGGTGGTCGCCCCCCCACTTTGCCCCCCCGGAGGACACTTTTCCAAATTTAGTCAGTACCCCTCTTATGAGATATCGTTGAAAAGGTCTGTGACTACTTATTGATGTTATGCACTTCCGGTGACAGTCCCCCCCCCACTCTTTGCCCCCCCCCCCCTGGGGGACACTTTTCAAATTTAGTCAAGACCCCTCGTGCGAGATATCGTTGGAAAGGTCTGTGACTACTTATTGATGTTATGTACCTACGGTGTCCCCACCACCACTTTGCCGCCCCCCCCCGGGGCACTTTTCCAAATTTAGCCAAGACCCCTCATGTGAGATATCGTTGGAAAGGTCTGTGACTATTTATTGATGTTATGCACCTCCGGTGACAGTCTCCTCCAATTTGCCCCTCCCGGGGGACACTTTTTCAAATTTAGCCAAGACCCCTCATGTGAGATATCGTTGGAAAGGTCTGTGACTACTTATTGATGTTATGCTCCTCCGGTGTCCATCCCCCCATTTTGAACCCCCCCCCCCAGGGGGACACTTTTCCAAATTTAGCCAAGACCCCACATGTGAGATATCGTTGGAAAGGTCTGTGACTACTTATTGATGTAATGCACCTCCGGTGACCGCCCCCCCCACTTTTCTCCCACGGGGGTGTTTTTCTAAATTTAGCCGAGACCCCTCATGTGACATATTGTTGGAAAGGCTTATGACCACTTACTCATGTTATCCACCTCCCGCACCCTCCCCCCCCTTTCCCCCCACGGGGAGGGCATTTTTATAAATTCAGATCCAGACTTCTCATGTGACATATGGTTGGAAAGGCCTAAAGACCTGTGACGACTTAATCATATTCTGCAGCTGCTGTGCCCCTCCGCTCGCTTTGACCCCTCCCCCAAGAGATCTGGTCCGACGTTCATTCGTTTCGATATTATATTTTTTACAAGATTTTGTAGTGCGTGCACACCACACCCGCCTGCTATCATATATCAGTGCCGTATATAGCGGGTAACCTGTTCGTGATTTCATATTACAAGATTACGTATAAATTAGGGGCCCCAATTAAAGGAGGGGCCCGCTAGCGGTCGAAGTCACCTAGTCTTTATTAACATCGACTCATTCCAGTTCACCCGCAGACTATTCTTGATAAATGTATGACGTATATAATACATAATATATGATTTATAAAAGAAATTTGCAAACTGTAGTCATCGAGAAAAAATTTATACAATCGAAAAATATCGAGATGTCCATACAATCGGGAAAATCGAGAAAAACATCTCGTTATCGCCCATCACTATTCATGTCTATTATCAAAACTCGGAACGTTTTTCTATTTTGTTTGGAAACACCCTTTTTTGTGAAAAAGCAAAAAACAGATTATTTACTAGACAATGCTCAGGAATTTGTATTGGTAGATCATTAATGACTATGAAAATTCTCATTTATGGTTAATTTTCTTAAGTGATACTTTAGAAATAGCAAGTAAATAATGTAAAAAGGTTCTCTTTTATTTAAGTATGATTCAGTTTCTGATTATGCAGATTATCTTTATAATCCAAAATTTGGGCAGCGGCAACTCTTCTGATCATTTACGGTAGGACTTGTAAAGAATAATAAAGACATTTTCATATATTTTTTTATAATTATTTTTATTAGCAACACATCTTCCTTACATAATGTGGCGAAATCAATGAAAAATCTGCCACATCTGCCTTTAATTAATATTAAAAAAAATTCATATACATTTTTCTTCATAATTATGATTAGCAACTTATCGTCTCTGCGTAATTCTAGGAAAAATAAACTAAAAATCTGCCACATCTGCAAATTTAATTAATATAAAAATTTTCATATAATATTTTCATCATAATTTTTATTAGCGAACTATTTTCTCTGTGTAAATTTAGAAAAACAATAAAAATCTGCTTCATCAGCAGATTTAATTAATATGTAAAAAAAATCAGATATATATTTTCATAATAATTTTCATTAGTAACCATCTACACTGCGTATAATTCTGGGAAAACATCTGTCTCACTTGCAGATTTCATTCATCCTTAGAATACGTATATCTAAATTAACATTTGAGGGGCAGTGGTATGTTTATGAAACTACTTAATTTTAATTGCCAAATGGTATGATGGCACCAGACTTTTGGTAATAATTATCGGTTTATTATGTACGTGAAATATAGCTTTTTCATATTTACAAGTTTGTTTTCAAATTCCCGTATCATTCATTAATTACAACACTTTAACAATGGAATTGCTTTGCCCCTGAAAGGGTTAAGCGGGGATTAGCACCGTTCACCCCCCCCCTTTATACTTATACACTCCCAAATCTAGTCAGGGAAGCGCCTTATGAGCATGAACCTATATACAAAATTTGAAGCAAATCGGATATTTCTGTCAAGAGTTATCGCACATACAGAACCTGCGGGCACATTAGTTCTCAGGCTTAGATAGCCTGTGAGCTAAAAAAAATTATTAGGTTTACTAATGTGGAAAAATCACCGCAAAACAGAGGAAAAAAATCCTGCTAAAAATTCAAAAATCGCAGACGATAAAATTTATTTTGGTGGACTGAAATATTGTAACGAGAAGAATTTCAGGAAAGATTTTCCTCGAAACGTGAAAAACCACTAAAATTAGCATTAAAAATCTCTAAAATTAAAAAATGTATATATATATGAGGAAAAAAAAAATATTATATTAGGCTAAAAGCTGAAACCGCATTCCTTTATGTCATAAAATCATTGCAAAATGCGAAAATACTTTAAAAATCGCATAAAAATATTGTGAAAAATTAAAATATTTATATACGAATTCCGAATAAATTTTATTGAAATGAGGAATGTAATGAAATCATTCACTATATTGAACTAAAATATTAAAACCGGATTCCTTTTATTAATGAGGAAAAATCGCCGTAAAGCATTAAAAAAGAGAAAAAGTTTAAAATCTTCAAATCGCTACCATAGTTCCAGCGATTTTTTCAACGCGAAAAATATAATTTCATCAATATCAGGATTACAACACAATATATTTGCGTATAATAAAAACTAGGATATAGGCAATAAATTTGCAAAATTTAGCCCCGAGCAAATATATTTTTAAATTTAAACCGTTTGTCAATATTATTGTTTGGCAATTTTAAATAGGACGTAATTTCCTCCATTTACGACTTTAAACGCATGTAAATGAATTTATTATTTAAAAATTTTCTTTCTCTTAAAATTCACGGGTAAATGTAGTTTTTATGACGTAATTTTCAATATTTTCCTGCTTTTAATACGTAATCATTTAATTCTAATTTGAATTTTCTTTTCTTTTTATAGTAGTCACGTGTAAGTAAATTTTAATTTGAACGAAATATTCTTTGCGCTGTTTCTGAAATTGGCAACAATGTAAAATAATACCCTTTTATAAAAAATATAAAAAAATATCTTTCGAAATGCTGAAAATTTGAATTCAAAATGGAAATATATCCTCAAAAAATGAGTCAAATTAAAAAAAAGAATGTAGTCTGCACACTGGGAATTTCTAATGTATCCCCAGAAAAAACTATTACATTCCTATGTATAGTTTTTGTCCCTATAAAACTTTTTTAATGGAACGATGTTGACCAACTTTAACATCAAATATCTATTAAAATAAACATTCGATTTAAAAACTGTCTGCATCAGCGTGTTTTTCGAACATTTTTCTTTAGTACCGCCGATTTTCATCCCGATCACAAAAAATTCATAAACAGTGGCGGTGACAGCATTAGTTAGTTTTTTAATTAAAAAAAAAAAAAAAAAAAAAAAAAAAAAAAAAAAAAAAAAATCAGCTTCTTTTGATTTCGGTATTTTCTTCTTTTACAAGTCGTTGAGTTCATTTTAATTAACTTTTGTGACAATTAAACTTTTGGTTTGGCTTTTAATTTTCTTGCACAAAACAAATGCAGTGGTGGAAAATTGGCGCATAGGAGGAGCCTATTGACACCACTAAAATTTTATACTATTCTTCACCTTAATAAAAACGCAGAAATTCAGTCATTAGATAAGGCGGAAAATACCACTAAAATTTAGTGGTGTCAATAGGCTCCTCCTCTGTGCCAATTTTCCACCACTGCAAATGTAATGTAAATTAAAATAGTTTTATTAAACGAACCCGTAAATGAAAAGAACGTTTTAAAAATCTTCTTTTTCTTTTTCATTTGTATTTGATTTCATAGTTTTATCTAGAAAATATGGATCGTAATACATTTTCTTGGATTATACAATACACTTGATTTTTCAGTAAAATTGTTTAAACCACAGACTTCTAATATAAGATTATATTAGAAGTCTGTGGTTTAAACGTAAAGATTCAAAAAAGAAAAAGAAACGTGCTGAGATAACACTACATACAGTGCTGCAGTATTAAAAACAGATGTGCTAGTTGAATAGACTCTCCCCATTTACAAACAGACCTGTGGAGCGGGTCGGTTTCTCTCATCAATCAATGTGAAATAGGCGGAACCTATCGGGGGAGGACATTCTGGAGAATTTGCTTAAATTTTCATTAAAATTCCCAATCGGTTTCGCTAATTTTACATTCCCTAATTGGTATAAAATTGTGAAACAAAAGTATCTGAAAAGTTCAAAGTTTAAGCTAGGGGGCGTTGTGCTTTAATTTTCAGAATCTTTCATAGATAACATTTTACAAAGCTTTGAATGAAAAAACACCTCCTTTTTTCAAGTTCCAAAATTGTAAGTCATCTCATAATCAAACAGCAACAAAAATTGAAAATTTAATCAACGGGTACCCTTCATTACGATCTCAAATATCATGTGCAAAAAGAAAAATTCAAAAATATGCAAATGCGCATGAGAAATCAGCGAAACGGTCTCTCATAGGATTAGCATTAGCTGGCGAGTGTCTTCGCCTTCTGAGAGAGGAGCCTTAATTTCAAAATGACTTCAGAATTTAATCTGCTGATTTTTAATGCTTTTATTTTAACCAAAATGTGTGATGTCACACTTCTTCTTACTGCCTCCTACTTTCTTGCGTCACAATTTCAAGAACCACGTTCTCCCCCTTCAAGCATGACATCATTTGTGGATGGCTCCTAAGTTACAAACAAAACTTGAATGTTTTGTTATTTATATTAAAGTTAGATTGAGTATAGGTGAGAGTAGTACACACTGAGACAGCCGCCACTTTGACATATAGTTGTAACTTTTTCTCCAAGCTGCCACACACACATAACGACCTCATCTTATGCAGCACGTGGATGTAGTTTCTGCACTTCAATTACTCGTTCGACAAAATAGTAAGTAATTCTTTATTTTATAGTGTTTAAAGTTACATAAACGTCTATTTTAGAGTTTATTTCCTTCAATATGACATATATTTACTTAATCAAACCTAGCTATATCTGATAATAGACTATTTCGACAAAACGACATAAATTTTTAAAGTGATGAAATTGATGTAACAGATGTGGCATCCATTTCGTAACAACGTAACGAAAGTACACAGTGAGACACATAGTTGTAGTACACAGAGAGACGTATCTTAATGTGTACCTACTATGTGGTTGTGATGTTAAAAAATGTATTTATTAATAAAAGAAGGTTGTTCTCTCTATTTCTCTCTGTGTGTGTGTGTGTGGGCGTGCGACGGCTAGGGAAATCTGCTAAACGTAAGAGGCTGAAAATTTGCATGCAGGTAGCACAAGGTCTGCCAATGACCATCCGAGGTTCATATTTTTAATATTTTGAAAATCTAGAAATATTAATTAGAAATCGTAAACTGCAGAAAATGATTGATAGAGTATAAAAATGTATGATTTATGAAAATATATGCATTGTCTCACTGTGTACTACTTGTGGTACATAGTTAGACAATTTCCGATACTCCGTTATGCTGCTTCTATGCTTTTATAAATAACTTTTTAAAAACCTTTTATACATTAATGTGTAGCCTATTTGTGTAGCTTAAAGATGTAGCAAATATTTTTTCAGAAGAATAAAAATCGTCGCCATTCGTTAAGTAATAATAATTTTCATCTCACTGTGTACTACACTCCCCTACATAGTCAAAAGCATTACAAAATTTAAAGTTTTATTTTTATACTCCCTCCGTCCCAAATTAGTTACGACATTTAGGTCGAAAATTTTGTCCTAATTTAGTTGCTACATTTCAAGTGGGTGGAGTCATAAATAACTTCCGATGTAGTTTAGTAGATCGATAGCATTTTGTAAGGACTCTACTACCAGTATACTATAAAGATCATTTTCTACCTGAAGAATTAACGATTCATTAGCTAGAAGGTAGTTTTATGAGATGACTGGTGGAAGAATTTTTACAAAATGGGGCGTGGCTTAAGAGCGTGTGAACCCTGGGTTTTTTTAATTAATTTGGTACTTATTTAAGGAGAGGCGGAGGAAATGCTTGGTAAGTATAAAAAATAAAATAAAAATGCCCATTAAGTTAAATAATGCTATAAAAAGTGATAAAATATCTTTATTAAGATTGACGAACGTTTCAGCGCACAAACGGCGACATTTTCAAAACCATTCATGAAAGAAAATATTTTCACATAATTTAAAAAATAATAACATAGTAAACAATTTCACGAGACTTCATTCATAATAAAAACCATTGCAAACAATTAATAAAATTAAAATTAAATTGGCTGTTTGCGAGCATGGATTCTTTTTCACATAATTTAAAAACAATAGCGTGGTAAACAATGTCACGAGACATCATGCATAATGAAAAACAAGAACAGATATCTTATAATGCCGGGGTCCGCCATCTTGGATTTTTTCTTGGTGTGAATTAATTTTTTTTTTTTTTTTTTTTTATTAATAGTTATAATTATTATACTCCAGTTTTTTCAATATTATATTACTCTATCAAAAATATTTAACCATTGGCTACATTTACTACTTGGCAAAAAAGGACTTTTCATGCAAGAAAAAAATCCAAGATGTGGACCCAGGGATAATAAGACATCTAAGCCGAAAAACATTGCAAAACATTAAATAAAAATAAAATTAACTTGGCTATTTGCGAGCATGGATTAATTTTTACTATTGTTAATAAAATAACATAGTATCTCTTTGCAAATTTTAGGTAAATCAAGGGACACTGAATCATTGCAAATGTTCTCGTTGCTTAAAAATCTCTCTATTGATTCCTGGATTATGGATGGTAAATAAAATCTTGATGGTAGATTAGTAACAATAGTAAAAATTATTCTACGCTTGCAAGTAGCCAAGTTAATTTTATTTTTATTTTATGTTTTGCAATGTTTTACATTATGCATGATGTCTCGTGACATTGTTTACCATGTTATTGTTTTTAAATTGTGTGAAAATTAATCCACGCTCGCAAATAGCCAATTTAATTTTTATTTTATTTTATGTTTGCAATGTTTTTCACTATGCGTCATGTCTCGTGACATTGTTTACTATATTATATGAATATATTTTCTATCATGAATAGTTTTGAAAATGTCGCCGTCTGCGCGATGAAACGTTCGTCAATCCTATTAAAGATATTTAATCACTTTCGATAGCATTATTTAACTTAATCTGTTTATAAGTGATTATTATACATGTTGTTAAAACTCCAAGGTTAAACTGATGGCATTGAGCTCACAGGCTATTCACACTGATTGCATATTCTACTCTTATTTCAAAGAATAATGACCTCGAAAAATAAATAAAGGGATTCCCCCCCCCCACGCTTCCCCTTTTTATACTTAACCAATCATTCTCGAAATGTCATCAGGGAAGCGCCTTATAAGCCGGTATACCAAATCTGAAACAAATCGGATAGACTAACTCTTTTATCTAAATTAAGGGGGTATTGCCCCCCCCCCCAATTTCTCCCTTTAGACTTAAAGAATGAATCTTCAAATCTAATCAGGGAAGTGGCTTATCAGAATAAACCGGTATACCAAATTTAAAGCAAATCGGATAGAAAAACTTATTTATCTAAATTAAGGAAGTATTAGCCCTTGTTCCCCCCTATAGACTTAAAGAATGAATCTTCAAATCTAATCAGAGAAGCGCCTTATCAGAATTAACTAGTATAGGAAATTTGAAGAAAATCTTATAATCCTGTATAAAAAACCCATTTATCTATGTTAAGGGGGGATTAGCATCACTTTCCCCCCTTATACTTAACCAATGATCCCCTAAAACTAATCAGGGAAGCGGCTTATCAAATTGAAACTAGAAAAAACATTGAACCAAATCGGATATTTATATCAAGAGTTATCGCGTTACGTACGTACATACATACATACAGAAACCACGGGAACATTAGCTCTCAGGCTTTGATAGCTTGTGAGCTAAAAAGGAACAACAGTATTATGAATATATTTCATTTTGCTGTAAAAAAAAAATAAATACTTTTTTAATTTCATATAAACATTGATAGCCATTGTCCCAGAAAGATATTTTTTGTCATTTTATCAATGCTACTGATTTAAATCTGAGGTATATATTGAAGTAACCCTGAGTACACTGTTTATTCGCCACTATTTATGACAGTAACAATTTCTAAGTTCCATTTTCTCTTCGTGTTAAAGAGTTTAAAATTTTTTAGAATAAATTTCAATATTATTATTTTTTGAAATCATCGGGGAAGAAAATTTAATTAATTAAATTTCAAAATGTAGTGAGAGGCAAAATCCTCAAAAAACTCTTCAAATAAAGTAGGTAGGCTTACATTTATTGATACAATCAGAATTAATTTACGGAACTAATTTATTTAAGGGGTCCGGAACACAAAAATCTTCAAAATTTCTAAAACAAAATTTATTGCATTAAAAATTTCTCTGTTTTTTACTTTCTTCTATCTCTACCAGAAGAAAGTATTGGATTCATGAAAATTTTCGAATTCCGGTTTTCGACGGATTTACACGTTTTAGGGGTCAGAGATCCCGAAAAACATGTTTTTACAAAATGTCTGTCTGTGAGTCTGTCTGTCTGTCTGTCTGTCCGTCTGTCTGTCTGTGTGTCTGTGTGTGACACAAATTTTGTGGGCGCTCTATCTCAAGAACTAATGCACAGAATCTATATATATATTACGCTAACGTACGTGGCACAGAAATCGCGATTATTTGTTATTGTCTAATGCCAACGCCCGAGAAACGCATCTCATTGGTTATTGTGAAAAGTCCTTTGGCAAGATTTAGGGCGATCGGGTTTATTTACATTTCGCCGTAGAGGAGGAAAGAGCTCCATGATGTTTCCCTCTTTCGTTGAAATTATAGAGCTTCAAAATATCATTTGAAATGCCCGTAAAAGATCTCGGTGAATACTTGAAAGTGAAGAAGAAGACGAATTAAGGACAGAAAATTGAAATAGATTGAATCGGGAATAAAGTTAAACACAGAGCATAAGCGATCGCTAAAATAGGCTTAATAAACGCAGAGTGCACGCGTTGCTTCTGAAATCCAAATTATTGATTTAAACGTTCCGGGGTGCACAACCGTGGAACTTTGAGTAAAACGTGCAATTTCTGCAAAGCACTATATTAGAAATGCGAATTAATCAACAGCAAGAAATTTAAAAATGTTGTCATGACGTCAAGTAATTTTGTTTACTTCCTTTTGTACGGATCTGCGATTCGAATTTCAGGTTCATTTAAGAGTATTATTATGGGCCTACCAGAAGTAAGATACAATAAAACCTGCTTAGACGGAAACGACCAGTGATAAATTCTATTTTATGCAGGTTGTTTAAATTGAACAAAGCATAATAACATTTTTGGGGAGAGAGGGAAGCTGTAACTTTTTCTTTTGTTTATTGCAGGATTCCATTAGAAACAGGCTTTACTCCATTAGAAAATAAATTTGCTGAATGGTACTTTTTAAAACGTTCTATATAGTAATATTTGCTTACAATTTTATTATTTCTTTTCCAATTATTACAGTTTATGTTGTATTTGTAATTGCTTTTTCATCTACAGATTTTAAATAAAAAATTAAATTATTGAAAATATAATTAAATTTTAATTGAATTCATCAATTAATTTGGAATAAAAAGAGCATGAGGCATATAAAAATGGAAAAACTTAACTTGTGAATTTACACAACTTTGGAACTGAACAAGAGTCGGGCCCTGGTAATTTGGGGTCTCCACTCCCACTCCCCTCTGTATGCAATGCACCTGCGATAAAAATTTCAGATTCATTTAAGAATATTATTAAGGCCCGTGCAACGCCGGGCGGGTCAGCTAGTTTAATAAAAATTTATATTCAGTTAGTCCCTGATACAAATTGATGCTGATTAGTTTTTGGTGCAAATCGCTCGATAGGTGGCGCTGCTATGCTGCATTTTTTAAGATTTCCGCAATGGCTCTCTCTCAAGAACTAATGCAAGGATTTTCATGAAACTTTAGATTCATTAGTACTTGATATGACTTGATGCTGATTACGTGTTGGTGTAAATTGCTCAAGAGGTGGTGCTGCTAAGCTGCATTTTTTACGATTTTCGCAATGGCTCTATCTCACGAACTAATGCACGGATTTTCATCAAACTTCAGATACAATTAGTCCTTGATATGACTTTATGCTGATTACATGTTGGTATAAATCGCTCAACAGGTGGCGCTGCTGTGCTGAATTTTACACGATTCCCACAATAGCTCTATTTCAAAAACTAATGTACGAATTTTCATCTAACTTCAGATTTAGTTAGATGTTCACACAAGTTGTTGCTGATTAGGTTTAGGTATTAATCGTCCAATAGGTGGCGCTGCTATGCTGGAATTTTCTTGATTTTTGCAATAACCCTATCTCAGTAACTAATGTTAGGATTTTCCCCAAACTTCAGATTCAGTTAGACTTTGACATAAGTGGTTGCTTGGTGGTTTTGGTGTAACATAGGTTTTGGTGTAAAGCACCCAATAGTAGGCGCTGATAGGCTGAATTTTGCTGGATTTACACGATTTCAGAGATAGCCATATCTTAAGAACTAATGCACGGAATTTCATATCTTTAGAATCCTCGTGATGGGCGTAGATTGCCGTTTAATTTTGGCAGTGTGATAGCTAATTTTCGAGTATTAACATATATGAGATAGAAGAAAGTTTTGGGATTGGTACATGGGACTAGTTCTTCTTAAAATGACGTTTAAATCATGTTTCTATCTTAATTTGAGCAGGAAATACTAATTTTTTCGTTTCGGTTGGTTTTCAAAATCTAGCTTTCAAGTAATGGTTGTTATGGAAACGACTTCTTGTGGAAACGCGTTTTCCTTTACGATGGGTTTATTCAAAATTTCTCGCATTTATAAGTCAAGAACCTTTAAGTGTAAATGGTTCAAACTTGATCTTTCTATTGCTTTGCTTTAATTTTGATTCAGCAAATTTGAAAAAGAAATTTACTTTTGAAAATACAATTTTTTTAGTTGAATCATTTTTTTTTCTTTTTACTTTAAATATCTTTATTTTTTTTTATTAATATTTTTTTTTAATGCTGAATCAAAATTAAAAATTTATATTTCTGTTTATTTAAATGAAAAAAAAAAATTGAAATTCTACGAATAATATTTCGAGGAAAACGATTTTAAATTTCTCCACTTTTTTAATAAATTTTTAATTTTAATTTTTTTTTAAATATGAGCAGTTTTATCACATGATTTTGTTTACAAATGATGTGGTTAACCGTCACACAAAAAATTCAAAATTTTAATTCAATAAATAAGTTTTTTTCAAACGTGTCTCGGAACACCTTAACCCTTTATGTACTGAATTATGAATTCATGAAAATTTTATCTTCTAAAGCATTTTTCGGGAATTGTTTAAACTACATTAGAAGATTTACATAATCATTTAATAAATTTCAGAATGATTTTAGAAGGGTTGAAGGATTTAGAAGGATTCATTAAATTTGAATTTATAGGGATTTTGTAAAATATTTATAACTCCACTCAAATCTTTTATTTTAAATCTTTTATTTTAGTATTTTGTAGAATTAAGAAATGTACAAATATAATGTTCTTACAATTGAAATATAGAAATATTTTCGAATTGAAAATCCACCCCCCCCCTCCCCCAACCCCAAGAAAGTAGAAAAGATGCAAAGGCAAAAGAAATAATCCTTTTAAAAATATTTTTGTCATGTATAACCAATAATGCTTTTGGGAACAAGAGTAAAGTAAAGTAAAGTAAATAAAGTAATTCATCTATAACTCATTCTAAACTGTATTACTACTAATTGATGTATTAAATGAATTTTATAACATTTTATTTTAATGATACTTATAAGTACCGTCAGTAGATAAAGGGTTAAATTGAACACGAATTTCTAGATACTGTAACGCTCGAACAATACGCACTCCATCATATTTGTTCTCCTTTTCTTTTTTCTTTTCCTTCAAAAGAACTGACAAGCTGAGTAAATTAGACTTTACGAGAGAGAAGAATGTTTACGAAGTTGTTGCTGCCCACAAGGCATTTGAGCTATGCCGTATTTTAAATTAACTGAGTTATTTTGTAAATAGTAACATGTAAATACGATGTAAATATTAAAACTTATTAGTCAAAGATAAGTTATCCAGTTTTATTTCGTAACATAAGATAGTTTCCACCCCGGATTCTGAATAATATGTTACAATACTACAATACAATACTGCATTAATAAAAAATATATACATGAAACATCAATTATAAGTGCTTATAGAAATACATTTTAAATATACATATAAATATAAAAATAATAAAACTCACATTTTTCCTTTAATAATGCCACAACAGTTAGGCTTAAACTGTTAAGCTTCTTGGCAGAAAAAAAAAATCACTACAAACGTATCTGTATACGGTGCACCTGATGATCAACGGCTCAATAATATTTTAATATAGTATTTGAAACAAATAGTGTCAAAAATTTAACGAACTAAACATGCGTTCGTATATCAAGAGAGACATAGCTCAGTGAGATACTAGGAAGTACTGTAACATTTCGTAATGCAACCGTATATCCGAATCACGTGACTTTTTCGCTTCAAAGTAGAGATGGGCATTATTTAACGTATTAGGATAAATAACAATCTTATTCGTTTATAGTGCATTATTTAGTAACAGATTAACGGAAAGTACCTGTTAAATTTGAACTCATTACCTGCAAAGTATATAAAAAAAGAAAAGAAAAAGCTGAATGAATAGTCTTTTATAAATATATATTAAAATTATATTAAAAATAAAATTTCCAAAATTTATTTTCGATATTATCAACAAAAAAAAGATCTTAAAAATGTACTTTCAAATTAAAAAAAGTCCTATTTTAAACGTTTATGAACGCGTATTATGACGCGCCAAAGCTAATAGAAAGAAATCATTAACAGCCGCAGACGGTCAAAAATCTTCCTTCCATGTCTTTAATAACCTCCAATGTCTAGAATGCATCTTTCACTGCAAAAAATGAGTAAAGCTTAGTAGCTATGAAGCAATTCGCAATCAACCAATCAGAGCCCAATTCACTAGCAAACACCTGGCCATTCCCTAGAAAAGAAAGCTCACTGTTAAAATGTTCTGAGAAACCGCATAGAGCTTGACAGTTATTTTATTGGAAATATTTATTACTGTTTATTCTAATACTGTAACTGCTTTAACTGAATACGAAGCCAAAATATTTTTTAACACATCACAGTGATATACGTTAAACTGTTGTAATTTGTTGTACAGATAAACAGTATTGAATAAAATCATTTTAGTAGATGAGAATATTGGAATGAAAAGTAAAACGTGTTTTTTAAAAAAGGATATCAGAGAATGGGAATAATTCCGAATTCGTTGCATTGGCAGAGTTAGCTCGTTAGCCATTTTTGACCTGGTAGTGGTTTATTTGAATTTGAATGTTTAAAAGGGATTAGAGGACGGAAATAATTTTGATTTCGTTGCATTTTTTGATATAGTTATTGAGGTAGCCATTTTTGATTGGATAGTGCTAGTGGTTTCTTTGAATTTCAATGTTTAAAAGGGATATTCCTCATGGAGTTTGACAAGATTTTTTTTCCATTTTTTATTTGACAGTGGATTTTTTTTATAGAAAGGGGGGCATGTGTTTTTATCATTTATTTATTAGTTTCTCAGTACTGTGTTTTTAGAAAATAAGAGCTAGAAACATTTTTATTTCTGTGATTTTATTTCACTGTAAATAAAAGAAAGACGCATTATTTGTGCGAGAACTTAATTTTAATACAATTGTAACTAATTTGAAAAACGTGATAAAAATCTGTCCGGATAAATTGCTTTTAATTAAAAGTATATAAATAACATTTTCAGGTTCTTGTGGATTATCTTTGGATAGACGTTGATAAATATGGCTGCAATGAAGTCGGGGATCAAATTTCTTTTTTTTTTAAATCATGTTGTTAAAGCAGTGTTTCTTTTTATGTAGCATGTCTTTTCTTATCGTTTGCCAAAAGCTAATTTCTAAACCATTAGTTTTAGAGGTGTAGTTCCAATTGCAAAAGTGTTTCAAATTTTGTTCTGTATCATATAAAAATCGATTTACGTTAAAATAGCTGATTTTTAAATACTTAAGAAATTAAAAAAGTTTTACAGTATCTGGGGCTTATAAGTTTCTCTATGCTTTAAGATGTAAAACAGTAAATATTTATTTTTCTATGGCCAAAACTAACTGAGTTAAGATACTTGCAATTTAATGAATTTTGTGATTTTTAGTCACCAAATATGGAAAAACACGTTTTTAGTATTACATTGATAAATTGCATCTGACTAAAAATGTATAAATAATATTTTCATGTTCTTGTGGTTTTCGCTATGCATATGCGTTGATGCACATAGCAGATACAAAATCGGGAAAAAAATTTCATTTTTTTTTTTTTTTTAATTATGTTGTTAAAACTGTGCGTATTTTTATACAGGGTGTCTCTTCTTATCGTTTACCAAAAGCTAATTTCTAAATCGTTAGTTGTAGTGGTATTGTTCCAGTTGCAAAAATGTTTCAGATTTTGTTAAGCATCATTTAAAATCCAATTTACGTTAAAATAAGTGATTTTTAAGTAGTTAAGAAATTAAATTTTTTTTCACAACGTCTGAGTCCTATAAGCTTCATTCAGAAAAAGTTTCTCCATGTTCTAACCACTAAAACAGTAAAAATTTTATTTTCCTACTGTTAAAACTTATTGAGTTATGATACTTAGAACTTTATGAATTTTCGACGTTTTTGTCACCATAAACAAAAAACGTGTTTTTAGTGCCAGAAAAGCTGAAAATGCATAAAATTAAAACTATCATAACTAGATAAGTTTTGTCCTGTAAAAAAGTTTTTAAACAAAAACTGATTTTAATGGTTTAACAAAACAAACAATTAGCAAAAAATTAACAAAATTAATTAACAAAAAACAGTGTCTATACGTACGTCCCAAAATAAATTCAAACATTTTGTTTAACCCTCTGTCTACCAGAAGGGTCCAATGGACCCGACACGTACATTCAAAATATTTATTCAAACCAGAAATTTCTTCAAAACAAATTAAATTTATAAATCAGACAATAATAAGTTAAATAAACAAATTAAATTGTTTTAAGTAAAAATTCTGGTGTAAAATGTTTTTATAAAACTTGAGTAAAATTTTCGGTAGTTCTAGGGTTAAAGGCCTTCTAATTAAAACACCCCTTGACATCATACACAGCCATTAGTTATACGTTAAAAAAATAACAGGTTGTTGGAATCGGTTACTTGTGTAAGCGTGGAAGGATGCAACCTGTTAATGAAAAGTAACTCTATTTCCAATCTCTACTTCAAAGCCATTGTAATGTCAGCTATGTAGGTAATAAGTTTAACATTTACACCACAAAAATAAAAAAAGAAACTTCTAGATTGTTTTTGAAGCAATTTTTAGTGTTAACTAAATAATCTGTTCTCTCATGTATCAAGGTATACAGCAGACCTCGTGCGCTGCTGAAGCTCTAAAGCAGAGTAGAGGTACAATTCGTTCGATTCGATCACTGAGCTCTACAATAATATGGAGAGCCAACTCACCGATCCACTTTCTGCCACCACATCACACTTTTAATGCGCCCAAGTAATGAGTTCTGCACTTTTCTTAATACACTGCTCAAAACAATTAAAGGATATTGCAGTTTTAGGTGGATTTTGTATCTGGTAAACTGTTTAGCTGATTGATACATGGTCGACAGACATAGTAGGTTATATGAGAATAAATTACACATGTTTGGCAGAAAAAAATGCATTTTATTGCGCATTTGTGTACTAAAGGGAAAAAACACAATTAGTGCATATGAGAAAAAAAGAATAAGAAAAGGTCTTTTCTTCAAAGAAAATCATTTTCAGTAGGGCGTATGGTTTCCACGGGCGGCCAGCAACGTTGAACACCTTTGAGGCATGGACTCAATGAGGCTATTAATGACGAGTTGGGGTATTCTGCCCCACTCTTCCAGAAGAGCTCTTTCCAGTTCTTGGAGAGTTTGTGGGGGTTGTTGGCGGCCAGAAACTCGTCTTCCTAGAGCGTCCCAAACGTGCTCGATTGCGCGCTGGCCATTCCATTCGAACGATTCCTTCCTCGAAAAGGAAATCCTCCACCAGGTTTGCACGATGTGGCCTGCAGTTATCGTCCATTAAAATGAAGTTATCTCCGATTGCTGCAGCGTAAGGGACTACAATAGGTCTGAGGATCTCATCCCTATATCGGCGACCAGTCAGAGCTCCATCTCGAATGATGTAGAGGTCCGTGCGCCCGTCAATGGAGATGCCACCATACACCAACACTCCTCCACCGCCAAATCTGACACTTTCGTGCACGAACGCAGGATTATTCCTACTGCCACGGTCCCTCCAGATGAAAATACGCCTATTATCCGGATGCACAGAAAAACGGGACTCGTCAGAAAACAGAATATTGCTCCATTCATTTCTCCTCCAGTTGACATACTCGGTTGCCCACTCCCTGCGGTCGCGACGATGCCTTGATGTTAATCTAACACATACCATCGGTCGGCGAGCATACAGACCTACAGCATGGAGCCGGTTTCGGACAGTCTGAGTTGAAATCGTGGTGCCTGTAGCCGAGCGAAGGTGTTGTTGGAGAAGAGTAGCGTTCATGGTTCGGTGTCTCCGAGCTGTTAACGCTAAATACCGATCTTCATTGGGCGTTGTTGCCCATCTACGACCTTGCCCTGGTCTTCGGCCTGCACATCCACTCTCCAAAAAACGGTTCCAGATCCTGGAAATGACACTTTGTGACACTCCAATGGCTTGCGCTACTTCGGCTTGAGTTTGGCCCCCCTTCTAACCTACCAACAATTCTCAAAGCTTCTGAATCTGTCAAATGACTTCGCTGAGAGATCGTACTCATCGAAACAAAGCAATCACTGAATGCCGATCATCCTTGTCTTCATTCTCTTTTATCCAGTTGAAAGTCAAATTTCATTCGCTGCCGCTGAAGCGACGTTTTTGAAGTCGAACTCAAAATTTGCATACTCCACAGTTTGAAAACCAGAAAAATTTGCATTTGTGATTCTCTTCTTCTATTTTCGGCAAAAAAAATTTCGTTTATATCTTTATTTTATATAAAACTTCAAATATCCTTTAATTGTTTTGAGCAGTGTATTAGAAGCATTTTTTCAAACTTTTTCGCATACTTTTTTATCAATTTTGCTGTTTTCTACATCTTTTTGACATTTTTATGAGCAATACTTAATTTGTTTTTTGATTTTTTTTCATTGAGCTTACCTAAAATTTCATTTTTAACTAATATCAAACTTAAAAATTGCGATTAATTTAAATAAAATCTATAGTTTTTTCAATAAAAAATATATATCAGTGAAAATTGTAGCAACTTCGTCAAATTTTTAAAAGAAAATCCAATTTGAAAATATCTACCCCATACTACTCTATGGGAGGAAATCTATGTTTTGGCAAAAATTTTCATCGGAAAATCTTTGGCATTGTATTCATGGGCGGACCGCTGGATTCAATGTATCAGAATAGGGAGTTAGCCCTCCGTTCTATTGTTGAGCTCAGTGGATTCGATATCGGTGTGTCAACTAAAAAGATTTAACTTCTTGCACATTATGTCACGCGGTGACACTTCTGTAGTTTCAATTAATAGTATTCCACGGGTAAATATACAGATACATTTATTATTATCAGTTATATAATTATCAATAGATTTTCCTGTTCTGCGTTGTAATTTTCTTTCTGTGAATGATTTAATTATATGATTTTGTTTGTTAATTGATGATCAATGATTTTGCTACATGATAGTGCTTAAAAAGTATTATTCACAAGCATTAGTGAAAGTATGATAATGGTTTTTCCTTTTTTTTCCTTTCTATTTTTGGAAAATGTGTTATTAAATCTGTATACCTCCATAAATTTTCTTTCTATTTTGTGGAGAAATGTGTTTTATAAGATGACATGAGAATCTTATTATTGAAGTTTTTTTTTTCAATATTTGCTGAAATTTTATACATATAAAATAACAATTTTGTCATTTGATTATTATAAAGTAATATTGGTCAATATTTGAAAACTGGACAATTTCACTCCAGAATTTTTATTTTTTTGAATTAATGTACCAACTTCCAAATACAATTATATACTATGATACATGTTTTATCATTTGAATGCTGTATGTTTTGCGATCAAGGATGTATATATTTTATGCGTAGGATAAACTTTTATGGAAGAAAGTGTCTGTTAACACCATAATCAGTGTCTAATAATTGGGATTAAGATGATAGGGACTGAGGTGATGTTTTTGTCTTAACAGCTGCACAACCATTTTGTTGGATCATTTTGCACACATGTAAATTATTAAATATGCCACGTGATGTTACATAAATAAAGTTGCAATAAGGTTTCTTTTATGAATAAAAATTTAAATATGGGGACATGAATGGGGCTATAAAAAAAAAAATACTCATCCCTATTCAGAACAAAAACTAAATATTACTAAATATGAAACAAAGAGAAGAACGACTTACCTTCATCCATGCCGTCTAGCTGAACTTTAATTGCTGTTGCAATGGAAATAATTCTGCCAGCGTCACCTAGTATCTGTTACCCTAAATGTGTGTTTAGAGGGGCTGAGATGATGTTCAACGTCAGGGACAAATATATTTGCTACAATATTTTACTATACAATCTGTACTAACAAAGAATAATTATATTTTCCCATACTGTATATAAATAGGTATAAATATATAATAGCAAAAGTTAATAATATTTATAGAAATGTTTACAGCATACAATTAATATTGGATATTTGTACCTGGGAACAGGGACTGAAATGATGATTTCGTTTGCTTAAAGCTTAAAATTAATTATTTATACATCATTATATGTCCATTTATCATTGATAATTGTTAAAAGGAATGTTACAATATATTACATTTTTCACTATAATTAATGAAATATTATTGGCAGTGGACGCAAATTGCCCCAATTTTCAGATATTGGCCCATATATATATATAGTAGATAAAATTTTTTCATTATAGAATTAGTTTAATTATAAAGTAATATTTTGTATTATTTTGATCCTGAGTAAGCATAGTGGCATTCGAAATATTTTGAAACTTATATCTAATATAAATAGAAAAATAACATTGAAAGCGCCAGAACTTTAAATTTTGAAGCATACTAGTTTTGATGCATTAAGAGTACTGTCCTCAGTGCCAAAATCCTTCGATTATCAAAATGACTCTAACGTAAGTCATTCGATTATCCAAATAACTCGTTTAACCCAAGGTTAATCTATCATCAGTTCCAGTAAGATTGACAATATCTAGTAATTGGAAAACGTATTATTGTTAAAAGTTTTGATTTGGAATTTCGTTTATTTTATTTTGCTCTATACTATTAGTCTTTTTACGATTGTTACTGAATAATCATATTCGTGGACAGTTTATTTTACAACAATTTAAAAGTTTTTATTTGTACTTTTACACATTAAAAATTTAATTTTTTTTCGCGATTTTACTCAAGTGTATTTGAATGTAAACTAACGTATCGTGATATTATAGAACCATTATACTTATATTTTATATTTAAGTAATTCTAGTATGTGATTGCTTTGTTCTGAACAAAATATTTAACGAAAATAATTTCTTTCAATTTACTTTCGTATATCTTTTAAAAAAATTATTTACTTCATATTTCATTCTTTTTACACATTTATTTACTTTATCACGACTGATCGATCTGGGATCTTGTCGCCAACTGACGTTTCAGTCCTGCGCTACTCTGATTGGCTATTCTTCAAATGGAACAACGTTATGATCGATTAACTTTGGGCTAAACGAGTTATTTGGATAATCGAATGACTTACGTTCGAGTCATGTTGATAATCGAATGGTTTTATGTAATCGAAATAACGGGAAAATACAGCAAAAAACCGATGAAAATCATCTTTATGATTGATTCTCAATCAGCGTTCTGAGACCTAAATAATAAAAAAAAGTAAAATAGCATAGTCGGATAAGCATGGACAACATGCATCTCAATCAATTTCTTTAATCTCTATCCAGATGTGGCTAGCTATCAGACACTAAATTTTCCCAATTATCACCTTATAATTACTGATATTTTATGAGATAAACATAAACACGTTGTTTTTTTTTTCATTTATATAAAAATAATTTTCTTTTTCAAAACTACTGTGTCGAATTTCATGCTAAGTTAAAGAGTTAGTAAAGACGAATAAATTGGTATTTTTCTACAATCTTACGTTAATAAAAACTGTAAAACGGAAATACGAATAAGAAAATTTTTACAGCTTCGAAATTAACCACTATTTTGTCAAAAATTCCTCATGTATATCCTTATAGTAAGTATAAATGCCGAAGTTATGTGATGGGCACCACATACTACACTATGACGCAAAAGTTTAGACAATGAAGAAATTCTTACATACTTTGAAAAATATTTATTCAATTTTCAAATCACTGCTTGAAATTAATGTGCTGTACATATAAACAATATTTATAACAAAGAAAAGTGGAATTGTGCATATTGCAATAAATTAAATGGTAACAAAAATAAACTGCTGTCTCAAAAGTTTAGACACAATTTAAATAAAATCGAAATAAACAATTTTTAAAACCTGGTTGCGCATCCATGCTTATGTATTACGTCATATACACGAGATTGCATGGAAGAAACTAAATCTTGCATAGTTTGTGGATCGATATCGTACCATGCATTCTCAATAGATGTCTTAAGTTCCTTTTCAGAAGAGTATTGTCTAGCGTTGCTATAAACTTTGCGACACATGATGCTCCAAAGGTTTTCTATAGGGTTAAGATCTGGGCTACATGCTGGCCAGTCGAGAACTCTTATATTATGGGAATTAAACCAAGATTTTGAATGTTTTGCAGTGTGAATTGAAGCATTGTCTTGCTGAAATTCCCACTGAGGACCCCCTAGAAGCTCAGCAAATGGCAGTAGGTTTTCTTCTAATGTCTGTGTATAATGCTGTGAAGTTTGACGACCACTGGTGAAGGTCAGAGATACTTGTCCATTATAGCAAAAGGCTGCCCAAACCATCACCGAGCCCCCTCGTTGGCTGCAACTAAAAAAACGTCGAGGTTCCTTCCGCAAGTCATGCCAATACGATAAACAACCATCTGGACCATCCAGATTCCACTTTTTTTCATCGCTAAATATCACTGACTGCCATTTCTCTCCATATGACATATGCTTTCGAGCCCACATAAGTCTTTGTAACTTATGATATGGTTTCAGAGCTGGTTTCTTCTGCATTTTACTATAAACGATTGTTCCTTTTTCCAAAATTCGTCTACGAATCGTATCCTTTGATACAGAGAGTCCCGATGAGCTTTGAACTCCACGTACGCTCATTTGTTGAGTACTCGCTAGTCTTTGTATCAGGCGATCCTCTCGTACATTTGTCACACGTGGCCTCCCAGACCGACATTTTGCTTTATATTCGGAACCACTCGATAAAACTCGATAAATAGATTTTTTTGACCTATTAATAATAGCAGAAATTTCAGAAACGCTCTTCCCTTCACCTTTCAACTGCCAAATCCTTGAAACCTCATTCACTTGAATTTCTTTAGCTCTCGGCATGTCGACTATGAAGCGCAATCGTTTGCAGAACTTAAGTACTCCAAATTTGTGACATCATCGATTCTAAATTTGCATATGCCACCGAATATTCAAAGAAACTTAGAATAGTGTCTAAACTTTTGCGACAAGCACATTTGAATTTTTATGAAAAAAATTAGTATTATAGCAAATAAAACGACTGTCTTTTGTACATAGCATTTTAAATCAGTTTTTGAATATATTTACAGGTTTTTGTAATTCTGACGTCATAATTCTACATTTTAAAGCTGAATGACGTCATTGTCTAAACTTTTGCGTCATAGTGTATAAATATTTGCTAATATAGTACTGTCTGCCTCAGACAAGAAAAACCCTGAGTAGATTTCCTGCTTTTGGAATTTCCAAATCTTGTAGGGAAGGAACTTCGTCCGTAGGAGGGTAAGTGCAGAAAAGGCTTCGTTAATTCTCGGAATGACCGATTGAACGGGAGAAAAGAAAATGCCGGACTTCCCTAAAATAAAGTAGACTGACAAGCTACCCTGGCAACAGGATCAAGCCAAGACCAGTTCCAGGGTCTTTCTTGTCTCAGCCAGACAGTATGAAAAGCGCAAAAATTATTGGAAGGCGGTGTTTGGGCGGGGTTACTCAAATTAGATTTCCGAAAAAGCTTGTCTTTCTATTAAAAAAAAAAAAAAAAAAAAAAAAAAAAAATCTTCTATGGTGTCGTCTCCGATACCAATGCATTTTACGATTTCGAAGCTCTATCGAGAGCGTTGAAAATCATGCCGGTACAGATGACTCTGTTGTCTGCAAATTTACGTGCGAAAAAAATCTCGCCACACTTTGCGATAAACCTGTATTTCTGGTAACCCTGTCACGAATCATGCCAAATTCCATTTATGACCACCCTAGCCGTTTTCGCAGCTGAGGGAGCAAATCTTCACGGATGGAGAATTGTCGGCTGACTTTATTCCATGAAGTCTCCGAATGTCGTATTTGAGTACTTCCACCCCCAAAATCGCTTGCTATGACTTTTATAAATTTTTGCACATATCTTTGTAAATGTGGTGCCTACCACACAATTTCGGCATTTATATATATTATACGGGCACATTTGAGGAATTTTTGACAAAAAAAGTTTTTTTTTTTTTTTTTTTTTTTTTTTTTTTAATATATATAACAAGGATTTTTTTTTTCGGATTTTCCTTATCGTTATTTCACACAGTTTTGATAAACAGAAAAATATACATAACTTCCTTGTTATCCATCTTTAGTATCTCTATAACGTAAGTTAACTGCATGAAATTCGGTGCATAAGTTATGAAAAAAAATTGTAAAATAATAATAATAATAATCTTATTAAATATCAGTATTTATTATTAAATATTGAACACTTATAACTGTGTTGAATTTAAATTATCAACTGTTTTTTTTTTCCAATGAACAACACGTTTGTATGTTTTCTTTTAATAGCCCTGTAAATATGGGATATTCATTTATGTACACGTTGTACATCAAAATATATATATTACTCATGCCAGAAAACGTTTGAATTTATATGTATTTTAAACTTCTATTTTATGATAATTATCCACTAATTAAGTGAAGTGATCGAGTATAATCGCTAGCATCTGTCACCGATGCAAGTGATTGTATTCTGTTTCCCGTATAAAAACAGAAACCATAAACTTAATAAAACTGGACAAAAAAGATAGCTGCCACCTTGTACGGATTTTTGTTACCACTAAAATTTAATGGAAATTTTTGAGTTATTTAAACGTTGAAAGTGTTTGTATTTCGAGGATTCAATTAGCTAAAAATTTCTATTACATTTTAGTGGTGTGAAAAATCCGTACAATTTGGCAGCTATGAAAAAAGCATTTCGTTCGTTCACAGCTGGAAATATAATTCCATATATCCAGCTTTGGCTTCATCTACTAGTTTACAAGAGCGGCGAGTAATATAGATGTTAGACGTCTATTATAATCATTGCAGGCGTTATAATTTTATTTAATTTAAACTGCTCACAATTTCAATATGGTTAATAGTTTCCCTTTCTTCAAAACCCGTGTTGTGATACTATTAGACGGACATTAGTACAAACTAATCCTTACGATTGAATCCAAGCTTGTTTTTTCGCAATTTACAGATTTGGCCTTAAACAAAATTTTGTTTTATTCCATTTTTTAATTACATTAAGAATTTTTTTTATCAGCCGTCTATATTTAACCAGTCGTCTGTCTGCTTAGCTTGTTATAAGGTAACATTACAATGATACGCAATAAAATTATTTTTCAACTGATATTATTAATAAATATTATAAATGTATTATTAAAAAATAAAAATTATTATAACTATTATTAATTATGTTACGTTAAATATTATTATTAATTTAACATTAATCACAATTGTTGTTAACTATATTTAATTAATTATTAATTGTATTTAATTAATTATATCTATATTTATATAACTATATTTAATTATTTGTAATAATGTTTCCCATATATATTTTTAATTGATTTTTCACAATTCTATTTTAATGTAATGTGTTCTTATTTTTATGTAAAGAATAATATATATTTATACTATTTTACAAATTATTTTCTATCTATAATATTCATTGTTGTGATAAATTATAGTTACGCTTTTGCGCGTTTCAAAAACGAGATATTTAAGTTTTCAAAAATTCTGGTATTTTTTAAAGTACTTTTCAAAAAAAAAAAAAAAAAAACCTGAGGCTTGAACTGGATATCTTTCAGGTGTTTTAAAACTGCAATGTAATATATATATATATATATATTAGGATATTGTTTAAATTAGCTTGTGTTTTACATTAGTGCACACACAAAAAAGGGGGTGAAAATAATTTCTGTGTTTCCCCCTTTTTTTTTTCTTTATTTAGGTACATTGCATTTAATTCATCGCACTTAATTGTGGTTATCTGATAAGTGAACAAATTTTTTTATGATTCACACTATATTACAAGTGTCACTCCGTTAATCTCAGTTTTAAATCTTAGTTGTAATCATATATTTTTTAAAAATGAAAAGACTGGATTATTATATATTTTTATAAATTAACATTATAGATTTAAGATTGAAAATTTATATAAATTAAAAAAACAATTTCAATATGGAAATAACGTTTGTAATAGACAGTTCTTTATAGAATTATTTGAGGTAGAAAGTATAAGTATTATAATATTGAAAGGAAAAATAATTTATTCAGATTAAATTTGTGTAACGTGGAAACCAACATGTAGAAGATATATTTCATCTAATCTCTTGAAACGAAATTAATTTTAGATGAAAAATCATATTTAGAAAATATGAAACAGACTTTATCTGAAAAATTTTATTATATATACAGCATAACATACATTACTGATATTAAATGGTTTCATTTTGTCACTGTAAAATTCTTATCAGTTTAATATAAATAATTAATTACCCATTAAAGAAAAATTCAGAAGTAAATATTTAAAAAATAGCTAAAAATTATCTCTCTATTCTTAAAAAAAAAAAAGAGTAACTAACGCTGAGTGTTTGAACGGGGTTGGCGAGAGTAGCTTGTAAATAGCAGAGCCACCTAGTGTCATATAAAATAATAATAATAACACTTGCGCATTCGCTGCTGTGCAAGTAAAGATAAGAATAAACTAAATTGTTACTTCTTTTAGAAATTTCATGAGAGTCTAAACTATCATAGTCTTTCCCTATTCATATAGTGGACTCGCTCTATTCTGAACACTCATGGGACCGACCAAAAATGTTCTGATTACGGGAGTGTTCATTATAGAGGAAGATTGGTAAAATTATTACTACAACTACGTATTGAGTTTATCGAGTGTATAGAATACTTAACCTGATTATCCATGCCAGTTACTGAGGTGCCGAATTTAAATTTGGCGGCTAGTGCAATGTCTACGTGGAAACATAATCAGTACATTACTTAAACAAGCGAGTAATTTTAGTTTGATTTTTACATTGTGTATGCTCGTGCAGTGTAAATGTTATCTAGTTGTTTAAGAAGTGGAAAAGTTTCAGGGTTATGTTCAGCTGCATAGTTCAACAGGTCTTGAATTCCTTGGCCGTATTGCTTGAAGGTAATCGTACTTTTTGTTTAACCGGTCTCTCCTGGTTCTTCTTCTTATTCGCTATGTAAATCCTCTTCAACAATGTTGTTGTCGCAAACCGGAAGCCTTCCGTCGGCTTCGAGATAAGCTCCAGGTTCAATTTCCGTATGAAGCTGCTGAAGAATTGACCCCAAGTCACTCACAGCTGTTGCTTCTTGGTCCTCTGTTCTTGATTGCTTATTTTCACACGGGAATCCAGCTTTGTAAAAGCATCTATGGATGGTGTATTGGGTTATTTCATTCCAAGCCGTTTATATCCAATGGACAGTATCCATAACGTTGATCTTCTTCGTTAGTTAGGTTGCCGAATTTGCCTCCTCCATAACCAGGGACATTTTCTTCAGAAAATGGATTAGGTAGTGAGCTATAAAGATCTTGATTCTCATTTATACAGGGGTTGGATTATAGAATGCAGTTCAGTGGCAAGAACTTCAGACTCACGTTGTTCAGATGCATGTTTGTATGTGATCTGGAATTATCCACAAAAAGAAGAATTTTTCTTCCTTCTCTCTTAATCATCTCATTAATGTCTTCCAACCATTGTGCGAAAATTGTGAATGCCATCCAGGCTTTTGATTTTATTCATAGTGTACATGCAATGATGCGATCTTCACATCTTTAACCCTAGATCTACCGGGAATTTTATTCAAGTTTTAATAAAATGTTCTACACCAGAATTTTTATTTAAAACTATTTAACTTATTTATTTATCTTATTTTTGTCTGGTTTATATACTTAGTTTATTTTAAAGAAATTTCTGGTTTGAATGAATATTTTGTATGTACCTGTCGGGTCCAATGGACCCGTCTGGTAGACGGAGGGTTAAAGCATCGTGGTTCGAGCTTTCACCTGTAAAACTGGCACAAATCATAACGGTAAGTCATTCTTTCGACGTTTACCCGCCCACGCATTTTTCACTTCTTTCTGCTATGGTTTTAATTCGAAGAACTCTAAAAAAACAGGCCGGTTTTATCGGCATTGAAAATGTCAGCTGTGTTGACATCTTTCGTTATGTCAGCAAGTTTCATTTTCCATTCCTCCACAGCGTCAATATTTACGTCTGCAGCATCAACCATTGTTTATTTTTAATTCGATGTTATGTCGACTTTTGAAACGAGGGAATCATCCTCCTGATGCTTTGAATTCAGCAATTTTCTCCTTTTCTGCAAAATCCAGAGCAATCTGCTTTAGAAGAGGTCCAGTGACAGGAATATTCTTTGTTCTCACTTGGCAAAAAAACTCTCAGACGTTATTGTTTATGTTCTCGCATCTCTTTTTCTTTTTGAAAATTCTACACATTGGGGAGGTTTCATTTGCTTAAAAAGTGGGTATAATTTCTTTCTTTTTCTTGCTGCTGGCGTTGACTTGGCTTACTGAAATTCCAAACTTTGGTGCAATTTTTTAAAACGTACTTCTGATTTTAATTTTTGAACAACTTTACATTTTTCCTGAAGCTTCAGTTCTTTCTGTTTTTCACTTTTCTACTTATTTCTGACATATCTGCAAAAGTGCTGTGCTACTTTCTCTGCATTGATACAGAAATGGCGAAAACATTTTACCTTTGCAGAGTAAAAAAGGAAGAAAAAAGCGATGCTGTCCAATTAGGTGTGCGGAAAAAAACCCATAACCCTTTTTTGGCCACACCGTCTAACACCTATTGTCTGTTATCTGTCACTGGGAGGGGGGGGGGGGAATTCTGTCGCGTAATCTTTCTATTTTTATTTCAGCTCGGGAAAGGGGGAATCACGTGACATGGTTTTTACATTATTTTTTGATCTACTTCTTTACATAAAAATTGATTGCTTTGTTCATTTCCTTTATTTGATTATCACAACTTTCTTTTTTTGTGAAATGACAACAGTTTCATATCTGAACGTTTTTATTCATTAAAAATATAAGAATGGTTTAGTTACACGGACGGTAAAGACATACCAGTTTGAAAAAAATTCTTTCGATTTTTTTATTATTAATATTCTTTTATAATAAACGTTTTTTGTTTTGTTTTGTTAACTGAAGATTTTATCTGAATTATTGAAAGAAATTGCAGCTTCGGATAGATGCTTAAACTCTAGCAATGGGTTTGTTTGTTTATTTTTAAATCAAATTCGTTGAACGTTTTTATTCTTCTGCAACAAGTTCTCTGAATTTCCATAATGGAGTAATTTCTCGGATTCCGACTGAACACACATGTTCAGTTTACAGAGAGGTGCAATAGAATGGGGATCCAAAGTAGCGTTCATAATAGTGGAGTGTTCAGATTAAAGGGTGTTCAGAATACAGAGAGTTCATCTTTTGCTAAGTCTATGGAGTTTCGCCGGGGTCGTCGAAAAGTGTTCATAATATCGGGTTGTTCACATTAGAGAGTGTTCAGACAGAGAGAGTCCACTGTATTTCAATACTTTTAAATTATTCGTTTTGCATTTCTTTTACGAGAATTATCTCAATAGAGGGCGCTGATCCCCATAGAGATGTGTTAAATATTTGTGGATGTTCAACGGGTATTATTTACGTTGCATTTGAGTCCGGTCCTATTCGTTCTAAATTCTGAGTAAAATATATCAAATAATATAATTATTTATAATTATTATTATTATTGATTTTTAAAATATTTCACAAGATTTTTAGTTGGCAAAACGTATTCCATAAAAATAAATAATAAACATTTTTTTTTGTCTGTTTAATAAACCTTGAGTGATCAGATATGATGAAATGAACTTATTAAATAATTCACACCTGTACCAAGATTCTTCCATAATTTTTCTAAACACTTAAGAGGCTACATCAATCACCTGAAAAGACCCACTCACTAATGCTAATCCTATGGAAGAAATTTTTAAAGATATCTCGTTTGTATTTCAATATTTTTTAAAAATTCTTTTTGCATTGGCTAGCTGTGATCAATCTGTACAACGGGCGTTTTTTACTTTTTCGATTTTGTTTACAGATATTTTGAATTAGGACACTTTCATTTTCGGAATCGGTTTAGAAAGTGAAAGAATGCTCTTAAAAAAAAAAATCTGCAAACAAAATCGAAAAAGTAAAAAAGGGCAGATGTAGGGATCAATCTCAACTAACCAATGAAAAAGAAAAAAAATCATTTTAAATTATTAAAATGCAAACTAGATATCTTAAAAAATTTCTTCCATAGGATTAGCACTCAGAATACAGATAAGAAGTAGAGGCCGGATCCCATTGTTCTTTCGGTCAGAACTTGCAGCTAACATGTTTCCGCTTTCATCGCCAAAAGGTTGTCTTTTTTGGTGGTGATCTCCTTATTGGTAATTGTCGGATTTGATTCATGCGAGAAAAACGCCGACGGAAGAAAGTTTCAGCGGGAACCGGAGGAGAAAAACCGGTTTGGCGGGTTTTCACTACCCACCATCACGTGACGGTGGCAGTGATCCCGGCTTCAAGAAAGGGTTGCTATTTCTGAGTCCAGTTATATGAGAAGTCTATGGATTAGCATTAGCCAGCGAGTCTTTCCAGGTGACGGAAGTAGGTTCTTAATAGTAGATGGATTGGATATTCAGTATCTAGCTAAATTTTCAGAAATATATGGACCTGTGTTACAAACACGTGTCATGTTTCCAGTTAATTTTTATAAACAAGTTATTGAGATGGCGACACAATACCCTAAAGATAGGATATTTGTTAAAACTGCGATCACTATAACGAGTATTTAAAAAAAATACATTATGTAAAATGTAAACTGGAAACATGACACGTGTTTGTAACACAGGTCCATATATTTCTGAAAATGTAGCTAGATACTGAATATCCAATCCATCTGATGTTAATGGGCTACTTCCGTCACCTGGAAAGACTCGCTCGCTAATGCTAATCCTATTCAAGAAATTGTTTAAGATATTTAGTTTGCATTTTAATATTTTAAAATATATATATATATATATATATTTTTTTTTTTTTTGCATTGGATTGCTGAGACTGATCCCTACATCTGCCCTTTTTTACTTTTTCGATTTTATTTGCAGAATTTTTTAATGATTATTTTAATGTAATTTTTTGCAGATGTAAAATGTTAATATTGGGCAGTGGTGACCATCTCCCCCAAACCCAATGACGCAAATCCCCCCACCCCCCCCCAAAAAAATCTTCATACATTAACACTGAGTCCCCCCTAAACAGAACATCAATTGTAAAATATATTCTTAATATTAAATTATTTAATAACCGTATTCTTACGTAGTATTATACAAACATGAAATAAAAGTTTTAACAGCGTAATAAATAATAAAGATATATATTTTATTATTAGCAATCTGATTGTTTTCACATTTATAAGTCCTGACTGACAAGCCCGTGTTAATACGTTCACTATATGTTTTAATAAATAAAGCTACATTTTTATGAAAATAAATATTTACTTACAAGTATTTAAAAGAAAAATCTTTTAAATGATTACAAAATAAATCTTAAATACAAAGATTGCATATCGTTTTAAGAAAACTAAAATATTAAAGACGAGTCGTTCATATCAAACGTGTAATGTACATTTGCATGTACATACGCCCTTGCTTAAGATTATATCTTAACGCTTAAGATTTCCCAATCATTTTTTATACTACGTAGTCATACAGTTTAATCTCCCCCCCCCCCCAAAAAAAAAAAAAATTCTCTAAATCACATCCCCCTCCTAAAATAAACTGTTGATTGAAGCAGGGGGAGCAATTTTCAACCTTTTTTGGACCCTTCATGTTATATATCATCAGAAAGCCCTCGGATCACTCTTTCATATTATGAGAATTTCTTACCCCTCCGCAATTTGGCCCCCACGGCGGGTTGCAGTTTCCAACCTTTTTTACATTTTCATCATTTTAATTCGAATTTTTTACGGAGTTTTCCGAAAAATATTACTTATAATATATGAAATTTCGAAAAGGGGGGGGCTAAATTCCGGGGAGGTGCGATAGTTGGACCCCCGGGGGAGCACTTTCCTGATTTTTGCCGACACCCCTCATGTGATATATCATTAGAAAGTACTGCAATCACTTATTCATATTAAGCACCTACCGTGCCCTTTTCCTTACTCTGACACTCAGGGTGGCACTTTTCTAAATTTAGCCGAGACCCCTCATGTGACATATTGTTTGAAAGGACTGTGACCATTTATTCATGTTATTAACCTCCCGCGCCCCTCCCCCACACTTTGCCCTCACGGTGGGGTGGACTTTTTTATAAATTTAGCTCGAGACCCCTCATGTGACATTTGGTTGGAAAGCCCTGTGACCACTTATTCATGTTATGCACTTCCGGTGTCCCTCCCCTCACTTTGCCTCCACGGGGGCACTTCTTGAAATTTAGCTGAGAGCCGTCATGTGATGTATTGTTTGATAGGACTGTGACCACTCACTCATGTTATGTACCTGCCGTGCTCCTCTTGCCCCCACCTTGTCACCCCGTGGGACATTTTTATAAATTTATCTCAAGACCCCTCATGTGACATTTGGTTGGAAAGGCTTGTGACCACTTATTGATGTTATGCTCCTCCGATGATCCTTCCTCCACTTAGCCCTCCCGGGGGCACTTTTCTAAATTTTACCTATAACCCTCATGTGATATATAACTGGAAAGCCCTGTGACCACTTATTCATATTATGCAGCTCCTGTGCCCGCCCGTTGACCACCCAAGGATCCGGTCCGAGGTTCGTTCGGTTGGAGATTTTTTTTTTGTTTACAAGATTTTGCAGTGCGTGCACACCACGCCTGCTAAACGGTGCCGTATGCAGCGGGGATCCAGTTTGAGATTTTATATTACAAGATTACGTATAAATTACAGGCCTGATTAAAGAAGGGGCGCACTAGCGGGAGTAGCCAACTAGTCCTTATTAACCCGACTTATTCCAATTTACCCGCAGACGATTCTTGATAAAATCGAATCGTGTGTGGTATAAAAGCAATTGGCAAACTGGAGTCATCGAGGAAAATTTTGCACAATCGAAAAATATCGAGATGTCCATACAATCGATAAAACCTATAAAAAACATCTCGTTATCGCCCATCACTAGGTGCAAGTCTTTTTCTCTGTACATGTTGTTTACCTTATACTGTTTTAATGACATACAATACTACTCTTCTAACATCACTAAAATATATTGTAATTAAATCCTAGTTTTCTGAAAATCGTCAAGTAATTTATTTTAGCGTTCTCTCTTCCTCTGAAATGCTTATTTTGTTGTTATTTCTTATCATACCCATCAAGAATGTATTTTTGTACTCAGACTGTATGATACGACCCTGTCAAACAATATAATAAATTACTTAAGACGCTTCTGGAAAGCTATTCCTTTTATCACGTCTTGCGGTCCTAATTGCCTTTCAGCATGTGTTAAACCTTTTCCCACCTGTATACCAAGTATTTTTTTTATTACCACACCTTCAAAGATATTAAGATGCAGAATGGGTTCTTATTGCTCTTATCTAGAATTTAAAGAATGAAAAAAAACATGAACATTTCTGGAAATTGAATGTCGAAAAGAAATTAAAAGTGATATTAAAAAAAAAATCAAAAAAATTTTTAATAGTGAAAAAAAAGGAAAAGGGTTATAGTATTAAGATTTTAAAAATCCCCCCAAAATGGTACTTTTTCTCTAAATTTCCCCTAAAAAATAAATTGTATGACGCATTTTGCGTCACCAAACCCCTCTCTGGGCACCCCTGATATTGGGGGCCCACCGTAGCTGTGTGGATAAAGTACCACACCGCTAATCGCTTGAGAGCGTAGGTGGAGGCGGGTTCGAATCCCGCCGACTCCGTTGCACACTCTTTGTGGAGCCCCCGGATGTAATTCTCTGGTGTTGTAAATTTCCTTGTGCTAACTAGTCCCTATAGATCGACGATGACTTATAACCGGGCCCTGGTGTCAAGCACACAAGTCTGACGTATGTGTTCAATAAAACAAAGAACAAACATGTTAATGTTGGTACAAATATTGAAAAATAGAAATTTTCTCCTACGAAATAATTATTTTAAGCAAATTTTATATTTATTTCCACTTTGCCTCAAACTTCCTCGGTCAGGAATCGAACTTGGGTAGTCGGATCTGAAGTTAAACATAAACCACCCTCCTACTACACCATTACGCGCGTAAAAATTTGTGCTTGGAATTTTGTTTTAGATATAAACCTATCGAAAGATTGCTATGACTTGCGCATAATGGTATGCGCATAGCGCTAATTCCACGGGATCAGAGGATCAACCGAAAAAGTGTGAGCACTGCCTACTTTGAAATCCGATCTTGAGTTCAGTAAATTCATGGTTTTAGCTATCATATGGAGCACAATACAATCACTAACATATGTGACAGACGCTAGTGATCTGGGTTTCAACGGCATTTGAAAACAAGAATACTAAAACATTAGTTTTCATTTTATAAACTAGGGGGCTCGGCCCCCTACGAGCTACGCTCGCCAACCCCCATCCAGACACCGTAGACTCTAAATGCACGCTAATTTGATCGGCTTTAAAAAGATTTCGAAAGATTGAATTATAATTTAAAAAACAGTGGCGATCTCCCTATAAACGAATTTCTATTCATTTCTCTTTGATTGGGGAATTTTAACGCCAAATCCGCTGCGGTACTACTTGATTATCCCGTCGACCCATTTCGCCAAATTATATAAATCGCCAAACCACTCGCCAAATTATACAAATTGATATAATTTTTATTTTAAATAACGAAAGAACAAATAAATTCGTACAACATTAATTAAAATACAAATAAAACGTCGAAATAAAAATAACTTGACGATGTAGACACGTGTAACAACATTTCAAAATAAGCTAATATAAAAGGAATTAAGTAAACAGAGTCTTTGTCTCCTGGTATTTTTTTAACAAAGTGAAAAGAAAGTTCTTTTAAATGAGACATTTTAAATTAATCGTTTTTAATCTGACGTAATTTTGACCAAACTATTCTTTCTGTTTTTAATATTCACATGAAAATACTTGTGTTAGAAATGAAATATTATTTGCGCTTTCCTAACAAAAATAGTTGAAAAGTATCCTCTTAAAATATCAAATAAATGTCTAGCGCAATTTCTAAATTTAAACCGTTTTGCAATATTATTTTGTGTTCATTTTATGTAATAACTGTAATGTGACGTAAATATGACGTAATTTCTCCTATTTAAGACTTCTAACGCATGTTAATAAATTTATTGTTTTACAAATTCCTTTCTCTCTTAAAATTCACATGTAATTATAGTTTTTATGACGTAATTTTTAATAAGTTCCTGCTTTTTGTACATAATTATTTAATTCTAATTCCAAATGTTTTTTTCTGTTTATAATAGTCACGTGTAAATAAATTTTTAATTTTATTACACGTATTAATATATATATATATTTTTTTTTTTTTTGAAGCAAACATTACTCTTTCCGCTGTTTATACAGTTGGCAACAGTTTAAATTAATATCACTTTCTAAAATCTATAAAAAATATCTCTAGAAATCCTGAAAATCTGAATTTAAAATAGAAATAAAACCTCAAAAAATTAGTCAAAATAAAAAAATTAATTCAATATGCACTCCGGCAAATTCTAACGCATAAAATTATCTAAAAATGATTAAATTCCTATGAACAGTTTTTGCTCCTATAAAACTTTTTTAGTGGAACGATTTTGTCCAACTTTAGCATTAAATATCTCTTAAAATAATTCTTCGATCTGAAAACTGTCTGCATGAGCGTGTTTATCAAACATTTCTGTATAATACTACTGATTTTCATATTTTTGTATGCATTATTTTTCTTAATATTAACGAAGAAAGACCTCCGGTCACAAAAAATTCAAAACCGGCGGCGGCGGTGACAGCGGTAGTTACTTTTTTTTAGAATAGAGAGATAGAGAGATATTTACAATGAACATTTTCTAGCTTGAGTAGTATATATATTCAGTAGCGGCTCATCCATAAGTGCTGCAGAGCTGCAGCACCCCCTGTAATCTTTAACAACCCCATATATTTTTAATGTTATCTTTGTACATCAATTAAAGCCTTAACGTAAGTAGGAAAATAGATCCCTTCTCGCTTGTCCTCAATGGGTGTGGGTGAAAAAGCCCCTTTTCATTCTCATTTTCGGCTGCAAGGCAACGCAGCTCTTATCATTCCCATAGATGGTCATTACGCATGCCCGACGGTAGAAGAAAGGTGGGGAAGAGGATAGCATTGTTGCATTAGCGTCCGTGCTGCAACCCGTGCAGATCACTATTGAGAGAAAAAAAAAATATTTCGTCGTAGTGTCTTTCAGCCGCGTTTCGGAATTTTGTATTCAACTACCCAATGAGTGTGCTGAATTTACAAAAAATAGTATTTTCGCAGTTGTCATTAGTTGAGAAAAATGACATTAAAAATATCGGGCGTCCTACGCCGGACTTAAAAATTATTCAAGCATCAACAAGCAGGGAAAATTCGTATCAGCGAAAATTTAATCCAGAAATTTATACTAAGCATGACTGGTTATGTGGATGCGATTCTAGAAATGCACTATTTTGTTTCCCGTGTTTGCTTTTTGGAGGAGATAACGGCTGGACGAAAACTGGCATTAAAGACTTGGGTCATCTACCAGAAAAAATTAAAAAACATGAAAATTCTGAAAAACATTTGAGAAATGTTGTGAACTTGGCCATGCTCGGAAAAGTCAATATCGCTACCCAGTTGAGCGAAGGCTATAAATTAAGCATAATCAAACATAATGAAGATGTACAAAAAAATAGAGATATACTCTCAAAAATAATAGACTGCATTAGGTTTTGTGGGAAATATGAGCTACCACTCCGTGGACATGACGAAAGGTTGGAATCTGCTAAACCCGGGATTTTTCGAGGACTGTTGGAATTTGCCGGAAAGCTTGATGGAAGCTTAAAAGCTCACTTTGAAACTGCTTCCGTTTTCAAAGGCAATTCAAAAACTATTCAAAACGAACTATTGGATTGTATACTGGAAATATGTCGAAAGGAAATAATTAAAGAGATTAGCCACACAAAATTTCTAGCTGTCATGGCAGATGACCCAACAGATATTTCCGAGAAAATCCAAGAAGTTGTAGTATTTCGCTACGAAAAGGAAGGTGAAGTGGTTGAAAGATTTTGGGGGTTTCATAACCCATCTTCGCAAGACGCTGAGGGTTTGTCTCACTACATTCTAGAGCAATTGAGTATAGTTTTGAAAGATGATTTTCATAAACTCATAGCTCTAACTTATGATGGTGCAGCTGTAATGAGCGGTGCAAAGGGTGGTGTACAAGCTATAATTAGTGAAAAATATTGCAATGCTCATTTTATACATTGTTATGCACATCAATTGAATTTAGTTATGGAAAAATCAGCTTCCCAGAATTCGAAAGTGCGTATATTTTTCAGTAGTTTGCATGGTATACCAGCATTTTTCTCGCGATCTCCACAGCGCCTCGCTGTGTTAGATTCCGTCTCTAAAAGAATTCCCAGAGGTTCTAACACAAGATGGAATTTTAATTCTAGAACAGTGAGTACTGTTTATGAAAATATGGACGAACTGAAGGAATGTTTTGAACAATTACAAAAATTAAAGAACGCAAATACAGCCCAGGCAGCTTCGGGACTTTTACGTATGTTGAATGACAGAAGTTTCCTTTTTTGGCTTTCTTTCTTTCACCGTATCATGCCACACGTTGACCTTCTGTATGATGAGCTTCAAAGCCACAATGCAAACTCTTCTTCTATTAATTTAGCATTAGAAAATTTCTATCGAGTAATTTCTGTAATTAGAAATGAAATAAGTTCTCCCCAATCTGATACTTTAGAGGAATCGCATCAAATTAGAAAGCAGAGATTTAATGAAGACTTAACCATTACAGCTAAAGAAGTCTGTGACACGATTTGTTTCCAAGCAAAAGAACGATTTAAATTTTTAGGACATCTTTAAGCAGCTAAATTATTTGCTTGCGTGAAATTTTCTGATTTTTGTAAAGATTTTCCTTCAAAGGAGTTAGATGAAACTGTGCTTGCATATCCTATGTTAAAGAAAGAAAAGCTTAGAACAGAACTTACTGTTTTATATGAGAGAGAAGAATTTTCAAATATCTCTGGAGCTTTTGATCTTCACAAATTTATTGTAAATCATGGCCTAGAAAATTCGCTTGGTGAAGTAAGCTGTTTGCTGAAAATCATTCTCACAACACCAATGACAACATCGGAACCCGAGCGCTGCTTTTCTATGCTGAAAAGAATAAAGACATTTTTAAAAAGCACCATGTCAGAGGATCGTTTATCAGCGTTAGCAATGATCAGTGCAGGCGAGGACTTAATAGCAAGAATACTAAATTTTAATGAAAAGGTTATAGATGAATTTGCTGGCCGAAAAGAAAGAAGAATGTGTTTTGTATTTAAATAAATTGAAAATGTAATAATATAATTAAATTAAATATAATCACTCTAATGTATAATTTAATTGTTACTTACAATTTTAAGTTAAACACCGGGGACAATTTATTGGAACAATCACCGAAATTGGATATTTTGCTGCCTGAGGTAAGAGTTATTTTATAACTTCTTTACTCTTTTATTCCAACAAAACACCAAACATACAAAACATATATTAATTGTCATCCCTCAACATATGTTGCTCTAAGGCGGCAACAGGCTCGGACTGGCCCGCCGGTCGGAGAACCAGTGTGCCATCATACTTTTCAAGACTTTTACGGTCTTCACCAGGCTTTTTTTACGACCTCCGAAAATCCAAGGCTAACGCCCGTTCAAAATGCCACGATATAAAAATTTAAACGAAGTCGATAAAATATGAGCTATTTTCAATTGTGACTTTCACGAGAATAAATATAAATCTGCGTCACGAGTCGATGCTAGTTTGAGAACATCAATACAGAAATGTAACATGTCCAGCGTAGAGATCGGAATCGGAGAGTTACGTGGTGTCTGACCCCAGCTTAGTTTTTTTTTTCTCCGCAGACTCGTGCCGTGCCGAGATCAGGCTTGCATTTCTTTTCTTTTCCAGTCGAGCCGGGCCGGAACTGGACTTGTTCTCAGGGTGTGTAGATCAGACAATATGTTTTGTAAAAATATTAATAGCGATAATGAACTTCTGTAATCTTTGGAAATATACCTTAAGGTGGTTCTCAAATTCACTACTCGACAACGCAAACTTTGACACATGTTCTGACTAATTTTTAACTGTTTAAAGCATAAAATTGACAAGCCTGACTATTGAAGGGATTTGGAATCGATTAATATTTTCCATTTTTGATAAATAAATTATTTGTCGAGATATAAAAGATTCTTGTCACGTGGCTGAAGGTTTTCCTCCTTTCTCGCGCTGTCGCTTCCGGAAATTCGATTCAAAAAGCTAACTTTGACAGTATTTTCTCAAAAATATATTGTCTTTATTAAAAAAGGGATAAAGACATTCGATTACATAGTTTCTCAATAAGAACACCTGTTAATCTTATGCTTTTCCGAAAAGAAATGTGTCAGAAAGTAGGTTCATTAGGTTTGAGAAAAGCCTTAATAAATGACAGAGAAATATTTTCTCAAATCTACTTTTTATTATGCAGGTTCAAAAGTTATGATGTCTATGTTTTTAACCCTCCTATTTTTCTTTTATTCTAAACTACATTAATTTTTTTTAAATGTTAAAGTGTCTAAGAATCTAAGTACTAATCATTGTTTTCTACTGTGTAATTTCTGTCTTGCGAAGACATCGTAATTTTAAAATATGCTGTAAAATTTCCCTATAAATATGTATGTAGTATTCTTTAAAGGAATCGTAAATATATGTTAAGAAAAGTCTGAACTGTTTGTAGAAATTGAGTAGGGACGGGCCGTGAGCTGTGAAAATATAAACGGCCAGGCCGTACTCGGGCCGAACTTTTAATTTTTATACCGGGCCTGGGAATGGAAAGCCGGGCCGTGCAGACCTCTTCTCTGGTTAGAATCTCGCAGCACTGCCTCATTCCTAACTCACGAGCCGCTACTGTATATATTGTATTTTATAGTTCAAAGAAAATTTTCTTTATTAATAGCTCGCTCATGAACTAATTCATAAACTTATATCACCTATATAGTACTAATTCATAAACTTATATCACCTATATAGTACTAATTCATAAACTTGTATAACTTACATAACACTAATTCATAAAATATATAGTACTATTGAAAGAGCTGCTCCATGTATATAAAGTAATTTAAGTGAAATGTGTTAACATTGCATGGAAGACAGAAATAATAATTACACTGAAGGATAAATAATCCAAGTCATGTTGCAGATATAACTGAACGAAGATTCATAAACGTATGTTAAAAAGTTTCCTATATGGATGAAATAAAGTTTATTTCTTCCATATATAATCACAATGTTTTTACTTAAATTATTGATCTGCCTTTTTCGAAACTAAAAATGCTTGGATTGGGCGGAGATAAATTAATAATTTTTTAAAGGAATAACAGAATATACTAAAAGTACAGAAAAACTCCCATATTGAAAACTTCAACATAGTAACGAAGTTTTGAATTGTTTTTTCCATTTTTTGATCAATCAATTACCCATTGAGTTATAAGCGGTTTCGATCACGTGACAAACCCGTTTTTCGCCCGCTCTTGAGTGATTTTTCTACTTTCACGCAGAAGTTCGGTTCAAAACGTCTACTTTGACATTATTTTCTGAAAGATCTATTGCGTTTGCAAAAAATGGAAAAAATAGCTGGATGACATAGTTTCTGAACAACAACACCTGCTAGTTACATGCACTTTCAAACAAAAATAAATTAAAACTTATGTCAGAAAATTGCCCTTTTGGATGTGGGAACAGCCTTAAGAATATTAAAAACTCACATTTAAATAAAATGATGTAACTTATTTAAAAAAAAATCATATTTTCAAAAATAAATATTTTTTCAAATTTGTCGAAACAAGTTTAATGTAAAATAAACAAAAAAGTCATGTTCAGAGTTTGCACCCCCCTTTTTTTTGTAACAATTCTTGACTTAAAAATGTAAATTAATAATTTAAATTTATTTTAATTATAATTACGCATTTAAATTAATAAATTTAAATTAATTATTTTTAACAATTTAAATTAATAATTTAAAACGTATTTAGAGTTTTAAACAAAGATTGGCTCCTAATAAAATATTTAAATGCTTTTTAAAAAATTGCAAGTGTGTATGTAACTCTTTCCTGCTTAAACTACCGATTCAGTTTAACTGTTACCCTTTCCACTTTCTTTCTGTACTATTTAAAACAAAGTTTTTTCTAACATACCGATTAAGAGTGTTTTCATAATTTTAACCCTCACAACTTCAGGTTTTATACCGTCCCGGCGAGCGGCTAAAAAAAAGTCTGTATTCTGGGGCCGGACCCGTCTCGACCGGGCCTAATGTATTTTTCATACCGAACCGAGACTGGCTTCCTTTCTTACTAGGTCTGCACGGGGCGAAATTTTCAGTCCCGGTCTCACTCAACTCGTACTTAAATCATTCTATCTGATTCCCCTAATCCGTGCAAAAATCAGTAAAGTTTCGCTCAACCCAAAAAATTTACAAAAAATGCATATATTTTTAAATCGCTATTACAATTCGAACATATGATCCTTTATAAATAAACTTTAAAAATCAATTTTAAAGGATATTAGACTACGCAAAAGAAAAAAAACAACAACACTAAAACCAGTGAAAAAGAACATGCCTATTACGGAATCCTTTCTAAAACGGAATAATTTTTTGATACATGCAAAATGAAAATAATAATACTTGAGAAAATAATAGAATACATTTGCACCTCTTAAGATGGGAAATCGTCTGTAAGGTATTTTTTTCTTGTCTGTGTAATTCCGTCTTAGAAGGTCTTACTGTATATCATTTTTGAAAGTCTCCAATACATGGATTATGGATTCACGATATTAAATGGTAAGTGAAACATTTACATACAAATAGAGATTCATTAAAAAATATATATACATCACAGTAGAGTGGTCACAAGAAATCAATTTTCTAATTTTTTTCTGGGGGACCCCCAAAAAGTTGCCAATTGACCAGAAAATGAGATTTGCAAAGTTTCAGCTCATTTGGATAATGTTAACCCGTGCCTCATTGAGGTCCAAGTTTGAAGAGGATGTAATTTTTCGCAAAAAAAAAAAAAAAAAAAAAAAAAAAAAAAAAAAAAAAAAAATGCTGTTTTTTCTTTATGAAGTGAATATAATTGAACCTAGAAACATAATGCTGGTCTCATTTCATAAAAAATGTTCTTGTCTTGAAGAACCACACAACACTTTTTTGTAAAAAATTATAGATTTAACCGTATGCGCATTTTTCAGAACCAGACTCGATCTGAATCCTAAAAATTGACTTTTTATGAAAATTCGAAAAAACCTTGCAACATTCTATTTCTTCTGCTTTTCACCTTTCTGTTTTCAATTTGTACATAATAAAGGGTTTAATTTAAAAAAAATCAAACGTAAATGAAAGAAATCGAAATTTAAACTTAAAGAATTAAAAGAAAAAAAGGGCGAAGAAGTATAAAAATGAGAGTAAATAATGTTGAAATGCGTTTTATTATTAAAGTTGTGTTACAAGAAAGGAAGCATTATAAAAAATATATATATATATATATATTATCCCTTACAATTTTCACAGTAAGATGGTTAATGGCTCTGATAAGGTGGCTTTTGAAGAGTCTTGAAAAGTTTTTCTACATTCAGATACAACTTTTAGCAGAAACTGCTTTTGTTCTTCGTCTTTTGTTAAACAGGTATCTAAATTTCAGATCAATTTTATTCCCCTCTCAGCTGTGCCATTGACAACCTTAAAACCATTCACTACTTTTTCTGCTTTCAAATAATGTTTATTTTCACATCCTACATTGGGATCGGTATTTAAAAATGGCATATTAACATAAAATCTCTTAAAATTTACAGTTTGAGATGAAACAAAAACACCAACTTCTTTGTTCAATAAGTAATCCACTTCGTTAAAACCTTTTGTTGTTCTTACATTCCTATCATCATCATCATTTTCTTCTACAATTGACTTTAATTTTACAGCTATGCTTACTTTAACTCCCCCCCCCCCCCCAAAAAAAAAAGTATCATCTAAAAATGAAAAAGCAACTTGATCCTAGTTAAGATACCAAAGGCAGTTTATCATTTTAGTGAATGCTTTATCTGTAACCTATTTATCAATTTTTCTGTAGTCAACAAGTGATTTTAATAACTCCAGGTCTTGATTGGGTGTGGGAGCATTGAGCTATAATTTGACAATAAATATTGCTTATTTATTTATAATGTGTATTATATGTATGTTATTATTATAATGTGTATGTTATTTATTTATAATGTCATTTATATTTGTTTATAATGTTTATGTATAATGTATGTTATTTATTTATAACACAAATGTGTCCAATACCTTCTTTTTCTAAATTTGATAATGAGAACTGAACCCTGAAAAGATATATTTCGAGAGAATAAATGACCAATGCCATCCATCTGGCATGATGAATAGTAGCAGGTGATCTGAAAAAAAGTCTTTTGGGGGAAGATGTCTTATAAAAATTACACAAAGTTGGATAAATTCTTTATAATCATTCCTAGTGATGTTCATTTTTTAAATGTTCCGTAAGAAAGCTTGAAATTTCTTCAGAATTAAGTATTTTGTATCTAATATTTCATCTTCTAAAGCATTTTTATACTTAGTCTGAACTAACTTAGACCACCCAATCTGATTTTTTTTTAAATATCTGGCTGAGGGGCAGTAACTGTGCCCACTTCACAATCAAACACAGCTTTTGGGGTAATTTCTAAATTATGGTGGCGACATGGTAATATAGAAAATATTTCCTGTAATAATTGTTATAGCAAAATACAGGTTCCTCTTAGGCTACCAGTTTTTACGCAGTGGTATCAAAACGCATTGCCTAGATTTTTCCAAGTTCCTACTACTTTTCAATTTGCTGAAAATACAGCTTTTGCCTAAATTATTTCGATACTATCTTCAAACTGAGGAACTCCTATTAACTATTCTTCATCTCTACAACTAGTCAAAACTGCCATCCTCTCTACATTTTCTTTATTCAAAAAATAAGGAAGCAGTTTTCCATCCCTGTGAACAACAGCTCCCTCTAAATTGAAAGTTTTAAACCTGTTTTTAATGAGCTCAGTTCTTTGTTTTCGAAATAGCTGTTTGCGGAGTCATATTAGAATTCTACTGAAAATTAAAGTCTGTGGTTAACTGGCGGGTGTATTGTAATTCTCCGGTGTTCAGTTTCATTTGGCGAATATTATAAAATAAAATACGTAAAACTTGACAATTATTTAGTATCTTACTATCGGTGATTTGATGAGGCATGTGGCTAATTAAAAAAAATCTTGTATTTCTGCCATCATACCGAAAGGGACGAGGGTGCCGCAACGAATAAAACTAGATAATGCTAATAGGTAATAAAAACAACCTGAGATATAATAATATCCTGTAATAAGAAGCCCTGTAATGCCCTGTAATAAGAAAAGAAATTCATATGTTCCGTTTAAATGCGCTTCAGTTGCAATGCAAATTGAGGTGGTCCTTCTTTCCAGGCGCAGAACTAGATAACTAATAATTAGCTACAATTGATGAAATGAGGACGTGAGTTTCAAAACTCGCCTTATCCAAAATTTAAAAAATAGAGTTTTCTCTACCAATCTATTCTATTTGTAAACCTGCACAGTAAAAACACTATAATCTGTAAAAAAAAATATTTTTATCTTTTATTTTTGGGTTCTTAAAATATTGGTTTGGTTTCAAAACTGGCCTTATCCACTAGGGAGTTGGCAAAAAAACTAGCTTTATCCCTGCGCATGCGTAAGACCAACGGACGACTAGCTTATTAGCTACTATCACAGTATTTTTCCTTCATTTCTCTGCGACATGTTGCTATTTTCGTTTAAAGTTTTTACCTGTGCTATTCATACAAACTAATTAAATAAGTTTTACAGCATGTTTTATGTATAACGGACTGTGAATAAACTCTTGCATTTTGTGGGGGAAGGAGGAAGAAGAGAAAAAGAAATACGAACACATGGGCTAGTAAAGAATACACGCAAAAGAAGATTAAAGTGTAAATTCAATATGGAGAATCACTTTCTATATTTATTACTGTTAGAAAGTGTTAAAAGATTTAATTTTTATTCTCAGGCATAAACCTAAGGCATTTCCGTCCTCTCAAAGTGCACTCACCAGAAAGAGAACCTCCCTCGAGTATTCAACTTTCTCAATGCAAGATGTATAACGCTTCGACCAAGCTTTTTTTTTTTTTCAAGCAGAGACAAAACTACATAAGATAACTTTATTTTGAAGTTGACATCTTAAACATCTCCTTCTAGAAACCGTCCAGGTTTCTTTCCTTTCATGAAACATCCAGAAAAGTAACATTTTCACCTTGAAAGATTTTTTATGTGCATCTCAGTGCGCTTTCAAATGCATTACCATAAGGTACTATATAAAGACTGAGAACCATGGCCATCTTCAAATTTGTGGAAGTGTATTTCGGAAGATTCTTGGAATATCAAAATTCGGAGTGTAAGAGTTGTGCTAGAGCCATCTAAAAGCTGGACTTTCTTTTTAAAAAGAAGGGGTGGGAGTCCCCGTGAAGCAAGAGAAACTTAAGGATGTCCACGGATTGTTAAAAAAAAACATTTTGATGAAAACTGGTTAGAAATGCAGGTTCTTACTTTTCATAAAAATAATATTTCTAAGGAACCAGAACAGAAGGAGATGGTGTATATATATAATATTATCGATTATATAGATTATATTATATTACATTCTTTAAAAAAAAGTTATTTTAATCATAAGCTATTTATGATAAGTTTTATTTGATTAGCGAAAAGTTTGCTTTTTTATAATAAAACGTAATACTAAATTTTAATCATACTGTTGTGTTTGGAAGACAGGAGGTGAAAGAATATCATTGTAAAGTTATTTTGGATATTGAGATTCCAAATATAATCCAGGAATCATTTTTTTAGGCTCGATCGTATAGTGTTCATTTAACATTTTGTTGCAGCCACAAAAGACCACTTTGACATAACAGTCATTAATCAAAGAAAATCTGAATTTACTTATCATACATATGTAAATTAAGAACAAAAAAAATAAAAGGTAAAAGCATTACCTGCATTGACACGAAACAACCGAAAAATGATGGAGATATTTGCAGAAAGAAAATACACAGAAGAGAAATCTTCCTTGAAAATATTTTTATTTATGAAGCAATTTTTTTGCAGAACTTAGCGCATTTGTCATAAAATACATCTCTTATTCTGTTAGATGTACCTTTTTTTTTATGATGGACACACACAAACTACATTCTCACTAAGGAAATTAAAATAACTTTTCCTTTGGGGAGTATGGAGGCACAGGCTTTTAGATGAATTTTTAGCATCACAATTTCTACGACTCGAAATGACAGCATAATTTGAATGCGAACTTATGCAGCCGATTACACAATGTTAAAGAAATATTCTTGCTCTTTTAATATTTCTTACTGTAGATATGAGATCCGTTTACTATTTTTTTTTTTTTTTTTTTGTAGAAGGGGAAGAGGTATCCATGCATTCTCTGCGTTCGTTGACAGAACACTTACGCAGGTGCGCGCGGACATAATTTCTTCGCAGAACGGCAAAAGGGGCAGCCATTCTGCACTGAAGTCTCAACTCAACTGCTAGTGCACGAGAGCTCTCCGAGAAGAGGAGTAAAGGGGGGTTGCTATAATCCTTGAAACACGCCAACCTTGGCGGGACGAACATACAAACGCCCTGCGTTGGCATAAAATGCAATGCTAAGGTATATAAAACTGCTTTTAATTAAAGAAATATTGATAGATTTCACTGAGATGAGATGCCAAATAATAGTAAAGAGTTAAGAATTTTGAAATTACGAATTAAACAGATTTAAATATTATTGGCTAAGGGGTGGAGCTACAAAAGGATATGACTTCACAAATAGAAAGATATGGAAATTTCCAGATAATTCTTTTACCGGAAGTAAAGATTTCAAAACGATGCTTATGATTTTAAAATGAATGAAATGCTATGCCAGAAAGAAAAACTTACAGGGGAAAGTTAAAAAAAAAAAGGAATTAAAATAATTTTGGAATGCGGATATTAAAATTAAATGAATACAAGATTAATAAAAATATTTTCTAAATGAAATTAAATAAAAATATGGCAGTGGTTCTAAGTAACCACAACATATTACTCCGGCCTCCCCAAAAGAAAATATTGGTAAGATGGAGAAATTTAATAATTTTGACATTGAGCCAATATTTTCTAAACTATATACATATACAACATGCATATAACTTCAAATAATGAGAAACAAAATAAAAATAAAATCGGTTACATTCTTCTGACAAAAGTACACAAAGTCTTTCAAAATGAAGTTGCTAAAAGTTCATTCACTGATATGTGAAATAGCAAATACAACATTGTAAAGTAAAATCAGTGTATATTAAACGAGTGGGGGGAAAATTGTAATAATGTACACATAAACAAATAATATTATATGATACAAATTGACATGCATATTAATGATGACTTTGCATCATTCAGTATAATACAACATTAGTAATAAAAGCTTTCTATTTTTAAAGAAAATGAAAATAGCAATAATTTAAAGTAGTACCTTTAAATCACAATTCTATTTCAAGTCACAGTCTATGAACTACATTTCAATTTTTTTATTTTTTATCAATTCTTCAATAAATTACTCATCCGAGAATTTTCCATAACAAAAAAATCAAAATGTAAGTAAATAGTCAAGAGAGAATATTTACACTCTCATTAAAAAAATATATATAAATATAGCACTTTTTAAGAAATCAATTTTTTTTAGATGAATAACTAATATTGTGTTATTCTACAACCACAATAATAATACTTTCAAAGGAAATAAATGCAAAGAGAGGATTTTTAAGCTCTCATAAATGTAGTACCACATAACTTTAATAACATTTGTCTTACAAAACATTATCACACAAAATATTTATACTACATATTCTGAAATGCTTATCGAATTCTGTTTAATTCAAACATCTGTAAGAACAAATATGTGATTATTTTTTTCAAATATAAAATACATAAGTATTTTTTGTTTGTAAAGGCTTAAAACAATCTTTGTAAGTATAAACATGTTGCTACATTTTTCATATAAAATACATGAGTATTTTTTTGTAAAGACCTAAAATAATCTTTGGAGAGTGTCTTTGGATCCAAAGTAAATAATTTTCATGTATACAAACTTTTTTTCAATTTGTAAATTTTCAAACACTTAAAAAAAAACAATGTATTTTCAACAACTTTACATACACCAATAATAACAGTAGAAGTATTAGCATGCATAACTTTCATCATTATTATTATTTTAGATGTTAGAAAGAGGTTAGTTGTTAGAACATGCATGAATTATTATAATTAAGAACAAAGTAACATTTTGAGTTACTCTAAAAGTCACAATAGGGAAAGGGATGACATATGTACTCATATTATATATCAGTAAGAATTTTACTTTCTTAAGATAAATACCATATCAAAATAAGGCAATCAATGACATTTCATTTGCAACTAAAATAATGAATTATAAAAATTTGATTTGATTTTTGTAAGAATCTGTCTTAATATTTAAATCCAATATTGAAATTAAAAATTCAGAGTTATCAGCACATTTTTTTTTTTTTTTTTACAATACATATAAATTCTAAAAAATGGATAAGATTCTGATGAAAATATTTCAGTGAGCAACATAGTAAACAAAAACAAGATTTACATACTTTTGCAGGATAACAATTCCACAGTGTCAAGACGAAGGCGACTTAAAAAAAATAAATATAAAAAAATACACAAATGCTGCCTGCAGCTTTGGTAGAAGTAAAAAATAAAATAAACAGTCAGTCTTCGTATTTGACAATCCAATCTAGCTAGCATAGATGAGATCTTCATAGTATGGAGATCTTCAGTAGGAATATGAGGTGTCCTACTCAGAAAATCTGCTAACACATTATCTTTGCCTGGAACATGCTGAAATGTGTAAGAGTATTCGGATAGTTCTAACATCCAACGTGTAGTGATGTCAGCAGGAGATGTTGATTTTTTGTAATTATTGAGAGGTTTAGCATCAGACAAAAGAATGAAAGGTCTGCCGAAAATGTAATATTTAAAAGCCGTTATACCTTTATAAATGGCATAAAGTTCCAGTGTAATGGCTGGGTACTGTTTTTCAGATTGAGATAAAGTTTTGGAGTAATAAGAAATGGGGCGAAGTTCATCTTGAATTTTTTGCATAAGAACAGCTGAAATTGCTGTCTTTGAGGCATCTGTATTACATAGAAGGTCTCATTCCAATTTGGAAGATTGAGCATGGGTTTATGGAAAAAAATTTCTTGCAATTTATTAAATGCATTTTCTTGTTCAGATTTCCAACAGAATTTATTTTTAGGTTTGGTGATTTCAATAAGAGGAGTAATTAATTTAGCAAAATGAGGTATGATTGACCTGTAAAATGAACATAAGCCAATAAAACTCTTTGTCTGCCTTTTAGTTTTTGGCTTTGGAAAAAAAGTAATTTTCAAAATATTGCTTGTAATTGGAAGAATTTTATGATCAGTGAGGTGGAAGCCTAAAAAGTTAATGCTAGTTTGCATAAAAGAACATTTTTCAGGTGAAAGTGTAATGTTGTTGGCAATTAGAGTATCCAAGAGTTTTGTGAGTTTTGCAACCATTTCTTCAAACGAATTAGCGCCAACAACTATGTCGTCTTGGTATGCGTAACAAGAGTCAATTTCGGATAATTGAATAACTGAATCAATTAACTGTTGAAAAGTACTTGCAGCCGTCTTCAAGCTAAAAACAAGACGAAGGTAGGTAAACATTCCCCATGGAGTGGTAAAACTGAGCTTATCTTGCATCTCTTTAGGAACCGCAATCTGCCAGTACGCAGAGGGTAAGTCCAGTGTACTGTAGTATTTAAATTTTGACAATTGTACTAATAGGTTTTGAATGCGAGGTAGAGGATATGAAGAAGGAATAATAATAGAATTTAATAATCGTAGATCTAAAGCCAAACGATATTTTTGAGGTTTTGACATGTCAGTTCTTTTCTTTTTAACTAACAGCATGGGGCAAGCCCAAGAAGAATTTGATCTTTCTATAATGCCAGCATTTATCATTTGATTAATCTGGTCAAGAGCTTCTTGCTCTAGTGCCTGTGGCACAGTAAAAAGTAGGGTTTTCACAGGATGAGAATTCATCATTGAAAATTGAGGATTCACTAGGTCTGTATGACCCAAAGTGTCTAAGGATTTAGAAAATGCTTGAGCTTTATTACACAATAATTTTAGTAAACAGTCACTTTCATGTGGGGACAAGTGCTTTAAGTCAAAATCATCTGGTGACAGTTCTTGTATTCTTTTTCTTTTAATTTCTTCAGATGGTAAAATTAAATTACAATATTCAATTTCTGAATCTAAATCAAAGGAATATTTTTCAATATCATTCTCATCTACATTAATGCACTCACCAAGAATTGTATGTTTGTTTAAATGAACATCCACCCGTAAGGCATGGTGACGTCACGGCGACGTCGTTGTGAAGTCACACTGTGATTTTGTGACCGTCGATGTGACGTCACGTGACGTCTATGTGACGTCATAGTGACTAGAATGCGAGGTCGTTATGGCCGTTTTAGAGGTCGTTTGTGACGTCACATTGTGACCACTCTGTGAAGTCACGGTGTGACAAATTTGTGAAAAGTGTGTCATTTGTGACTATTTTGGCATTAACTTTGTGACGAACCTCTGACGAAAGCGACAATGCTTTGAAGTCACACTGTGACCAATTTGTGAAATATGTGTCATTTGTGACGAACTTGTCATAAACACTGTGATTTCAAATGAAAATCAAATTTCAAATTAATTGCTTAAAAGACGCAAATAGTGAAAATGATTCCATGCTCGGACTCGAACAAGGGCCATCAGTACAATGCACTGACATTCTACCGACTAAATCACATGGAACGATACCCAGGCTGAAATATTTGTCACTATTGCATGTTGGCAAGGCTACAAACGCAGCACAAGATGGAATATTTAGCGTGAGCCACCAACATGATGCAAACACGAAACTTAATTAAATCCAGCATCGATTGAAATTATATTAATACTTGGAAATTTTTCCAGAGAGAACCATTCGCCTTGCATACAATATTTCAAATGAAAATCAAATTTCAAATTAATTGCTTAAAAGTCAATTTTAATTTGAAATGTTGTATGCAAGGCGAATGTTTCTCCCTGGAAAAATTTCCAATTATTAATATAGTTTCAATCGATGCTGGATTTAATTAAGTTTCGTGTTTACCCCATGTCGGTGGCTCACGATAAATATTCCATCTTGTGCTGCGTTTGTAGCCTCGCCAACATGTAATAGTGAGAAATTTTACAGGCTGGGCGTCGTTCCATGTGGTTTAGTCGGTAGAATGTCAGTGTGCTATACTGATGGCCCGGGTTCGAGTCCCGGCATGGAATCTTTTTCACTCCTTTGCGCCTTTTAAGCAATTAATTTGATATTTGATTTTCATTTGAAATATTGTATATAAGGCGAATGATTCTCTCTGGAAAAATTTCTAAGTATTAATACAGCGATGAATTTTAAAATAAACTTTTGCTGTAAATATAAAATCTCATCTTTTTACCGTACTTTTTAGCAAAATATCGCTATTTTGGAGTCCTATTCTTCTAAAACATTTAAAATTTTTCCACTTAAAAAACAATGCTTATCAACTGCCATATTTTTTTATTAAGTTCTATGCTTGATATTGAGTTCAAGCTTGATATTTAGAATGTGTAAGTTTTTTTAATTTGTTGTTATTTGTCATTGCTTTATTAAATATGAACATGGAGACTAACGGATATTAATACAATTATTTGTAGAGCGGCATGATAAGCGATATTTATTTAAATTTTTTATTCCCGTGTATATTGTATTTTGTGAATATGAGCTAAATAGATTTGGTATGTTTTATAGTAAAAGACTGATCTAGGAAATAGAAAAAAAATGAGTAAGAAAAATCATGCGTTAAGCATAGATTATAAAATACTTTCCAATACTTTCCAACACTTTCTGAATGCTTTAACAAGACATCGTAATTCAGGGAAATGACGTAAATAAGATAACTAAGTAAACATTTCAGAAAACGCATAAAACATTTGAAAAACTGATTTCAACAGTTACCGTCCATAGCCAAATACGTTTTCCAATTCTTTTGAACAGCCCTGTATTTGATCTGTAGGTTGATACACTGAAAAAAATGAAGTACTCAAAAATGAGTAAACCGACGTACTCATATCGAATTGAATATTTTTGGATCAAAAATGAACCTATGCTTTCTCTATTTTGAAACATCACATGTTATAAAACCCAAACAAACGAATAGTTTTGTACCCTGTAATGGTTCATTTCATTTATAGCGGCATAAATGGATGTTTATTAATGTAAATATTAAATTATGCACAGCATTTTAAAAATAATTTAAAAGTGCTTGGAAATAATGCTCTTGTCATAAAAATATCGATTTGAGTATCTTGTTAAGAATTTTGCTATTTTTCTTAATAAATAATCAATTAAACATTTCTTGTTAAGAACTTTGAACGGGAAATAAATGTCAGTACATTTTTACTTTAAATTTTAGGGGTTTTTTTTTGGGGGGGGGGGGGGCATTGCATAACGATTCATATTTGATCACAACTATGGAATAAAAAATGAATACATGTGTTTCTCAACTTTGAGTACATTTGGATCGGAGCTATTTTGAGTATGTGACGCATTTAAAATTGAGTACTTCTTACTCAATTTTGAGTACCCATTTTTTTAAGTGTATATATACTATATAATGGGAAAATTTAGTTTAGCAAGAAAACGCCTAACAGGATGAAATTCTTTTTCAGCAATTTATACTAATGTAAGGAAAGATACTTGAATACATTTGTACAACCCTGTAGTTTACCTAGAATCTTTATTACACGCCACTATTTAGTTAAAATTTAATTCAAACTAAGACACTCTTAAAACTGCTGAAATCACATTTCCAGAAATTATCATTTATAGACGGCAATGTATCCATTTCCTTGCGTGACCCTGTGTATCATTTTATCCATATTCTACAAACATTTATTGGTAAATTAAATGCAGTTCAGCGAAAAAAAAACATAACTCATTTAAAAACCACCTTTAAGCAATTTGCGCCCATACCCAGTAATCCTTACGAATACTTTTGTTTAGCCTTGTATAGGAATTATAGCATTTATATACACGATACTATGCATAAATATAGTGAATCATAAAAGCGCATATCATAATTAAAAATACATTTCCAGCAATCATTGCTAACGAACAGTACTTCGGATACAATATAGTATCTGAAATATTTTGGGTGTCCCTGTAAATGCTATATACGTATTATTCGTATTATACATGAAATAATTTATAGTATGTAAACCTAAGCGACATACATCAATTTCATTATATATGAAATAGATTAACATAATTAAAGTATGCTGCAAACAATTCCCTCCACCCCTATATCATTATGTATTTGAATTCCTTTTTTAGCCCTGTAAATGAACAATAGCTATTCTGTGCATCGCATAGTCAACAGAATGCATATTTTAGTGCCCTTCATAAATGCATATAAATTTTATTATGTTTGAAAGCGTGCGTAAAATCATTAAAAATCATTTGAAACGATTTTTTCCCATAGGCCGTAATGTAACGGAAAACTTTTGGCTGTCCCTGTAAAAGAACAAAGCATGCTACAAACTTCATTACAAATATGTACCGTGCTATGGTAAACGTCAATAACATCCAAAAATTTCAGGGCAATCCGAGTATATTTTCGAGAGTTAGAGTGCGGACAGACTGCTAGACGGACAGACGGAGAGACAAACCTAAGTCATAAGCACTTTTCAACTTGTGTCCTATAATATGTATCCTGTATTATATGAACTTTTAAAAAATATATACTAAAGCAGTTTAATCTATAACTTCCTATCAGGCATGAAAAACACTTTATTTCAATGCTTAAATATCATGTTTTACTTTTTAGTGCCAATAATTACTCGTATCATAAACGTAGAAAATGAATTTACAATAGAAGAAAATTTAATAACCGATTCAGAATGTCTATAATTAAATGTTTGATTAAAATCACAAACAGAAAAAATGCTTACATACAATTAAAAAAAATAAATATACCAATTTGAAAAACACTAAAAATAATAATTAGTATTTATAATTGTACTATTAAACAACAGCAAAATACAATAAATAAATTAAATGCATTGTTAGATTTAACAATATCTCAAAAATATTTCCGTATGGTATAAGGAATTACTATTATTTTATAAATTTGGCAAATGTTAAATCTGAAAACATTGGTTTGAAGATTTAGGATTTTAAAAGATAAATTAAAATATTATTAGCACTAAAAGAAAATTCTTTCAAATGTTTCACTACTGTAATATGTAAAAATATATTTTCCCAGTATAATGTTAATTTCTAATCTGAAACAGTTTCGTAATCTCATGATAATCGAACATCATATTTAACCCCAAAATAATAATAACTATAAGTGTTAGTAATCAAAAAATAGTAAGAAGCCGATAATTCCAAATCTTTGTCGTTCTATACATTTTCAATCTCAAGTAAGAGTAAATTAATGTTTATATTAATTCCAGTATGAACTTAAGCCTGAATCAGTCTCTGCGCAGATTTTTTTTTTTTTTTTGAAGCGAGGGCAGATTAAGATGTTTTTCTTTACAGTTATTGAATTGAAAAATATCGCTTCTGACAGTTAAAGATCAGTCTCTTACAAATATAACATAAAACTATTTAACTCATAATATACAAATCAGGAACAAAATATTTAAATTAAATAACACTTACATATACGTTCCATTAATATCCGTGTATCCTAAAATGGTCATTTCCTTATCTTAAATGTTGTAGACTTGGTGATGTTCTAAAAACAGTGAACAATTTCCCGCGTCTTCTCATATTTATTTTTCTGTGAGCAGACGATTTTCAAGCAGATGTTCTGTTACAGATTATTTGTTTTTGTATACAAGAAATATTGAACTTGAATGCGCAGTAATTTTCTGAAAGTATCGTTAATTAAAATTTTGTATTTGAAGACATGTCCAATATATTTAACATTTTCTTTTATCCGTACCAAATAATTCAAGTTAAATGTATTGTAAAGTTCCTTTTTTCTAAATAATTATAATAATAATATTCATAATTAGAGTTTATTAGATAAAACATTGTTTAAATTTTTAAAAGGTGTAAAAATAAATTTAATGGTAATAACGACCCCCCCCCTTTTTTTTCTTTTTTTTTTAAAGTAAAGTTTGTTTTGCACAAATTTTGTATATTTCTTTTATTTTCGGAAAATGCTAATTTTATTTAAAAAGTCTGAAAGAAGTAGAATTTATGACTTGAATACAAATTATAAAAATATTCTAAAGCAAGAAATGCATAGATGACTAAACTCTGAAGACTCTTTCTACGTGCTCATTAAAAGGTGCAGATTTAACTGTAATAGAAAATTTTTAGTTTGAAACCACAGAAGTGTTTCGAATAATCCTGGTCGGTAAAAAAAGAAAGAAAGAAAGAAATTTCCTCCCAGCAAACTAAATATGTAAAGTATATAAATTTAATAATCCTAATTCTAAATATATTATCCAAATGCTAGATAAAATTGAAATCATGAAAAAGTATACATTCACTGTCTTAGATATCAAATGGATAAAATATAGCCTGAAAATTTAGTTTATTAATGCTTGTATTGTGCACTTTATTTATTATGCCCCCCCCCCCTCCCCTTTAGTGACAGAATTTACCATTTGCTATCCACTAATATATTTTCATTCCTTATGCCACTATAACTCGTGACTGCTTAAAATATTTCTCTTCATTTTCAAAGATTTTTGAAGTTCATATTTTTGTCACACTGTGACTTACAATATAGTGGTTTTTTTTGTCACATATGTGACGTGACGTACGTTACATAGCAGTGACATAACAGTGACGTCACATTTTTTTTTAATTGCCAGAAAAATATAATTTTACAGTAAATAACATGTTTTGAAGAATTTTCGTAATTTTTTAAAGTTTTCTAAGAAGTTTACATCTCAGTCGCAATGTGACATCACTGAGTGGTGGCATTTTGGTCACAGATGTGACGTGACCACAGTGACTTACAGTGACGTCACAACGACGTCACCGTGACCATGCATGCTATGAGGGCACTTTGGATATATTCTGACATACAACTAAGAATAAATCTTTTTGAATTGAAGATTTAGAATGCAATGATTCATGCAAAACAAGAGCTTTACTTTTGAAAGCAGGCTTAAAAATAAAATATTCAGATGGGGAATTCAAGTATTTGACATGTAAATAAACAGAAGAATTGGGGGGGGAATCAACTCTCTATTTACAGTTTGTACCATGTTAGAACTCAATAATTTTTCATTACCATTTTTCAAATTGGTGTACTTTTTACCAACATAACTAATGTCATTGTCATCTTCAGATATGACATTTTTGTCATCAGAGGTAATTTTGGTATTGGTATTAGAAATATTATTTATAACATTAGGATAATCAAAGTTTGTATGAGTGGGAAAACAATTAGGAAACTGAGTAAAAACTTGAGCATGACCTTCTAAATTCCTGATATTGAGATTAGCATTCATAAAGAATTATCATAATTCATAGCAGTATTACCAACACTATTTATAAACAAACCATTATTTGGAAAACTGTAATTGCAAGGATAATTTTCATAATTATTTACCAAATGCAAATAATTATCACCAAAATTTCCATTCATATTATCAAAATAAGTACCATTATTTGTGTTAACTGACATAGAATTTTCATAAATAGGCACTTTATTGGTGTCAAAAGAATATGGCACAGATATATTGTCATTATTATTATACTGAGAATTCAAATAAAAACTGGTAGGAGACTCTTTTTGAATGTTAAAAGGTATATGTTTATCTTTAATTAATATAGACTTAAAAGTTGGAGAGATGGTTATAGAATGTTTGTTTATAAACTCAAAACCAAGTATGGCTTCAAAATTAACATTCTTTATATCAGTAAGGTAAAAGACATGATGAAAAAAGAATTTGTCTATTTTGAATGCAATCTCGATACATCCTTTAAAGAAAACTTTAGAGTTTATAGTTGATACAGAAACATTTCTAGATAAATATTTATAATGGATTTTGGATTTAATGCTATTAAAGCATTCATGATCCAGCAAACTTAAAGTGGAGCCTGTATCAATGAGAGTTGATATCTCATTATGTTGAACATTCATAATTATACATGGAAGTGAATAAGTGTTATCAAAAGAGCTGCAAATTACATGTCGTTGTTGTACACAATCCTCAATTTGAGAAGAATACTTTGATGACAAAGAATTTTCAGAACAGCAGGGTCTGTTCATTTTTTGCACCATTGGTGATGTCTGTGTAACAGCGCTTGAAAAGGAAGTAGTTGAAGAAGAATTTTTGTCAACGTGACATTCGCTTGAATTGTCACAGGAGTGTACTGACCCTAACGAGTAAGATTGGGTTGGGTTGATTTTTGATGGCCAATTATCTACACGAGGGATATAGGCCCGGGGGGGTGCCCTCCGTGGGGGTCTTTCTAAGGGAACCTAATCCGTATTAACGCATGGAAGATCCACGGCTCGAAGAAAACCATGAAAACTCCGAACGATTAGGCCGACGGGCGCGATTGGGATCGAACCCAGCACCTCCCGTCTACCAGCTTCGAGAGCAGAACCTCTCGGCCACTGGTGGGGCCCCGAGTAAGATTGGGAGGGATGGTGGTCAGTTGGACCAATCTCCCTTAATTGTTTAAATGATAATTTTTATCATCATTTTTATTTTTAGAAAAAGAAGTAAAGTTTTTCTTTCTTTGAGAAGAATTCGAAGAAAAATGGGAGTCTTGAGTGTGATTGGCATTTTGCCTAGAAGAGTCAAGTAGATTTCTAAACTTGTAACATGACTCCATAAGATGATTAAAACGACCACAAAAGGCACATTGGATAACATTTTGTTTGCGAAAATACTCTGAAGAGTTTTTCTTGTGAGAAAACTTGTCAAACTTTGGCCGAAAGAAAGATCGTTTTTGATCTGGCTTATGCTGAATAAAGTTTGTTTTATTTCTAGAAGCCACGTTATGTCTAACTGGTGAGGGAGAGTAAGTTACACGCTTTTTTTTAACAACAGTTCTATGTCTAGGAGAATGTCCATTGTGAGATTCAGATGGCGAGAATGCTATTTGCGAATTTCTATAGACTCTGTCCTTTTTATGTCTGATAGGAGCTTGTTCAACAAAACTATCAGAAAATTTTGAACATTCACCATTATTTTCATTATTCAGAGAATAAACTTGGTCATAATGTTGATTAGATTTTTGAGTAGGTGGTGAATCATAGATATCTTGTAAAAATTGTGCTCGTTCAAGAGCTAACTCAAATGTGGAAATGTTTTCTTCTAGAATTTTCCTTTTAATTTGCTTAGGTAAAGCTTGAATAAAATGAGTAAATTTCAAAGAATCTAGAGCAGCTGGATCTAATTTAGGATAAGAAAGTCGAAGCTGTTTAGCCAGACGATAGGAAAAATTTTTAACTGACTCATTAGAATCCAATTTTAAATTTTGAAGAGACTTCCAAGTGTCAGATTTTTTACTTGGCAGAAAATAGTTAATAAATTCTTTGCGAATGGTTTGAAGGTTAGAATTTTTGAATTGAAATTGTGTTTCGAGAAAGAAATGTAATGCAGTACCCTGTAATTTTGACTTGAAAAGAGCAAAAAATTCTTTTTCAGAGTAATTATATAATTCCTTCAAATCTGATAACTGGTCGAAGAAAAATTCGACTGTCTGAGGATTTCCATCGAATGGTTGAATACAAAGGTTTAAGTTTGCTTTTGGAGGCATGGTGATAAATTTCAAAACAATGTTGAACAAATTTCAAAACAATGTTGAACAAATTTCAAAACAATGTTGAACAAATTTCAAAACAAATCCGAATAAATTTTAAAATAATGTGGTGAAGTAAAAAAAAATTAATCTCATATGAAGTCACCTTTTAAAATGTCAATTCAACAGAATAATGTAATAACTGTTCTCGGAATATCATCAAAACAAAATGGCATCAAAATCAATCATTTACTTATAAGTAAGAATTTTTTTTTTAACTCATCTTTTTTTGTAAATAATATCATAAACAATCATTTTCCCCTAATAATAAACTGCAAATATTACAAGAATTCTTTCTCTTTTTTTTAGAAAGATTGTATAAAAAATTTAAGGAAGCCACCTTTTCTAAATATCAAATATTTAAAAATAATACACTAAAACACATTTTCATATCAAAATATAACTTAATAACTGTCATGTCATAAAGGTTTCCAATGGTTCACGGTACCAGGAAAGATAGATGTTGTGTTTGGAAGACAGGAGGTGAAAGAATATCATTGTAAAGTTATTTTGGATATTGAGATTCCAAATATAATACAGGAATCATTTTTTTCAGGCTCGATCGTATAGTGTTCATTTAACATTTTGTTGCAGCCACAAAAGACCACTTTGACATAACAGTCATTAATCAAAGAAAATCTGAATTTACTTATCATACATATGTAAATTAAGAACAAAAAAAATAAAAGGTAAAAGCATTACCTGCATTGACACGAAAGAACCGAAAAATGATGGAGATATTTGCAGAAAGAAAATACACAGAAGAGAAATCTTCCTTGAAAATATTTTTATTTATGAAGCAATTTTTTTGCAGAACTTAGCGCATTTGTCATAAAATACATCTCTTATTCTGTTAGATGTACCTTTTTTTTTTATGATGGACACACACAAACTGCATTCTCACTAAGGAAATTAAAATAACTTTTCCTTTGGGGAGTATGGAGGCACAGGCTTTTAGATGAATTTTTAGCATCACAATTTCTACGACTCGAAATGACAGCATAATTTGAATACGAACTTATGCAGCCGATTACACAATGTTAAAGAAATATTCTTGCTCTTTTAATATTTCTTACTGTAGATATGAGATCCGTTTACTATATATATATATTTTTTTTTTTTGTAGAAGGGGAAGAGGTATCCATCCATTCTCTGCGTTCGTTGACAGAACACTTACGCAGGTGCGCGCGGACATAATTTCTTCGCAGAACGGCAAAAGGGGCAGCCATTCTGCACTGAAGTCTCAACTCAACTGCTAGTGCACGAGAGCTCTCCGAGAAGAGGAGTAAAGGGGGGTTGCTATAATCCTTGAAACACGCCAACCTTGGCGGGACGAACATACAAACGCCCTGCGTTGGCATAAAATGCAATGCTAAGGTATATAAAACTGCTTTTAATTAAAGAAAAATTGATAGATTTCACTGAGATGAGATGCCAAATAATAGTAAAGAGTTAAGAATTTTGAAATTACGAATTAAACAGATTTAAATATTATTGGCTAAGGGGTGGAGCTACAAAAGGATATGACTTCACAAATAGAAAGATATGGAATTTTCCAGATAATTCTTTTACCGGCAGTAAAGATTTCAAAACGATGCTTATGATTTTAAAATGAATGAAATGCTATGCCAGAAAGAAAAACTTACAGGGGAGAGTTAAAAAAAAAGGGAATTAAAATAATTTTGGAATGCGGATATTAAAATTAAATGAATACAAGATTAATAAAAATATTTTCTAAATGAAATTAAATAAAAATATGGCAGTGGTTCTAAGTAACCCCAACACATACTTATTGCTCTCGTAAGGTTTATTTTTTAATCCAAAATATTATCATCGGATGACCAAAAATAGAAACTCTTAATTTCTTTCAGCAAGCATGATAGACGATTTGCAACAAAGCTCTTCTTATCCATTGGTTGGCAACAAAACTCTTCTTATCCGAAACTTTTTTCAATTTATTAATTCAATGAATTAAGGAAGATTTTCCAACTTAACACAATATTATCGCAGACCAACTAGCTATAAGTATACAAAAAATTGGAGGTATTCCATGCACGGGGTCGCAGTTACAGGTTTTTCGCGATTTCCCAAAATTTGATTTTTTGGATAAAACGAGTTTTGAAACTCACGTCCTCAAATATTTTTAAAGTTACAAAAAGTGCTCAATTTCTTTTGCCTTTTAATGCAAATAATACAAAAAATGATATCAAAAGTAATCAAAATTATTCATTTGTTATTTTTCACTTGTTTTTCAAAAATGCAGAGTTTGAGGGTATGGTTCACGAGTTGACCTTAAAATACTAAAGGTCATTAAATATAAGTTTTGATAAGCGTGAATGTTCAAGGCAACAATATTTTCTATGATATAAAACAAGAATCAGGTTTCTAAGACATAGTTTTCACTTAATGTAAGAAAAACTACAATTTTTCGCCAAAAATCACAATTTTTCATGAATTCAACCTCGATAAGGCACGGGTTAATATTATTCAATTGAACTGAAACTTGCCAATCTCATTTTCTAACTAACTGGCAACTTTTAAAGGGATCCCCCATAAGAAAATATAAAAATAATTTTTTTCCCATATATCTTGTGACCACCCTAATATCACAATAAGCTATTATAAAGCTATAAAGCTATTTTTGAACAAAATTCTTTCATACGAAACAATTTTTAATCATATCGACGTAAAAAACTATGTTTTCTAGAAATTTAATCAGGCCGGACCAGACTCGGGCTAAGATTTAAACATTTTTCCAGGCCGGGATGAACTCTTTTTTTCTATGGGTCGGCTCGAGACCAGGTCTCAATATTTCGACACGTGCAGAACTCTAATAAAGGCCTCCAGCATAATTTGAAAGAAGGTTTAACTTAAAATCTATACGCTGCTATTTCATGTCCAAAGGAGAGGCACTGTCTTAAATCCACTTTTAATAACGTACAATTTTTGCATGATCCCTACCTTGCATTCAAAATTAGTCAATAACTCGTTGCTCAGAGGCATTGGAAAATGGTGTAAGTCGCGAATTTCGAATTTTAATAATTCTGTGAGTTTTGCAGATACCGAGATGATTTTTTTTTTTTTTTTTTTTTTTTTTTTTTTTTTTTTTTTTTTTAAACTTAGGAATGGATAAGAGATAATTTCTCAATTGGAAATTTTAACCCACGGGGGCCGTGCAAAAAATTAGTTTTTGTATTTTCTCAAATAGAACCCCCATGGAGTTACAACTTATGTCGTTAAATTTGGCACATTTTTTTAATGAAACTTTGCAATTGGATGTATGTGCCTAGGGGCAATATTTAAGGAGATAGCCTATTGTTTCGATATTTATGAATCCCCCTGTATAGTTTCTGATTAAGAGAACCCGCCAATTGGATGCATTTGAGGGCAATAAATGAATTTAAAAATGAGTCAGGAAATAAGCAATTTGGATTTGAGTACACATTTAAAATTATTTATTTATCTCCGCCCAATCCAAGCATTTAGTTTCGGAAAAGGCGGATCAAAAATTAAAGTAAGCACATTGGTTTCTTTCATCCACGTAGGAAATTTGGAACATCCGTTTAGGAATGTTTGCTCAGTTATATCTGTAACATAACTTGGATTGTTTATCCTTCAGCGTAACTGCTATTTTTTTCTTCTATTCAATGTTATTACATTTCACTTAAATTACTTTTTATACATGGAGCAGTTCTTTCAAAAGTACTATATATTTTATGAATATATAAGTTTATGAATTAGTATTATGTAAGTTATTTAAGTTTATGAATTAGTATTATGTAAGTTATTTAAGTTTATGAATTAATACTATATGAATTACATAAGTTTGCGAATTAGTTTATAAATATATGAGCGAGGTATAAACAAAGAAAATTCTCATTCTCATAAAATACAAAATATATATACTATTCATTTCAGAAAAGTCTTGTTGTAAATATATATAAATAATAAACTTCTGTTTAAAATACGCCTTGAGAAGTTTTTGACCAATTTAATATAATCGCTTGCTTCTCTCAGGGATGTCAGTGATTGTATTGTCGAAGAATAGAGTTAGAGGGAAATGAAATCCGCACCCCAATATGCTTAGCGTAGCGGATGGGGACAGCTTAAAGGTGTACTCCAATCCAAACTGCTTATTTTCTGATTCATTTTTAAGTTCATTTTTGCTCTCAAACGCATCAAACTGGAAAATTCTCTTATTTAGAAACTACATACTGTGCCGTGCTTCTCGATTTTTTGATAAATGCAGAAAATATTGTAAAAAAGGCTGTGAAAGTTGGCGTTTTGTACCGAATTTTCCGAAGCGGGAGATCTGGGAAAGAAAAAAATGGTCATACTGAGAAAATAATTGTTTAAAAATGAAATTCTAATTAATTCAGCGAAAAATGAAATCACACGGCCTCTTAAACATCCCTTCAAAAATCACTTCAGCAAGCTTCATGTCTTTACTTTTAAAAATGAGTCTGAAAATGTCTCAGAAAATTTCGAGCTGTTGAGGGTGGAAAAATATTTTTTGGAATACACCCTTAATGCAATAATGTTAAAGAAGCGCCTGCGTAATAGAAGAAAGGGGAGGGACAGGGAGGTTAAAAAAGATAGGATAAAGAAATCCTCTTAGGGATTTCTTTAAACCTGGTTTGAAAAAAAGGAAAAAAAAAGCTTTTGCATTTAATACTGGCGCCACGTATCCAAAATATTTAAAAATAATATTAAAAACGAAATCTTTAAAACTTAATCATTCCAACATCGTAGTAAGAAGTATATAAACAAGCAAACAAATGCCTACAACTTTTACTTTTAAAATTTAAAAGCAGCTTTTATGTCAGAATAATAATATTTAATATTTAGCTCATGACATATAAATAAATTGATAGGAATATGTATGTGGCATTTTAAACGACTTAAGGCTATAGCAAATTAGTCTCCAAGCTATATAATAAAATCATTTTCTTATCTTAAGCTAAGTCTTTTGTCTTCGCTTACAGTCAAGGATTTAAGAAACAATAAATATGATTTAACTAGCATATACTTCTATAATAAAAATCTACATAATTTAATACTTGTTCCCTAAGTATAATTATGTATATGTAACTATAATTATATGTAGTACGCCAACGTGGCTTTAATTTTTTTTTAATTAGTTTAGAAAGATTTAAAAGCTATTACTATTTGTTTTCTTTTTGTTTTTAATTTAAAATGTTTATTTGTTATACATACGTATTACAGGGCTCCCAAATGGTCCGCCAACTGAATACCAATATTATTTTAGAAAAAGTTTCTTTTTAGATTTTTCTTACAAACCGCCCCGGAAAAACCTTTGAAAGTTAATTCTAGCGCAAACCTACCATAAAATTTTCTGTTAAAATTTATTGGTATTCAGTTGGCGGACCATTTGGGAGCCCTGGTATTAAAAAAAAAAAAAAATCCCAATTGAGTGGGCACAGTTAAATATTTTTTAGTTATTATATTGAACTAAACATATTTTAATTTCATGATTATTTCAATTCCTATTTTATAACATATGTATAATGAGAGCACCTCATAATTTTTTTAACATTACAATAATAATAATTATAATGCATTATATTCCAGTATTAAAATCTTAAATTATAATAACAACAGCAATAGTAATAAAAGTATGAGAAAAATAAAATATAATTTCACAACAAAATATGAAACACATGGATAAGTACCGAGTACAAACGAACACCAACAAAACAACGTGCCTAAGCAGGCTAGGGACTTTTTTGATTTTTCCCCATTTCGTTATGCTGTGCAGTCGAAGTTTTAACATTGTTGCATTAAACTATCCCTATCAGCTACTTATGCTTAATGGGAAAACAAACGTTACAGGGTGAGAGCAGCCGCCGGCTACTGCGCCCCCAAAAATGCGCATACTCAATCTGAAATCTGTCAACCTTACTTTCCTCCTCCGTTGCTCTAAACGAACAAAACATTTCACTGTTTCCCGCGTTTTTCGCATCTACTAGTTTGACAGTATTTTGTTAAATATTAAATTTATACATAAGGGACTGTCCATAAATGATGTAACACATTTTTTCAATATTTTTTACCCCTCCCCCCCTTTTGTCAGGAAGTGTCATACTTCAACCTTACCCCCTCCCTCTCTTGTCACATGTCACGTTATATTACATAAACATATACTTGCAGTTTAGAAACAAAGAACTACATTATAGATCATATTTCAAATTTTATTTTAAAACTTTAATTATGTGTGTTAATGACATTCGTGAGCGTAGCAATAAAAATGATTTGTGTATTTATTTTGTATAAAATAAGATTAAGGTTTAGAATAAAAAACATAATTAATATATAATAAAATATTAATATGAAAGAGCAATTGAAAACAGTAGTATTTTGGAATTTAATATATTTGGCTTTAAATCTTACCTTTATTTTATGAACACAATACTTTAATTTCAAAATGACTTCAGAATTTAATCTGCTGATTTTTAATGCTTTTATTTTAACCAAAATGTGTGATGTCACACTTCTTCTTACTCCCTCCTACTCCCTTGTGTCACAATTTTAGAAACCACGTTCTCCTCCTTCAAGCATGACATCATTTGTGGATGGCTCCTAAGTTACAAACAAAACTTGAATGTTGTGTTATTTTTAATGAAGTTAGATTGAGTATAGGGGAGAGTAGTACACAGTGAGACATTTGCCACTTTGACATATAGTTGTAACTTTTCCTCCAAGCTGGCACACACACATAACGACCTCATCTTATGCAACACGTGGATGTAGTTTCTGCACTTCAATTATTCGTCCGACAAAATAGTAAATAATTCTTTATTTTATAGTGGTTAAAGTTACATAAACGTCTATTTTAGAGTTTATTTCCTTCAATATGACATATATTTACTTAATCAAACCTAGCTATATCTGATAACAGACTATTTCGACAAAACGACATAAACTTTTTAAAGCGATGGAATTGATGTAACAGATGTGGCATGCATTTTGTTACAACGTAACGAAAGTACACAGTGAGACACATAGTTGTGGTGTACAGTGAGACGTGTCTTAAGGTGTACCTACTATGTGGTTCTGATGTTAAAAAAATTATTTATTAATAAATAAAAGAAGGTCGTTCTCTCTTTCTCTCTATTTCTCTGTCTGTGTGTATGAGCAAGCGATGGCTAGGGAAATCTGGTAAATGTAAGAGGCTGAAAATTTGCATGAAGGTAGCCCAAGGTTTGCCACTGTCCATCCGAGGCTCATATTTTAAATTTTGAAAATCTAGAAATATTAATTAGAAATCGTAAACTGCAGAAAATGATTGATAGAGTATAAAAATGTATTATTTATGAAAATATATACATTGTCTCACTGTGTACCACTTGTGGTACACAGTGAGACAATTTCCGATACTCCATTATGCTGCTTCTGTGCTTTTATAAATAACTTTTTTAAAACCATTTATACATTAATGTGTAACCTATTTGCGTAGCTTAAAGATGTAGCAAAAAATTTTTCAGAAGAATAGAAGTTGTCGCCATTCGTTAAGTAATAATAATTTTCGTCTCATTGTGTACTACACTCCCCTACATAGTCAAAAGTAGTGTTTCCAGTGGGCTACTTTTTTAAAATTCAGATTTCTTGATTGGCACAACTTTTTTGAAACGGTAAAATTCCCTTTGTTTTTGCCGTAATTAATATGGCATTAAAAAAGGCACATTTTACCATTTCAAAAAAGTGGTGCCAATCAAGAATCTGATTTTAAAAAAAGTAGCCCATCTGGCAACACTTTTCAAACGCATCACAAAATGTAAAGTGTTATTTTTATACTCCCTCAGTCCCAAATTAGTTGCGACATTTAGGTCGAAAATTTTGTCCCAATTTAGTTGCTGCATTTCAAGTGGGTGGAGTCATAAATAACTTCCGATGTAGTTTAGTAGATGGATAGCATTTTGTAAGGACTCTACCACCAGTATACCATAAAGATCAATTTCTTCCTGAAGAATTTAACGATTCATTAGCTAGAAGGTAGTTTTATGCGATGACTGGTGGAAGAATTTTTACAAAATGGGGCGTGGCTTAAGAGCGTGCAAACCCTGGATTTTTTTAATTAATTTGGTACTTATTTAAGGAGAGACGGAGGGAATGCTTGGTAAGTAAATGTTATTGATTGCTAGCATAGCACCCCGAAATCTCTGAAATATGTTCAAACAAAATCATAAAATCATCAGTATCAATAATCAGTACAAAAGTAATCAAATGTAGCAACTAATTTGGGACAGAGGGAGTAATATATAATAAAGCATCCTGTATAAATTTTATGACAATTAAAATTTATTTACTACATTATTTAATGTAATGGAATTTAACGTAATGTAAGTTTTAATTTAATAAATATTTTTTAATGAATAGTATAGCTTTAATTTCTAAATTTCCCTATGTTATCTAGGTATACTTATAGATTGGGGATAAAAGAATTACTTCATCATTCTTTCAACGATCCATTACTAATATCTGTGTAAAATATTAATATTGATTCATTCAAAGTTTGTTTTCTCATTGTTAACACAAACTTTGTTATAGGGGCAAAGAATTTCTATATAAATCAAAAGAAAAAAAATCTTGTACAATTTGGTATATTCATGCTTATATCATCATCATAATTTGTCATATGATTTTTCACCATCTAAAAATAGTAGTCAAAAAATACTTTTAATCTATTAACTTAATCGAGTCTTAAAATTAAAAAAAAATTGTGTCATTTCTAACTCTTTCTTTGAATTGCCATTATTATTATTACTCTAAAAAATTGTAAACATATGCGAATTGTGTGTATTACTGAAACCTGAAAATGAAAATTGTATGTTCAGCACTTACTTTGCACTAGGAAGCTTTTGACATAAAAAAAAAAAAAAAAAAAAAAAAAAAAGATTGGAATATGCATTAATTTTATTGACTTTAAATTATGTTATTGTATACTCTTGCAATATTTCATTGTTTTGAGATATTATGTATAAATAAAATATAATTATTTATGATTTCCAGAATTCGTTTTAATATGTTAATAAATTTATTTGTGTACACAGAGAAAAGTGTGTGGAGTGTGTGTGTGTGTGGGGGGGGGGGGGGATTATTTCAATCTTATTGTTATAAGACATAATTATCTTATTATCCGACTGAAAAGAAGGGTTGTGTGTTTCACGCGTATCTGTGTATGTGGATTTATTTATACCTCGAAACATCCCAACGGCTGAATGGATTTTAATGAATGAAGTCTCTATCAATTCGTCTTAACGGCCCGATAGTTATAGGCTAGGTTTTGTTTTTATAAATTCAAAATGGCGCCCGTAAAATGCAAAATGGTGGTAGAGACGAAAAAAAATATGTTTGCGCACCCTATTGAGTGGTATACCATTGGATAGGTCTTTCAAAATGAAGACGATGTTTCATTGACTATTTTACAGTCAGAAGCTCCGTTAAAATATTATACAACCTGGAAGTTGTGCATGTATTGTGGATCTCTAGCTTTACTGCAACTCTAACTATGATAGATATCTATAGACCTCATCAAAAGAGTGTTTATAGATAGGAACTAACAATTAAACACAACTTAAAAGTCATCAATACAAGTAAATAAAAGAAACAGGTAAGTAATATAAACAAGTAATATAAAAAAAATATTTTAAGTCAATTCCTACTTATGTCAATAAGAGAACTTTTTTTCTCCCATTCTTCTTTCCTGTTGAGTGCCGCTTAAAATGCCTTGATTAAGAAGAGGGCTCTCTCGGTCTTAAAATACCTTGATCAAGAAGAGGGCTCTCTCGATTATTGAAAATTAATTAATTTAATTTAATTAATGAATTAATATTTTAAAAAAATGGATTAAGTGTCATCCACTAAAAGTTTAAAAAAATTTATTTGAGCTTGATTGGATGAATAATAAGTATTTTATTAACGATTGAAAATTTGAACAAGATATATATAGCGAAAGTGTGAGCTAATAGTAGAAATTGAAAAAAATAGTTTCACATTGATGAGAAATAATTAATTAGTTCGCTTTTTACTCAGTCGGGTTTTTTGATTTTTTAAATTTAATAGTTTATTTTTAAAGAAAAGGGAATTTGTTTGATCTTAAGATGCTTTATTGCTTTTTATTTCAAACACTTTATAAATTCCTTTTCAGTGTTTTACAGAGTCATCTTTGAACTATATTTAATTCAAATTAGAAAAAAAAAAAGTGAAAACAAACTAAAACGTATGTTGTGGAGAGAGAATGGATGTATAAATAACAAGGATGAAGTCATTCGTTTCAGAATTTCACGAATTTAATGAAATATCTTTTACCTTTCATAAATGATTCTTTACATACTTGAAAAAAAATATCAAAATATTTGAAATAGCTCTTTTAAAAATATAAAACAACAAAATATTATATTTTCGCTTGCAATTGAAGAGAAAAATAAATATACGCAGTGGTGTAATTTTCGTTTTTTTCCAATTGAATTGTCAAAGAAAAAAAATATTCAATTTTATTGATACAAGAAATAATGTGTTATTGTGTTGTGTTAGGGTATTGTATATTGTGTTTATTTATAAAGAAATTTTAATTTGTTTGATTCCAAATATTTTCTTTGTGCTATTAATTTTTGTTTTAAAATAAGCGCTGAATATTTGTTTTCAATGTTTTACAGCCATCTTTGATTTATGTTGAACTAAAATTAGGGGGTGTGGGGGGCGGAGGATGGGATAGAATTTAACTGGTTTAATCCCAAGATTATTATTTGCTTTATTTATTTTTATTTAAAACTTCATTTTCAATCTTTAATAAAGAGTCAAAGAAAACCAAGTTGGAAATTGCTCGTCAAACGTGGCAAATGAGGTGCGTTCGTACTATAACTAGTTTTATAAATATTTTTGCACCGCATATTGTACTGAATGTATATTTTAGTGCACTTCATAAGTGCATATAAATTTCATTCTGTTTGAATTGCTGTAACATCATTAAAATTCACTTGCAATAATTTTTTCCCATTGACCGAAATGTAACGGAAAACTTTTGACTGAGCCTGAAATTAAACTATGCATCCGATTTTCATAAAATTTGAAATGTCTCGACAAAATTTTGCAACAATTATATATTTAAAATTTCAGACCATTCGGAAGGCTGTAACATCATTAAAATGCACTCTCAATAATTTATTCCTATTGGCCGTCATGTAACGGAAAACTTTTGATTCTCTCTGTAATTAAACTATACATCCGATTTTCATAAAATTTGAAATGACACGACAAAATTTTGCAACAATTATATATTTAAAATTTCAGACAATTCGGTTGGGTAGTTTTTGCTCTTTTATATGCGGACAGATGGACTGAACGACGACTATAGGTGCTACGTATTTATATAACTAGGAACGCACCTAAAAAAGGAATAAAGGATGGGAGAAAAGTAAAAAAAGTGATAAATTCTTTTTCAATCTTTTACAGAGTCATCTTTGAATTGCACTTAAATTAAAATTAGAAAAACAAATTTAAATGTATGCAAAAGGGATTAATGGGATCAATAACAAAGGTGAAGTTATTCATTTCAGAAATTCAAAAGTGAAATATGCTTTACTTTTCATAAATCATTCTTATATATACAGGAAAAGGTATTGTTAAAATATTTGAAATTGATCTTTTAACCCCTTAATCGTCGCGCCTGATAAGTGTCGAATACTTTTTTAAAACTCAGATTGTTTGATTGCCACCACTTTTTTCAAGTTGAAATATTTTCTTCATTTAATGGCAGATAAAATGTCGAGAGAATAAAGCCAATTGCATTCTTTAAAAAAACTGGTGGGAATAAAACAATCTGAATAAAAGAAAAGAAGCCTACACCGCCCGTGATAGTCACGGGCGCGACGATTAAGGGGTTAAACATATAAACATTGCAAAAGATTATATTTCCAATTGCAATTAAAAAAACAAAAACAAAAAAAAGTTCTCAGTGGTGTAATTATTTTTTCAATTGAGTTGTTAATAATCAGTTTAATGCAACTTAAGAATTATGTTTCTTTTTCATGTAAAATATTGCAATTTACACAAAAGACTAAAATTTTAACTATTAATGGTATTTTATAAATGTATCATTTAAAAAATCAGTATAAAAGTTTTAATAATGTTAGAAATCATTTCAAAACATCACTTTATAAACTACTTAACTTCCTTTTAAATATGTGTGAAATTTGTATATTCATAATATCTAATAACGATAAAATGCAGATTTGCAAATGCCTTGTTTTAAAGAACAAAAGATAATTTCACTCATTTCGAAAGAAAAAAAACAAAACAAGGTTTCACACTTTCGTATTGTTTTATGGTATATATTATTTGGCTGATTAAAAAAGAAAAATGCCTCTCTTTTTTTAATAATATTTTAGCGATTTAAGCGTTCATATTTAAATTGCGTATACATATAAATATCTGATGTTTTGAAAATAGTTTCTATTTAAAATAATTATGTCCGCGATTTAGAATTACAGAATAAAAACTGACGCTAAATTGAAAGCAAAAGGACTGGGGGAAAAGAAAAGTAAATATCAAGTGGCTGGTTTGCGCTAATCGACTGTAAAGTTGTCTGTTGCGCATTACATATTGAGGAACCAAGTTGATTCGACGCAATTACATTACGCCTACGGAGGCTAAACATCTTTACAGAATATAGCAGGGCCGAAACTAGCCTTTTTTGCACCCGGGGCAAGCATTGATTTTGGCGCCCCCCCCCCCTTCCTCTTCCGCAAAGTATATTTCCAAAGAGAATTTTACTAATTTTCTAATAGTCGACTTATTTTAAAATTTAAAATATTTAATCTTAAAATATGTAATACTGAACTACGTAATCTACAGTGGCGGATCCAAGGGGGAGGTCACGGGGGTCATGACTCCCCTCTGAACACCAACAAAAATATTCTAAAGATCATTTTTAAAATGAAATATACAGTTAGAGTCCCGATTATCCGAGTCCTGCTTAACCGAGTTATTTTCTTCTGATGGACTGATGTCTTCTATTATTATGAAACAGCCATTATAAATGAAGTGTTAGGTGAAGATGAAAGAGCAGTCGTAAAAAGTTAGAACTCTGATTTTCTGGTCAGAATGGGAAGAAAAAAATGGCCATAATTATTTTTGGCCATTAAAATCCATTCCAAAGGTATAATCCTTCATTTGGCGCCCCTTCGTTCTGGCGCCCGGGGCACATGCCCCCTCTGCCCCCCCTTAGTTTTGGCCCTGGAATATAGTATCTTTGGTATTGCACTCCTTAAGATATCTAAAACCATGTACGAACTGAACTCCAGAGCTGTGAGTAAAGGCTAAGTACAGGCACGGCCAAACTCGATCGCCTGCCTTATACGGCCTGCACAATCATCCCTTAGTTTCGGAATCGTTAAAGACTGCAGCCGCCGCCAGATGGCGCGAATACTGTAAATTGTAGTTTCTATACTGTAAATAATGCTCATTAAGTGTTATTTTCATACATAAAAATACAAAAAACTTCTGTGTATACGGGGCATTCTCACAATCTTTTGACTTTCGGGAATAAAAATCTGGTGAAATTAAACTTGATAAAAGAACATTTTAATCAGATAGACGAATGCCTTAATGATTCAAAATAAAGAAAAAATGGTCAGCAGTGAATTCTTTTTTAATTTAACTGAGGTTTAAGTTAAATTTGTGAGTTTAATTTTCCTTACCATTTTACCACTATAACTTTCTATTTTCTTCTAAATTTTTACTTATAATGAACTTGCATAGTACCCACAGGACATTCAAATAAGAAATAATAACAATGTAGTATTTTTAGTACAAAATTTTGGTATAACATTGGCTTAAAGGGGTGTTAAAGAAGGCACGGTAAGGTAAAAAAAAGGGGGACGGTATAGGAAAAAAGGGACGAAATGGGGAAAAAAAAAGACGGTAAGGATGGAACGGTAAGGAAAATTACCACCTATTTTAGGCAAATCATGTTAAGACTAAGTGGTAGCCACAATGTTCATTGATTTTTAGAAACAGTTATTTACATTGGGTTAAACAAAAAAATAAAAAGATTAATTTACCTCGAAAAGTGCAGGAATAAACCTTGGGGACGGTAAGACTACCGATAAAGCCACGATGCTTGAAATTGATATTTAAATGCCGATTTAAATTCTGCAGCAAATTTCCTGTCAAAGAGTTTTAGACATTCTTTCTCTAGCATACTTCTGCATGAGAAAAAACTTGAAAAAAAAATCTGTGGCTGCATCTGAAGTGATTTTCTGTATAATTTTAGAAGAGGGACGGTAAGGAATCTAAAACCCAGAGACAGAGTTTAAAAAATAATAACAGCCCTAAAAATGTGTGCAGGTTAAGTTTTTGCTTCATATTTATATAAAACAATAGTTCCAGTTTCGAAAAAAAAAATTACGTCGAATTATTTTTATTGAAACAATTTTATACGGACAGCTCCAAACTTAAAAGTCAGCATCAGGGACAAGGGACGGTATAGGAGTTTTCGTGGTATTTGGACCCCCAACTTCGTCATAAAACTTATTTACCTCGTTAATATTGTCCTACAATCATGCAATGGAATGTTCTCCAGTATATGGGGAAAAAACCCCCACAAGAATATGTATTAAAATAAAAATTATTATTCAGGGACGTAAAAGTCAAAAGATTGTGAGAATGCATTATGAGATTGTGAGAATATGCGGTATAAAAAGTATAAATAATATACGTATATTTTGCTTCGGCGTTTTTTACACTGGAAATCGGAAAACTGAAGGATCTGGAGATAAAATAAATATATACAATGCATTAAACATAAGCAACTAAAAATATATTAAATAACACGCTACTATAACACGATAAACAAAGATTATAAGTAAATTTCTGCATTTGATTTTTAAAAAAATTTAAAAATAAAATTAAATTAAATTGCAAATTAAAAATTTAATTAATTTATAAAAAATATATATATAAAGTTGATTGCTGACAATTTTGGATAATAGTAAACATTAAATAGGTACTGAAAATAAAGTGTACATGGAAATAGAAAAAAAAATAATTATAGATTTCTATCATTTTTAGAAAAAAAAATTAAAAAACAGGGTAAATTATAAAATCAAATGTTTGAATTTTAAGCAGTTATATTATAAAAACTATAATAAAAAATATTTACGCAATATTAAGAGAATAAGCAAGTTCGCCAGTATCCGGCAATTAACTCATAAAAATTTTTTTCTTCAGAATATTGATTATTTTTTCATGATTCTTAATTAAGTAAAAAATACAGATATATGTACATTGCAAACAATTTTCAATGAATCTGGCCATTATATGCGTTGATTTGAAATATTCAAGCACATATAAAAATTACAAAATTACATATAAAATTAAATATTCTAATTCTGAACAGTCATCGTATAAAAGCCCACGATAATATATATATATATATATATATATATATATATATGTGTGTGTGTGTAATAATAAAATTTCTCCCCCTTTTATCTTAGTTTTATGTCTACCCTTTTTTACCTATCTTTAATAATATCTTAAATATCTTTTGTCTTTTATTTCATGCGTTTAAACCTGCGTATTCTTTAATTCCTATTCTAGAAACCTTAATCCATTCGTAATTACTTCTTAAAACCATTAAATTACTTTCTTTTATTTTATTCTAAGACAATTCATTTTCTTTCAATGTTTTCAATATTTTTGTTCGATGATGTTCGATATCCCATAATTCCTTGCAAGCTTCCCGCTAGCATTTGATTCCGTTATAATACTGACGCCGAGAATAAAGAGTTCATTATCGACGTCACGCGTTCTTCACCCTTCCCATCGAATCGTAGCCTGTCTCCTGCCGTCTTTTGTGACATATTACTGTCGACTTCTGTGACATTTTGGCAACACTCGTATATATCGAAGAAAATGTAGTATAGCAATCAATGCCAAAAGCTTTATGTAATAATAAAATTCTCCCCCCTTTTATCTTAGTTGTATGTCTACCCTTTTTTACCTATCTTTAATAATATCTTAAATATATTTTGTCTTTCATTTCATGCGTTTAAACCTGCGTATTCTTTAATTCCTATTCTAGAAACCTTAATCCATTCGTAACTTACTTCTTAAAACCATTAAATTACTTTCTTTTATTTTATTCTAAGACAATTCTTTTTCTTTCAATGTTTTCAATATTTTTGTTCGATGATGTTCGATATACCACAATTCCTTGCAATCTTCCCGCTAGCATTTGATTCCGTTATAATACTGACGCCGAGAATAAAGAGTTCATTATCGACGTCACGCGTTCTTCACCCTTCCCATTGAATCGTAGCCTGTCTCCTGCCGGCTTTTGTGACATATTACTGTCGACTTCTGTGACATTTTGGCAACACTAGTATATATCGAAGATAATGTAGTATAGCAATCAATGCCAAAAGCTTCATGTAATAATAAAATTTCTCCCCCTTTTATCTTAGTTTTATGTCTACCCTTTTTTACCTATCTTTAATAATATCTTAAATATCTTTTGTCTTTTTTTTCAGGCGTTTAAACCTGCGTATTCTTTAATTCCTATTCTAGAAACCTTAATCCATTCGTAACTTACTTCTTAAAACCATTAAATTACTTTCTTTTATTTTATTCTAAGACAATTCTTTTTCTTTCAATGTTTTCAATATTTTTGTTCGATGATGTTCGATATCCTATAATTCCTTGCAAGCTTCTCGCTAGCATTTGATTCCGTTATAATACTGACGCCGAGAATAAAGAGTTCATTATCGACGTCACGCGTTCTTCACCCTTCCCATGGAATCGTAGCCTGTCTCCTGCCGGCTTTTCTGACATATTACTGTCGACTTCTGTGACATTTTGGCAACACTCGTATATATCGAAGAAAATGTAGTATAGCAATCAATGCCAAAAGCTTTATGTAATAATAAAATTTCTCCCCCTTTTATCTTAGTTTTATGTCTACCCTTTTTTACCTATCTTTAATAATATCTTAAATATCTTTTGTCTTTTATTTCATGCGTTTAAACCTGCGTATTCTTTAATTCCTATTCTAGAAACCTTAATCCATTCGTAACTTACTTCTTAAAACCATTAAATTACTTTCTTTTATTTTATTCTAAGACAATTCTTTTTCTTTCAATGTTTTCAATATTTTTGTTCGATGATGTTCGATATCCCATAATTCCTTGCAAGCTTCCCGCTAGTATTTGATTCCGTTATAATACTGACGCCGAGAATAAAGAGTTCATTATCGACATCACGCGTTCTTCACCCTTCGCATCGAATCGTAGCCTGTCTCCTGCCGGCTTTTGGGACATATTACTGTCGACTTCTGTGACATTTTGGCAACACTCGTATATATCGAAGAAAATGTAGTATAGCAATCAATGCCAAAAGCTTTATGTAATAACAAAAATTCTCCCCTTTTTATCTTAGTAAAACTATTCCAAATTCTTTATGTCTACCCTTTTTTACCTATCTTTAATAATATCTTAAATATCTTTTGTCTTTTATTTCATGCGTTTAAATTAGGATTCTCCTGACGAATCCAATGTCTGGGTGCATTGTCGTATATACTACAGTTACTTCGATATATACGAATGTCGCCGGAATGTCACAGAAGTCGACAGTAATATGTCACAAATATATATAAATATGTATAAAAGTATGCGCTTAAAATAAAAATATATTTACATGTTTCATAATGTAAAAAAGAAATAAAAAAGTCTATTCGCCAATATCCGGCAATCAACTCATATCGATCCCCCCCCCCCCCCCCTAAAAAAAAAAACCATGGATATTTGCATAATTCTTAATTATTTAGAAAATATATAGATCAGTACATGGCGAAAGATTTTCAATAAATTTAACCTTTTTATGGGCTAATCTTAACTATACAAACATATAGAAAAATTATAAAGTCACATAATAAAATTAAATATTCTAATTCTGGACAGTCATCGTATAAAAGTCCACGATAAAGCATATATATATATATACATGTTTTATAATTTAGAAGAAAAAAAAAGAGAGAGAAAATATTATTTTTGCCAATATCCAGCAATCAAATCATATCGATTTTTCTTCCTTTCTTTGAATAAAAAAACATGGATATTTACCCGATTCTTAATTTAGAAAAATATAGATATGTGTACATTGTGAACAATTTTCAATAAATTTAAATATTGTAGCTGCTGGTCATGAAATACGGGGAAACAAAAAACTAATAATAAATAAATAATATTTCTTTTTCATGTTTCATTATTTTAAAGAAAGTATATTTTTGCGTACTTAATAAAAGTGAAATTTTTATTAATAAATTCGGGTGCAAATGTGGCAATTAAGGATTAAAATTATGTTTTGCCATAGCGGCATCACTACCCTTCAAGGGGTTAATTTTAATTAACAGGCTGTTACATTTTCCAATAATATATTTTAAAATAATAACTTATCTATATAAGTTTTAAAAATACTCAAAGAAGAAGTGGCAACGATATGGACTCATGGCATGACCTTTTTATGAATGTTAACGTCTAGAAGTTTCTCAAGCAATTTTTCATCACTGAAGTCTGATACCAGAATGTGTAGAGATGAGTCTGGAAACAAAATGAAAACTGGCTGAAAACCGGCTATTAGAATCAGAAGTTGATTTTTTTTTTTTATTTTTTTAACGCTCCAATTGGTCTCTTTTGGCTGGATCTTATGTAATAAGCAGACATTTTCAAGCGTATATATATCTACATATTTACAGGTTTATGTGAAAATGGGCAACCTTGCAATTTATGTTTCATAATTTATTATTTGATATTTTATTAAATGTTAAATATTGTGAAGGTATTACCCTGTTATTGAAGATATCCTAAAATATTCTGAAGATTTTATTCAATTATTATTTTAATGATTTTTTTAGTTTTGAAACATTTAATTATTTAGCTATAAGTTTTATTTTAATGCTGAATGTAAGTGTGACACGCCTTTCAAATCCTTATGGAAACATTACTTTTAAACTGAGGGTAGAGTTATTCCGCTTTTCAACCAATGACCAGAATAAGGCTGGTTCGATCAACTAGAATCTTCAAAATTATTACTCTCAATTATTTTAATGTCCCAGTATCATAATAAAAATGTCTAAAGTGTATTATCAATAACTTAGATCGTTCCTATAAACATGCTTTATGAATTCTGATAAAATATGCGGCACAGATGTCATATTCGCCCCATATTGGCGCGATTTTTTTCTGTCGCCAATATCATATAGGCAACGGGTACTTAACTTACGCCAAAGTGTCGTTATTTCGCTTGATATGGTAACCCGGATTATGTTGTTTATGCTGTTGATGTTTTTGCCAAATTGGCAACCGAAAAAAATCGCGCCAATATGGGGCGAATATGACATCTGTACCAAATAGGCCACCAGGCTATGAATAAAAGCGTCACTAATCGTAAACTATTTATATCTTAGAAAAAAAAAATCAATTACAAAAATGCAGAGGCTCCTCCATTTAGTCTGAAAGGATGTCTTACATCTAAAAATAACTTCAATAGCAGCTTTGAAATGCAAGTATTTCTTTATCCAATCACCGAGTTGATTACGTCACCAATAGTGCGCCGAAGTGTGTCATCATAAGGCCATTAACTACTAAATCTGACAAAAGTCAGGTAGGTAAAATTTATTCCAATTATCGAACCATTTTAAGTATACTCAGTGTATACATCCAGTGGTGTAGTCGTAAAAAAAAAAAAACAGAAGGTATACGTTCTAAGCAGAGGGTATACCCTAGTGAATATATTCTATAGCTTTCTTGAGAAACAAAGGGTATACGGCGTACACCCTCCACTACATCCCTGGTATACATCAGTCGACGAGCATTTACTTCCTTGCTCATGTCTTTGAATATATTTTAAACACATGTACTAATTGAACATAAAATGAATGTACGCTTTAAATTAAAACTCACACCAGAAATTTTCTGTAATTAAAATTTTGAATAAAAGACTGTAAATTTGCTGAACATCGTTCTGTGATAGAATTACTTTAAATTTAAAGACACCGACTACTGACAAGTTCAAGTGGTCGGTGGGTATTTGTAGTATCTTTTTCAGTACGCGTTTTCTACAGCGTTCTCATATCTAGGGGAAAATCCCTAGATCTAGGGAAATTGAACACTATCTAGGGATTTAGGGAATTCCTTCTGATTTCTAGGGAATTTTTAGAAGACTGGCTATATTTTCTTAAAATCTAGGGAAAAAAGGATTTTTGTTAGACTTCTGTGTTTTTCTGACAATGAACATGAGAAAGTGAAGGAAATTGATGGGCAGTGGTGAGAAATTATCCTCAAGCTAACACAACCTCAAGAGAAATTATCCTCAAGCTAACCTTTGGCTAACACAACAGAGGGTGGGGGGAGGAATTTATGGTCGGAACTGGTCTCGGTCCTCCCTTTCGTTTCTCGGTGTACAGGGATCCTAGATGGCTAATAAATGATTACCACCTGGATCAACTGTTGTTAATTACTCCAGATGCGAACACTACTTATTTTTTGCAGATTTCAGCATCTGGATTTGAATCCCTAGAAGCTTTTTTTAAAATGAAACTGTCTCTGAGGTCTTTCGTTTAGAGGAAGATGGGGAAGTGGGGCGGGGGGTTACTGCTGGTTTTTCTTTCTTTTCTTCTATCAAGTAAAACCAAATAAAGAAATCCTCAATCTGATTTCCTTCTGTTAAAAAACCGTGTATTATGTGCATATGGAGACTTCGCTATAATTATACCATAATGAAGTAAAGTACTATGCATAATGTATCAAACAGAAGAATGTTAGATGAAAATATCAGATCCTCTAAAGAAATTGTATTCTATCTCCCAAATAACATGAAATACAAGAAAATTAAATGAATATTTTATTTCAGTTTTTTTTTTTGGGGGGGGGGCTTATTCACGGATTCATTTTTATAGGTAAAAGCATACAATTGGCAGGCATGACCATTGAAATGATTTTGGATTTAATAGCATTTTTTATTTTTCGATACATGTGTTGCATCTTCAGTTGTAAGCGATTGCTGTCTCATGACGGCATTTCTCCTTTATAAATATGGTTCAAAACGCGAACTTTGACGGTACTCATTTAACGCACTCTATCTTTCATGGAAATGGAAAACGCAATTCAATTTCCTGGTTTTTTAGAACACTGCCTGTCAATTTTATGCGTTTACGAATGAAATGAAGTGAGATTTGTGTTTTCATGCATTAATTTGGGACATCTAAAGTTATATCTGTATCTGAACATACAAACTAATAATGCAATAATATGAACACCTGAAAACTTCAAAAACTATAGAAATAGAACTTGAATATGTATATAAAAATTATAGTAATAATAATCAAAGCTGTAATGCATGTTATTTCGTGATTGCAACGATTTTCTCAAAAACCAAATGTAAAGAGTATGTTTAATCAAAGTTACTTGTTTTTAAATAAATATAAATTTATATTCTAAACAGCAGTTTTGAAAAAATATATAACAAGATTTTGTCGTCCCAAACAAAATAAGTTTGTTTTTGTTTTTCTATAACATGACTACTCACCGGTGTTTATGAATCTCATATGTGAATGTGATTCAGGCTGTTACAACCAATCAAAATGCAGAATTTCTTCTATGTCACGTGACTTTAGAATCTAGGGAAATCTAGGGAATTTTTACTCCGTAGTCTAGGGAAAAAAGTAAAATCTATCTGAGAACGCTGGTTTTCTATGTCTCCTTTTCTCAACACAAGTCGGACACGTTAGCAGAATGGCTAATAAACACATAATTCTTACTATCAACATTATGCAAATGAAAGTTTTAACATAAAAGGAAATGCAAAACAAATTTCACACTAAGAAATATTTTTCAAAATTATGGATAAAAGGTGAAATACTTACCTTACTTAAATATAATTCAATTTTAGCAAAACAATAACATCAAGCTATACGATCTTGAATCGAATTCAGCAATTTGTCTACAACGTTTCCTAGAATGTCATGTTGTCCAGACACCATCACGTTGAGCATAATTGAAAAAAATATTGCTAGTGTACATGATAGGAATTATAACATATAACAAAAGCAATACACATTCAATTAAAGAGGATTTGTTACTTCTTTAATAACAGATTATAGATTTTTATCCAATTCCACCTCGCTTAAAGTCAGACCACGTGTATCGTCACATTTATTGCGATTATTCGTCCCTTCTTAAGAACTTCGTATACGAATGTGTCTTTAGTCACTTTCATATTTAATTTTAAAATGTTATAAAAAATATTAATGATTTCTTACTATACATGAATCTAATCCATTAATGTGGATGTCTGCGAGAACGGGTACGCCGACGACACGGAGCTGCTTGCATTCATGGAGTCGAGGGAACTCGCGTCGGGAAGCTCGAAATTACTCTTGGCGCGTTGGCGATCTATGGGCAGAGACTCCTTTAATGGTTCACTGTGATTGGTTGTTGGAGAGCAAAGCTTCCCGTTAACTACCGTCTACTCTAATAAATGTTCTGTGCCTAGTCCTGGAGTTTATATTCTGCAGTTCAACTTTGCACCATTTTCATCCCTGAAACCATAATAGACTATGAGATATGTTTTTGCGTCCCAATCCATCTGTTTCAGGAAAATAGGTTAAGTACTATTTTCTTAGAAATTCCGAAAATAATTTTCGTATCTAGTTTCAAATACGAAAAATAAAAAAAGATTGATTAGTTATATTGTTTCAAAATTATATATACAGGGCTCCCAAATGGTCCGCCAACTGAATACTAATAAATTTTAGCAGAAAATTTTATGGTAGGTTTGCGCTAGAATTAACTTTCAAAGGTTTTTCCGGGGCGGTTTGTAAGAAAAATCTAAAAAGAAACTTTTTCTAAAATAATATTGGTATTCAGTTGGCGGACCATTTGGGAGCCCTGTATATGTATAATTCATTACATGTTATATACGTATATTCCCTTCGGGACGGGAACCTTTTACGAAATTTTTAATCTTTTATCACCGTTTTTTAAAAACAGAAATTTGTGTCTTCTTTAAGCGAAAAAATGCGCTGATTAAATAAGGCAAATTTTACAGTAAAATTTTACTGGTGAGGAAAAACAAGGATTCTGAGCGCTTCAACCGGCACGTATACGTGTCGCTCGTCCCCAAGGGGTTATTGTCCTTTACATATTATTAAATATAATAATAGTGTAAATTGCAAAATTATATGCATACATATATATGTATATATATGAGGCATTCTCACACAATTTTGACTGTCAGGAATAAAAATCTCGTGAAATTAAACTTAATAAAATAAAATTTTTAACTTATAGAAGAAGGCCTTAATGATTCAAAATAAAGAAAAAATGGTCAGCAGCGATGATTTTTAATAATAATTCATTTAACTGAAGAGCAAAGTTAAACTGCGAGTTTAATTTTTCTTACCGTCAGCTTGACATTTTATCTCTCTTTTATTATTATTATTTACTTCTTTTTTATTCCAAACTTTTTATTTTCTTCTAAATTTTTACTTATATTGAATTCGCATAGTACCCATAGAACATTTAAATAAAAAATAATAACAATACAGTTGTCAGGTTCTGAGAAACATCTGCTATTAGAACTGGGGTTCTATATTATTTTTGTCTTAATATATTATATATTGTATGGTCTGTGTACTGGAATTTCAAAATAACAGTCTTTCCTTATCTAAAACTGGATCTAAGCCGGTGAAAATGTATAGATGGAATGAAGGGGGAAAAAGATAATTCGACAGGGGTTTGCCCACCTTTTGAGATGTCTGTGGAAGATGGGGAGACAAAAGCATTCCACGAACGAAGAAAAGAGCTTGGAATGCGAGCCAGGTAGAAAACCCTGAGGGGTTACGTTGAGAAGTAGCAAGGGGTTGCTGAAAGGCAGTCTCTTCTGCTGAGATAGTCAGTTTGAGCGTAGCGCGCAAAGTGGATGTGTGTTCCTGGGTAGAGCTGTGAGAGATAGAGCGGAGAGCTCAGTTGGAGCCGAGAGCGCTAAGGGCAAGGTAGTCACTGTGTATAGCTCTGATAGATAGAGCGTAGTTTTGAGAGCCCACGTGTTAGGAGATCGAGATTGATCTCCGGAAAGCTAATTTAACGTGTGTAGAGTGAGAGTGATTCAACGTAATTTAAATAGTACACAGCCAGTATTTACTGTATTCAATTTAATGTTGAACCGGATCATCTATATCCGAGTTTGTAGGTGTAAATAGTGTTTTGTTGTTGTGTAAATAGTGTGTAAATAAACTGTTAATTTAGTTAATTGAAAGCGTTGGTTTTCATTTAAACAATCTTCTCAGTGCGTGACCGATATCACGTAATCATATCGGTGGTGGCAGCATATAAATAGAACGGAATTTCTTCAAAGTTGTGCGGACTAAGAGGAAACTCCGACAAATTGTTGGCAGCAATGGGATAGAATCGTCTTGGACCAGTGACCAGCGAGCCGTGTTGCAGTGTGTTAGTGCCGGAGCACACAGTGGAATTCTTGCGTGGAAATACCGGATCGTCGAGCGGAATTTTAGAGAGATAAAAATCAAGCGTCGAGCAGAAATACAGAGTGTGTGTGCCCTATCATCGTTACAGCGAACCGAACTAAAGTGTTGTGCCCTATCATCGTTACAGCGAACCGAACTAAAGTGTTGTGTTCTATCCTCGTTACAGCGAACCGAACTAAAGTGTTGTGCCCTATCGTCGTTACGGCGAACCGAAATAGTGTTTGTGCCCTATCATCGCTACAGTGAATCAAATTACGGTGTATTACAGTCTGAGTGTGGAATATCATCAAAGTGACTTTAAAGTGCGAAATATTGCATTCATCGTGAAACTACGGGTGAGCAGCGGAGTACCCTAGCAGATAAAATATAAGGTAAGGTGTTTTGATCATTTCTGTCTGCTGACATTTTCGAACCAAATGTATTTGTTGTTGTATAATTAATAGCAATTTAAGATAGTTTATGTGCAATAAAGTAATTGTGTTCAGATGGGTAGGAAATATTAAGAGCCATATTTACTATTGTTTTAAGAAAAGGTCATACTAACTTGTACTAATATTGATTTTCTATTTTTTTTTACTAATAATGGTAGTGAACAAAATTAATGCATTGTGTTAGTAATAGTTAGAAGGAATAATTGAATTTACTTAAATTTAAATTATTATTAAAGTAATATTTAAATGAAGCAATACTGTTTTAAGCTTGAAGAGTTGATAACAAACGAGTAGTGAACATTTGCTTAGAATTTTAATTGGCTAGAAGTAAATTTCGGAAAAAAGAAAAAAAAGGGGCTCACAGTGGGGGGAAAAAATGTGAAGGTTTTGATCTTATTTGTTTTAAGTGTGAAGACCAGTATTGAATTTGGAAATATTTTATTGAGGATAATTGTAGAAATTTATATGTGTATGTTATACAATTTTTCTTTATGTGGATGTTTCTATGGACGTCAATACTTTTATTCAATTTGCAACGTATCAGTATTATTATGTAAATTGTATGTTATTATCTAATTGTATAAAGTGGAATCTGTACTGCGTAGTAATCAAATCGAAATTATTGTTTTACCTTTGGTTTTATTGGAAGTAAATTGTGTGATATAAATGGTTGAGGAAAATCAGGTTATACAGTAGGTTAAATTAGAAATATAATACATGGATTATCTGAAAGGTATTAATTAGTATAATAAGTGGAGGTAACTGTACTAAAGTAGAAATTTAGGAAATGTTCATTTAGCAGGTTTAAGTATTATTGTAGAGTGGTAATAGTAATCGGTGAAGGTATGGCTTTCTTATTGAAACTAAAAAGGGTGGATCTTCAGATGATAGCGGAAGCGTTGGGGGTTGAATTCACGGAAGATGATACCAGATTTCAGCTTAAGAAAAAGATAATGGACAGCGAGGAATATGATGAGGGGTCTATTAAGGAATTATCTAACACTATTGTTGCGGAGCGATTAGAGCGCGAAGAAAAACAGGAAAAATTAGAGCGCGAAAAGTTAGAAAAACAGGAAAAATTAGAGCGAGAAAGAGAAGAGAGGTCGGAAAAATTGAGGATGGAACATGAATTAGAAATGGAGAGGCTAAGGGTACAAGGTTGGACAAATAACTCTAATGGGCCTAGGGAATCTAATAATGAAAGTAATATAGAAAAATTGATCAAAAGTGTTAAAACTCTGTCTATCAAAGTACCAGAAGGGACTGAGGGATGGAATTTATTTTTCAACAGTTTAGAAAGGGCATTCAAAACTAAAAATGTACCGGAAAACCAGCAGGCCGAAATTCTACTAAATATGTTAGGAGATAAGGCGGATAATTTGTTAATTTATACCACTAGGGAACAAATTGAGAGTTATGAGGAATTAAAGGAGTTAGTTCTAAGGGAACATGAGCCGACACCGAAGGCATGTTTGAAAAAATTTAAGAAGGCTAGGAGAAACCAGAATGAAACTCATGTATTATTTGTATCGCGTTTAATAGCAACATGGGAAAATTATTGTAAGATTAGGGGTGCGGACTCTTATGAAAAGGTCAATCAGTTAATAATTACGGATAAGTTATTAAACACGTTAGATGAAGAAACCGCATCATATATTGGGTTAACTCAGCAGAGTATATGGTTAGAAGCTTCTAAAATTGCTAAAGAATGTGACAATTATTTTGACGCTAAACGTAAGTCTTATGCCGTTACGTATAAAAGTTTTAAGGGTAAAGATAGGTATGTAAACAGTGAAAAAGTGAAACCGAGGGAGGATAGTAAATTTAGTGGTAATTGGAGGCAAAACGGAAGTAATGAGACCAATTCTTTTTCGGGTAGGAAAACTGATTTTAAGAAACCTAGTGATGATTCGGCTCCTAGATGCTTCAAATTCGGTTTAAGGGGTCATTACCGACGTTTTTGCAATAAAGTGGGTAATGAGGGAAATAATAGTGCTAGTAAAGGGCGTGAACAGAAAGCGGGGGTAAATAAGATTGTCGTGAAAGGAAATAAAGAGTTACCTAAGGGAGCTATTATGGCGAGGATATTGGCAAAGGCCGAACAGAGAACTAATGTTATTGGTGAGAAATTAAATAAATTTGAGAAAATTGAACTTAGTGTAAATGGGTAAAGCAAAAGGATTGGTTGATTCTGTATGTCAAATTAGTGTTATTCATAAAGATTTGGTACCGGAAGAGAAATTAAAAGGAGCGGGTAGTATTTATTTACAAGGTTTATTTGGGGAAGCAGTTAAATCACCGTTGGTTAAATTACCATTAGCTATTCCGCAATTCGGACAAACTAATATAATTCATCAGGAAGTACTTTGCGCGGTGACCGATAATATTAATGAGCAGGTAATTTTACATCCCGAGGTGATTAATGAGTTGTCAGGGGTCAATCGCGAGGAGCCATTGCTAGAGTCCCAAGAATTAGAAATTTCGGAAATTAGCATTGATAACTCGAGTGAAAGGAAAGGTATGAGTAGCGATAATTGTAATGTTTACGCAATAGAAGCGAGATCGGAAAATTTACAAAGTCAAAATGCAGAAAAAACGGAAGTGGAGGAAAATAATAAAGTTATCGTTAGTAATTCAGATATGTTTAAGAAATTCCAACTGGAATGCAAAAATTTAGAGAGAGTTTGGGAATTGGCTAAAATGGATGAAGGAAATTATTATATTGTAGATGGTTTATTGTATCATAAAGAGAAATTGTTAGAAGAAGCTATAGCTCAATTAGTAGTGCCTAAAGTCAAAAAAGAAGGAATCTTAAAGTCAGCGCATGTGTCTAATGAGGGAGAACATCACGCGGCAAAGAAAACCTTAGAGAGGATTAGGCAATCTTTTTATTGGGAAGGTATGGCTAAAGAAACTGAAAAGTTTTGTAAATCGTGTCTAGAATGTCAATTATCTAGGAAAGTGAAAGTGAGCGATAGAGTTTTAGTTGATATGGCGGATGGTAGCAAAAAGTATGTATATCAGAATAAAGGGGAATTTATTGTCCGGTGTAATATAGTGAATATTGTTTTTGAAGGTGATGAGGAATTTAGAGAAGTGGGGGAAATTCCTATTTTAAACCGGGAGCAAGAGGTAGAACGGGACATAGAAAGGTTCGAAATAAAAGGGTTATCTAATAGTCAAGTCAAGGATATAAAGTCCATTTTGAGGGATAATAAAGAGGTATTTATGGGTCCTGTGCGACCAGTGGAAGTAGAGGAGCACCGTATTGATTTGAAACCGGATGTGGCAAGGAAAAAGCCAAAGTTGTATAGTGTACCTGTTGCTTATAAAGAGGAAGTAGATAGACAGATTCAGGAGTTATGAGAATTAAATCTAATTGAAGTATCAAATGCAGAAATTAGTCATCCAATTGTTTGCGTGGCGAAAAAAGACGCAACTGTTAGGCTTTGCATTGATTATAGAGCTTTAAATTCAGTAACGCAGGTCCCAACATTTCCTATGAAAGATTCGCAAGAAATCATGTATACTGCGGGGGCAGCTAAATATTTATCTTCGATTGATTTATTGAGGGGTTATTGGCAGATTAAAATGGCGGAGGAATGTAAACATTTGACAGCTTTTACAACTCATAATGGGATTTATCAGTGGCGTACTATGCCTTTTGGTTTATCAGGGGCGGCTGCTACGTTCCAAAAAGATATGAATGAGGTTCTTCAAGGTCATCGGATGTATGCACAAGCATATATTGATGATGTCATCATTGACACTTGGGACACTTACTGACATTTGGGACACTTGGGAAGAGGATTGTGAACATGTTACTGCTGTCATAGAGGAACTCAAAAATAGAAATTTTACGATTAGTCTGGACAAATGTAAAGAGAGAGAAATTGACTAAGTTTTTAGGTCATGTAATTGGGGGTGGAACGCATGCACCTGATGAGGAGAAAATAGGAGCAATAAGGGACTTAAAGAGACCGAAAACTAAGAAGGAAGTTAGATCTGTTTCGGGATTAATGGGATTTTACCGATCTTATATTCCAAATTATGCAGAAATTGCTATACCTTTAACGGAATTAACAAAAGGGAAGGTTAAAAATACTGTACCATGGGATGAAAGGGCAGAAGAAGCATTTAATACCCTTAAAGATGAGTTATGTAACGTGACGCGTTTGGCTACACCTACCGTAGGCCGGGAATATCAGCTCCACGCCGATGCTTCAGACCTGGCAGCAGGATGTTGTCTTACTCAAAAAGATGAAAAGGGTCAGTTTAAACCGATAGCTTTTGCCAGTCAGAAATTATCAGGGGCTCAGCGTACTTGGCCGAGTATAGAGAAAGAGGCTTGGAGTGTTCTCTTCGGGTTGCGGAAGTTTGAAAATGGACATATGGATCTCAAATTGAGATCATAACGGATCATAATCCATTAAAATTTCTCACTGAAACAACCCCAAGGTCCCCCAAACTCACTACATGGTATCTTGCCTTGCAACGCTGGAACCTGAGTATCTCTCATCGTCCAGGAGCTCAACATTTAAATGCTGATGCAATTTCCAGGCTACATAGGAAGAGCTGGGAAGAACAGCCAATTGCTAGCCCATCGGCATCAATGACTAAATAGTGGACAAACCTTAAAGGGGTGTCATCACGTTTTAATTTTTTTTGTATATGTGTAATTGTATTTGAATTTTGTGTTATAGTGTATTAGCATGTGTAGTTTTTTTGTAATAATAATAGTAGTAGACGGTTCATTAGAGATGTCAGTAGAGAATGTTCAGACATCTTGATATATATATGTAATAATAATAATGAAGAATACTGCAAAGAGACTATTAAACTCTTCTGTGATGTTACTATATGTTTGGGGAAAACTAGCCCCTAAATGGCATATTTTCCGCTAAGGTGGAGGGGTGTCAGGTTCTGAGAAACATCTGCTATTAGAACTGGGGTTCTATATTATTTTTGTCTTAATATATTACATATTGTATGGGCTGTGTACTGGAATTTCAAAATAACAGTCTTTCCTTATCTAAAACTGGATCTAAGCCGGTGAAAATGTATAGATGGAATGAAAGGGAAAAAAGATAGTTGGACAGGGGTTTGCCCACCTTTTGAGATGTCTGTGGAAGATGGGGAGACAAAAGCATTCCACGAACGAAGAAAAGAGCTTGGAATGCGAGCCAGGTAGAAAACCCTGAGGGGTTACGTTGAGAAGTAGCAAGGGGTTGCTGAAAGGCAGTATCTTCTGCTGAGATAGTCAGTTTGAGCGTAGCGCGCAAAGTGGACGTGTGTTCCTGGGTAAAGCCCTGAGAGATAGAGCGGAGAGTTCAGTTGGAGCCGAGAGCGCCAATCGCAATGTAGTCACTGTGTATAGCTCTGATATATAGAGCGTAGGGTTGAGAGCCCACGTGTTAGGAGATCCATATTGATCTCTGGAAAGCTAATTTAACGTGTGTAGAGTGAGAGTGATTCAACGTAGTTTAAATAGTACACAGCCAGCATTTACTGTATTCAATTTAATGTTGAACCGGATCATCTATATCCGAGTTTGTAAGTGTAAATAGTGTTTTGTTGTTGTGTAAATAGTGTGTAAATAAACTGTTAATTTAGTTAATTGAAAGCGTTGGTTTTCATTTAAACAATCTTCTCAGTGAGTGACCGATATCACGTAATCATATCGGTGGCGGCAGCATATAAATAGAACGGAATTTCTTCAAAGTTGTGCGGACTAAGAGGAAACTCCGACAACAGTATTTTTAGTACAAGATATTGGTATAACAGTATCTTAAAGGCTGAAATTTAGCATTTTATGTTATTTTATTATTATTTACTTGTAACACACATCTTCCAGAGATGCTAATTTATTATATATACCTGCCAGAGTTTAAAAAAAAATTGTTATTTAAAATATTTTACTAAGAATTTCACGGTTGTAAACAGAAATATCAGAGTAGGGACGGTATGGCCTATAGCAAGTAATTACAATTAAATATTTAGAACATTGTTTCTCCAATTGTTGGTCGCGAACAAATAACGAGGCTGCAGTTAATCTAAAAAAACAAAAAGTTTATGTACAAGAAAATCTGTTATAAATAATAATAATCAAATATTTCATAATTGGTATTGATGCCAATGTAGTCTCTGATAAGTAAACATAAACATGTATTAAGACACGGCTACATTTGAAACATATAGAAGTAAATTATTTTTAACTAATTTTGTTTTTAATGCTACTATTGAAGAAAATGCTTTCCACAAATGTAAGAAATAAAAAATATATTGGATCATTGTTTTGAAAGAATCCGTTACTAAGATTTCTTTAAAACAGTATAGTAAAAAAAAAAAAAAAATGCAATTTAACAAATTACAACGACTATTTGGAAAATGATTTTTTCAAAGACTAAAATTTAAGACATAAAAAATAGCACGGAATTCATCATACATTACGGACGCCATGAATTAAACATTAATAGTGTTATTACACGTAAAAATTGCAAGCGACGGAAATCGCCTGCGACTCGTACGTATTACCCACCTGAAACTTATGTATTATCCAAGCATTTCATTGGCTGTTCGGAAAAATGCTTTTCCATCGTCAGATTTCCAAGAAATCTGACAACCCATTTTAAATGAAATTTCATTCTTAAACTTCTAATCATCCCACAATATTACTTTTTACACCGTCGTATAGAGAAAAAAATGTACTTTTAAATGCAATTTGTTTGAAAGCTGTATCTCAATTTGTTTCTGAGTTATTAATTTTTTTTTTGTAGTTTTTATTACTTTTTTGTCATAGTGGCAACAGATCTCTGTTGAAAGTAAAGGGAAATACATATTACTGTATAGACCTATCAGAAAACGAATAAAATGCGGATTAAACCAATAAAAACCTTCAGATATGCTTTTGATTTCCCATCCTGACGAGAACAATAACCATTTTTCCAAATGGTTAAAAACAGGCTATTTACTTTTTTTTTTATAAATGCTTAGAGGGTCTCAATACTTAAAAGTTTAAAAACGATGATTTATAACAAAATACAAGTTGGCCATAATTAAACTGGCAGTACTCAGAGTGTTCTGTAGCGCGATCTAATTGAGATAATGGCGCCAAATTTTGTAAGAAGATTAAACAAAACGGGGGCGAAGGATTCCGCGAAAAAAAATTTAGTTTCAAAAGTTACCGCTAGGGGAATATGTGGCGCTCTGTAAAAAAAGAGAGTTTTAAAAAATGCAGAATCAATACTGAAATAAAATTACTTCTGATTTAGCACATTTAACGATTTAATTCAAGTTCAATACGGCAGTAATACTCTCTTTTCTGTTACACAGCGCCACATATTCTCTAGCGGTGACTTTTGGAACTAATTTTTTTCCCCTTCGTTCCCCGTCTTGTTTAATCTTCTTACAAAATTTGGCGCCACAATCTCAATTAGATCGCGCTACAGAACACTCTGAGTACAGTCAGTTTAATTATGGCCACCTTGTACATGTGAGCCATTCTCCGATAATTTTAACTTTCTTTAATAAGAAACATGTGAAATTCAACTAAAAAAAAACAGCATTTTTAAACTTGCGTTTTAAACTGTTTTGTTCTTGTAGCTATAATTAGAAAATGTTCTTACTCGGCATTAATGTTCAACACTAGAACCGCCGGCAATTTTACTCAAGTTTTATAAAAAAGTGTTTCTCACCAGAATTTTTATTTAACCCTCCGAGCGTCTTGCAAAAGGGTAAAATTGTAATGTTGTTTTCTTTACATTTTATTTTAAATGCTAAGAAAATATTTTTTCAACATTATAAAAAAAAACTCAATTATAAATATGAATGTAATCCTTGAGAGTATTAATCATTCTTCATTGTATTTAAAATTCATTAAATCTATAGAATTATATTATCATAAATATTGCTTGTATTGCTGTGAAACCTGGAGCTTAGTGACCGGAATATTACGTCCCAAACACTTAGAGGGTTAAAACAATTTAACTTATTTAATTAGCGAGATTTTGTGTTTTATACATTTAACGTATTTTATGAAAAAATTTCTGGTTCGAATCGACTATTATCAATTTTGCAAGGGGTCAAAATGACCCTTAACGTCGGTTTTAGTGTTAATACTGTACTATCCCAGTGAGAACCTTGCCATCCATTTAATAGTAAAATAGAACGGGGATGATAAGGAAAAAAGGGACGGTAAGGGAAATTACCACCTATTTTTAGGCAAATCATGTTAAGACTAAGAGATAGCCATAATGCTCATTGATTTTTAGCAACAGTTATTTACATAAGTAAATCTGAAGATCAGGAACCTCGACGTCAGCTCTGGAACTCATTGTTTTTAGCACACATTGCGTAATATTAATCTTTCTACAAAAACGCAATTTAAAGTTTTGAAATTACATAAACATTTATAAAAGTAAAAAATATTTCGAAGGTTTCAGACATTAGAAGCGTTAAATTAAACACATTGTTCTGTAATGATATTCTGAAATTCTTACGAGCTACTTATCCTGGTAATTTTTAAATAATAGAGTAGATTTCTTCAGGGAGGGGGGGGGGGGGCAGAGCCCCCGTAGTGAAATTTAATTTACATTTGTAATTTTCTACTGATTGTGTTAATGATTATCGTATATCTTGGATTTCTTTTTATACTGCGATTTTTAAAGATAAATAACCGTTTGGACAAGCATTTTACGATATCCTAATATCCATACAGCAGTATTTACTTGCATGTTAACCACAAGCACCTGTAACTAATGGATAAAGGAACTTTTGGAAATATAAACTGACAGCTAATTTAAAAATCTAATGTTTTTATAATTTTTTTTTTCCAAAAAGTAGTTTTGACTGCCGTTCTACAATATTTATATCTAAGATCTAATCTAAAAATCTAATAATATACTCTATAGCATTAACATACTAAAATCACCCCCAAAATAGGCTTATTTGCAGACTTCTAACCTAACGGGTAATCATTCACCATCGTTTCCACTTCTAGTTGACTAAATAGCAAAAGTAATGTGGCACCGTGAAGTATTTGAGATAGCCTTTTCATAGTATCCACATTCAATTTAAAATAGTGATGTTACGAATACCGTTCATATTTGACGCAAATCTATGTTTCAGATCAAATTACGTGATGGATTTACAACCATTCTCAGATGAGCAATAAATAACGAAACAGGAGATTTATAACCATTCTCAGATGAGCAATAAATAACGAAACAGGAAATCAAAGTCGTAATTTTGAAGGACGCCAACTCTTTAATACTTATCAAAATAGATTAAACAGCAATCCATCATTGTGCAATCATCAAACTTTTTACATTACCTAAATTATGCTCATCGAAAAGAACAATTACAGCCATAAATAAAAAATGTTTATAACATCCCACGCATGAAGCAAAAGTTTGACGTCACTACCAAAAAAAAACTCAAAATGACTTATAAACTTTATTATTATTAATTCAGTTCTTCCGCTGACTTTAATCCATGAACATGTAAATGTATAAAATTGCTGCTGCAAAACACAGCGTAATATAGATGTAAAATTATTTAATTTAACACTATAAAGCTAGTGATTTAATATAAGTTTAATGTAAGGAAAGAAATCAGTCTCAGCAATGGACTTAATTCACATATGAAAAAATAATAAATACACAACATTCTTTCTCACTACACTTTAGTGTGATCCCAAAGTAGGAATTCTGGATAAATGGACACCCGCCCTGGATTGTTCGGCCATTCTATGACATGAGGATTGCTGTGAAAGAAACATAAAGGTAAGAAATTTACCTATATTATTATATTTGATTGATTTAATTAGAGAAGTCAATTTTAACATCTAAATATTAGCGCGCGTGTACTACTGCGCAAAGCAGAGGTGGCTTTTTTGTCAACATTACGAAAGGTTAACTAACATTTTATTTTCCTTAGCCGGGCTTTCTGCTTAATCTTTCGTAATAGGGATTATTTTAATAATTTATTTTATATTAAAGAAACTGGTATACGTGACGTCGTTCACGTAACATTAAAAGAAAGGTAAATGCATTAAGTAAAGCATTTCACTCCTCATCAGACATGCGAAGTCTCAGGATTTTTGCACATTACTATGATCTTAAAGAAAATGTTGTTCTTTTAAATCACACAGATGTTCCAATTAAATAAAATAACATTTTCCGTATTAAAAGACTGGTATCCAGAACACCGTAGGCTTGGCAGCGCTGCTCCTCTTAATAAAACATATATAACTAGTAAATCTGCAGATCAGGAGCCTCAACGTCAGCTCTACAATTCATTGTGTTTAGCACCCTTTGAGTAATATTAATCTTTCTACAAAAAACGAAATTTAAAGTTTTGAAATTACATAAACATTTATAAAACGAAAAAATATTTCGAAGGTTTCTGACATTAGGAGCGTTAAATTAAACCCCTTGTTATGTAATGGTATTCTGAAATCTCATGAGCTACTTATTCTGGTAATTTTTAGATAATAAAGTAGATTTCTTCAGGGGGGCTCTGCCCTCCTGAACCCCTTCGTAGTGTAATTTAATTTACATTTGTAATTATCAATTAACTGTGTTAATGTCCTTTAGTAAATTCTACCAATAGACGGAAACGTACATGAATTCTTTTCTACAGCCCTGTATATTACGTGAAGAATTTTACGCGTCGTCTATAACATTTAAATTTAATGCAGACAAAAACCCCTCTTAAAACTGCTCATATCACATTTCCGGGGATTAGTATGCATAGTGTGCACCATATATCCAGTTTCTGCGGAGTCCTGTATATGGTTCTATTTAAATTCTGCAAACATTTGTTAGTATACTAAATGTAATTGGGCTGGGAAATACATAACTCAAAAAAAAAAAAAACAAAAAAAAAAAAAAACACTGCAGCAATTTGCGCTCATTTTCATTTATACTTACGAATTCATTTGTGTATCCCTGTACATGGTCTATACAATATTTAAGCACTACTTATTAAGCACAAATTTACTTAACGTTAAAACGCACACCATAATCGAAAATGCTCTTCAGCAATCATCCCTAATAGACCAGAACTGTATCCGAAATTTTTTATGTGACCCTATAAATGAACGATAAATACGATACAAATCGTATTCAAGCTTCTTGTAGTCAACCACAGTAATGTAATTTAATTTCATAATGTTTGAATTAGTGCAACACAATTAACACACTGACGACAGGCAATTTAATTAAATCTGGGTTTAAAAACAGTAGAAGCTCCTCCCTCTTCTGAAAGTGTCACGGAAATTGGTTTCTGAGATATGTTTTTCATGTTTATGCAGCAGTAAATATCTTTCAATGTACGGATGTAATATATAATGTCTTACAATCTATAAAAAATATGGACAACACAATATAAATGTCTTTTCTGTAAGGTAGAAGTCCCTCCCTTAGCCAATGATGTATTCTGAATAAAAACGAGAATTCTCGTTTCCCGTCGCTAATGTGTTAAAATAAGCTGTGAAGAGTTTTTTTTTTCCCCCCGTAGACTACATTTTAATCGACCACTTTTGTGTGACCCTGAAAAAAACATATGCTTTGCACAACATATACTACAAAAATGTTTCAAAAATACGTATCAATTTTATTATTTTGTAACAGAGTAACATCATTAAAAAACGCCACAAAAGGATTTTCTTCAAAGATTGTAATATTATGAATACTTTTGAGTTCCCTGTACGCATGCTGTAAGTGCTACACATAACATATTTTATAGTAACCAGGTTCTAGTGCACCTTAATAAAGTATATAAATTTCATTACGTTTAAAATTGTGTAACATTATTAAAATACACCGCAGACGATTTTTCCCAAAGACTATAATGTAACGGAATAGTTTTGAGTGCCCCTGTAATTAAGCTATGAATGCTACACTCTTCATTTTTAATACCAAACATACCTTGGCAAACCTCAATAACGTATATCAATTACATGTAATCCCGACTATATTTACGCGAGTTAGAGCACGTAGAGAAACACGGCAGGCGACAGATAGAAAAACTGAAGTCATAAATACTTTTCATCCATGTTGGAAAGTGTTAAAAAGGATTTACATGCCTTTAACTGTACTTTTTTTTCACTTATAGCATGGTTAAACATTAGTTTAAACATCCTAATCCATGCGATAGCAATAACATATTAAAAGCCCCCCAAAATATGCATATCTGGAGATCTATAAATCTACTGGAAAATAATTCATTATCGTGCCCACTGTTAATTGCATAAATTGCATCGATTTGGCGCGATAAAATATTTTTTGTGATAGCCTTTTAATAGTACCTGCAACAAAATTAACGTAATTTACTAACTTCATTCATATTTGATGCAATGATAGGCTACGAATAACAGTCGCTAGGCAACGAAGAAAAGGAAAAAAAAAAAAAAAAGAAATATGTATCATGTAAAACAAGAAAATTAATTTAAAAATTCTTTATATTATTGGAATACATGTATAAATGTCCTCAAAACATTATACACGTAAATAAAAAAATCTGATAGATATATTGATAAAACTTCAATATAATAGGTATAATTTAAAACCCTTATTTGGAATTTTAGTATCCATAATTTGACATTTAAATCCATTAATCAAACGTGCCATTTTCTTTCAACGAATCGAAATTTGAAAATCGTCTGACTTGCCGTAGAAAAGCATTATAAAGAAAAATAAAATCTTCCATATTTTCGAACGAATGAACCAAATTTAACCAAAAACTATACAGCTACGTCCGGGTATCTCACGAATATGCCCAATTAATTTCAAGCTGATCGGGTGCTTTTTGCGGCAGTTATCGCGGAACAGACAGACAGACAGACAGACAGACAGACAAACGGAAATCAAAACTTTTCGTGTCTCCACAGTAAGCCTTCACTGACGTTTCGGCAATTAACCAATACTTTATCACACTTTATAGGAAACGATACGGAATTTCTTATTTGTATGGCCTTACTTCAGTATGGTCAGTATAGTGACCATAGTCATAAAAATGTGAAACTTTGTGCCAATTAATATACACAATTGCGAAAATGAAATCGCAACCAATGAAAAAAGGAAAACCAAGTAAAATCGTGTAAATCGAGGAATCTTTCTTCGTAATGCAGAGAGAATACAACTACAATCATTATTTTAGATGTTATTTGGTGTGAAATATTTATATATATTCATTCCATCGCATAAGACTTTACAAAAATCCATTATAAAAAAATAAATTTAAAAAAATCTATTTTTTTAAATGACAAAATACTTTTACAAACTTTGTCGATATCATATTAAAAGTTTAGGTTTTATGAACGAAAATATTATTATTATTCTTTTTAAATAAAGTAATTTTCATTTTTATTTTCTGAAATGAGGTGGCTTTAAGAATTGGCACTAGTCAAAGAATATTTTTTCAAACAATCTAGGTTATTTTTTAGATTTTAGCAGTTAAAAGAATTATCTGCCGCTATAATGATATCATTTTCTGTATTTATAAGTTTGCGTTGTATAATTTTGACTTTTAGTATCCATTTATTTTCAAAAGTTTTTTTAATTAATTTTAAATTAAAAATTAAATCTTTATGTTAATCGAGGCAATAAACTATAAAGCACACATAACATTTTTTTTTTTTTTTTTTTTTTTTTTTTTTTTTTTTTTTTTTATAATAATAAGAAAAGAATATCATAACAAAAGACCCATTTATTTCAACATCAAAGCGTATTCGTTTTATTTCGATATAAGACATATTCGCTGCTTTCTGTACTAAAATTCACTCACCTTATATTAGTAAGAAATACTTGGGAATTTCAGTTTTATTTCCAATATTATGTCATATTTATCTTTTGTTAATTTTTAATTTGTTTATTCCATTTTCCCTTTTCCCGTGAAAATCTTACAAATTAAAATGAACTCTTTGGGAGAAATTATTATTCCGTTTTCTTTTTCAACAATGAAGAAAGCTTATAAAATTTAATAGAAAAATGTCACTTTATTCTGAAAGAAAATAACGAGCTTTTGCATTTATAAGCAAAATAGTTGAATAAATAAATAAATATTATCCATTTTCATTTCTAAGTTAAAATCCGTCTATATGAAACATCTATACAAAGGCATTCATTAATTCATCCATTTTGACGTTGATTTGATTTTAGAAAAACCCTACATACTTTCACATTTATGATATTTTTAGGTTGCTAGGTAACAAATAAAAGAAAAAAATTAAATAGGTGCATTTAAAATAACTAAATTTATAAAATAAATGTGTTATATTATTCTAACACGTCGACGAAAGAGATAGATGGAGATGCAATAAGGTGGTTTGGAGTGACGCCAAAAAAGTAACCCTAAAATCAGCTACAGTCGGCCCAAACACAAGCACGTTCTTTCAGGGAAAAAAAGCAGAAAACTTTCAGTAACGCAGTTTTTAATTTATAATACAATGGAATGCTGCTTTAGAATGCTTAAAAATAAGCAGATCACTTTCATTTAGAGAAAAAAATGCACGGGTGATGTCAAAGAATTCGGTCCCTGTTCCAAGTGATTGTTTTGTTTGGGCCTAGTGCGAGCTTTTAAATTTGAGCGATAACGCGCATCATATTGCAAACCGTTTTGAGTGGCATATCATTGGATAGGTCTTTCAAAATGAAGACGATGTTTCCTTGACTATTTTATACTCAGAAGCTCCGTTTAAATATTACACAACCTGGAAGTTGTGTAGGTAGGATCTCTAGCTTTACTGCAACTCTAACCATCATAGACATCTATAGACTTCAGCAATACAGTGTTTATAGCTAGGAACTAACAATTAGACAGAACTTAAAAGTCATCAATACAAGTAAATAACTTGTATTTACTTGTTACAGTACAACGCTTTTTCAGTTTTTGTTGTAGAATACTTCAGTACAAAATTTTTTAATAGGCAAGAAATATAAAAATAGTTTAACATTGATGGGAAATAATTGGTTCCGGGTTTTTTGATTTTTTAAAATTTAATATTTTATTTTAGTGACTTTTTTAGTTTGGAAGCATTTAATTACTTATCAACGAAGTTTAATTCTAATGTTTGATATATGTATGGCACGGCACGCCTTTCGAAACCTGGTGGAAATATCACTTTTAAAATGGGGGTGGTGTTAATTAGACTTTGCACCTATGACTAGAATGAGACTGGTCGACCATGCTGAATACTTAACGTTCTAATTGTTATATTTTACAATTACTTTATTATGATATTATATGATATCAAAACCGTTTAAAATATATTGTTAATGATTTTGAACATTCGGGATAAACGTACTTTTATGAAGTCTGATATTTTGTTCATATAATTATTGAAGAATATTATATGTTGCATATTTTGAGAGGTGCTTGAAGCTACATTGAATGCAGCAATTTTTCATATAGTTTCGGAATAATTATGTATTTGCTTACATACATACAAAACGCAGATGAAAACATCACCAGTCGTGTTCCGAAATGTGTCATTAACCCTTTAACGCTCGAATTAAATTACGGTTAAAAATTCAAATTGCTTATTCGCACCACTTTTATGAAAAAGAAATATTCATCTTATTTAATGACAGGAAAAACGGTACTAAAATATAGCCAATTTCACTATTTTATAAAACTGGTGGGAATCAAACAATTTGAGTAAAAGACAGCACAAAAATATGACGGGAGCGAGAAATAAGGGGTAAAAAGCATATGTACATTAACTAATAAAAGTCACAGATTTAAGGGGGTCCGGGACACATTTTCAAAAAAATTTTATTTATTGAGTTAAAATTCTGAATTTTTTTGAGATGGTTAACCATATCATTTGTAAACAAAATCAAATGATAAAACTTCTCATAGCTTTTTAAAAAAATTTTTTAATTTAAAATTTATGAAAAAAGTGGTATAACTTAAAATCGTTATAACTCGAAATATTATTTGTAGAATTTAAATTGTTTTTCATTTAAATAAACAGAAATATATATATATTAATTTAGAGCCAGCATTTCAAAAATATTAATTTTTAAAAAAATTAAAAATATTTAACGAAAAAATTACAAAAAAAGTGATGCAATTTAAAAAAAAAAAAAAATCATATTTTCAAAAGTAAATATTTTTTTCAAATATGCTGGCTCAAATGTAAAGTAAAATAATTGAAAAAGATATGTTCCGAGTTTCAACCCTGTATGTTTAACGGTTCTCGAGTTATAAGAATTTAAATATGAGAAATGGTGAAAAAAACCTATCATGAAGAAAAACACGATTTCACAAGAACTCGTTTCCTTGACAACCATAGCTTGAAAGGCAGATTTTGAAAACAAACGAAAACGAAAAAATTAATATTTCCTATTCTAATTAAGATAGAAACATGATTTAAACATCATTTTAAGCAGAAAACGGCAGAGAAATTTTTAATCCAATAATTTAAAAAAAAAAAAATTGAAATTTTCTTTGTCCTAGACTCCCTTAAGCAAAATATGATTTATTTCAATTATCAAACGAAGTTTAGTACGGTGAAAGTACTCATTAGTGGCTGCAGTAGATGAGATATCACTACTGAAGTTAGATAAATGTGAAGTTAAAATACACTTTAATTTACAACTCACACCAGAGAAATATTGTGGAAAAAGGTTAAAATAAAAACATAATTTTTCTGCTATACACCGTAATTGTTGCATGAAATTGTACTAAAGCCTGCAGCTGATGTGTTCAAGCAGCAGGCTGAAAAATGAAATAGAGACACCATACCGGTTTTGTTGTGCTTGCCTCTTGTTGTGGCTATGGCTACTTGACACTTAGAGTTTGTGCCTACCTTCGGCTTCGGGACACCTTTTTTTGAAAAATATAAACTTTTTTATCTAACACATGTGTTTTCAGTTAAAACAGGGAATAAAACTATGAATTCATATAAATTTTTAAAGGAATTTTTATCAACTCTTCAAATTTAGACAATATTTAGTCAAATTTTAGTAAAAAAATGCATTTATGCCAAACCTTTTATAACGAAATCTATTCAATATATTTCACTTTTTTTTTTCAACGATATATTAGCAAACCACTTTTCTGTGTTATGAAGCAAAATATTTGCAAAACCTATGAAAGTTACTAACTTATGCCAAATTTTGTATACAAAACATATTTTTTTTTTCTAAAAAATGTGTCTTTTTCAATAAAAATGGCTCTCGAATTAATATATACAAACTTAAAAGCTATATTTTGCTTCATAACATACCTATAGATGAGCTGAACCTTGTCACAAAATTTTATTTCAATACTTTCAAAATTTCAATAATTTCAAAAATTTTAAGAAATGGTGTTTCCCGTAAATGTACACAATGAAAAACGCAGTTTTACAGAAAACGCAAATTAAGATTTTGATAGAGCACAAAAAATTGTGTAAAAAATTTACAATTTTGAAATCTACCCTATTTGTAGGGGTTTATATATATGTTATATGTTATATATTTGTGTATTAAAATGTATTCTTTACCTTTCTCTGGCTCTTTAAACGGTCACTTCCTGTTTCTGAAAGTTCATTTCCGGTTTATATTTTGGACTATAACTTTGCTTTTTATTATCGCTAAACCAAAAGGAAAGCATTTTTGGAATCCTAAATGTTTCAACTTTAATTTAAAATAATAAAAAAAGAAATTGAAAAATTTCGCAAAAACAGCGATTTGAGGGTAAGCAAATGCTTTATCAGCATGTACTTTGTCCTGGAGGTCAGAGAAAATCTTCAGAAATTTTTTCTTTGAAAATAAAATTAGGCAAAATATCGAGTGATACGTTTTTGAGCACCACCCCAACCTCTTGGTTATTAAAAAGAGGGGAGGGTTGGACAATTGACATTCCAAAAATATCTTCAGTATATGGTTTCAAATGAGAAAATTTTAAAAATCGATTCTTTGTACTGTTTTAAAGTTATACATAGCTATAGAAATATATTTATATAATTATCTAACTTCAATTTTATTTTGAAATGAACAATTCTTTTGATGAAAAGAAAGAGTGCCTCCTTTTATTTCTCAGAGAATTCTTGCAAGAAACCTACCCTCCATTCTCCTACACTATAGTGCCTAGAAGTGAATACTGTTATTATCAGCATGAAAATGATGCTTCAGAAACGGAGTACGACGATAGATGACGCTAGCGCTCCCGCCGCCGATATAGTATGTGTCATTTTCTCATGCACATCCTTTTAAATCTATTTTTCTTTGTAATAAATCAGTACTTAAAAGTTTCTAGATTAAAAATATACAAGAAGTTTTTTTTTTTCTCTAATAATGAAAATGCTGTTGAGAAAGGAATTTAAATGATTTCATGACATCTAGTCTATAATGAAATTAAACAGTTACAAACTATTATATTTAGTTATTATTGTTCTTTAATTAATTTTCTATTTAATTAAAATAGTTTTTAGATTAAAATTAGATACAATTAGAATAAGTAATTATTAACTGTATTTTTGTATCTTAAAGTACTTCTGACTAAAGGCATAATTTTGTTACATTAAGTGCCCTTCATTCTAAGTTGAGGTCTTTCTAAAGTTAATTTAATAATGGAACAAGGTTTTTATTTGTACAATATTTCGTTATATCTCAAACATTATATTGAATAGACATCATACTATGATAAATTGTTGCAAAAACATAGTTTTTTGGGGGGGGAGGGCGCTTAAAATACCCCCCTCCCCAATTTTGACAGTTTTTTAATCAATATTCATTATTACTTATTTACACTCAATTAAAGCTAAAATTATACTCCATATTTTCCCCTCAAATAATATTTAAATGTAACTGGAATATACCAGAATGTAAATTTTTTTAAGGAATCCACAAATTCATAAGAAATAATATATATATTCTACAGAGGGTGTCCCAGGATTATTGGGACAAACTTTAAGGGGAGGTAGAGGACATCACAAGGATTCAGTTTTGCATAGCAACTCGGAAACGTCATGGGAAAGTAGTATGACAGGTACAAGAAACAAAGAGACACAAGACTGAGATCCTCTGAAATAAATTGTTGGTCAAAGATATTACATAATCTGTGGTAGATGATATGTGAAATGTCACAAAAGATGGTCAAAGTTTCCATCATTGCTATCGATGCATGCTTTACACCAGGCTCGGCGAACCTTTTCACGTGCACGTGCCGAAAAATCACAAAAAATATCTGTCAACAATGTAACGTGCCAAACATACGCAAAAATAATTTTGAAGAGTATACGATGTTTATACGAAACACCGGTGTAAAATCAGTTGCTGTCATGCCTTAATAATTGAAAAATATTGAAAATCAGAATGCGATTTTTCTGTATATTGGAATCAGCCATTAAATAAATGAATATTTAATTAGTAAATAGGATTCATTTATGCGGTAGGTACTGTAATAAGAGGGGGGTGGGAATACGAGTTTTTGTTTCATTAATTTTAACTTATTATCAATGCAACATCTTTGCTATAATTTTCTAAGTTGCATTAAACAATGTACTAATAATATAGTGAGATTTTTGCTGTTTACGTTTAATGAAAAATGCTTTATATCTGGTTCGAATTTTCTTATTTTCACAAATATACATAGCTAAATTGGATCCATCTGCAATTTTATTGCAGTGACTGTCAAATGAAATTCGTTTAAAAATTACATTTTTTACATGTCGAAAACGCTGCATAGTATGACAGGAAAAGAAAAAAATTATTCTGATATGTTAATTGATGGAAAAGATAATTGCACTATTTCTGATCTGACCGTATGGATAGAATTTATTCGTTATGACACAAATAAAAAATGGAATTTATTAACGATTATGATAACGATTACCAAATTAAATTTTTTTGCGTGCCAGAAAAATTAGCTTACATGACAACTTTGGCACGTGTGCCAGAGGTTCGCAAACCCTGCTTTACATCTTCGGACCATGGATTGGCGGACTCTCACAAATACACCTGGAATTTATTGGATATGCGCAGGAGCACAGACGAGTCTTGCAAAGAGATGCACATCGGAATCCACAGGCAGTATTATAGCACATTCTTGTACATAGCACATTTCAGTGCACCCCAAAGAAATAAATCTATGCTGCTTAACCCATTTGTGCCTGAATTTTGGTTTTTTTCAAATGTTTTGGTAAAATCACTTTAAAATATTGCAAAATGAACTGGAAAAATACTAAAAAAAATTACACTTAATGTTTTTTTTTTCTTTTTTGTATTTACAGTGCACTCCAGATTATCCGGGTTAATAAGCAGGAGAGGTAGCACGGACAATCGAAAAACATGGATAATCCAAAAACTCCTTTTTATTAAAGAAAAAATCAACATCAGTACAAACATATAAAAATTACTTACTGCATGCTATATAACAACAAACTAGGAATTTTCCTTTTAATATTTACTGCTTAAAAAAATCTGTAATGCATCTTTGCTTCTGCTGTTTGTTCCTCTCTTGTCTTATATTAATAGATACTTTACAAACCGCAGTAATGTCACCGTAATCAAATTCACTTTCTTTCATATAGTCTAACAAAGTTTCTACAGATTGTAGAGCAATAGAATGAGAAATTGTATTTCCCTCATTTAGTACATCTTCTGCATCAGTACTGACTGTCATCACTATTAGATTTAACGCCACAGTTAGAAACGATGTCCTCATCTGCAAAATGCTGGAAGCCAGGCTCATATCCCCCCCCCCCCCATCCCTTTTAACCCTACCCGTCAAATAGGTTATAGAGCGTTCGATTTTACCTCTATGTACTTCAGAATATTATCAGCTAAACTGGAAAAGATTCTAATTCACATCAACATCGATTTTACATGCATGATAAGAGTGGAAATACTTGTCTTCAATTTTTTTTTGCGAGTCTGGAATGAGCACGGATAGCCCGAAAACCGGATAATCCGCGCACGGATAATCGAGAGTACACTGTATTTAATAAAATGTAAAAAAAACTACATATGAGTATTTCTAGTAGAATAATATGCATAATTAAATGTTTTGTCTATATTTATATTTAAAAAGTTTTTAAATTGTATATTATGTACTATAATTAGTATTTTTGTGAACTACAAAAAAATATATTTATTTCTTTACAGAGACTAATAACGTTATAACTATTATTAATAATAATATAAGAATAATCGTATTGCTGACTTAAAAACAATTTATTTCATAAATATCTTCAAAAGAAGATTACATAAATAATTGTCTCCTAAATTTCCAACAAAAATATGTACCCATTTGTGCCTAGAACCCTATATTTTGGACGTTACAAAAATGTATAAAAAATAGGCTTGAACATTTAATTTCGCAATTTAAAAAAATACGTATTTTAAAAAAGTCTGCAAGCTAAGATTATGACTTGCGTTTTTGGATCCTTCATAGAAAAAAAAACAAATAAACTTACTTTTTACATTTCGCCATCTTGAAAAATTAAAAATTTATAAACACCGAAAAAAGCCTTCATTTAAAGAAATAAATATCCACCTTATGCTGTCATCTCTCGGTAATAGATAAAGACATTTATAAATAATTATTTCATATAATTTTCATGTTATAAAGGAGAAGAAAAACATACTTATTCATGAAAATTTGAAACGTCCCAAAAATGGAACGCTAGGCACAAACGGGTTAACGCTAGAACTTCGGCGAGGGGTAATTTTGATCCTTGCCAAATGAATACATCTCGATTCGAACCAAAAAACTTTTTATAATACAGTAAAACATCCATAACGGACACTCCCGAATAGCGAACACTCCAATTTAACGGACAGTTTTCCAATCCCCACTCCCAAAACCTAAATTTTCGTATGTTTAACCTCTGAATAACGGACATTCCGAATAGCGGACACTAATTTTGGCAATCAAAGATGAAAAATTATTTTTTTTACCAAGGAAAAAATGGAGAAAAAAATAATAGGCCTCTAAATTTATCAGTGTGTATTATGTTTCACAAATTTAAAGACACAATTGTCAGAAATTGTCAGAAATCACAATTTGTCAGAAAATGAAACACACATTTCCGACACACATGAAGAATTAAGCGAAATAAGTGAATTAACAAAATGTATCAGGAGTGAAGAAACTGCCGAAAATTTCATTAAAATTGAGGATAAGTTACCTACTGAAGAAGAATCAGTTGATGTATGCGATTATATTCCTTTAGAATTTTCGACAAATGTTAGTGATACTGAAACTGGAGATGCTTCCTGCGATATTGAGTACTTCCAAACGACAAAATACAGTGATCAGTTACACAAATTCTTTGTAAAAAAAAAAAAAAAATGATTTAGAAGGATTAAAACTACTGACAGATTTAAAACACACATTGAAAAACAAATAACCTATAATCGCAAGGAAAAGCAAACTTTTGAAACAGATTTTTTTCGTAAGAATGTAATAAACAGTGGATAAAAGTACGCACAATTTTATTTCAGTTTTATTGCTTAAATTTTTTTTAATTTTTGATTAATCATATAATAGAGGTTTTAGGACATATAAATGTCAATTAATGAAACATTAAGCATTTCTTAGGAATTTTTTAATTTCTGAGGTTTTTCCAATAGCGGACAATTTCCGCGCTTCTGGGGTGTCCGTTATTTAGAGGTTTTACTGTATGCGATTAATATATGCTGCACAAAAATAACTTTTAATAACCAAGTTAAATAGTTCTAATTAAAAATTCTGATGTCAAATATTTTTATAAAACTTGAGTAAAATTTCCCGCCATTCTGATGTTAAATCAGGAGAGCGTGATGGACAGGGAACCGGTCCCCCACGGCCAATCCATCGGTGACCCAACACCACCTAACGGCGAACGAAGCCGTTTCCGACCATGGGTTGCTATGCAAATCTGAATCCTTGTGATGTCCCTTACCTCCCCTTAAAGTTTGTCCCAATAATCCTGGGGCACCCTGTATATGGCATATATACTGTATGGCATACAAGTCCATAAAAGTAAGTATAAATTTTAACAGTTAGCTTTACGTGATGAATATCATTAGTGAAAACATCGAATTATTATCATTATTTATTGTTTTGATCAAAGAATGATGTAAATAAAAAAAAAAAAAAATGCTTATAGTCCATGGGTTAAAATAACGTTATCAAATGATGTAAATGTTAGGGAGGGTTATTAATAAATTATTAAAGCTTTAATGAATTAAATGTTTTTATTATTATAATTATATTATAGTAAAATGCCATTCTGTATCCGTCCCTCATGCTAGCAACACCAAGGAACACGTGTCACATGAATTATTTTCAAGTAAAAATTAAAAAATGAACACGAATCGATGAGTTGAATTCAAAACAAACATTAGTCACAAAATTGCGTCTTGAACGCACCAAATCGTCTTGGAGCAGAGCTAATTTCAATGCCTGCCTACTAAAAAGGCCGTTACTATGCCGAAGTTTTCAATGTGGGAGATTGCCTGTACTTTTAATATTTTCTCTTACTCCTTAATGAGTGAAACAGAAAAAAATATGCCCTTTTCATATCCACAATTAGATTTTTTTTTTTTTTTTTTTTTTTTTTTTTTCCCTGAGCAAATTGGGAAAAATTTTTTTATTATTTTTTTCCCATTAAAATAACCATTCCATTAAAATAAGTAAGGATTTCATTAGAGAAAGGAATGATTAAAAAAATATTTTTTTTAAATTTTAAATTATCAATTTTTATTCATCTTGACTAACAAAACAGTCTGTCTGGGTAACTGTAGGCATAGTTTTCAATTTAGTTTTTTAAGCAATAATATTTAAAATTACATTTTTAACCGGTTTTATGTAATCATAAAACATAGTACTATTTTAACTGGTTAGGCTTGAAACACTAAAATATTTATTTTGTATTATTATATTTTAAGATTAAATTTTGTACTTTGAAATTGTAACCTCTGTTACTGTAACTTTTCTTATCAAATAAATGACTTCCTGAAGACGTTACTATTGCGCTTACTTGTACGTAAAAATGGTTGAAAAGATATGCTACAGCCATTTTAAAATTGTTCAACACACATATGGTCAGTGAGCTGAAATATCTAAATTCCAGATTTGTGTCTTTTCTATTTGTAACCTATGTTACGTAAATTTTAAATTTAAATATTTTCATTTTAATTAAAGTTTTATTTTTATAATGTATGAAATTAAGTTAATTTAATTTAAATAAATGCAAAATTTACATATTTTTTATAAAACTATAGAAAATACAGTTTTTTTCTGCGTTAAATGTAACATCTGCTACCTGTAACTTCGGTTACTATATATTTGTAATAGATGTAGATAAATTAACAAAAATGTAGTTTAAAATTCATATGCGTAATAAAAATCCATCAAAGGGCTTCAGTGGTGCCATTGTTTTTAGATTAATATGAATAATTGTAATATACACTTCTACAGACTAATTTGTGTTGGTAAATGTAACTTCTCTTACAAAAATGTAACCTCTATTACTACATATATAATTTTTGTTACTCTGACGTTTCTCTATTTTTTTATTGTTGTATATGGGTAGCTCTTAAAAAATGTTCCCAAAACATTAAAAGGCATCTCTTCTTTCAATATACTAAAACTATATGACCATTTAAAAATATATTTAGTACAGGGATTTGAAAATTTTGGCAATAATGCTGAATACAAGTAACAGGGGTTACATATTGTTATATAAATTAATCCACATTGCTATTTTCATTTGAATATAAAATTACATATTACATATTACATAATTACATATCTAATACACTAATAATGATATAATAAACTTGTAACGCGCGCCACCCGTTCCAAAAATAGACTCTACCAACAATCACGTGACTAGCTTCCGTGAGCTTCACCGAATAAGAAATGCAGTTAGTTCGTTAGAGTTCTGTTCTGTTTTGAGTAGTGGTAATATGTAAAAAGTTATATCCGTGTTATTATATATTAGGCCAGTGGTTAGGGAGTTGAATTCGGAAATAATTAGGGGAAAGCTGGAAATTATTTTAACCCCTTCAGTTTAGGTCTAGAATGAATATGCTACGTTTTCCCCCTCGTACTAGGTGAGCGTTAGGAATTATTCATCGATTTATAGTAAAAAAACACGTTTTTTTTAATACCATAACACTATGTCGAAAACACTAACTTTTTCAAAAACATTGTCAGTACAAATGTTGTAGAGCTTAAAACTGTGAATAAAATGAGTACCTACACTTAATACTTTTGTTGAATATTAAGGTCACAATTCTACTTTGAAGTTTTATCACCGTGGTCAGAGGGTTGAACGAAGAATTAATTAGGGGAAAACTGGAAATCCTCTTAATCTCTTCAGATTAGGCCTAAAATTAATATTCTATGTCTTTCCCCTCGTACCAAGTGAGCGTTAGGAAATATGTACGTATTTACATTCGAAAAACAGGTTTTTCCTTAATATTTTTAACAATATCTCAAAATAGTTAATTTTATCAAAAACATTGTCAATGCAAATGTTGTAGAGCTTAAAATTCTGAATAAAATGAGCACCCACATTAGTATTTTTGTTCAAAATTAAGGTCGCAATTCTAATTTCAAAATTTTGCCTTAATCTCTAATCAAGAGCTTGAAGTCCGGAGAGACCAATTTACCTAAGAATATCTCAAAACAGCTAAGTCTATCAAAAAATTGCCAATACAGACGTTGTATAGCTTAAAATTTTGAATAAAATGTATACTCACATTAATATTTTTGTTCAAAATTAAGGTCGCAATTTCAGATATTGTTAAAAATATTAAAGAAAAATGTGTTTTTCGAATGTAAATGTGTGCATATTTCCTAACGCTTGCTTAGTACGAAGGGGAAAACATGGAATATTCATTTTTGACCTAATCTGAAGGGATTAAAATGATTTCCAGTTTTCCCCTAATTAATTCTGAGTTCAACCCTCTGACCATGGGGCTAAAACTTTAAAGTAGAATTGTGACCTTAATATTCAACAAAAGTATTAAGTGTAGGTACTCATTTTATTCAGAATTTTAAGCTCTACAACATATGTAGTGACAATGTTTTTGAAAAAGTTAGTGATTTCGAGATAGTGTTATGGTATTTTTTTTTTAAAAAAAAAACGTATTTTTTTACTATAAATCAATGTATAATTCCTAACGCTCACCTGGTACGAGGGGGGAAACGTAACACATTCATTCTAGACATAAACTGAAGGGATTAAAACAATTTCCAGCTTTCCCCTAATTATTTCCGAATTGGGCCTTTTTTTTTGCTCTCCTACCACTGGGCTATATGTATTATGTGCCGTTCGATTTGTTAGGTGCCGTCTTACCAAGAATAAATAAAAAATATTTAACAAGTTATACCACGAGAAATTGATATCTTGAAATAATGTGAAATTTCTGTGTGAATTTAATTTGAGCTAGCCCGACAGACTAGAAATAAAGTTTTGATAGGAATATAAATGTTGTAAATTGAGTGAATGTTGTTCAATACAATATTCATCCCCAACCCTTTCAGGGGCAAGGTATTTCTATCCGTAAAATGCAGAAGTGAATGAAGACACCAGAATTTACAAACAAATTTATATCAAAATAAGCAAAATTAAGTTCACGTACTTAATAAAAAGAAATTTTTCATTCCAATATTCTGGCGCCTATGTGCCATTTAGGAATTAAAATTAAGTTAGGGATTAAGGCAGTTTCAGGTGACTATATTTATATCTTAACTATTAGTTTACCTATGCTGAAACTGATTTATATAGGTTGTATACATATAAACATAGAAAAAAATATATCTGGAGAAAACTGAATACTCAAAAAATAAATATAAAAATATTGGGAAAAGGACATTTTTTTTTTTTTTACCCTAATACAATCAGTTATTTATCCCCGCCTAATCCAAGCATTCAGTTTCGAAAAAGGTGGATCAATAATTTAATTAAGCACATTCGGTTTATTTCTTACATATAGGGTATTTGGAATATTCATTTAACAGTCTTCGTTCAGTTATATCTGTAACGTAACTTATATTGTTTGTCCTACAGTACAATTATTGTTTTTATCTTCCATATATTGTTGTAACATTTCACTTAAAATACTTTATATACTTGGAGCATTTCTTTCAAAAGTATTATACATTTTTTAAATACATAAGTTTCTCAATTAGCATTAAGTTACTTACGTTTATGAATAAATAATACATGAGTTATATTAGTTTATGAATCAGTTTATAAATATATAAGCGAAGTATTAATAATGAAAATTTTCTTTGAACTATAATATACAAAATATATATACTACTCGTGGCAAAAAACTTTTTCGGTAAATGTGTATAAATAATAAACTTTTATTTTTAAGGCAACACTCGAATTCTAAAGTTAATCTAGTGTAATCACTTGCGTATCTCCTCTGAGACAGCAAGTGATTGTACACTAAAAACTCCAGTGTTGGGTAGGACACGAAAAATTTCTGACGTTTGTATGAGGTACTTCCAAAACATTTTTGTCATGACAATGTCATGCTTCAAATGAAGTGAGGAGTTAAAACGCAAGAACTACAACTGAGTTTGGATGCATTAGGCTTTCCGCCTCCTCTCTGTATGGCTGTATGCTGCTTAAATCTGACAATGAGAAGTCACAAGTCAGACGTTAGGTTAGGGGAGTGGGTACTTTATTGTTGTCAGGATGATAAATAGAACTATACAGTTTTCGGAAAACATCATAAATGGAATTAGGGGAACTCGACGGTGAATGGATGCAGTAACGTGCTGTTTATGTGATTATGTGATATTTTTTTCTTTTTTTTCCCCCCCAGTAATAGTACCTTGTAGAAATAAATCATTGTACGAGTAAAAAAATTAAAGTACTTTGAAAATAATTAGATTACAAAGAATGTAAAATTGAATGCGTAACTTGAATTGTTATTGTTCAGCATATACTGAGCAAGAAGCAGGACTTCGAAAATGAAAACCTCAATGAGGAATTTTAGTAATTCTTTTTTTAAGAAAAGTTACGTACAATTGCTACAAATTATAAAGCATATTTTTGCTTCATATTATTCATCTGACAAATTACATTTATAAAATGCTTATTATTATTATATCTAGTGAAAAAGAAAACTTTGATCACTTTCAACAACCTTCGCTTTTACATGAAGTTGTGATTTGATTATTTGTTTATTATTCCGACCAAGAAATAAACAGGACAATTTAATTCCCCCTCAAAATAATAATGATAAATAGTAAAAAGAAATAATAGTTTAAAAATATAAAAACATTTTTAAGATTACCTGCGTGCTGTGACGTAGGGGGTTTAAAGAAATGTTTATTTATTTATTTTTTATAAAAAAATAAGAAATGCAGCAGATTTTTTTCAAAAAATAAAAATTGTAAAGCTTTGTATGCTAGGAGGGCATAGCATAGTGTGTGGATGGGTGTGTGTGTGTGGGGGGGGGGGGAGTAGGAGATAACTTATCTTCAGGACCGGCAGAACTTTTGGGCAAACGGGGCGATTGCCCAGGCGCTTGTTCTGTTAAGGTTCTGAGGGGACCCGCATCTTTCCGCACATTTCAAATTTATTTTCCTTGTTGCAAAGTAATAACTTTGCTTTTATTTTGATCATTTAATTTCGCATTTTAAAAGATTTTTTTTTTTTTTTTTTTTTTTCAGTGACAAAGTTTGTATGAACTAGAGTTTATAATTATCGAGAAACATATAGATACTTGACATTTCATAAATTAAAAGGGAAAAAATGTTTATATATATATTTTATATTTAAGAGAAACTTGTAAAATTTTGATAAGTCAGTTGCCTAAATAGTTGCCTACGTACTAAATGTTGCCTAAATAATTGCCTAGTCAGTTGCCTATGTAACATAAGTTTTATTATCTCTAATTTAAATTCATTCATCTGTGATATAAAGTATACAATGTTAGCTTTTTAATCATTGCAACTTTCCTGTTTTTCTACAATAATGTTTTTAATATTATATAAATATTATATAGTTTTAAATTTGCAAATTATAATCTGCAGAAATAAGACAACAGCGGATTCTTGGTTATTCGACACTTGTTTATGCAAGAAATCTGGCTAATTGGTACTGTTCCAATTCTAAACTTATGTTAATTTAAATTGGCTGCCGGACCCTTAAGCAGCGTTTAGAATGTCACTTCATATCAAACCGGATTTACAGATGCCGCTATCATTCCCGCTTTCCTTTTGCACCCATTTACAAACGCAAGCTTAAAACCCCTCCCTTGCAAAAAACCGGAAGCTGCTTAATTTTTTCTTCTGAATTATGATTGGCTGATTAGGGTACTGAGGCACAAACTTCCAGTGTAAACATACACAGAAACCGTTTACAGTCATTTTTGCGTGTGATAATCTTCGTTCTTTTGCTTTATTGAGGATTAAAATGTTTGACCGCTTAATGTTAATGCAAACTTTGATTGACATCTTTGTAACACCAGAGCCAAGACCGCCTCTAGCCAATTTTCTGCTTGAGGCGAACATTATTTTGCCGCCCTTATGACGCAATCGTTTTTTCACCATTACACAAACTTTTTTTAAAAATAAGTAAATAATATAATAACTATAATTTTTTTTTAAAGAAAACAAATATTTATAAAATTTGTTTACATTTAAGAAATTTAAAATAATCAAACTACTTAAGATATTTTGCATTAAAAAAAAAAAAAATACTACTAATACCGCTAACTTAGCATTAAATGAATAAATCATATTCTACTAGTATTTACAAGAAAGACTCATACAAAGAGTAAAACTTACACTTCAAAATCCCTTTTATAGGGGGTCCCAGAAAAGACTAAAATTCCATTTTATTTTTTAAAACGAAACTAGAATTTTAATTATTACAAATAAAATATTTTCATCTTAATTAAAAAACATTATCTATCTAAATGAAGACAGATAATGTTAAGCGAAGACAGTTAATGGCAAGCTAATGTTAAAACTGTGGGAGCATTTTTGACAAATTTCATTTTCACTATCTATGAAAATAATATTCTGGCGCCTGGGGCACAAGCCCCAACTGACCTTCTCTTGTTTCGGCCCTGACTCTGCCCGACTCTCCCCCCATGGGGTCGCCACGGCTCTTTCAGGGCCATCGCTACGAGATTTTAATGGAGGGGGGAGGGGGCCTTAAATTACCAAGTGAAATTTCAGTATCTGCCTACCCATTGGCAAACAAAAATAGACAGTTCTTGAGGTTTGCCAATTAGTTTTATAATTTTGCCAAGTTACCACAATTAGAAAATATAAATAGTTTTTATTTGTAAAAAGCTTAATAATGTCCACAATTATATTTTTAATTTTTGGCCAAGTCTATCAGAAACAGAAAGTGTATTATAGTTTTTATTAATGTTTAAACAAATTTGCCAACCAAGTTTGAAAATTTGCCAAGTGTAACAGCATTCGCGAAAGTTTTTTTTTTGTGTGTGTGGGGGGGAGACTACCCCCCCCGCCCTTAGCGAGGGCTGTGGCTAAGTTTAATAAACAGTATTGAGCCAAAACATGTCAAACATTTAATCAATCAAATTATGTGTAAAATTTGTGTATGAATTTCAAATAGCAAAATAATGATATCAGTAACAAGTTAAATATCCTTTTGAAATCGTATACACAAAACAAAATCCATTATATGTTAATTGATATAATATGTTATAAAGGTCTGCACGGGCCAACCCGACCCATAAAAACAAAAATTCGGCCAGTTTAAAAATTAAAAGTTCGGCCCGAGCCCGATTCGCCCCAGTATAAAAGTTAAAAGTTTGTCCCGAGACCGGCCCGGACTAGAAAAAAGTTAAAATTTCATCGGCCGGGCCTGAACTAATTTCTACAAAATGTTGATTTTTCGTTGACTTGGTTAAAAAATTGTCTCGTACGGGGAGTTCTGACCAAAAACACTTATCTAGTTTTTTTTTTTGTTTTTTTTTTCATGTTTATAATTTTCATTTTTATAGAAATGTCGTAGCCTGCGATATTTATTTTTTTTTAATGAATTTCTATTTGTTGTATGAAAATGTTTCAGTTATCATTAATATTGTTAATCCATATTCCATGTATTAGAGATTTAAAAATCCGAAAAATGCTGTACAGTAAAATCTTCTCAGACGGAATTGCACAGGAAAGAAAAAAAATGCGTTATAGACAAGTTCCCTTCTTCGCAGGTGTAAATATATTAAATATTCTTTTCTTACGTATTAGTATAATTCATTTTGTATGGATCAACACATTTTTCTGTTTAAGACAGCATTTCATTATAAGCAGGTTCTTTTTTCACACGTTTTACTATATTTTAATTTAGTTATATTTTAATAAGCCTAAAAATACACTATTCTTTAAAAAGAATAAATTTTAATGTTTAATTATAGAATAATGGCAATTTAGAAATGTATGCTTTTTTTTTTTTTTTTTTTTTTTTTTGTTCCAGGCCAAATTTTACTGATCTTTGAACGGACGCCGAGCAAAGACAATGATTTTCATAGTCAAAACCGGGACTTAAAATTTTGGACCGTGAAGAGTAGGAAGAATGAAACCAGTGCCGGCTCGGTACGGTTGGTTGGTTGGTTGTGTTTATGACGGCCAATTATCAACACAAGGGATATAGGCCCTAAGGGAAGGGGGAGTGCCCTCCATGGGGATCTTTATAAGGGAACCTAACCCGTATTTATGCTTGGAAAATCCAAGGTTCGAAGAAAACCACAAGAACTCCGAACGATTAGGCCGACTGGGTTCGAACCCAGCACCTCCCGTCTACCAGCTTCGAGGGCAGAATCTCTCGGCCACTGGTGGGGCGGCTCGGTAAGGAAAAAATAAGTTAGACCGGCCCGGCCCAATCCTTCAGGAAAACAGTAAGGCCCGATCCCGGCCCGGCCCGAGTGTCGTGAATAAAAATAGGCTCGAGCTCGGCCCATGCAGATCTCTGCCATGCTACCAGGCTTTATTATTATTGTGGAAAGCAACATCAGTACAAACCTTTCGTTATATATTATATTTTTTGGTTATTGCAAAGACACACCATTTCTCTCAAAAGAATCTTCTATATAGTCTGTAATAATTTACATTTTTGACTCTCATTAAAAAAATATTTAGTTACTTAAAAAAAGACGAAGTGCCTGTACTGATGTTGCTCTCATGGTATATCAATTAACATATAATTATAATACGTGCATTACAAAAAGCAGATTTTTCTGTTAATAAACTATCAAAAATCACATATTGGTAATATTTAAAAGAAAATAGCTATTAAAAATAAGGCAAATCTTTAAGACCTAATTTCCCTTTATTTTGCTTTGGGGAAGTCATTTATTACGATATCGGAATCAATATTATAAAGCCATCAGATTATCAAGCTAAAAATAAATAAATAAATAAATAGATAAACATACTGGAGCAAACTTCACAATATATTATTGAAATTAAATAGAAAAATTATGATATGCAGAGAAAATTACCTTATCATTTCAAATTATCTGTATGAAGATTTAATTTTACAATAGTAATACTATTTTCAAAAACACAACTATCAACAATGAAGTATTTAACTCTATAATAAATTCACCTTGAATTTTCTTTGTCAAAGGAGTTTTTTATATCACAATAATCAATATAGAAAATAATCTTGAAACCAAATTATTCTTACGAACATAAAATAAATAAATAAAAATATAATCGCCGCAAAACGCGGGAAAAATTCCAAAAATCCCTGTACGTAATTGCGAATAAACTTTATTGAAAAGAGAACATTTTTTTTTTTTAAATTAAAGATTAAAACCGGATTCCTTATTATTAATGTTGAAAAATCGTCGAGAAAACGAAAAAAAAAATAACCCTTTAATTTTACTACAGTGAAATTTACTACAGTGAGAGCTAAAACATTCTAACAGGAATTCGTTTTTGAATATAAAAAAAAAAATTGGCGCAAAAGAGCAACAACGCAAAAAATCGTATTGAAAATCGCGGGAGACAAAATTTAATTTATTATGCTAAATGTTTAAAACAGAATTCCTTTTGTGGTCATCAAAAAATCATCTCGGAAAGAAAAAAAAAGGGGGGGGGGGCTAAAACTTGCATTGAAAATTACAAAAACTTCCAAAATCGTGGTGGACAAAATTTACTATATTAGGCTAAAAGTTTAAAACTATTTTTTTTTCCTTAGCGATTGTAAAAAATCGCAGCAGAACGAAAAAAACCCCGCCAAGAATCGTATTGAAAATCTTATTAAAAATTGGTAAAAAATCAAAAAACTTGATAAAGTTGTAAAAAAACAGTAAATAGCGAAAAAAAAAAAAAAAAAAAAATGCATTGACAAAACTCTCAAACGATCAAAACAACAACACGCTAAAACGAGTGAACTGGCGATGTTTGTTTACCTGAAAGGGATCATGCGTAAATGCTGGATTACTGCCCTAGGAGCTAGCAGGAGTGAAAATGACCTAGGCTAGTTTCATCTTCAAACTGGCTTTTTCATTGAAAACGGGGTCGGAAATACAATGATGGTATCGGCGTGGATTGAATCAGGATTAGCGGTGGCATTGTAACATTTTATTAAATGGGAGCAGGGCTGAAACTAATGGGGGTGCAGAGGGGGCATGGGCCCCGGGCGCCAAAACGAAAGGCGAAGGGCGTCAAATGAAGATTTTGTTTATCGTTTCATACAAAAATGTATCTATATATATGAAATACAAAAAAACTCGCAAGTTAATGCTAAACCTATGGGAGCGTTCTTTTCAAGTTTGTGAAAGTGAAAGTAACGTTATAAAAGAACAAAAATCTGCAAGCAAAATCGAAAATGTAAACGCTAACCCGGTTAGAATCCAATCTCAGCTATTCTAAGCAAGAAAAAAAATCATTTAAAATTATTAATATGCAAGTGAGAAATTTTAAAAAGAACACTCCCATAGATTCAATATTAGCGATCCAGTTTCTTCGCGTGACTAGTGTAGACTCTTAACGTTCAAGCTAATGTTAATCCAATGGGAGCGTTGTTTACATATATCTTTCTAGTATTTTAATTATTATTAAATGATTTTTATTTTCTAAAGATTTTTTTCTTTTTTTGCAAAGGGTACCTGCAGTCGATAACGTTTATTATGCGCAAGGAGGGAGGGGGGGCGGGGCTCACACCAAAATCCATGTTTGCACCGTGTGCAAAAAAGGCTAGTTTCGGCCCTGAATGGGAGCCACTGAAGATAATAAACATAATTATGTACAATGAATGCAAAAGAATTGTGAAGTGTGTTTTTTATACATTTCAGTAGAAAACAAACGTATGGGTAAAAATTATTTTCTTATTAAATATAACCATAAATGATAATGATAATTGTTTAAAATCAGTTTTGTATGTATAAATCTCCAAGATTTCTATCACGGACCTAGAGCTCCACAAAGCGTTTTTTTTTCCTCAGTGCCCCGTGCACCGTTGTGCCGGTCCTGTGTAACTTAGCTTATGTAAAGTATTTTAGCGTTGTTTTTACATACAGAAAATCTTCTGTAACAAATCCTCCACTGATACTACAGGACACAAAATTTACGGACGCGACAGCGAAGGACAGAGAAAAAACGGCTATCCTGAGACAACAATAGCTTATAACTCAAGATCCAATTCATTTATCCAAAAATTAAAAACTGTTTGATTTAATATCTCTCCAATAATCATGCCTGTAAATATCATGTTTAAATGTCACTTTTATGTTTGAAAATGTGACAAAGTTTCGCGTTGTTGAGCGGAGATTTTTTTTTTTCTTTTTTTTTTTTTTTTTTTTTTTTTTGAGAATCGCCTTAAATGTGATACCATTAGTCAAAAGTCAGAAAAATGAGAGTCAGAGTGTTATATTCGATTTCAATCCCCCATTACGAAATATTCTTAAGCTGTGTGAACTATAAAAAACTCATGTTTAAATTTATTAATTTATAAAATACCATACATTAAAAATGAATAAATATTTGTTTTAATTTTATTAATGTTGCGTCCCCCGTTATATATGACACAATTTCAAACCTATGTCGCGCTCGTCGGCCTAAATGTTCGGATTTTTAGATTGCATAAATGCGAGTTAGGATACAAGGAGAGGCTACACCTGCAATTTTCATAGCACTAATAGAATCACATAGCTGCCAGTGTGTACGGTTTAGTTACCTCTAAAATTTAATACAAATTTTTGCCATATTTAATCGTTGACAGTTGTTAGACTTTTTAAACTGAATTTCTGGATGTGACTGCCAATTGTTCCCTTGCGACGACATTTCTGTGGCTGTCAATTCTTAAAACTTGGCTAAAAATGCTAACTTTGGCAACATTTTCTGAATGAATCTTTGCCTTTATAAGAAAATGGCAAACTCATTAATTTCTTAGTATCTGAACATAATCTTTAAATTTTATATTTTTACAAATATTAATGCAAACTTTTTGTATTTACGAATGAAAATGACTTCGCGAAAGTATCAGAGAAGTAGTTAGTTTGGATTTGGGAATAGCTTTCAGTATAAAAAATTCTCGTAACAAGATGTGATCCCCTCCCACACAAAAAAAAGGAAATCCATGACCCCTCTCTAAATGGTGAGCTGGATCCGCCCTTGTCATGAAGGAATGTGAGCCCCCTCTCCTCTTCCCCGCCCACATAAAAAAGACTTGACCACTTTTTATAAGGACGGCTTGGGACCGTTTCCATTACTACTCGTTTAGTCAGTGACTTATTGTCAATGTCAATCCTTTCCTATCTTAAATGACAAGCACATCATAAGCGCAACTTGGGAAGTATGAATTCAATATTATTAAAAGAAAGAGGAGAAAAAATAGTTCTCTTCTTTTCTTTCCACCAGGAACAACCCCCTTTATCACTCCCCAAATTCGTCTCAGTTTTTATCATGCTACATTTTTTCCTTTCATTTTCACCCTTTCCCAAAGCTTTCAAGCTTCAAAGATAGCCCAGAACCCTCTTGGACTCCTACTTTCTACTCTTTCACCTACAGACAATGAAAACACACCTCGCAACACACACAAATTCATTCACCCTCCTGAAACAACTCTCGCGTCTCGCCGGCCGCTTCAAAGAGACGCAAACATGACAAAATTTCGGAAAATTTGAGGTGCTGGGACAAATTGTCATAGTGAATGGGACAAATGAGGTGCTTCATGTATGAGTTACCCAACACCAAAAACTGCAGGTAAATTCAAAATCGTCGTAGGGGACATGTACATTTTATGGCCTTACCTTATATACGTTGTATACATATAAACATAGGAAAAATTATATTTGGAGAAAACTGAATACTTAAAAAATAAAATTAAAAATATTGGGAAAAGGACATAAAAAAATTTTTTTGACCCTAATACACTCAGTTATTTATCCCCGCCCAATCCAAGCATCCAGTTTCGAAAAAGGCGGATCAATAATTTAATTAAACACATTCGGTTTATTTCTTCCATATAGGATATTTGGAATATTCATTTAATAATCTTCATTCAGTTATATCAGTAACGTAATTTATATTGTATGTTCCACGGTGCAATTATTATTTTTATCTTCCATATAATGTTGTAACATTTCACTCAAAATACTTTATATACTTGGAGCATTTCTTTCAAAAGTACTATACATTCTTTAAATATATAAGTTTATGAATTAGCATTAAGTTACTTACGTTTATGAATAAATACTACATAAGTTATATTAGTTTATGAATCAGTTTATAAATACTATATAAGCGAAGTATTAATAATGAAATTTTTCAATGAACTATAAAATACAAAATATATATATACTACATGTGGCAGAAAACTTTTGCAGTAAATGTGTATAAATAGTAAACTTTTGTTTTGGAGATTCGACTCGGACTTTATAAGCCAATCTAGTGCAGGGTTGGCGAACCTTTTAGTTGCCGCGTGTCAAATTTGATCAAAAAATATTTTACGTGACTATGACGTGCCAACTAAAAATAACATTTAGTAGGTGGAAAAACCATGCCTTAAAATAACTTAAAATTTTCTATTATGATTTAAAAAATAGGAGAAACATACATGTAGGTATTATACACTATAATAATTATGCAAACAAATACATTTTAGAAATTTATATTTTAAAAAATAATAATGCGATGTAATTTGATTTCTGTTGTTACATCTTAATATCGAGTTAATTTTAACGCAAACTGAACCGGATTTGTCTGATAAGTGCTTTCAGCTTGAGTTTTGGTATTATTCATTTGTGAAAACAGTGTTTCGAAAGCACAGATAGGCAGAAAAACTATTACAATGACAAACGTCCGTTTCTTTGAATAGCTCTGAAATAAATTCCAAAGTTGCCATAATTTTACCATCGGAATTTAGTAACGTCTAATAACCAATTCTTGCCGATTATTTTCAAATATCGTCTTTGTTTGAAAAAAAATTGACACCATAATTAATTAGATTGTAATATAATATGCTGTAATTAATTTTTTCAGTATCCCTTTATCGAGTTTAACAAATATCAGTCGCGATTTTTTGTAATCTCACTTTATTTTGATTTAGAGCCACAAGAAAGGCCGTGCTAAAACTAATCTTTCTCGTGCCAAATGTGGCACGCGTGCCATAGGTTCGCCATCCCTGATCTAGTGTAAACAATTGCGTCTCTCCTCTTAGACAGCAAGTGATTGTACACTAAAAACTAAAAACTGAAGGTAAATTCAAAATCGTCTAGGGGAAATGTACATTTTACCTTACAAAAGGGTCTTAACTTATATAGGTTGTATAAATATAAACATAGAAAAAATTATATTTTGAGATATCTGAATACTTAAAAAATAAAATTAAAAATATTGGGAAAAGGACATTTTTTTTTTTTTTTAAACCCTAATACAATCAGTTATTTATCCCCGCTCAATCCAAGCATTTAGTTTCGAAAAAGGCGGATCAATAATTTAATTAAACACATTCGGTTTATTTCTGCCATATAGGAAATTTGGAAAATTCATTTAATAATCTTCGTTGAGTTATATCTGTTACGTAACTTATATTGTTTGTAGTACAGTGCAATTATTATTTTTATCTTCCATACAATGTTGTAACATTTTACTTAAAATACTTTATATACTTGGAGCATTTCTTTCAAATATACTATACATATTTTAAATATATAAGTTTATGAATTAGCATTAAGTTACTTACGTTTATGAATAAATACTACATAAGTTATATTAGTTTATGAATCAGTTTATAAATATATAAGCGAAGTATTAATAATGAAATTTTTCATTGAACTATATTATACAAAATATATATACTACTTGTGGCAGAAAACTTTTGCAGTAAATATGTATAAATAATAAACTTTTGTTTGTAAAATTACACTCCAATTCCATAAGTCAATCTAGTGTAATGACTTGCGTCTCTCCTCTGAGACAGAAAGTGATTGTACACTAAAGATTAAAAACTGCAGGTAATTTCAAAATCGTCTAGGTGAAATGTACATTTTACCTTACAAAAGGTCGGGTAGAAGATTTTATTCTGTTAATTTGTTTATACTGAGGCAAGCATGGAAAGACCGAGCTTTCTAACAAAATTTCTTACGGCTGAATTTTCTGCGGAAAAACAACAACAAAATTTTGGGTCTTTTTTTGTATTTCTTTTAAATATATCGAGACACGTTGGCATAGCATATTATTTGCCAATTACAATATTAAAGAAGACAAAATTCTCTATAACTTTCATATTTACAACTTTTTTATGCACTCAATAGCAAGCGAAGTACGCCATTTCAAAAATAAGACAATTTTTTTCAATTTTCTTAAAAACCGTGAAAAGACGTAGTTCTGCCCCGATTGTTCAAATGTTTCCCTCGGATTTAAACGTGAATGTCAACTTGTATATATTGATAGCAGTAAATTATGTGTTTCAGTGCCAAAGCTAGCCTTTTTTGCACCCGTGGCAAACATGGATTTTGGCGCCCCCGCCCTTCTTTTAAAAAGAAAATTTACCACGAGAATTTTAATAAATCTCTAATAGCCGGATTTTGAAAATTTTAAGTGTGTAATCATCAACTACGTAATGCTTAACTTCGTAATCAGCTTTGTCAAATACTGATTCATTAAAACCTTGAAATCCGAAACGAAAAGAGCCGAAATACATTCCGCTTTAAACAGATTTCCATCTTAGCAGGTATTACTGTTCGTATTCTTTTTCTTGAAAAAAAAAAAAATATATATATATATATATATATATATGTATTTAAGACCGGATTCCGTCTATACTGATGGTAATTGTAGTATTGAGGCTTTTAAAGTCACAGTTATATGCATTATGGGACCAAAATTAGTCACACAAAAACATTTGCAAAGTAATATTAAAGCTATGGGAGCGTTCTTGACAAATATCTCGCTCGCGTTTTGTTACTTTTTTTTTTTTTTTTTTTTTCATGGGATACCTGAGATAAATATCTAATGTTGGCTTTTGTATTTTTTCTTGTTTGGTTGCCCCCCCCCCCCCCCACACACACACACCCTTTTTTTTATTTTTTTTATTTATTTATTTATTTATTTATTTATTTATTTTATTTTATTTTTTTTTTTTTTTTTTTTTATATATTCGGACACTTTTATTTTTGGAAAACTGTTTGGAACCCATTCTGAAGTTTGAGCTTTAAAGCAATTAATAGATAATCTTAAAGTTTTATATATTTTTGCATGCTAAAATGATATAATCTCTTGTTATATTTACTGATATAAGTGGAAAAAAAATTGACAATATTTTTTAAAACTAATCTTTTAAATATGTTTCTGAAACTAGTGATCTCAAATATTTTATTGGCAGAATTTTTTAATTTTACAAGGAGATAAATGCATAATATTAGTTAGTGAAATAATTTGTTGTCATTTTTATTGTAGCTATTTTATAAGGTAAAAGTATTTCTGACATAAAAGTTATTTATTTTTTGAGACACCCCCCCCCCCCTTTTTTTTTTATATGGAACTACAATCCAATGTTTGCATAGCTGCCAACTTTTACGCTTTCTTCCTACCACTAAAATTTTATAGTAAATATTGTATTATTTAATCCTCGAAATCTCACGATTGAACAAGGTGAAAATCTCTATTAAATTTTAATGGTAGCGAAAAAGCGTAAATGTTGGCAGCGATGTGTTTGCTATCTTTAAAACAGTAAAACATGTGTTATCAATAATTGGAAAATAAAATATAGCATTGTAGTGTGGAATAAAATATGTTTTTCGCAAATTTTTATACTTATCCCATTGATAGCTGGAAAAATATGTATGCATTATAAAAGTTATTTAAATTATTAAAATTAAACAAGAATTCTTTTTTAATTGAAACTATCGTCCCAATAAGTTACTAAATATTGAAGTATTCTTTTAAACAAAGCTTTGAAGTTAACATTATTTACACTTTAAGTTACTATCTAAAGATAAAAATTGTCTCATTCATCTACACTCTGCCCTACTTTTAAAGTTATTTAAATTTATTGAATATAAAATGTCTGTTGAGATGAAAATAAAGACCTGAGTGTGCAAATAACAGATAATTTACTGCTACCAATTTTTAAAAGTCGACATACACGATTAAATCCGCGGGGAACATTTGAATAATTGAGGCAAAACTACATTTTTCACGGTTTTTAAGAAAATTGAAAAAATTGTCCTATTTTTGAAATAGCATACTGCGCTTGCTATTGAGTGTATAAAAAAGTTGTAACTGTGAAAGTTGTAGAGAATTTTATCCTCTTTGATATTGTAACTGACAAATAATATGCTATGGCAACGGGTCTCGAGATATTTAAAAGAAAAAAAATGTCTTAAAATTTTGTTGTTTTTTGGCCACAGAAAATTTAGCCTTAAGAAATTTTATTAGAAAACTTGGTTTTTCCATGTTGGAAAAACATATTTAGTCAGTAGTATTTAGTCAGTAATTCATATTTAGTCAGTAACTTTAAGTGTATGCAATGTTAATTTCACAGCATTGTTTAAAAGAATACTTTAATATTTAGTAACTGATTGGCACGAAAGTTTCAATTAAGAAAGAATTCTTGTTTAATTCTAATAATTTTTATAATGCATACATATTTTTCCAGGGATCAATGAGATAGGTATGAAAATTTGTAAAAAACGTATTTTATTCCAGACTACAATGGTATGTTTTATTACTCATTATTGATAACACATGTTTTAATGTTTTAAAGATAGCAAACATTGGATTGTAGTTCCATATAAAAGGGGAGGGGGGCTACAAAAAATAAATATCTTTTATGTAAGAAATACTTTTACCTCATAAAATAGTTACAATAAAAATGACAACAGATTATTTCACTAACTAATGTCATGTATTTATCTCTTGTAAAATTTAAAAATTCTGTCAATAATATATTTGAGATCACTAGTTTTATAAAAATATTTAAAAGATTAGTTTTAATAAATACTGTCAAAAAAATTTCCACTTATATCAATAAGTATAACAAGAGATTATATCATTTTAGCATGCAAAAATATGTAAGACTTTTGGATTATCTATTAATTGCTTTAAAGCTCAAACTGAAAAACTTATATTTTGTTTTTGAAAAATATACTTTATGGAATATTCTAATCTTCTGTAATATGTACTTGAAACTATATCTGTTTAATGATCTCAGTGATACCATTTATCAAAAGAAATACCAATTTATTTAGGATTGAAGACCATACAACCATTTTTGTTTTCGCATTGATCCCCTGTCTCATTCAACTCCACTTTCCCTACAGAAAGAAAAAAGATACGCAGTATGACTGCATAAGCTAAAAGAAAAAATGTATTTTCATAATAATAATAAATTCTACAGGACTATTTAGCAATATTTTTTTCTATTTGATAGATTTTTTTTTCTCTCTGTTGTAGGATTACTAGCATCCCGTTTCAAAGAAATAGCCTTATCTAGAATAAAAGAGATATCTGGATTACAGGTGTCGCATTATATAGGGAAAATTTTATTGTTCCTACCAGAACCCTTAATGAGTTACCTTCATGATAATTTTATTTAACATATTCTAAAGGTGAGTGCGATGAAGATATTATTTTCAAAATAGTGGTAGGAACAATAAAATTTTCCCTATAGAATGCGACCCCTGGGATTATGTTCGCCTAGGGATTATGTTCGGCTATAAAGCCGAAAATGTACAAAAGTACAAAATTAGATATTGATCTCAGGTATCCCATGAAAAAAAATATATATATATTTAAAAGTAATAGAATGCAAGCGAGATATTTGTCACGAACGCTCCCATAGGTTTAATATTACCTTGCGAATGTCATCGTGCGACTAATTTAGTCTCATAATTCATATAGCTGTGACTTTAAACGCCTCAATACTACAACTACAGTAAAATCTTTGAATATGAAATCTGTATATACGGAATCCGGGGTTAAAAAAAAAATATTTTTTTTCAAGAGAAAAAATATGAATACCTGCTAAGATGGAAACCTGTTTAGCGGAATATATTTCTATTTGGCTTTCAACGTTTCAATGAATCAATATTTGAGAAAGCCGATTGCGTATATAATGATTACACACTTAAATTTTTTTTAAATCTGGCAATTGGAGATTTATTAAAATTCTCGTGGTAAATTTTTTATTTAAGTGTGTGTGTGTGTGTGGGGGGGGGGGGGGGTCAGCCAAAATCCATGTTTACCACGGGTGCAAAAAGGCTAATTTTGGAACTGAAAAACATAATTTAATGCTACCAATATATAGAAGTTGACATACTCGATTAAATCCGTGGGAAACATTTGAATAATCGGGGTAGAACTACGTTTTTCGCGGTTTTTTAAGAAAATTGAAAAAATTGTCCTATTTTTGAAATGGCGGACTGCGCTTACTATTGAGTGTATAAAAAAGTTGTAAATATAAAAGTTGTAGAGAATTTTATCTTCTTTTTTATTCTATTCTTCTTCTGACAAATAATATGCTACGGCAACGAGTCTCGAGATATTTAAAAGAAAATCAAAAAAAGCCCCAAAATTTTGTTGTTTTTTGGCAAAAGAAAATTTAGCCTTAACCCCTTGGGGACGAGCGACACGTATACGTGCCGCATGAAGCGCTCAGAATCCTTGTTTTTCCTCACCAGTAAAATTTTACTACAAAATTTGCCTTATAAAATCAGCGCATTTTCTCGATTCAGGAAGACACAAATTTCTGTTTCTAAAAAACGGTGAGAAAAGATTAAAAGTTTCGTAAAAGGCTCCCGTCCCGAAGGGGTTAAGAAAATTTGTTAGAAAACTTGGTTTTTCCATGCTTGACTCAGTATAAACAAATTAAAAAAAATAAAATCTTCTACCCGACTTTTTGCAAGGTAACCCCCCTTTTTTTTGGTACATTTCCCCTGAACTAAAATTGAGATACAAACAAGTTTTAGATGATAGAACACCTAAATTTTGGAGGCTTCACGGAACAGAGGTGGACAAGTAATAAATCGAAGACACTAGCTATAGTGCCTAGAAGTGAATAGTGTTATTATCAGCATCAAACTGATACTTCAGAAACAGAGGAAGCGTTAGATATAGCGCTCCCGCTGCGGCTATAGTATCTGTCATTTTTCCAAGCACATCCTTTTAAATCTTTTTTTTTTTTTCTGTTATAAATCAGTCATTTAAAATGCTCTAAATCTAAATTAAAACAAGATTTTTTTATCTTCTTATAATGAAAATACAGTTGAGGAGGAATTTAAATTTCATGACAACTAGTTTGTAATAAAATTAAACAGTTACAAACTGTTTATTTAATTATTCTCCTTTAAAGAATTTTCTATTTAATTTATATTCCTTTTTTTTTAGTTAAAATTAGATAAAATCAGAATAAATAATTATTATCTTTATTTATCTATTTTAAAGTACTTCTGACTAAAGGCATACTTTTTTAATATTAAGATTAATTCTTCCTAAGTAAAGGTCTTTCTAAATTTAATTTAATAATACAACTCATATTCAAAATATTAGAATAATTACTTTTTTTTTTTTTTACAAATTGAAAATATCGTTTGGTAATTTAATGTCTTTTAATGCAAATATGCAAACGATATTTTCATTAAGAACTTATTGTTGACTAAACTTATTTATTATCTTAAAATTAATAACATTTTGGAAAAGATTAATTGAAAAAAAAATATTTTGAAAAGTCAAAATATTAGAATATTTATTCAAGTGATTCAAAATATTAGAATATTTCACATTATTTCTCCTTTAACTATCACCAATTCATAACTGGTGGCATCATTGATTAAATTCAGACGATTTTATTTAAAATCAGTATTCTTTTTGCAGATTGTTTGCTTTTTCGTCTTAAAATGGGTCGTGTGAGGGATATTCCTGAATCTATTAAACTTCGCATTGTTGATTTTATTGAAAAGGTAAAAATCAATGTTATATAGCAAATTATTTACATTGTTCACAATCAAGCGTTAGTAAAATACTAACACATTATTAAAAAAATGGAAAATTTCAAAATAATCGCCGAAATAGCGGTCGAAAACCAAAAAAATCTGCTAGAGATCACAGGAAACTGGAGCGTATAGTTAAGAAAAACCGTTTTAAAAGTGTGTGATCCTTGCATCGAAAATGGAAAGAAGAAGGAGTTGAAGTTTCTACCTCGACAACATTAAGACGTCTCCATAAATTTAAATTTGAATCTCGTGTACCGAAAAAAACCTCTTATGACTGCAAAACAAAAGCGTATAAGATTGAATTTGTGTAAATCAAGACGTTTATGGAGCGAAGAAGATTGGAAAAATATATTATTTAGTGATGAAAGTATGCTTTGTGTGTCCAATATGTGTTAAGAAAAGGTATTGTGAATATGCCTTCCGCACTTAGTGATCTGGAAATTCAAGTGGGGGTACTCCAAGACAGATCGTGATGCACCTGTGATACCTGTAAGCTGTACTGTTGTAAACGATGAGCACGACCACTAGAATAATGATTGATATCTCCGATTTCTGTGTTTCCCAAATCAAAATCGAGTTCGAGACAGAATTAATGTTGTAAGATGACTAAAAGTAAACTTTACGTGAAATAGTGAAAAAAATTCTCAAGTTTTTCTCTAAAAACGTTGAATATTGCAATCAAAGACTTTGGGTCTCGTTAAGTAATTTGCCAGGACCCTGTGCGACATTGCGCCGACGCTGTATGTACCACTCGTCACTCGTCGTCCAGTCTTTTCAATCCAAATAAATAGTTAAATATGAACATGAAGGTGCTGAGCTGAATGCGAAAGAAACAATACCCAGCAAATAGCGCTAAATCACCTTAAGACAGTGCTAGTTCAAGTGCCTTCCTACAAAAGGCGCAGCACGCACGTGTCAAGCTTACCTTCTAAGACAGGGGTCAGCAAGTAGTTTTAAATGGGGTCCGAATACTTTTAAAAATTTCTATCGACGTCTTAAAAAACCCCACATAAGTTATATAAGTACAGTAGAACTTCTTTTATCCAAAACTCTTTTAACCGAAACTCTCGGTTAACCGAAATTCATTTTTAAAGGCTTTTTTTTTTTTTTTTTTTTTTTTTTTTTTTTTTAAGTATTGCATTCCTTGTATGCAAAATCCATTTTCAAGGGGTTTTTTTTTTTGTTTGTTTTTTAACTATAATATTCATTGTGTGCAAGCGGTGCATTCCAAACTACGAGTACATATAAATATTTTCGATTCCCTTTCTTAGAATTCCTTTGAATTTAACTTGAGCTCACGTAAGCTGCTGAGTGGAACGAACAAAACAAACGATAAAAACGAACAAATTAGCAATTCAGAAGCTTTTGAATGTTTTTCAAAAGGTTTGGCATGGCTGGGACATCAGAAAGACTGTGGCACTCGTGAACTAATAATATTAAAAAACTTCCTGATAGAGTTTCAAAGCAAAGACAATCGAAACTCCGACAACAAAACATTGTTTCAAACTCTTATTAAATATGTAAAAGGTACTTAATTTCAAAATTAAAATTCAGGTAATTTATTCTTGCTTCTATTTTGTTACTGCTTTATTTTTATTAAGCACTTGTTACCATAATAAGAAATAGCGCATATATTTCTTCTTAATGTTAAAATTGAGGCATTCTCGATTATCCAAAAATTTCGATTGTCCGAAAGAGGGTCGGTCCCAATTACTTCGGATAATCGAGGTTCTACTGTACTTATTACTTTTAATTTTTTATTTTTTTACACACACACATATATATATATATATATATAATAGAAAAGTCAGGTATTCGTTTAGAAAAATTACTATATACACACGTGTACATTCTGAAATTTTTTACCTACGCATAACAAAATAGAAAAGGCAGGCATTTGTTAAAAAATTAATGCGTAAAATTACACTTGCGGTCTTGAGCCAATTTTTTATAGTTTGGTTCACGTGGTGAACAGCTAATGCGAATAATTAAAATTTTCTGATATTTCAGAGCTTTAGTTTTTGGTAAAATAATTTAATAGTCCAAGCAATAGGGGATTTTACCTGGCAAATTTAATGGTAGTCCTGGAAGTCGGCTTACTTTATGTGTTTTGGGTCGCTGAATCCGAATTTGTAACTTTCCACCAAAATTTCCCCCGGCAATCGCTCCCCCAAATTTCGGTCAAATGCCCTCCAAAAAAGGTTTTTATTTAAAAAATCAATTTTTTATTGTTTTAGAGAAAAAGTATTTAGAAATTCAGGAAGTAGACAAAATTTGCAACAAATTAGATGTATGACATTATGACTTAGGATGAAGGGGAAGGGGGAATCTGCCTCGGAACATGCGCGCGGTGCTGCGTGAACTAAGTTGCGCAATTCCACTTAACCACTCACACATTTACATTCGCCCTCCCATCTCCCGTCCGAACCTTCTCTATAAGGTTTACTTTAAGTTTTTTGGGTCGCTGAATCCGAATTTTTAACTTCCCCCAAAATCCCCCCCCCCCCCCCCAAATAGTTGTTTGTAACTTAAATTTCTTATTGTTTTAGGGGAAAAGCATTACGAGATTCAGAAACTAGACAAAATTTGCAACGAATAGTATATATGACATTATGACGTAGGATGAACGGGGAGGGAGAGGGCTACCTCGGAACATATACTGCGGCGCACAGTGGACCCCAAAACCTGGCCAAAAATGCAAAAATTAAAATTTCGTCAACAATTGTACAAATCATATTTTTTAATAGCTAACTAATTGGTGCATCGATCTATGTCTATTTTAGGAACCTGAGTTATATCCGGTGGCTCCTGGCCTCAGCTGAAGAGGAAGTTTCTTTCTGAGAAGACGTGGTTTTTTGTTGTATTTTGGCATTGTTGTTATGTTTAAATATATTTTTTTTTGTGGCTGAATGAATTATTGAATTGAAACTAAACAGAGCTTACGTGTTTAACAAAGGTCAGAAGTTAGTGTTAAACTATGTGTTAATTTAAATAGTTTCGTTTTTAATGTAATAAAAAAAACATTAAATGTGTAAAAGGGTTATTTTTAAATCATTTTTGCTTCTAATTTATACATATCGAAAGCTTTTTAAATATGTGCCGCGCTTTGCCCATCCATGTTTGAATTATAATCGTATTGGTCATAGTCTTGAATGTCAATTTCTGCAAAAAAATCTTCCGCAAATTGTTGCCATTTTTTTATAAAATTTTTTTTCGGGATGACTGTTTAAATGCTCTGTTTTGGGGGCACCGAATTGAAGAGATAAGAACTATATATTTACTGTCGTATGACAGGTTTTTAGCTCGCAGGATATTACCGGAAAGCTTTTGCACCTACATATTGCGTCTTTATGTATGTACGTATGTAGGTACGTACATACGCACGCAACGCGATATCTTTTGATAGAAATATCCGATCGCCTTCAATTTGTAAATACATATTTATTGAAAGAGGTTTCCCTAATTAGTTCTTGGGGCTCATGTGTGTAACATAAGAAGAGAAAGGAGGGAATTAACCCTTTCGAGGGCGGTGTCCTTAAAAAGGGACACCTAATTTTAATTCCAAAACTGACAAGAAAATTTAATTAAAATTTTCCTTTTATAATGTACGTGAATATAAGCAACTTCATATTTTCTAATAATTCCGTTTATCAACTAAAAAGAGCAAGCCATACAGTAGCGAGACCCTACAACTTCTTCTTCCAGCAAGGTCTGATGGTAGTCCCGATAAAAGCCAAGAAGAGAGTGATGAAGAAGATGAAGAAGAGTTCTGAAGAATCATTTTGAAACTGGTAATATATTAAATACATTCAAAAACTAGAAATCTATACTATATAGACTCCACTTTACTGAACCTACTATTAAATATAACACTATTAAACATAAATTAAATGCAATAATAATTATTAAATGTAAATAATAAGTTTTATATATAGTAAAATTAAATACATTTAATTAAACATTAATAGTGAATAAGACAAACCTATCAACAATTACTTTCCTCTTAAAAACAGTAAATAGTTAAGGTTACAAGTCGCTCAACTTCCAAACTCCCTTCGGTAATGTTAAGTCAATGGACGTGGGATTTATTCGTATTTTTAAAATACCTACTTAGTAAATTAATATTTTAACTTCTTTTTTCTTTGTGCTCTTCTTAAATGATGACTCTTTTTTTTCTTAGTTGTCAAAATATTTATAAAATGTATATTTATTATTATGTGAAATGTTAAAATCTTACTTACACTTTTAAGATATAAAATATTAAACTAAGCTATGGATTTGTATGTATACTTCATAGTATGCTAAAAGTTAGTTCAGTGAAACGCATAGCACAGTTAAAAATGTCCATTCAGCCATTTCCGTGAATAAACGGAAATGTACTTAAGAACTTTTGTGCAGCCCTGTATATGATTTATAGAATGTATCCACACCAAGTAATATTAAAAAAACTGTTCTATTTTAAAACGCCTATCACAACTACAAACGCACTTCCAGCAATTATTGGTCATAGACTTCAATAGTTAAATTTATTCTTCCATTCCAAAATGCCATATCCTTTTGTGTGTCCCTGTAAATGAACGATATATTCTATGCACACCATATTCTACAATAAGTGCCTTTTAGTACACCTTAGTGATGTATATAAATTTCAGCACATTTAAAAGTGTGATATCATTAAAATACAGAGCAAACGATTTTTCCCCATAGACCATAATGTAAGGGAATTATTTTGGGTGTCTCTGTAAATGAACCGTAAAGGCTATAGAGTTCATTTACAATACCAAACATGCCATAGGTATACCCAATAACATCTAATAATTTCAAGCCAATCGGACTATATTTACATCGAAAAATATTTTTGACCAGGATTTCGGGTCAAATACTCCACTGTGCGGCGCAACGTGCACTAAGTTCTGAAGTCCAAGTAATAGGGGATTTTACCTGGCAAAATTAATGCTAGTTCTGGATTTGGACTTGCTTTATGTTTTTTGGGTCGCTGAATCCGAATTTCTGACTTCCTACCAAAATTTCACCCGGCAACCCCCCAAAAAATTGATTTTTTGAAAAAATTTGGTTTTTGAGAAAAGCGCGCGGGGAATTTCCCGAGGCAGTCCCCTCTCTTTCCGTTTATCCTACGTCATAATGTCATATATCTTATTTGTTGCAAATTTTGTCTAGTTTCTGAATTTCGTAATGCTTTTCCCCTAAAACAATAAGAAATTTAAGTTAATAACAACTATTTTTTTTTTGGGGGGGGGGGTTCGAGGGGGAAATTTTGGGGGGAAGTTGAAAATTCGGATTCAGCGACCCCAAAAACTTAAAGTAAACCTTATAAGGAAAGTTCGGAGAGGAGATGGGAGGGCGAATGTAAACGTGTGAGTGGTTAAGAGGAATTGCGCAAATTGGTCCACGCAGTACCACGCGCATGTTCCGAGGCAGATCCCCCTTCCCCTTCATCCTAAGTCATAATGTCATGTATCTAATTTGTTGCAAATTTTGTCTACTTTCTGAATTTCTAGATACTTTTCCCCTAAAACAATAAAAAAATTGATTTTTTTAATAAAAACCTTTTTTGGGGGGCTTTTTACGAAAATTTGGGGAGGTTGCCGGGGGAAAGTTTGGTGGGAAGTTACAAATTCGGATTCAGCGCCCCAAAAAACATACAGGAAGCCGATTTCCAGAATTACCATTAATTTTGCTAGGTAAAATTCCCTATTGCCTGGACTATTTCCTATACATACGTGAAGACAAACATCCTAGCCAGGTTACTAGGAAGTTTTTGCAATTTTCATAAACACAGCCAGTCATTTCCTTCCGTCCCACCGCCGCACCTGTGCTCTAATGCAGTATTTTGCGTTCCACATCATACCAACTATGCATCACCATTAAAAAATCAAATTAATTGCAGTATTGCTTGTAAAATATAAGAAACATTAATAAGGCTATCGCTCTTTGTATCTATTATATGTACAGATATTAATAAATTATTTATTCAAATGGAAAATTTTGGCGGTCCAGGTTTTGACCTTCCGCGGTCCGCCTGTTGCCGACCGTGGTTGTAAGAGGTTCTGTTTGCATTTTTAATATTTTCTCTTATTCCTAAAAAAAAAATATTCTGTTATCCCCGCCCAATCCAATCATTTATTTTCAAAAAAGGCGGACCAATATTAAAAGTTAAAATATTGGATTTCCTGAAGGTAGGAAATTTGAAACGCACGTTTCAGAATGGTCCTCATTTATATGCAGTAGGGGAGATGGGGATGAATGGGACATTTTCACAAAAATATTTATTTAATTTTTTTTTTTATTTAACTTATTATCAATATTATATATCACATTTCATACATTAGGTATTTGACTACATATGGGCGATTCTCAAAAGGTGGGCACTGGACACAAGTCATAACTTTAAGCCTTTGAAACATAACTTTAATTATCATTGACTTTATTTTTTTTTACACTGAGTTTTTAATTCTATTCAGAGATAGAATATGACATAATTTATTGTAAAAGCTTTGTATAAATATCTGAAAATTTTATTATTTTATGCTAAAGAGGCCAATTTCGGACATTCATAACGTTAACTGCTCCAATGTACTACCAAGAAAAAGAGTTTTAACTTTTTTCCAGGTGGTTCTAATGGTAAACAACGAATGCATAAAGGAAACGGACGATTTTTTGATAATTTCGTTAAGAGATGGCAGGTTGATTTATTGCTTTTTTGAAGATAGAAGGACTTTTCTATAAAGCATTTTTCTGTATTTTATTATGTCCGAAAGTAACGTACGTAACAAAGCATTTGATTTTATTATTATTATTACTGGATAACAAAAAGCTAATTATACATATATATATATGCGTACTGACACATTTAGTACATTCTTAGTCTTAAGAATTTTTTAAATACTAAGAGCAACGTCCAAAATCTTTAAGTCTAAAATCTGCAAATGTCCAAAATTTGTAACGTACACAACTGCTAATTAAATGCTTTAATCATTAATTTTCCAGAATAGTTGCTGTCTTTTAATGTTTGTGTATAATTTTGTAGACATACTATTAAAATATTTATATATTATATTTATAGACAAAATACTATACTATTAAAAAAAATTGGCCTTAAATTTGAAAATTTCAAAAATTACATATAGTTAACGTTTAATGATCCCACCTTTTGAGAATCTCCCATATATGAACAATATTTATTTTAGATTATGATTTATTCAGAAAAATATTATGAAATAAAAAAAGTTCCTCCTTGTCCCAATCATCCCCACAGCACGGATGAATTGGGACACTAATAGGGATGGGACACAAAGATTTTCCTCCCTGTATTCAATTTTACCAAATTAAAATTTATAATTGTAAACTTATATGTAATTATATTTGTAATATGTGATTTTACAGCACGAATCGATATGTTTTTTTTTTTTTTTTTCAATAACTTCTTTTATTGCAGTTTTAACTTTTAATGCAGACTTTGGCTATCAATCAGTTCTTTTTTTCCCACTTATGAGGCCTTTTAAATTTTAAATGAAAGTGCAAAATATTTTTAAATATGGCATAGCTAATAATTTTCAATCATAACTTATTAATAAATATTAATTAAATGTATCTCAGAAACATGCACAACTGAAATTATGTTAGGGGTGGGGATTTATTTATGCAACATTTCAAAATTCAATATAATTTCCCCCATTTGATCAATAAACATACATTATTTTTAACAATTTTATCTGTTTTGATAAAGTTTCAGTACAATTTTTTTGATAAACCATTAATATTTATTACAATGCAATGAATAACACTCAGAAATTTTGAACAATAACAACTTATATAATACTATTTAATACTTCCTATTAATATTAATATTTAATACTAATTGACGTAATTATTAATTTATCAACTTATATAATACTATTTAGTTAATAAATAAAATTTCCAATATCTGTAGAGATGAATGAGACAGTCCCATTCATTCCCATTTGAAATGTCCCAATCATCCCCATGATGCATATATTCAATTGTCAGCCATTTTGCCTCGGAAATTATTTTGTCACAATAGTTACTACTCATTCATTTTAATTATCGATATTGAACCTTGAAATAAATAACTACAACATAGCTTAATTTTTTATAGTGAATAAGATATTTCACAGCTTCAAATGTTAAAAAAACTTACTTTTAAGCAGAGATTTCAGAAAATGCAACTTTGAAGGAAAATGAAATCAGCAATGTGGTCCTACTTTTAGTTCTAAAGCACACTGTGGTACAGCTTTATATGGGGATAAGATGCAATTTAAAATAAATATTTATTGCCTGAAATATTGGGAACATCCCATCCATTCCTTGCCCCATTCACCCCCCCCCCCCAACTCCCCTATATAAAATTGCTTGCTTATATTTCAAGGTAATTATTCTATTCATTTACAAAATTGCATTTCACTTAAATTGCGTATACACGTACAATTTTGTTCGAAAGTACCATATGTATTTTGAAAGTTCCCGAAATTATAAGATAAGAATAAAGGAAACTGTTATTTAATTATAAAATTACGAAATATGTATATTTTTAACCAAAATTGATTTAACAAAATGAGTTAAAAAAAAAAAAAAAACTTCGATTTGATATCCGTATCCACTAAGAAGGCATATTAATCATAATCATGCCTCGCAAGAGACAAAGCGACCATTGTGCGGCAAGTGATTTTGTTTATTTTATTTGTTGAAGCTTGTACGCAGATATACATGTTTGGAACATCACTTTCAGAGTCTTCGTTCAGTTATATGTGTAGTACAGTCAGTCAGGGTAACTTTGATCCGCATTTTCTCTATTTTCATATGCCACACTCTTATTTGAAGAATATTGTCGCAACTAGGGGCATAAAAGAGAAGAAATTATCCTAAATTATTGCTTGACTATAAAAAATTAAGGAATAATAAGGATAAAAGAAATAAAAAATGGATTTTTAGCCTGGTTCAAAGTTACCCAGCCATTAAGGGTAACTTTGCACCATACGATAAATTTTTATATAAAATAAATAATTATAAAAAAGGTATTGTAGTCAGGACAACTTTAAACACTAAAAAATGTTTTCAGATATGTAAAAACTGCGAATTTATATTTCCCAACATCACAAGATTTGTATAATTTATGATATTACAACAAATATCAGGCATAAGAAAAGTGGAAGAAGAGAACCATGAACATTTAGAAATAAAAAAAAAACCTGTTTATTGTTCACATAAAACATAAAAATGCAGTGAAAAACAATTTTCAATATTTTAACTCTATAATATATCCATAGTTACAGTAATACATACAAGTACTAGTATTATTCAAACAAGAATAAAAAACGTCAAACGTATGAAATGTCAAATTTGAGTAACTCCGCCTCTAATCACTCCTCTAAATGAATTTTATGTATTTTACACATATTTGTGAAAACATTTACATGTTATATCTAATGCACACTTTCGGCATTTATATAAAATATACGTGCAAATATGGGAAATTTTCGACAGTAGCACCTATAATTAGTAAATTATAAGCATCAGTGTAACTTTGAGCCGGCTCAAAGTTACCCTGAAAATGCGGTAAAATGCTAGTGCCTTCTTATTTTACATTTTATTAAATATTAATAAATAAATAATCACAAAATATCAACACATTTACACCATTTATATAATAATATGTCTGATAAATGAGTAGATTGTTACTTACTATGAAAATTTAATTGGATTACAACAACTTCAAAACAGCATTCAAAATTAACTTGAAAACAGTACTTCACAAAAATAGTTAGATGCTGCAACTAATTGCGCATAATGTTGCTAATTTATTTTCTAAAATAAAGAGTAGAAATCCCAGTTTAGAACCTTGCCAACAGGGCATAGTTCTGGAGTTTATTTAGTCTTTTAGAGTCAAAAATATTGAATAATAGGAGGTGGTGCAAAGTTACACCCTGTGGTTCAAAGTTACCCTGATTGACTGTATACATGTTTGGAACATCACTTTCAGAGTCTTCGTTCAGTTATATGTGTACCATATAAAACAGATTGCTTATCTTTTAGTGTAATTATTCTTTTTGATGATTGTTGATACCGCTATTTGTATCCTGGGCGCGAATGGCCTTGTGTTACGTACGTCATTGTATTTTACTTTACTTTTACACACTTTAGTTTTACTTACTTTAGTTTTACTACACTTTACTTTTGTATTTTACGCGGCGGCGTTGCACGCCGTGTCGGCACTCCTTAAGCACCGCGATGTCATGTCATCCTGTGCCGGAGAATTTGGCGAATTTTTGGCGATAAGTGTTTGGATCTAGTTTACGTTTGTTCGTCGGATTTTGAACGACTTTAGGATTGCTTTTTTTTCGTAAAGTCCGTTTGATGACGTTAAGGCCAATGTCAGACGGACGTCTTTTTGCACGCTTTTTTAGTTACGTATTATCCCTTCACAATGCTAGTGGCATTGTGTAGGGATAATACGTAAGCAAAAAAGCGTGCAAAAAGACGTCCGTCTGACATTAGACTAAGGTTTGAAGAGCGCTGATCTTGAAGCTTATTGGTTCACTAGTATCACTGTAACCGTTAGTCAGCAAAATTTTGAATTCGATTAGATAAGAATTTGCCCCCACGCCACACACACATTCGGATTATTCCCTGCCAGTTTCGTGCTTTTACATTTTAAAGGAGCTCCCGAGGTGTCGGAAGTTTCGCTTTATTGGTCGGGAAATATATATAGGGAGGTAGGGGATGTTTGATACATAGAGAGGGTTGATACATTGACAATTTTTCTCAACAAATGGCATTAACAGCCATTGTTACAGATGTAAAGTCTTCTTTTATTAGCAGAGGCCATCATTATCTGGACTTAGCAGTGAAGAATTGACAAAGTTTTTTTTCTTTTAATTTTGAAGACTTTTGGAAAGTCAATGTAAATTTTTTTGAATACTGATTTTCTTTCATAACTCTTATTATTGTGAAGATAATGTCTTGCAATTTTTTTTATTTGTAAAGCACAATGTTAGGGTGTGTTTTACCAGAAAGCAGATTGGCATTTTGCAACTGCATTTATACAAAGTGATTGAAAATCTAATAAGGCATGGTAGGGAGAAATGATACATTAGTGCTGGGGAGAAATGATACACTTGTATATTTGAAATTAAATAGTTTTTTTAAGTTGTAAACTAATATAGGACTGTAATATTCATTATTGTTTTACAGCAAGAGCTGCTGAAATTGGTAAGGAAGAACAAGAGACTATTCATAGACATTATGTAGGTTACATAGAAAAGCAGTGCGATGATAGATGATTAGTTCACTTTGCTCGTCATGTAGAAGGAAAAAAGTTTAAATGGCCTGAAAGGGAAAATGTTTGTATAATTGACGAAGGGCAAATTGAAAAAACATTAAACCTATCCAATTTTACTAGTCAAAATGATAGAGTTATTAGTTTTTCTTTTAACCATTTCAAGGATTTGTGGTATGTTTATGAAACCACTTAATTTTAATTCCCAAACGCCACATTGGCATCAGCATTTTCGTAAAATATTTTCCATTTAATATGAAAGTGAAATATAGCACTTTTCTTATTTCCAATTAAATTTGTTGGTAAATTCATTTATTCAACACTTTACCATTGAAAATACTTTGCCCTGAAAGGGTTAAAGATATCTTAAATGTGCTAAATTTATGTTAAATTGTTTGCAAATCAGCAATGTTCACTTCATTTTTCATTGCAGCAAGATCTCTAGCGTTTTTTTTTTCATTATTTATTTTCTAAAAAGTGTGTTATTAGAATTGTTTAAATAGTAGCAATTGTTTAAATATTTTTGTAAAAAACACTTCTGCAAGAAAAATATGTCAATGTCATTTCTTTTTAAATTTTACTTAAATATTTCAAGATTTATCATAAAAAATTGCATGACACATAAATTAAATTGTCTGCATTTTTTTTTTTTCAATTTACATAACAATGTATCAAATCTCCCTTGCTAGCGTATCAATCCTCCCCAGCAATGGGGAGATTTGATACAGTAGTAACCATTCACAATAATTGGGATATATTTTTTGAATGATTATTTTTTTAATTCACAATATTTTTAATAAAGGAATAAAAGGTCACTTTATAAGAAAACACGAAAAATTTGTTTAAAAATAAGTTTCTAAGGGTAGTAAGAAATTAGTAAAAAAAAGGTGTATCATACCTCCCCTGCTTCCCTTATACAGTCAAATTTCCCTTGAATGAAGTCCCTACTTAACGAAATTTTCTTCTGAAGCTTGACTTCGAACACTATTAACCTTCTCACCGCCGTGAACAGATATATCCGTTCACTAAGCTGTAGGTTTCACTGCACTAGAAGCATTTTTAAAATTAATATAATTTTACAAATGTAATCCAGATTTAAAAGATTAAGTTATGACTAATACTTTCAAGGGTTATATTCTTATACACAATTAATTTTTTTATATCATGTTAAAAAAACTATCTCTTTTTAGCATTTTCGAAAAATTACAGAGAAAACGACATTACAATTTTGCCCTTTTGCTCGGCGGTCAGGGGGTTAACATGTAATTTAATCTCTATATTACGTAAAATATATTCCTTATAACAGGGCATGAAATTTCAGTTGAAAAGGCTCTAGCCAGATTTAAATTCTTGCTCGCCACTGTTTTACATTCATCATTTAGACAGCAACGTTGGCCACCACACCTGCCCCAAAAGTGCCCAATTAAATTTAAATTGACAATTGTTTCTAGGAGCTGTCTATTAAATCCAGAATAACTTACATTCGTGAAAAATATGAACATTTTTTTAAATGTTAACAGCTGTAGTATGAAGAACTTTCTGGTGACCGAAATCATAAAAGAATGTAGAAATTGAAAAATCGAAACATATTTAATGAAAATAAGGTTGCGGTAGGGTTTCATTGGTAACAGAAATTGTCACATACCTCTAAAAAGTCATGAAAGAAAGAGTTCTTGTACTTTTAGCACTTCATGTTTGTATAGCGCTGTCTTACTGCACTGAAATGCCGCTTGTCAATCGTAGTTGTAGGGTCAAATTATGTCAAGCCGGGTCCATTAATAGAAATTTTGGGCAAATCGCCCAGTGTTTGTCTTCAGAGAGTTCTCGTATGAATCTTGAGTATGTCGGGACAGCTGAAGACTCTCTCACACGAAGCTGTGCTCACTGATAAAACAGCACAAAATGTTAGAGTCTGGAGCAAATTGGGGAATCTTGCTGAACACTTTTCACTGTAAAACTTCTCCAGCATATTTTTTAGTGTTAGTGGAGGGAACATAAACTTGAATTCTGCCCACTCTGCCAATACAATATCCACTTTTTTATTAAAGAGACTTGGATTAAAATACACGAAGAGCTTCTTTATGTCTTCTATCCCAAATTCAAGAATTTTTCCTATGGGAGGCCACGACTTCCCTTAAAACACTTTCGCGTGTCGCTGGATTGAGGCCTGATATTTTGAGCGTATATAGTTTGATTTGAAGCACAACATTTTAAAAGACGAAACTTACTCGCCAACCTTAAATACTTGCTCGCCAATGGCGAGCTGGCGAGCTGAAATTTCGCGCCCTGCCTTATAATGAAGTTTTTTCTACTTTCGTGCGTATACAAAATTCAGAATTCAAACGGAGAGGTTGCTGTTGCAATTGATGTATGGATTTATTTCAGCGGATTGTATCAAAATGGAATTATTTATTTATTTAATCATTTCCATTCAAAAGAAGAAATGCTAAAAACCTTCGATACAATACGAAGGGGATTCCAGTTTACCGAAAATGTTACACATGAATTCCTCGGATACTTTCGTTAGTTCGAAAATTTTTATGAACGGTGTATTTTTTATAAGAAACCTGTACAAAGTATTATTACAGACTTTTTTTTAAGTTAAGGATTTGGAATACTGAGAAAAAAGGTGAAAATGCACGCTACGCTTCGCTTCAGTTTTTGTTTACTTCTCTTTATTACGTGGTTTTTTAGACATTATTCTAATTACATTTTTCTCATATCGTCGCTACCATGTCAAACTATCCAATGTGAAAAAATGCATTTTTCAAATTTTGTGCCATTTTATTGTACTGTGAGTGATACGTACTAAGCAAAATCGGCACGTCTCTAGCTTGCTTAGAAACTTAGATAATGACTGTTTCAAAGTATCCAATATGCACTTTTTTCTCAAATTTACAATATCAAACTGTCCAATATGGCATATTCGATCCTTTGCCGCAAATGTTTGAATATTTTTCTTTTTCTAAGCATCCGTACCATGTCAAACTATCCAATATGAAAATAGTCTTTTTATCAGGAAGACAAAAACTGTTTTATTTATATATTGAAATTTCACGCAATTGACATATGTTTTTGATGTTTACTATAGCACATGTTTTCTAATGTTAATGGAATGTGATAATTTTTAGTTCATTTATGGGGTTACTTAAAAGAATACCATTACATTACACTTAATAGGGAAAAAGAGCGATGTCTTTTAATGGCGTTACGATATTTAAAACATAATGAAATTAATATGGATTTATCATATGTATTAAAACATGCTTTATGCAAAATATGGTGTGTTATTATTTACATTTATTATTATTTACAGGTTCATACGAAAGAATTTTGTTGTATAATGATTTATAGTTTAAAAAAATGTTTGAAGCATATGTTAGCAATGTTAAAATATTCCAAACCAAGTGAAATTGACATCCGTAATTGATTTACATTACAAGTTGCTTACTGTAGAATATGACATGTGCGATAGTTATCGTTAATTTAAAGGGACACACAAAATTTCTGCTACACTGCTGTCTATTAGCGATAGTTGTTTGAAGTGCGTTTTCAATTGTAGCATAAGTTTTTAACTATTTGAATATTACGTGGTGCGTATAAATTGTATAGATCATATACAGGGCTATACAAAAGAATTTGTAAGCATTACTTTGTATGGCCGTGAATTTTTAATTGAGTTGTACAATTTTAATCTTTTATTTCTTTTTACTATACTAAAATATGTTAGAAGAATTTCCTAATATGCAGGGCTACGCAAAGAACTGAAAACATTGCCGACTATGACTGGCAATTTCTGGAAGTATGTTTATAACAATTTTTTGCCTGAATTAAATTTTACCTTATTACGTAACATGTATAAAAATCTGTAAATAATATACAGGGCCGTACCAGAAGGTCGGGTATATTTTCGTTTATTGGCGGGAATTTCTAAAGGTGGAAAGTGTAAATTGCGTTACGCGTTTCCTAACTAAACTAAATTGTCGCATACTATCTAGATTATATAAAAATCTATAGATCATTTACAGGGCTTCACAAACTGATTCGAGTACTTTTTCTGTCTAATGACAGTAATTGTTTTTTAGTGAATTCTTTTGTGCAGACCTGTATACGAGATATAGAATTTTTATACAACATGCAAAAAAATAGTTATATTTAAAAGCGCATACCAAAATTCAAAAACGCATTTTCAGCAATTATTGCTCAAAGACAGTACCTTAACCCATTCCTTTTGTGTGTCCCTGTAAATGAATGACAAATGCTACGAATGCATGCCCTATTCTGTCGTAATCTTCTTGTAATGAAATTCAGTGATATTGCGTAATGTCATTAAAATACTCCCCAAATGATTTTCCCCGAATATAACATAATGTAATGGAAATCTTTTGAGTGCCCCTGTAAATGAACTATTAATGTTACACATTTCATATGCAATTGAACATGCCATTGTAAGCAACATTAACATTTTTTAATTGCATGAAAATCCGAGTATATTTACGTGAGTTAGAGCGTGGACAGACAAACCGAATTCATAAACACTTTTCAACCTTGTTGGAATGTGTTAAAAAGTATAATAGGTTGAAAATTCACATTGAGTAATTTCTACCAATAGACGAGCATAACTGAATTGCTTTGTACAACCCTGTATATTACCTACAGATTTTTATACTTGCCGCATAATGAGCTAAAAATTTAATGCAAGCTAAAATACACTTAAAACCACTAAAATAATACTTCCAGAAATTATCGTCCATATTTCTAGTTTTTTGATACTGTATATGATTTTGGCCTTATCTATAATTTAACTTATGTTCCACAAACATCTCATATACTAATAATAGTTTAGTTTTGAAATGCATAACACAATTAAAAACTACGTTTAAGCAGTTCAGAATCATACTAATTAATACTAACTAATTATTTTAGGTAGTCCTGTATACAATCTACAGAATTTATACATACCACATAGTTTTAAAACGCACACCATAAAGTAAAACGCATTTCCAGCAATTATCGCTAATAGATTGTACTTTAACAGAAATCTTTTGTGTATCGCTGTAAATGAACGATAACTGTTGTACACCTCAATTCTAACATAAGCATGTTTCTGTGCAACTCAATAATGTATATAAATTTAATTATGTTTGAAATAGTGTAATATAATTAAACTAAACTACAAACCGGAATGGGTTAATGGGAGATTAAATAAATCAAAGATTTATATTCGAAAATAATGGTAGAAAGCGGCCCACGAGTTTCTTAGAATTAATAGCGCAAAGATTACTATTCATAATTACGGGTATGAAGTTCTTGTTCTTGCCCACCCCATTATTTGAGATATTTTTGTTATCTTATGTTTTATAAAATTAACAGATTGTTTAAAAATCAGCTTTTATCTTTATTAATTTATTGTATGTTCGTTATTAAAATTATTAAAGAAAAATCTTAAGAGAATGAATCTTAAGAATATTGAATATGTAAATGCCAAAAGTTTTACAAATTAAACTATTGAATACGACACATTTGCTACTATGAAACGGCGAATCTGGGAAAAGCACAAAATTTTTACAAGTCAAACTATCCAATATGGCATATTCGCTACTATGGAATTGCGAACCTGGGAAAAGCATATAACTTTTACAAGTCAAACTATCCAATGTGGCATATTGGACAGTTTGAAGCTGAAAAAGTACAAATAATCATACCATATCAAACTATCCAATGTGATTTTTTGGCGAGTAAAATTATTCAAATGATTTATCTCAATAGCATGCTTAACCTTCCGTCTACCAGACGGGTCCATTGGACCCGACAGCAATATTTAATGTAAATTTTTCTCATGAAAAATAGCATTCAAAGTTTCGCGATTACATGACTTTTCCTGCAATTGTCTCCTCTATGTATATGCAATTGCGATTAAAATTTTGTTCGAAATTTTTTACCTATTTTTAATTTGTTTCATTGTTTACCACGCGGGTCCATTGGACCCAACATTAAAACAAACGTAATATACTGTTGCTTTCTTTTTCTAGGGTTGCCATAAATCATGAGGAGGAACAGGGTTACCATAATTGGCTGTTTATCGCCCATTTGGCGATGGATTTTTAACGCCAATCTCGCCAAATTTGGCGACTTTATAATGAAGTTTTGAGAACATTCTAGACTGATCTAGTAAACTTCGTGCTCTATATATAAAAGGTTACTTCTGGTTCAGAGAGTCATTTATCAACAGACACAGTTAGTGAGCGAATGGTGTCTATTGATGTTTTTGAGTCTTTTCAGTGAAAATAGGACTTGATATTTGAAGACAAGTAATAAGTGTAGTTTGTACGTGCTTTGTTATTTTACAAATATTCATCATTTTCTTATTTCCTAACTTATTTTTTGTTAAAAACTGAATTGAAGATGAACAGAAAAAAAGTATTGACTCAAGAGGAAATTCAAAAAATTATGGAAAATCCGGACGATATAGAATTCGACACCGATGATGAAAATCTGTCGTCTGATGAAGGTGAAGTAGATTATGTTGAAATACATAATGAAATTTCTGATTCCTACTCAGAATCTGATAATGATTCCAATGAAGTAAATGTAGCAACCACAAGTACTTCAAATTCTACTTTTGTTTCCAAAAATAATTCACAGATCTGGTATAAGAATGAAGTTGCCAGACCACAAGGAAGACGTACTGAAATCAATATTTTACGTGAAAAATCTGGACCTTCAAGATTTGCAAATCGTGAAGTGGATTCCATATCATCCTCATTTCTTATCTATTTCCGAAAAAGACTTTTGGAAATTATAGTAAAATGGACAAACGCGGAAGGCAATAGAGTATTCGATAAAGAGTGGAAACCTATAGATATTATAGAACTTAAAAAATTCATCGGACTTTTATTACTTATTGGAGTATATAAATCGAAAAATGAAACAGTAAGCGAACTTTGGAGCATAAAAAATGGAATACAAATATTTCGGGACATTATGAGCCGCAATAGATTCACAAGTATATTACGTGTCATAAGATTTGATGATGCTGCTGAGAGGCGTAAAAGAAGATCAACTGATAAATTAGAGCCAATAAGAGAATGCTTTGAATTGTGGAATAGCTATTTACAAGACCCTTATATTCCTAATTGGTCTATGACTGTCGATGAGCAATTAGTTTCTTTTCGTGGAAAATGTCCTTTCCGTCAGTATATGCCATCTAAACCTGGAAAGTATGGATTGAAGTTCTGGGTTATTTGTGACAGCGTAACATCGTATGCTTGGAAACTGGAACTATATACAGGCAAAAATGAAGTAAGAGAATCTCATCAGGGAGAAAATGTAGTTAAAAGATTGACGAAGGAAATTGAAAATTCTGGTCGTAATATTACATGTGATAACTTTTTTACGTCATATGCATTAGCAACACATCTTACTTCAAAAAAATTATCTCTTATTGGAACAATTCGAAAAAATAAACCTGAATTACCCGCTGTGTTCACAAATCCAAAACATCGTTCTGTATATTCTACTTTATTTGGGTTTCAAGAGAAGGCGACCATCATCTCTTACTGTCCCAGAAAAGGTAGAATTGTTACTTTGCTAAGCACAATGCATAACACTTATGATATTGACAACAGCTTAGAAAAAAAGCCACAAATAATCCTAGATTATAATAAAACCAAAGGCGGAGTAGATACGATGGACAAAATGGTAAGAGCATATAGTGTGAAACGCATGACACGTCGGTGGCCTTTGATTGTATTTTATAATATGATCGATATAAGTGCGATGAATGCATACATAATATGGTTGTCACTGAATGCTGAATGTGATCCGAAAATGAAAAAAAGGCGGAATTTCATTATTCAACTTGCAGAAGAATTAGTAGGTGAAGGAGGTATCGCCGTCTCAACATCTACTTCAGAACAACTTTACGCAAATAGTTTTGAACCGCCACGAAAAAAATCAAGATGTCATATTTGTCCCTCTAAAAAAGATCGAAAAACACGAACATTATGCAAGAAGTGTACGAAAAATGTTTGCGGAGAACATTCCGTCGTTATTTGTACTTCATGTACAGAATAATTTTATTATGATGAAAAACGTTTTGTAGTCATTATAATATACTATATATATTACTTTCTTACTGTATGTGTTACTTTCTTACTCTATTACTATATATATCACTTTTATATATTGTATAAGGTACATTAATAACAAATATATTCATTGTAGATAAATGGGTGTTTTGTATATTTTGAAATCCTATATATTTTACATATGGGTCCAATGGACCCGAATGGTAGTTCTTGCATATACTTTTTTTTGGTAGTCTGAAGGTTAAATAGGATATAAAACAACACCCGAAAAATATAATAATTGTTTACTGCTGCTTGGCGCTGATTTTGAATCCACAATTAAAACAGTTTTTTCGCCCTCCTGAAAAGTGGCTATTTTCACATTGGATAGTTTGACATGGTACCGACGAATCAACATAGAAAAAATTATAGTTGGAGAAAACTGAATTCTTAAAAAATAAAATTAAAAATATTGGGAAAAGGACATAAAATTTTTTTTTTGACCCTAATACACTCAGTTATTTATCCCCGCCCAATCCAAGCATCCAGTTTCGAAGAAGGCGGATCAATAATTTAATTAAACACATTCGGTTTATTTCTTCCATATAGGATATTTGGAATATTCATTTAATAATCTTCGTTCAGTTATATCAGTAACGTAATTTATATTGTATGTTCTACAGTGCAATTATTATTTTTATCTTACATAGAATGTTGTAACATTTCGCTTAAAATACTTTATATACTTGGAGCATTTCCTTCAAAAGTACTATACATTCTTTAAATATATAAGTTTATGAATTAGCATTAAGTTACTTACGTTTATGAATAAATACTACATAAGTTATATTAGTTTATGAATCAGTTTATAAATACTATATAAGCGAAGTATTAATAATGAAATTTTTCATTGAACTATAAAATATAAAATATATATACTACATGTGGCAGAAAACTTTTGCAGTAAATGTGTATAAATAGTAAACTTTTGTTTTGGAGATTCGACTCGGAGTGTGTTCAAGAAGCACGCGGGCTATGAGCGCGAGCTCAGGAGGCTGGAACATGGAGTGGGTCTACATCATGTATGGAATAACACGTAGTGTGTTCAGGAACAGATCATGGATTTGATTAATTAAGGTGCTAATTATAGAGATATTTTGTTGCGAAAGGAACGTGTGCTAGATGGCCGAATGGATAAGGCAGTCAAAGCGGTTATATAGGAAAGCGAAGACACTCCCATGCTAAATGATGCCGCAAAGTAGCGCCACTAGTGGCCGTGCTGTAAACTAAATTGTTCGGTAGTGGGCGGGGCACTCCACGAGGGATTTGGTTTTGCTTTCACGGACCGATTCATTTATTGCGTGGCAGTTCAATGGTAACGACAATTAGAAATTTAACTGCTATGATTAAACTCAGATTAATGAAATATTTAAATTTTTGATAACTAATCTCATTATGTATTTCTTTCAGTTTTTAATATTTTCTGTTTACTTCTTATAATTTATAATGGCGTGAAGAATACGAATGTTTTAAAAGAGATCCATTTCTGAAATAATGGATATATATATTATTTAATGCATTTGACAATTTGTTTCAATGGAATATTTACTATATGGGATTAATATTTACAACAAATATTTTCTTGTAAAAACATTCATATTTTTCACGCCTTATAAATTATAAAAGTAAACAGAAAATAAATAAGATTAAATATAAAAAAAATACATAATCCGATTACTTTGATCAATAATTAAAATATTTCATCACTCAACGAGTTTGTTTACTGACAGAATTGAAAACTTCTGACTGTCGTTTCGTTACTGTTATACTGTCGCGAAATAAACGAGAAGTTCAACGGTTAGTTTTCATAAAAAATCCCTTACTGCAAGTGTATGAAGTGTTTGTTTTATAAGGGTACATAACTGGTTTTATTATAAGCAGGAAGCCTTTAGAAAAAAAAAAAAAAAAATCAGATGTACATTATATTTTAAGTGAATACTAACTTAGGTGTTTTTTCAAAAAAATTTGCTTTTTTGAATTTTTGCGCATAACTATTATCAGAATTTAAAAAAAAAAAAAAAAAAAAAAAAAAAAAAGAAGAAAAGAAAAGAAAAAAAGAATTTTGCTCTGAAGAAAATTGATTTTTTTTCTGTAATACATATAACTTTGAAAAAAAAAATTAAATTGAATAAATGAATTTTTTTTTTGTTACTTAATGTTTAATTATTAATAAATTAAAAAGTTTCAACTATTACTTTATACCGAAAATACATATACAGTTTAAATAAGTTAAAATGTATTCTGTACCCTGTTTATGAACCCACGAAATATTGTTTCTTATCTTTTTTGTTTTAATGTCCTTTATTTTGCTGATAAGTCTAAGTTATGCTCAGTTAATTTAGATTTATTAAATCCATTAAAATCTCAAGCTAAATAATTTTGCATAATTAAATTTCATAAAGATTATTCTCTTCGTAAAGATTTTTTTTTTTTTTTTTTTTTTTCAGAATCATTTGTATCTTACATTATATCAAACTTGAACTTGATGCTCTATAACTTTTATTTAAATCAAGTAACATTATTTAATTTTTCTCTTAAATTTTTCTTTTTCAAAATCTCTCATATCTATTATTATATACATAGAAAATGTCAAATATTTAAATTGATTTAATCAAAATTAATTTACTTTAAATTTCACATAAATGAAAAGCATTAAATACGTTTAATAAGATTTTCCAACTCAAAGAACTTTTATAACAAAAATTTAATGAATTAAGATTGCCCATTTAAAACCATCTGTTGTTGAACGGTATTATTTCATTTTATACAGCAACAGATTAAATAGGATAAATGAAAATAAAAAAAGCGCTTAAAATAATTAAAAAATAAATTATTTAACAATTTTGAATAGATTACATTTCAAATACTATACACAGAATAAATTCAATTCAATCGAAATTATTAAAGATTTTTTAAATACATATATATGGTTATATTTTAAAATTGTGGAGCATCAAATAAATAATTTAAACAAACGATAAACGAATGTCTTTATGCATTTGTTAAAGAAAAATACGTTTAAAGAAGTAGCACTAATTAATACGAACTAAAAATGTGCTACACATTATGCAAGCGTGCATAATAAAAAAGATAAATGAAAACTGTTGAAAGGTATTTTTCAAATTTCACTCAACTTTAAATCTCTATGATAAAAATATCTACGGATATTTAATGTTTAAATGAGAATGAATCTTTTGAAAAAACAAATATATGCAAAAATAACGAACTTAAGTACGATTAAATAGGATTTAATAAAAAAATAACGAGCATAGTATACATGACTTACCAGCTTTCCCACGTGCAACGAACGTATCCGATTACCGCAACGCGAGCTTTCGCATTTTCCCTCTTGAAATGAGGCGAGACTGGAACTGGATTGATAATCAAAATTGTGTCGGGGAGAATATGCGCGCGCAGATTCTCCGCTGGCGGAGACGATCGCAGCGCTCCTAGTTAGCGTGCTGTAAACTACAAATGTCCTGTTTTGAAAGTCAAGAACAGAGCGCCCGTCGTCCCATAGAGATGTCGTCGCTTTTCCTGGAACCGCTTTGAAGGCAGTGAACTCGAGTCTAGGGATTCTGGGTTCGAATCCTTCCAGTCCTACATTGTGTCACAATTTTTTTTTTGTTTTGTTTATTGGTTGTTTTATATTTTTCATAATGAATAAGATATTTTTTATGAAGTTATATATTTTATTTTTATTATACAGAGGCACATGTATTTTTATTATAATAATAAAATACTTATTTAAATGTGAGAAAATGAGATATTTCGAGATGAAAGTTTTAGATCTGAACGCCTTTTAAATATTCAAAGTTTTGTTTCTAAGTGATTATATATGTATAATCATTAATGTAGTATGTATAATGATATAAACATTAAGCAAATCCAAATGAAAAAATAATATATATTGTGCGAAAATATCCTTTTGCACGTAAGATAATTCCTTGATTTTTTTTTTTTTTTGAGTACTTTACGAGTGAATTTTTATCGAGACTAGGGTAGAAATCATATTTTACTTTGAATATTATAAACTATACATACTATATTATACTGTATTATACTGTACATATATTTTTTAAAGAGAGAAAATATATAGGTCTGCTGTCTAGTTTTGTAGTGAATAAAGTATGATTAGAATGTTTATAAATTTTTTACTGAAAGTATAAGTAAGTATTTTGCTTATACTAACAGAATTTTGAATGTCACTTATTTCTCATGGTTTATGATGTATTTGGTCTGTTATCCACACGGTATTAAAATATGCAATCATAAAATAAGAAATATACATATTAAAACCTACTCTGAAAAACTGTCTAACTAACAGTGCAAATTCCATTGAAATCCATCCAGTATAGTAGATTACAAACAAATCTCATCAGTTGATATCACAATCTTGGTTTACTAACAGCATTCTATTTATCACAGGAGATATAGATCAACTGATAAATCATTTTTAAATAAATAAAAAGAAAATTGTTAAAAAGCTAAAATTTTTAGATCACCAGTTGAATTTTTAAATTGTATCAGTCAACCTACCAAACAAAGCACAACCAATAACACATAAGCAGAAAGCGCACAATCACGTGATCAAATCGCCCACACAATTTTTTTGAGCAGCTCGCGCGGAGTTTGTGTGTGGTTGGTTAACTAATTTTAAATGCTAAATGGGCTAAAGCAGATAAAGAAGGTCACGTGATGTTTTTCGCGACTATTTTAGATTTTATCTGAGTGAACATAGGCATGTATTCCTGTTACGAAAACCATGTTTTGGAAGGATAAAGAAATATAGTCTTTGGTTTTACCCTTTTTGAACCATAAAAATAATGAAATAATTGAATTATGTTAAAATTCCTTTCTTCGATAAGACCTACTCCATGGCATAAACTTCTGAGCGCGCGCGCGGCGCGAAGTGCACCTCTGAACATACTCTCGGACTTTATAAGCCAATCTAGTGCAGGGTTGGCGAACCTTTTAGTTGCCGCGTGCCAAATTTGATCAAAAAATATTTTACGTGACTATGACGTGCCAACTAAAAATAAGATTTAGTAGGTGGAAAAACCATGCCTTAAAATAACTTAAAATTTTCTATTATGATTTAAAAAGTAGGAGAAACATACATGTAGGTATTATCAATGCAAAAAACCCTTGACGGGTTAAAAGTTTCTGACGCAGCACTTTATCTTATGCTCTAAGAATTTTAAATATGGAGCTTAAAAATACTGATATCAAATTTTGAGTGACGTTATGCTATTTCTTAAAAAATATATTTGTATTTATTTCATCATTTTATTTTTGTTTCATTTATAATCGCATGTGCAAAAGTTATGTTCAACATGAAAAGCTGCATAAAATTTTATTCGCTGTTGCTTTATCATTTACATCTCTCATAAATTCAAAATATGAGTTTTAAAAGATATGCTATAAAATTTAAGTGAAGCCTTGATGTGACTTTAAAAGGTTTGTTTTAAAATTCAATTTAAATTATTTTTGACTTGGTTAAAATATTTTTTTACATCTACACAGTACTTTTAATTTTCCAATTCACTGTTAAATATGTCACTTTCATTGAATCTATACTATGCATTGAAATGTATTTATTTCAATAAATTGATCTATCTTTTGTGTCACGCTATTCAAAATTGTGAGTAAGATTTATATAAATGGTTTCTTTGCGTCATTGTGTCCAAACTACATGAAATGTATGAAAAAGGATAGTTTGACGCAAATAAACCATGTATGTAGGGGGTAGTGCTCCGAGGGAGAGGGGACAATAAATCGTTTTTTCTTTCTTTTTCTTTCTTTCTTTCTTTATTTTTTAAGTAAGGAGTAATATTGATTTAATCCGTAGACTAGAGGGTGTAGGAGAAGAGGCCTGAGGGAAAAGTGGAAATTTCAGTGATATAATATTATAATTTTGATTATTACTGTTATTGTCGTTATTTTTACCAGTAAGACAAATACAAATATTGCACGGTAAGAGACGAATTTACATCTTTATAATTTATTGTTATTGGAAAAACAAATGCTGTCAAATATTTAAAAAAAAATTAAGAGATGGTATAAAGTTAATTTTAACTCTGGGATAGTTAAAGCAACAATTTTAATATATTTTTGTGCTAAATCATGTGTGGCTTTAAATGATTTTTATTCTTTTTATACATTTTATGTAATATAAGAAATTTTATAAATCTCAGACGTTCATATTATTAAATGAGTTTGTATTTAAAATACATATTTTACGATTAAGACAGAAAATATATCTTATTTTGAGTACCTGTTGATACATTACTATAGTTACAGCATTAATTATTCAAATTAACTGTTTACAGCATAAAAATTCATGGAAATAGATTTTTATTGTCTATTTTATATTAGCAGGTGAATTAAAACGTTTCTAAGTAATACAGATTCGTTTTTTGTAAAATTTTAGCTGCTTTCAATAACTCAATTTGCCACACATCAATACTAATTTATTTATTTATTTTTTATTTGTTTCAAAGGCGGATCGAAAGAGGGGTTTATGTGGATCATAATCCTTTTTGAACGATGAACTTTTCTATACAAAAATATATTTTAAAATGTAAATACATATTAAGAGTCCCCCTCTCCCCATCCCAATAAAGGAAAAGAAACAAAATCCACAGAACAATGCAAATATTTTGACAATCATGAAGTGATTTGAAACGGAGATGTATAAAATTTGCAGACATTACCATTTAAACGCCGAAAAATCGTTTTTTTTTTTTTTTAATATTCTTATATATATGATATATCTTCAATAATAACTCATTGTTCCATCATGAGCATGTAAATAATTTTTAAAAGGATCTTTTATTTATTTATTTTGCTGATAAAATATCTTTACAAATTATGCTTTTTTTTATTGTCATTATTAATTTCACAACGTTTTAGAAATTAAGAGAATATATTACTTTAATCAATGACTTAAAAATATATCAAATTTTTGAAACCGCGATTTAAATCATTTAGATAAAATTACTGACATTATTTCTAAAGCAAATTTAGTTTTGGGTGATACTGCTGAATGAAGATGAAGAATATCTTGGAGAAGTTATAGCACAGACACATAACACATTTCAAATCAGTGCAGTGCATCCGGCAAATCCCCAGGGACATATAAATGGCCAGCACCAAATCAGACATTCATATTTATCATATTTCTGATATTATAAAAATAATTGTACCACCAGTGCCCTATGGCAGAAGGGCTACCTTGTTTACATTTCCCTGTTTACATTAACTAAATTAATTTATCCTATTTACGTTAATTCTACAATTATTTCGTGGCACTTTATTAACCTAGAAATTGAAAAATATTAGATTTGTGTGTATAAACTAGAAATTATAATAAAAGAAGCTTATTGCCACATATAAGTATTTTTTAAAGAATTTCCTCATATGCAAAGTATCATTCGGTCACTTTACTATCATTCCCTCACTTTTATAAAAAATTTAAATCTCCATAACTTTATGAAATTTTCAAAACATTCGCTGCTGATGCATTTTATATGCTCATTTAACGTTAGAACAAACACTTATGTAACAATTTTAAACAAAGTAAGTAGTTCATATTTTCACTTCGGTGCTTCTCAAATTTGCCTCTTTATGGAGAATTACTCATTGTGCACTATCACAGCTACAACAAATAACTGTCGATTAAGTCTTCTTAAGTCACAAAAATTTAAATGTAAAAATTTATATATAAATGTATCCCCTCTTCACATTTTAATATGTGTTATTCGCAAAAAACTATTGCAATATCACTTGCGTTCATTAGAACAGTAAGTGATTGTTAAGCCAGAGCATGTCTAAACTCGATTCCCCTTATACGGCCGTAACACACAGTGAAAATCGTTTTGTTTTGTGTTTTCACGAAATCATATTTTTGCTCCAGAGAACTGTAGGGGACGACGCTTTTATTCACTCTGTGTAATGGGGAATTTTCTTATGCCTTTGCACTCTTGCGTTTTCTTAGGTATAACAAAAATGAAATTGAGATTTTATATTTCTTTTTTGGTAAAAAATGGTTCATTGCTGTGTTCCATACTGCACTTCCTATTCACTGAAAAAAATTCCAGGAATTTTTTTTTTTTTTCATGAATTTCCTTCAAATTTGGACTTAAGAGCCTACACTACTCACTCAAAAAGACCCGGATGACAATGTTCATAATGGGATGCGGACAAAAACTCAACGGTCAAAAACAACGCGGACAAAAACTCCTCCGGACAAAACCTCCACCGGATAAAAGCTCCACCGGACAAAAACCCCTCTCTGCTGAATAGCTCTATTTTGACCAAGTTTCTTTTACAGAAAGTATCTTCAAAATTTAAAAATATTTCAAGCTTAATTCAGGCTTCGCTAATATGGTTTTAATAATATAATTCTTCAGTCTCCCCTCCTCGCGTGAAAAACAGAAGTCATAAGTTATGTGATAAATATTTATATTTCTTAGGATACACATATATTTTAACGTTTGAATTAAAATATTATTTGAACTAAATATGAAACATCAGGCAGGCTTGAATACTTTTAAAAAACAATTTAATTTAAAAATTCATCATTTTTTATAGATTTTTTTTTTTTTTAATTTAATTGCTTTTTAAATATTATATCTCGTTTCTACAAGTATTTGTATTTTTAAGATTATACGGTTTTTGTTTTCGAAAACGATTTTTTTAAATTTATTCTGGCATTCTTGATACTCTGCGAAGAGGGACGGGGGTATACTTCTGAGTTTGTCACGACCTCAGCAATGAAATATTGCTAAATGCAAAATATCAGAATATAAACTTCAGATAAGAATAACTTTTTTTGTATTTCGTTCACCCCTGTCACACTGGAGGGAAAGCGCAAACATGTATCTTGTAAGTTTAAATTTCTCTTCAACTATGTTGGAAAGTAATATAATTATAAGTAAATTAAGGACAACTTTATTAATTGCTTTTTGATTGCCAAGCTCCATCTTTTTCATTTCCTCGTTCAATAATGAGAAATATTTTAACAATGTTACAAAATATCTTTCATTCCTATGTATGAATTTTTTTCAGAATTCTCTATTGATTTTCAAAAATTGGAACAGCAATTAAAACTTTAATCTAGGACTCTGAATTACAGCAGATTACAGCTTTTATGTAACTGACAAAGTGGTACCGCCTCCCCTCCCCACACACATACACAGAAAAAAAAAAAAAAAAAAATCAGTTCTTACAACCTCAAACTTTCCTACACGTTTGCGGTTTCATTTTAAAACATAAAAAAATACACTTGAAGATGTAACTATTGAAAGACCTGTTACCTAAAAATATTTTTAATTTTTTTGTAATGAAAACATCTTGAATTATAAGCGAATGGTCATGACGGCAGTTTTTTTTTTTCTTTTCCATTCCGTAACTTTGGAAATTTAGTTTAAAAAGAAACTTTGACAGTGTTCACAGAAAGATCTATGACCTTTACCCCAAAATGCAATAACTGTTCGATATCATATTTTTTGAATAAGAACACCAGCCAATTTTAAGCGTTTGAGAACAAAAATTAATTTAAAAATGCGTCATAAAGTAACCCGTTTGGATTTAAGAGCTCTTAATTCCTAGAAATTTGATTTAAACATCATTGTTGACGGTATAATCTCAAACATGTTTTACGTGAAATAAAAATGAAATAAATTGTGTCAGTTCCAAGATCTTCCAGATGCATGTCCGAAAATTTTATGCATAACAAAAGAAAAATATGTCGTGTACCTTAGGTAATAAATAGTCGTTTGATGTGAAAACACTCTTACATCTAAAGTGCTTCGTTTGTCCAAAAAATATTCAGAAAACTGATATAGAAAGTTCAGTTATTAATATGTTTTTGTTATAACTTCTAAAGCTTTGTTCAATTATGTTTGTGAGTCAACATTAATTTCTAATAATATTCTACCAGGTGTTAAGGGTGTTCTCAAATCCAAAAGGGCAACTTTCTGACATAAGTTTTAATTTATTTTTGTTCGAAAATGCATGAAACTAGCTGGCGTTGTTGTTCAGAAACTAAGTAATTGAACTGTTTTTTCTATTTTTTTGCAGACGCAATAGATCTTTTAGAAAATAGTGTGAAAGTGGGCGTTTTGAACCGAATTTCCGCGCGACGGAAGAAAGAGCACTCAAGAGCGGGCGAAAAACGTGTTTGTCAAGTGATCAAAATAGTTTATAACTCAATAGATAATTGGTTGATCAAAAAATGAAAAAAAAAGTTCAATTCCAAATCGCTTCCATGGCCAGACTTTCCAATTTTATACCTTTCCATTAAAAAATGAGCTTGTAAATGTGTCAAAACTTTTTGCGCTTGTTGAGCAGAGCAGTTAAAAACAGCCTTAAAGCTTTTCTTCTCCCGCGTTTTACTCAACCGAATCCAAACAAATTAGGATTCAGTATAATAACAAATTATGATTTAATATAATATCTTGTGATATATATATATATATATATATTTTTTTTTTTTTTGAAAAATCATTTCTGAGCTTTTATCGCGTAGTTCGAACGTTATTTAATAAAAAATATTGAAACAAAATAATTTTGGAGATCATTATTTTCAAAGTGCATAATATATATATGTATATTTTATTGTAATTAGAGATGTAAAATTTCCTGATTTTATTAAATTGTGGATAAAGAGCCCATGTTTACTTTCTATTTTTCTTTCTGAAGAAAAATCTGAGTAAAAATAAAGGATTAAGGGGGAAACGATAGTAGTTCATTTTTGTGAAATTTGTGGTGAAGTTTCATTTGATGGCCTGAAAAGCGTATTATCGTTTGGTATTCTTGGGTCGAGGAACAAAATGAAAACAATTCTTTGAAAATGCAGTTAGATAAGTCGATACAGAGAATCAGATCCATACAGATAGAATATCCACACCTGAAAAAAAAAAAAAAAGAACTTGAAATAACTAGTTTATGTCTATCATCATTTTCCGTTCGAACCATGTATCCCAATTTTGCAATATGTCTCTTAAACAGTATTAAAGCTAGCTTAATGAAACTACTTAATAAATTATTTAGAAAACTATGAAATCAAATAGCATTTTCGATTTTTTGGTAAAGACAGGAGATATTTCTGAAAAAAACTGTCAAAGTAGGCGTTTTGAACCGAATTTCCGACCTGGCAGCTCGAGAAAGGGGAAACACTTGTTATCACATGGCAAGAATCACTTATAACTCGATAAGAAGTTTATTTATCAAAGAATGGAAAACTCTATTCGATTCCAAATCTCTTCAATAATCAGGCTTGCTAGTTTTATGCCTTTACGTTTAGAAAGAAAGCTTCGGGTTCTTGAGCAGAGAATTTGAGAAGCTTCCTTAATACAATCAGTATTCAAAGTTTACATTTCTTTAAAAGCCGGTATTATTTTATAATATAACATTTTTAAGATTAAAATATAATTTTCAGTTTTAGAAAATCTATCTATCTATATATATATTGTTATTCTCATCTAATTAACAACAATATTAAAAAACTAATTTATGATGCATTAAATCATGATTTTCCAAAAAATTCATATATTCTTTAATATGTAATTAGTACTTAAATGATCTTAAAAAACAAATTAACACATGCGTAAAAAAATTACAAAAAATATATAAAGTAAGAAAATAATTATAAAAATTAAAAATTGTAAAATAATAATAAATTATTATAGGACGGTAGTAGCTGTTAGAGTACGGAGGAGGGTAGTGTTGTCTGGATAATACGCAATGGTTATTTTTTTTTTTTTTTTTAATGGGGCATTTGATTTATAACTACGTTGCTAATACACATTTTATAATGGATGTTGATTCGATACTTTTATATGAATAATGGTGTAGTTATATTTATATATTTATCAATTCACATTAAATTTATTCATATTCATTAATATTTAATAAAGTTAACTATTAACTTGTATTTAAATTTTAGTCTACTCAGGACAATATCATATTAATTTCTAATAGTATACTATCTTAAATGAGAATAAAATGCATAATGAGTGTATTTGTTTTCATTTCGAACTTAATTGGTGTTCAATAGTTTATTTCTCGGTTTTATGTGTGTGGTAGTCCCACATTAATATTCTTTAGCTAATTTATGGCTAATATGAAGATGAAACCACACATTTTATTTGTGGAACTTAAGGCATTTGGGACCCGATGATTCTGTCTAAGTTCTACAAATGTCCATCATTCCATTTCTGTTAGTCAATTTCTGCTGTTTTTTACTGTTTTTGGAATCTATGTTAAGTGTGTAGGGGGAACTGTATTTGTTAATGTCATTTTATTAATAATTTCACAGTTTTTGTTGGTGGTCAGTAATGTTTATTTAATGGTTATATGCATAATTTAGCTTTGATATATGCTTAAGTTTTCTATTTTGTTTTTTCAAAAATTGGAAACTAATAATTCAAAGGATTTTTAAATATAAAAGTAATTAAAAATATGGAACGAAAGTTAGAATAAAGCTGCATTCTTGCATATTTACTTGATTCAATTATATTTCGCACAGAAAATTGCTTTTTTTTTTTTTTTTTTTTTTTTTTTTTTTTTTTTGCGAGGTATACTTATAGGCATTTAAATAGTAATAAAAATTACGCAGGTTTAGGATCTTAACCCTCAGTGTTTCCAGTGTGGTGGATTTTTTAATTCCAAATTCACACCGGAAATTTAAAGTAGCAACATTTTATTTAATAACAGAATTGCGTCATATAGTAGTTCTACAACTACAGTTAGACTTTAATTACTTTAAGACTCATGTAAATTTTCTTAAGATTTAATGTTAACTTACTTTCTTCTTAAGTTTTTACTTAAATTTAAATCTATTTTTATTCCTTTTTTCCTTAATTTTCTCTTGTAAACTTCTTTTTTCTTATAGTAGCATTGCTACAGTTAACTTTATCCCAATGGCTCATTAAAACATAAGACATTCTAATTTCCTAGTCTGGGTGTTAAGCTGATAACAGCTAGGAAACCCCTCAATGCTGATTACCTGTTCAGTACCTGTTCAGTTAAATAAAGCTAGATTTATGATTGAAATATTCTGGTTTGAATTCATATTGTCTGAATTATGGAATTTCTAGAAGGTAATTTACCATGGGAATTAGAAGGTTAAGCTAAGACAAAGGTCTCTACAAATGCCGTTTTTTGCCTTTTCGATATTAGTGTCAAAAAATTTTTATTAGGATAATTTCACTTTTTTTTTTTTTTGCATAGCATAGCTGAGGACGATCTGCAACCGGGCTAGTTTTTACTTTTTCGATGTTGGTTAAAGTTTTTTTAATATTAGGATAGTTTCAATTTCAGAACCGGTTCCGAAAGTAAAAGTATTTTTTAATCAAAAAAGTAAAAACTAGCCCAATTGTAGATCGTCCTCAGCTATCCTATGCAAAAAAAAAAAATTCGAAAATATCAAATTTCAAGCGAGATATTTGAAAATAACTTCCCCATAGGATTAACATAATCATCCGGGTCTTTTTGAGTGATCGGTGTAGGGCTGTTAAGAAATAAGACCTTTGATGGAACGTGACTTTCTTCTTGAACTTGAACTTGCTTATTCTCTTAATATTGTGTAGATTTTTTTTTTATTATATTTTTTATACTATGAATGTAATAATAAGAAAATAATTATAATTAATAAGCCCTTTATGTGAATGTACGAGCATATATTTAATATATATGTTTGAGGTGCAAAATTTTTGCCCATTATTTAAAAAATACATGGCAAGGAACTTTGCAAATGAGGCCAATTTGTCTTCACATAAGAATTCTTTATCAAGAAAATTTTTAACATTTAATTTAATTTAATTTTACAACATTTATTGTATATTTTACTTTAAAAAATCTCAATGTTAAAAATATAATGAAGAAATTGAACGTGCCTATATCTACAGATACATTTATTTATATGAGTATGGTATACAGACTTACAAATTAATATTTTTAAATACTGAAAAAAAAAAAATATTCTGTAGTTTCTAACCAGTGATCTAAACTTTATGCAAAATCTATTCTGGGGTGAATGGAGTGCATAATGTTGAAAGAAAAAAAAAATCTGCTTGTTGATTCTCTAAAATAATGAAACTTGTAAAAACTATTATTATTCATTTATTTATTTTGTTTCCCTGTTATTTTGTTCACCTGTTAGGTGTCCCATGGTCAACACCTAGAAAGCTTAAATTTACTGAAAATCGTTCGTAATGTACAGATATATATATCTTCTAAATAATTAAGAATCGTGTAAATATCCATGTTTTGGAAAAAAAAAAAAAATCGATATGAGTTGATTGCCGGATATTGGCACAAAGGCTTACTTATTTTAGTGATATTATGAAACATGTAAATACATTTTTATTTTCATCGTATACTTTTATTCCATGACTGTCCAGAATTAGGATATTTAATTTTATATATATATTTTTTAATTTTTCTATATGCTTGTATATTTAAGATTAGCTCATATAATGGTTAAAGCCATTGAAAATCGTTTGCAATGTACCGGGTGTCCCAAAAAGGACGGACTGATTTTAAAATTCAATAACTTCCAAACGGTGACAGATATTAAAAAAATTCTTGCAGGAGGGTTATGCATAAAGTCAAAAGATTTTTTACAGTGGTTTTCGATTTTAGTTCGAATTACAAACAATAGATGGCGCTGCGATCAATAAAGGCTAAATTCAGGCTCGATTTTTGGTACTTCGTGGCCCGGATAATACATTTCCAACTCCTTTTTCTGCATGGAGCATCAGAAAGGACCAAAAATCGAGCCTGTATTTAGCGACTATTGCTTACAGCGCCATCTATTGTTTGTAATTCGAACTAAAATCGAAAATCACTGTAAAATTTTTTTTGACTTTATGCATAACCCAGGGCTCCCAAATGGTCCGCCAACTGTATACCAATAAAATTTAACAGAAAAATTTATGGTAGGTTTGCGCTAGAATTAACTTTCAAAGGTAGTTCCGGGGCGGTTTGTAAAAAAAATATAAAAAGAAATTTTTTCTAAAATAATATTGGTATTTAGTTGGCGGACCATTTGGGAGCCCTGATAACCCTCCTGCAAGAATTTTTTAAATATCTGTCACCGTTTGGAAGTTATTGAATTTTAAAATCAGTCAGTCCTTTTTGGGACACCGGTACATATAGCTATATTTTTTAAATAATTAAGAATGGTGTAAGTTTCCAGGTTAAAAAAAAATAATAAGAAAAATAAGTAAATAATAATAATAATAAAATCGATATGATTTTATTGCCGGTTATTGGCGAAAAGCATCGCTTATTTTTTTTATATTATGAAACATGTAAATATATTTCTATATTTATCTTATTCTTTAATACCAGACTGTCCAGAGTTAAATATTTAATTTTATATGTAAGTTGTTATTTTTCTATATGCTTGTACATTTCAGATCAACACATATAATGGCCAAATTTATTGAAAATTGTTTGCAATGCACATACTATAATTATATCTATATTTTTTAAACAATTAAGAATCGTGCAAAAATAATCGATGTACTGAGATAATTATTTGGATATGAGTTGATTGCCGGATATTGACGAACTTGCTTATTCTCTTAATATTGTGTAGATTTTTTTTATTATTATTATATTTTTTATGCTATGATTGTCCAGAAATCGATTATTTTATTTTATAATTTCCCCTTGTTTTTTATTTTGTCCTAAACATAATAGAAATCTATAGTTATTACTATTTTTCTATTTCCTAGTATACTTCATCTTCAGTACTTTTAATGTTTGAAAGTATTACCCGCAATCAACTTTATATACCTAGGTTTTCGATCCGAAATATGGTGTAAAAATAATTAAATGTTATAAAAAGTTATCCTGATTTGAATAGAATTTGGTTTTTGAAAATGTTTTGGTTAATTTTCTTAATATTTTGAAACTAGTAAATATTATTAAAAAAATTTTTAATGTGTATTTTACGGTCAGAATTCTCAATGTTTCAAGTAACCAAGAATTTAAATATAAATAAAAGTAAAAATTTACTTATAATTTTTGTTTTCAATGTTATAGTAAAGTGTTATTTGAAATATTTTTAATTGATTAAAGCATTGTATTTATTTATTTTATCTCTAAATCTTTCAGTTTTTACTGTTTATAGTATAAAGAACGCCGAGGCAAAATATACATATAATATATATCTTTTATAACTCATATAGAGCGAGTATTTTCGTATTTTAATGTATAAAAGTGACACTTAATAAGCATTTTTTACATTGGGTATTCGCGCCTTCTACCGGGGAAAGTAGAACATTAACGATTCCGAAACTAAGACGTAATTGTGAAGGCCGTATGAGGAAGGGGAAAAACTCATCGAGTTTGGTCGCGGCCAGAGTCATTAAATTGCGTTTTGCGCTGTCTAACCGGAATAGGCGTGGGCGGATAAATTTTTTAAACGCCAGGAATGGCAAAGTTATCGCGGGAGGGCCCGAGTTGAGGGGTATTGCAATCTATCCAGCATGCAAAAAATTTTAAGTTGGTAGTCATTATATAGATAAAACCAGGATTATTGTGTTTTTTTCTCATTATTACAATTAAATAAATGGAATTTTTGAATCAAAATGTCATTATAATTAACTTAAGATGCTGAAGTTCGGCGAAATCAGAAAATATTTTTTGGTATTTCTTTATTATAAGAGTCTTCGCATAAGCGTGTTAACAAAGTGCGATTTCGCACCAAATATTATAAATAATCATGAAAATGAAACACCGAGTAATGGAAACATTTCCAATCTTATATGATTTATTTAGATTATACCGGGTGTCTCCCCCCCAAAAAGACTGTCTGATTTTAAAATTCAATAACTTGCAAACGGTGACAGATATTAAAAAAATTCTTGCAGGAGGGTTATGTATCATGTCAGAAGTGTTTTTACTGTTATTCTCGATTTTACTTCGAATTACAAGCAACAGATGGCGCTGAGAGCAATAGGCGTTCAGTCGAGACCGAAACTGACGTCCGCCAGCATGATGCGAAGGAAGGCGATTAAGGCTATGGAGTGGGTGTCATTCACTAATACAATCTTGCTCTTTTGGCCCGATTCTGAACTCAATCGATACGATTCCAATGAAATGTTTTGTTGTCATAGAAATAGCAAATTCTTCGATATAACGACAGAGGTCGGAATTGGGCATGAAATAATCAAGAGCTGTACGTTAGTAGATATTTGTGCATGTTGAGAAAAAAATCGCGGAAATGGTTTATACTTTAGAACAAAGAATATTTACAGAGTTGGAGTACTACCTCTTGGATCAAAGCATAATAAAACAAAAGAATTTTCTTCTGCCATATATAGGATTTATTATAGAATTTATACTCACCAAATAAGAGGTAAAAAATTAGCTACGATTTAAAAAACCTACCGCAATTGAAAACCCACTTCCAGCATCTGTTAATAGACAGTATTTTAACTGAATTCTTTTGTGTATGCATGGAAATGAACAATGAATATTGCACACCCTATTCTATAATAAGCATCTTTTAATGTACTCAGTGACTCATATGACTTTGAATATGTTTGAAATAGTGTAAAATCTTTAAAATACGCCGTAAACGATTTTTCTCTCCATAGACCGTAATATAAGGGAATTCTTTTGAGTGTCCCTGCAAATGAACCATAAGAGCTACACACTTCATTTTCAATAAGAACATGTCATGGCTTGCCTCGATAAAGTATAACAATTGCTCAGCAATCCGAATGTATTTACTGGAGTCAGAGCACGGCCAAACGTCCAGACAGCCGCCGGACTAACCGAAGGTATAAATACTTTTCAACAATGTTGGGAATCCTTAAAAAGAATAAATCTGATTGATAAAAATATACCCATTTTTACAAAAATCTCAACCTTCTTGAAATGAAAAAGTTTATACAAGACGGCATTTTGAACGCTGTTGTTATGCATTTCTATTCCGGAGAAGTTGTTTCCATGAAAACAATATTTGTCTCTATTATTGGTCAGACACCAACAAAATCGAAACTATATTAACTGAGTTCAGATTCGGGTACTAAGAGCAAGATTGTATAGCTGAAAGAGAACCACTCCTTGCCTTAAACTCCTTCCTTCAAATCAATGCTGAGTGACGTCAGTTTTGGCCTCAACTGAGCGCCTATTGCCCTCAGTGCTATGTATTGTTTGTAATTCAAACTAAAATCAAGACTCACAGCCAAAAAAACTCCTGACTCCATACATATTTCTCGTGCAAAATTTTTTTAAATATTTGTCACTGTTTGCAAGTTATTGAATTTTAAAATCCGCTTTTTTGGGAGGCTCGGCAAATAGTTAATATGAACATGAAATTATTAAGTGAGCGCGAAGCAAACAATAGCCATGTTGACCTCCCCAAATCATCTTGCAGCAATGCTAGTTTTAATGCGTTCCTAAAAAGACGCTGTTTGCACATGAAAGTTTCCGGTTCAGGAACTTCTTGTCAGTGCTTTTAGTATTTTCTCTTATTACTTAATAAAATTATTATTTTATTCCCGCCCAATTCAATCATTTACTTCCGAAAAGGGCGGACCAATTATGATATAAAAATCTTAAATTCTTCCATATATTACATTTGGAGCATATGTTTATGAATCTTCGTTGTCTTATAACTGGCAAATAACAAGTATTGCTTATTCATCAGTGTTTTTGTTGCTGTTGTTGTTTTCGTTTACACGTGACACTATTACGTTTTACTTTAATTGAATATAAATAGAGCATTTTTTTTTTTCAGAAGTACTATACAGGATGTCCGATAAATTACGGTCGTGGTTTCATGGCCTCGTATATTTTCATTTGAAAACATGACGAAAAATACTATTACATAATCTTAAAGTACAGCTGATAAAGTTCTTTTAATAACACAAACAAAGTTAAACGTTCTCTTATGGAGTGTTATTATGTCGCCTTGTGGAAGGCTGAGACATGAAAAATCCAAATGGCGAGTGGCAAGAAGGAGCGCAATGTGTGCATTGTGGTTCTTCCAAGCAAAATCCGTCACCTCTACACAATGTCGTTATTCAGTTAATAACTTGTGGAAAATTTGATAAAATTGTACCATTAATTATTATTTTATTATAATCATTCTCTGATTAAGAACGTTTTGAGTTGCAACTTTACACATATGATATGTAATCTTTATTGTGTTTTTTTTTTTTAACTTTTTTAATTGTATTTCACGACTATGTAATAATATTCTTCATCATTTTCCGTAATCAAATGTCATGAGGTAAGGAAACCCCACGAATAATTTATCGATACCCTATGTATTTTTTAATTTTGTGATTATATAAGAAAAGTATGATGAATAAAGTAAACTTTTATTAAATTATAAACTACAAAATATATATACTATTCGTTTCAGAAAAGTGCAACGGAAATAAATTATATATAATAAAGTCATGTTCTGGCATAATGTCGACTAAACATTTACGGTACATTAAATATAGTCACTGCCGTTCTTTGCGAATGTGAGTGATTGTATATGCAAACACAACACAAATTGGTAAATATGACATCCATATAATGTAAAGTACATCCATATACCATGTCCATAATTCCTCCAAGGAATTCCATATTACATAGTATCTACGTAGATATTACCATCAGATGTCTCTCCGAATACATCCGTATAGCGTTTGTTGGACATCCAGATCCGACATATATCTATGTAAAACGGATGTCTATGTCCATATAGATCATGTCCTAGACATAATATGTATGTATATATACATCATATCTATGTAATATGTACGTATATATACTACACATATCTATGTAATATGTACATATATATACATCATATCTATGTAATGTGTACATTTATGTTCATCATATCTATGTAATGTGTACATATATATATGTAATACGGAACAGTATGTGTATACCGAGACTCTTCTGCCATCTTGTTTTTTTAAATTACAAAAAAATATTATACATGAAAAGTTTACCATTTTAAAAAATATTTTAAAATATCAAAATTATTGGAGAAAGGCACAAATTATTAGCAATATTAGCTAAACTGTAATAACTGTATTTTAAATCATATCAACTGTATCGTGTAACTGCTCTGATGACAATAAATATAATTAACATAAGAAAATATAAGGGAAAGAAAATACTTTTATTATCTTAAAACAACATAAACGCTTTATTTTTTTTTAAATCTTTTTTTTTAATTATTTTACTTTCAAAAACACTTACGTCTCACATGAATATAAACAACAAACCCTCTTTGCATCTTAAACAAAACACTAAAAACTTTTATTATATAAAAACATCATACCTCCTCCCCCTTTTCTTTTTTATCTTTTAAAATCAAACCAAATAGTGTAATTGCTCTTGTAACAAACAGGGTGGGAGTATACGTAAAATTGGCCCACACTATTTTTTTTTACTTAGCGGCAGATTTTATTTATGCCCCAGACTGAAATATAATAAATGTTTATTTCACATTATATTTACAATTTTACTTTATTATTACATGGGCATTTAAAAATATTTTCAGCTAAATAATTTTTGTACTCACTTTTCTTATTGTGTAATATTGTGTTCTCATAGTTTGTAGCGTAACATACTATTTTTGGAAAATATAATTTAGCGAGTAATGTTATTAAAAAACTAGTTTGCAGGGGGCGCCAGTAATATTATTGAGGTTATTTTTATAAACTTACTTTATTATCTCCTCTTTTGACATAATAATGGGAGTCCTACCATCCTCACAGATTTTTTGAAATCTTCTTTTTTGAAATCTTCGATGCTGAATCCATAATCCTTGCAAAAGTAGCATACCGTCTAAGCGCACTAAACAAATTCCAGTACATCACTAATGCTAGTTACTTATTATATAATAAAACTACACACCTGTGATTTTCTGAGAGCACTCAAATTTGAAGATCTATCCCAGCACCAGCTGATCCACCAGACGCTCATCTCCACTGGTATACTTTGTATTGATTGAGATACTGTTTCTGGACGTAACGTCAAAATAACATTGATGCTCCCTACAAACTAGTTTTTTTTTTTTTTTAGATTACATTACTCGCTAAATTATATGTTCCAAAAAATAGCATATTACACAACAAACAATGTCAAAACTAGGACCTAGACCTACTGTAGTTTCTCATTACTTCTAATATACTATTTTGACCACTGAATTTATTGAATTCATTGATTTGTCAAAAACTTTATTAAATCAAAGAATCTTCCATAGAAAGCATTTCATTTTTTGATAATGAATCCCATTTTCAAAAATAGTAAGAATAATAAGTAAATGCTTTTGAAAAAAAAAAAAAATTAATTTAATAGATAATTACGTTTAAACTAAGGACCTAAGCTATAAGAAAAATCTATAGTAGCTATACTTGTACAAGAAATGCACCTAAATATCAATTTAAATGAAATTTTCTAAACATGTATTTCAAATGAAGAATCCTCTATTATTTTGGTATCATTGCTTTTTCAATAAATGTAAATAATCATGCCACCGCTAACAAGACACGCAGATTTAACTTAAAATACATTGAATAGATAAAATTAAGTATATGAAAATAAACTTTTGAGATTAAGAAACTTTTTTTATGAAACAACAAGTTTTTAATAACGTAATTTAACAACATAATAAAGTGATAAGTTACTTTCAATGTTAAAAAATTATTTATTATTATTAACAAACTGTTAACTTATCCTTGTTTTCATTGGATCTAATTTGTCAGCGATATTTTCTTTTATTCAAGACAAATTCACCATTTGAAAGTTTTTATTGATAATAAACATTCTCTTTTTTTTTTTTTTTTTTTTTTGGCCAAAACAGACTGTTGACCCCCAAAAGTGTTTGCACTATAATTATACAAAATAAAATTTTATATTTTATAGTGTTCGCACTAGATAAAGTTTGAGGGATATGGGAGAAGGAGTATAAGAAATTAAATATAATCCAAACTTTGTAAAGTTTTATATACAAAATTAAGATTCATTGAAAAATTAAAACATTTAAAATGTAAAACCGATGAGTAACCATGTAAGTCAAGTATAGAGATTACTATGATCAGTCAATTATATGATAGGGATACAGAAGATCATAAAATTTGAGGAGAGTTAATCAAAAATTTATATGGCTAAAAAATTGTTTGTAGTTTTTTAAAGATAAGGTTAAAAATCGTAAATGCTACAAAAAGCACGAAAATAGAATAGCAAAAAATAACTGAAAAAAAGAAATCAAAGGACTTACTTACATATAATCCTGCTCAATGTTTAATCCAAATCTCAAACTGCATCATGCACAACCTAAATTAAAATAAACATCACTTTTATTATCAGATTCAGTTGTTGTTGTAAATGCTAACTGTTTTGAATAAACAAAATTTAATCTGCATCTTGATACAACTAAAAATTTATAAAATTAAAAACCAAGTTGCACTTTGATAGTATAAATTAAACCAGCCAAAAAATGCATAAACATCTGCATAACATAATGGCGTCGCGTCTGGCGTGTTTACAAAACAACAGAAAGCTCATGTTGCCACACGAAAAAGTGTATCGGAAGTAAGATATTTAACTCTTTTAGCGCTCTTTATAGAGGGCGCTGCATCTACCTCCATAAAGTGTTGGTATATGAACGTCATGTTGACGTTGTTTCTTTGACAATCCAGTTTATATTTTAGAATGAACGTTAAGTCCACCTCCATATTATGTTGGTCCATAGATTGTTGGGATATGAATGTTATATGAATATAATGTGTTCAACCATCCATCTTACGGCTTTGAATGAACATCATTTTGATGTACATGTATGTATTCTAGATGTAAACCGCTCTAAATAAACGAAACATCTACGTGTGTGCTGTGTGGGTGTATACGTACACAAGAGAAAGGTAATAATGCTTGGAACTTGGAACCGACAACCGAGGAGCTGGATAGTAAAGAAAAAGAATATGCTGCGAAATTTATACCTTCGCTACAAGTAGTCTTTTAACTATTTTAATAAAATCTCTCTTGGTATCTGTTTTTTCTTTTTCAAAATCTTAAAACAAAAACAATTCATTGGCTAAATGAAACTGATTACAGTTAAAGTTTGTCTCTATTATGATATGTATATAATTATTTTATATAAAAATGTATTTATTCACTTTGGCGTTAGTAAACACGTTTTGTACAAAACGTAGGAAAACGACATTCGATGGTTTCTGTACCGGAGCGAGCTCAGGGAAGCTATTCATATGATCGATTTCTTTCTTTCTTTTTTTTTTTTTTTTTTTTGTTAAATTTTAATTGTTTTTGTTATTTATTTGGTGATTTTCTGTTGAATTTTAACAGAGAAAGCGCATTACACTATCTGATTTTCTGTTTTTCTCCCTAATTTATTCAATAAACTATTAAACATATATAGGGAGATGCATTATAAATATTATTAGAAAGAATAATGATACCTTTTACTTAATTGCCTACAATTTTCGAACATGATTTTACTTTTTATAAGAAACTATCTATTTATGTATGAAGAATAAATCAAATAAATTAAAAGCAGGGTGAGAAAGATAAGCTCAAAATGCGCACATGAAAATCGCACTTCACTTGCATTAGGGGCTATGCACAATGTTGAATTCAGACACTTTTCTCCGGGAGGGATATGTGTGGCTGCGAGGGGGGGGGGGGGGCATTATGTAATTCCTGGTGGGTGAATTTGCACTTTTTGACCATTGAAAACTCAAAATCTCAACTTTTCCGGGGAGGGGGGCATCTCATTGCTCCAGGGGAGTGAATGTCTACCCCTGAAATAAACAATGACTATGCATATACAACGTTAACGACTTTTTGCCAATTTTGGACCCTTCCACCCGCCTTACAATATCATACGTTATCATTCCTCGAACACTCGCCCCGCCCCCTGTAATGATATCGTTATCAACGTCTAAAAATTATTTTTATTTTTACATTTTTTTTATTTCTTTATCTTTTAATACGTTTGCAATGATATACATTTATTATTTACAAATTTTACTGATTTAAATGAAGAGAAGTCAATAAAATATTAGTATTATATATGAAATAATTTTATAGCAAATAATTCTTTAAGAAAATGCTTTCTATTTTAAAATATAGCTTTTTGTTACACAATGCACTTAACAATAATATTGTCTTCTTGCACTTGATTCCTTGACGAAGAGGGGGTAGGCAGAACTTTTTATCAACAAAACTGGTGACCAACATTCTTCCCATATTTTTACTAGTAAACATAACAAGTATCACTTCGAACCTGTTTTCTCTAACAACGCATTATATCCACAAATCGTAAAAGAATAGGAATGCTGAACATTGGGATAATCCATATTTTGGAATAAAATGATTTTATGATTATTTAACGGTTTTAACCCTCTCGCTGCGCAACCCGAGAGTTTCTTGGGCAACGTAAAAGTAGCAAAATTTGCGCAACCCGAGATTTCATCGGGGATGCATTTTTCCCGTCTAATTAAACCTCTTTGATCATTCCTACCAGTTACGTTTTATTGTAAATTTTGCCTTATCTAATCGGAGCATTTTCCCGACTAAATCAGACGAAAATTTTTGTTTTGAAAAACCGATGACAAAAGAATAAAAATTCTTAAAAGACGCTCGTCGCGAAGGAATTAAATGCGCAATTTTTGAAGCTATTTTGATAAAACAATTACGCAGCGAGAGGGTTGATAATACCTTTCTATTGTCATACAAATCGATAACAGATTAAGAAAAAAAGTTCAGAGACTATTTTGATGTTAAAAAATGTTAGCAAAGAATGAAAAATTTTGTTGGATCAAAAATTATAACGACATCAAGAGATAATACCCCCTCCCCCTAGCCCTTTAAGCGTCCTAGCCGTGTTTTTCGTCACGTTACTTTTAGAATCAAAGGCTGATTTAACACAAAATTGTTAGTAAAGCTAATTTTTTTAATTGAATAAGATAAATAAATATGTAAGGTTATCAAAAATAAAAGTTCTTACAAAAATAATTTTCATAGCTACTATTTTACGAATCGTTAAACATGAATGGAAAATTCTGCAAGACGCTTAACCCCTTGAGGGGCACCGGCATATATTATATACTACCTACGATTAATGAAGTTTTACACCAGAAAAATTTTATTAAATTTTACTTTTCTAACTTTGGTGGAAAATAGCCGTAAAATTGCTTTTACTTATTTTGAACTAGAATTTTTCAAAGATTCCGGTGGGAATTCAGCCTTTCACAAACGTAATTGCTTACCCCTCAAGGTGTTAAAGGGCTAGAGATATCTTACAATATAAAGTGCCATACCCTCTTCGTCTTAAGACGTGCTGATAATTGGCCGTCATAAATACAACCAACCAACCTCTTCGCCTTAAAGTGATAATGTTATATATGCAAAGCCCTTAAAAGTTTTCGTCTTTTGATCGCTCCAAATGAACTCCGTTGAACCTTTTGCTCCTGTATCATGGTTCGTACGTGTCCTTGAATTTCCAGACTAAGAAATTCTTCGGTACCAGCATTTTCTAATGGAAAATCTCTCCTTAAATATGACAAAATTTCGTCCGTTCAAACTCGATTTATTTTTCTACAAAAAAATAATGATATTTGGCCTTGAAAATAACGGTACTCGTACGAACCCTGTATATGCGACTTGTAATGCTTTACCATTTGAACTGTTTCGCTGCCTGATAGTCAAAGATTCAACCTCGGAATAAAATATAGCAAGCTGAAATTTTTCAAAAAGTTTCGTTTTGACCTTGTAAAAGTTAGCTGAAAAGTGTCATAAAATCTCGTATCCGCGTTGTCAGATATTCAAGGTCAAAGGTCACGAAAATCAGTGTTTTGCTTATATCTCAAAAACTGTGCATTTTATTGAAACAAACCCAATTACAAAATTAAAACACAATAAATTTGCTATAAAATACTTATATTATCTTTAATATTCTGATAAAGGGTTTTGGCGCCAGAGCGCGCTGAAGAAAGGCAACTTTTTTACCTTTTGGCCAAAACGTGAGAAAAACTCTCACCCATCCTCAATTTCTCAAAAAGTATGCATTTTATCAAAAAAAAAAAAAAAAAAAAAAAAGGGTGCAAAATTCAAGTGGATTATTTTCTAAAAAATTCACAAAATAACTTTCATTTTCTGACAAAAATTTTAGGCGCTAGATCAAGCTGAAAAAAAGACGATATTTTGACTTTTCAGGCAAAACGAGAGAAAAATACTTTTCTACCCTGTATTTTTCGAAACATATGCTTTTCATCGACAAACCCCAGTTACAAAATTAAAGTAGATAACATTTTCTGAAAAATGCGTACATGAACTTTTAATTAGTCTTTGGCCCTCTCGCCAAAAGAGAGAAAAGCCAACTCAAGATTGTTTCCTATATTTCAAATGATGTTTAGACCTTTAATTATTTACCAAAAATATTATAATTATTATGAAAATTACATTATTCACTTATTTATAAATATTATTCATAAATAAGACTTCTGTATGATAGTTAATTAATTATAGAAATAAGAAGATATTGAAATGAAATAGTTTAAATACTTTGTAATTACATTTTTATTTATCATAAGTTTCTTGCACTTATTAAAACGACTCCTAAAGTAACCTGGTTTTTTTTTAGGGAGGGGGGGGGGTGAAAATATATAAGATCTTCTAAAATTATCTTTCTCTGGACCGTTTTAAGGAAGACTGGCTCTGAAGGGAATCGAGTAGATAGTAATTATATGTTCATATGGCAATCAAGAAGATTTTCTGACTGCTCTACATTTAAATATTAGGTTGTGGGTTTAAAGCGGCTCTCAAAAAAAAAAAAAAAAAGTCTATATAATTACAACTTTTATAAGCTCAAAACCTTTTGGCACATTCACGGAGTGATTTGCACTTAGTGTGAAAGCATGGAATCTGCAGGCAAGCAATTAAAGTGATTCGAAATCAAATAACGTTTTTCTTTTTTTTTTTTATATAAATGTATTGTAATTACATCTTGAGTTACAAGCGAGTGTTGTCTCTTGTGGAGAATTTTATGCTCTGCAACCTTTTTAATAGTTTCAAAGATCGTTTGAAGCATAGGAAACAATCTTGAGAAGGTATTTATCTCGTTTTGGTCAGAGGGTCAAAAACTCGCCCTTTTTCAGCGCTCTCTACAGCCCGAACCGTTTGTCAGGAAAATAAAGTTATTTTTGCATTATTTAGAAAATAAAATCCACTTTAACTTTATAATTAAGGTTCTTCGATAAAACGTTTTCTAAAAATAGAGGATATACAGGGTATTTCTCTCGTTTTGGCTCAAAGGTAAAACAAATCGACTTTTTTTTTCAGCGTGATCTAGCGCTTGAACATTTTGCCATAAAACGAAAGTTATTTTGTGAATTTTGTAGAAAATAGTCTACTTGAATTTTGTAACTGTTTTTTTTTTTTTCGATAAAATGAATAGTTTCTGGGAAATCGAGAATGAGCGAGAGTTTTCCTCTCGTTTTGGCCTGAAACGTCAAAAAGTTGTCTTTCTTTAGCGTGCTCTAGCGCCAAAACTATTTGTCATAAAATTAAAGTTAATGTATGTATTTTATAGGAAATTTCGTCTACTTTAATTTTGTAATTGAGTTTTTTGTCAATAAAATGCATAGTTTTGCGATATAAGCAAAACACTGTTTTTCGTGACCTTTGACCTTGAATATCTTGCGACGAGGGCACGAGATTTTATGAGACTTTTCAGCTAACTTTTAGAAGATCGAAACAAAGCTTTTCGCAAATTTTCAGCTTGTTGTCTTTCATTCCGAGGTTTGTCCTTTTTTTCACCTTTTTTAACTGGACTATGAGAGGGACTTATACTACGTGTACGGAAGCTTCCATTTTTCACGCTATATTTTTTTTAGGTAGGCTTCGCTACCTGATAGCTTTCTCTCTCTGCTTGGAGATTTCATTGAGAATTTCGCCAAATAGTTTAATAAACCTAGCCATAGAGCCATTCCTCTCCATCTGTTTCACTCAGGGAGCCAATTTATGCGTTTTATCAGTCTACGTGCTTTAGAGTGTGTTTCTTATGTGCATATTATTAAAATAAAGTATAAAAATTAATAAATTAGAAATTATTTTATTCACATTTTTTAAGGGAAAAAGGCGAAAAGAAAAAAATAAAATGAGCTTAAAAATATCAAAATTCTGATTATAAAAAAAGGTGCAAGCAAATTTGTGAAATATTTTTATTTCTTTACGCCTTTAGGCTGAGAAGAGGGAATTATACAGTGGGGGAAATTTGTAAAAAAACAAATCCAAAAATCTTTACAAATTTTTAGAATATTTTTTAAGCAACATTTTTCATTCGACATTACAAAATGAAATAAATCTTTTAGAAAAATAAACAAAAATGGTTTTATCTGGTATCTGCAATGAGAAAAGAAAATTAAATATGATCTAAATACTCCGCAAAATCATATATATATATTAGAAAAAAAAAAAAAAAAAAGAAAAAAATATCCCTGCCGGCCCGGCCTATAGGCGGAGGTAGATTTCGAAGTTAAGTATATTAATTGCACAAACAAAAACTAAATCATGATTAGATATAAATCCACTTTAACAGTTTTTTCTGGCCGCTTTTGACGAGTTTTTATTTTATTTTTATATAATAGCTGTTTTTATCAGAATCATCTTAAGGCGGTATTAAAAAAAAATACTTTTCCATGCTCAACAACTCGAAATTTTCTGGCACATTATCAGATTCATTTTTAATAGAAAAAATACGAAACTTGCTGACGTGATTTTTGAAAAGATTTATAAGCGACATGTCCCCAATAGCAAGAGATATCGGCTTAATTTCGGCCTAATACCAGAATTGTCGGGAAATGATCAGTAGTTGAAAGGAGAGCTTCACATATTATCGTCTGAACAAAATCTACCGATTAATCTAGATAATATCGTGAAAAAACGTCGGCAGGAAACTGTATACTTATTACAAGTCAATTAATCGGAAAAGTATTCTTATGCATGTAATCGGCCGGCAATCGGGAAGTAATGAAAAATGAATCTTTTTACTGAGTTGTTATTGTTAGTTTCCGCTGTATAGATACCCCCTGCAGTGATGATAGGGGGTGTGTGTCACGTGAATAAATCTGTCCAATGTGCTGCAGTATCTTATCTGCCTCCCGCTCAAAATAGTTTTTCACGTTTCAAGGACATCATTTGTAAATGGACAGTCGAAGGAATAGGGGAAAAAATACTTTCCAAGAAATGTTCTTTGGTGAGAATGCATTATTATTTGCAAATCAGTAAACTTAAAACCCTTAAAAACTTACAGATAGCAGGGCAATTACTGTAAAAGTAAACTGACAATTTAAAAGCATTTGTTTGTTCTTTCATTCTTTTTTTTTTTTCAATATTTACGTATAGACATTCATACTTAAAATTATATTTAATAAGATGTTTAGAGATATTTGCTGTTTTGTTGATTTAGATAAATAAATTGAAAATTATAAGATCTGAAATTTAGGGTAATTTAGGATAATATCTGAAATTTAGACTATTACAACAACAAACTATTTGCTCTAAATGTATTTTCTTTGTTATGAATTAAAAATTTTTAATTTAAAAATTAATTTATTTAGAAATACTTCAGGCAATGTTATTGTATAAATTATAATTAAGTTGATCATCTTTTCTTTTATTTTCTCTCTAAAGTAATAAATTTAATTTTATACCTTTTAAAAGTTAAAAAAAATATCTGAACTTTTTTTTAAATTAAAATTATTATTAGATAAATAAATTGAAAATTATAAGATCTAAAATTTAGATTATATCAGAAATTTAGACTTACAACAACGAACTATTTCTTCTAAATGTATTTTCTTAATTATGAATTAGAAATTACTGAGTTAAAAATTAATTTATTTAGAAATAATTCCGATAATGTTATTGTATAAAGTATGAAGAAGTTGATCATCTTTTTCCCCCCAGATGGTGATAAATTTAATTTTATACATTTTAAAAGTTAAAAATCGATGACTGAATATTCTTTTTTAGATTAAAATAATTTTTAGATGAATAAATTGAAATTTATAATATCTGACATTTAGATTATATTAGGATAATATCTGAAATTTAGACTATTACAACAACAAACAATTAGAAATTTCTGATTTAAAAATTAATTTATTTAAAAATAATTCAAATAACGTATTGCATAAATTATAAATAAATTTATTATCCCCCCCCCCCCCCCAAATAGTGATAAATTTAATTTTATAGCTTTTTAAAAGTTAAAAAAATGACTGAATATTTTTTTAATTAAATTCATTATTGAAAATTTTAAGATCTGAAACTTAGATTATATCAGGATAATATCTGAAATTTGGACTTTTACAACAACAAAAAAATATTTGCTCTAAATGTATTTTCTTAGTTATGAATTATAAATTTCTGATTAAAAAATTAATTTATTTAGAAAAAAATAAGATAATGTTATTGTATAAATTATAAAGAATTTGATCCTATTTTTTTTTTCTCCAGATAATAATAAATTTCATTTTATAGCTTTTAAAAGTTTAAAAAAAAAAAACTGTTTTTTTTTTTTTTTATTAAAATAATTATTTAGATATTAAAAAAAGGAATTTTTTTTCCATAAATAACAAAAATTTAATGAGACGCTTTAAATGATAGAAATTTCACAGCCAGGACGGAATGTTAAATGAGAATATTTTACATTGTACCATGCAAAAAATTATCTAATTAAAATGTATCAAAGTTCGTTTTAATTCAAACAGTAAATATTGTTAGACGGAAATATTTTCCACTATAAAATACAAAAATGTTTTCATATCGAAGGCGTAATTAATTAAAAGGTAAGACATTTTGTTTAATTTAAATTCTAAATATTGCTGATCTCGGGATGAAAATTACAATTAATTATTCTTTGTAAGATGCAATAATATTTGTATATCAACAGTGTGAGTTACTTATAAGCAAGAATATAATTTTTAAATTAAATGTAATTTTATTTGTATCTTACAATGGAAAATTAATTGTAATTTTAATTGTAAAATTGTTTAACAGCAATATTTTGACTTTAAACAAAACAAGATTTATTACATTTCAATTAGTTACATCCTTGATATGGAAATATTTTTGCATCTTATAGTGGAAAATATTCCCAATTAACAATATTTATTTTTTGAATTAAAACGAATTTTTTTTACGTTTTAAATGCTATTTTTACATCGTACAAATTCTTCTATTCGATATGATTAGCTAATCGGCAAAAGATCATATGATATTGCAAAGTACTCGGTAAAAGATTACCAAGTGACCAAATTATCGAAAACTAATACGCAAAGGCTTCATAACCGATTCAATTGTAGTCGGGAGGGGATGCTCGACAGGTGATCGCCTTGCGGACAAGAAGTCATATCTGCCGACCTCGGAAAATGAAATCGCCAGGATGAAATATAGTCGAGTTAGGACTTTCGGCGGAAGTTCGGCCAAGGATTATTTGCTGTTTGGGGTGGTTTTATTTTTCTTTCAATTAATTGAAACTTGATTAATATACAATTATTTTCTCAGTAGGGCAATATTTTTCGTTTCTAACACAATCGCTTCGGGAAATTCTGTTCAAAATGCCCACTTTGACATCATTTTTTGAAATATATTCTGCCTCTATCAAAAAATCGATCATTACGGTACATTATATAGTTTCTGAAGAAGAGAATCTATCAATTGGATGCGTTTGAGAGCAAAAATGAATTTAAAAACGAGTAAGAAAATATGTAGTTTGGATTTGAATACACTCTTAATAAGATGATTTTTTTTTTCAACCGCTATGTATTTTTAATTTGTTTTTGCTGTAAGAATTGGTCCTATCAAAAACTTGTGTATATAAATGTTGAAGACAATATTAAGAAGATATATGATAAATTCATGGGGATTTTATATCTTGTGAATTGACGGAGTTATGGAAATTTTTCTTCTTCCACCCCCTTTTTTTGTTTTCGTTTTTATTTTTATTTTTTATTTATTTTTTTTTTTCGGTAAGAATTGATCCTATCAAAAACTTGTGAATACAAAAGTTGTAGATAATATTAAGGAGATGTATAATGAAATTAATTTTATTTGATGTCTTGAGAATTGACGAAGTTATGAATTTTTTTCTCTCAAAAACCCTATTTTTGCGCCCCTTGAGCCCATTTTTAATTTTATCAAAAATCTGTGATACATAAATTTTTGGCCTATTTTTAGAAGTAATAAAACCTTTAAACTGATTTGATATGTACAAAAATTAAGAAGTTATGGGGTTTTTTTCGTTTTACACAAAACCCCTCCCTATTTCCATCCCCTTGGTCTGATTTTGCCCATTAACGAACTTGACCGAGATTTTATGCCCCTTGATTTTATGCATCAGTTTGGAACAGATTTGTGCGGAATTGTGGAAGTTATCGTGTCCAGAAGAAAGTGGTATATATATATATATATATATATATATAGAGAGAGAGAGAGAGAGAAAGTTTTTTACTGAGGATGGTTTTGGGTTCTAGGGGTCATGATCGGTGTAGATCTGCAAAATTTTTTCAGAAATTCCAACATAGGAACGACGCCAATAGGTAGTATTTCATACGAAATCTACTTAAAAGTTAACGTACATACTTTTCTCTTACAAATAAAAATAGAAAAGTCGAAAATTGTACTTCAAAAATGGCAAGTGAGGTGCAATCGTACTATAACTAGTTTTATAAATATTGAGATCTTGGTGCAACAGCTGTTGCACTCTTATGAAAAATTCATGAATACAAAATTTATTACGATTCTCTCTATATATATTAAATTCAGTAATACATAAATAATAGGAAGAAATATTCAATTTTATATTCAATATATATAAAAAATATTCAATTTTATAATGATTTTAATATGCTTTTATCTATTATATATATATAATCCAAACGGAAATTTCGTTCCGAACGCCGAGATTTCGAGTTCTACCGCATGGATTTTTACGGAACTTATACCGTTAGATAGTTATCGTTCCAGGGAAGGTTTTAAGCTATAACACATCATTCTACCTAGATTAGTTAAGAATTATTACGGAAAATTCTATTATTTTTGACTTTGTTACTTCATATTTCCTTAAATATCTGGGCTCCTATTGGTCGTAGAGCTTAGATCTCGCGCCAAAAGTAGCTCCGAAGCACCCAAGCAAACTTTTCCCCGCGATTATTTTGACGTCTTCCGATTTCCTCTAACTCTATTAGGGGCCCGCGTAGGGCCCCTTTAAAATATTTTTCGTAGTAATTTCAGCAATTATCTTAAATTATTGGTTAAGACCGCCACCCTCCCGATTCATGTATCTACGGAAAGGTTGCATGAAGGAGTTTCGTTCAGATACGCTTTCGTTAAGAATAGAGTGCGCTCCCTGGTGGTGGAATGTGGAACTAACATAACGCGATATTGTTAGAATTAGGAAATCTAACAATGCGATCTGTTTTAAACTTTGAGATAGTTCATAACACATAATCTATTATCTATCTACCTTTATGTATATATATATAAAAGATTATATAATATTATATAATTTTTTATGTATATCTATATATATAAAAGAAAGTCTGAATTTTGTATTAATCAACGCGCAGCCCAAACTACTGAACCTAAAGTCTTGAAATTTGGGATAAAAATTCTTCTTATGACATAGAGTGCCGCTAAGAAAGGATTTTCTAAAATTCCACCCCTAAGGGGGGTAAAAAATAGAACGAATTTTTAAAAAATTCCTTAAAAATCTGATTTTATAGTTATTTTTCAACTGATGACATATTTTAGTGTATTTTTGTATGCTGAATTGAATGGTACTAATCAAATTCTTTTAAGTCCAATAGTTCGTGAGATATTTAATATTTTTCTAATTTGGCGATGTTTTTGGCGCCAAAACTTCAAAATATCGAACATTACAAGTGATAATTCATCCATATTCATTCATATTGTACATCCGTTACTGTAGCAACGGAAGAAATTCAAATTAAATCTTTTTGTTAATTATTTTGATTAAAGAATTAAAACGGCTATATGAACTTCAAAAAAAAAAAAAAAAAAAGCCTTGAAGAAAAGAAGAAAAACTTTGATTTTATTTAAAATACAAGGAAGCGATCCACTGAGAAATTAACATTATAAAACGAAATATTAAAAAATTGAAAGCAATGTATGTGCGACTTAAAAAAATTTTGGTACTTACATCCGGGCCATGTCAGATGCAAGACAATTTCACTAATTACAGCAACCCTTATTTTTCATCCATTTGATAGTTTATTTATTATAGTTTTAAATTTATTTTATTATTACAGTTTTTTTTTTAAATTATAGTTTATAGTATGTAGTTTTATGTTATATATTTTATTTATTGATTTACTTTAAACAATTTGCCCTTTTTAACAAGGTTATGTGCTTAAGAACGTTAAATTACTGTTTTGAACACAATTGGCAAACGATAAACAAGATTGGCAATTGCCAACCATTTTTGCGATCTATCTCATGGTCCAGATTATATGTAAGTACCATTTTTTTTCAATGGAAGAAATTGGAATTGAAATAATACATCGCGATTTATCGTTTGCTCCTGGATAAGAAGAAAAAAAATGGTTATTTTTATGTCAGCCGTGTGTATCGCGCCATTAGCATTTTTAAAATTGCCAATAGCAGTAGTTACATTTCGCGTATGTAAATTAAAAACAATTAATTTGTGGCATTATTTCCTATTATTGTTTTACTTTTCAGTTTTTCAATGAATTTAGCGTAAGGCATGTATTTTAAATGAAATGAGTGAAACGTTTATATTTTGAATGAAAATAATAAAATAAGAATAAGGTATGGAAGCAATTTTTGTTGATTTATTACTTGCGCCCGGCTAACAAACTTATCACAAAAGCCATATATTCACCTTTCTTTGGGTAGTTGTTCATGGTATTCCTGGTTAATCTTCCGTAATCGGAGGCCTCGCCAATCGGTGTATTAGTTACAATGTTGAAAGCATCGTTTACGTATGAAACGAAAACTTCACGACGAATTCTATTACAGAAAATCATATTATCATCATCTACTACATATTTAAAATGGAAAATTGAATTTTATTCCGATTTTTTATAATATTTTGATAGGATACGCCACTATTATATTGTTTTTGGAACGGGTTTTGTGTATACACAGTGTTCAACTTTGCTTAGTTATAGAGATAAAGGAAAAAGTTAAAAAATTAAGTGAACCTTATTATTAAAGGTTAGCCTTTTAAAAAAATTCTATTGAACAGATTTTGATCCAAGTGGCACTATTACACAACTTTTCAGGAATGGACTTAGTATATAACATTTCATTATATGTTGCTTAGTTATAGAGCTATTGGAAAAGTTACAGAGAAAGGTGAACGCAATTATTAAATATGCATCTACTGTAATTATATAAAATGCAAATTTGTGTTTCCTTCCACCCGTTTATAACTTGAGTTTTGCTGGATGTATTTTGATGGGAATTACCAAAGTTAGTTACATAATTTTTTGAGGATGATTAGTACTTCTTGCATGTATGGTACTTTTCTGTAGCGAAGTTTTCTTCAGGGTTATTGTTTTTTCTGAAGCGCAAACTTAGCAACAAATCAGATTGCAAGAGAAAGTTCCAAAACTAGGTGAACCCGATTGCGAAAAATTACCTTTTATTTAAAGTTCCACTGAGCGTATTTTAATCGGAGTTGCACAATTAGGTAATATTTCAGGGATTGTTTCAATATTTAACATATCATCCTACATTTTTAGTTATGGAACTATGAGGAAAGTCCTCAGTGGTGTAGTTGTAAAAAAAGTAGGATAAAATCTACAGGCAGAGGGTATATACTAGAGAGTATATATGTTATAGCTATGAAGGGTGTGTAGAGTTTCTAAAAAATTCCAGAAGGTCTACGGCGTATAGCCTACGCTGTATTCCTGAAAGTTCTACAATCACGTGAACGCGATTATGAAAGATATATTTAACTATCTACTCCACATATAAAATACAAACAGCAATTTCGGTCCTATCACTTATAACTTGTGTTCTTTTGAATGGATTTTGAGAAGACTTGCATTGTAAGCAAGATAAATTTTCAAGAAAGGGTTTAGTATATAACACATATCATTCTACGTTGCTTAGTTATAGAATTATGTGCACGAGTTCTTTAATCAGTGAACCCTATTTGGAAAGGTTAGCCTTTTTAAAAGGTTCTACTGAGTTGAGTTCGATGAAACTTGCACTGGTTGTTAGATAACTTTTCAGGAAAGGTTTTAGAATATAACACATATTGTTCTACATTGCTTTGCCATTGAATTATAGGTGAATGCTCTATAATCTGGTGAACCCGATTATAAAGAATTAGTTTTATTAGAAGGTTCTACTGAAAGGATTTTGATGAGATTTGCATTTTTAAATTTCCAGGGATGATTTTAATATGCTACATATTGTTCTTCCGTTCTTTTCCATATTCAATTGTAAATAATCAACTAAAGGATTTGCTTCTTAACAGTCCAAATTTTGTCTGAGACATTAGAAGATATAAAACCATAATGGCGTTCATATTGTTTTCAGCAATGCGGTATATCATTAGAGATACATGTATATATTGCTATAAAACACAAGATCAAATACACCGATATATTTAGTTTGATTAAAGTTTCGTTCGTAGAAACTGACCAGCGTAGCGGGCGAAGACTGCTAGTATTGTAATAAAAATGTTTAAAGTTTGCTATCAATAGTTTTGAATATTTTTATAAACATGCATCATGAATTCTGATACAATATCACTTTGCACTTAAAAGCGTCAGTAACTGCGTGCCGAAGCGCGGCATTATAAGACTTATTAACTAATAAAACTAACAGTAGTAGGCAAGATGAAACTTATTTCATTCATTAAACCACTACATTAAAAATATACATTAAAATACACATTATATGTTATGAAATATACATTCAGAAAATTCTCTACACCAAAAGAACAAAAAATAACGTACACTTTAAGTTAAAACCCACACCAGAAATTTACTTTGAAAATAGTTTATGTTTTAAATCTGTCAGTATCGTGAGCGTTATAGTTTACTTATATAGTTCTTAAAACACACAGGCAACCGGCATGTTCCAACTGCCTGTGTGTGAGTGTAATATTTGGAGAACAGAAGAAAATCGTAAATCAGTGATATATCTAACTGTATTCGTGTGCTCCAGGAGGAGCAACTTAGCATAGCACTCACTTAGAAGAATGTCTAGTCCAAGGATGGCGAACCTTTTTCAGTATGCATGCCAAAAATTTCAAAATTATTATGTACCAACATTCTAACGTTCCAAAAATTTTTAACTTGGATAAAATCCAATAATTAATTTTCTATACAATTTTTACTTAAATATTTTAAAACTTATTCTAAATTCGATTCCTAGCTTATTTATTATGCTGTATAAGGAAAGGGCATGTTTACAAACAAACACTTCCGTCAACCAATCTACCACTACATTTTTTTCATAGCGATCATTGCAGGAATCACACTTGGCGACGTAGGCCAATCATATCATAGATCTGTTAAATCAATCTGTTAAAGACCAATCAAATTTCCGGAGTTCATGTGTATAGTAGGAGTAATAATGAATGAACAGGTTTTTCTTGCTGACCAACAGTGACGTCAGCTGTCCTTTCCCTATTTATTCAATAATATAGCCATGTCGCATCGAATTCCTTATTATTAATCTATAAATGAGTTTTTCCTTTATTGTACACTTCTGAATCGGATCATTTTTAGTTTTTCAGGCAGACGCAGGCTCAATAGGCACATAATTATTTATACTAACAGTTAAAATTCAATTTTCAAAATTAAAACCTAAATAGAATAAAAACAATAAATCTAAAAAATAAGAAACGTTGGGGTTTATTTATCCTTATTGATGTCATTTCTTCATTTCAATAATAATTAAAAAAAAAAGCAATTTAACAAATTACAACGGCCATTTGGAAAATGCTTTTTTCAAAGACTAAATTTTAAGACATAAAATATCGCACGGAGTTGATCATACATTACGTAAGCCATGGATTTGGAATATAGAGTATACAGTTACATATACTGTTGAGCTCTCCTATCTTGGCAGATGACCTTAGGAGAATCTATTTCTGACCAGGGGTTTCAGGGTCAAAGGTTGCCAAGTACACGTGCGTAATTGGCGAACGGACAATCCGCCAAATCCCGGAAACAGGGATTTGCACCACCAGTAGAAGTTTACTCTTTTATCTGTGAATTTCTAGGAAGTAGGAAATAACTGTAAAATGTATATTCCTTGTTCCATGCTGATTTTACTATTTCAGATCGTAGCTTGTATTTCAGCTTGATCTTGCTCTTTGTATTTTAAATTATTATTACCGATCTTTGTCAACTATATTCGCCTTGACAAAATGCCACGGAAAAAGAAAATTATTCATTTCAAGAAGCGAAATGGGATTTTAAAAGTGGTGAAATTTTTTGAGGAGGAAAGGAACATTCTTTTAAAATTTCTCGCTTGCATTTTAACATTTTTAAATGATTTTTCCCTAGAATAGCTGAGGTCGATCTATAAACGGGTTACTTTTCGATTTTCATAAAGTTTTAGTATAAAGATTTTTAGATTTCTTTTATAATACATAAAGTTACTTTCACTTTCGGAGTCGGTTCTGAAAGTGAAAGTGTACTCATTATTAAAAAAAGCACCCTAAATCGAAAAAGTAAAAACTAGCCCGGTTAGAGATCAACCTCAGCTATTCTACAATATATATAAAAAAAAAAAAAGAAAGAAAGAAAGAAAGAAAAAGAAAAGAAAAAAGGAAAAAAATCATTTAAAAATATAAGTGATACATTTGTAGTGAATGCTCTCATAGGTTTAACATTAACATCCCTAGTGTACATTCTTAAAATATAATATAAGGTTTTATAATAACTTAATTTAATACTGCAACCATGCAGAGTCACATCAAGTGTAGTTCAGGTGGTCACTCAGCACTAGGCGTAAAATCTGATAAACGCTCAAGTTATTCCTATCAATGCACCATCGATTGATTAAGGGTGTATTCGAAAAAAATATTTTTCCACCCTCAACAGCTCGAAATTTTCTGAGACATTTTCAGACTCATTTTTAAAAGTAAAAACATGAAACTTGCTGGGTGTGATTTTTGAAGACATGTGTAACATGCCGTGTGATTTCATTTTCAGCTCAATTAATTAGAATTTGATTTTTAAACAATTATTTTCTCAGTATGACCATTTTTTTTCATTCCCAGATCGCCCGCTTCAGAAAATTCGGTTCAAAACTCCCACTTTGACAGCGTTTTTTACAGTATTTTCTGCATTTATCAAAAAATTGAGAAGCACGGCACATTATGTAGTTTCTAAATAAGAAAATTTCACAGTTTGATGCGTTTGAGAGCAAAAATGAATTTTAAAATGAATCAGAAAATAAGTAGTTTTGATCGGAATACACCCTTAAATAAACAAATAATTCAAAAAGCCAATGCCATTAATTAAACATTAAATTCCCCCCCCCCCCCTCTCCTCCCAATTTTTTAAAGGTATTATGGAAAAGCCAATAAAAAAATATCGGAATTAATCAGTTATCCGTTTCTGATACTTATATATAATTTTTTTTTTAATATCGAAATCTATAGTTAAAAATATCTCAATATGCATGAATGGAATAAATGTAAAATAGAATAAATAGAGATAATAAAATAAAATTAGAAGAAAATTAATTCATTCTCTAATTAATCTTAGGGAAAGTGTATGAAATTTCGAGCTCTTCAAAGGCATTTATATGATCCTATATATAAAAATAAAAATATGCAAACTGGGAGCATAACAAATTTTATCTACTTTAAAATGAGATAAAGAGTTGGTTAATTGTACATGTGTTTAATTATCGTAAGTGAATTTTTACCCTTAATTAATGCATTTATTCTTCTTTAAATGTTACGTGATTAAAGTCACGTGTAATAGCTATTAATTTATATAAATGTCTAACATTTTAAATTTAGTTAGAAAAAAAAAGAGATTTATATACACAATGAAAACATCCTAACATAATGTAGGCATTTTTTAAAAATTCAGAAGCATCTTTTTAATTATAAAATCATTAATAAATTCACATCTAAAATATTATGAAATGATCCGCATTAATTCTTATATATAAAGAATTGCCATTGTTGAAAATATGTCTAGGTGCTTTTACAGTTCATTCCGATAATTAGTATCATTATTTTTTATTATCAGAAGCATCGTTTAAGTTTTTAAATATCATAATTATTAATAAAATTATTGCTATTAGAAACGACCTCAGTTAAACATTACACTTATATATAAAAAAAAAAAAAAAAAAAAAAAAAAGAATCCGCTTATGGTTGTCACTATTTTAGGCTAACGCGCCAATTATGGATTCCATTCTCTCCAGTACGTTACAACCTTTTGCCGATTATCCAGAATAGAATCGTCCGAATCTCCGCGCGTGAAATGCCAAGATACCGGAGCTTAACAGTAGCACCTATTTACAATTTTTCTCCAATTTCTCCAAATATTCACACGCAGTTGGAACATGCCGGTTGCCTGTGTGTTTTAAAAGATGCATCAGATATTATTTTTATCGAACTTTCTGACAGATTCAATATATAAACTAATTTCAGAATAAATGTCTGGTGTGAGTTTTAATTTAAAGTGTACAGTATTTTTGTTCTTTTGATGTAGACAATTTTTTTAATGTATATTTAATAATATATATAATGTATATTTTTAATGTAGTGGTTTAATTAATGAAATAAGTTGCATTTTGCTTACTACTGTTAGTTTTATTAGTTATTGTGTCTTATAATGCCGTGCTTCGGCACGCAATTACTGACGCTTTTAACTACAAAGTGATATTGTATCAGAATTCGTACTGCATTTTTATACAAATATTCAAAACTATTGATAGCAAACTTTAAACATTTTTATTACAATATAAAAGCATATTAAAATTATCATAAAATTGTATATTTTTTATGTATATTGAATATAAAATTGAATATTTTTCCCTATTATTTATACTAGGGGATCGCACCCGGGCTTCCCGGGTTACAGAATATAGGTGGAAACATTTTTTTTAATTGAAAACTAATAATTTTTTTATATGCAATAAATTTTTTAGATTGCGAACTTACATTCAAAAAGCATTTTTCATATGAAAAATACGAATTATACAATCAAATAAATATTTGAAATTTATCAAAAGCGATATTTTCTTATCAGCCACATGCTAAGAGTTATTTGACCAAGGTTTTGCTACTTACGGCATCCTTTTATATTCTGATAATTTCAGAGCTTATACATGTCTGTTAAATTTGTGTTTTATTTATATTATTTTATTTATTTATTCATAGAGAAGTTTTTTTGTTAATGGAAATTAGCCGTAAGAAAATGATGGACGCAGGTTCAATTGGCAGATAATTATTTACACTAACAGTTAAAATTCAATTTTCAAAATTAAAACCTGAATAGAATGAAAACTGAAACCTGAATAAAAAATAAATCTAAATGAAAAAAACTGAAACCTGAATAAAAAATAAATCTAAATAAAATAAAACCTAATTTGAAGTAGAGAACGTGTCAATTGTATATCACTATGCAAACTATATTTTAAAATGCCGTTTTCAAATATAAAACCTTTGAAATTTGATAGAGAAGCAAAATGATTTGGAAATATGTTGAATGGGTTGACGATAAAATGACGCTTTAGGACGCTTTTATCAAAATTTATAGTATCTTAATTCATTCAAAAGTAACGGATTATTTTAAAGTAAATTATATTCCTGTTACACAAAACTATACTTTTTTCTAAAAAAAAAAAAAAAAAAAAAAAAAAAAACATTAATAATAAACTGAAGTGGTCTCCATAAACTGAATATGATCTATACGTTTTTTATCGTGCCAGAGAAGTTTTCTTAGGTGCCGAGTTCGCCAAGCGTGCCTTAGGTTCGCCATCCCTGGTCTAGTCTATAAAATTTTTCGCACTTTCTCCTGTTTGTTTGTATTACGAAATTCACAAATTTTTCCTATGAAACTATTAAAAATCCTAATATATCTTTTTCGCCCAACCGCAACCTCTTTGTTTCAGAAGAAAAAGGAGGTGTTAAGAAAATAATTTCCTTATCTGTTTCAAATAAGAGACATCAAAGAAAAAAAGATAATTACACTGTATCAGAATCATATACACTGCTAAAAAAAATTAGGGGAGTAAGCAAAAAAGTGCAGAGAACGGTGTAAGACAGCCATGTATGGGTAAAAAATGGACAGTACACTCTTATCAATGGGCAATACAGAAAAGCAGACGCAAAAAAATTTGTAAGGGAGCTTTTATTCTTTGAAAAGATGGAAAGAATATGAAAAGATGGTTTAGGGCAACAATTTGTTTACAGGTAAATGATAAAAAAAGGTATTGTTTAGAAATGATTTTTATATGGCGTGCGGTCTCCTCGAACAGCTAACAAGGAGAGGGCCAACCTTGTTAATCACAGATTTTTTATTTTAATATATGTTGTAGGGTAGAGACCCTTTAGTGTCAGGTTCAACGGTTTTTATCCAACGCTCTTTAGTTCTTGGGAAACCGGGGAGGGGGGTGTAATAATAGTACACACCTTAACTACTTACTTTGCAACTGCAATGATAGGTTGGTCGTAGCTCAGTTGGTATGGTGTTTGCCGGCTGATCCGTGGGCCCCGGTTCGATACCTGAATAAGCTACATTTGTTTTTCTCATTTTTTGTTTTATAAATATACTTGTAATTATAATTAAAAATCTCATTGTCAATTAAAATTTATAATATTGTATATCAATTATAAATTTAACCTATTTAATTTTTTACTTTTAACTAAATAGTTGTATAAAACATCATAAAACTGTTAACTTTTTAAAAATCCCTTTTAAAATGCATTTCATATATTCTTTATCGATGCAATGATATTGAGCAATTATGTCAATTCTGGATAATAAAGAAACATCATTCACACATTGCTTTAACAAAGGAAGTCAATGTGATAATACTATTATTCTGTTTTTAAAGTAACAAGCATAATTATATTAAAAATTAGCATCAGAATTAAATTACAACCGATTTTTTGCGTATTAAAAATTTTTAAATTTGTAATACGTATGCTTGCGCTTTCAATTATTTTGCTTTCACCTTTATCTTCTTTCTGCTTTTATTTTTATTTTATCTGAATATTCTTTTATTTTATCATAACTAGATGGCACCACAGCAGATTTTGTCACGATTTTAGAATTTTTATCATTCAATAATAGATCCAATTTCTTTTTAAACCTTTTTAAAGGATGAGGAATAACAGTTTAAAAATAAAAAAATGATAAATTTAAGTTTGTTAACATTATAATTAATGTATGATATTAAAATTTGTATTTAAAATTATTAAATTATAATTACAAGTATATTTATAAAACAAAAAATGAGAAAAACAAATGTAGCGCGTTCAGGTACAGAACCCGGGCCCGTACCAACTGACCTACGAGCAACCTATCATTGCGGTTGCAACGTAAGTATTTAAGTTGTGTACTATTATTACACCCCCCGGTTTCTCAAGAACTAAGGAGCGTTGGATAAAATCCGTTGAACCTGACACTAAAGGGTCTCTACCCTACAACATATATTAAAATAATCAAAATCTGTGATTAACAAGGCTGTTCCTCTCCTTGTAAGACTGCGGCACATCTGCTTTCCATGAATGCGATGAGGTTATCGATAAGACCTTGGGGAATACTGCTCTAACGCTCAAGAATTGAAATCTCCAAGTCCCGGGAAGTAAAAGGAGGCCTTAGACTCGCAGCAATGCATCGTCTGAGTATGTCCCAAACATGCTCGATCGGATTTAGGTCAGGAGAGCATGGTAGTCATTCCATACGCTGTATTGCTTTAGCTTCAAGCATGTTTTCCACAAGACGAACTGTATGAGATCCGGCATTATCATGCATGAAAGAAAAGAAATTACTGATTGCTGCAACATAAAATACGACATGAGGTCTCAGTATCTCGTCTGTATGACTTCGGACCGTCAAAGTGTCATTCCGAATGACATGCAGGCCCGTACGTCCACCTATGCTGATTCCAGCCCATAGCATCAACACCCCTCGTCTGTAATGTGATCTTTCACAAACGAATGCGGGATTATTTTGAGTGCTTCTTTCTCTCTATGGCAAAACACATCAGATGTCACTTCCAGACTGAATCGGAACTCGTCTGTAAACAGAATTTCACTCCAACAACGTTGCCTCCAAACTCGATGTCCAGTTGCCCACATTCTTTGGGCCGCAAAGTTTCTTGGGATAAACAGAATAAGGAATATTGTCTTACGTGCATAGAGACCACCCTGATGAAGGCTATTTCGGACTGTTTAACTGGACACCCTTCGTCCTGTGACGAAGAAGATCTGTGTTTGCAGCAGAGTAGCATTGCCCGTTCCGTCTCGACGAGTTTTTAACAGGATTTATCGGTCATTAGTTTCTGTGGTAGTACATGGCCGACCTTGCTCTTGTCGACGTCTACCATTCCATGTGTCTTGGAATCGATTCCACAGCCTTGCATTCACCCTTCTTGCAACCCCAACAGCGTTCGCTGTACTTCGTTGTGTTTTCCCAGAATCAGCTGTCTCGATAACAGGTCAAACCATAAATTTCGTTAAATCAAGTTGTTCTGACATTTATAAGTCGCCTTTTCTCAAAACACAAGCTGAGAAATTGAATTTTACAACTGAGATAGTGAAACAGACGTTTGTGCAAAATTCCGATTTCTACACTTATCTCCTTTTTCTACTTTTAGACGTCATAAACTTTAATTTGCATGTGAAGTTTTTTTTTATCTGTTTCCTACTACGCCTTAAATTAGGGATGTTTTATTTTACGTTACTTATCTGTGTAAATATTTGGGTAATTTTGTTAAAACCATGTGCTCCCCTAATTGTTTTAAGCAGTGTATAAAAAAACATCAATTTATATATATATATATGAAAGCAAAGTCGAATCCCTTTTTAAAACTTAAATTTAAAATTAAAATTCAAAATTAAAATAATAAAACTTTGTAAAAAATCACCATAAAATTAAAACAAAACACAGGACGCGTTTCGAGCTAAAAACATAACAGCTCGTCATCAGCTAAGCATACACGTGTCCGAAAACGGACAAGTTCAAAAATGAACTGAAGAAAAAGAATGTTGCGAAGAATGCGACAGATGGCGCTACCTGATAGAGGAAGATGCAAAAGGGAAATGTGTTGAAAAGAGATAGAAGAGAAAATGAAATGGAAAAAATGGAAATAAAAGAAAAATAAAAATAAAAGAAGTAAATTAAAAATATAAATAAAAATAATAAATAAAGAACTAAAAAAGAACAAGAAAAAATCCAAATTATTATTATTATTAATATATATATATATATATATATATATATATATATATATATATATATATTTTTTTTTTTTTTTTTTTTATAAAATAAAAAGAAAAGAAACAAGAGAAAAGGGAAAAGAATTACAAAATTAATTTCCACGCTGGAGATAGGAAAGGAGATGATGGGAGATCATTGACAAGATTAGCAGAATTTTTAGAAATAAAATATGCTTCATGAAAATCCAAGTGAGAGGGAGAGGCAGGGGAAGAAATAATTTTGGCCATGGAGAAATTGAAACAATGACTGGACGACCAACAGTGAGAAGCAATCGAAGATTTAGAGATTTCTTGATTTGCAATATATCTCTGATGCTCGCCTAATCTGAATTTTAAAGCTCTCTTTGTTTGACCAATATAACCTAAATTGCAAGAGCAAGGAATGAAATAAACACCCCACCGGTTCTCAGTAGGAACAGGATCTTTTAGAGAAGAGAATTTAATTTTATTCATAGGTTTGAAGATAACTTTAAAGTTAAAACGAGAAAGTATTTTAGCAATTTTGAAACACAGAAGAGAATAAAAGGGCAGAACTATTATAGAATTAAAATTAGGAGGATTATTTGAATCAGAAAAAGGACGTTTAGGCTTATTAAATTTATACAAAGCTTTATCAATTAAAGAGGGATTATAACCACGAGCAAGGGCAAGAGATTTCAGATAATTAATTTCATTATTCAGAGCAGAAGAGTCAGAACAAATGCGTAACGCCCTAAAAACAAAAGTATAAAAGGACGCCACTTTTTGTTGAGGAGGATGATTTGAAAGGGCATGAGGGGGAAGGGAGACAGCGAAAGGTTTTCTATAAACGGAGGTAGAGAACCGATCTGGGAGTTTTGAAACCAAGACGTCAAGGAAAGGAAGAGAATTGTTCTCTTCGACTTCGAGAGTAAATTGAATACAAGGATCAACAGAATTAACAAGAGAAAGGAGATTAGAAAGATCAAGGTCAGATGGAATTAAAATGAAAGTGTCATCAACATACCTAAACCAGAAGGGAAATTTATATAAACTGAAGAGTTTCAAGAGAGTTGAAGTTCAAAATGCCTTAACTAGGAGTAAGTTTGCTATTCTTAGAGCCATCATTCAAGATGTTCGTTACTCTCTTTCTTGCATCGAATATGAATTATATTCTTTGCATTTACAGTTAAGTAAAACTGTAATTTATTTCCCTTTCCTTGAGAAACGGATTTTTGCTTACGTCGATTTCAAATCTAGGTGTCACAATGCTATTTTGGATAAAAAGTTTTCTTCTCTTCTGACTTCTAATTCTTCTGCTCCTAGTATTTCTCCTCTTGAGCAAAATTATGTTGTCAATTTGTCTTCTCACTCTCTTACTGATTCTCAGCGTGATGTTCTCTCACTTGGCTTGAATTTTTCGTGCATTTCTAAGCCTTCTATTCCGAACTTAATTGCTCCCATTGAACATTCTTTCAAAAACAGTAAAATTTCTTCTGGTCAACTTGATTCTCTTCGCTACCTTTTGGCTAATGTCATTTCTTCTAATAAATCTTTTAATAAGTCTAATCTTTCTTCTTCTCAGAAATCTGTTCTCAGTGAACTTAATTCCGTTCCTAACCTTCTTATTACTAAGGCTGATAAAGGCGGTCAAACAGTTCTTCTCAATAAATCTGATTATATTTCCCACGTTGAATCTATGTTAAACTCTGGTCCATATTCCAAATTAAAAAAGGATCCTTCTACTAAGCATTTATCTGACATCAAGCATGTCATTAAAAATTCTGTCTTTCTTAATGATAACACTAAACGTTTGGTCACCCCTACTATCGCTAATTGTGCTCGTTTCTATGCTCTTCCTAAGGTCCATAAACCTACTCTTTCCTTTCGCCCTATCGTTTCCAATATTGGTACTGCTTCTTATAAACTTGCCAAGTTCCTTTCTAAGTTACTCGCTCCTTTATCTTCCACTAACTTTCATACCGTGAAAAACTCTTTTGACTTTGTTGATAAAATTAAACGCCTTTCTCCTTGCAATTATATAATGGTTTCCTTAGATGTTAAATCCCTTTTCACTAACGTGCCTGTTCAAGGGGCAATTGATTGTTTGGAAAGAAGGTTGCGCGAATTTCATTACTCTTCCATTGAGATTGATGAAATCCTGCATTTAGTTAGTATTTGTGTCAGGCAAACTGCTTTTCAGTTTAACAATTCTTTCTATTCTCAAACTGAGGGCCTGGCCATGGGTAATCCATTGTCTCCTCTTTTATGTGATATTTATATGCATTTTGTTGAAGAAAAACTCTTCAGTTTATATAAATTTCCTTTCTGGTTTAGGTATGTTGATGACACTTTCATTTTAATTCCATCTGACCTTGATCTTTCTAATCTCCTTTCTCTTGTTAATTCTGTTGATCCTTGTATTCAATTTACTCTCGAAGTCGAAGAGAACAATTCTCTTCCTTTCCTTGACGTCTTGGTTTCAAAACTCCCAGATCGGTTCTCTACCTCCGTTTATAGAAAACCTTTCGCTGTCTCCCTTCCCCCTCATGCCCTTTCAAATCATCCTCCTCAACAAAAAGTGGCGTCCTTTTATACTTTTGTTTTTAGGGCGTTACGCATTTGTTCTGACTCTTCTGCTCTGAATAATGAAATTAATTATCTGAAATCTCTTGCCCTTGCTCGTGGTTATAATCCCTCTTTAATTGATAAAGCTTTGTATAAATTTAATAAGCCTAAACGTCCTTTTTCTGATTCAAATAATCCTCCTAATTTTAATTCTATAATAGTTCTGCCCTTTTATTCTCTTCTGTGTTTCAAAATTGCTAAAATACTTTCTCGTTTTAACTTTAAAGTTATCTTCAAACCTATGAATAAAATTAAATTCTCTTCTCTAAAAGATCCTGTTCCTACTGAGAACCGGTGGGGTGTTTATTTCATTCCTTGCTCTTGCAATTTAGGTTATATTGGTCAAACAAAGAGAGCTTTAAAATTCAGATTAGGCGAGCATCAGAGATATATTGCAAATCAAGAAATCTCTAAATCTTCGATTGCTTCTCACTGTTGGTCGTCCAGTCATTGTTTCAATTTCTCCATGGCCAAAATTATTTCTTCCCCTGCCTCTCCCTCTCACTTGGATTTTCATGAAGCATATTTTATTTCTAAAAATTCTGCTAATCTTGTCAATGATCTCCCATCATCTCCTTTCCTATCTCCAGCGTGGAAATTAATTTTGTAATTCTTTTCCCTTTTCTCTTGTTTCTTTTCTTTTTATTTTATAAAAAAAAAAAAAAAAATATATATATATATATATATATATATATATATTAATAATAATAATAATTTGGATTTTTTCTTGTTCTTTTTTAGTTCTTTATTTATTATTTTTATTTATATTTTTAATTTACTTCTTTTATTTTTATTTTTCTTTTATTTCCATTTTTTCCATTTCATTTTCTCTTCTATCTCTTTTCAACACATTTCCCTTTTGCATCTTCCTCTATCAGGTAGCGCCATCTGTCGCATTCTTCGCAACATTCTTTTTCTTCAGTTCATTTTTGAACTTGTCCGTTTTCGGACACGTGTATGCTTAGCTGATGACGAGCTGTTATGTTTTTAGCTCGAAACGCGTCCTGTGTTTTGTTTTAATTTTATGGTGATTTTTTACAAAGTTTTATTATTTTAATTGCTTCATATCGCCAGTTTTCGGTGCTGTTTCGCTTAAAATTCAAAAGTTTAAAATTTTAAAGTCTCAACTACTAGTTTTTAACTTTAATTCCGAAGCTCAAAAGCATTTTGCCCCTGTTAACTTTATTTTCCGGCAATACATCTTATTACTTTCAGAGATCATTTTAGGACGATTCTTAAGAGTGAAAGTGCTAATCTAAGCGCTTTTTGAAGGCATCTGTGGGTAGGACTAATATGTCACAGTCCCTGGGAATTGTGCGGGCCTTGACCACAGATCAATCAAAACTTAATGAACCAATTAAATTAAATGTTCCTCCCAAATTAACAATTCTGCCCCCTGCTGGAAAATATTAGAATCTTCACCATATTACTCCGGACACGCACAAAAAACGAGCGATTTTGGCCATTTGAGATGCTAGCTAAACTTACGCCAATGTAATCTCCCAAAATTCTACGCCGTTGGCTCCGGGACCGGCGATCGACTCACGAAGCTGATGTAGGACGAGCAACCTAATAAATGAGTTCGATTCGCATAAAGGTTACCGAGTATTTTTCTCATCCCATCATAGCCATCATCTAGGACCATACCACTAGAATCATTATCTTATTATTACACATATATATATATATATTTATATAAAGAAAATAAAACAACAATACATATAAAAATCAGGTAAATGGCATGCACTTTTATATAAGAAAAACGGATTATAAATTCAGCAAAACAGCACAATTTTTAATACACTGCTATATTTCTACATTCAAAATTGGTCTTCACATGCACATAAATATAAGCAACAAAAACAGATTATCACAATGAAAATAAATATCCGCATATTTCATTTTTTAATTATTTAACAAAACAATTTATTCTACTGGGCATCATAAAATATATGTTTCTAATTTGTTTAGGTACGTAAAATTTTTAGGGGAAGAAATACAAAGGAGCTTGCTGCACATTATGTAACTTATTTAATTTTCTCCTTTAAAAATTGCTATATTTTTATTTTGTTTCTTAAGAATATATATTTAACGTTAATTTATTTTCTAGTTATACGCCATTAATTTTACTTAAATACAATTAATGCCAATTAATGTGATCACCCCGGAAATACGACTTTTAAAATTCTGCTGAAATCAGAGAGTGGTTTAAAATAATACTTAATAATGATATCTAGTACTTCTAAAAAAGAAAAGGATGATTATCTTTAATAAAATGACGAAATTTATATTTTTAGAAGAAAGATACGAAACAATCATTGAAAAGATTCCGTAAGTTTTCTATTGTTTTGTTTATAAATATATATATATATATGTGTGTATGTGTGTGTGTGCATGTATGTATGTACTAAATTTTTCTCCGCACGATAAAAGTCACAATTATCCCATTATGCACGGATAGTCTTCAAACTCACCAAAAACATTAAGTTTGTTAATAGCTCGACGGGGATTGCAAATGGTAAAAATCGGCCCGGGGGAGAGGAAATAGGGAGGGATTTTGTGAAAACAGAAAAACTCTCAATTCTCAAGATATCAAATCCAATTACATTTATTATAAATCTTCTTAATATTATCTACAACTTTTATACTGACAAGTTTTTGATAGGACCAACTTTTACAGGAAAAGCAAAGTAAGAATACATAGTGGTTGAAAACAAAATTATCGTATTAACATTATTCTGATAAAACCAGCTCTTACTGAAAAATGAAATTAAAATCTCGTCAAAAGCAATCTCGACAAAATTGCTAAACTGAGTTTGTCTCTAATATTGATTTATTTTTTGTTGGTGAAACTAGTACTTAACTTCGAAATCTATCTACCTGTGCTTGTAGGCCGAGCTGGCAGTGATATTTAAAGTTAGTAATTATACTTGTATTGCTTATAAAAAATGTACGAGCAAATTTGAAAATTGTACGCATTGTAATGTTGGAGACGATGGTATACTTTAATAATGAACACACTTGATAAACGAAGAGGCCATTGTGGGTTTCTTGATTTAATAGACGTTCACAAACATAAAATTACGTACACAAACAGAAATTATAATCAGAAACATTTTCTTTTTTAACTACATCACTCTAACGTCGAGTCACCCTCACAACCAAAACAACACACTGCGCGCTCACTCCCGCTTCTCTTCAGAATTGGAAAAATGCATAAAAATCTTTTTATCATCAGATGACTACCGCCATCTATCGGTGGAAAATGTTAGTTTTCTGTCATGAATTAGTTCTTTACAGACTCCTCCCCACCTGGAGAAAACTTTTCACTGTTGACGGGGATAAGTTTATTTCTGAGTTTTTGCTTTTCAAGCACCAGTTCCAAACAAAGTTTAGTACCCTGAACCACAACTGACTTATTCCCACCGTGGAAACATAAATATATAGAAAACATAAATATATAGAATACAAATAAAATTTATAAATACTCAAACATTATACTCAAGATACAAATGAAAAATAATTTACACATTTTCAAAACAATAAATTCAAATTTAACTGTTATACAAATTATCATATTTACATATTAGCATTCTAATCAAACTTAGGCTTTTAGGGCTCGACTCAAACTATCAGCATTGCATTCTGATGATGTTTTCCTTTTTTATGAGCAATTTCATAATTGAAGGGCTGTAAAAGTAAGGCCCATCTTAAAAGTCTAGGATTAGTTCCGCTGTTTTTGTCTAATCATACTAAGGGGTTGTGGTCCGTCTGGATCTGAAATTTTTGATGTCCATCCAAATAGCATCGTAGTTTTCGCACTGCAAACACAATAGCAGAACATTCTTTTTCGGTGGTACTAAAGTTTCGTTCTCTGTCTGAAAACTTTTTGCTCAGATACAATATAGGATGTTCTTCATTATTTTCATTCAGCTGGGATAACACGATACCAATTCCCAAATTTGAAGCATCACACTGAACGATGAAAGGTTTTGTAAAGTCAGGACTATATAAGACAGGATTTTCAGAGAGTTTACCTTTCAGTTCATCAAATGCCTTTTGACAGTCGTCATTCCAGTCTACTATTGAATTGCGAACCTTTCCTTTTAATAAATTAGTGAGAGGCGTTGCATTTACAGAAAAATTCGGAATATAGTTCCGATAATATCCGGCTAAACCTATGAAAAATCGGATTTGAGTTTTAGTAGTAGGAACTGGAAACTCTTTTATTACTTGAACCTTCAGTTCTCCTGGAGTTCTAAGACCTTGACCCACTAAGTGTCAAGATATTTTACATAAGCTTGGGCGAATTGACATTTAGATGGTTTAATATGCAGGTTTGTTTCACTCAGTCTTTTGAAAACGTCTTCCAGGTGCTTTAGATGATCTTCCCAAGTTTGAGAAAAGACAGCAACATCATCCAAATAAGGCATCGCATACTCTTCACAGTTTCTAAGTAATCCAGCCATAAGTCGGCTAAATTCATACGGAGCATTTTTTAAACCAAAGGGAAGGCGTAAAGGTCTGTACGTCCCAAAATTTGTCACAAAAGTTGCATACCTTTGAGCACGTTTGGTTAACGGAATTTGCCAGTAACCTCTGGTCAGATCTAAAACTGAAACATATTTAGCTGAAGACACCTTTTCTATTAACTGGTCAATGTTGGGCAAAGGATAAAATTTTGTGCGAGTCACTTTATTTAAACAGCGATAATCTATGCAAGGTCTCGCTTCTCTGCCTGCAACTTCAACTAAAATTAACGGAGAGGCAAAGTCAGATTCACCTGGCTCAATGACTTCCAGTTTCAGCATTTTCTCGACTTCGGCCTTAAGGATTTCCGTTTGTCTAGGCGACATTTTATAAGGCCGGGCACAGATTGGTTTTTCTGATTCCAGCTCAATATCATGTTCAGCTAAATTCGTGCACCCTGGTTCAGTCGAAAAAGAGTCAGCATATTTTCCAATAAGTTGTCCTAATTCTTCTCGTTGACTTTCATTTAATCTGTTGTTTTTTTGGATTTCTTGCAATACTTCTAACAACGCATTGTCATTATTTTCCTCATCCGATTTAGGAATTTCATCCTCTTCTTCATCGTTAGAGGTTGTTTTTATAGTCAGTAAATTTATACTTTCTATTTTTCTTTGATGGTAGGGCTTTAACATATTTACGTGATACACTTGGGACTTCTTTCTCTCTGGATCGTAAATAACATAGTTAGTTTCTGACAATCTCTTCATTACTTCTCCAGGTCCTATCCAACTAACTGACAGTTTATTTGGTTTGGACGGGGCCACAATTAATACTTGATCTCCCTCTTTAAACTCTTGTTTTCTGGCTTTTATATCATACCAATATTTTTGGTTTTGTTTCTCTTTTTCCATATTTTCTGCAGCGAGCTCTTGGCATTTCTTCATTCTGTTCATTAAGTCAAATACATAGGATATCACACTATCTTCTTCTATCTCTTGCTCAGTCAATTTTTCATAGAGTAGCATCATTGGAGTTCTTAAGTTCTGGCCATGGACTAATTCTGCTGGACTGAATCCAGTGCTATTGTGAGTTACAGTTCTTAATGCAAAAAGGGCAGGAGGGAGTACTTTCTCCCAGTCAGCTCCAGATTCTAAACAAAGTACTCTGAGTATTCGGTTCAAAGTCCTGTGCATTCTTTCAACTGGATTACTTTGGGGATGATAAACCGAATTTCGCACAACTCTAACTCCAAATTTCTCCAAGAATTCCGTTGTAAGTACACTCATGAATGACTTTCCTTGGTCAGTTTGTAGTATACAAGGAAATCCAAGTCTACTGAAAATTTGCAATAAAGCATCAATAATCGTCGTAGAATACAAATTAGGTGTAGGAACCGCGTCAGGATATTTCGAAGCTAAACAAATTACAGTTATTATGTATTTGTTGCCTAGTGTACTGACAGGTAAAGGTCCACAAGCATCAACATTTAGCTTTGTAAATATTTCTGAAATAACTGGAACAATCTGTAAAGGTACTTTCTTTTTGTCCTGAGGCTTTCCAACTCGTTGAAAGTAGTCACAGGTTCTTACATAATCTTCGATATCCTTAAAGCAATTTGTCCAATAAAAAGTCTTAAACAAAGGATCTTTAGTTTTAGCTACCCCCAAATGAGTTGCAACAGTTTCATGACAAAATTTTTTTAACTGCTCACGAAACCTTTCCGGGACAACTAATAATTTTCTTTCAGTACCATTCCTATCTTTTCTTCTATAAAAAAGCATATTTTTCTCCAAAAAAAAAACTTGCTATCTTTGGTATTTTTCCTTTTAGCTTCTTCAATAAGAGGTTTTAGCTCTTTGCTCTTCTTTTGTTCTTCAGAAAATGTCTTAGGAGAAGTTTTTATAAGCTCTTGTACTGAGACAGTTTGACATACTGGCAAAATTGAGTCTTCTTGGTTTTCTAACTTCTCTTCTTCAGATTTATCTGTATCTTTATTCACTTCCATTTTTTTGTTTTCTCTTTCTATATTATTGCTATGATTCTTTTCTACAGTTTCATCAGAAATTTCGCGCATTTTAGGTTCTTCATGAGAAACCTTCTCTGCTTCCAGAATTTTCTTCTGAGCTCTGGTTTGAACAGCATTAATCATATACTCTTTCACTGCCTTTTCTTCTTTACAATGTTCAAATAAAGCGGCTGTTTTATTTCCTAACAAATATCTTCAAATCTACAGAGCCTCTAGAGACAGCAGCTTTAGTTATCACATGTCCCATTTCACAGTCTAATTCAATCTCTGCAAGAGGTAAACAGAATAGACCATCGTGCAAGGGCACCCGTACCCACACTTTTTCGTTCAGATACATATGCGGTTTGACATACCTTTTTGCAATTAAATCTATTGTCGCATCGGTATCTCTCAAAATTTCCATTTGTACGCCGTTTACTTTCCCCACACTAAGATAAGGCGTTATTGAAGAATCTTGCCCAACTCCAATCTTAACATGAGAAATGATTTCTGGGGATTTCTTAAGTTTATCACATTGAGAACGAAGATGAGTGCTTGATCCACATTCGTAAAAACGAAACGTTCTCCTCTTATCAAATTCTCTTTCTCTATGATTCCCAGTTAATGATTCTGATTTAATTGGCAATTTAGGCTTATTATCCTTATTTTCTTTCTTGTAGCCAAAGTTATTTGAATTTTTAAACTGGGGTCGAAAATTAGACATGGTCTTTTTTGGAAGTTCTTTCTTTTTAAAACTTTCTTTGATACTTTCATAGTCATCCAATTTTTTTGACAAATCTAAAGGCGTCACAAAATTTAACCAATTGTCTAGAAAATGTTCTTTTGTTTCCGCAGGCACTCGAAACTTTAACTGTTCTGTAATAATTAGATCTTTAAGTTTATCAAACTTTTCAACACCTAATTCTTTAATCCAGGCTGTAAAATAACTAGTGAATTCCTGCGCATAATTCCTCCAAGGTTTGTCTGGCGTTTTATGATGCCGATAAAAACATTGTTTCAGTTTCTCGCTATTCAACTTATATCTTTCTAATATAAGATTTTTAACGAAATCGTAGTTAATCGCATCTTCAGGTGATCCCCTGGCTAACATGTTTGCAACCTCTGTGGGCAAAACAGCTAATAAGTATGCAACCCATTCATTCTTCGAAACTTTAGCCATCTCTGCTCTTCTCTCAAAATTAATTAAAAACAGACCCATCTCATCAGCTTTTTCGTCGAATTTCGGAACAATTTGTGCCAACTGTATCTTTGGTCCGAGATCAACCCTTCTTCCAGACCCATCGTTGTGTTCAGAAGTTCTTTGTAATTGCTCTAGTTTCTTTAATTCTAGTTCATGCTCTTTAGCTTCCTTAGCCATACGTTCTTCCCTTTCTTCTTGTCGAATACTTTCTCTCTCTCTCTCTCTTCTTGCTTACGTTTTTTTCTTTTTTCTCTTCTTCTCTCGTTTTCCTACCTTCTATTACTCGGTCTAACATGAGTTTAACCTCTTCTTCCTGGTAAACTTCGCTTTCTAAAATAATTTTCTAAAGTTCTGGAATCTTCTTAGCAGGATCAACCTCCAACGCTAATTCGTCACAAATTTCCAACAAGTCTACCTTTCTAGCTTTTGCTAAATAGGCCATCTTAATTTTAGATAAACCGAAACAAAATCAGAATGCTTAATTTCTAATTAATAGAACTCAGAAGTCTCCTACTTAAAACTAGCAACAAAACTTTCAAGCCGATATAATAAATTTTAATTAATAAAGCAATTCTAAAATCCAGCTCTATCAAATTCTTAGTAAATTAAACACTGTACAACTTTTTAAACAAATTAAATAAGTAAATGTGTAATTGCCACAACAATACGATCAAGATGATAAAAGAATATTTTTTTTTCAACATTCAGAACTGTATTCTATTCAATAAACACATTTATTTAAAAACAATAATTAAATTACGCAATTAAAATTAAGCCAATCAAACTACATAAATACGAGAATTTTTCTTAATTCTCAAACCTTTTTATGCAAGCATAACAAATTACTCGCAAAAAAAAATTTAAAATAACCCACTTAACATTTTCATTTCTTTACATGAAAAGAGTAAATTACAAAATATTCAACTCAATTTCTTTTTTCCAAATGTAAATAACACTTGTATATTTCACTCGATACTTATCAAGTTTTTATTTTTTTACATAAACTCAACAAACAAAACAGAATTATTTATTTTTCCGTTTTAAACTCAATAACGTTTCACTTTAAAAATAACAAAACAGATATCAAATCCACATTCATTTTTCAATCAGAATCAAAGAACGAAAATATCATCTATTCTGTTTTTAGAATAACTAAATAACAAATAATGAAAAAAAAACTGAATTCATCTGCCTTTCAACACTTTTTTCTTTCGAACTTTGTAATTTTGGCATTGATCCAAATAACAAAACGATAAGATAGAAATTTTACTTTTTTTTTCAAAATCTAGTTCCTTTAAAGAATGGAATTATAGCATTTTAACATTAAATCATTTTGATTCAAAAGAAAGACCATCATCATAATTATCCCCCAAAATATATAAATAAACTTTATTTATTATTATTTCAACTTTAAGAACAGATCTTAATATTTCTAAGATAAAATGCCTAAGAACACAATATTTTATAAAGAGAACAGCTTAATGAAATAATTTTCAATATTATTCAAATTTTTTATTTGATATGATGGGAATAAGTCCAGTATATATCAGTACATGAATTAAGGCCAATTAATCCGCGATTTTTCTAAAGCTTGGAATTAATTTACGCAAGCAAATAAATCTAATTAATCCAGATTAAAATAAATTTAATCGATAACAGATTGGAATTCAAGGTACTAATAAATACAAAAAAAAATATGGAACTGGCTTACTTGCTAGTTGCATCTTTACTTAAGAACACTGGTCATTTTTTCACCGTGGAATCGTACCGGGCTGCCACCATTTTTACGTTTGTAATGTAGGAGACGATGGTATACCTTAATAATGAACACACTTGATAAATGAATAATTTTGTAATCTTAGTAACGAAAGCCGTGATAAATATAAAATTTAATTTAATAATATTGAATTGCCATGGTCAACAACATGTAAATATCTTGGTATTATTCTTGACCAAAGACTCATCTTTAAACAACATACATACTACGCGCGTAACAAATTTCGAGCTGCTAAAAGACTAATTTTCCCCCTAATTGCTCGAAATGGTGATTTAACTATTAAAAATAAATTGCTTCTCTACAGTTCCTGCCTACGCCCCATCTTAATTTATGGCTGTCAAATCTGGTCATACATCGCCAAATCCCATATCAAAATTTTATTGCAATCTCAAAATTCTACTATTAGACAAATTTACGATGTACCTTACTATGGTCGTAATTATCACCTTTATAAAGAAATTGATTTTCCTAAATTAAACAATTTTATTCAGGACCTAAACATTAATTTTCACATTTCACTCCAAAACTTAGAAAACAGTGCTTTAAATACTTTACCGATGTATGACATTTTTGATATTAATAATAGAAATAGACCACAAGTTGGTATGATCCTAAATGCTCTGCATATTTTTTAAATTGTTAAAATTCTTAATTTTATCTTCTTTTTACTTTAACTATGTTTTTATCTTAAGTATCCATTTTCCACCTTATTTTTTACTACCCTTGTTCGTTATTAATGTAAGGATTCGACGAGCAACTGCGTCCAGCCAATTAAAATCACCTATTCCATTCTAAGCTCCTCCTCTTTTCCCCTTTCTCAATAACTACACCTGCTCTTCGTGCAGGACGCCATTCTCTCCCTCAACCCAGTTGTGAGCAGTACTCCTAATCTCGGTGGATCCAGTGCATTTCAAAGGGTCTTTTTCAAGACCATATTACCGCGAATGTCTGTGAAGCCGTGGTAGACTGAACTCGCGGTGAAGCGTGAGTCAGGCGCGGGAGCTGCTGTTCACTACGCCTTTTTAGTACTTTTAACTACTTAAATTTTTTATTCTGCCAGTTTAAATTCTTTTTTCTTATTTTTACTTTTTCTTTTTTTGTGTGTTGAACTCAAGAACTTAAGGTCCCCCTCCCCCCTTATTTTCCTTTTTTACACCGCTGTTACGGAACCCTACCTTGTCAACTAAAAGCTGTTCTGCTTCCGGGGATGTGGGACATAGGTCCCGGGCTCCTCGGCTCAAACCTCTTCGTATCGTTGTAGCGTTCCACATTCCACCAATCATTTATAAATATGCTGCCTATATAAGAATGTAGCAGGTAGTATAATGATAAAGGTAGTAGCTGAGTACAGTAAAGGCTCGCTACCCGATAGCTTCCTTTACCTTTTCATTCACTTGACGATTTCATAGCGAACTTCGCCAAATAGTGAAATAACACAGTGAGAGCCTTTCCTTAGCGTCCGTATCTTCCAGGTATATAGTAATACTAATTATGTATACGTATCCGCTGCTTTTATATGAATGTAGCTTGTAGTATAATAGTGATAAAAATAGAAGCTAAGTACAGGAAAGGCTCGCTACCTGATAGCTTTTTTTACCTTTTCATTCACTTGACGATTTCATAGCGAACTTTGCCAAATAGTGAAATAACACAGTGAGAGCCTTTCCTTAGCGTATGTATCTTCCAGGTATATAGTAATACTAATTATGTATACGTATCCGCTGCTTTTATATGAATGTAGCTTGTAGTATAATAGTGATAAAAATAGAAGCTAAGTACAGGAAAGGCTCGCTACCTGATAGCTTTTTTTACCTTTTCATTCACTTGACGATTTTATAGCGGACTTCGCCAAATAGTGAAATAATACAGTGAGAGCCTTTCCTAAGCGTCCGTATCTTCCAGGAAACCGGTTTATGAATTTTATCAATCAACATGTTTGCCGATTGTGTTTATTAAACTCACATGATTAAACTGAAATTTAATAAATGAATGAAGTTTCCCGCAGAATAAGTATCTAAGTGTAAAAACTTTTATAGCTCGAGCTTTTATCGTTACGAGAGAGAGGAGAAAAGATTAAAAGGCATAATAAGCAAAAATGATGATGATAAAATTATAGCAATAACTTGGAATTCAATTCCAGATACTAAAAGCTCTAGATTCTGCCGCTTGCCATTTTGACACTTTTTTTTTGAGACATTCTTTTCGGAAATGAATAACATGAAAAATTCAAGTAAAAATATCCTGTCAAATGACTCCAATTCAACTTGCATTCTCTTAACAATAACTAAGTACGAAGCTGATATCAAATTATTTGACATCTAAGATGAGACAACAGAAATAATATTTTAAAAATAAATTTCTAAAGTATTACATCAAATATTACCCATATTTTTTTAATACTAAAAACAAAATTTAAGTAATTTTGAATGATTATTATTTGAACCATTAATTTTTTTTTTCTTTTATTGTGTGGAACGCCATAACCAAGTAAAACATATCTTTGGTAAAATTTGGCACGTGGATGTGAAAAGGTTCGCCATCCCTGAGAAAGGGCCTGAGGGAAAAGTGGAAATTTCAGTGATATAATGTGATAATTTTGATTATTGCTGTTTTGTCGTTATTTTTACCAGTAAGACAAATACAAATATTGCGCAGTAAGAGACGAATTTACATCGTGATAATTATAATTTATTGTTATTGGAAAAACAAATGCTGCCGAATATTAAAAATAAATAAATAAATAAGAGATAGTATGAACTTAATTTTTGTTCTGGGATAATTAAAATAATATTAATTAATTTTTTATTTGTTTCAAAGGCGGATCCAGAGAGAGGTTTATGCGAGTCCTGATCCTCTTTGAAAGATGAATTTTTCTATACAAAAACATATTTTAAAATGTAAATACATATTAAGAGTCCCCCCCCCTACCTCCACTCCCCAAGAAAAGAAAAGAAACAAAATCTACTGAACAATGCAAACATTTTTACAATCATGAAGTGTTTTAAAACGGGAATGCATGAAATTTGAAGACATTACCATTTAAACGCCGAAAAATCGAATTTTTTTTTAATTTTCTTATATATGTGATACATCTTCAATAATAACTAATTGTTTCCTCATGAGCTTGTAAATGATTTTTAAAAGGATCTTTTATTTATTCTGCTGATAAAATATCTGTACAAATTATGTTTTTTTTTTTTTTTTTTTTTTTTTTTTTTTTTTTTTTTAATTATCATTATTAATTTCACAACATTTCAGAAATTTAGAGAATTTATGACTTTAATCAGTAACTTAAAAATATATCAAATTTTTGAAATCGCGATTTAAATCGTTTATATAAAATTACAGACACCATTTCTGAAGCAAATTTACTTAATACTTAATATGTCTATTTTATCATCTCCATGAAATTTATGTAAAAATTGGATTACAGGTCATAGATTTATTATTTCACATGAGCAGTTTTAAATTATGAAATTGACGCTCATAATTCTTCGAACCAAATGAAAAATTTCGCTTTTTAAGAATTATTTATTTATTTGTAGAATCTTGGTACTAATTTCGAAGTTAAATTTTCGAGAAATAAAACTATGACACAGAAACCTCTTGTTAATTGCAATTTATTTACATATTATTTTTAGATATATCGATTACTTTCTTATTTTTGATAAAGATTTTCATGGGTTATATTAATGATTTTTTATGATATGATATTTTATGATAATAAATATAATTTTTTTACAAGAAATACGACCCTTTCACTTTTAACTTTGCATAAAAAGCTTTACATAAATACATTAATTCATTAATAAACAAGATTGTTATATTTAATAGCGTCTGTAATCATGAATGTAATTTTAATAAACAATTTTTTTAAATTTTCAAATAATTTATTTTATAATAGTTACTTTATTTATGTTTGTAAGGTATAACTTGCTATTTAAAAATATTTAAAGAAGCAGTGGCAGAGATGCGGACTCGCAGCATAACATCTTCATGAAGTATGGTGTCTGGAAGTTTTTGGATGAATAAATACTTCATCAGTCTGATTGCAGGAAGTGCAAAGACGGATGCAGAAACAGATAAAACTATAGATCGGGGTTGGCGAACCTTTTTATAGTCGCGTGCCAATTTATTTAAAAAAATATTCCACATGACCTTGACGTGCCAACTATAAAATAAATTTAGTGGATTGAAAAATAATGAATCAAAACTACTTGAAAATTACTTATGATTTTTTCTAATATGGGTTACGTACATGTAAGTATTACACTGAAATAATTGAAGAGCTAAGTGGAAGAATATATTAAGTAGCGAAAATTACATTTGAAAAAATTTGTGAAAGTTTTTGCTGTAAATTTTAATGATTTATTTTCTATTTGATACCATGTGTTTAAAATATTAACAGGTATGGTACTAAACTCTCTCAGAAAAACTTATTCATATTTAATTTTCAAATATTAAAAATCATTATTATTATTGACATTGTTAAATATTAAAATATTAAATATTAATGAATAATGTCTTAAATCTTCAAGACTAAATGGAATCTTAGCATTTTAGCTTCACCATGTGATAGGATACCTCATAACGCTTTCATCCGGAACATAAAAATGTCTTTAGAAAATGTGGCATAACATGTTCATTCACTCAGCTCTTCAATTATAGAAACATTTATATTTTAGAAATTAATTTTAAAAAATGTGATTTATTGGGTTGTATCTTTTATGGAAAATAATTAATGTCATTTTAATGCTCAGTTAATTTCAACGGAATGCAAACTAAAGTGTATTTATCTGGCACCTGCTCTATATTTGATTTTTTATATTATTCATTTGAGAAAATAATGACTCACAGGTATGAATAGTAGAGAAAATTATTTAAATGGAAAAAAAGGCAGTTTATATGTAAATAGTTCTCAAATTAATTTTCAAGTTGCCATAATTTACCATCGGTATAAATCCTTAATACATATAATAATCTTTCCTTTTTGGTAGTTTTCAAATATTTTCTTTGTTTGATAAATTTTCGAACCATATTGAATAAGATTAAAATTCTTCACCAATTAATTGAATTTAGAATTAAATCAGGTAATCTAAATTCGTGTATATTGTGTAAAATCACTTTATCCTGATTTAGAGACATAATCAATGCCGCGCCGTGCCTACAAGATCATTCTTTAGCGTCTCAAAAGTGGCACGCGTGCCATACGTTCGCCGACTCTGCTATAGATATTCGAATGTATGGTCAAGTTATTGAATATTGAAACGATAAGTTAAAAAAAATTTCAATGCTGTCTGTCGGAGACTATTGTTGGATCTTATCGCAGGGCTTAATTTGCGCCGGAGTCCACCTGAGCCCAGCTGCGGTACTTCTCTGGTTTCAGTAATTTTTTTAATATTGGTCGTCATTCACCGTAGCTCATATATACATGGCTCCGGAGCCCAATGCAATAGTTCTTCCGAAAAACCGAAGCCTAAAATATCCTTCCCTTCCCATTTCCAAGCTTTTGCATTCTTTTTTATCAAAACACTTATATTTGACGTAATGTGTCGCATACGCAGGAGATGGAGATAAAACGGACTCAATTTTTATATCAGTTTTGAGGCTTGGATTGACTCGAGCTCAATCTGTCTTACATTCAAAATTTTTATTTTAATGCTATTTTGATCTGAATGAAGGGAAAACAGAAATCGTGTTTTTCTATTTCAAATTTATTATATTCAAATTTATGTTGGCGACTTGTTGATACAGTGCCACTCAAGAGACTGAACAATGAATTTGCTTTCAGCAATGGCGGACGCCCCACCCCCCTGGTCAAATAAAGGGTTTGCAAAACGGCATTATGCAACCTCACGGGAAATGACTTGGGGCGAAACTCGAACTCGGCGCGACCCGGGTCGAGTCACGCCAGTTTAAACCCATAAGTCTCGGCCTGGATCAGATCTCTCTTTTAAAGTCGGGCCGTGCCCTGATCTTAAATTTTTCTGCAAATTCGGGTCGGGCTAGACTTCGTTTTCTTCCAGGTCGAGCCTGCCTGGACGTCATTCTTCCTAGAGGTCTGCACTGGCCAAAATTTCCAGGTCGGGGCTCGTCCAGGAATAAAAGCTAAATGTTCTGTCCGTGTCAGCCCATATGATAAGCAGTATTGGCCCCGCCACGACCCGTGCACTTCTCTAAATTCTTCTTCCCGAGCCCAATTGGTCTGGAATCTTACTTATTTGCTATTCGTAGAAATTATATTTATGTTGTTCATTTGTTTACCGAAATCTTAAAAAATTTAATTTGATTTGATAAGTTACTGGGATGCATTTTTAAAAATCTATTGTTTTTTTCTTTGAAAAGCTTTAAAATTGTGATTTTCTTTTGTCATCTGTTTCTTTCATTCTAAACTGATGTTATTACTGGATTTTCATTTGAATGTATTTGTATAAGTAATGATTTTTACGTAGTGTTTATGTACATAATTGCCTAAATACTCTTTAATATTAATTTTTTCTGTATTCATGAATTTCGAACGTAATCTAAAATAAAATATGAGGATAAGTAAGTGTGCTTTATGAATAATTTTAATTACAAAATGCAGGCTGGGCTGGAGTCGATTTTTTTAGCTTTTATATCGGGCCGGACCAATAATTTTTTTTGTGTGGATTGGACCTGGAAATTTCAGCCCGGGTAAACCTCTAACTGACATACCGAAGCCAGCTTTAATTTTTTTTTAAATGTTTCTTTCAGCCATCGTTCCATAGCTTACTGAATATACCGGGTGTCCTAAAATGGACTGACTGATTTTAAAATTTAATAAATTGCAAACGGTGACAACTATTAAAAAAATACTTGCAGTAAGGTTATGTAAGATGTCAGGAACAGGGGTGATTTTGTTCCGACTTTTCCGAAAATTTAACCCTCTCGCAGCGTCTCCCGCGATTTACACAGCCAACATAACAGTAGCAAAATTTACGCAACCCGCAATTTCCGCAGCAATTCCTTTTGTTATGATCTAATTCTATTAAAAAAAAAAAACAAAGCTCTTTCACAAAGATTTAGGAAATATTTTAACTCTAAAATATATGCCGATTTGAAATGTGTAATAAAATTAATGCGCAATTTTTGAACCTATTTTGATTAAACAAAAAAATATTTCGTAGCGAGAGGGTTAAGTCATTCGGTTCCAAAAATTTTAAAAAAAATCACCAATCCGAAAATTCGGACATAAAAATAATCGCGAATTTTGACAAATGGGCTCCATAAAAATCTATTTCGTCAATCATTCGCAGAAAATAACCTCAATTTCGACAAAGAATCACGGGGAAAACGCGAATTTGATCAGAGGGCCAAGGGAAAAAAAGGAAAATTCTTCAAATGATCGCGGAAAATGCGAATTTCATCAAAGGACAGCGGAAAAAACTCAAATTTTGACAAAGGATCGCGGAGAAAACGCAAATTTTGTAAATAGCCGCGAAAAAACGCAAATTTCGCCAAAAGATCGTGAAAAAAACGTGAATTCCTTCCAAGAAATCCTTCGAATTCTTTCGAAAAAAGCAAATTTAGTCAAAGAATCGCTTTAAAAACGCAAATTTCGTCCAAGGATGGCTGAAAAACGCGAATTTTGTCGATGGGTCGGGGAAGAAAAACGCGAATTTTATCAAAGGATTGCAAAATTATATTAATTTCGTCAAAGAGTTCTGGAAGAAACGCAAATTTCGTTAAAGGGTCGAAGAAGTGCGAATTTCGTCAAAGAGTGGAGGAAAAAATACAGTGGTCTCTTTAGAAAACAGCACACATACATACATCTATGTTTATTATGCATCCCCCCCCCCCCATCTGCTGTAACCTTTCAGAAAATTTACTTTGAAATTCAGATATTTTTTTCTATTCAGAATTACCCCTGATTAGGAGGGGTTTTTTTACTGCGATTCTTTATTTTAGTTTAAAATAGCAACGTTAGATGGCGCTGGAAGCAATAGGCGTAAAATCGGTTTCCGGAGGAGGTAGGCCAGATATGGAGCCTCGATTTAACGACTATTGTTTGCAGCACCATCTATCGCTGCTATTGTAAAGTAAAATCGAGAATCGCTGTAAAAAATCTCCTGACATCTTACATAACCCTCCTGCAAGATTTTTTTTAATTGCTGTCACCATTTGTAAGTTACTGAATTTTAAAATCAACCAGTCCATTTGAAGACATGCGGTATGTTTTTTTTTTAAATAAGTTTTAAAGCGTTCTTTGCTGAATTACGACTCACCTCAGATATAAAGAGACGAGCAGTCATATACAAAATTAGTATCTTTTACATAATTCTGAAGATTAAAAAGTATTATTAAATAATTGTTTGGGCGTGCCCATTATGGAGCTTTTACTGTATATAGTTTTTATCTTCAAAAATATTTAGACTTTCCTTTCAAAATTCGGGTCAGCCCGATCTCTTTTCGCAAGAGTGAAAACCCAATCCGAAACTGACCCAAACCCGAAATAATGTTGTCAATCTGCACCAAATCGAACGCGCTAGAGCGCAGCTAAAAAGTAAAAGTCAATCCGACTCACAGCAGAAAAGTTGAAGTCAACCGGACCCAAACCCGACCCGCAGCAAAAAAGTAGATATTTACCCAACCCACAGCAAAAAGTAGAATTCAACCGGACCCAAATGCGACCCACAGCAAGAAAGTATAAGTGAGTCCGACCAGCAGCAAAAAATAGAAGTTAACCGGACCCAAACCCGACCCACAGTAATAAAATTAGCCCCGACCCGCGCATCAGATTGAAGTCTCCAAATTTCTAAAATCCCCCCCCCCCCCTTGAGGACTCTCCAGATCCGCCCTTGGCTTTCAGTTCTATTTTCTTTTGTGACAGTAGGATAATTTTTAATTGGTTGTTTTCTATTTTATTATTATTTAGATATCTAACCTGAAAAGTATATTTTCTGTTTTAGCCAACGAGTATCAGCTTGAAGTTTTGTTTGTTTGAGGTTTTTTCTCTTCTATTGCGCACGAGTATTAAAATCACGTTACTGATTTTTCTATTTATTTTGTATCATGAACGCTGCCCATGCTAAGGCTCTGCTTTGCACATTTATGAAGTCACTTTCATTTTAAGTAGATATAATTACCATGCATTGTTATTCTGATAGAAATGCAATCGAGCGGTGCTCCCCGTTTTTCTATAAGAGCATTGAATCTTTCCGATGTCAAAATTTTAATTTAATCTGATTTTCAGGGACTCACCACAAACGATTGTTATGCGGAAAGAATCGGTTATAGTTTAAGATATGCACCTTTTATAGGAAATAAAAATATTTGTTCCATTCTTCAGCATATAAATATTAATTTCTGTAAATTTCATTAATTTTTTCTAAAAAATGCATAGCTGCGAACCATCCCTTTTTTGTGTTACCACTATTTCCGAATCATAATCCTTACCCTATTTAATCGCAGAATAGTGACACTAATTAACTTTAAAATTAGAAAAGAATTATTATTCAGAAGGAGTGATAACTAAAAAGTGGAATAGTTGACAGCTAAGTACGAGTGCATGCTGATAAATATACTATTTAAAATTTTTATTTTGCTAAAGGAAAAAAAAAAATGCTTTAAATTTTGCAAATAATGTACGAAATATAAATATGGAGATTGGAGTGACAAGGGAGGGGGTGGGGGGGGGGACGGTACAACTGTTAGTACCGTTATCGCAGAATATTAGAGGTCCGGCACTTTTTTCCTTAGAAATTAAGCTCTGATCTTATGTATAATGAGTAAGCAGAAATGGTACCCGTACGAACCCTGTTACCCCTCTTACTATTCATGGAGATATAAGTGGATACGTTTCATGTTCTGAAATTTATTATTTAATATTTTAATGAATGGAAAATTTTGTGAAGGTTTTACCCAATTCTTTAAGGTGTCCTAAACTAGTGTAAAGATTTCATTCCGTTATTATTTTAGTAACTTTTTTAGTTTGGAAGGATTTAATTATTGATCAATGAAATTTTATTTTACTGTACCTGAAAGTGTTCAACATCTTTCGGAACCTATTGGACACATTACTTCGAAAATTGGGGCGGAGCTATCCAACATTTCCACCTACTGACGATAATAATCCTGGTAGATCAACTGGGGATTGTTAAAATTCTAGTTCTCATGTTTTATAATTATTTTAATATGATATTTTATTCTATTAAAAATGTTTAAAATCTCTTGGTAATGATTTTGGTGATTTGTAGAAACATGCTTTATGAATTCTGATAAATTTTATGTTCATATAATAATTAAAGGATATTTTGCATTCTTTTGAGGGGTTTAAAGCACCTTTGAATAAAATATTTTTCACACAAATTTGAAAGAATTATTTACATACTTACATACTATATACAAAACGCAGAGAAAAGTTCGTTTATCCCTTTAAAAACAACTGAACTTAAAGTGATAGAAGTAAACTAAAATGATTACACCGGACTAATGCAACAGACAGCAGCCGCAAAATTTAAAAAAAATTATCTCGAAAATTATGAGAAACGAACAAATATAAAGGGTAGAGAATCTTCGATTTAATATGAATTGGTGTCTAACATGTTAAAATAACTTTAATAGAAGTTCTGAAATGGAAGTGATTCGATATCCAACACGTCAGGACGTTATGCTTAAATGTCAACAATAATGTGCGGATATGCGGCGTTAATAAGCTAGATGCGTATTAGCTAATTAAAATAACATCCATAAGCATAATACAATTTATTTCCATTATTAAACCTAGTATGGTGAATGAATTAATTTTTCTGCAGTGATTTGACTATTTAAATAAATGTATACTTTTATTTAAAACTCACACCAGATAATGTTACTGAAATAAATTTTAAATAAAAAAGCAGAATATTTGATATACATGCATAATTTATTGATAGAAAATAAACCTTATAAATCTGCAGCTTTCATATGAAAGTTGCTGGTATAATAGAGAAGCGTCATTGTCTGTATAAGTTCTATCAAGTATCTATACAGAGTGGTGTCTCTTAACTAGAGTTTGTACTGCGCATTTGCCTGTTGTTGGCTGCCTCATTCTTGGTGTTCAGCGGAAAGCCTTCGCCAACGCGATGAATAGGGAAAATGCTGCTGTGTACCGGGCTTTGGTCCGTGCTGATGTGATCACGTCAACATCGAAATAGATTGCGAAGTAAATGAAAAACAAGTAATATAAAAATTTTGTTTTTAAAGTCAATTCCTACTTAGGTCATCAAAGAAAAATTTAACACAATCCCTTGAGCTAATATTAGTTTTTGTTGCATTAAAATATCTCAATTTGTTGATTTTCTATAAGCAAGTAGGTTTACAATGGAACTCTATGGGAATTTGTGGAATATTAGAGATATCGCCAAGTTGGCGTCACTTTTGGTGACTCATTTTGTCCGCCAAATTTGGCGATATATCGCCCAGTTGGCGACAAACTTGGCGATATTTGACGACAGAACAGGGTCCTCCCTATGGTAACCCCTTATTGAAAATACTTTCATTGATCTTCAATAACCAATGGCCGCCATTTTGTTTCCCATGCAAAACTAAAATTAATTAATTAAAATTTGATTAATTAATTAATATTTGAAAAAACTGTATTAACATCAATTGTCATCCAGTAAAAGTTTAATAAAAAAATTTATTTCAACTTGATAGGATGAATAATGAGTATTTTATTAACGATTGGAAATTTGAACAAGATATATAAATATATAAATAAATAAATATATAAATAAATAAATATAAGGAGAGTGTGAACTAATAGTAGGAATTGAAAAAAGGGGGGTAGGTCAGAATCAATTTCTATTTTGTCGTTTGATTCATGCAAAGATTTTAATCAACATTAATCATATTATTTAATATAATATTTTATTTCTTCAATTTGTATTAGTGAGTTTATATAAAAATAATTAATTTAATTTTATAATATGTATTCATTCATTCGTTTCATACTGCAAATACAGTATGTAATCATTTGTAACAGGATATTTCTTTTAAATTGAAAAATTACCAGTACCTTTTATGTAATATAGTATGAATATTATGTGTTGATAAGCTTTATTTTATTTTTTAAGTTATAAAAAAAGAACAAAAAAAATCAGACAATTTTCTGCTCTTCTCCCTTCTACACCTTTTATTTCTTTTAGTTTATTTATACTTATTATTTTTAACTTAATACTTTCAAATTATTTATTTTTAAAGCACATAAAAGGTATTACCTTTTTCTAATTTAGTAGAAATTTTCAATCCCTTCCACTCCTTTGAAGAAGAAATAACAAATTTGAATGAGAGGGAATGCCATGTGATAAACTACAATTAAAAGTGATTTTGTTTGTATAAGCATTATTTTTATTTCTGAATATTTTTTTTTTAAGCAAAATTTATTGTGATTCAAACAAGAGTCATTTTCATCATTTAAGAAAAATAACTAGTGCATTTATAGAGAGTAAGAGCTTATTAAATGGTTAATTTGTCTTAAAAATTGGTTTTAAAGATCAATTTTGTCCTAATTTTCTGAAGATTCCTGGCACCCTCAATAAAATTATCTGAACAAAATAATTTTTAAACTTGTCTCTATACAATATTTTATTTCAGTAATGTTTTTTACTTTTAAGATAAAGAAGGAAATAAGAAGGATCGAAGGGTTTTAAGAGATTCAATGTTGTCTACAATAAGGTAATTTTAGTAATCCATTTTCATTCATGCATGTCTTGCTTTTTTGCATGGTCTGTTTGTAAATATGTGTGACAAAAATTTTAATGTTCCCAACAAATCTTTTTTAATAACATCGAAATGGACACAAATATCTGAGTATATATGTATTGTGTATGTGTTTTTTTTTTTTAGTGTTTTTTTTCTTTTTCATTTTTTTTTCCAATTTTTTTGCTGATTTAGGAAATATGCCTCATGGTACATAGATACCAAGGATTTATGTGTTTTGAATACCACCATTTCAGTTCAATAACATTTTCTTTATATATTCAAACATTTAAATGTAAAATTAAGGCAAATATTAATTTTCTGAAATATAATGGTATTCAAATTTTGGATTTCTTGGCATCTCATGGGGGAAACCGCCTTTTTCAGCATTTTTCCTTCTTTTGTTGTTTTTCTTTTCAGTAGGCATGCTTGAATATTAGTGTTTTTTTTATAAAATCTAATCTTTTAGAAAATAAAAAGTAGGGATGGAAATGTTTGAGAAACCCCCTTAAGTTCGGTACTTTTAAGTTAGCACAGCACATAATTTTACATAATTTCCTACATTTTAGAGTCTTCTGCATACAGTAATGTTTTTTTGTTGTTTTCATGGGCGTGCAGTGCTCATACATGCATTAGCAACTGTAACATTTACATATTTAGTGTAGTTTATAGATTGATGCATGAATTTTCATACATCCAGCTTATTGTTTGTTTGTTTGTTTTTTTTTGGGGGGGTGGGGGGTCGGTGGTGCACATTAGTGCAAAGGAAAAAGTCATGGGGAAGTCATTTTTGACTGGTGTGCTAACGAAAAAATACCCAAAATTTTAGTAATATCAGTTTGTGACGATGGTTAAGTTAACTTTATGCAACTCGGTATTACTTTAAACGTTCTTATATTTCCTATATTCTTTGTGGAATACATCATAATTACAAAAAGTAATCAAGCAAGAAAAACTTTCGTAAAAACTATGACACTCACACTACAATTTTTATAATATTTTTTTATATTTTTTGGTAGCATATTCCTGTTTTCCGATTTTTCCAGGAAAAAAGTTTTTTTTACCCAAAATTTTAAACCTGTTTTCAAATAATTTGTGATAATGTTGTCATTTAAATCTATGCACAAACATCAATAGTAAAAAATAAATTTTAAAACCGTTCGTAGCAGGAAATTTTTTGAAAAACCGCCAACTTTACACGAGCATGCCTGCTGAAAAATTAAAAGGGTATAGCGAGTACTGTCACTCGACCTCTTGGGTGTACATGGAACTGAGTGCAACAGTGACAGTCATTTTTATTTTCTGATTTCATCGTGTAAAATATGAATTTTGTCAAATATCGTGGAAAATATGCAAATTTCGTCGAAAGATTATGGAATGAAACACAAATTTCGTCATAGGATTGAAAAAAAAAAAAACGTGATTTCATCAAAGGATCGCAGAGTAAACGTGAATATCATTCAAAGGACTGCAGAAAAAGTGCGATTTTTGTCAAATGGTCGCAGAAAAACACTGATTTTGTCAAAGGATCGCAGAATAAATGCAAATTTCCTCAAAATGTTGCGGAATTATTCATGTTATGCACCTTCAGTGTCCCACTCCCCACTAGCTTTCCCCCTGCAGGAGGGCCTTTTTCTAAATTTTGCCGTCACACCTCATGTGACATATCGTTGCAAAGGCCTGTGAGGGGGCACTTTCCTAAATCGATATATCGGAATATCATGATATACAGATGCCGATTTATCATGATATTTAATTCTAGACATCGCCCAGCCTTTGCGGTAAGTAAACTTTTTTTCTTTAGTGCTATCAAATTGTTTGCCGTCAAATTTTGACGGGTTCCATCTAGTGTTTTATTATAGCACATAAGATTTTATTTGGCGGCTAAAAACTTCAAACGGTAACATTTTAAAAATATTTCTAAACAAAAATGCTCAATGATAAATTCAGTTAGTGGCCCTGGTGCGGGAGATACAACCCCTCCCCTGGAAGATTTAGGATTTTATTCTCATTAATGATTTTAAAGTGGAAATTTCCCCTGGAACTCCTCTTACGTATCGGCCCCCTATCCGCTTGAGCTTCAAAATGATCTTAATTCAACACTAAAAATACTTAAAAATTATTACAATTTCTAAATTATTTTCAACATACTTAGTATTTTTTTTTTCTCATAATTCTCTTATCAATTATAACATAAAGAGAAAAAAAAAATAATAATAAACGAGTTAATTTTTCAAAAAAAAAAAAAAAATTATTATATATCTAAAATTATTTAAGTCCTATTTTTGCTCTCTTGTGAATTTGAAAAAAAAAAAAAAGCTACATATTATTTTCGAAAATTTTTTATTAAATTTTGAAAACAGTAAACTCAAATATTTAGTTTTAATAATATCATAATTAAAGATTTTAATTCTTGCATTAATACAACACCAACTAAGATTGGTACATCGCAACGTTAACATATTTAGCTACAAATTTTCTTAAATAAACTTTTAATTTCGGAGCAGTCTTCATGTTCAGCCGCAGTCCTTTCTACCAGAACCAGATGCTTAGATAGAAGACCAAAAAAAAATTCCGTTAGCCAAACAGGCGATAAATAGCCAAATACAGTAACCCTACTAATGTGATGCAGATTCTCCCAAGGAGCCCACTCCATATTGAGCATAGGCGAACATACAAGATGAGACATTTCCATAGAGCGTAATGGTAATGCGATTGCGATCGCAGCGCCTTTAGTGACAAAGGGGAAGAAACTTCCCATCCTTGTAATATTTTTACTATAGAATATCTACCTTATTGTGATATTTCTTTTTTTAATGCTGGTTGTTTACGTTTTCAATAGAATCTTACACCGATACATGAACATTGAATAGATTTTCTATTTTATACATCTAATATCTATTTTATATTCATGCACTGATATATGCATTTTTATTTTATTTTATTTTATTTATTTATTTTGTACATGACGAGTGCACGATTTAAGTCCAACGAAAAACAAGGTAAAAATTTCGTCGTGAATGCTATATATCAAAAGCAATTGTGTAATATAAAAATATGCGAAATATTGCACTCTACAACTCCCAGAAAATTTCATAAGTATTCCCATTTGGTAGGAAAATTGTTGTTAATGTAAATAACTACAATCATTTCAATAATATTTATAATATTAACGTATAAGAAATAATAATAAAATTACAGATGGCAAAGAATTCCTTTCGACAAATTTTTAGAATTATATAAATCTAAAAGTTATAAATAAATAGAGGTACTGATAATAAGGACTCAATAAGGGGTCATCCATTTAAATTTTATTCGATATGAATAAATTAGCACAATAACTGTATTTGATTTTTTACAATTTAATCTCATAAACTTACATATTTACGCCCTTAGCAGAATTCTCTAGGGTTTTTATTTTATATTATTATTTTAATTATCATTTTGTAAGTTAAACGATACAAGAACGATAAAAAAAAAAAAAAAGCTGCTAAATAAAAGCATAAATACAATATCGTCTGTCTGCTTCGTTTTAAGAAAGAATAGATATTTAAAACATAGAGCGCAAACATATTTCTTCAACATAGGTAAATTTCGGAGGCTTGTTAATTCCCCCCCCCCCCCTTGTCTGTAGTGACGCTAGTACTGTTGCCATTACAGATTTTGCCGTAAATGTTCCATCTTGTATGTTAATCTACGATACTGGGAAGCTAGTGTCTTTGTCAGCATGAAATTCCTCCGCGCAATCTCTCGCGCATCGGTCTGTTTAGGAGACTAGTGTGTCATTCCTAGATGCTTCCCTATGGAAGAACGGAAATTGGCAAAGTCCACTTTTTCATTGGGGTGATGCGCAGAAATGGAGACATCAATTGACCAAATTATTGCGCCAGTTTTAATTTTAGAGAATTTCACTTACTAGAGTTTTCAGTAAAAAGTTTAAAAATCGTTATATAAGAACTTATTAAAATATATTAAATTCAATTTTTAATGCCATATAATTTTTAAAATCAAAATTCATATATTTAAAAAAATAAATTTGTACATTTTATTTATTTTTTACATTTTTAAATCACGACATAATGTTTTGGTATAATTTTTTATACCTGAATTATTATAATTAAAAAAGTAATAATTTTGTACTTTTCATTTATATTTTTTCAGATCATATCGCTAGAAGCTGCACCATACTTCTGCGCTCACGGATTAAAAAAATGAATTTTTAAAATTAAAATGATTTTTTAACTTAATGAAGTTTAAAAAAATAGAAACTTTGTTTTTTTTCACTCAAACTATTTTTTACAATTTAAATAAATGATATATGAATCATTATTATAAATGCCCAATGATTAAAAGAAAAATGATATTTTAACTTAATTAAAGTTTTAAAAATAGAAACTTCGGATTTTTTCATTCAAATTTTTTTCACAATCTAAATAAATATTGAAAAGTAAAAATTTCTATTTTTTTTTCAAATCCTCCTCCTCTTGGATTCGACCTCACGATCTAAGTAATAGGAGACAGAAGATATACCACAGATATACTGATATTCAGCAAGAAAAAGTTTATAACAAAATTTGAAACAAATCTCGATAATGTCAACACATGGTTCCGCCTCTGCCACGATTAAGAAGCGGAATATCCCACTTTTCGCCCTTCCATTAGGGAACCAGCCTGAGATTAGATAAATCTGATGCTTACATATTTACACTGAAAAGACCTGAAATTTTACTTAAGTTATATACAGTGGAACGCCAGTTACACGTTTTGCTCGGGACCGGACAACAAAACGTAGAACTCAGTAAAACGTACAACTCAATTAATGGTTTACCTGAACCATTTTTAATCGAACTTTTATATAGAAAACTGAAGTTTTGTAAGTATTACTGCATTCATGGCATAAATTCTCGGAAATGTAACAGAGTAAAAAACAAAGGTACATAAAAAAAGTACACATGAAGTTATTTTATTACGCATACAGAGTACTTTTTGACGAGGCGCTTTACTATGTCAAAAGCCCTCGGAGCAGCTCCGAAGTTTGGCATCGATTAATCATTCTGAGTGGGATCATCATAATCAGACACGTTATCAGTCGGCAAAAACGGGAGCAAACCGTAGCAAAAATTCTAAATTATTTTCAGCAAAACGTAAAATTGAGACAAAATTTCATCCAGAAACGCAAAAACGTAACGTATAACTGAGGGAAACGTATATCTCAAAAACGTATAACTCAGCTAATTTTTAATGGCAAATGACTGGGACCGCCGAGTCGAAACGTATAACCGAGGGAAACGTACAATTCAGGTAACGTATAAGTGGAGTTGCTCTGTAATACTATTTTACACTGAAAATTTTTATCTAAATCTATTTAACGTATTTATTTAACATTTTTCTTCTTTGTTTTATTTTAAAAAGAAATTTCTGGCTCGAATCGAAACATATTCATATGGTATGTGTCAAAATGACCCCTCACGGTCTTTTTAGTGTTAAAGTAGCAGGTATAATAATGAATCAGAGATCAATTTTCCATCAGAGATAAATTCAATTTGCTGTATTTTGCAATTTTTTTCGCCTCCTGATAGAACTAAGCAACAGCGTCTTAAAACAATTATTCTTATTTAGTAACGGATGGTGACAGCTCAATACAACAATGTTAAAGAAGCGCATGCGCAATAGAAGAAAGGAGAAGGGAATTTTGTAAAGATTTCTTTAAACCTGGTTTGAAGGATGAGAAAAATAAAATACAATCTACTGGCAATGTATAATGTAAAGGATTTAAAAATAATATTAAAAGCTAAATACTTAGAATGCAACTTTTCAACATTGTACTAAAAATTATATGATATATATATAATAATAATAAAATATCTCCAACTTCTACTTTTCAAATTTAAAACAGTTCATCTTTTACGTCACAAAAATTATATTTAATATTTTACTGATTACACATAAATAAATTGCTATAGATATGTATACGTCCGTAAAATTTAAAATTATTCTCTATACATTTTAACACGTTTCTTAACCTGTGTACAGTTCAGAATATTTAAATTTTGGCAATAAATGCATCTGTTTTAACCGCATTAAGGCTACAGAGAACTCTGCAAAGAACATTATAAAATTATTATTTCTCATCTTAAGCTAAATCTTTTAACTTATCTTACAGTGAAGGCTTTAAAAAAACAATAAATATGATTTTACTAGTATATAGTTCTATATTTAAAATATGCATAATTTAATACTTGTTCCCAATATGTAATATTGTATATGTAACTAATATTCTATATAATTCTCTTTTTTCTCAGAAAACTAGAGCAAGAAACCTGTTTTCCATTTTCCCCACCCCTACTAGTTAGCAGAAAGTCAGAAGCAGTGTTGAATTCAGGGGTGGCACATGGGGGCCATTCCCCCGAGCAATAAGATGTCCCCCCGGAAGATTTGATATTTTGTGTTGTCAATGATCAAAAAGTGCAATTCCCTTCCCCCCGGAACTCTTTAATGTCCCCAGAGAGCCACAGAAATTCCTCCCGGAGAAAAGTATCTAATTTCATCACTGGTCAGAAGCGGTTTTGAAGCTTTTTTCCTACGGTTATATTCTAAAATTTATCCTCTTCACAAATTTAATCCTTAAAATCATGAGAGATCTCGTAATACATTTTTACACCCTACTTCCAAGCTTTCTATATCAGGAAAAAAGAGGAGGGACAGAAACTACGAAAATTATTTCCTCATCTGGTTTCAAATAAAAAACAAGAAAACTATTCGTTATACTATTTCAAATTTAAATATAAATAACACCAATTTTGAAGTTATTTAAAGTTAATATAACTGTACTAGAGGGCTCAGCCCCCTGCGAGCTACGCCCGGCAATCTCCATTCAGGTTTCCCCGTCATTGAAAATATACTAATGTGCCTTGATTAAAAAAATATTACCTGGTTACGGAAGAAAGTGATATTATCAGTAGAACAGTGGTTAGCCTTTGAAATCGCGTTGCCATGCTTTTCGGTTTGAATGGGAAAATTTTCGGTTACCATGGCCTCATTCATCGCTGTTGTAATAAATGACGTCTGTTTTCGGGATTAATAAGAAAGATCAACTACACATTTGAAAATTAGCTTGTATAAAATGATTAGGTTAAAAATGACGCTATCTTTCTGAGTTTTATAACGACGCTATGGACGATATTCTTATTTAGGTTTGAGTTAAAAAAACTCCGTCTGCTTGGGAATAGCTTTCAGATACACGCATTGAAAAGTATTGTGTTTTGAAAGTTTTCGCTTACATTTTATGTGTTCATCGAATGTTAGATATTTCAAGAACATGTATAGCTTATTCATGAATTCTTTTCTCTATTTTGATACGCCATCATGAATATTTTAAAGTTATTCTTACAGTGTATACTGTTTGTATGGAACTACTTGATTATCCCGTATTTAAAAAAAACTATCGCCAAACTATAAGATTAAATGCCAATAATCGATTATCGTAAATGTTACATTCACTTGACATTAAACGCAATACACGTGTTTGTTACATCATCAAGTGATTTTTAATTCGATTGTTTATTTGTATTTTTATTAATGTTTTAGAAATTTATTTGTTCTTTCCCTATTTAAAATAAAATTATGTCAGTTTGAATAATTTGACGAAATCGGTCCACTGGATAAACAAGAAGTGCCGTTTGTATATCGAATATATATTTGTATAAGAATATTCGAATTTTCTAATATGCATTTATTGAATAGTAACCCGCACAAAATAAATCGAAAGTATTTTTCGCATACATTTTCCTGTATTTATGCTGCATCAGGTGATGTAAATTTACTTGCCGCACTACATTTATACCATGTGTTATATACCATGAGATTAAAAGTCTCCGGAATAAAAATCTTTTTAATATATGACGTAGCTTTCCCTTCTAAATTCATGTCTTATGTAATCATTTTTTTATTTTAAATTTTTTTCTGTTTTAAGATTATTGATGTCATTTTTTCTTAAAAATTAAAAAGAAAACCTTTTTACCGTCTGTTGAATTTGAAATTGACAGACGATTTTTATTTTCTAAAATAGATTCTGGGTTATCGAAATGTGAAAAAAATGTTTATATTTTTTTTCCCCCTAAAAAACATAAACTTTCCTAAAAAGCCGGAAAAAGGGCCACACGAAAAATGGGGCAGCGGGGCTCGAAAAAGGGCCTTGCTGTGGAAATAATGAAAATAGATAAATAAAATAGAAATAATTTAGTAAAATAGAGTGCAGGCAGTCAATTTACACATTATAAACAGTCATTTTAAAGACTTTTTAAATAACAAATTGATATCTAACAGATCGATAGTAGTCATAGTTATCAGTAAAGGCGTGTATTTTTAATACCCTATTATTGAAGTACAACTTCATTTAATTATCTTCTAGGTCAGGGTTGGCGAACCTTTTTTCATCCGCGTGCCAACTTTTTCCAAAAAATATAATTCGTAGCCATGACGTGCCATCTATAAAACGAATTTAATGGATAACAAGTAATATAAAAATTTTGTTTTTAAAGTCAATTCCTACTTAAGCCATCAAAGAAAAATTTAATATAATTAAGCTAATACGAGTTTTTGTTGCATTAAAATATCTCAATTTGTTGATTTTCTATAAGCGAGTAGGTTTACAATGGAACTCTATGGGAATTTGGCGAAATATTACAGATATCGCCAAGTTGGCGTCACTTTTGGCGACTCATTTTGGCCGCCAAATTTGGCGATATATCGCCAAGTTGGCGACGAACCTGGCGGTATTTGGCGACAAAACAGGTCCCCCCCTACGGTAACCCTTATTGAAAATACTTTCATTGAAATTCAATAACCAATGGCGGCCATTTTGTTTCCCATGCAAAACTAAAATTAATTAATTAAAATTTAATTAATTAATTAATATTTGAAAAACTGTATTAACATCAATTGTCATCCAGTACAAGTTTAAAAAATTTTATTTCAACCTGATAGGATGAATAATGAGTATTTTATTAACGATTGAAAATTTGTACAAGATAAATATATAAATATATAAATAAATATAGGGAGAGTGTGAGCTAATAGTAGGAAAAGTCAAGAATTAAAATTACTCGAAAATTATCTATTGAGATTTTAAAAATATGGGCAACATACACGTAGTATTACATTGTAATATTTGTAGAAATAAATACATTTTAGAAAATAATAATATTAAAAATTAATGCGATTAAATGCGATTTCTATTGTTGCATCTTGGAGCGGAAAAAATATGAGGTTCATACTTAAGTTTATTTAACAGAATGCAAGATGAACTGGTTTTTATCTGACAATTGGTTCATATTTCAGTTTTAATAATACTTGTTAAAATAATTATATGCAGTCGTAGATAGGCGGAAACGTTTTTTAAATGAAAAAAAAAAATAAAAAAATTAAAAAAAAAACTTTGGAATTAATTTCCAAGTTGCTGTAATTTTATCATCAGCATTTTTTCCTATATTTCTTAATAATCATTTCGATATTTTCCATATGTTGTCTTTGTTTGATAAAATTTTCAGTCCATTTTCAACTAGATTGGAATTTAATAAGCTGCAATTTAAATTCTTCAATATCGAATGTAAACAGGCTCAACACGTATATTTTGTGTAATGAATGTCAGTGTATCTTGATTTAAAACCTGAATCAACGGTGTGCCAAAAATTTTGTTTTGCGCGCCACTTCTGGCACGCGTGCCATAGGTTCGCAGACCCTGTTCTAGGTTAAATAAAATAAAATCGCAAGACGAAATGCAATATTTCTCCTTGATTTGACCACAAAATACACAATATGAACTTTAAAAAGCTCGCCGTTTTACTTAAAAGGCGACGAAAATAATAATAATATAGATGTTACAAGTTAAAAATAGCATTTTATTTAAAATTCCTTAGTCGTGCATTTCCTGCGGCCATCATCAGAGAATATTTTTATAATTAATTGCCATTGCTAAGAAATTTTTAAATAAAATGTATATTTATAAATTGAAACATCCATTTTATTATTTTCGTCGCCTTTTAAGTGAAATGGTGAGCTTTTTAAAGTTCATATTGTGTATTTTATCTTCTAGATTATGTTTATATAACATATAAGGAAAGCAGTTCAGCACTATTCAGCCGTAATTTTTGGCCAGAAAAATCCAAAGTTAACAGCATACTGTGTTTACTGCCCGGAGTTCAGCATACGGCATATTCAATTATTTAATGCAAAAAAAAAAAAAAAAAATGTATTTTATTAACACAGAGATGATAGCATTAAAACTACAGATATTTCATTAAAAACATTAAAATTGTATGCATTTTAAAAGTGAATATAGCTTTTAATTAGTTGCGAATCTGGAAATCTTACTTTTAATTATCACGTAATCTGATAACCTAAATTTGTCATAATTGTTTTCTTTAAATATATTAGGGGATCCAACCCGGACTTCCCTGGTAACAGAACATGAGCGAAAATCATATTCCCCTTCCCCCTCCCCATTATGCTAATAGATTTTTCATATTTAATATATATTACTTAGATTGCCCATTAATAGCACCAAATATCAAAATTTGAGTAATATCATATTCAGTAATATTCAAAATATCAATATTGATATTTTAATATCAAAATTATCAATAATGTTTTCAAATAAAGCATTGAAATTTATTAAAAATGATAAATTGATATTACCCATTTCAGCGGCTTCAAAGAGTTAGTTCCATTACATGTCAGGTAAAATTGTGCTTTGTTTATTTTATATTATATTTTTTATTTATTTATTGATGGAGGTTTAATTTCATTCTTGAATATTAGCGAGAAACAAATGCTGAACTATTTATTCTGTTTTAGGTGCAAGCGGATTTACCTTTCGTAAACGAGCTGCCTACGATAGAGTTAGATTAAATTAGTTGGATGTGCCAATCCCAAATCTTTCTTCTTATGCATCTTAATTTTTCAAAAACTAGTTACACATGTTAATACTTCAATATTATTAGTTCAATACTATACCAACTTTGATTTTCATCTTAAATTTCTGCTTCAGTCAATTAAACGGATTAAAAACGAGTTAATCTGTATCATGATATTTGTTAAAATTGTTTTTCTTTATTCTGTTGTTATCAGCTGTTTGCGAATAGCCACCTTAGCAGGAAGCGACTTCCCGCCGCTGCACGAGCCGCTGATGCACAATAGAACTACGAAAAATCAAAGAAAGTATACAAAAACCGGTATCACAGAGCCCTTTTACCGCTCAATATTTCCAAATTCAAGGAGGACCTGTTGGCCAAAGTCAAAAACATGCACACAAAATTCGGCTTAATTGTATGCATAATTTTATGCACTTTTTGGTGGTACAATAAAGAAAATAGCACAAACGTTGCTGTTACAGCGCCCCCCTTCCTGCAGATTTTTTTCAAATTCAAGGAGGACTTGCGTGCCATAGCCAGAAACATACACAAAGATTTGGTTCAATTCTGTGCATAACTTCATCCACTTTTCGATGGTATAATAATGAAAATCGTACAGACATCGCCATTAAAGCTCCCCCTACCGGCGAATTTTTTACAAAATCAGGGAGGACCTGCTTGCCATAGCCAAACACTTAAAATAAAAATTTGGTTTAATTCTATGTATAACTTCATACACTTTTTGACGGTACAATATTCAAAATCGCTATTACAGCGCCCCCTACCGGCGATTTTTTTCCAAATTCAGAGAGGACCTGCTTGCCATAGCCAAACACTTAAAATAAAAAATTGGTTTAATACTATGCATAACTTCATACACTTTTTGATGGTACAATATTCAAAATCGCACAAAAATCGCTACTACAGCGTCCCCTACAGGCGAATTTTTTCTAAACTCAGGGAGGACTTGCTTGCCATAGCCAAAAGCATACACAAAAAATTTGGTTCAATTCTATGCATAACTTCATACACTTTTTGATGGTACAATGGCGACAGACAGACATTTTCTATAAACACGTTTTTTGTGATCTCTGTTTTTTGTAATCTCTGATTTATTTAAGTATAGTTTAAATATATATCACATATAATTCATGCTGAAATAAAATGTTTTGGTTTATGGTATTATTTCTTTTTCTTTCTTTTTATTTTATTTTATTTATTTATTTATTTATTTATTTAGGTATTTTAAGTAAAATTAGTGAAAAGAATGTTTTTAAAATGAATATTTTGAAATAAAGTGAGTGAAACGTTTATATTAAAAAGGGAAAAAAAGAATGCAATGTGAATATGGTATGGGAACAATTAATGGAGAGTATTTGCAAATTATTATCTACATCCAACCAACATAAAAGTACCATTTTATTGTATTGTATTGTATTGTATTGCATTTAATTATTGACGAATTTTTAATCTAGTTAAGGAAAATTAGCCGAGTCAATACAGAAAGGTTTATATTGTTTTAAATGAAAATGGGTCTTGTTCTTCAATAAATGGGGAGTGTTAGCGCTGGAGAGGAATTTAAAAAATTCATGCTTGAAAAATATTTTAAAAGCCACAATAAATGAGTAACTTGAAATACTGCTTTCAATGAAATTGCATTTGGCAGTACGTTTGTTTCCCTATACGTCTGTGTAAAAATTAAAGTTTAGAAGTTTAAAAAATTGCAGTAGCGAAAATTTCAAAATTGCTGCCATTCGTAAATTTACGCCAGCTTTATTGACGGACACGTTGGTCTTTTATAATATGCATATACCAGGTGTTTCAAAAGTTCGGTGTGAAAAAAAAAACTATGAGTCGGAGAGATATGCGGTTTGCAGTTAACTATTCAGCATGATACGGGATTTTGTATGACACAAAAAAGTTTCACGATCTCGACAATAGACGGCGCTACTGCATATAATTCCATGGTATAATATCATATTGCATACACAAAGCAAGATTTGGATACAAAAACATTAGATAATACTGCATGTACACTTTTTTGTACCCAAATCTTGCGTTACAGTGCCTAGAAGTACAGAGTGTGTTTATCGCCAATAAAACCGTAATGGAAAAATAATCTCTGAAAGCAGGAAAAACCAGCTTCTCCGCTAGAGGGCGTCGAGTTCCCACCGTCGTTTACTTATGTTTGAAATCGCATTTAAACAGCTTGATATTAATGCTAGTGGAAGTTTAATTAACGCTACATTTTGAAACAAATTATGCAAGTATCCCTATTTCTTTAACATTTTAAAGTAAAGACATTTGTTTAATGATAAATCATTATTGATATATACTATAGATGAGATGGGCTCAGCCCGAGTTCGGAAGCCCGAGTCCGGTCTTTTCAATGTTACAGTCAAACCCCGATTTAGTGCTATCTCGAAATAACGCCAATTCCGTTTAACTGCCAATTGTGTCAATGAACAAATCTGCCAAATAGGAATTTCAATGTAATGCACCCGTTACAGCGCCAACTCGATATACCGCCAACAAAATAATTCTAGAAATTACTGTATTTTCTTTGCATATCTTTCTTTTTAAAATTTTTTGTTAGAATTTCAAAGAGCACCTCCTTTTCCTGCGCATAGATGTTTTCAAGCTCAATTCAAACTGCAAAAGTGCAAAGAATTCGTATTGTTCTCATCATCTGCCAAAATGCACCTGTCATCCATTCTGCCTGTCATTTGGAGAAGAAAAATACCGCGCGTTGAGTTGCAAGCAAGTGAAAGTTCTCATTCCGACTGGTGAGTCACGTGACTCGATGAGCTTCTGGAGCTGGAGGGGGAAACAAAGCGTGGCATGCCATTGGCCGAAAGGGTCTCTCCTCTCTCAGGTGAGAACAATGCAGAAAAGAACTTCTCCGTCCAGTGGTTGGGAGTCCTAACAAAGGGAACAGAGGAAAGACTGCCTGCAGTTTATGTCGGTTTCTAGAAAAAAAACGGCGTTCAGTGCAAAATCTCTCATTCGAAGTTTCGGTCGAACGTTGATTGCAACATCGAAGAATTCACCAGCTAAATCTGTAAAATATCCTGTCTCTTTATTTTAACTCATTATGGCGAAAAGAACAGTTTTATCAATTTCGGAAAAGCGGTAAATTTGTGAATATAAAAAAAGAAATGTGAATGCATCGTAGCAACACATCTCCAATCATTTTTCTACACTCTGGAAAAAGCCTGTTAGCAGGCGCTGCATCGGAGACATTTTGATGAATACAGAAAAATGGATTAACACCAATGATCTCCAGTCAAATGTGCAAAGAAAGCAGCGAAACATGAAGACTTAGAGGAGGCCTTCTGCACATGGATACAACAAATGATTGCTAAAAATGCTACCATAAACGGAGACATCATCAGAGAGCAGGCAAAATTCCTTGGACAGCAAATTTTGATCACAGATTTTGAATACAGTAGTGGGTGGTTAAACAGATTTAAAAAGCGACGAGGATTCTCTCAGTACATACAATGTGGTGAGACTGCAGGTGTTGATTAAGATATTGTGTTAAATGGTCGTAAAATACAGAGTGCGCTGATTTTAGAGTATAAACTAGAGGACGTTTACAATATGGATGGAAGTGGCCCTTTTTACCGCTTGCAGCCAGATAAAACAATATCGAGTGGGCCTTCTAAAAGATGAAAAGAACAGATTATGTGTCTCTTGTATTCTGTGCGAATAGTGATGGATCTGATAAAAGAACTATAACAGTGATTGGAAAATGAGCTAAGCCAAGATGTTTTAAAATTTTTAAACCTGCTTTTTATGCAGATTATGAGAATAACAAGAAATCTTGGATATGCTATACGCATGATAAAAAAACATCGGATGAAAAATTTCAGAAACTATTGTTAATGAGGAATTTTCACGTTTTCTAATTTCATCTTTATACAATGGAAAACGAAAAAATATGAAGGACAGTGTCTATATTTTTTCATTTTGAGCTATAATTACTGACTTATAAGGGTTTTTATATCGCACTATTTACCGTCTGGCGAAAAGGATACTTTTCCTTCGCCGGTCTTGTGACGTCATAGTTCATGACAACAAACACACAACACGGAGCGACTATATGTTGGATTCTGCGCTTGATCTATCGACTTCCTTTTTGTCTCATTATGAAATTCATGTACATTACATTATTTATTTTTACTGACATTGCACATTCATTATAACTATGTGCATTATATTAGTAGTTTTTATATTCTGCCTAATTATTAATACAGGTATGCAAATTACGGAGTATTGTTTAAATTTCTTATTTGAAACAGATGCTGTAATTTAATTTTCAGAATGTGACATTTAATTATTCTAAATTGTGAGTCATTCCTTTATCAGTTATCACAATGACATAAAGCAATTTTATATGCATATTTAGATATAAGAAAAAAATCTTTTAGTTAACATTAATGTATTTGTTTGAGTTATAAAGGAACAAATAACCTGGGCCGTTAAAACCGAAAATATGAATTTACATCGATGGAATAATAATAATAATAATTGCCGAATCTAACTCTAGGGCAGTTTTCACATTTAATGAAAAATTGATAACATTTATTCTTATAAAATGATTTAAAACAATTAAACGTTAAAGGAAGAGGAACTAAAATTTTTCGTCATGGGTGCTTCTGAACGTCCCGTGGGAGGTAATTTTTAACTTTTCTTTTTATATTCGTGTGGTAATAAATAAATAAATAAATAGAGGTGGAGCGCTTTTAATGAAATTCAATCCTTCATTTTGTGGGGAGAAAAAAGGTGATAGAAGCTTATTTTTTAATTTTTAATACGTCATTTATTTATGGTGATATGTTAAAACGTGTATCACACGAATGGTTCTGGGAAAATATTCTTATTTTTTCTTAATTTAGTATATTTCATGCTTATAGTCTCCATTAGGGCAATTTTCACACTCAAACTGGTTTCTTTCTGACACATTTTTTATTTCAATTTTATTCGCAAATGCATAAAATTGGCCGGTGTTCTTATTCAGAAACAATAGATATAACCGAATAGTGTTTTTTGTTGTTTTATCGGTAAAGGCAGAAAATGCTGTTAAGTTGATGTTTTGAAACGAATTTCCAGACGTTACAACGCAGGAGAAGAAAAAAACTGCTGTAATGAGACAACAATCACTTATATCTCAAGATTTAAATAATTTGAAGAAAAATTAAAAATTGTTCAGTTACAAATCACTTCGATAATCATGCCTGAAATAGTTATACTTTTATATTGAAAAATGAATCACAAAATTTTGCGTTATTGAATAGGAAAAAAATATTTTTTCGAGATTATCCTTACAAAAAGAAGGGGGGGGGGGGAAGCTTTCAACAGACTACTGACGCATTTGATCCGAAATCTTGCACCTCCCTAGAATTTGTTCTCTGGTCCCATGGAGGCATACATAAAATTATTTCATCATGCTATAATGTACAAGCATACAGGTAAGTGATGGGGAGGGGGTGGGTTGTTCAAGGAGAAAACAACACAGACTTGATTTTTGGAATTTCTTGCTAAGTTTGTAGTCTGTGCACAATGGATTTTAAAAGTCATTGTCCCAGTGTTTGTCCTCTGATATGGCTCACTTCTGACTTCTTTTAAAACATTCTTTGATTTTGTGTTCGAACTTATCGGGCCTGAAGCCAGGTTATTTTGAATAAAAGTTTACTTTTAAATTTGAGTATGTTTTAAAATTTCACTCTCTAGGAAATATAAAAACTAGATCTGGAACGAAAACTTAATATATATTCTTAAGTTCAAATATACAGTGAAAAAAATCCCTGCCGGCTCGGGCCTACAGGCGGAGGTAGATTTCGAAGTTAAGTACTAAATTCACCAACAAAACTTAAATCAAGATTAAAGATAAACCCAGTTCCTTCGCTAAGAATGAGCTCTAGGGAGCTAAACATTTTGTGAAAATTCTAACATACACACACGCATGATGTGGAATAGGTTTAAAAATGGCTAAATCAAATTCAGAGAACCTCAAAGTGTTAAAATATGTATACTCGGGTTTTTATCATGTTTTAATACGTTTCTTCAAACTCAAGAACGTTACATATTCACCTGCTGTGGTCCATTATATTTTCAATATGACGCAATATTTTGTTGTTTTTTTTAATTCGTCAAACTATTTATTTCATTTTGAATTTTCATGCAGAAATCTTGCTCTAGAAAACTTATGACGTAATATTCAATTTGTTTTCAATTCGTCAAACTGTTTATCTAATTTAATTTTTCACGTGAAAACATTGCATTAGAAAAGCAATTGTTGTGGTGAGAATTTTATTGCTTTTTTTTAATTGTTGGCAACAGCTATAACGAAAAATATTTATTTTTTCCTGCCATTGTTGTGTAAAAGCTGGTTTTATCATAATCATGTTAAGACGGTATTCAAAATTTTAAACCTTCCCCATTCCCATTCCCTTGGACCGATTTTGCTCATTTTCAATCCCCGCCGAGAAATTAGCCATCTTAAAGTTGTTGGCGAGTTTGAAGACGTTCCGTGCATAATAGCGACTTTTATCGTGCGGACAAAATTTAGTACATACATACATACATATATATATATATATATATATAAACTTTTTAGGTGGGGGTGGTTTTGGGTTCCTGGGGTCCTGTAATGAAAAGTTATGAAGGAATTTTTCAAAAGTCGCACCATGGTAACGACTGCAATAGGTAGTATTTCTTACGAAATCTACCTAAAAAAAAAAAAAAATACAAAGCCATACCTAAGAATCAGGGTTGTCACAGGCGTTTCTTTATTGACAACTGTTATTTCTAGACAATAACCTTTCTAGTAAAAATTTACCACGAAGGTTGTTTTAAAACAGTGGTAGGAAATGTAACCAAAAGAAAAAAAAAATGTCGTTTGTGGCAATCCTGAGAATGGAATGCCTTAAAGCAATTTATGCAAAGTAACAACATTTTATATATCTTTTAAAATATGATAGGCCCTCTCATATCTGCACGTTGGTGCAGATTTTAGACAACTATTTTGCTTATTATATATACATATATATACTATATATATATATAATTTTTCTTAACTGTAACATTAAAAAAGCTTTAACTAATATTTTATTAGTAGAGAATTTAGGTTTTTAATTTGTTTAAAAGAAACTAATGTAACTGTTTTTTTTTAAATCGAAACTTTTCTTTAATACTGGAAATAATGCCATTTTATTTCCATTAATACAGCGAGATTGGTGAAATGTAATAAAGATGAAAGAAGAAATAAATTTGGATGCAAAAATTTTTTCTAAATGCTTTCAAAACACAGGCTTATAGAAAGAAAACGCCGACTGCTTGCTCCGTGCGCCTGCAAGCAAAATGTAAACATTGGCATATCGTGAACAGTGACGTCACAGCCAATCACACAGCGTTTTCTAGTGGCCTGTTTACCCCTTAACTTTAAGCTTAATTTAAAAACTATTGGCCCGTTTTTTTGCATTTTTGAGGAAATTTTTGAAATGTATGGATCTGTAATTATCAGAAAAACATGTAATTGATTGATTTCCCCATGTGTGCAAATTCCTCATTGCTGGAAACATACTGCATTGATTAAATCTGAAAGATTTACTGAAAAACAAAACATTAAAGCACTTCAAGCGCTACAAGATGAAATACACAAATTAACAGACATTGAGCATCCTCTATCGGCAATTGAATACATTAATATAGACAAAAGTGTTTCGACTGTTGAAGATTTGACAATCGAAGAAATTGTTGCCAAATCAAAATCAAAATTGAAATTCATTTGACAGCGAATCTGAAGAAGCTGAAACGTCGCATATTACATCTGATGAAGTTAAAAATTGCATTGGGAAAATAAGAATTTTTATGGAAAAACATGCAACTGTTAAAAAAAAAAAAAAAAAAAAAAAATGAGGAACAATCTTTTAGTTGTAGAAAAAGGTATTGAAAAAATCAATAATGAAAAGGAAACTCAAACTAGCATTTTAAATTATTTCCCTGCAAAAAATAATTAAAGTAAAATGCATTCATTGTGAGATTTAATGTATGTGTGTGTCTGTTATGTGCATAATTATCTACTTTATGTAAAATTGATTATGTAAAGTGGTAAGTGCAAGTTAATTTCATACATTAATTGGATAATTTTGAACCATGCAGTATTAATTATATAATGTATGTTAATTGTATTACATTAATTATATGTGCTATATACTATTGGATGATCTAATAAAAAGGCATTATGATATTTATTTTTATGATAATAATAATATTAGTATAATAGTATCAAAATTAATTTTTATTGTATTCTAATTCGATGTACCGCCAAACTCGTTATAGCGCCAAAAATTTCTCGAACGGGTTACGGTGGTATGACGGGGTTTGACTGTATTTTAATCAAAATGAAGGAGGAACAAAAATCTTGTCAAAAATGAAAAAGGTGAATATGGCGTCATAGTGGAAATAAAAAGGATATTTTCAGAATAAGTTTTTGCTTTGGTCAAGTTTATATTTAGTAAAAAGTTTCCAATGGATAGCTATTTTTACGCAGGTAGCGAACTTAGTGGGGAATTACAAAACTTAAATTTTAAAATGTATTTTTTTTTTTTTTTTTCGAGATGAGAACTATTTATACCCCAAGTTAAAGTTAGGTAATTTTCTGATGTGTTTACATCACCCCTTGGGAGAGAATAAGGTTTAAAAACTTAGGTAAAACTTTTACTTTTTATTTTTTGCTGTATCACAGCTATAATATTGTTAAATATTAGCAGTAAGGATTTAACACAATTTATATTTACATTCATAGCGTTCCTGAGTGGGAAATAGGGTATCTAAATTTAAGTGAAGTTAATTTTTTATGTTTTGATTGTAGATTTTTTACGTTCAGATTGGAACTTTTTGTCCAAACTACCGCAACCTGCATTATTACAGTGGCGAAATATTTTGAATTACCCATTGGTAAACTGCATCCCACATTGTGATGCAATACCGCATACATCAAAGCCTGATGATGATACTCTTTGTTAATTTTGAAATGCTTTCGTCTGAGTACTGTAGTTATTAAAAGACTTGACATATTAAACAAAAACATAATTTGAAGAACAAATTAAAAAAACAAAATTTATTTCCTACATTATTTAAGACCGAGAAGGGACAGATATTAAGTTATTTCATTCAATTAGTTCTACATTTAATGTTAAATTTTTGTAACAAATTATTTAAGCCAATTGGAGATTAAAAAATAAAAATAAAATTCATACAATATGATACTTAAAACACCCTAAAAAATTGGATTCCGTTCAAATGAAATCGAAATAAATCTTAGACTTTTTTTTAAGTTTTTTATTTTGCATGCATCTTATCATTTTATGCACAATTGTCATAAACATAATACAAAATCATCAATACAAATATTTTCAATTAAAAATGGAAGAAGTCTAAGATTTATTTCGATTTCATTTGAAAGGAGTCTAATTTTTTAGGGTGTTTTAAGTATCATATTGTATGAATTTTTATTTTTTATTGGCTTAACTAATTTGTTACAAAAATTTAACATTAAATGTAGAACTAATTGAATGAAATAACTTAATATCTGTCCCTTCTCGGGCTTAAATAATGTAGGAAATAAATTTTGTTTTTTTAATTTGTTCTTCAAATTATGTTTTTGTTTAATTTATTTTTTATTTAGTTATCTAACGCGAAGAGAATGTTTTCTTGAATTTTTAGTAGACCAGAATTAGCTTGAAGTTAGCAAATTATTTAATCTTTTATTGCGCACGAGTCATAATCGTTTTTCACATGAAAATAAATTTACTGGTTATTATATCTATTTGTCATAAACCTGCTCATGCTGAGAACTATGTAGTAGATTTAAGAGGTCACTTTTATTCGTAAGTAAATATAATTACCCAGTTATTCCGATAGAAAGCAATCACTCAGTGTTTCCTCTTTTAATATGAAAGCATCGGACCTTTAAGATAACGGTGCCAATTTTGTAATTTACGTTGATTTTCCGGTTCACGTCAATCACGGAAGACTGTTATGAGAAAGGAATCGGTTACAGTTAAAGAAGAACATCTTTTATAGGAAATTGAAAAACTTTGTTCGATTCTTCAGCATACAAATAGTAATTTCTGAAAACTTCATGCTTTTCTTCATTAAACACATTTTTTTAACGTGTCCATCAAATTTGCGTGTTAAAGGGAAAAAAAAAATATATATATATATATATATATATATATATGGGAATCCTTTTAAGTATAAAGCATATTTTTATTTGATACCGAACTGCTCTTTTGATGAGATTGAATTTAAATTTCCATTTAACAGTTGTTTCTATGTAAGAAGTTTTTAAAAATGAGACATCACGTTCGAAACAATTTTTAATTATCATGTAATTTTTTTATGTATAATTTTGATATCTAGCTCGGGCGGACTCGGGCTCTGTGGGCAAAAAATCTTTCTGGCTCGGGCGGGCCCGGGCTCCAAAAAACGAGCCCGAACTCATCTCTAATATATACCAAGAAAAGAAAAGCTATTGAACATGCTTCGTTCCTGGATGCATAGCAACAAAACTAAAATGACTCTATATTTAATTGAAGAATTAATTTTCAAAATGAGTATTTATCCAGGTATATACCCTTTAAATTAAATACCCCTGCATTTTGAATCAGTGGTCCCTTCCAGTTACACATGTAGATTAAATTAACTTTAGAAAGAACTCTACTTACGATGAATTAAACTTAATATAAAAAAATTATGCTTTTAGTCAAAGGTACTTTAATATACATAAATAAAAATGATAATTATTTATTCTGATTTTATCTAATTGAAACCAAATAAAAGAATCTTTGAAAGAAAAGGCATCATATTTTGAGGAAGTATTTATTAATGTATTTATTTTTTCCTAGATTTCAAGAAAATCATTAATTTCTCATTTGGTTTTTTGCTAATATGCCTTAAATTATTTTACCAAAAACTAAAGCTCTGACATATCAGAAAATTTTAAAAACTCAATTTACTCTTAGTTTATTAACTGGTTATAATGAAGTATTAATGAATATTGATTAAAAAGTTTTCAAAATAAGGTAAACTATTTTAGCTGTACAAAAAAAAAAAACTATGTTTTTACAACAAATTACATGTCATGATGAAATATTATATGTCAATATTTTATTGAAAATTAATTATTAAAAAATATTATAATAATAATTTCATATTTCATACTCATTCATGTAGTCTTATCTTGATAATATAGTATCTAATCTAGGTAGCAAAAGGAATAATATGTCATAATATTTATTATAAAATATCTGTACTATTTATAATGACGAAATTTGATAATATTTAATGATAATATGTTATTAGATGTATAATAATATCAAAATTGATCGAATATTTTAATGATAAAAATTGATGACAATATACTGCATAATATTTTATGATTTATTTTAATATTTTATAATAAATTTAATAATATATTAATATTTCATAATATTTATAATAAAATACATATTTTTTTATTAACACTGAATAAAAATAAAAGTAATAATATTTACTGAATATAAATTAATCGTAATAAATAAAAACTATAAAATATAACACACTATCATTAATAATCAAATATTTCAATCAATTCTCCCATTTAAATATTACAATGAAATAGTCATTATAAATAAGTCATGGCATATTTAAAATATACCAGTTATTAATTGAGGGTTCAAGTCACCAGATTCACAAAAGAGTAAAATATCATAGAAAAAACTTAAATTTTTAAACACTACAGTAAATAATATATAATAATAATATTTTTTATTATTAAATAAATTATCTGAAAATTATATTGATAATATGCATTAATAGATTTTGATAATAAATCAAATATTGTGTTAACCCTTTCAGGAGCAATGTACTTCTATTCGCAAAATGTTGAAATGAGTGAATGACACCAGAATTTACACACACGCACACACACACACACACACACACAAAAATTCAAAGTAAGCAAAAGCTTTTTTTGTCGTTCTTAATAAAAGGAAATTCTGTATTCCAATATTCTTGTGTTAATGCGGCATTTAGGGATTAAACTTAAGTGGTCCAAAAATGAACCACCGCCCATGAAGGTGTTAATATATTATACTTGATAATTATTATCGAATCAGTTATCTATCAATTACATTGATAAATATGTATATATATAGTATGATATCAATAATAATTTGATGATAATAAATCGAATTATAATACTTTATCATTATCAAATTAATTATATATACATTATATTTACATTACACATTAATATTACATGAATAACTATAATAATTTGATAGTAATAAAGAAACAAATAATTAATTACTTGAAATATCTAAATATTACTTATCTATTAATTATCATTCAAAAATTATCTAATTAATGTGTATTATAACTTAAATTCATAATAATATAGATAAAATAAACTATATTTTAAATGAGATACAAATCAATTAATAATAACCATATTTTCAAAGAAAATTTTATTTTTTGATGGACCTACGCCATCAAAATACAAACAACCTTGTAATGATAATTAGTGTGTTGTATTAATTGTCTATAAATATTATAGTTCATAACTATAACAAGTATGTGTAATATGTTAATTGTAATTAACATAGCAATTTATGTGTTTGCATAAGCGAGACAGCTGTGCCATAAATCCAGCATAGGAGCTGTAATAAATGGCTAAAATGTAATTCAAAATTCTATGCTATTATAACAAATTTAAGGTACAATTTATATACGGAATGAAATAAAAGAGAAAGATAAGACTGTTATTCATTTTAATGTTCCCTTAAAAATAATTTTTTTCTTCTTTATTTGCTTTCATACACCATAATCATAATATGGTAAAAACATATTAGCCTTAATGATTTATAGGTGATGGCATATCAACCCTTTATGTACCGTCAACCAGGGCTACTTTGGTCTTTGCGGGGTTACTTTGGTCCATCCCATAAAAAAATGTTATTATTCTTTGTATTGAACAAACAATACAAGACAATTTGGAGTTTTTGCCCTTGAAAAATATTTTATACCCTATTGTAGGGTATTTGAATACTTTGGGGATAGTTAATTTTTTTTTAGTGGCAACTCTGAATGTGTTTGTAAACAACTGTTTTCGTATGTAAATTTTAACTCTCAAAACTTTCTGTAGTGAAACAATCTCTATAAGAGCTACAAATTAGGTAAGTATAAAAATATTACCTTTAGTAACCTGTACCCCATGTATTATCATAGTTTTCCCTTTAACTTTTTATTTTGACAGGAAATGCTTATTTTTCATAAAGCTAACATGAAAACTAGTATTTCGGGGCTACTTTGTACCAAACCTTTTTTGGTCCGAAAATAGCCCCAATTACTTAGAAATGCCCTTTATACAATCAAATCTCTTAAAACATGTTTTAAGTAACAATTTTTTTTTTTTTTTTTTTCAAATGTTACTGCAGCAAACCGTTATATTATTTGTTTTTGTTCCTGTTACTGAGGATAACATGACGGAAACAGCTTCTCGTTTCTTTATTATGAACAATTGGTTTATTGCGTTTAAATAATAATAATAATAATAATAATAATAATAATAATAATAATAATAATAATAAAACATTTGTTTATCGAGGTTGCAGTGTTAATTTATTAGCAAATGCTATTGAAAAGGGATTTCAATAAATATTTATTCATTTACATATGAAACGTATTCATTTTATATCAAACTAAGTGAATCGACCAAAGAAGGCCCCAGCAGGGGCTACTTTGTTCAAAAAACTTTACAAATAGTTAAAAAATAAAAATAATAATTTTTTTTTATCTTTAAAACCATACAGTTTACTTCATTGTTTCATGTTAATTGTTTGCAACTCCATTTCGACGTTGAAAAATCAATTATAATGTTTTTTAATAATGGAAATGTGAGTGAAACCAGGAAAAAGTGGCCCAAAGTAGACAGTACTGGTTGACAGTACTGAATTATGAATTCATGAAAATTTTATCTTCTGAAGTATTTTTAACGTTGAAAAATCATTTATAATGTTTTTTAATAATGGAAATGTGAGTGGAACCAGGAATAGGTGGCCCAAAGTAGACAGTACTGGTTGACAGTACTGAATTATGAATTCATGAAAATTTTATCTTCTAAAGTATTTTTAACGTTGAAAAATCATTTATAATGTTTTTTTTAATAATGGAAATGTGAGTGGAACCAGGAATAGGTGGCCCAAAGTAGACAGTACTGGTTGACAGTACTGAATTATGAATTCATGAAAATTTTATCTTCTAAAGTATTTTTAACGTTGAAAAATCATTTATAATGTTTTTTAATAATGGAAATGTGAGTGGAACCAGGAAAAAGTGGCCCAAAGTAGACAATACTGGTTGACAGTACTGAATTATGAATTCATGAAAATTTTATCTTCTAAAGTATTTTTAACGTTTAAAAATCATTTATAATGTTTTTTAATAATGGAAATGTGACTGGAACCAGGAAAAAGTGGCCCAAAGTAGACAGTACTGGTTGACAGTACTGAGTTATGAATTCATGAAAATTTTATCTTCTAAAGTATTTTTAACGTTGAAAAATCATTTATAATGTTTTTTTTAATAATGGAAATGTGAGTGGAACCAGGAATAGGTGGCCCAAAGTAGACAGTACTGGTTGACAGTACTGAATTATGAATTCATGAAAATTTTATCTTCTAAAGTATTTTTAACGTTGAAAAATCATTTATAATGTTTTTTAATAATGGAAATGTGAGTGGAACCAGGAAAAAGTGGCCCAAAGTAGACAATACTGGTTGACAGTACTGAATTATGAATTCATGAAAATTTTATCTTCTAAAGTATTTTTAACGTTTAAAAATCATTTATAATGTTTTTTAATAATGGAAATGTGAGTGGAACCAGGAATAGGTGGCCCAAAGTAGGCAGTACTGGTTGACAGTACTGAATTATGAATTCATAAAAATTTTATCTTCTAAAGTATTTTTAGCAAATTGTTTAAACTACATTAGAAGATTTACATAATCATTTAATAAATTTTAGAAGGATTGAAGGATTTAGAAGGAATAATTAAATTTGAATTTATAGGGATTTTGTAAATTTTTTACAATCCAACTGAAATCTTTTATTTTAAATATTTTTCTTATTATTTTGTAGAATTAAGAAAATGTACAAATATAATGTTCTTACAATAGAAATATAGAAATATTTCTTAATTGAAAAATCCCCCCGCCCTCCAACACCAAAACAGCTGAAAAGATGCAAAGGCAAAAGAAATCATCTTTTAAAAAATATTTTTGTTTTGCGTAACCAATAATGCTTTTGGAGCAAGATAAAGCAATGTATCTACTATAACTCATTCTAAACTGTATTATAACTAATCGATGTATTAAATGAATTTTATAACAAATTATTTTAACGGTACTTATAAGTACCATCAGTAGATAAAGGGTTTAATACCCTGTTATTGAAATACAGTTTTATTTCTTTATCTTCTGAATTATGTCTTTATCATATGCAAGAAAGAAGTGCAAACCATTCCTCTACCCAACTCTATTTCTTTTTTACAGAAAAATTCAAGGATAACGAATGTCCGGCGCCCAGTATACCGCACATTCAGTTGCTTAATGTAAAAACAGCGTATTTTATCATTAAAGAGCATAGCCGGATAAGCATTGGAAACATGCCTTTTAATCAAATTTCCTGATTTTTTTCCTAGACGTAGCTACATATCTGACAGTATATTTCCCCTATTATCACCCTATAAATATTGATATTTAATGAGATAAAAATGGTTTTTCGATTTTTCAAAAAACAGATTTTCTCAAAAACTGCTGCACGGAATTTCATGCTAGTAATTGAGGATATATAGATACCAAAGATGCATAACTGGTAATTTTTGTATAATTTTCTGTTTATAAAAACTGTGTGAAATAGCAAAATAAAAATTTAAAAATATAAAAATCATATCTTATGGTTATCCGAAAATTACCATTTCCTTGTAAAAAATTCCCCATGTATGCCCGTATATTCTATATAAATGCTGAAAGTTTGCGTTGGGTACTACATATAAATATTTAAAAAAATGTATATCAAAGTTATTGAAATTCATTTTAAGGCGTTATTTTGGGCGGAGCTACTCAACATCCACATCCAAAGAATTTTTGGAATAAACAGTTACAGAATTGCTGTATTTTTTAAATTTTAATGAACACATGAGCAACATTCTCAACACTGTCGATATCAAAATGAACATGATGTTGAAAAACATGGCTTATATGCTGATAGAATCTAAAATACACCAGTTGACATATTGTCTGCTGACTTTGTTCCAAAAATTCTCCGGATGTTGAAGTGAAGTAGCTCCGCCCCAAATAACGCCTTAAAATGAATTTCTATAATTTTGATATACATTTTTGTAAATATTTATGTGTAGTACCCAACGCAAACTTTCGACATTTATATAGAATATACGGGCACACATGGAGAACTTTTTACAAGAAAATGGTAATTTTCGGATAACCATAAGATATGATTTTTATATTTTAAAATTTTTATTTCGCTATTTCACACAGTTTTTATAAACAGAAAATTATAAAAAAAATTACCAGTTATGCATCATTCTTATCTATATATCCTCAATGAATAGCATCAAATTCCGTGCAGCAGTTTTTGAAAAAATCTATTTTTTAAAATATCGAAAAACCATTTTTATCTCATTAAATATAAATATTTATAGGGTGATAATAGGGGAAATTTATTGTCAGATACGTAGCTACGTCTAGGAAAAAAATCAGGAAATTTGATTAAAAGGCATGTTTCCAATGCTTATCCGGCTATGCCCTTTGTAGAATAATATTAAAACTGCGGACATTTGATTAAAAGCATTAACATTTTATGAATTTAAATAACAGATTTTTTTTTTTATTAGGTAAATATCAGATTTGATTGTTTTTTTTTTAAAGAAAATAATGTAAATAATATATCTTTGTGTGCAGAGGATTTTTGCAAAAATGGAGGCAGAAAACAGTCTTTAAGCCTATTTTTAACTATCGGAGTTTTAAGGAACTTCGTGAGAATATAGTGTAGATATATAAATTCATTTTAAGCAAAAAGAAAATTTGATATTTACAATATTTTTCGAAAAAATTCAATTAAACTTAAAATTCAGGACCGATCACAGCTACAAAAATAAGTGGCAAATAGCTAGCAATTAATTTTTCTGAAGTCACAAAACTTTATAAATAAAATTTTATATATAAATTTATACATTTCTACCATTTTAATATGTGTTATTCGCAAAAAAACTATTACAATATCACTTGCGTTCATTAGAACAGTGAGTGGTTGTTAAATCAGAGCACTACCAAACTCTATTCCCTTATCCGGCCGTAACAAACATGGGAAATCCTTTTGTTTTCAGGAAGTCATATTTTTGCCCCGGAGAAACAGGGACGACAATAGGACGACACTTTTATTCACTCTGTTTAATGGGAAATTTTCTTATCTTTGCCTTTGCACTCTTGCGTTTTCTTAGGTAAAACAAAAATGAAATTGAGATTTTATGTTTCTTTTTCGGTAGAAAATGGTCCTTGCTGTGTACCATACTGCACTTCCTATTCATTGAAAAAAATTCCAGGAATTTTTTTTTTCCATGAATGTCCTTCAAATTTGGACTTATGGCTCCTGTCCCTGCCGGCGAAGACACTGACGAGCTAATGCTAATCCTATGGGGAGGGATTTATCTAATATCTCATTTGCATTTAGACATTTTTAATTTTTTTTTTTTTTTTTTTTTTTTTTTTTGCATTGGATAGCCGAGATCCGCCTCTACATCGCACCTGTGTTACTTTTTCGATTTTGGTTGAAGATATTTTTTAGAATTACACTTTCGTTTTCAGAACCGGTTTTGAAAGTGAAAGTAACTTTATAAAAAATATCTGCGGCCAAAATAGAAAAGGTAAAAAAGGTGCGATGTAGAGACGGACATCGGCTATCCAATGCAAAAAATTATTTAAAAGGGTCGAAATGCAAACGAGATATTAGATAAATCCCTCCCCATAGGATTAGCATTAGCTCGTGAGTGTCTTCGCCTGTAGGGATAGAAGATAGCCTTAAGAGGCTACACTAGTCACTCAAAAACCCCGGATGAGAATGTTAATCCTATGGGGAAGTTATTTTTAAATATCTCGCTTGAATTTTGATATTTTCGAATGGTTTTTTTTTGCTTTTGCATAGGATAGTTGAGGACGATGTACAACCGGGCTAGTTTTACTTTTTCGATGTTGGCTATAGTTTTTTTTTATATTAGGATAAAAAAAAAATATGAAACCAAAATCAAAAAAGTAAAAACCAGCCCACTTGTAGATCGTCCTCAGCTATCCTATGATTTAAAAAAAAAAAAAAAAAAAAAAAAAAAAAAATGTTCGAAAATATTAAAATTTAAGCAAGATATTTGAAAATAACTCGGTAATAAGTAATAATAATAATAATAAATAATTTAAATATCCGGGTTTTTTTTGAGTGACTAGTGTAGGATCTTAAGAAATAAGCCCTTTGTGGAAATGTGACTTTCTTCTTGAATTTGGACTTGCTTATTCTCTTAATATTGCGTAGATATTTTTTAAATTATATTTTTTATACTATGAAAGTAAGAAAATAATTATAAATAATAAGCCCTTTGTGGGAATGTACGAGCATATATTTAATATATATGCTCGTTAATATGTACACAATTTTTGCCCATTATTTAAAAAATATATGGCAAGGAACTTTGGAAATGAGGCCAATTTATCTTCATATACGAATTCTTTATCAAGAAAATTTTTAAAGTTTAATTCAGTATAATTTTACAACATTCATTGTATATTTTATTGTAAAAAGTTTCAATGTGTGAAATATAATGAAGAAATTGAACGTGCCTATATCTACAGATACATTTATTTATATGAGTATGGTATACAGACTTACAAATTAATATTTGCAAATTCTGAAAAAAAAATATTCTGTAGTTTCTAACCTGTGGTCTAAATTTTATGCAAAAGCTATTCTGGGATGAATGGAGTACATAATGTTGAAAGAAAAAAAAGGTACCTGTTGATTCTCTAAAATAATGAAACTTGTAAAAACTATTATTATTTATTTATTTATTTTGTTTCCCTGTATTTACGGTCAACACCTACAATGTTTAAATTTACTGAAAATCATTCGCAATGTATAGAAATACATAGTTTCTAAATAATTAAGAATCTTGTAAATATCCATGTTTCGGAAAAAAAAAAAAAAAATTGATATGAGTTGATTGTGTGCCGGATATTGGCGCAAAAGCTTACTTATTTTGTTGATATTATGAAACATGTAAATACATTTTTATTTTCATCATATACTTTTATACCACGACTGTCCAGAATTAGCATATTTAATTTCATGTGTAATTTTTTAATTTTTCTATGAGCTTGTATATTTAAAGTCAGCACATATAGTGGTTAAATTTATTGAAAATGTTTGCAATGTATGCAATGTAGAGATATGTATATATATATTCTAAATAATTAAGAATCGTATAAATATTCATGTTCTAAAAAAAAAAAAAAAAAAAAAAAAAAAAAAAATTGTTATGATTTAATTGCCGGATATTGGCGGAAAGGCGTAATTATTTTGTTGGTACTATGAAACGTGTAAATACATTTTTATTTTTATGGTATTCTTTTATACCATGACTGTTCAGAATTAGGATATCTAATTTTTTAATTTTTCTACATGCTTGTATATTTAAGATTAGCTCATATAATGGTTAAATTCATTGAAAATCGTTTGCAATGTACATAATATATATTTTTTAAATAATAAAGAATCTTGTAAGTTTCCATGTTTAAAAAATAATAATAAAAAAAAATATGATTTCGTTGCCGGATATTGGCGAAAAGCTTTGCATATTGTTTTAATATTATGAAACATGTAAATATATTTCAATTTTTATCGTATACTTTAATACTATGACTGTCCAGAGTTAAAATATTTAATTTTATATGTAAGTTTGTTATTTTTCTATATGCTTGTATATTTCAGATCAACACATATAATGGCCAAATTTATGGAAAGTTGTTTTCAACGTACATTCTATATCCATATTTTTTAAATAATTAAGAATCGTGCAAAAGTAATCGGTGTACTGAGATAATCATTTCGATATGAGTTGATTGCTGGATATTGACGAACTTGCTTATTCTCTTAATATGGATATTATTATTATTATTATTATTATTATATTTTTTATATTATGACTGTCCATAATTCGAATATTTGATTCTGTAACTTTCCTTGCTTTTTATTTTTTTCCTAAACATAATAGAAATCTATAATAACTATTATTTTTCTATTTCCCAGTACACTTCATCTTCAGTACTTCTAATTTTTAAAATTATTGAAAGTATTGCCCACAATCAACTTTATATAACTATGTTTTCGATCCGAAATATGGTGTAAAAATAATTAAATGTTCTAAAAAGCTATCATGATTTGAGTAGAGTTTGGTTTTTTGAAAAAGTTTTGGTTAATTTTCTTAATACTTTGAAACTAGTAAATATTATGAAAAAAAAATTTTACTGCGTATTTTACGGTTAGAATTCTCAATGTTTCAAGTAATTAAGAATTTACATATAAATAAAAATAAAAATTTACTTATAATTTTTGTTTTCGGTGTTATAGTAGAGTGTTATTTAAAATATTTTTAATTGCTTAAAGGATTGTATTTATTTATTTTATCGCGAAATCTTCCAGTTTTTCCTGTTTATAGTATATAGAACGCCGAGGCAAAATATACATATAGTATATATCTTTTATAACGCTTAACGAGCGATGTTTTTCGTATATTTATGTATAAATGTAACATTTAATAAGCAATATTTACAGTGGGTATTTGCGCCATCAACCGTTGAAAGTAGAACATTAACCCCTTCGCGACGGTAGCCTTTTACGAAATGTTTATTACTTTGCTACCGGTTTTAAAAAACAGAAGTTTGTGCCTATTCAAATCGGGAAAATGCTCGGATTAAATAAGGCAAATCTTACAGTAAAATTTTACTGGTGAGGATAAACGAGGATCCTTAGGCCTATTTCCGGCACGTATACGTGTCGCTCGTCCCCAAGGGGTTAACGATTCCGAAACTAAGGCGTGATTGTGAAGGCCATACAAGGAAGGGGAAAAACTCATTGAGTTTGGCCGTGACCAGAGTCATTAAATTGCATTTTGCACTCTCTAACCGGAATAGGAGTGGATACATTTTTAAACGTCAGGAATGGCAAACTTATCGCGGGAGGGACCGAGTTGAGCGGTATTGCAATCTATCTGGCATGCAAAAAATTTTAAGTTGGTAGTCATTATATAGATAAAACCAGGATTATTGTGTTTTTTTTTTTCCTCATTATTACAATTAAATAAATGGAATTTTTGAATCAAAATGTCATTATAATTAACTTAAGATGCTGAAGTTCGGCGAAATCAGAAAATATTCTTTGGTATTTCGGTACTTGTTATTTATCCCGTCGACCAATTTCGCCAAATTATATAAATCGCAAAACCATGCGCCAAATTATACAAATTGACATAATTTTTATTTTAAATAACGAAAGAACAAATAAATTAGTATAACATTAATAAAAATACAAATAAAACTTCGAAATAAAAATCACTTGATGACGTAAACACGTGTTTAAGTGAATGTGACATTTACGATCAACCATTATTGGCATTCAATCTTACAATTTGGCGACAGTAATTTGGTCGACGGGATAACTAACAAGTACCGGTATTTCTTTATTATAAGAGTCTTCGCATAAGCGTGTTAAGAAAGTGAGATTTCGCGCCAAATATTATAAATAATCATGAAAGTGAAACGCCGAGTAATGAAAACATTTCCAATCTCATATGATTTATTTAAATTATACCCGGCGTTCCCCCCCCCCCCTAAAAAAGACGGTCTGATTTTAAAATTCAATAACTTGCAAACGGTGACGGATATTAAAAAAATTCTTGCAGGAGGGTTATGTATGATGTCAGGAGTGTTTTTACTGTGATTCTCGATTTTACTTCGAATTACAAGCAACAGATGGCGCTGAGAGCAATAGGTGTTCAGTTGAGGCCGAAATTGACGTCCGTCAGCATGATGCCAAGGAAGGCGATTAAGGCTATGGAGTGGGTCTCATTCGCCAATACAATCTTGCTCTTTTAGCCCGATTCTGAACTCAATTGATATGATTCCAATGAAATGTTTTGTTGCCATAGAAATAACAAATTCTTCGATATTAACGAAAGAGTTCGGAATTGGGCATGAAATAATCAAGAGGTATTCGTCAGTAGATATTTGTGCATGTTGAAAAAAAATCGCGGAAATGGTTTATACTTTAGAACAAAGAATATTTACAGCGTTGGAGCACTACCTCTTGCATCAAAGCATAATAAAACAAAAGAATTTTCTTCTACCATATATATAATTTATTATAGAATTTATACTCACCAAATAAGAGGTAAAAAATCAGCTACGATTTAAAAAACCTACCGCAATCGAAAACCAACTTCCAGCATCTGTTAATAGACAGTATTGTAACTGAATTCTTTTGTGTATGCTTGAAAATGAACAATGAATATTGCACACCCTATTCTATAACAAGCATCTTGTAATGTACTCAGTGACTCATATGACTTTGAATATGTTTGAAATAGTGTAAAATCTTTAAAATACGTCGTAAACGAATTTTCTCTATAGACCGTAATGTAAGGGAATTCTTTTGAGTGTCCCTGCAAATGAACAATAAGTGCTACACACTTCATTTTCAATACAGAACATGACATGATAAGCCTCTATAGTATACCAATTGCACAGCAATCCGAATGTATTTACTGGAGTCAGAGCACGGCCAAACGGCCAGACAGACGACCGGACTAACCGAGGGTATAAACACTCTTCAACAATGTTGGGAAGTCTTAAAAAGAATAAATTTCATCGATAAAAATATACCCATTTAAAAAAAATCTCAACCTTCTTAAAATGAAAAAGTTTATACAAGACGGGATTTTGAACGCTGTTGTTACGCATTTCTATTTCGAAGAAGTTGTTTCCATGAAAACAATATTTGCCTCTATTGTTGGTCAGACGCCAACAAAATCGAAATCATATTAATCATGGGTTCAGATTCAGGTACTAAGAGCAAGATTATATTGCTGAATGAGACCCACTCCATAGTCTTAAACTCCTTCCTTCGCATCAATGCTGATTGACGTCAGTTTCATCCTCAACTGAGCGCCTATTGCCCTCAACGCTATCTATTGTTTGTAATTCAAACTAAAATCGAGAATCACAGTAAAAAAAAAAACTCCTAACACCATACATATTTTTCGTGCATAAATTTGTTTAATATTTGTTACCGTTTGCAAGTTATTGAATTTTAAAATCAGCTTTTTGGGTAGACTCGGTAAATAGTTAAATATGAACATGAAATTGTTAAGTGAGCGCGAAACAAACAATAGCCATGTTGACCTCCCCAAATCATCTTGGAGCAAAGCTAGTTTTAATGCCTTCCTAAAGAAGACGCTGTTTGCAGGTGAAAGTTTCCAGTTCAGGAACTTCTTGTCAGTGCTTTTAGTATTTATCTTATTGCTTAATAAAATTATTATTTTATTCCCGCCCAATCGAATCATTTATTTCCGAAAAAGGCGGACCAATTATTATATAAAAAATCTTAAATTATTCCATATACTATTTCATTTGGAGCACATTTGTATGAATCTTCGTTGTAAAAGTCTTTATAATCTGGCATCTTTATATCTGGCAGATAACAAGTATTGCTTATTCATCAGTATTTTTGTTGTTGTTGTTTTCGTTTACACGTGACACTATTACGTTTTACTTTAATTGTATATAAATAGAGTCTTTTTTTTTTCAGAAATGCTATACAGGATGCAGTGGTGGAAAATTGGCGCAGAGGAGGAGCCTATTGACACCACTAATATTTTTTAGCATTCTCCCCTTTAATAAAAACTCAGAAATTCTGTCATTAGATAAGCCGAAAAATACTACTAAAAGTTAGTGATGTGAATAGGCTCCTCCTCTGCGCCAATTTTCCACCACTGCAGGATGTCCCATAAATTACAGTCGTGGTTTCTTTGTCTCATATATTTTTATTTAAAAACATGACGAGAAATACTATTACATATTCTTAAAGTACAACTGAAAAAGTTATTTTAATAACAAGCAAAGTTAAGTGTTCTCTTATGGAGTGTTATTATGTCACCTTGTGGAAGGCTAAGATATGAAAAATCCAAATGGCGGGTGGCAAGAAAGAGCGCGATGTGTGTATTGTGGTTCTTTCAAGTAAAATCCGTCACTTCTACACAATGTCGGTTTTCAGTTAATAACACTAGTCAACAGTGGTTTTGTCCTAGAGCTAAAATTAGTTGATTCTAGATCAGTTTTTGGCACTGATTCCGAATATGCGTTCTGTTTATCTCTAGGTGGTCCAGGTTTTGAGAAATTTGCATATTTAAATTTATGCAAATTTAAGCTTTTTTGTGCTATTTTATACAAATTTTAGATACAATATATGTCACATCTAATTACGTTTTCTAGATAATGACTACTTGACTATTTGCTTCAGATAAATGTCCCGATTTGCATAGTCTTAACATTTATTTATCAGTTATTAAGCCTAATTTACATATTTTTCAAGGGTGTAATGTTTACATCACTATCAATTTTAAAATAGTTGCACAGAATTGACGTAATGTTTTTCTAGACTAGATTTTTATGCCGATTTCAAATCTGCAGTTTGTTTTCTTATGTCATGTCTAGTTTTTGAGTAAGATGAATTTCTACTTTTGCACCGCATTAACACAGGTTTGATATGAGATGCTTTTTAGGGGTGTGTAATTCATTGACAAGAAGGTGAACAGGGTCAGATTCATATCAGAGACATAAACAAAAATTTATATAATCGAAAAAAAATAAGTAGTAGAATCTATCCTAATTAGTTGAAGTTTATCGTACAAAGTATCATAAACAGCTATTTCTGGCTTATTTGACTAAAAACTAAAATTTCACTTTTTTCAAAAACTAGACGTGATAGAAGAAAACAGATACCAAGATTTTAAATCAGCTCAAAAAAAAAAAAAAAAAAAAAAAAAAAAAAAAAAAAAAAAAAAACTGGTTTAGAAACAAACATATTAGCGTACTCGTGCGGCAGAAATATTTGAACGTCAAGAAACATTATTAGAAAAACATGAAAAATATGCAAATTAGGTACAATATTTCACAGTCACATGTCAGTATAATCTCAGAAACAACGTTTTTGTGAAGTAAATTAGGTAGTAATCATAGCATAAAACAAAAAACCCTGACTGATATTGCTTTATACCTTAAATTTGCAAATAATTGTATAAAATTTACTAAATTTGCATAAATTGAAATATGCAAATATTTCTCAACCTTGACGTGCTGGAGTAAATCTAAAACTAGGTTCGGAATTAGCACAAAAAACCATATAAAAAACAACTAATTTCTGTTTCAGGACAGAGCAAAAGTTCAAATTTGTTGACCAGTGTAATTTGTGGATAAATTTGATAAAATTGTACCATTAATTATTACTTTATGATAATCGTTCTCTGAATACGTGCGTTCTGAGTTGCAACTTTACACGTATGTAACCTTGTTTGTGTTTTTTTTTAAACTTTTTTAACTGTACTTCACGAATTTGTAGTTGCCGAAAACGTACATTTCACTGGCCCCGCCCCATACTCATTTTGAAAATTTAACAGCACCATTCGTTTGTGCTACGTTTGTGCTGGTTTGTGCCGCAAAAATTTTCGTTTGTGCCACTTCCGTTCTCTCGTTATAACGAACACAATGGGGCGGGGCCAGTGAAACGACAGCCCCGCCCCATCAATGAAATCAAAATTTTATTACTGCATTCGTTTGTGCTAGGTTTGTGCTGGTTTGTGCCGCAAAAATTTTCGTTTGTGCCACTTTCGTTCTCTCGTTATAACGAACACAATGGGGCGGGGCCAGTGAAACGACAGCCCCGCCCCATCAATGAAATCAAAATTTTATTACTGCATTTGTTTGTGCTACGTTTGTGCTGGTTTGTGCCGCAAAAAGTTTCGTTTGTGCCACTTCCGTTCTCTCGTTATAACGAATTTTTATAATTCAAGGTCAAATAAAGAAAATCACTTATAAAAATCGTAAATAACTACATGTCACGAAATGAAACATGTAAATCTTTAGTCCCATGTAAATGTCGGTTTGTGCCGCAAAAAGTTTCGTTTGTGCCATTCTGGTTCCCTCGATATAACGAATTTTCCACTATTTCAACACAGAACGACCATTTCAGTGGCCCCGCCCCATCAACGAAATCTAAATTGTATTACGGCATTCGTTTGTGCTACGTTTGTGCTGGTTTGTGCCGCAAAAAGTTTCGTTTGTGCCACTTCCGTTCTCTCGTTATAACGAATTTTTCAATTTCAAGGTCAAATAAAGAAAATCACTTATAAAAATCGCAAATAATTACATGTCACGATATGAAATACTTAAATCTTTAGTCCCATGTAAATGTCGGTTTGTGCCGCAAAAAGTTTCGTTTGTGCCATTCTGGTTCCCTCGATATAACGAATTTTCCACTATTTCAACACAGAACGACCATTTCAGTGGCCCCGCCCCATCAACGAAATCTAAATTGTATTACGGCATTCGTTTGTGCTACGTTTGTGCTGGTTTGTGCCGCAAAAAGTTTCGTTTGTGCCACTTCCGTTCTCTCGTTATAACGAATTTTTCAATTTCAAGGTCAAATAAAGAAAATCACTTATAAAAATCGTAAATAACTACATGTCACGAAATGAAATATGTAAATCTTTAGTCCCATGTAAATGTCGGTTTGTGCCGCAAAAAGTTTCGTTTCTGCCATTCTGGTTCCCTCGATATAACGAATTTTCCACTATTTCAACACAGAACGACCATTTCAGTGGCCCCGCCCCATCAACGAAATCTAAATTGTATTACGGCATTCGTTTGTGCTACGTTTGTGCTGGTTTGTGCCGCAAAAAGTTTCGTTTGTGCCACTTCCGTTCTCTCGTTATAACGAATTTTTCAATTTCAAGGTCAAATAAAGAAAATCACTTATAAAAATCGTAAATAACTACATGTCACGAAATGAAATATGTAAATCTTTAGTCCCATGTAAATGTCGGTTTGTGCCGCAAAAAGTTTCGTTTGTGCCATTCTGGTTCCCTCGATATAACGAATTTTCCACTATTTCAACACAGAACGACCATTTCAGTGGCCCCGCCCCATCAACGAAATCTAAATTGTATTACGGCATTCGTTTGTGCTACGTTTGTGCTGGTTTGTGCCGCAAAAAGTTTCGTTTGTGCCACTTCCGTTCTCTCGTTATAACGAATTTTTCAATTTCAAGGTCAAATAAAGAAAATCACTTATAAAAATCGCAAATAATTACATGTCACGATATGAAATACTTAAATCTTTAGTCCCATGTAAATGTCGGTTTGTGCCGCAAAAAGTTTCGTTTGTGCCATTCTGGTTCCCTCGATATAACGAATTTTCCACTATTTCAACACAGAACGACCATTTCAGTGGCCCCGCCCCATCAACGAAATCTAAATTGTATTACGGCATTCGTTTGTGCTACGTTTGTGCTGGTTTGTGCCGCAAAAAGTTTCGTTTGTGCCACTTCCGTTCTCTCGTTATAACGAATTTTTCAATTTCAAGGTCAAATAAAGAAAATTACTTATAAAAATCGTAAATAACTACATGTCACGAAATGAAATATGTAAATCTTTAGTCCCATGTAAATGTCGGTTTGTGCCGCAAAACGTTTCGTTTGTGCCATTCTGGTTCCCTCGATATAACGAATTTTCCACTATTTCAACACAGAACGACCATTTCAGTGGCCCCGCCCCATCAACGAAATCTAAATTGTATTACGGCATTCGTTTGTGCTACGTTTGTGCTGGTTTGTGCCGCAAAAAGTTTCGTTTGTGCCACTTCCGTTCTCTCGTTATAACGAATTTTTCAATTTCAAGGTCAAATAAAGAAAATCACTTATAAAAATCGCAAATAATTACATGTCACGATATGAAATACTTAAATCTTTAGTCCCATGTAAATGTCGGTTTGTGCCGCAAAAAGTTTCGTTTGTGCCATTCTGGTTCCCTCGATATAACGTATTTTCCACTATTTCAGCACAGAACGACCATTTCAGTGGCCCCGCCCCTTCAACGAAATCTAAATTGCATTACGGCATTCGTTTGTGCTACGTTTGTGCTGGTTTGTGCCGCAAAAAGTTTCGTTTGTGCTACTTCCGTTCTCTCGTTATAACGATTTTTTTTCATCCAAGAGCACAAATAGAAAATCGCCTATGAAAAAAGGCATGGCATGAAATGAAATACGTAAATCTTTAGTCCCATGTAAATGTCGGTTTGTGCCGCAAAAAGTTTCGTTTGTGCCATTCTGGTTCCCTCGATATAACGAATTTTCCACTATTTCAGCACAGAACGACCATTTCAGTGGCCCCGCCCCATCAACGAAATCTAAATTGCATTACGGCATTCGTTTGTGCTACGTTTGTGCTGGTTTGTGCCGCAAAAAGTTTCGTTTGTGCTACTTCCGTTCTCTCGTTATAACGAATTTTTTTCATCCAAGAGCACAACTAGAAAATCGCCTATGAAAAAAGGGATGGCATGAAATGAAATACGTAAATCTTTAGTCCCATGTAAATGTCGGTTTGTGCCGCAAAAAGTTTCGTTTGTGCCGTTCTGGTTCCCTCGATATAACGAATTTTCCACTATTTCAGCACAGAACGACCATTTCAGTGGCCCCGCCCCATCAACGAAATCTAAATTGTATTACGGCATTCGTTTGTGGTGTTTTATTCCTCAAAAAGTTTCGCTTGTGCCACTTCCATTCTTTCATTATAACGAATATTTATAATTCAAGGGTACATACAGAAAATCGGTATCTACTGAAAATTATGAAATATATTTTAGGAAATGATTACTATATTTACATTTGCAGATGAGGCAGACTTTTGTTGTTTTTCACCTTTGTGTACTAGAAAGGTGGGTTGCTGAATCAAAACAATATAAAAATAAGTAAGAAAAAAAGTGTAACAATTACATCCGCATTTGAAGAAGATTTTAATATTTTTTGAAGAGTTGCACGGTAGGTGATTTACCGATTCTAGTTGGGCAAATTATTTTTCGCGTCAGTATAGTCGCATCGCCATGAAATTGAAAAATGTTATTGATATTCACTATTGGATGTTAGGTATTGCCAAATGTAGCGTGTAACAGTCATAACTTTTTTACATGGACATTCAAAAAATTTCATTAATAACGGCCTATGGGGAAAAATCGTTTGCGATGAATTTTAATGATGTTTCATGGTTTCAAACACTTTGAAATTTATATATTGATCTATGAAGTGCACTACAAGATGATTGCTATAGAATATGTTATGGATAGCATCATTTATCGATCATTTTACAGGGACACTAAAAATAATTTTGTTATATTATGGTCTACGGAGAAAAATTGCTTGTGGTATAATTTGCTCATGTTACACTATTTCAAAAGTATTTAAATTGATATATATCTCCGAGGTGCTTTATAAGATACTTAACTATTGAATATGATGTGCATAGCATTAGTCTTTCATATACATGGGCACACAAAATAAATCAGTTATATTTCTCTCTCTATGAACAATGATTGATGGAAGTGCGTTTTCAGTTCTGGAATACTTTTTTAAATTATAAAAATTGCATACTATTTAAGGGTATATAAATTCTATAAATCATACACAGGGCTACACAAAACATCTGAAGTTTTCCGTTTATTGACGGAAATTGCTGAATTTTCAACTGTGCTATGCGTTCCCTAACTTTTCTAAATTTTAGCATTCTGTGATTTATATGATAAATTTATAGTTCATATACAGGGATGTACAAAATTATCAGGGCTTTTTTTCTTGTTATATGAGACATCGTTTTTCACGTTATTAAGCTATGCAGTTTTATTATAGAAGTCCGAATGCGTTGAAAAATGTCTCATAATCTGATTGACGCATAATTTTACGTTATTCCTGATAATTTTAATGGTACTTTCTTAACGATATTGGAAGCTAAAGATATAAAACTATTTTTGTGATATTATAACAAATCCTAAAATTTCTTTTTCTAAAATTTAAGATACGGGACAAGCATTCGACAGCTTTTATGAAAAATGCTATGTTGTATATTCTATTGTATATTTATATTTCTCTCTGCACAGATGAACGTTATGTAAAGAAAGGGAATCATGAGATATCATGGGAAAATACCTACATTATGTTTTGCATTATATCAAATCTGAATTTGGAGAATTTGTTTGGATCAATATTGTAACTACTCGAAATTTGCAGCCAAGTAATATATTTTACATCATTTTGCCTGAGATATTTCCATACAACTGGCAGCTTTTGTCCAAATTTGATCATAAATTTAAACATTTCGGGCTTGCAAAACTTCGTGTGCGCTTCATTGTAATTTTCCTCTAAAAACAAAACATTTTCAACCAAATTAACGTTTTCGTTAAATTTTAAATCTTGTTGCCGTTGTATAATGGTGCAAATGTTTGTTTATGTGACTAACTTAAATTCTGCTGTCTTTGAAGAAAAGAAAATGGTACTTAAACTAAAATTTCGAAAAAAAAATCTAGTCTTAATAAGCTAAAAACACTTCTAAAAACTGGGGAGGCACCTAAAGGCATACAAATTAAAGTGAAACGAAAAAATAATAATCTAAGCTATTTAATCATATGAAAAATTTAGCTTAATCGTTCTTTATCATATAACATTTTCTATATTAAAACTGAAAAATTGTAAAAAAAAAAAAAAAAAAAAAAAAAAAAAAAAAAAAAAAAAAAAAAAGTTTTTTTGACATTAAATATGAAATAACAGCTCATATGTGCTTAATTTATGCACACAACTCCGATAAAGTAAAGTCCATATATTTGTTTGGAAGCGTCCATAATCGAGCAGTATATATTATTCCGTTTCAAGTAACAGATTAAAGAACTATATTCAAATTAATTAATTAATTCCCAACTAAGAAGCACCAACTTTGCACTAGTCTATGGACCATACAATTATATTTATATCAAAACCAATATCAGGGTAAAACGCCGTAATTATTGAGCTATAACAGCCAAAAAATAAATTACGGTAGGATGAACTTTTAAAAATCGACTTTTGACCAACTAGAATCGGTAAATCACCCACAGTGAGTTTATTGGTTGCTGAGTAAATTCAATTAAACCAAAAAAAAAAAAAAAAAGAAAAGAAAGAAAGAAAAAGAGAAAAGCAAAGAGAAAAACAACCTCTTTATTGGCAGATTCGATTTATGCAGTAAATAAACACTTTTTTTTATTGACAAAAAATGATCCCCTCCCCCGCACGTAACGATATAAAATAATGTGCAGTGAAGACAACGACTAAGATTATAAGTATAACTTCAAAGGGGTTGACTTAAAATGAAATTTTCAGGTCTGCCGAATTACGTTTTGACTTAAATTATTTAGTGTTGCATAGACCGGGTTACGGTTGGATGGAATTTTCTTTTCTCGGTTTCCGGTCGGGTTTAAAGTAGACTTCTATTGGAATTTTCAGGGTCTGGTCGGGTTGAATTTCAACGAAAATTATTTTGTCTTGCATAGATCGGGTTGCGATTGCATGGAATTTTCTTTTGGTTTGTTCCCTTAAAGCCGAAAAGATTTTAGCCGAAACTCATTAAGAGGGCGAAATGTAAGGGGTCATACAGGAGTTGCATAGTGTCAACGCTTTAGTTCTGATTCCCTCTGAATCTGAACAAAATCACGAAGAGTTACTCCATTTTAGAAAAGAACCCTGTGCGGTTTGCTGTTGCGGATTTTGCGGCTGTTGCGGTTTCGGCAGAATTTATCGTTTTATTTATTTTTTAGGGTTTCGTTCATCTCACGAAACCCTATTCGTCTCGCTCCTTTGTCTGTCTGTCTGTCCGTCACAGAGCCCGTTCTCAGAAACTATACATGTTAGAGACTTGAAATTTTGGGTACTTATAGCTGAACACCTCACATCAAACAACAAATCATAAAATTTTGAAAAAGTTGGTAATTAACCGAATTACGGGCTAATTAACTTCTAAAATTAACCAATCCACCTTTTTAATTTATCAAAAGCAGCTCTCTGACTACAATTGGACCCTTTTTGCGAGGCTAGCTTCGGAGCACTACCATTGGAGGATTCACGAAAGCTGAAGCCCGATTTTATCTGGCGAGGCTAGCAAACTGCAGACTTGATTTTTTATCTCAGACATTACGGCGCGCTCGCGGTTTTTATTTTAATAGGAAATTTAAACTTTTTAAATATTAAATTTTTTGATTAAATTTTTTGCCATCCTGATTTGAAATTCTTCGGTGATTTCATACATACCCAGTTCAAACTCCTAGCTTAATTACAAGCGGAGATATTAATTATTATTTAATTAATTAGGTTTCATTTCCATGAAATGCGGGTGGCACGTGCTTTTTAAACCACGAAATAATTTAAATTAGGAAATATTAGTGATGGGCGATTCTCGAGATTTTACCAATCGAGAAAAATCGTCATCATAAAAAAATACAATCGATACAGTCATCGATTACTTCCCGGAATCTACAATCGAGACGTTTTTACAATCGATTATTGATTATTATTTTACAGGCTTATAGAGTAATTTTTAAGTTTTTAGTAAATACGTGGCAACTAAAGATAGATGGAGTAAAACAACATACCAAGAAATCGATGTAAATTTAACACTGAGATGCTCTGAGAAAAGATCTTCCTTTGAAGCTAAATGAAAGGTTGTGAAAAAACAGAAGCAGTAATGTAGTTTGCTGCTATCGTTTTCATTAACTCTTTCATTCAACTTCAATTGATGGAGGGGCACCTGATATGAAGCCTTTAGAAAGCTGTATTCTAATATTTGTTAATAATCTTAATGCAACTTGTTATGTAATATATCTTATCAGTTTTTAAGCCTTCTGAAAGAAATATTAATCCCTAAACCTACCCCCTTTTCTGTACTAATGGTTTATGACAATTAACAAATTGTTAGAAATGCGTTTAAGAAATTAACTTTAATGTTACAACATCTCTGCTATAGTATTTATCTTTCGAATATTATGTGCCATTCTATATTTTAATACAGGCCAATAAACTCTAAATTATTAATATCTTTAAGATATGTTCCGTATAAATTTCTTTAATAAAGTGTGCATACTAATGTTTCGATAAAACACTGTAAAACATTTTAAGTTTGTAATGTTTGAGCATATTAATAATAAGTATCATGGATTTTCATATCAAATTTTATTTTATGTATGGCAATGTGTATTATGTATGCAAGTCTAGTAAATTGGGGGTACTACAGATGAACCAGATGCCAGCAAAATGAGTTGAACACGTTAATCCCAACACCTCAGAATTTTTCAAAACACTCTTTTCAAACAAGTTTTTCAAATATAAGATCAATATGTTATCAAGAAATATGTTCAAAGTTTTAATGGTAAGAACAACGCTATTTTGGAACGCTAAATAACTTAAGAAAATACTTTCAGTTCATTTACCTACTTTTAAAAATATTATTTAAATTATTCAACGATTGTAATATCTTTTTGCTAATTTTGTTTTGTTATAAGTTCCCTTTTATTTTTAATGAAAGTGCGATGTCTAAATCGCGTAATTATGGCGCATTCGATAGAATTGAATAGCTTTTTCACATTTTCGATAAAGGCAAAAATTTGATGCAAGTTAAAGTTCCCCTAAATATCTAATGCTGTAAGATTTCCCGTTGATCGAAAAAAAAAGAGCTTTATCGAAAAAGGGGAAGAAAAACCAGACAAATATACTTGCTAAAAAGGGAACCTGTGTAAACCGGAAACTGCTTACCACTCCCTATCGATGTCAAAATGATTCTTTAAATCTGCATTCCAATTAAAAATAGTTACTTTCTGACACATTAACGAACTTATTTTTATTCTCAAGCGTATTAGCTAGGATCGAATTTTTTCCTTTTTCGCTAAAGGCAAATGTTTCAAATTTTCGTAAATGCGAGCCTAATATTGGGGAATTTCACCATTAATCGAAAACAAAAGAACTTTACCGAAAAACAGAAGGATAACCGGACTCATATACCAGCTAAGTGGGAACTTACCTAAGACGGAAACCGGTTTCCATTCCCTAATGATTCCAAAATATTTTTTTCTGTTTGTACTTGTACTTAAATCCAAAGTAGTTACTTTTTGATTCATTTAAAAACTCAATTTTATTCTCAGGTGCATTGTATCCAAAAATGGAAGGATAACCGCATAAAGATACCAGCTAAGAGGGAAACTGTCTAAAACGGAATTGGTCTTTGGTCCCTAGCGATTGAAACATAACTCTTCGTTGTCTGTACCCAAATCTAAAGTAGCGCCTTTCTAACTCATTTTTATTCTTAGGTGCATTAGCTAGAATCGATTTGAATTTTCACATTTTCGATAACAGTAAAAGGTTTGATTGAGGAAAAGTTCCTAAATGTTGAATGCGTGTCTAATTCTGTGGAATTTTCTGGTTGGTCAAAAGAAAAAGAGCTTTATCAAAAAATGGGAGGATAACTAGACAAACCAGCTAAGACGGAATCTGTCTAAAACGGAATTGATTTCCAGGTTCTAAATGGGCCCCTAACATGACTGTTGCCCATCTGTACCTAAATCCAAAGTAGTATCTTTGTGAGACATTCACGAACTCATTAGAATCGAACAGCATTTTCCTTTTTTCGGTAAAGGCAAACGATTTAATACAGACCAAAGTTACCCTAAATGTGTAATGCTGTAGAATTTCAAAGTTGATCGAAAACAAAAGAGCTTTATCGGAAAGGGAACCAGACAAATATATTTGCTAAGAGTGAACCTGTCTAACAAGGAATTGGTTCCAATTTCTAGCAATAGCTAATGAAGTTTGATTAAATTCCGTGCATTAGTTTTTGAAATATAGCAGCGTTACCTGTTGGGCTATTTGCACAACAAACAAATCAACACCATTCTACATCTAGGTCTAACTGAATATGAAGTATTATTAAATTTTGCGTATTACTTCTTGAGATAGAGCGTTATCAAAATTTTTGTCACATAAAAGACAGATATTTTCTAAAAACTGACCAATTTATCATGAATCCAATACTTCCTTCTTGTAAAGATAGATGAACGTAAAAATGGAAAAATGACCCACACAAACTGAATTAAACCCTTTTCAACTTAAGTATATGTAACAAAATCACACGCCTCCTAATCTGTATCCTTCTTTGAGAAACTATGACTTAAACCAAAAACGCACCAAGTGTCAACCTGACTGTGAAAGCTAAATAAATACCCAAAGAACTTCTAACTCATAAGAAAGGGCTCCATTACTGTTTTTCTAAGCTGGGATTTACATCACATTCATTTCGGTGACTTCCCTCCTTTACGCTAGCCAACCCAGCCTACGCAATCATGACGTAGATGGAATATGCTCATTCATTTCTCTCTCGCTCTCTCTCTCTCTCTCGCACCTCAACTAAAGTCTGCTCGATGCAAACTTTTCGTTTATCTCGAGAGATACCTCTCCTCCTTGAAAACCTCGAGAGATACCTCTCCTCGATGAAAACCTCTCGCTTACCTCGAGATATGTCTTCTCGGTTCTAACTAAGGACGAGAATGGGAAATCACTTTTCTTCCATTCTCGACATGTTACTCTCGATGATTGTCAAGAAAACTGATTTCTCGTTCTCGGTCAAGAAGGGCCGAGAAGAGATATCGAGGGGAGAGCTGGAAAGAGAGATAGGTATGACAATGAGCAGTGAAATTATGGAGCCTTCCGATAAATATTATGTATTAAATAAAAAAAATTCAAAGACAGAGATTGGTGAGTTTCGGGGGGCGCAAGAGTGGACACACGGGGGGGGGGGGGGATTTTCAAATTTTTACCGAACACGTCATGTGATACATCATCGGAATTTGACAACCCTTTCATATTATGAACCTTTCTCCCATTCACAGTTGAATTTCAGGATGCGGGGGGTGAGGGTGTGCGCGGACAAATCTTTAAAACTGTAGCGATATCTAGAATAATTATCATTTAAATGGGTTTTTTGTCGGAGCCTTCAGAAAAATAATACTTATTAAATATAAAAATATTAAGAGTTGGGGGAATTCCGGTAGTATTCAAGGGGCGTGAGAGTGGACCCACAGGGGTGCAATTTTCAAACTTTTATGAAACCTCTCATGTGATATATCTTCGGAAATCTTTCTGACTACTCTTTCATATTATGAACCTTTCTTCCCCCAAAATTGAATTTTGGGTGTGGGGAGGGGCGAACAAATTTTTAAAACCGTAGCGATTTCTATGATAAATAGCAGTTTAGATGTGAATTTTTTTTATGGAGTCTTCCGGTATTTATTATTTATTAAACATAAAATTTTTGAAAGTGGGGGCTGCATCAATTCCGGGGCAAAAGAGTGGACCCACTGGGGAGAGGGGTCGGGGAAGCAATTTTCAGACATTTTTTGAACCCGTCATGTGACATATCATAGGAAAGCTCTTGGATAACTCTTTCATATTATGAGACTTTCGTCTCCCCCCCCCCAATTTTGCTCTCACTGTGAGGGGGGGGGGGTCGTTTTCAAACTTTTTTGCATTCTCATCATTTTAGATCGGATTTTTTTACGGAGCCACCCGGTATTATTTATAATACATGAAATTTCAAAAAGTTGGGTTGTATTCCGGGGAGTGCGGTAGTTGGCCTCTTGGGGTGGGGGGGGGGAGCACTTTCCTAACTTTTGTCGACACTCTTCATGTGATACATCATTAGAAAATCCACTTATTCATATTATGCACCTACCTGCCCCTTTCCCCACTTTGCCACCGGGGCATTTTTAGGGTTTCGTTCATCTGACGAAACCCTATTCGTCTCGCTCCTCTGTCGGTCGGTCTGTCTGTCCGTCCGTCCGTCCGTCTGTCTGCCTGTCACAGAGCCCGTTCTCAGAAACTATACATGTTGGAGACTTGAAATTTTGCATACTTATAGATGAACACCACACATCATACGACAAATCGTAAAATTTTGAAAAAGTCGTACATTTAACCCTTTGGGCTCCCACATGTATATTTTAAACAGTTCTTTCTATGTAAGCCTCTAATTAGATTGGAGGCGTGAAATTTTGCATATAGATGAATACCTCACATCAAACGACAAATCATAAAATTTTGAAAAAGTCGTACATTTAACCCTTTTTGCTCCCACATGTATATTTTAAACAGTTCTTTCTATGTAAGCCTCTAATTAGATTGGAGGCGTGAAATTTTGCATATAGCTGAATACCTCACATCAAACGACAAATCATAAAATTTTGAAAAAGTCGTACATTTAACCTTTTGGACTCCCACATGTGTATTTTAAACAATTCTTTCTAAGTGAGCCCCTATTTAGATTGGAGGCGTGAAATTTTGCATACTTATAGCTCAACATCCCAGATTACGCATCAAATAATAAATTTTGAAAAAGTTTTATGTTTAACCCTTTCAACTCCAGCTCGTGTATTTTAAGCAATTCTTTCTAACTGAGCCTCCAATTAAATTGGAGATTTTAAATTTTGCATACTTATAGCAGAACACCTGAGGCCAAGCGACAAATCATAAAATCTTGAAAAAGTCTTACGTTTAACCCTTTGAGCTACCACACATGTATTTGAAGCAATTCTTTCTAAGAGAGCCCCTAATAAAGTTGGAGACATGAAATTTTACATACGTATAGTTGAATACCTCAGACCACACGACAAATCATAAAATCTTTAAAAAGTTTTATATAATATAACCCCCCCCCCCCCCGGGCTCTAACTTGTGTATTTTAAGTAATTTTTCTAGCCTCCGCCCTTTTAACACGGGGAGAAATTTTCCAACTTTTGCCGACACTTGAACCTTCTTTCATATTATGCATATTTTACTTATTTTAGTTCCATTTTTTACTGCCAGGTGCGCCTACTGATCTCGGGTGCTATGGGCCCAATCCCCTCGACTAATATATCTACGGATAGTATGTAAAACGGGTTTTCGTTCGGATAGATATTTGTTTAGAATCGAGTGTGCCCCCTGGTTGCGAAATGTGGAACTAACAGATTTTTCAAAAAGAAAAAGTGTTTTGAAAGGAATATTAAACGAAATCCTTTGTGCGATCTGTGATCACACTTACCCACTTGTTCTAAATTTTGCTGACACTCCTCATGTTACATATTGGAAAGGCCTGTGACCACTTATTCATGTTATGCACCCCCCTACTTTGCCCCCCACGGGGAACTTTTCTAAATTTAGCCAAGACCCCTCATGTGACATATCGTTGGAAAGGTCTGTGACTACTTATTGATATTATGCACCTCCGGTGTCCACCCTCCCCATTTTGCCCCCACGGGTGTACTTTTCTCTATTTAGCCAAGACCCCTCATGTGACATATCGTTGAAAAGGTCTGAGACTACTTATTGATGTTATGCACCTCCGGTAACCGCCCCCCCCCCACACTTTGCCTCCATGGGGATATTTTTCTAAATTTAGCCGAGACCCCTCATGTGACATATTGTTGGAAAGGTCTGTGACCACTTACTCATTTTATGCACCTCCTGCGGTCCTCTCCCCCCAACTTTGTCCCACGGTGGCCATTTTTATAAATTTAGCCGGGAACTTTCATGTGACTTTTCTAAATTTACCAGAGACCCCCCTTGTGATATATTGTCGGAAAGGTCTGCGACCACTTACCCACGTTATGCACCTCCCGCCCCCCCCCACTTTGCCCCCACTGGGAGGGCATTTTTATAAATTCAGATCGAGATCCCTCATGTGCCATGTGACATATAGTTGGAAAGGCCTAATGCCCCATGACGACTTATTCCTATTATGCTGCTGCTGTGCTCCTCCCCTCACCTTGACCCCTCCCCCCAGGGATCTGGTTCGAGATTATTTTTTTACAACATTTTATAGTCCGTACACACCACGCCTGCTATACAGTGCCTTATATAGCGGGAAGCCAGTTCGAGATGTCTTATTACAAGATTACGTATAAATTAGAGGCCCCGACTAAAGGAAGGGCCCGCTAGCGGGCGAAACCACTTAGTCTTTATTAACGCCAACTCATTCCAGTTTACCTGCAGACGATCCTTGATAAATTTATGAAGTATAAAAGCAGTTGGCAAGCTGGAGTCATCGAGAAAATATTTACACAATCGAAAACTATCGAGATGTCCATACAATCGAGAGAATCGAGAAAAACATCTCGTTATCGCCCATCACTAGGAAATATATCAATTTGCATGAGGTTCAGCGCTATCAGATAAGTATATTCGAGGTGAGAAAAAGCGTGCTTCGCCCGCTATCGCATAATTTTTGTTAGGTTTGTATCGATGGGAAGGGGGGGGGGTAATACTTTTGATTAAATATCCCAATTAAATCGAATTACAGATATTATTATGACAAAGACCAGCGTGCTTCGCCCGTTATCGGATAATTTCTATCTTTCTGTATGTGATAGCTTATTTGTAAGTTGCGATATTAATTTTTATTTAATGAATCTGCATGTGTAGTGGACAATGAGGTGCGTTTTGGATCCTTTTTAGGCAAACGGGGAGAGGCGCTGGTTTTCTTTTTTAAAAATTAGCTTTTATGACCTTTTTAGATACCGTTTTTGAGGGAGTCCTCAGATATATGCTACTTATTAAATATAAAAATGTCAACTATTTAGTTACCACTATTTCCGAATAGTAATTTTAGCAAGTTTCTTAATTTCTAGCTTAAGACCACCACCAACTCGAGTAACATATCCACTGATAGGTTTTTTAACACAGTTTCGTTCAGATACACTTTTGTTATGAATAGTGTGCGCTCCCTGGTGGCGGAATGCGGAACTAATAGAATTCTTGGTTAATAACGCCACCATTACGACTCCTGTATCTACGGAAAGGTTGCGTGAAGGAGTTTCCTTCAGATACGCTTTTGGTACAAATAGAGTGCGCTCCCTGGCGGCGGAATGCGGAACTGAAGTAACGCAATTTTGTTAAAATTAGGAAAAATAACAAGTAGATGTGTCTTGAAACTTTAAGATAGTTCATAATACATTGAGATATATGCTACTTATTAAATATAAAAATGTCAAAAGTTTAGTTACCACTATTTCCGAATAGTAATTTGTGCAAATATCTTAAATTCTTCCTTAAGACCGCCACCACCTCGAGTAACATATCTACTGGTAGGTTGTTTAACGGACTTTCCTTTCGACACAGTTTTGTTATGAATAGAGAGCGCTCTCTGGTGGTGGAATGTGGAACTAATAGAATTCTTGGTTAAGACCGCCACCATCCCGACCCATGTATCTACGGAAAGGTTGCGTGAAGGAGTTTCGTTGAGATATGTTTTTGTTAAGAATACAGTGCGCTCCCTGGTGGTGGAATACGGAACTAACATAACGCGATTTTGTTAAAATTAGGCAATCTAACAAGACGATCTGTTTAACATATCTACTGATAGGTTGTTTAATGGACTTTCCTTCCGATACAGTTTTGTTATGAATAGAGTGCGCTCCCTGGTGGTGGAATGTGGAACTAACAGAATTCTTGGTTAAGACCGCCACCTTCCCGACCCATGTATCTACGGAAAGGTTGCGTGAAGGGGTTCGTTCAGACATGTTTTTGTTAAGAATAGAGTGCGCTGCCTGGTGGTAGAATGTGGAACTAACATAACGCGATTTTGTTAAATTTAGGAAATATAACAAGGCGATCTGCTTGCGACTTTAAGATAGTTCATAACACATTGAGATATATGCTACTTATTAAATATAAGAATGTCAAAAGTTTAGTTACCACTATTTCCTTATAGTAATTTGTGCAAATATCTTAAATTCTTGCTTAAGACCGCCACCACCTCGAGAAACATATCTACTGATAGGTTATTTAACGGACTTTCCTTCCGACACAGTTTTGTTATGAATAGAGTGCGCTCCCTGGTGGTGGAATGTGGAACTAACAGAATTCTTGGTTAAGACCGCCACCTTCCCGACCCATGTATCTACGGAAAGGTTGCGTAAAGGGGTTTCGTTGACACATGTTTTTGTTAAGAATACAGTGCGCTCCCTGGTGGTGGAATGTGGAACTAACATAACGCGATTTTGTTAAAATTAGGAAATCTAACAAGTCGATTTGTTTGAAACTTTAAGATATTTTATAACACATAAGATAAAGTGTAAGAAAGAATGACACGCGAAATTCCGGGGAGGGAGGGGGGGGGGGGCGCTAGATTTCTATTTAAAAAATTAGCGTTTCTGACCGCTTTAGGTGACTTTTTGAGGGAGTCCTGAGATATATGCTACTTATTTAATATAAAATTGTCTAAAGTTTAGTTACCACTATTTCCTAATAGTAATTTCAGCAAATATCTTAATTTCTTATTAAGACCGCCACCACCTCGAGTAATATATCTACTTATAGGTTGTTTAACGGAGTTCCCTTCCGATACAGTTTTGTTAAGAATATAGTGCGCTCCCTGGTGGTGGAATGTGGAACTAACATTTTTGTTAAAATTAGGAAATATAACAAGGCGATCTGTTTGAAATTTTACGATAGTTTATAACACATTAGAAAAAGTTTATAAAAAATGGCGCGTGAAATTTCGGGAAGGTGGGGAGAGGGGGAGGGGCAAAATATTTCTTTTTTGTTTCATACCGTTTCAGGTGCGTTTTTTGATGGAGTCCTCAGATACATGCTACTTATACTTATTAAATATAAATATGTCGAAAGCTAAATTACCACTATTTCTGAATAGTAATTTCAACAATTATCTTAAATTCTTGCTGAAGACGGCCACCCCCTCGAGTAACATATCTACTAATGGGTTGTGTAAAGGAGTTTCGTTCAGATACGCTTTTGTTAAGAATACAGTGCGCTCCCTGGTGGTGGAATGTGGAATTAACAGACCGCGATTTCATTTAAAGTAGGAAATCTAACAATTCAATCTGTTTTAAACTTTAAGATACTTTATAACACACGATAATAAATTATAAAGAAGAAGGGCGCGTCGCATTTCGAGGAGGGGGGGTTGAGGGAGGTGCGTGAACAAAATTAGGAAATATAACTGGACGATCTGTTTGAAACTTTAATATGGCTTATAAAACATAACATAAATTTTTAAAATCAGGCCGCGTCAAACATCATGGTGACCATCTCCCCTCTCCCCCCCCAAGGGGGGCACTTTTCTAAATTTGGCAGATACCCGTCATGTGATATATCGTAGCATTTTTTTTTGGGGGGGGGGGGGCGAACAAAATTAGGAAATATAACAAGGCGAATATGTTTGAAACTTTAACATAGTTTAGGATGTGTTTGCCAAAATTTAGAAGGTATTCCATGGCGATAAATGTACTGGACGTTTTGAAAGGAATATTAAACGAAACCCTTTGTGCGATGTATGATCACACTTACCCACTTGTTCAACTTAGCTCAGTAGTGTTTTACTATGCATTATATCATCTAACCAATAAAAGGGTAACCAGACAAAAAAATCTAGAAAATTCTGTCAGAATTATCTTCTCACAATTAAAAAAAAAAAAAAAAAAAAAGAAAAAAAAGAAAAAGAAAAAAAAAAGAAAACATAATTTAACTTTATAATCAATGATTCGTGAAACTATAAAAATTTTCTACTGAATGAAATCTATGTCGAATTACTAATTTGTACGAAATATTTTTTGAATTCTTAATTTTTAGGCGTAACTAATTTACAAATTCATAATTAGTGTCGACAATAAAGAGAGAATTATAAGCAACAGCAACAAAGTACGTGTGCTGTTTCTTTTATTGTTTTAAATTATTTTCATGAAGCTTTTTTTATTATTATTTTTTTATTTTCTGAATGCCATGTGGCTATTTTTGGAAAATATTTATCTGTTTTTCTGGCGTCTCCCTATGCGTTACTCAAATTTTGTGGGCGCTTTAGCTCTTTTTAATAATTAAAAAATGTTTAATTTTTTTGTACTGTTTCCTTATTTACTGATTTGTTTCCTTTTGTTTTGTTTGCCAATTTTCACATGAAAATCATTTGAGTAATACTTTATTATTTTAAACGTTTTGCCAATGAAATTGATTTTTGGCTGAAAAAATAAAATCTTGCTAAGAAAGGATTCCATGTAGTAATACTTTACTTGTTTAGTCTTTCAAAGTTAGTTGGAATTGATTAGGGAATAGGTGGAATAGCTGGCCAGTGAAATTGACACTATGGTTAAAGGAAAATATAGAATTTCATTCAAAAATTTAAAGTAAATTAATTAAATTCATTGAATACATTTATTTTTCTTTTTATGTTCTATGATTAAAATTCTACTGTTTTAATTTTATGAAAATATGCACAAAAGTAAATTTTTAAATATATTATATTTAAATATACAATTATTAAGAAAAATAGGCGAAAATTATGCCACTAATAACACAATCATGTTGAGAATCTTTCTGTGTACATTAAATTTAATCTATTATTTTAATCTTATTTAAATTATTTAATCGGCATTTATTTGCATTATCTACATATACATACATTTCAATGTATGTGAAAAAATATGACTATAATATTTTTGCATGTGTTTAAAATTCGGGTTTAAAAAAAGAAAAATATATATATTCTCTACTGAATATCACATCACTTTTGCATATAAAAGCATGCATTAAAGATTCCAATTTAATATACTTTATCGAAACATTTTTATTTTTCTTATTTAAGCTATGGCAACAAAAAAGAAAATGGAAGACAATTTTAAATTAAATGTATCATTTGAAATATTTATTCAAATAATGAAATATTGATATTTATGAAAATTATAAAGAAATTAAAAAGGAACCTATATCCTATTGCGCTATTTTGAATTATATTTTGTAATATAAATGATATATTTTTCTTCATTTACTTTTAAGGTTGGTTGTGTTTATTACGGCCAATTACCAACAGGAGGGATATGGGCCCTAAAGGGGGCGGTGCCCTCCATGGGGTCTTTCTAAGGGAACCTAACCCGTATTTATGCAAGGAAATTCAAGGTTCTAAGAAAACCACGAAAACTCTAAACGGTTAGGCCGACTGGCGCGATTGGGTTCATTTACTTTTAAGAAAAAGTAATATTCTAGATTATTGTCCAAATTTCGATCCCAGAAAATATTAATACACATAAATACCAGTTTAAGCCTAGTTAGTGCCCTTTTTACGGAGCCTTGAGACAATTGATACATTAAACAATTTAGTATATATATATATAAAAAAAAACTATTTTTGCTTTTACTTTGGTTGTTTATTTTTACAAATCGATTGCTGATCATACCACAGAAGTTTTTACATTTAGTTTATACAGTTTTAATTTACACGGGAAGAGTTTTAATCCCCCCACCCCCCTCTTCTTTCTTCGCTGTTTCAGTGTCTATATACAAAAACCTTATTAATGCAGTTATTTATAAATACACTTCACAAAAGCATATATTTTTATCCTTACAAGTGCATATACGTCTTTTTGTTTGAAAAAAAAAAAAAAATCAAAGCACTTTTTCAAGGACTTTAATTTCTTATTTTGCAAGGTATAACCACAAGTATTTATAAATTATTTACTATTTTGTTATATTGAATTCATTTGTTAAAATGGTTCATTTTTAAAAAAAGTTTGACTGTATTATATATATATATATATATATATATATATATATATATATATATATATATATAAGAGCAATAGAGATCCATGTTCATTGCACATATAGTTCCAAAAGGTTTAACATTTATTTTTTTTAATTTACAAAAGAGAAACATTAAGAAAATTAAAAAAGAGAATAAATATATGTAATTTAATAAATCAAAATAATCATAAAAAAATCTTTGAAAGTTATTCTAAAGACTTTATACGTATGCAGCCGTTTAAACATTTTATTCATGTAAGGGGAAATAAAAAATAAAATTTTGATAAAATTATAAATTAAGTTTCAATTTAAATTATTTTTGATTTGTCTTCTAAAGTATATTTAGACAACCAAACTATACGTTTATTTTTTCAATACACTGATAAGTATATCACTTTCCCTAAACCTATATTATGCATTGAAATGTATTTATTGAATAATGTGGTTTATCTTTTGCGCCATGCTATCCGAAACCTTAACAAAAAATTATGTAAATTATTTCATTGCGTCATATTATCCATTCCCATACATTTAACTTAATTTGGATACTAATGACGCAAAATAACCATTTACATATTAGGGTCAATCCAGTTTAAATCACCCAGGTGGTGTCGCTCGATATTTTTAATTTTCCCAATCTTTTAACAAAGATTTCTTCATAGTTTTCTGAGTTTAAAAACATGACTAAAATTTTTTTTTATCATATAGTTTTTTTGAGGGGCCATTTTTAACAAACTACACAGCCATTTTTGGGAGAAAAACCTGTTTTACGGAAAATGCTGTAACTGCTTTATTTTTCTACCTGTCAAGAGGAATCTAAAACCAAAATGTTAAGCATAAAATTGTCGACATTTTATGTAATTATAAAATTTTCATTAGTCTTAAAATTGTCGACATTTTATGTAATTATAAAATTTTCATTAGACTTAAGGATCTAGACCAAAAACATGCTGAAAAACCGAAGAAATAAAAGGTCAAACCCCACATTACGCTGCCATTGTTTTTTATGAAGGAAATGAGACTCACCTTAAATATATATATTTTTTAAAGATCTCTTATAGGACTATTCATTTTTATAAATTTCAATCCTGAAAACAGTTTTTTTTTTTTTTTTTTTTTTCTTTGTACAGCTCATTAAAAACTGTGTTAAGTCTGCTTTTGGCAATTTTCACTAATTAATATCTCAAAAAGGACTGACTAAGAAATTCTGAAAACTTAGGATAATAAACATCTTTGTACTATAAAGTTAAATTGTAAATTTTATGATTGAGACTTAACTTGTTTTTGAATAACAGTTCACTCAAAATGCACCGCCCCCTCCCCACTTTCTTTTCCTTTTTGTTTTGTTCCAGATACATAGCATTACAGGTACTTTTTGCTTAGGTACGCTCAAATTGACGATAAAAACAAATTTTACGCATTATTGCTTAGTTAAATAGGGCAGTGGCCTCTTTTCAAAACTTTCTTGAATGGGGGAGGGGGGGGGCGGTCTTTTGATTTTATCGTGCGCATCTGAGGAGCACCTGATATAGTTTTATTCAGATATTTTTTGAAATTAGCCTAAATACTCGCGCTAAGAATTTTATAAAATATCTCGTTTGTATATGCCACTGCCCCTAGCTTTTTACGCATATTTGCCTCCCCCCCCCCAGGGCCGAAACTAAGACCGCCCCCAGGGCCGAAACTAAACTACATAATTTTTTTTGTCAAAAAAAAATTATGGCCATTAAAAAATTATGGCCATTTTTTTTTCTTCCCATTCTGACCAGAAAATCAGAGTTCTAACTTTTTATGACTGCTCTTTCATCTTCACCTAACACTTCATTTATAATGGCTGTTTCATAATAATAGAAGCCATCAGTCCATCAGAAGAAAATAACTCGGTAAAAGTGGAAACTCGGTTAAGCAGGACTCGGATAATCGGGACTCTGATTGTATATTTCATTTTAAAAATGATCTTTAGAATATTTTTGTTGGTGTTCAGAGGGGGCTAATGACCCCCGTGACATCCGCCATTGTAGATTAAGTAGTTCAGTATTACATGTTTTATGCTTACATATTTTAAATTTTAAAATAAGTCGGCGATTAGAAAATTAGTAAAATTCTCTTTGTAAATATGGTTTGCGGAAGAGGGGGGGAGGGGGGGTTGCCAAAATTAATGTTTGCCCCGGGTGCAAAAAAGGCTAGTTTCGGCCCTGTTCCCCCCCTCCCCCTCCAACACACACACAAAAAAATACCGGTTATATGAATCACTAATTAATCAACTTTATGCAACGTTAGCAACTTTTATGAATCAAATCTAATAATCTTCCATAAGGTAAGAGTTATTTGAAAAGAAAAAAAAACAGTATGTGTCTTTTGCATTTCAGTAAGGAGAAAGAAACAGTGACCCTTCGTGACCTCGGAGATAAGGATTTGGCTGGGGTGTGGAGAACAGTAATGAGACAGGGTTGAGAGGGAGGGTGAAAAGGAAATAAGAAGAAACTGGATTCCTTATCTCAGTTCCGTATTTTAATTTTTAACAGTCCCCTGTAGGTTTCGGCTAGAATTTTTTCGGCTTTAAAGGAAGTTACGTTTTCTTTTTTGACTTCTTCGAATCGGGTTTAGGGTAGACTTCAGTTGTAATTTTCAGGTTCTCTTCGGTGCTCGTCGATGGACATTATTTTGTCATTCTCGGACCGAGTTACGGTTCGATGGATTTTTATTTTCGTGTTCGGATAGTTTTCGGTTTGACTTTCAAGTTCTAGTCGGTGTTTGTCGACGGTAATTACTTTGTCTTTTTCCGATCGGGTTCGGTGGAATTTTTTTCGTTCAGATTGAATTCAAATGGATTTTTCAAGTTCTGGTTGGGTTGCGTTTCGACGGAAAATATTTTATCTTTCAAAAATCGAGTTACGACTGGATTTTTTTGTCGGGTTCGGATCGGGTTTAGGGTACACTTCAGTTGGAATTTTTAGGTTCTGGTCAGTTCGTGATTGGATCGGGTTCGGATCGTGTTTCTGGTTGAATTCTAATAGAATTTTCAGGTTCTAGTCAGGATGCGTTTAGACGGGAATTATTTTGTCTTGCTTGGATCGGGTTATGTATGGCTCGATGGAATTGAAGCAAGTAGACATTTTTCAATTAGCCTAACGCTATCTAGGCTCTTTGCAATGAGCCTAGAAAAATTTAGACTGTTTGAGAAATTAATTACTTTATTGCAATTAGCCTAACGTTCATTAGTCTCGTTGCAATAAGCCTGAAAAAATATCAGACTGTTTTGAAAAACAGAGATGATTCTCCAATTAGCACGGCTTTTTGCAAACAGCCGGATTTCTCAATTAGCCTACGACGTATACAGTGTGGTTCATAAATATCGAAACAATGGGCTATCTTTTTAACCCCTTAACGCTCGAATTAAATTACGGTTGAATAATTCAAATTGCTTATTGGCACCACTTTTATGAAAAAGAAATATTCACCTTATTTAATGACAGTAAAAACGTTACTAAAATATAGCTAATTTCACTATTTTATAAAACCGGTGGGAATCAAACAATCTGAGTAAATTCAGTATGTGCCATATATGTCACAGTAGGCAGGAAGGGGTTAAATATTGTCCCTAGGCGCATACTTCCAATTACAAAGTTTTATAAAAAAAAAAAAAAAAAAATGTGCAAAATTTGATGAGATAAATTGCAACTCCTTTGGGGGGTCTATTTGAGAAAATACAAAAATTAAATTTTTATAGGGCCTCCGTAGGGTAAAATTTCCAATTAGGAAAAATTTTCTTATCCATTCCTCAATTAAACACAAAAAATTCCACCTCTATATCTATAAAACTCACAGAGTTATGCCCGTTTAAATAATTCGCCAGGTTTTAAGGGATTAGACACAAATTGAAATGCGTGTAATCCAAAGAAAAATGTTACTTTAAGAGTTCCAGGAAACCTGTAAAAAATATATTTATTGAGTTTGAATTTTCTTTTTTTTTTTCTTTTTTGTGATGGTTAACTGCATAATTTGCAACCAAAGTCACATCCTGAAATTTCTCATAAATTTTTTTAAAAAATTTAAAATGATTATTATTTTTTAAGTGTGGTAATTTAAAATGATTATAACTCGAAACATTATTTATCGAATTTGAACTTTTTTCCATTTAATTAAAGATTAGAGGTCTGCATGGGTTTGAATTTACAGGTCGGGCCTCAGCTTGGCTCGAATAAAAACTATCTTCGCACGGTTCGGTGTAAAAATTAAAAGTTCGGCACGGCCCGTATTAAAATTAGTGAAAACAGCACCGGCCCTAACCGTGAAAAAATCAATTAAATCAACCAGTCAATCAAATTAATTAAATCAGTATAGGCCTCGGGCCAAGCCCGGGCCTATGAAGAAGTCTAAAAGAGGAAAATATAATTTTAAGTTTGTTTCAGGATTTGTTTAAATATTAATTTTTTAAAATGTTAAAAATACAAATTTAAAAAAATGATGCAAGTTATTTAAAAAAGATCATATTTTGAAAAATAAATATTTTTTTCTAATTTGTCGAAAAAAATTAATTTAAAATAATCCAAAAAGACATGTTCAAAGTCTGCACCTTTTTTCTTTAACGATTTTTGACTTATAACAATTTAAAGACGAGAAAAGGTGAAAAAAAAAACCATCATGCAGAAAAACGCATTTAAATTTTTAAACAAAGATTGTTTCCTAAAAAAATGTCTTAAATAGCTTTTAAAAAAATTGCGGGGGAGTAAAGTAACTCCTTCCTGTGGCTGAAACTTCTGATTCAGATTAACGTTTGCTCTTTCCACTTTCTTTCTGTACTATTTAAATATCCGTCAGTTGATTTAAAACAAGGTTTTTCTTTAACATGTCGATTAAGAGTTTTTTCATAATTTAGATCTCACAATTTCAGATTTTAAATCGTCCCGACGAGGTTGTTAAAAGTGTCTGTATTCTGGAGCCGAGCCAGGCACCGACCTTACTTTTTTTCTGAAGGCTCGGCTGGGGCGGGCCCAAGGTGTATTTTTCCATACCGAACCGAGATTGGATTTTTTCTTCCTAGGTCGACACGGGGAGAAATTTTCTCTTGAGCTAACCCGTATTAAAATCATTGCCTCTGACTGACCTGATCCGTGCAAAAATCAGTAAAATTTGGCTCAGCCTAAAAATTTTTACAAAAAATGCATATATTTTTAAATTGCAATTATTTTACAATTAAACTTAAAAATTCATTTTTTTTTAAAAGAACAGTTGATTTCTAGGCAAAAAAAATTAAAATACAGTAAAACCAGTTAAAAAAAACCTGCCAATGACGGAGTCCTGTCTGAAACGAAAAAATGTGTTGAACCATACAAAATGAATATAATAATACCTGAAAAAAAGAATAGACTACATTTAGACCTGATAAGAATGGAACTTGTCTATAACGCATTTTTTTTTTTCATTTCCTATATTATTCCGACTTGGAAGATTTTAGTGTATAGCGTTTTTCAAAGTCTCCAGTACATAGAATATGGATTAACGATATTAATGATAAGTGAAACATTTACATGCAAATAGGGATTCATAAAATAATATATATATCACAGCCTACGACGCTTCTTTACAAGTGAACATTATAAAAATGAAAAATAAAAGCTATAGTAAGTATTTTTGGTCGGAACTCCTCCTAGAAACAATTTTTAACCATATCGACATAAAAAACTATGTTTTGCAGAAATTCAGTCAGACCAGTTAATGTAAACCGGTCCAAGCTCGGGCTTACATTGTAACTTTTTTACAGGCCGGGCCGAATTTTTTTGCTATGGGTTGACCAAGCACAGACCTGGATATTTCGACTCGTGCAGACCTCGAGCATATTTTGAAAACAAGTTTAAAATAAAACTTGTATGCTGATATTTTATGTCCAAAGGAGAGGCGCTGTCTTAAATCGACGTTTAATAACGTACAATTTGTGGATGATCCCGCATTAAAAATAAGTTAATACTCGTCGCTCAGAGGAACGGGTATATGGTGTAAGTCACGAAATTTGGTTTTCAATACTTCTGCGAATTTTGGAGACACCGAGATGATTTTTTTTTTTTGTTGTTGTTTTGTTTTTTGTTTAATTCAGGAATTGGATAAAGAAAAAATTCCTAATTGGAAATTTTACTCAAAGGGGGCAGTATAAAAATTTAATTTTTTATTTTCTCAAATAGTGCAAAATCTCATGAAATGTTGCACTTTTTTATGAAACTTTACAATTGGAAGCCTGGAGGCAATATTTAAGGAAATAGCTTATTGTTTCGATATTTATGAATAGCACTGTATATATTTTTAATGTTCCGCAGTGAACCATTCAGTTTATAGTGTTTACATGAATGTTAGATAAACAGTCACTTATTCCTCTACAATGTATAATAAGAACCATAAGATTTTGAAAAAATAGAAAAACATTCTAAACAACAAAAATTGGTTTTAAAATTTCAAAAACAAGCCCCAAATATTAATCAAAATCGTGCAATGTACAAATTTCCATTTTGTGCAAAATCCCTTTTCTCATTATTATTAAAAAATATATAAAATGAGTAAATAAAAGGTTTTTTTTTTAATATATAACACTATTTTCCCTAATTTTTAAAATACAAGTATTTTTCTGAAGGGGAGAGGAGGCATGCTGTTCCAACAACATGGAAAATATTTTATTTGACATATTTTGCTAAGGTGGTAGAGGGGAGAGGTAATATTTAAAAAAAAATAATAATGCTTTTTTTTTTAAAATTAATGACAGGGCTATTTCATTGACATATTTTTATTGACATCTTATTTTTGGAAAATTTTGCAATTTACATTGTCTATTTGTCTCCAACAGCTGCACAATTATTGCATGTTTCATAATCTTTAGGTTCCTCTATCTGCACTAAGAGAAATAAACATAAACTTAAAAAATGTATCATATTATGGCTGAATTTATATTTAAAATATTTATTGTAAAAAAGGGGACATTTACAATAAACAAATTCAGATTTTCTTTTCTTTTCTTTTCATTTTCTCTTATGTATGAATAAGGAAAATAAGCTGTAATAATACGAGATACTTTTACCTTGACTTACTGAAGGATAAACCTGAATACTTCGAATATTTCGCAAAGTAATAAATAACTTACAGTTTGTTAAAACTTGCGTAATGAATACACATAATATCTACATCAAAATAAAAATAAAAATTTACAAACTTTAAGTGATACAAGGATTTATTGGCTGCATTTATATAAATATTACTCCTAATGTGAAATCATTGCATATTTACAGTAAATAAAATAGGATTTGAGTTTAAAAAAATACAACTACATTAAAACGAAATTATCTTTCTTCACTTTAAATAGGGAAAATCCTCAATGAATGAAATATCATGAAGTAAAGAATAATTTAACGTTTAATAAATTTAAGAAATGTGTGCACAAAATCTATACACCAAAAAAAAATTGTATATATTCGCAAATTTTATATTATAAGGTATATTTCTCATATAAATTTCAAAATATACATATGACATAAATAATGGATATATACAAATATAAATATTTTTCTCCATGAATGTGCTAAGTAAGCTAAATTAGTATGAGATTATTTTTAAAGAGATAGTGTGGATACCTGTATTGTTATTAGATAAATTTGCAGCTTTATAAGATAAAGAAAATATATGCACATTATCTATACATGATGAAAACAGAAAACACATTCGAAATAGCAAAGTACATTTGCAAATTTCATATAATAAAGTACACCATGAATAAATTGTATAAAAAATAACAATAATTCAACAAGTAACTTTTTTTCTGTTTAAAAAAATATGCTAATGTAAAACTGCTCTTTCCTCATTTTAGATAGACAGAAGCACGGATGAGTGTAATTTTATAAAATAAAAATAATTCCCAGTTTTAAAATATGTAAAAAATATATGCACATTATCTATACATGAAAATAGAAATACACATTTGCAAATTTCATATAATAAAATATATAATGCATAAATTGTATAAAAAAACAATAATTCAACAAATAATTATTTTTCCTGTTAAAAAAAATATGTTAATGTAAGAGAGTTTGTTCTTTCCTCGTTTTAAAGACATAGCAGCATGGAATAATAAATACATTAATACAAAACATCGTTTCTAAAAGAATAATAAGACTTTGTAAAAAACCATACAAGGTACGGTTGGGTATAGCTGTATATACTAGAAAAGTATAAATGGATATACCATGAAAGTTCAGAGAGATATGAAGCCTAAGTAGTATCAAATATTGCTCTCTGTATAACTCGTTTTTTTTTTTTAATCTCATTCTAATCTGTTTATCATGAACTTAATTTGGTGCTGACAATAAAAATAGTGCATATTTAAACTTCATTTGTCATTTTATAAACACAAATTCAGCGTAATAGTAATCTTTTCTTTTTACAGTGTACCTAAAACAAAATCCTTGTTCAAAGTTTAAACTTGGAATTGTGCTAAAAGCGCTTCGAAAGGAGGTCGTAAAATTGCAACGCCGCGTTGGTCCGTGGCGCGTTTTTACAGATAGATTTTTAATTAACTTTTAAAGACACGGGTGGCGTATTGAGAGAGCCACTCAGTGCAAACTAGTATCGAATCTCATAGTAATTATGTGATTAACTCTTATTAAACTAGTCTGTTTTTAACACTTTGGCGTTTATTGCTTTCATACGACTACTGGACATTGGCATTATACAAATATATCATTAAAAGTTGTTATCTAGGCTATCAAGCCGCTAGCGCATAGAGTCCCCCGCCCGTGTCTTTATATATGTCCGAAACTTCCGTCTCCTTAAGGGTAAATATCTCGGCAATTACCGACATTGTTCTTCGAAAAGCATTATCAACAATCCTTTTATATTTCTGTGATGATAGGTACCTCAAGCGCTCCTCAATACCATTGCTGAACGCCCGCAAATAAAAATTTCTGTAAGTAGTGTGAGAATGACAGTTCTACGCTCCCGGCGTTCACTCAAGGTCAAATTAAGGTCATCCGGAAGTTTTTTTTTTTTTTTAAATCGTAGAGTACAAGGCTGATAAGAGCGTTTCGGAAGGGAAATTTCGGAGGGGATTTTTTTTTCTTCAAGTAACTTAATTAGCTGCTATTTTCCCTAAATATATTTGTGAATGGTTAATAATCTATAAAGATGGTGGGTCAATAGCCTTTATTACTTCAGCCAATTTGAACTTTCCACGTTCCATAGTTTACAAGTAAAATGGATGTGACAGACGGGCAAACAGACACCAGGAGTGATCTTATAATGGTTCCTTTTTTACTTTTTTGTACGAAACCCTAAAACTAATCCACAGTTTATACAATATGTACAAATATGCACATTATCTTTATATGAAAACAGAAAAGTATATTTTCAAATTTCATATAATAAAGTACATCATGAATAAATTATATAAAAAAATAACAATAATAAGTAATTTTTTTCCTGAATAAATCAAATATGTTAATGCAAAAATGTTCTTTTCTCGATTTAGACAGATAGAAGCATGGTTGCAATAAATTTTATGAAATAACAAATTATTTACAGTTTAATAATATTTACAAAATATATGCACAGTATATATGCATTCAAACAGCAGTACAGATTCGAAATTTTAAAATGTTAAAGCATATTTTGGATAAATTGGTGTAAATACATTCGATGTAAAAAAAAATATATTACATTAAAAAAAATCCATAAGATAAGCTATCTTAATATTAGGTTGTTCTTTCCTTGCTGATGATAAGCATGAATGATGATAAGTATGATATAAGCATGAATACATAAAATTAGGCAAAATAAAAACGATTTTACAGTGTAATAATATTTATAAGTTATATGCACATATGCAGTATAGGAAAATGCAAACATAAATACACATTCGTAAATTTCGGAAGGATAAAGCATGAATGAGAAAAAGTGAAATTAAAAAGAAATTTACATTTCAATAATATTTACAAAATATATACGTATTATCTAGGTATGAAAACAGAAAAGCAGATTCGCAAATTTCATATAATAAAATATATCATAGATAAATTGATATAAAAAATAACAAGAATTTAACAAGAAAATTTTTTTTTGTTCTTTCCTCGTTATAGAGAGATATAACTTTGGATCCTTGAAATTTCAGGACGTAAATATAATTTTCAATTTTTAAAATGTTTTCAAAATACATGCACAATGTACTTACTTACAAGCGGAAATGCACATTAGGAAATTTCATATAATAGAATTTATATTGGATAAATTGATGAAAAAATACTTTTGATATAAAATAATGGATGTGTTTAAAAAGTGAAATTTTCTTCTCTTTGAATTAATTATGGCAATGTGAAACTGTTCTTTCCTCACTTGAAAGAGATAACCATAAATGAGCGAAAATTGTTGAAATAAAAAATAATTTACAGTTTAATAATTCTTAAAAATATATATGACAGACATAAATACAAACAGTAATGCACTTTTGCAAATTTTAAATACGTGTACCTTAGATAACTATATAAGCGATATATGCCCGTCTGCGATGGCTAGGGAAATCTACCGCGTGTAGAGGTCTGAAGATTTATATGATGATAGTGCAAGGCAAGTCCCAATCAACCTGAGGGTTTTTTTTAATTAGCTGATATATTAATTAAAAATTCATCGAAAAAGCATTCTTAAAAAAAGAAAGAAAAGAAAAGAAAAATCACGGAGCGCGCCCGCACTTGCTCAGTTTTGCGTTTTGCGAAGTCTTATTAAAAATTAATATTAACCGTCTTTAAAAATAATTCAAAAGATTCGATTTTGGTGGGGGGGTTTTTCTCCCTTTCGCCGGCAATGTCTAATAGGGTTTCATTTCAGAGATACCAATTAACAAAAAATGCCCACTTTAACAGGAGTTCTTCTTCTCTACGATGGTGCAATTAATTTTTTTAAGTAAAAATTTTATTTTTTTTTTTTTTTTCCGACTGCAGGCCATTTTACGCCTCCAGTAGTCGCTCTTTTTTCTACGCTTACAGAAACTAAATGTCGGTATTTTGACACAATATTTTCACACATTCTCAGCACACCGGATTTACATCACATAAAAAAATTCGTGAAACGTTCAGACAAGTAGAAGTGTCTATTCAAAAAAAAAAAATCGAAATTTTTATTTAAAACGGAAAAACGCAGCTAGCTTCGGCTCATGTTTTTACAGCGAAATTTGCATATTTTTTCACAAAAGTTTTGCGAATACTTTGAAACCGTTTTTTTTTTTTTTTTAACCGATAAAAATTTCAGAGAGTTCGGAGAATAAGAACTATTTATTCTTATTATTCCGTTAAGACCCGATGCGAAAACAAACAAACAAAAGGGGGGAAAAAGCAAGTAGAAAAAACAGCACTTATAGAATTAGATATCAATATTTTTTCGATTTTTTTTTTTTTTTTTTACACAGACTGAAAACAGTTTTATTTAACATTTTAAAGAATTTCAAAGTGTTTGGGCATAAGAACTAATTATTATTAATGTGTTATTTTAACGTCTTGTTAGAAGTGTTTTTAGCACAAAATATCAATATATTCGTAATGTTTCGCTTAGCTTACAAAAACATTACATTTTTAACTCATGAACATTTCAACGAGTTCGGAGAATAGCTTTTTTTCTCCTTCAATGTACCTGAAGACTTCCCTCCATCACTTTTTTCAGCATACATCAAAATTGCGCATCGACTCGAGAAATCAAAATATACAAAAAAGAAAAGCACCAAATTCCACGAACATTCATTTTCCTTTCCAGCGGCACATTCTGTTTATAAAAAAATGCGAATATTTACCCTTCGGAAAAAATTTCGTTTTCGAACTGTCACTTTTGGCGAATTTCGTTTATTCCGCGCATGTTCCGTAGAACTGACATTACGCACAATTTGATTAAAAAAAAAAAAAAAAAAAACTTAATTTTATATAATTGCACTGAAATTTTACTACAATATACTAACCTTCTAGCTAATGATCGAATATAAATTTAGTTCAGAAATTATAAGATTTATGAGGAAAATAATCAATTCGAAAAAAGAAAAAAATATCCATAGAATTAATACTATGCATTCTTTTAAAAGTTATAATGTAAACTTATTTTTGAGATATTACTCTAAAAATTTAATAATTTAAACTATTACTAAACTTTACTTTTAGCTTTTCTTTTAGTAAAATTTTAGTTCAGAAATAATGAGATTTAGGTGTATAATAATCAGTTTGAAAATAAAAATTTCCTAAGAGATGTCGACCTGAGAAAAAAGGAGAAGAAAACACTGTTCTTTACAACTGAATATCAATATTTTAGCATATAAATTATATACAGGTTACGAAAATATTATAACAGTTAAAAATTTTCAGCTAGGACAATAAGAATTATTATTTTTTAAGTAAATGGCTGGATGTTGAAAAAATGTGATAGAAAACACTTTTTGATCGTCGATAGCAATGAAACCTTATAATTGATTCATTTGGAAGGATTTTCGTTTAAATATATACACACATGCAACACTGATTTTAGGTATATCCGAGGCTATTATTTCGGGCACAGACTACTCCGATTTCTTATTTTAAAATATAAAATCACAACAGACCGAAGCGTGCTTAGCATGATCGGTGTCCCCAGCGGGATCCCCCAGAGCGGGATCCCCAGCTCTAAGTTAGCGTGGATAGATTTCCATATAAAAATCATACAACATCGAGGGTGTACACTTCCGAAAGCAATAGGACCCCAGAATTACGATCGTTTTGAAAGATTTTGTTAAAATATATAAAATAATTCAACATTGATTTTAGGTTATTTAAGATTATTATCCCGATCCCGAGTAACAGCGGTCTAGTGAGTTAGTATTAATATAAAAAAATATTTTCGCTATAAGTAATGACTATATTTAATAAGTTTTTTTTTTTTTTGCTTATGAATACATTATGTTAATATGAGACCGTTCTTTCTTTGCTTTAGAGAGGTATTAGCAATACGCGGCGTGAAAGATAATTAACATTTTATTAATATTTACAAAGTATATGCATATAACGTATCCATGCAGACAAAAATATCCATTCTTAAATTTTAATTTTTTTTTCTCAAATTATGATTCTCAAATATTCATTCTCAATTGTTTTTAATATGACAGTAATAAAGCATATTTTTGAGAAATTCGTATAAAAGTTTTTTTTTATTATAATGTCGGATATATTTTTAATAATATTAATAAAACATTCAATGCATATCTAAAATAAGGTTTTTAATATGAGACTGCTCTTTTTTCTAAAGAGAGTCATAAGCATGAATGCATGGAATTTTATCAAGTAAAAAATAATTTACATTTTAATAGTGTTTACAAAATGTATGAATAGTATATATTACATTTAAACAGAAAAGTGGATTTGTAAATTTTAAATAACAAAGTGTATATCAGAGATATGAATATAAAACTTACTTTTGATCTAAATAATGGGTAACTTATTGAATAGAACAAAGTGGTATAGGCGTGAATTTAAGAAAAAAGAATTTAAATTTTAAGAATGTTTACAAAATATATGGATCATATACATTCAAACAGCAGTATACATTCGAAAATTCTTAAAAGTTAATTAATAGTCCAGGCAATAGGGAATTTTACCTAGCAAAATTAATGGTAGTTCTAGAAATCGGCCTACTTTATGTTTTTTGGGTCGCTGAATCCGAATTTGTGACTTCCCACCAAAATTTCCCCCGGCACCCCCCCCCCCCCCAATTTTGGTAAAAAGCCCACCAAAAAAGGTTTTTATTAAAGAAAACAATTTTTTTTATTGTTTTAGGGAAAAAGTATCTAGAAATTCAGAAATTAGACAAAATTTGCAACAAATCAGATATATGACATTATGACTTAGGATGAAGGGGAAGGGGGAATCTGCCTCGGAACATGCGCGTGGTTCTGCGGGAACTAAGTTGCGCAATTCCACTTGACCACTCACGCGTTTACATTCGCCCTCCCATCTCCCCTCTGAACTTTCCTTATAAGGTTTACTTTAAGTTTTTTGGGTCTCTGAATCCGAATTTTTAACTTACCCCCAAAATTCCCCCACCCCCCGAAAACCCCCAAAATAGTTGTTATTAACTTAAATTTCTTATTGTTTTAGGAAAAAAGCAATATGAAATTCAGAAACTAGACAAAATTTGCAACAAATAGGATACATGATGTTATGACGTAGGATAAACGGGGAGAGAGGGGGCTGCCTCGGAACATTCCCCGCGCGCTTTTCTCAAAAACCAAATTTTTACAAAAAATCAATTTTTTGGGGGTTGCCGGATGAAATTTTGGTGGGAAGTTACAAATTCGGATTCACCGACCCAAAAAACATAAAGTGAGTCGAAATCCAGAACTATTATTAATTTTTCCAGGTAAAATCCCCTATTGCCTGGGCTTCATAACTTAGTGCACGTAGCGCCGCAGTGCATGTTCAGAGGCAGCCCTCTCCCTCCCCGTTCATGGTACGTCATAATGTCATCTATCCTATTTATTGCAAATTTTGTCTCGTTTCTGAATTTCGTAATGCTTTTCCTCTAAGACAATAAGAAATTTAAGTTAAAAACAACTATTTGCGGGGGGTGGGGGGGGGGTTCGGGGGGGAAGTTAAAGATTCCGATTCAGCTACACAAAAAACTTAAAGTAAACCTTATAGAGAAAGTTAGGAGGGGAGATGGGAGGGCGAATGTAAACGCGTGAGTGGTCAAGTGGAATTGCGCAACTTAGTTCACGCAGCACCGCGCGCATGTTCCGAGGCAGATCCCCCTTCCCCTTCATCCTAAGTCATAATGTCATATATCTAATTTGTTGCAAATTTTGTCTACTTTCTGAATTTCTAGATACTTTTTTGCTAAAACAATAAAGAAAATTGATTTTTTTTAATAAAAACCTTTTTTGGTGGGCTTTCTACCAAAATTGGGGGGGGGGGTTGCCGGGGGAAATTTTGGTGGGAAGTCACAATTCGGATTCAGCGACCCAAAAAACATAAAGTAGGCCGATTTCTAGAACTACCATGAATTTTGCTAGGAAGAGCTCCTATACGGTCTCTATTGCCCGGACTATAAATCTTGGAAAATTGTTATAAATATTTTTTTGATTTCAGTAAAGGTCTAAGCAGTATCTAGCAAATTCACCAAATTTTTCCTTTTCGCTGTATCAATAAGCTATGCTAGTGCGAGGAAGTTCATTCCTCGCTTTAAAGAGTTATATGCATGAGCACGTGAAATTTCATGCAGTAAAATATAAGGTAAAGTTAAATGATATTTACAAAATAAATGCACAATGAATATACATGCAAACAAAATTGCATATTCTTAAATTTAGAAAATCCTAAATATTATCTGGGATATAGTGCTATAAAAATCATTTTGATATAAATAACTGTTATGTTCAACCAGTAAAATTTTCTCTCATGTTAATAAATTATATTAATATGAAACTGTTATTTTACTGCTTTAGAGAGATATAAACATGAATGTTTGAAATATGAGGAGTTAAAAAATAAATTATAGTTTAATAATATCTACATAATAATTTACATTAGTCAAAGTATCTATACAGAAGAAGAAATATTTATCTGCAAATCTGAATTAATAAAAGTATAGCTAGGCTAAATTGACATAAATATCATTTATTATATAAAATCATTAGATATTTATTATAAAGAAATTTAGAGTTCGTTTTTTCCTGTGTAAATAATCATAAAAGTTCTTTTAATCAGAGATTCTTCGTTCTGCGCTTTTGCAAAGCGTAATCATGTTTGAATTAAATTTTAAAAAATAAAAATAATTCTCAATATAATATAATTTACAGAATTTATGCACAATATTTGTATTTCTAAACAGAAACAGACAGTTACATATTTTAAATAAAATTATATATTTTCTAAATAGAGATAAAAAATACTTTTGGTATGAACCATGCTCGTAAGTTACAAAATAATAATAATAATAATAATAATTTCTTTTCTCTCTGGATCTGCACATTATGATTAGTCAATGTGAGATATCTTTTTACTCTCATTATCATATATGAATGAATGCGGGAAATTTATCTAGCAAATTCAGTTAACAATATTAACCAAAATTCTAAATGAAGATAGCATGTAATAATATTATAGAAGAATCGTTATACTAAAACATATTGAAGTAAAGCTAATTTTGGCATATAGAATCCACTAGGAAATCTCAAAATATTGGCAATCCTAAACATTTTAATGTATGAATAATACCTAATAAAATTGACATAAAAAGGAAATATTTACAAATGGAACAAAATGCTGTAGAAAAATATAACAAAGGGAAATAAAAATTACAAAGATAGCAACACAGTATTTAATCATCAGTTGGCAAGAATTCCACGTATTACGACAAATGCATTATTATATATATATATATATATATATATATATATATACGATACCGCTCATAAGTAAATGTATATAATATAAATTAAAGGATGTATAAATAATTTGAAATACATGCATTTTCAAAAATTACCTAGACATTCTTTTCATAACTTGCATTGTTGGGGAAGTCAAAATGTCTATGGGAAGACTAAATGTCAGCATTGAGCAATTATACAGAATAAAATAATAGCTGGCACTGTATATTTTTTTTCCTAGGACAGGAAAACTTCTTATTGCTTGAATCATTGTATTCTTCCCACTGTTCATCACTTCTGCGGCAAAATGCTATATAATGTCCAATAACGTTTATGGATCTGTGACTAGTAGTAAATGATACTGCCCCGCGCAAGTGATAGTCTACTTCACCATGTGTAAGTGATTTTGGGATTTCGTCCAAAACCACTTCTGGATCTTCTAATATATCATCTTTTTCCCGCTTTTCATAATCCTGAGAAATTATTTCTATTATTAGATGCCTATCAGACAAAACAATTTCTTCCTTCTTTTTCCCTTGACAAGCATGTCCATGAACATTCTTTTGGTTACAGGGGACATCACTTTCTAAACATTTTTCATTTAATTTGTGTTGTAAAATGTTTACGTTTTCATTTTGAAAACTGATAGTAATTACAACTGTGTCAAGAGATATTTTTTTGAAGGTGCAGTTACTATTGTCACAATATACATTTTTCGTAAGCGATGGATATGGGGAAAATAACTTTTGAGCCAAATATGAAACTGTTGTTTGAGCCGATATGTGATGTATTGTATTTGAGAGTTTTGCTGTTGCACAAATTTCTCTCAAAATTGTAGCCCTGTTCTTGTAAGTACTACAGTTAATTTTAGCATCGGCAATATGCCTTGCAGTATCCAAAAAAATGTTATCGTTGATAGTTTTATATTTATCATTATATTCCTCACTATCTACTAGAGATGAGGCAAAAATCTGTGCCAAACAATCGAAAGCGCATGTATTAGAGAGTGTATATATCTCTTTATCGATTTGTATTGGGTTTTGGAATTGATTCCCATTTCTTAATAAACCAATTGGCCTATTGGATTTCTTACTTTTGAAATTTATTCTCATCATTTCTTTTTGTGGTACTAAGTACGAATATCGCGATCTCTTTTTTAGTGGTAATGCTTGTCCTTTCCAATTTTCTACGAATTTTGCTTCATCAGCTCCATCGCTCGTTGTGAAATCTTCTGAATCTTGAGATTCTAATTTATAAGGCTCCATATTTTTCATTTTTTCGTTTGAAATCTGTGCATACTTCACTTGTTTTTTCTCTAAAATACTTTCAGATTGTCTCTCTGATTCATTTATTGTAATAGAGGATGTTTTTTTCTCCAGTTTCGCTGCTACACATTTCATGGTTCCTTCTAAGGAGTTTATATGAATTTTTAAAAATTCGTCGCATCTTATGGGAAGTGTTCTATTTTTGAATATTCTGTTTTTCAGGTTATTAAAGTTGCTTTCAACGGAAGCGCTGCTAGAAGTTTGTGATCCATACTGGAAAACAGGAATCATTATTCCTGACCATAATGGAAGGAATTTCACCAGTCTAATTATTTTTTTTACAATTGACGGTAAATACTGGTGATTATCATGATCACCTTCTACGTTTTGAACATAATTTTGGCATTTGTCGCCAATAGCTTGAGCAAAATTATCAAATCCACAGAATGTTATATCTTCAGCTGCATTTAGAAAATCTTCATTATTCTCCATGCCACCATTTGTCACAATTCTACTTAATGTATTGATTACGGATTCTTCACCGTCTATAATTCCAGTTGAAATAGTTTTTTTCAATTTATTTTTTTCAATTTCACAGGGTGTTATTTTCCCTGTAATTATGTCCATGCCTTCCGTTTCGCTTAGGGCTACTGTGAAAATTGAATACAGAATGCTTTCCACATCTTTGATATTTTGGGTTAATATTATTTGCGCCAAGCTTCTTATATACAAATTTCTAATTCTGAAGTCTTTTCCCCGCAATTCGTTCCATGATGATATCATTTTCAGTGTGTGGGCTATATCACATCTGATAAATGTTTTGGGTTTCTCAAAATTTTTGCCCAGCAAAATAATATCTGCACATTTTTTAATATAATCATTCAAATTTAGCTCACTGCTAAATGTCCTAATTATTGCAGACAGCAATGCCAATGAAAAATCGCAGGTTATTTCTTTTGGAAATTGAGCGCCACCGTTAACCCACGCAGACATCCAATTATAAATACTGTTTCTGTCATGTTTCTCCGATAACATATTGCAAACTGAATACTGACTTTTAGTTGCTTGATCATTGACAGTTATGTCATACAAAAATATGTGTCCAGATTTATTATTGAAGGGTCTTTGTAATTTTTTTACAACGCTGCCAGTTGCATCAACACTTATTTTTGAATAATTTGTGTTACTGCAATATGCATTGAATAGTTGCATCTGATAAGGCATCCAATAATACACGAAAAAGGGATCATACCCAATAGCTTTTATTGAGTCATGGAAAATAGTCTCACCATATTTCATCAAACTTATAGAAATTATGGGATTTTCATGATAATAAGATTTTTTTAATTCTCTGCATTTCGCTATTCGGAAAGCGTTTGCGGATGGCAAAACAGGTGGATCAGCATCTCCAAACTCCATCATTGAATTAGCTAATGCATTTCTGAATTCATTGGGTGCAACATTTTTTTCACACATTTCTCTAAGAGCTTCACTTTTTGTCGCACCTTTAAGATGTCTTTTTTCTTCGGAAGTGCATTCTTTATAAGGACCCCTGTATTTGCATACTATTTCTACGTCACTATTAGCTTCTGGCTTTGATTGGATGTGACCAGAAAATATGGAATGACATCTGTTACAAATCCCTTTTATTATGCAATAAATAGATGAATTGTGATAAATTCTTGCTCGTTTGAATATTATATTACACTTAAGCTGGCAAATTTTCCAAAATTTTGTATGTATCATTTCTGGCCAAACATTTGGTTTTAGAACAGTATAATTCTTAAACTTTTTATATCTCTCGGAAGATTTGTATTTTTTACTTACAGGTTCAATGCGTGTCCATTCTTCAGAATTAAGATGTAACTTGCATCGAATTTCCTCATCAGTTTGAATGAATGATTCGCATTCAGAAGTACCACTAACATCACTTTTGGAGTCAGAATCGCTGTCCGAAGAATTCTTGTCATTTTCGGCTTGACACTGAAGATCAAGTGATTTCCACAAATTGTACCGGTTCAGTTTAATTAATGTGTAACAGTATTTTACCGTAAGCACATGATTAAAAGCTTCACTTATTTTTTTCCAGATTCCATTTGACGGGGGTGATATTTTCCCATCTGTGTCTAAAATATCATCTTTGAATTTTTTAAATGTGTCAACAATACATTGTTGACTCAACGCAGAATTTCTAGGCATTATGATTTTTCAGTTCATAAAATATAATCCATATCAATAGCTATGCACGTTACACTACGTAATATTTACGTTCCTACTAGGTTCAAAATCAATTTAAACTATTCTGGCTGGTCATCCGATGCATCTTTTAACCCCTGAGAAAACGTTGATCCTTAAAAAAGATTTATTACCCTAGTTTTAAGTGGAAGATGCATATAAGACAGTCAAGCATTGGCTATTTGATCCCTCTGTGCCGTCCCCCTTATTCGCGGTGCAGATTCAGCCAGTGACATACGAGTTTAACAGCCCATCCTTTCACTATCGTATTATATTTCTCACACTCATACTGCTTACAGTATAAGTATACAAAGATTGACCAACTTTCATGCTTGTATTTACTATTCTGAATTATCCTTTACTTTGCAATTTTCATAACAACAACAATAAAATTAATAATTATAAACCAAGAGCAAATTTTATAGAAAGAAAAACAGTGATTCAAACTAATTTATACACATGTAAAAAAAAAAAAAAAATGAAAAAATAAAAATAGACTCATACAAAAATATTAGAAATACTTTACAGTTATCCTGATTAAAATAATTAAATTCCTATTTTTCTAAGTAATATGGTTTTGGATCGTCCGTCGCGCATAAATTTGATTTGATTTTTAATATGATTCATGATATTATTACGTAAGGTTTGAAAATATACAGTCGACAAAAAGCGCAGAAGCTTATACGCCAGATTATCACACACACACACACACACAAAAGGGAAACAGCCATTCAATTGGGAATTGTATTTTCTTCCAGTTTATCCTTAAAAGATAAGTTTAGAAGATCGTATTTATATAAAAATTGTATCAAACTCTGAAATTGCTAATAACACCCAATTTTAACATCAAATTTGGATTCTCCACCCCCACATCCCTTCTTTTTGTAAATTTGACTCTAGAATACCAAAGAATGAGTCATTCGCTGAAGTAGTTTAGGAATTATGGCGATTTAAAGATGTGAACTTTTAAAGTTAAATTCATTTTTAATAATGGAAAACAAAATACAGTATGGATAGCTTTTTTATGCAAAACTCGATAACTACTCAGCGAAATGAACTCCAATTCTGGTTTCGTTTATTTCAAACTTCCAGATATTGATTTCTGTTTAAAAAAAAAAAAAAAAAAAAAAAAAAAAAAAAAAAAAAAAAATGTATATATTAAATTTCACATATTTTTTTTAATAATTTAAAACTGTATTTATTTTGAAATTAATAGTCGAAAAGAAAATAGGATTTGTAGCATGTGAATTTTTTTAACTGAAAACAATTCCTACAATCTTTAAATAAGCAAAATTACGATTCATTAAAGAGCAGGACCAGCTGTGCCTAATTATGTTTCCTTGACCATGGGCTCCAAGGTGGTGTACAACATATGTACCAGTCAAGTTGTCAGCCTAACGCGGGACCCTCAATGTTAAATTCCCAAGTATGCTTGGGATTTCCGAAGGCCCGCCAAAAAAAAAAAAAAAAAAAAAAAGTGGGTTTTTTATTTTCCTGTCGTATGCGCTAATATTTATTGTAAATTAAGTTAAGAATTTATTTATTTATTTAATTTTGATTTAAAGCATACTTGTTACGCCTAATCATATGTGAGTTTTACACACTGTTTTTATTTTCTTTGAAAATGACTTAAGAAAAACAACATTAACTACTCTTTAATGTTGTTTTTAAACCGTTTCTGTTGATAATAACAAAATAAAGTGGAGTTTTGTAGTTCCACCTCCCCTTCCGCTCCCCCCCCCCCCTTAAAAAAAGTAGGTTTTCAATTTCTCTGTCGTACGCGCCCATATTTCTCTCTATTCTAAAAAAAAAAAAAGTAACTAACGCTATCACCGCCCCCCGTCGCCGTAAATGAATTTTTTGTGACTGTGAGCATTCTAGGCTAATATTAGGAAAACTATTGCATATAAAGATATGGAAATTGGTAGCTTTATAGAGAAAAAACACTCTGAAATAAACAATTTTTTAATCGAAGATTATTTTGAGAGTTATTTTAACCCTCTGTGCACAAGAAATATTTGCACTTGCCCGTTTTTTAACCTAACCGTTTTATACGAGCTGATTTTTAAATGTGTAATTGATTCAATCCTAAAAATAGCCATCAGCTGTTGCGACAGCGTTGGTTGAGGTCATGATAACCGAAAAATCCCACATTCAAACAAAAATGCATGACAACCCGATTAGAGAAGGCTTTCGCCGTTCGTGATAATTTCATCCAATCTTCCGTAACCGGGTAATATTTTTAAAACAGGGCACATTAGCATATTTTTAGAGGCTTTGAATTTTGAACCGGGGTTAGCAAGCGTAGCTAGCAGGGAGCAGAGGACCCAGTGTTGTAAGAAAAGTTAAGAATTTTTTTTCCCTTTACAGTATACTTTATTTAAATATTCTAAAGGGTAAGATAGTTAATTAGAACTTACTATAGCTACAACCATTGTATTTTTATCTTTCTTTCTATCTATATTTTATGACATTTCCGTGATATTTGAACTGTGTAAAATAGCCAGGGATTCTAATTGAGCACACTTTAATAATTTGGTTTTACTTTATCGAAAATAATAATAATTCTCTTACTTTACTATTTAATAGCATACTTTATATAAATATGTATACATGTATAATAAGGAATATAATGCAATATTTCAACTGAAACTGAATGCCAAAATATAAATTAGCAAATGGTGTAAAGTATAAATTCAAACAAATGTGTTTCACAATTCAGAATAAATTATTCAGAATACAGCAACATAAATATCTATACTTTGTGCACAATATACATACGTCAAAGCTTGTTCTAAAGATAAATATTTGAGGGGAAGTCTACAATCAGCTACCACATTCAATTAACATATGTAGCTAAAAAAGAATAGCTTTAAAAATTATATTTCACTCACCGTTTATGAAATTATTTATTTATTTGGAAAATTTTGAAAGTGAGATTTAACATCGAGAATCGTTAACTTTTCCCAAGTGTCAGATCAAATAATTATGTTTCCAACCAAAATTTCATTTAGTAAAACAAATTGAATAAATACCAGATTGAATAAATAACAAATAAAAGTTACTTTTGATTATCTAAAATTTCTGGCAAGAATATACTTTTTTAAATTAGTAGGTCAAACTTCCCTTAGGATGAAATAAAGTTCACTGAAGTGGACAAGCGTAGCCCTCTTTACAGAATTATGTTAAGTATATATTTATATATATATATATATATTTAATAATGTCTTCCTTTTCAGAACTTTTTTTTCCTGCAAGCATTTAGAATACATAATAAGTTTTTTTATATGTTGCAGGATGAGTTAGTATCATATTTCAAATACAAATTTCGAACAATACTAAAACATGGGATAAACTCCCCAGTCTCTCATATATGTGCATATTTCTTTATAAAAAGTAAAAGTGATAGTAAAGATATAACTGAGATGTAGACTACTTTCCAAATTTGTTTTAATTTTCTTTCACACGGTTCGAGTTTCATGTTGTTTTGAAATAGAATTTTTGGGTTCAAGTCCGAACTTATATGAACTTAACTTCCGAACAAGTATGAACTTAAGCTCATTGGAATGAAAAGTTTCTAAAAACTCAAAGTTTAAGGCGTACTATTAAGAATAATTCATTCATAAAGATTTGATCTTCAAAGATTATTTATTGAAGGATATTTTTATCCCTAATTTATTAAGACTATATATATATTTTAAAACGTACAAGTTTATTTTGTAGAGAGCACAGGTAAAAGTTGGACATTTCAAAATAGATTTCATTGATTTAAATTCATGCAAGGTTGTTGAGTTTCATTTATTATAATTAATAACCGACATAAATAGAATATTTGAATTTTGTTCTACTACTAGAAGTTTCTAAATTTAATGTTAGTATTATTATTGTTAGTAAAGTTCATATTAATTAATATTCATTTAACATTAACGTTAATTAATCCAGAGATGAATAGTTCTTATACGTTTAATACACTGGTTAGAAAATGTTAAAATAAGTTCTTGTTTAAAAGATGCTGTCAAGGTTTTCTTCCTCTCACATATTATTTTGACATTTAATCTGGATAGACTAGCTTCAAGGATCAAATGAAAAACTTCTCTCATTGACACCCGAATTTTTATATATTGCAGTCACAGATACAAAGTGCCCAACCCTCAGTCCCATAAATTCTTATACTTCCAAGTAGTATCATTTTCTCACCACCCCTCTCTTTTAACTCTTGTTACTTTGCTTTTACATAGAAGTGTACAGACACGCCTATTTCCGATCTGTTTGCTCATTAACTATTATTACCATCTTGACAAAACGGATAAGAATTTGTTTCACAACTATTTCCTCTAAAATGTTGTTGAAAGTTTCTCAGTTTATAATTAATTCACTGTTTGAAGTACTTTTTATTCTAATAATTTAAATGTCTATTCTTAAAAGTGATCAACACAGTGAACTTAGATATCTTTGTGAAGAATCAACATGAATTATTTTATTTGGTAGAATAATTATCACAGAAATTGTGTATATGGAAAAAAAATCTACGAATTCAGGTCTGACACCATACATCAACATAAGAAAAAAGTTGCATATCAGTTCAAAAACGGGAATGTGGAGAAATAGAGATTCAATTACTTTAATTTAGAATTTAATGAGCTTTCATTTTATAATTTTTATTTAGAACACACAAGTAGATTTACACATAAATTTAAAGTTTTTTTTTTTTTTTTTTTTTTTTTTTTTTTTTTTTTTTGTGAAATATATTCAATTCGAAAATATTTTGTTTTAATTCTTACACTTTTGGAAGAGATCTTAATAGTTAAAAAGAAACAATGATTTGTTTTGGATTCTCCGTAGCTTTTCTTGAAAAATCCTCTCCTTTTTCTTCATCCCCCCCCCCCCGCGCGCCCCCCAAAAAAGAAAAAAATATATATGTATTTTATTTTAGTAATGCATTAATTATTTTACTTAATAAGGTACTGAAAAAAATGTCTACTAACTAGTTAAAGTTTGTTTACTAAAAATTTCAATTACTGTTATATCCTAGTAATATTATATAAATACCCTATCTCAAATGACAATAAAAGCTCGCCAAGTGGACGTTTTAAGGCTTTTTAATTTCTCTAAGCGATTAACACGAATACATCCTGTATAAAAAGGTGGAAATTGATCGTTTTATACAGAATTTTTAAATCGAAGAATTATGTAAGTGCTATTCAATGTTGAAATCTGTCAATACAGTTCAGTTGGATAAGTTTTATATGTTCAAAAAGTGTAATTTAATCAAAAATAGCAATTTAATTAGCTTTTGGATGCAAATATGCTTGATTAGATTGTAAAGTTCAAACATTTTTTAAATCTTATTATTTTTTCGATTTTTTTTTCAAATTATTTTCTTTACAAATAACAAATATCTGTTTTTATTTACAGTTGCCGAGTTTTAAAAAAGCTCGTGCACATTTTCATAGCGTTAAATAATTACGAATTTTATTTCATGACACGCATTTATTTAGGATTTTCATAAGTGATTTTCTTTACGTGACCCTGAATTATAAAAATTCGTTATAACAAGAGAACGGAAGTGGCACAAACGAAACTTTTTGCGGCACAAACCAGCACAAACGAATACCGTACTGCAATTTAGAATTCATTGATGGGGCGAGGCCACTGAAATAGTCGCCCTGAGTAGAAATAGTGGAAAATTCGTTATATCGAGGGAACCAGAATGGCACAAACGAAACTTTTTGCGGCACTAACCGACGTTTACATGGGACGAAAGATTTACGTATTTCATTTCCTGACATGTAGTTATTTACGATTTCCGTAAGGGATTTTCTTTATTTGACCTTGAATTATAAAAATTCCTTATAACGAGAGAACGGAAGTGGCACAAACGAAACTTTTTGCGGCACAAACCAGCACAAACGTAGCACAAACGAATACCGTAATACAATTTAGATTTCGTTGATGGGGCGGGGCCAGTGAAATGGTCGTTCTCTATTGAAATAGTGGAAAATTCGTTATATCGAGGGAACCAGAATGGCACAAACGAAACTTTTTGCGGCACAAACCGACATTTACATGGGACTAAAGATTTACGTATTTCATTTCATGCCATGCCTTTTTTCATAGGCGATTTTCTATTTGTGCTCTTGGATGAAAAAAATTCGTTATAACGAGAGAACGGAAGTAGCACAAACGAAACTTTCTGCGGCACACACCAGCACAAACGTAGCACAAACGAATGCCGTAATGCAATTTAGATTTCGTTGATGGGGCGGGGCCACTGAAATGGTCGTTCTGTGTTGAAATAGTGGAAAATTCGTTATATCGAGGGAACCAGAATGGCACAAACGAAACGTTTTGCGGCACAAACCGACATTTACATGGGACTAAAGATTTACATATTTCATTTCGTGACATGTAGTTATTTACGATTTTTATAAGTGATTTTCTTTATTTGACCTTGAAATTGAAAAATTCGTTATAACGAGAGAACGGAAGTGGCACAAACGAAACTTTTTGCGGCACAAACCAGCACAAACGTAGCACAAACGAATGCCGTAATACAATTTAGATTTCGTTGATGGGGCGGGGCCACTGAAATGGTCGTTCTGTGTTGAAATAGTGGAAAATTCGTTATATCGAGGGAACCAGAATGGCACAAGCGAAACTTTTTGCGGCACAAACCGACATTTACATGGGACTAAAGATTTACATATTTCATTTCGTGACATGTAGTTATTTACGATTTTTATAAGTGATTTTCTTTATTTGACCTTGAAATTGAAAAATTCGTTATAACGAGAGAACGGAAGTGGCACAAACGAAACTTTTTGCGGCACAAACCAGCACAAACGTAGCACAAACGAATGCCGTAATACAATTTAGATTTCGTTGATGGGGCGGGGCCACTGAAATGGTCGTTCTGTGTTGAAATAGTGGAAAATTCGTTATATCGAGGGAACCAGAATGGCACAAACGAAACTTTTTGCGGCACAAACCGACATTTACATGGGACTAAAGATTTAAGTATTTCATATCGTGACATGTAATTATTTGCGATTTTTATAAGTGATTTTCTTTATTTGACCTTGAAATTGAAAAATTCGTTATAACGAGAGAACGGAAGTGGCACAAACGAAACTTTTTGCGGCACAAACCAGCACAAACGTAGCACAAACGAATGCCGTAATACAATTTAGATTTCGTTGATGGGGCGGGGCCACTGAAATGGTCGTTCTGTGTTGAAATAGTGGAAAATTCGTTATATCGAGGGAACCAGAATGGCACAAACGAAACTTTTTGCGGCACAAACCGACATTTACATGGGACTAAAGATTTACATATTTCATTTCGTGACATGTAGTTATTTACGATTTTTATAAGTGATTTTCTTTATTTGACCTTGAATTATAAAAATTCGTTATAACGAGAGAACGGAAGTGGCACAAACGAAACTTTTTGCGGCACAAACCAGCACAAACGTAGCACAAACAAATGCAGTAATAAAATTTTGGTTTCATTGATGGGGCGGGGCTGTCGTTTCACTGGCCCCGCCCCATTGTGTTCGTTATAACGAGAGAACGAAAGTGGCACAAACGAAAATTTTTGCGGCACAAACCAGCACAAACCTAGCACAAACGAATGCAGTAATAAAATTTTGATTTCATTGATGGGGCGGGGCTGTCGTTTCACTGGCCCCGCCCCATTGTGTTCGTTATAACGAGAGAACGGAAGTGGCACAAACGAAAATTTTTGCGGCACAAACCAGCACAAACGTAGCACAAACGAATGGTGCTGTTAAATTTTCAAAATGAGTATGGGGCGGGGCCAGTGAAATGCACGTTTGCCGAAACGTCAGTGAAGGCTTACTGTGCAGACATGGAATTTTTTCGTTTCAGTCTGTTAATCTGTCTGTTTGTCTGTTCCGCGATAACTGCCGCAAAAAGCATCCGATCGGCTTGAAATTAAGTGGGCATGTTTGTGAGGTACCCGGACTGAGCTGTATAGTTTATGGTTAAATTTGGTTCAGGCGTTCGGGAAATATGGAACATTTTATTTTGCTCCATAATGCTTTTCTATGGCAAGTCAGACGATTTTCAAATCTTTATTTGTTGAAAGAAATTGCTCATATGAAAAAGGAATTTAAAAGGTAAATTTTGGATGCTGAAATTTTTAAATAAGAATATTAAATTATTCCTATGAGTTAGTAATTTTGTCAAGATATTTGTCAGAGTACTTAAATTAGGTGTATAACTTATGATGGAATTTTATACATGTGTTCGAATAATATAAAACATTTTATTTTATGAATTTACTTATTTTAAAAGTACATATTTCATTTTTTTTCTTTTAACCGTTGCGTAGCAACTGCATCTCATCTAAAAATATCATAAATGTGAAAGTGTGTATGGTTTTTTGTAGTCAAATCAAAGTCAAAAGGAATGAATTAATGGATGCTTTTGTATAGATGTTTGCATATAGATGGATTTTAACCCAGAAATGAAAATAGTATTTATAAACTATATAGAAAAATATTTTTATTTATTTATTCAACTATTTTCCTTATAAATGAAAAAGTTCGTTATTTTCATACAGAATAAACTGACATTATTCTCTTAAATTTTATAAACTTTATTGTCCCCCCCATCCAAAAAAAAAAAAAAAAGGAATTAATTTTAATTTGTAAGATTTTCACGTAAAAAAAAAATGGAATAAACAAATAAAAAAATTTAAAAAAGATAAATAGGACAGGAATGAATACGTACAAATATTTCACACCAAATACCCCCTAAAATAATTTTAGTAGTAGCATTCTACCAGCATTTCGAAGAAAGATTCCTCGATTTACACGATTTTGTTTGGCCTTCCTTTTTTCATTGGTTGCGATTTAATTTTCGCAATTGTGTATATTAATTGGCACAAAGTTTTACATTTTATGCCTGAGTTATTTGTAAGGCCATACAGATAAGAAATTCCGTATTGTCTCCTATAAAATGTGATAAAGTGTTGGTTAATTATATATGTTTTTATTAAGAGGAGCCGAACTGGCAAGCCCCCGGCGTTCTGGATACCAGTATTTTAATACAGAAAATGTTACTTTATTTAATTGGAACATTTGCGCGATTTAAAAGAACAACATTTTCCCTAAGATAATAGTGATGGGTAAAAAGCCTGAGACTTGGCATGCCTAGTGTGGAGTGAAATGTTTTACTTAATGCATTTATCTCTATTTTAATGCTACATGAACGACATCACGTGTAACAGCTTGTAGAGTATAAAATAAATTATTAAAATAAACAATTAAATTTAAAAAATTAAAAAACCCGACTGCGTAAAAAGCGAACTAATTAATCATTTCTCATAAATATGTAACTATTTTTTTTCAATTCCTACTATTAGCTCACACTCTCGCTATATATATCTTGTTCAAATTTTTAATCGTTAATAAAATACTTATTATTCATCCAATCAAGTTCAAATATTTTTTTTTAACTTGTAGTGGATGACACTTGATGTTAATCCAGTTTTTTTCAAATACTAATTCATTATTTAAATTTAATTAATTAATTTTCAATAATCGAGAGAGCCCTCTTCTTGATCAAGGTATTTTCAGACCGAGAGAACCCTCTTCTTGATCAAGGTATTTTCAGACAGAGAGAACCCTCTTCTTGATCAAGGCATTTTAAGCACAACTTGAGAGGAAAGAAGAATGGGAGAAAAAAAATCCTGTTATTGACCTAAGTGGGAGTTGACTTTTTTTTATATTACTTGTTTATATTACTTACATATTGTTTTTATTTACTTGTATTGATGGCTTTTAAGTTGCGTTTAATTGTTAGTTCCTATCTATAAATACTGTTTTGATGAGGTCTATAGATGTCTATGATGGTTAGAGTTGCAGTAAAGCTAGAGATCCTACCTACACAACTTCCAGGTTGTATAATATTTTAACGGAGCTTCTGACTGTAAAATAGTCAATGAAACATCGTCTTCATTTTGAAAGACCTATCCAATGATATGCCACTCAATAGGGTGCGTACATTTTTTTTTCGTCTCTACCGCCATTTTGTATTTTACGGCCACCATTTTGAATTTATAAAAATAAAACCTAGCCTATAATCCTCGGGCCGTTAAGACGAATTGATAGAGAACTCATTCATTAAAATCCATCCAGCCGTTGGGATGTTTCGAGGGTATAAAGAAATCCACATACACAGATACGCATGAAACACATAACCCTTCTTTTCAGTCGGGTAATAACCCCTATTACGAAAAATGAAGCAGAAAGTCCGGATAAGGGAAATAAAAGGTTAGTTAACCTTTCGTAATTTGATCTGAAACATATGTTTGCGTCAAATATTAACGGTATTTGTAACATCACGATTTTAAATTAAATGCGGATACTATTAAAAGGCTATCACAAAAAATACTTTACGGTGCCAAATCACGTTTATCTATATAGTTAATTGGAAGTGGACACGATGATGAATTATTAACCGTTAGGTTTAGAAGTCCCCCTATTTTGGGGTGATTTTAGTAAGTTAATACTATCGAGTACATTTTTAGATATTTAGATTAGATCTTAGACATAAATGTTGCAGGACGACAATCAAAAGTATTTTTTGGTAACAAAAATTATAAAGGTATTAGATTTCTAAATTAGATGTCTCAGTTTACATTTCCAAAATTTCCTTATCTATTAGATACAGTTTTTTGTGGTTTGCAGGCAAGTAAATACTGTTGTATGGATATTAGGATAACGTAAAATGCTTGTCTAAACTGTTGCTTATCCTTAAAAATCGCAGTGGAAAAAGAAATCTAAGATATACGATAATCATTAACACAATCAATAGAAAATTACAAATGTAAAAAAAATTACACTACGCCCCCCTCCCCCGCCCCTGAAGAAATCTACTTTATTATCTAAAAATTAACAGATTAAGTAACTCGTGAGAATTTCAGAACATCATTGCATAACGACGTGTTTAATTTAACTCTTCTAAGGTCTGAAACCTGCGAAATATTGCTTACTTTTATGAATGTTTATGTAATTTAAAAACTTTTAATTGCGTTTTTGTAGAAAGATTAATGTTACGCAAAGTGTGCTAACTACAATGAATTGCAGAGACGTTGAGGCTCCTGATCTGCAGATTTACTAGTAATATTCTTCGTCATTTTCATTAATCAAATGTAATGAGGTAAGGAAACGCCGCGAAGAATTCATCGACCCACTATGTATTTTTTAATTTCGTGAATATATAAGCAAAGTTTGATTAATAAAATGAACTTTTATTAAATTATAAAATACAAAATAAATATATTATTCGTCACAGAAAAGTTTAACAGGAAACATTTATATATAATAAAGTCATGCTCACCATTTATATCATCATCAAAATCTCTTCTCGTCATCATAATTCAAATACAGTCCCTGCCGCTCCTTGCGAGTGTGAGGGATTGTATATATGTAACACAATACAGCGTTCTCAGATCTAGGGGAAAATCCCTAGGTCTTCCCTAGATCTAGGGAAATTCAAGCCTATTTAGGGATTTAGGGAATTCCTTCTGAATTCTAGGGATTTTTTAGAAGACGGGCAGCATTTTTTTTTTTTTTTTTTTTTTTTTTTAAATCTAGGGACAAAAAGGATTTTTGTTAGACTTCTGTGTTTTTCTGGCAATGAACATGAGAAAGTGGCAGCTGATTTGACGTGTTTGATGAATGAACATGGAAGAGGAAGTAAAGGGGTGGGGAGAAATTGTCTTCAAGCAATTATTTGGTTTCGATGCGTGTTTTTCGCCAAATAGTTTAACACGGTGACTGACACTGAAGCTGAAAAATTTACAATGTTTTAAGTAATTTTTAAGAAAGTATAATTTTGTAATAAATAAAAGGTAAGTAAATTTTAAATAAATTTTCAGTAATTACATAAAACAATATAAATATATTTAGCTTCATATCATATTTTAGATCGTCAGTCATCGGTCAATGACGCGTTCTAAACGGAAAGTTCAGTGTCAGTCACAGGTGACCGACGTGGTGCTTAACGTGTTAATAATAGCCATAGAGCGATTCCTCTCCTTCTGTTTCTCTCAGGGAGCCAGTTTATGCGTTTTATCAGCCTACGTGCTTCAGAGTGTGTTTCTTAAGTGCAAATTATTAAATTAATGTATAAAAATTAATAAGTTATACATTTTTTAAGGGAAAAAAGCGAAAAAAAAATTAAAGAAAAGAAAAAGAAAAATTTAGTGAATATTAAAATAAAATGAGCTTAAAAATATCAAAATTCTGATTATAAAAAAAGTTCCATGTAAATTTGTGAAATATTTTTATTACGCATTTAATCTGGGAAAAGGATGAGATATATAGTGGGGGAAATTTGTAAAAAATGAATCACAACATTTTTACAAGCTAGATACAACATACTTTTAGAATTTTTTTAACAACATTTTCTCATTCGACATTAGAAATGAAATAAATCTTTTAGAAAAATAAACAAAAATGGTTTTATCTGGTATCTGCAATGAGCATTGATAAAAGAAAAATACAATCTAAATATTCCGCACAATCATACAAAAAATGTTAGCGTGCAGTCGTGGATAAAAAATAAATAAACACCGCCGACTGACTCCTCCACAAATTACCGTAGAAGAACGTTACAGGTACCAAACGATTGAAATAAAGTGTAATTTTGAATTATGTATATAAAATTTGCTTAGGGGGCCCATCTACATATTAAAACTAGCCCAAACTTTATTTTTTTCAATGGTAATACCCAATTTTAACACGATATTTCAAATCTTCGGTTCAAACTATGCTTAGACACCAAATTTCAAGTCACTTGAATGATAAGTTTTTGAATTATAAACATTCAAAATTTAGTACTTCTAATGTTAAATTACACTTTCATAGTTTCATTAATATCTCCTGAAATTATACTCCTAATGTGCTAATTTTTTGTGTAGCAATAATAATAAAATACCCAAACATAAATACGTTGAATTTGCAATTTTTATAATTTTATGATATGAATTATGAATTATGAAATTAATATTCGAAAAAATTATGAATTGCAACCTACATTTTTTTTTTTTTTTTTTTTTTTTTTTTTGATGGATTTAGATTTATTAAGGCCTGCTTTATGGAAATCCAAAATTTTACATTTTTCTTCCAAGTAGTTTTAAAATTATGCTTAAAAACGGCAAAATGATGGATTAAGGGGTCGTCTATGAAAGAAGTGAGTAGATATTTTGAAATTCCTTGTGCTATCCTGTAATCTAGCAGTCTTCAATGACTGCTTGAGTGACGCTGAAGGTGCCTTGATGAAGAAGAGGTCTCCCTAGGTCAACAATGGAGTACCGAACTTGAATTTGGATGCAGCCCCTAAAATACACTCGTTTTAAAATAATGAATCTCTCGGAAACTTATCGTCAGAATTGCATAAAAAATTTGTTTTTAGGCTAATTGAAGGGTGTAGAGTTCATTTATGCTGTCAGAATTGAATACTGCTATTGAAAAAAAAAAGTTATGGTTCGTTTTAATATGTTGATGGCTCCCTAAGCAAATTTTATATACATCATTTAAAGTAGACTTTATTACTAATCGTGTGGTACCAGTAACTTTCTTCTACGATAATTTTTTTGCAGAGTTAATAGGTATTTACTTTTTTTTCCACGACTGTACATACTTTTTTCTGAAAAATAAAAATAGAAAAGTCGAAAATTGAACGTCAAACATGGCAAATGAGGTGCGTTCGTACTCAAACTTGTTTTATAAATATTCAGATCTTGTACAGTAGCTATTGCACTCTTATGCAAATATGCCCGAATACAAAATTTATTACGATTATATATATATATTAAATTCAGTAATACGGAAATAATAGGACTCCATCTTAAATAGGATGTCATCACCATGGCAACCTAGAATCATTACCTATCATGGGATATCAGTGAATTAGCTACGCATGATAGGATTTAATAGAATAAAGAAAACTTTTATTTATATCTCTTTAAGTTTTCATTCGATTTTCATAAAATTTGAAATGACTCGACAAAATTCTGCAACGATTATATATATTAAATTTCCAAACATACGGTTAGGTAGCTTTTGCGCTGTTATATTCGGACAGACAGACAGGCGGACTGACCAGACGACGACTATAGGTGCTACCTATTTATATAATTACGAACGCACTTAAAAAAAGATGCACATACAGCGTATTTCAAACGAGATGGGCAAAATTTAAAACGGTGGTAGAGCACGGCCTACAATCAAGAATTTCTGTATAGGTCGCAATCAATGCATTCAATCAGCAGTATAAAGTACAGACTTCAAACAGAACCCGAATAATTATTCAGAAGTTTAAGAATAATGAAGATATTTTAAATAAATGATAAAAAGATTTATCTTGCATTATGCTAAATACTATATCATGAGAGATGCTGAAAGAATACAGTAATTCGGTCAGTGACACTGTGTGTAGTGTGCACCAGTTCTCGCGATATCGTTATTTTAGATACAAATCGAGATAAGGCCAGTGACAGCTTCTCTAAAATAGCTTTGATTATTGTTAAAATTAGAAAAGGGAATTCTTGTTTGGCCTGAAGTGAAACACGTTGTATTTTTAAATAAACAAAATGCGACCTTGTTTGCAATGGCTTTATATAAAAATGGCTTGCTGCAGTGTGCTCTTCAATCTGTTAAAGTTTTTCTCATCATTTTTCAAACAATAATATAATATTATGCTACTTTAATGCTGCATTTAATGTTTTGCATCACTGGTACAGTGAACTTTTTTTAACAGTAGAAGGACGGTGAGGAGTCATTTTGACCCGAACCAGAAATTTTTTTATAAAATAAGTTCAAAAGACACAAAGAGAAAGAAGTTAAATAAAAAGGTTAAACAGTTTTAAATAAAAATTCTGCAGTAAAATATTTTTTATAAAACTTGAGTAAAATTTCCCTTCATTTCAGTGTTAAATGAATCATGCTCTACATAGTCGTGCTGAATCTAGTATACGAAACTATAGTACAGGGTGTGTATAAAAGAGTGCCCCAGAATAAATGATATATTATAACAATTTAATTTAGACTTTTTAGAACAAATCCTGCATCAAATTGAAGGTAAATTGACCTCGTTTTTCTTACAAATGTTCAATAGGTGCACCTTTAGTTATACGGCACACATCCAACCTACTAAAGTCCCATTCTTCTTACCACTTCAGTTAAAAAGTCTGAAGTCATGGAAGCAATAGGGGAGACCGGGGCTAGTAGGTGCAGTTTTTAGTTATCGGTTTTTATAAATTTTTTAAGTTTTTTAAAAAACTTTAAGTGCACTTTTAAAGAACAGACATTTGGCTATAAATACCCAGAGTTTTGAGTTTGTAGCTCTTGTAGTTTATGTTTAACGAAAGCCTAAAGTAAAAGGAAAATTGTGCGCCAACCTACCCCGTCACAGGACAAGTTGCTTATACCTATGGGGTAAGTTGGCACACGCTTTATAAAAATTTAAATGAAACTCAAATAAGGCACGCAGTTAAGAGAAATCAATTTCATTATTACCAGCAAGTTTAAACAATGGCGTTATCGCCGTACAATGTAAATTCTAAATTATACAGACATAAAGTAATGAATAAAACATTAACACTGAGTAACTTCTATCTTACTCGATATCATCAGCAGAGTTACAGTTGTCACAAATAAAAAATCGAGTGTCTCCTTTTGGGCAAGCTCCATGTGCCCAAAATCTTGCATTACAACCACTTTTCACTGTGTTTGTTGTACTTCAACCTACCAGCACACACCAGACGCAGAGCCAACTTACCCCGTGTTCAATGCTCCTACTAGCCCCATAATAAATTTCTTAACAAAAGGGCGATGTAACCTTCTAAACATAAATAATCCAAGTAAATCACATGTGGGGTAGATACAGTGAATCATACACGAAGAAAAACTGCACAAGTTAAACCGCAATTATTAAGATAAGTATTAGAAATTAGAAAAAGAATGAAGCAACAAAAAATTACTTATGAGTGCAAAAAACAGAAAAATCGTAATAAATGTCCACTGCACGTAGGTTACGCTACAAAACTACAACGAGGATTGTAAAAAGAAAGAAGAAAGGTACTCTGTGACTGCTTGCGCAATCTATCCACAAACAGGCGATTTATGAGGACTGCGCCTACTTACCCCTGTAGCCAACTAGCACCGGTCTCCCTTACCCTCTTCAATTCTGCGTCTCAACTCTGAAAAAAATCATTACATAGCGGCGGAACGAATACACGATCTTTTAGAAAGCCCCATAGTAAAAAAATCGCATGGCTGTAACGGCTTTTAAATCTTCAGCCCAGCATTAACGCTTTATGCCCAGGCGCCGCCATTTTGCGTATCTGGCACTGCAAACGACTCAATAACAAAGCAATACTCGCGCATGTGCTAATCTAAAACTGTTGGAGTTAGTGTTTATTTGTGACCTTGAACCAACACACTACAACGCTTACAGTTGATACTATTAAAATTTATAACTGAGACAATCTTTTATGGACATCCTGTATTATAAATGTTTTCATTTAAAAGACTGGTTCGATTAACCGGTGGTTTATATAAGAGCAGTCCCTGGACTAACTAACAAGAACTCACACCACCCACCTTAGATCCAAATTCTGGCTGCGTCACTGTCTTTATGAATCTAGTATATTTTAATTACCATAATTTCGGGTTTATAACCTGAGATCAAACAATTCAGTTTGGACCCAGAAATTTTATTCAGTATTTGAAGACCAATATTTACCGTGACCTAAAAAGTTACATTTTACTTTTATAAATTTCTGGGTCGAAACACGATTGTTTGATCCGCGGGCTATACACCGGAAATTATGGTACATAGAGCCAAAAAAAACAGCTGTTCAGTCGTAATTACACGGATGGAATTATGTGGATAATTGCAGCGGTGGAAAATTGGCGCAGAGGAGGAGCCTATTGACATCACTAAATTTTAGTAGTATTTTTCGGCTTATCTAATGACAGAATTTCTGAGTTTTTATTAAAGGGAATAATACTATAAAATATTAGTGGTGTTAATAGGCTCCTCCTCTGCGCCAATTTTCCACCATTGTAATTGAATAAACAAAAGATGCCCTAAATTGAGATAATGCACATTTTTAAATATGTAATATAAAATTTATTATAGTTAGAAAGTTTGTTTTATTATTATTCTATTATTATTATTAGCCCCCGGTACGGTATGCTATTTCTTTCTCCCAGCTTATTTTGTTTCGTCTTCAAAAAATAACGTTAACTTAGAAGCCAGCCGTAAAACGAAGCAGTACGATTCAATACTCTATAGCAATTTTTTGAACTGCTAAGCATCGCACATTTTCAATTTTTATACCGTCGTATTGGAAAAAAAAGTACTTTTAAATGCAATTTGTTTGAAAATTGCATCTCCATTTATTTTTGAAATATTAATTTTTTTGTAGTTTTTGGAACCATTTGCTTAATATTGGCAACGGAAGTACTCCATTTCTGTAGAAATTAAAGGAATATTAGTTGTAAAATAGTAATTATATATTTTTGTTGCCATTTTTTCATAACAATCGAAAGAAAATGTAATTAAAATACGTGCTATTTTAAAAAAATACAAACGAATGATTTCTGTTAAAACATGGATCTATTATAAACTATATTTAATTTTAAGTATATCTATATTATTGTTACAAGCAAAAGAAGGCCTGTAAATCATGAAATAGCCTTTTTTTTTTTTTTTGTCGCGTTTCTTTAACGACGGCATCTTTTAGCTACATTTGTGTATTATTTCGCGATAGTGACGTCCTATGCATACTTTACTGTAGACGTTTAAGGGTGGGTCGTCAATGTGGAATACTTAAGCGGATGCGAATGACGCCATTTTACATAAAATAAAAGCGTGTGCTGTAAGTCTTAAAATTGAAATATGTTTTGTACTAGTATTATGTACATATATATATATATATATATTTTTATGGGGGGCGACACTAAATTCTGAAAAAGTAAAATTCCTGTTTTCTAGTTATTATTATTATTTGGTAAGGATGATTTTTTTTTCTTTAACTATTATGAATTTAACTTAAATATTCCAAAATGTATACAGGGATATAATTATTTTTATTTTGTAACTTTTTGGATTTTTCATTAACTATAAGTTTAAAGCTGTTTGATGAAAATGTTTCTCTTATGATTGAAAGTTATTTTTTAAAATACATGTAAAATATGAAAATATTTTTCTTTAGCGCTTTTGAAAGACAAAGAGAGAGCGAAAAAGAAATAAGAAAGTAACAACACTTCCAAAAGTTCAAAATAAACCACAAGGATTACATTGGAAAGTTTGTGTATAAGGTCACTAATAACTTTATAGGAAGATTCATATATATTCAACGCACACCGTTAAAATTAAATAGAGGTATAGTTAATTCTTATAACACATGTTTACAAACTGTTATAAATAAGCAGGATTAATATTCAAGACGGGTGACAACTAGTACCGCTCTGCTAGTTTGTCCCCGTTAAGTTTTAAGAAAGAAGTCTCTAAGAAGAGTTCGCCCATTTCAAATCACCTTGATGGTGTCCTCGTCGATTTAAATTTTCTTAATCTTTTAACATGGTTTTCTTCATAGTTTTCTGAGTTTAAAAGACACGAATAAATTTTTTTTCGGTCATATAGTTTATAGGCGGTAGTCATTTTTAACAAGCTAAACAACCATTTTTTGGGAAAAACGTGTTTTACGAAAAATGCTGTAACTTCTTTATTTTTATACCTATCAAGATGAATGAAAAACCAAAATGTTCAACATAAAATTGTCTATAAAATTGTTATAAAATTTTCATTTGATTTAAGGCTGTATGTCAAAAACATGTTTAAAAACCGGAGAAATAAAAGGTCAAACACCACATTTCGCTGCCATTATTTATTATGACGGAAATTAGACCCAACTTAGATATTTTTTTCTGACACAGGTCTCTTATAGGGCAACTTCTTTTTACAAAGTTCAATCCCGAAAACCTTTATCTTTATCTTTTTTTTTTCTTTTTTTGCACGGCTTATCAAAAACTGCATTAAGTCTGATTTTGGCAATTTTTGCTAATAAATATCTCAAAAGGGACCGGATAAAAAAATTCTGAAAATTTAGGATAATAAACATCTTTGTAATGAAAAATTAAATTGTGAATTTTGTGATTTAGACTTTTAGCTAGTTTTTGAATAACAGTTCATTAAAAATGCACCAAAAACTCCGCCCCCTTTCTTTTTTCTTTCCTTCCAGATAGATAGCATTACAGGTACTTTCTACTTAGGTACCTTCAAAATGATGATAAAGAAAATTTTTACGCAGTAATATCATGTGCGTATCGGTAATATTACATTAAAGTTTTGAAGAGTTTTAAAATTTCATCTTCGATGTACAGTCGTGGGAAAAAAAGTAAACACCCCTTACTAACTTCGCAACAAATTATCGTAGACGCTACAGGTGCCAAACGATTGGAAATAAAATGAACTTTTAAATGATGTATTTAAAGTTTGCTTAGGGGCCATCTACATATAAAACGAACCCAAACTTTGTTCAATACTTTGATACAATACCAAACCCAAAGTAACCCAAGTTTGGTAGAATAAATAAATTCTACACCCTTCAATTTGCCTGAATCCACATTTTCGAAAAATTCGTATGATTAGTTTCAAAGAAATTAATTATTTTAAAATTAAACTATTTTAGGGGCTGTATCCAAATTGAAGTTCGGTACTCGAGTGCTGATATGCTATAGAATAACAATATCAATTCTATTAATATATTATTTCTTGCCAATATGACCATTTGACTCGTTTAATATGTTTTGACTATTTCCAGCATTATCATTATATTTCAATAAAATTAGTAAAAAATATTTTTTTTTTTTAATTATGCTTTTCCGCTCATCATATACGGCCCATTTAACCATCATTTTGACGTTTTTAATGATAATTCGAAAACTACTTGAAAGAAAAATTTGAAATTGAGAATTCGCATAAAGCAGGACATAATAAATATAAATCTATATAAAAAAAATTGTAGGTTGCAATTCATATTTTTTTCGAATATTAATTTCATAATTCATATTATAAATTTTTTAAGGGGTCAGGTAACCTTTGAAGCGTCCAAAAACTGAATTTTTTTAAAATAGCTTATAATTAAATATGATTCTTTGGGAACATTTAAAATCAAACCCCATACAAAAATTCGCTTTAGAAGAGAAGTTATGTCTAAAACACTTTGAGCTTTTGCTATATAATCAACGGGTTTTTCAATCTTTAAAGCCAATTTTCTCAAAACAGCGATTTTGATCATTGCGCGCACGATTTCTGAAAAACGGTTGCCTAGAATTTCACACAATTTTTGGTGGATGTATTAAACGTACAGAAGCACAAAATGACCTATTATTATGTTTCTCAAATAAGAAGTTTAGAATTCACGGCTACTTTTGTATAAAAAAATCTCGATATTTCGAATTTCTCTAAAAAAAATTTTTTTCTCGAGATCTACAAGTTTTATTTTTTTCATTGTAGGTCATTTTGAAAACACTTTATATCTGTACTCATTAAAAAAATCTAGGCTTGTCTCAGCCATTGAAATGGGAAAAATCATGCGCGCAATGCATGCAAGAATAATTCTTTCGTAAAAATATTATTATCTTTAAAAATAAATAAAATAAAACTATATATGTGTATAGCTTTTCTAACAACTTTGATTGATAAAATAAATCGTTCCTAACATGTGTTTTCAATTTTATAATTAAAAGTTAATTAGTTAAAGAATGACTGCAATTCATACAGAGGTCACTTTTCCATGTACTTTATTGGTTCAAAGGTTACCTGACCCCTATATACAAATTGAATGTATTAATGTTTTTGTTTTTTAGTGTTATAACTACACACAAAATTATCACATTAGGATTATAATTTCAGAAGATATTAATAGAAATATGAAAATGTAATTTAACGTTAGCAGCTCTAAATTTTGAATGTTTATAATTCAAAAGACTAGAAATTTCGTATCTAGGCATAGTTTGAACCGAAGATTTAAAATATATTGTCAAAATTGGGTGTTTACATTGATAAAAAACAAAGTTTAGTCTGGTTTTGATCGGTAGATGGCCCCTAAGCAAATTTTATGTACATCATTTAAAAGTATATTTTATTTCCAATCGATTGGTACCAGTAACTTTCTTCTATTATAATTAATTGCAGAGTTTGTAGGGGGTGTTTACTTTTTTCCCACGATTGTACTTATACATATGATCGTATAAAGAAAATGACTGAACTCGAGAATGGGGATTACAGTAGAGCGCCGATTATCCGAACAAATCGGGACCGACCCTAGTACGGATAAGCAAAAGCTCGGGTAAATGGACAGACAATTTAAGTGATGTTCCTGACTATACCTTCACACTTTATCCAGGCTTAGGACTGTGTTTAAAAAATGTTTATTATTATTATTATTATTATTATTTAAAATTTTCTTTTTCTCTTTTTATCATTTTCTGAACTCCAGAGAATATATTTTTAAGCAGAAAAGCTTTCGATTGCTGCTTGCTTCAAAGAAGACGTTCTTTCCAATGCTGCCATATCTCGAATTCTTCTCAAGTTGAATAAGATCAGAGTTCTTCTGCCGTTCTAGCCATTTCATAGCTGTTTCCAAACATTCAAAGGCTTCGTTATGTGATGGACCTGGGCCATTTTCAGAGCATTCGTTTTCCTTTCTTCAATTTCATTTTCATCTTAAATCTCACCCACAATCTCATCAGCATTAAAAAAAAAAAAAAAAAAAAAAAAAAAAAAAAAAAAGAGAGAGAGAAATAGGTATTCAAATAAATAGAAGTTCGGTTAACAAAATTTTTTTGAGAGAAATAGGCTGTTCGGATAATTGGAAGTTCGGTTAATTGGAGTTTCGATAATTGGCGCTCTACTGTAGTTTGTAATCCGGTCTTTGAAATTTCGCTGTTCGTCTAATCCAGGGATGGCGAATCTTTTCACATCCACGTGCCAAATTTTTCCAAAAATATGTTTTACGTGGTTATGCCGTGCCACAAAAAAATAAATAAATAAATAAATAAATAAATAAAATAAAATAAAAAATAAAAAGCAGTTTAACAAATTACAACGACCATTTGGAAAATGCTTTTTCGAAGACTAAAATTTAAGACATAAAAAATCGCACCGAGTGGATCCTACATTACGTACGCCATGAATTAAACATTAATAGTGTTATTATTACGTCTTATCCACCTGAAATTTACGAATTATCCAAGCATTCATTGGCTGTTCGGGAAAAGGCTTTTCCATCCTCAGATTTCCAAGAAATCTGACGACACATTTTAAATGAAATTTCATTTTTAAACTTCTAAACATCCGACAATATTACTTTTTACACCGTCGTATAGAGAGAAAAATGTACTTTTAAATGCAATTTGTTTGAAAGCTGTATCTCAATTTGTTTCTGAGTTATTATTATTTTTTTGTAGTTTTTATTACTTTTTTGTCATAGTGGCAACAGAAAGTATCCATCGTTGTTGAATGTAAAGGGAAATATAAATTACTGTATAGACCAATCAGAACACGAATAAAATGCAGATTAAACCAATAAAAACCTTCAGATATGCTTTTGATTTCCTACCCTGACAGAGAACAATAACCATTTTTCCAAATGGTTAATAATAATAATGGATCAAATAATAATGATTCAAAATTACTTAAATTTTGTTTTTAGTATTAAAAAATATGTGTAACATTTGAAGTAATACTTTAGAAATTTATTTTTAAAGTATTACTTCTGTCGTCTCATCTTAGATGTCAAATAATTTTATATCAGCTTCGTTTGTTAGTTATTTTTAAGAGAATGCAAGTTGAATTGGACTCATTTGACAAGATGTTTTTATTTGAATGTATTCATTTCCGAAAAAAATGTGTCGAAAAAAAAAAAAATTGTCAAAATGGCAAGCGGCAGAATCTAGAGCTTCTAGTATCTCGAATTGAATTCCATGTTATTACTATAATTTTACCATCGTCATTGTTGCTTATTATGCCTTTTAATCTTTGTTTTGCGATAATCTCCTAATTCTCCCTTATTCTTAAAATTTTGTGAGCCAATATTGAGTTAGATTGGGATACATTAAGTAATATTTTAGTTTCTTCAATCTGTTTGAGAATGACAACCAACCGAACAAACCGAATTCAGATAAACAGAGACAGCATCAAGATTAATTATAGCATTTTGTGAAATTCTACTATATTTGGATGTAAAATCTGAATCTGCGCCGTGCCAAAAATAATCTGCAGCGTGCCACTTATGGCACGCGTGCCATAGGTTCGCCATCCCTGGTCTAGTCCTTATAGGCCCAGCGATTAGGGGATGTCAGATACTAATCGATACTAATTCAATACCAATCGATAACATTTGAACTGAAATACCAATATTGATAAAATATTAGGTTTAGTTTGGAAATATTTTTAGTGAAACGTGAATGCTGCATAAAGGTTGCTGTACATTGTAATAATCTCTAACAAATCGTCAATATTGTAAAAATACTTACTCTATGTTGGAAATATTAACAGTCAAATCGCAAAATATTTTTTGAAAGCACTGCACAAATATGTACAATCTGTCAATTGAAACATTTGACTCAAAGTAGGTTTTATTTTTATAAGTTTTATTTTATCGCATAGAAACAAATAAAATATGTAAGTTTTATTAACTTAAGAGAAAATTTTGCACATTAGGAAAAAAAAATGAATGTAACGGATAATGAAGTCAAAGGCATTTAATCATATGTTTTAATGTTGACTTCAGCCATACCTTTTCACACTTTTACATGTATACCATTATTAGAATTAGAATACTATCATTACTACATGGAGATAATAACAAAACTAATGGTTAAGGCAAAATAATACTAAATGAAAAGACGTGTTCTCTTAACCGCTTGAGGGGAGGTGGAATATATTATATCCCACCTAATTTTAATCAAAATTTGCACTAGAAACATGTTATTACACATTTATTTTATAACTTTGATGGGAAGAAGTTGTAAAATAGCTTTTCCTTATTTGAATTTTTTTTGTTCATTCCGGTGCGAAATCAACATTACGGAAACACAATTATTTGTCCCTGAAAGGGTTAATGGGACACTTCACCCCGAACGTGTCAAATAGCAATTTCATGATTCCATGAATAGCGATCGGCTTAATATCACAAGTAATTCAGAAATATTCAATATTTAACACCAGAAAAATAAACTGAGAAATACATGTGTCCAATCCGAACCGATTAATTACTCTTTTAGGAGTTTTGCTACAGTTTAACTTTATCCCAATGGCTCATTAAAACATAAGACACTGCAATTCAGTGTTGCCAGATGGGCTACTTTTTTAAAAATCAGATTCTTTATTTGCACCACTTTTTTGAAATGGTAAAATGCGCCTTATTTAATGGCATATTAATTAAAGCGAAAACAAAGGAAATTTTATCGCTTCAAAAAAGTGGTGCCAATCAAGAAATCTGAATTTAAAAAAAGTAGCCAACTGGCAACACTGCTGCAATTTCCTAGTCTAGGTGTTAAGCTGTCATCAGCTAGGAAACCCCTTAATGCTGCTCACCTGTTCAGCATTGTGAAATACGCACGCTGCACTTAGTTTTAGCAGAAAACACTTCAGAAAGTATTTTAGAGTAGTGTACTTGAAAAAAAAAAATTGTTTTCTCGTTTACTCTCAATTAATGTACTTAATTTTTTTTTTAAAAAAAGATCACGACTCACTGCAGTATTTATTCAATATAAATTAGGATATTGAACAAAAAAATAAAATTTAAGAAAACGTTGCGCGCACCATCAAACCTAGCATAAAACTGACAAAGCTGACTGATTCGCAGTAGAGCAAAGAATTTGGCGACAGACTGTAGCCTCTTTGTTAAATACCGCTTCTCTTTTCGACCTTCACCAGAGCATATGTGTGATTGTCGACATTCTCCGGTGATAGTCCGAATGTACAAGTATATAATCAAATATTCGATCTTTCACCGACGTTTTTGGTATATGTTGACATTCACCGGTGAAAGTCGACATTCTCCAATTTCGATCTTTCACAGTAACATATACATATATATATGTATGTTATATATGTATATATAACACTGGCGCCCGGCTAACCGAAAAGTACCCGACATTTATATGATTATAAACATAATACTGATTCGGCTTCATTTACACTCATTTACACTTGGCTTCAGTTACAGTGTTTCTCAAACTTTCTAGACCCCCTTTCCATTTCTCCAAGAGGTGTGGCTCTTTTCTGTCACCGCCTATAATTGTTCGGAGAATTATATATATATATACACACACACACACACACATATATATATATTAACAAAATAATTAATATGATATTGCAGTTTGCAACTACTTTTTTCAAAATACAGGTTCTTTGTTAAAACAAAAACAAAGCTACATGATTTAGGCAATATTAAGGCTAAATGCATAGTGGTAATCCTTTCTTTTGATTCAGATAATTTCAGCTGTTTAAGCCCGTAGTTCGATTACATGCCTGTTAAATTTGTGTTATATATGTTATTTTATTTATTTATTGATTGAGTTTTGATTCCGTTATGGAATGCAAGCCGAAAACGAACGCGGAACTATTTACATTGTTATAAGTGAGAACGGCTTAAACGTTTGCCCGCGGCATAGAGAGATTAAAAAAAAAATTATGCTCGAGAATTATTTAAAAAAAAAAACAGAGAAAGTCAGTAATTTTAGATTCAATTTTCAGACACATTGCATTTGAAAGTACATTTATTTCCTATTGGACGGTATAAAATTTGAAACTGTCCGATGAAAAATTGAAATGATGAGTCCGATGAAATTGTCCGATGAGTTGAAAAATTCCAAACCGGTTTCGGAACTGAAAGTACCTTTTTAAAAAAAATCTGCAACCAAAATCGAAAAAGTAAAAAAGAGTCTTATTAAAGATTGAGCTCAGCTATCCTATGCAAAAAAAAAAATTGTTTAAAAATATTCAAATTGAAACGAGAAATTAGAAATTAACCTGCCCATAGAATTAACATTACGGACCGGGTGCTTTCAAGTGCGCGAAGAATCCACAAGCTTGGATGTCCCTCCGATAATACAACTTTTCTTGTAAGAAGTCCAACAAAAAGTAGTCGGATGTACCAATCCCAAAACTTTCTTCTATCTCATGCATGTTAATACTTCAAAATCCGCTATCACACTGCCAAAATTAAATGGCAATCTATGCATCTCATGAGGATTCTAACGATATGAAATTCCGTGCGTTAGTTCTTGAGATATGACTATCGCTGAAATCGTCTAAATTTAGAAAAATGCTGCCTAGCAGCGCCACCTATTGGGTGATTTATACCAAATCCTAATCAGCAACAATTTATGTCAACGTCTGACTGAATTTGAAGTTTGGAGAAAATCCGTACATTAGTTTTTGAGATAGAGCAACAACGAAAATCGTGAAAATTCCTGCATAGCAGCGCCACCTATTGGGTGATTAACACCAAAACCTAATTAACAACAACTTGTGTCAACATACAACTAAATCTGAAGTTAGTTGAAAATTCGTCCATTAGTTCTATTGATAGAGCTATTGAGGCAATCGTGAAGAAGGCAGCAGAGAAGCGCCACCTGTTGGGCGATTTACACCATCACATAATCTGTAGCAAGTCATATCAAGGACTAACTGAATCTGAAGTTTGATGAAAATCCGTGCATTAGTTTTTAAGATAGAGCTATTGGGGAAATCGTGTAAATCCTGCAAAATTCCTCATAACAGCGCCACCTGTTGGGCGATTTACACCAAAACGTAATCATCATCAATTCATAACAAGGACTAACTAAATCTGAAGTTTGATCGAAATCCGTGCATTAGTTCTTGAGATAGAGCTATTGCGAAAATCGTGAAAAATGCAGCATAGCAGCGCCACCTGTTGAGCGATTTACACCAAAAACTAATCAGCATCAATTTGTATTAGGGACTAACTGAATATCAATTTTTATTAAATTCCGTGCATTAGTTCTTGAGATAAAGCGCCCATAAATTTGTGTCACATACACACAGACAGACAGACTCACAGAGTCACAGACAGACATTTTGTAAAAACATGTTTTTTTGAATCTCTGACCCCCTAAAACGTGTAAATCCGTCGAAAACCGGAATTCGAAAATTTTCATGAATCCAATACTTTCTTCTTGTAAAGATAGATGAAAGTAAAAATTATAACTTTAGATTAATAAAAGTAAAAACTCACACCAGAAATAAAAAGAAATATAATATTTTAAATAATATACCTCTAAAATCGAAGTTCTGGGCGGTTGCCCGTTTACTGAAATAAATGAATTGAAGTAAAATGTCTACGTAGACATTCCATATTTAGAGCATGTCTGAACTGAAATACGATTCCCATTTGTCCATAAACATTTATCCATAAAACTTATGTGCTGAAATATAATTTTTCGTAATTTGAAATGCAAATGCAAAATAATGAAATTTGCAGAATTCAGATCAATTCTAAAGTCTGTAAAGTAATACACTGAATTTATTATTCAATATCTTGGTTTTTTTTGTTTTGTTTTTTCAGTATTTAAGAGAAAAAGATTTTTGCGCAACTTCAGCTGTTCATATATATATATAAACTTTAAACATCTCTAAAAATTTAAATGAATCATCATCTAAGCACTTTTAAATATTTCTCATATTCCTTTAAGGGAAGACACGACTGGGACGCCACGCCCATTCACATTAATTGTACTCTAACATTTTATACTCATTTATTTATATGTGACTAAATTTCATCCAAGTGTTTATATATACTTAATTCATGTGTTTGATAAAACTATGCCACGCAAGTTAGAAGTGTCTGTTAGAAGTTTTTTAGTTCTCCGAAAAATTGTAAATTTTAGCTAAAACCTCCATTAACTCCTAAAGTACTCGAGCGATTTCGATAAAAAAAAAAAAAAAAAAAAAAAAAATGGTGGTAGAGCATAAATATAAGATTATACGTGGTAGACAGTTTTTAAAATTTTTAATTAGTTTCAAATTTTTATTTCTGAAAAATGGAAAATTTGTGAAAAACTGCCATTGTTTTAAAATAAAAAGGTTTAGTCGCAGAAAAAAAAAAAAAAAAAAAAAAAAAAAAAACTCTGTTATATATCTTGAGCATAATCCAGTGAATATGGATTCCAAATTTTATCAAAATCAGTCGGGTAGTTAAGCTCGGTAAAGCTCGTACATTTCCCATAGGATTGCTCCCAGTCTTGTCTTCCCGTAACGCATTTTTCATTTATCCCCACCCACTCCATTAATTTTTACATTCTTTTATTTAACTCAACTTGTTTTTTACATGCAAAGATGAGATTTTGTAATCGATTTTTAACACACTTCCATGACAATACAGAATTTTAATATTTTTACCACTTAATTCTAAATTACTCCATTAATTTTTACATTCTTTTATTTAACTCAACCTGTTTTTTACATGCAAAGATGAGATTTTGTAATGGATTTTTAACACACTTCCATGACAATACAGAATTTTAATATTTTGACCACATAATTATAAATTACTCCATTAATTTTTACATTCTTTTAATTAACTCAACCTGTTTTTTACATGCAAAGATGAGATTTTGTAATCGATTTTTAACACACTTCCATGACAATACAGAATTTTAATATTTTTACCACTTAATTATAAATTACTCCATTAATTTTTACATTCTTTTATTTAACTCAACCTGTATTTTACATGCAAAGATGAGATTTTGTAATGGATTTTTAACACACTTCCATGACAATACAGAATTTTAATATTTTTACCACTTAATTATAAATTACTCCATTAATTTTTACATTCTTTTATTTAACTCAACCTGTTTTTTACATGCAAAGATGAGATTTTGTAATCGATTTTTAACACACTTCCATGACAATACAGAATTTTAATATTTTTACCACTTAATTATAAATTACTCCATTAATTTTTACATTCTTTTATTTAACCCAACCTGTTTTTTACATGCAAAGATGAGATTTTGTAATCGATTTTTAACACACTTCCATGACAATACAGAATTTTAATATTTTTACCACTTAATTATAAATTACTACATTAATTTTTACATTCTTTTATTTAACTCAACCTGTTTTTTACATGCAAAGATGAGATTTTGTAATCGATTTTTAACACACTTCCATGACAATACAGAATTTTAATATTTTTACCACTTAATTATAAATTACCACATTAATTTTTACATTCTTTTATTTAACTCAACCAGTTTTTTACATGCAAAGATCAGATATTGTAATCGATTTTTAACACACTTCCATGACAATACAGAATTTTAATATTTTTACCACTTAATTATAAATTACTCCATTAATTTTTACATTCTTTTATTTAACTCAACCTGTTTTTTACATGCAAAGATGAGATTTTGTAATCGATTTTTAACACACTTCCATGACAATACAGAATTTTAATATTTCTACCACTTAATTATAAATTACTCCATTAATTTTTACATTCTTTTATTTAATTCCACCTGTTTTTTACATGCAAAGATGAGATTTTGTAATCGATTTTTAACACACTTCCATGACAATACAGAATTTTAATATTTTTACCACTTAATCATAAATTACTCCATTAATTTTTATATTCTTTTATTTAACTCAACCTGTTTTTTTACATGCAAAGATGAGATTTTGTAATCGATTTTTAACACACTTCCATGACAATACAGAATTTTAATATTTTTACCACTTAATTATAAATTACTCCATTAATTTTTACATTCTTTTATTTAACCCAACCTGTTTTTTACATGCAAAGATGAGATTTTGTAATCGATTTTTAACACATTTCCATGACAATACAGAATTTTAATATTTTTACCACTTAATTATAAATTACTACATTAATTTTAAGACATTTTTCCATTAACCCGCCACAGGTGATAAATCGCCCAATATTCTCTGTAACTTGCACCATTGTATACGAATTGAAAGAACAAGGGATGGAATGATGCGCTAATAAACTCTCGCCAAAATCGGCCAAAACACTGTAAAATTTCAACAATGAAACATTTTAAAAGATAAAGAGAAGAAAGTAAAGTATAAATAAAAATTAATGTAATAAAATGCACATACTACAATATATGTTAAAACACACATAAATAACGCCTGCATTCAACACTTAATGGTATATATAAATATTATACAGAGATATATACAATAAACCCAACCGGAGTGAAAAATTAGACAGAGCCAGGAATCGAGCCCGGGACCACAGTATACAGGACTGCTGCTCTAACCGCTGAGATACTCCGGCCGATAGCTGGATCTGCAATTTCTCACTAATGAACCATGTTGGGGAAGTCACAGCCTTGGATGCCGGACAGCAGTCTTGTATACTGGGTTCCGGGTTCGATTCCTGGCTCTGGCTAATTTTTCACTCCAGTTGAGTTTATTGTATGTATGTCTGTATAATATTTATAATATTTATTATTATTTATACCTTTAACTGTTGAATGCAGGCGTTATTTATGTGTGTGTGTTTTAATATATATTGTAGTATGTGTGTTTTATTATATTTATCGTAGATCAATGTAATAGTAAAATCTATTCATTGTTGTCCGGTCATCCAAGGCTGTCGTATAGATGGATGGTGACTTCCCCAACATGGTTTATTAGTGTGAAATTGCAAAACCTGGTATCGGCCGGAGTAGCTCTACGGTTAGAGCAGCAGTCTTGTATGCTGTGGTCCCGGGTTCGATTCCTGGCTCTGTCTAATTTTTCACTCAAGTTGGATTTATTGTATGTATGTCTGTATAATATTTATATGTACCTTTAATAAAAATGAAGATTGTGATATATATTTTTTAAAAGTACGTTTATGCCAATTAAGGAGTTTAAAATCCTTAAAAATAATTTTTTTTTTTTTTTTTGTAAATTTCACCTTAAATATTATTCAAGGGTACATTATATGCATTATGGCATGGATTTATCACAAAAAAAAAAAAATATTTTTGAGAAAAAAATGGAATTTTGCGTGTTGTCTTAAAAATCTTCGAAATGCCCCATGCGCATTCCATATCAATGAAAATCCCCAATATTTTTTTAAAAGCTTGGTTTATATATCGAAATAAAATAGAGCATCGAATTTTATATATGTGAATTTAAAAGTAAAAAAAAAAAAAATTAAATTTTTTTTCGAAAAATTTTCGAAATTTTGATTTTTTTTTTTTTATATCTTGTAAATTTTATCTTAAATATTATTCAAGGGCACATTATATGCATTATGGCGTGCATTTATCACAAAAAAAAATATTATTGAGAAAAAAATGGAATTTTACGTCTTAGAAATCTTCAAAGTGCCCCCTGCGCGTTCCATATCGATGAAAATCCCCAATATTTTTTATAAAAGTTTGGTTTATATATAGAAATAAAACAGAGCATCGAATTTTATATATTTGGATTTAAAGGTTAAAAAAAATTATTTTTTTGAAAATTTTTGAAATTTTTTCGAAAAAATCTTGAAATTTTGATTTTTTTTTAACCTTTAAATTCAAATATATAAAATTCGATGCTCTATTTTATTTCTATATATAAACCAAACTTTTATAAAAAATATTGGAGATTTTCATTGATATGGGAGATGCAGGGGGCATTTCGAAGATTTCTGAGATTATGCATAAAATTCCATTTTTTTCTCAAAAATAATTTTTTTTTTTTTGTGATAATTGCATGCCATAATGTACCCTTGATTAATATTTAAGGTAAAATTTACAAAAAAAAAAAAAAAAAAAAAAAAAAAAAAAATTATTTTTAAGGATTTTAAACTCCACTGCCCCCTTAATAGTTTTAAAATAATTAATTTACTATTATACGCGCTGAGAAATAAATTTAGAAATCCTAAAAAAAGATAGTTTAAATGAGGTTTCAGTTTTTTTCTTTCCTATTGCAATATTTAAAAATAAAAACCGATCGAAAATTATATATTTTTTAATTAAATTCACTTATTTTTGCTTTCTACCAACCATAAAAAAGCACCTTTTTTCACGATCGTGTTCTTTTATTTTAAACATACGTTTCATTCATTAAATTCAAAATATATGCTACTGTTCTAAACCGATTAGTTATGATAAAAAAAAAAAAAATAAATAAATAAAATAAAATAAAATAAAATAAAAATTTTAAAACTCTGAAAAGTTATTAAGTCTATAACTTTCACAGCTTAATGGCCGCATTAAATTACGGTTAAAAAATTCACATTGCTTATTGGCACCACTTTTTTGAAAAAGAACTATTCAACTTATTTAATGACAGGATTCCGCTGGCTCCGTTGCTCATTCTTTGTGGAGCTCCCGGCTGTATTTATCTGTGTTGTAAATTTCCTTGTGTGTGCTATCTCTTCCCTGTATATCAAAGCGATTGCTGTATATATTGACGATGACTTATAAGCGGGCGCTTGACGCCAAGCACACAGGTCACATGTTTTTTAATAAAATGTCAAATGACAGGCTTCGAACACAGTTTTGCCGAGGCGCCTGTGGACATCCCCACATATCCTCGGGTTGTGACAGCTGTTGAGAAACAGGAGAGTAATCTAACAAGGAAGGTCTCCATACGGGCATACTCAGAAAAATCTGAAAAAAATACAGAATGCTCTTCTCCCATGGGTATATATGTTTATAAAAATTTTTTTGGAGGAACCTCGGTAGAACGTCCGTAAAAAAATAATGAAAATTTCGCTTTTTTGGCGACTTATCACCGTTTGGCGAAGAAATTAAGTTAAAAAAAATACGCTTGTCGAATACTCTTTAAGGAAAAAACTTTTTATGTTGAATTTGTTTAAATAAGTTTAATTTAAATAACTTTAGCTTTGTCATTTTTAGTTTGTTTTAACTATAGTTTTGTCATATATATTTCTATGTACTTATAATGAATTTTAACTATCCTATTTTACGATTTAAAACAAAATTTAAATTGATTAAAATTGTTCCAAATTAAAAAATATGCCCCATCGAGCACTGTCGATTCAACTTTGTTGCTATGGAAACAACTTCTTCGGTTTGGAAATGTATTACGGCAGCATTATTCATATGGCGTTAAAAGTTATTTTTATAATCGATAAAGCCGTTTACATTTAAAAAATTGTGGATTGGAGAATAAAACAATGGCAAAATTTCGTTCAAATCGGCAACAAGCAACAAGTATAATGCAAAATGTAATAATAATAATAATAATAAATTCTTTCATGGTTTACGTTTAAATTCATTAAATACCGCATATTCTCAAAATCAATTAACAGACAATTTTCAGATTCATTAAAATCGTTTGCTTTTGGCGAAGAAAAGTGCTGCTCGCCAAATTGCGTGCCGCTTTCGTCTTTTCACGCCAATTATTCGAAAGTATTTTATTTTTTTACGGATTTTCTACTGTAATCCCGCCGCTAATTTTAACTGATTCTATATTACATACATGAGTACTTCCACTAGCATTTTTTTTCAACATATTCTGAGTATGCCCAGTATGGAGACCTTCCTTGTAAGACCTGGATGGTAGCAATTGCAGGTGTGTGTGTGTGTGGGGTATGTCAATGACAGGTAAAATGATACCATAACAAAGCCAATTGCACTATTTTATAAAACTGGTAGGAATCAAAGAATCTGAATAAAATACACAGCCCGTGAATATCACGGGAGAGAGAATTAAGGGGTTAATATTAGCTGTAATTTAACATTTTCCAAACTTCCTCAAAAATTCTTCCTTAGCCTATTATTATAGTATTAACAGAATGCAAAATAATTATATTCGTTACATTTCATTTAATGACATATTCGTTAAATTTCAGGAAACCTTAAGGGTTACCTCTAGAAGACCGAAAAATGGGTGTTTTTAACTCTTTTTTTCCGGAATAGGAATAAAGATTTTAGCTCCAGGTTTTTTGCATGTTATTTCTTATCATTTGAAGAATATTAAAAAAAAAATTAATAAAAAATTGATCATGTAGCTCGAGTTGCGTGGGTGGATATCCTAGTGCAGGGAGGGCGAACCTATGGCACGCGTGCCGAACTTGGCACGTAATAAAACTTCTCTGGCACGCGAAAAAAATTATAGATTATATTCAGATTATGGAGAACAATCCATTTTACATTTTTTTTTTTTTTTTTTTTTTTTTCGAAAAGTACAGTTTTCTGTAACTGATATATGATTTACTTTAAAATAATCTGTTACTTTTGAATGAATTAAGGTATTACAAATTTTAATGAAAGCGCCCTGTAGCGTCCTTTTCTTGCCAAACCATTCAACATATAGTGTTTTCCAAATCATTTTGCTTCTCTATCGAATTTCAAAGCTTTTATTTTTGAAAATTGAATATCATGAGACAGTTTGCATAATAATACACTTAATTGGGACGCTTTCTTCTTCAGATTATATTTTATTTTACTTAAATTTGGGGTTTTAAGTTACTTTAGGTTTTATTATATTTAGGTTTTAATTTTGAAAATTGAATTTTAACTATTAACGCAAATAATTATGTATCTATTGAACCTGCTTCTACCTGAAGATCTAATACTGATTCCGATTCGGAAGTATACAATAATAGAAAAACAAAACTCATTTATAGATTACGGAATGCGACATGGCTATATTATTGAGTAAATAAATAAGTTAATAAATGAGTTAATAATAAATAAGTTAGGAATAAAATTTAGTATAAGTGTAAAAATATTTAAGTAAAAATTCTATAAAAATTAATTATTGGATTTTATCCAAGTTAAAATGTTTCTGGCACGTTAGAATTTTGGATACATAACAATTTTGAAATTTTTGACACGCATACTCAAAAAGGTTCGCCAACACTGTCCTAGTGCGAGCCGTGCACTTTATATCGAGCGAGATCCGATACATCGGCAGAGTCGTTTGTAATCCATTTGACTTAAGGCTGTTCTCAAATCCAAAAGGGCAACTTCCTGACATAAGTTTTAATTTATTTTTGTTCGAAAATGCATGAAACTAGCTGGTGTTGTTCATGTCATCGAGCTGTTTTTTTTTTTTCATTTTTTTGCAAACGCAATAGATCTTTCAGAAAAGAGTGTCAAAGTGGACGTTTTGAACCGAATTTCCGCGCGAAATTAGAAAAATCACTCAAGAGCGGACAAAAAGCGGGTTTGTCACGTGATCGAAATCGCTTCTAACTCAATGGGTAATTGATTGATCAAAAAATGGAAAAAACAGCTCAATTCCTAATCGCTTCCATGGCCAGGCTTTCCAATTTTATATCTTTCCGTTAAAAAATGAATTTGTAAATGTGTCAGAACGTTTTGCGCTTGTTGAGCAGAGCGGTTAAGAACAGCCTTAAGGAGACCGGGAAAGCAAAATTTATCCAAAAAATCGATTTTTACTTCTTTATACCATTAAATAGTTTAAACTTTTATCTTTCCAACGATGTGTCACACATGCTTATGTATGAAAAAATAAGTGTTGAAATTATTCATTCTTTCTAAGAGTACTTCACAGCTTAACTGCAATTTAGATCTTTAATTGACTTTTCCTCAAAACTTGGATTTTTTATATTTATGTTCCTTTTTTTTAATATCTATTAAACTTAAGAACTCAGATTTTTTTAACACTTTAATTTTGTTATGTTGTATACTTTAATACAGGGATTTAATGATTTGTTGAGAATTATTTATTTTAGGCAGTGAAATGTTATCAAAAAGGGTAATTTAAAAATGACTTTCAATAAATAATTAATAATTAATAATTAATTTTCAGTTTCACTCAGAAAGTAAATGGTCTGTTAAAATACGTAAATCATGCTATTCTAACTACTCTAAAAAATCTAGACCCCTATCTTTCACCATTTCTGAGAAAAAGGTACATAAATTTGGTGAATTTAACATGGCGGATATTGGGCTTTCCCGGCCCCCTTAAGTATTTTGAAAGTAGATAATATTGTCTGGAGTTTCAAGCACTTTGAGATCAAAAAGTTCAAAATCAACAAAGTGGCAGCCATTTGAAAGAAAGAAAGTCTATTTCTGACCCCATTTTTCGCACGTTGGCGTGCTTCTAAAAATATTTATCTTTTATAAAAAGGACTAAAAATTGTCCAAGCTCCAATAAATTATATTTTCTTTATTTAAGAGGTCTCAGAACTCTTAAAGCTTCAAAATTTTCGAAATTTTAATTTTTTTGTTTTAGATGTTAAACTTTTGATGTTAAATCTTTCCTGAACATTTCGTATAATTGTTCCCTTGAAATTCCCATTAGAACAGAATGCCTTTTGGAATTATACCCGATTAATAGCTGAAGCAGTGTTTCCGAAACTTTGAAATCATTTTTCTCCAAATGACGTTTTTGGGTATAACGTGCAGGATATCTAAAAAACTTCAGAATATTTTTTTATGAAATTTTCAAAATATATGTTTCTTGTTAATCTGTATAAACTGTATAAAATTTCCTTTTTATTGTTTTAAAAAAATATATATATTTTTAATGTGATTATACTATTGAAATTTTCAAAATTTTGTATTAGCTAAATACAACTTTATAATACAATACAACTTTATAAAAATATAACAATGTTTTAAATACAAATTTATTTAGGTTCAGGGTAATTATTACAATCTGAAGAATAACTAGGCACCAAAATTTTCATTTGAGTTCCAATATTTATTTTGTAATCCTGTGCGTAAGCTGTTATACCAATTTTCTGCTCGTCGAAAGTATAACAGTTTGGATCCCCCTGCAAATGCTAATTCTGCATCTTGCAATTTTTTAAATACATGACATGAAAGAATGTACTTATATCTTTCATCCCAATAAAAATCGTGTTTTAAAATCATATACATTTTAAGATATTAAATGTTGAAAATGGTCTTTTTTTATAATTTTTACCAGTTTTAAGAGTCCTGAGACCCTTTAAAAAGAAAAAAAAGAAGCGAGATCGATTTAATAGTTTTTGCATTCTGATCCCGCCCACTTTGAAAAATGCCATTTTGCGTAAAATGCGTTTATAGTGCACCAAAACAGTCTAAGTCTACGGACACATTACGCCAAAGCACTAAATAACTACGAAAAAACTTGGAATTCGGTCAAATCGTTTTACAGGGATAACATTTCTACAAACTATGGAAAATCGGAAAATGAAAAAAAAAAAAAATCTATTTATTAAATCGAAAAAAACAAAAAACAAAAAACAAATCCTCCCTTAAAGTTCATCATTTGGACAGCTACATTTAATTTTTTAAAACTAACAGTAATTTTTCTCCAAAGTAAAAAAAAAGGGGTTCTGACGCTTTCAGTCATGACGTTTTGCTTGGAAACTGACTCCAACCAAACGGTTGCTATGCTGCATTTTCTATTTTGTTTGTATATTATAGGTATATCTTATAGTTATACCTAACAGATAAGTGTTTTTATACTTTATATGCGGTGGTAACCTTTTCTATGATTTATATTTTATAAGAAATGAAACATAGCAACCGTTTGTTTGGAGTCAGTTTGCCAGCAAAACGTCATGACTGTCGTCACACTGAAAGCCTCTAAACCAGTGGTTCCCAACGTGGGGCGTACGCCCCACTGGGGGGGGGGGGCAATTCGAAAGTTGTTACTTATTCATTTGCTATCAGTTTCTTTTTTCAATTTTTAAGCAATATTGTAGACTGAAAATAAATGGAATACACGCAAAATTTAAGAAATCATTTTTTTTTTTTTATTGAATTTAAAATGTTTCCAGTAAAAAAAAAAAAAAAAAAAAAATTGAAATAGAACCAACACCAGAATAGTTATAGGAGTATTCTGTTAAATTATTTTGATATCTTTTGTGGTATTAAAATACAGTATAATTTTTCTGGATATTACTGTATTTTAAACTTTTTTGTTGCGATTCTAATAATTTATTGAATGAGCTTTCTAATTTTATTAGCTTTACTTTATGTCACGCGAAGAAACGTTTACACGTGAAACTACTTAAAAGTATATATAAATATATTTAATAATTTCTTGAATATATTTAACCTAAAATATATATGAAATATTTGAATGTGGTACTACCTACTTGATAAATTTTACAAATCTTAAATAGCATTAGAAAAGGAAATGGGTAGATAGTTAAATTATTTAGGTGTATAATTATTTAGGTGGTTTGATAGCATATACCAAGAACAATATATTAATTTCTTATAGTTTTTAGCAATAAACGTTATACTCATTCTCTATAAAATGTGTTTTTAGCACGTATTTTGGAGTGTTTAAAACGAATTAATTGGATTTGCGTAGATTCACATGAAAATAACTGCCTCAGTTTTCGTCGGTTTCGGATTTCGCCGATACTTTTCGAACGGATTATCGACGAAAACCGAGGTATCACTGCATAGTGGAAGCCAGGAATTGATTTAAAAAAAAAAAAAAAAGGTTAAATCATAATTGCGTTACCTCACTTATTCATCACTGCTCAGCCCCTGAATACTTGGTCTGTGAGCTGACACAAAAATGGTGGCTGTTGCGGACGGATTATATTTCAGTGTTCGTCCGGTCCCTTGAATTTGATAGTAAACCAATAGTTTTTTTTAAAAGTTTTTCCGCTTTATTTTCCTGAAATTAAATTATTCAAAGAACACTTTAGGAAAATACTGGTGTCGAAATTGAGGGATCCGTACAAACGCTTAAAGATATTCGCCTACGACACCCGTCAATTTTTTTTTTGTTAGTGGCCCTTAGGGGCGGTGACTTAATGTAGGAAGAACACAAAATGATAATATTATACATATATCATAGCTGCCAAACTTTACGCTTTCTTCCTACCACTAAAATTTTCTTGTAAATATTGCCTTATTGAATTGTCGAAACCTCACGATTAAAGAAAGGGGAAATCTCTTCTAAATTTTTGTGGTAGCAAAAAAGCGTAAAGGTTGGCAGCTATGATATATTCAGCTGACACCGGTAAAAATAAATTTACAAATATTACTCACAAAATGTATGCTTTGTGTCTCTTTTCTTGCAATCACCGACGAATATAGATTAAATGAACGAATGATACCCCTCGTTGTATTTTTAAAAAGAACTACTCTCATATGCGATGCGATTGAAAGTAAAAAGAGTTTTGGCGGACCGCAATTTTTTGACACAAATTAAATAAAATTTTATTTTATACATATTAATGACTAATTAAGAGAAAAAAAGCGATATTACAATTTTATTTCTATGTGAGATATGATATGTTGCGAAAAGTACAAATCAACTATATTTTTTCCATATGAAAATCTTTGAAGCACTTATTATGCAGCGGCATACATTACATTTACTACATATAGTATATCTTGACTGCTACAATATCTGTATATTGAATGCAGGGCCGATACTAAGGGGGGGGGGCAGAGGGGGCATGTGCCCCGGGCGCCAGAACGAAGGGGCGCCAAATGAAGGATTATACGTTTGGAATAGATCCCTTTCTTCTGATGAACTGATGGCTTCCATTATTATGAAACACCCTTTATAAATTATGTGTCTGGTGACGATGAAAGAGAAGTCTTAAAAAGTTAGAACTCTGATTTTCTGGTCAGAATGGGGGAAAAATGGCCATAACTTTAAAAAAAAAAAAAAATTATGGTCATTTTTTTCCCCCCATTCTGACCAGAAAATCAGAGTTCTAACTTTTTACGATTGCTCTTTCATCTTCACCTGACACATCATTTATAATGGCTGTTTCATAATAATAGAAGTCATCAGTCCATCAGAAGAAAATAACTCGGTTAAAGCGGAAACTCGGTTAAGCGGGACTCGGATAATCGGGACTCTACTGTGTATTTCATTTTAAAAATAATCTTTAGAATATTTTTGTTGGTGTTCAGAGGGGGGGGGGGTCATGACCCCCGTAACCTCCCCCTTGGATCTTCCATTGTAGATTACGTAGTTCAGTATTACATATTTTATGATTACATATTTTAAATTTTAAAATAAGTCGGCTATTACAAAATTAGTAAAATTCTCTTTGTAAATAGGCTTTGCGGAAGAGGGGGGGGGGGCGCCAAAATCCATGTTTGCCCCAGGTGCAAAAAAGGCTAGTTTCGGCCCTGATTGAATGGCTGAATTTTTTTTTACAACTCGAATCAATTAGCAATTTTTTCTTAAAAATAAAAGTCTTGTGATAGTAAGATTGTTGAGAAAAGCGATATTACAATTTTATTTCTATGTGAGATATGATATGTTGCGAAACGTACAAATCAACTACATTTTTGCCATATGAAAATCTTTGAAGCACTTATTATGCAGCGGCATACATTACATTTACTACATATAGTATAGCTTGATTGCTACAATATCTGTATATTGAATGCAGGGCCGAAACTAAGGGGGGGGGGCAGAGGGGGCATGTGCCCCGGGCGCCAGAACGAAAGGGCGCCAAATGAAGGATTATACCTTTGGAATAGATCCTTTTCTTCTGATGAACTGATGGCTTCCATTATTATGAAACAGCCATTATAAATGATGTGTCAGGTGATGATGAAAGAGCAGTCGTAAAAAGTTAGAACTCTGATTTTCTGGTCAGAATGGAGAAAAAAATGGCCATAACTTAAAAAAAAAAAAAAAAAAAAAAAAAAAAAAATATGGTCATTTTTTTTTTTTCCCATTCTGACCAGAAAATCAGAGTTCTAACTTTTACGACTGCTCTTTCATCTTCACCTGACACATCATTTATAATGGCTGTTTCATAATAATAGAAGTCGTCAGTCCATCAGAAGAAAATAGCTCGGTTAAAGCGGAAACTCGGTTAAGCGGGACTCTACTGTATATTTCATTTTAAAAATGATCTTTAGAATATTTTTGTTGGTGTTCGGAGGGGGGGGGGGGGAGGGGTCATAGTCCCCGTAACCTCCCCCTTGGATCTGCCATTGTAGATTACGTAGTCCAGTATTACATATTTTATTATTACATACTTTAAATTTTAAAATAAGTCGGCTATTACAAAATTAGTAAAATTCTCTTTGCAAATAGGCTTTGCGGAAGAGGGGGGGGGGGGTCGCCAAAATCCATGTTTGCCCCAGGTGCAAAAAATCGGCCCTGATTGAATGGCTGAATTTTTTTTTACAACTCGAATCAATTAGCAATTTTTTCTTAAAAATAAAAGTCTTGTGATAATAAGATTGTTGAAAAAAGCGATATTACAATTTTATTTCTATGTGAGATATGATATGTTGCGAAAAGTACAAATCAACTACATTTTTGCCATATGAAAATCTTTGAAGCATTTATTATGCAGCGGCATACATTACATTTACTACATATAGTATAGCTTGACTGCTACAATATCTGTATATTGAATTGCTGAATTTTCTTTTACAACTCGAATCAATTAACAATTTTTTTACCCGACTGCCAAGAAGGGTTATGTGTTTCACGCGTATCTGGGTATGTGGATTTCTTTATACCCTCGAAACATCCCAACGGCTGGATGGATTTTAATGAATGAGATCTCTATCAATTCGTCTTAACCGTACGATGGTTATAGGCTAGGTTTTGTTTTTATAAATTCAAAATGGGGTCCGTAAAATACAAAATGGCGGTAGAGACGACATTTTTTTTTCACGCACCATATTGAGTGGCATATCATTGGATAGGTCTTTCAAAATGAAGACGATGTTTCATTGACTATTTTACATTCTGAAGCTCCGCTTAAATATTACACAACCTGGAAGTTCTATAGGTAGGATCTCTAGCTTTACTGCAACATCTATCATAGACATCTATAGGCCTCATCAAACCAGTGTTTATAGATAGGAACAAATAATTAAACACAACTTAAAAGTCGTCAATACAAGTAAATAAATAAAAAAAAAATAGGTAAGTAATATAAAAAATAGTTTCACATTGATGAGAAATAATTAGTTCGCTTTTTGCGCAGTCGGGTATTTTGATTTTTTTAATTTAATTAATTCTTAAAAATAAAAGTCATATGATAATAAGATTTTTGAAAAAAAAAAATCACAAATAAAACGTTGCGAAAACGCAACGCCAGTCTTTAATGGGTCATCATGAAAGAACTATAAAGAAAAAAGGAGTCGAAAATAGGGGAATAGGCTTCAAAATCGATCCTTGAACATGGTGGAGCAACTAATCGTTAGAGGCGTATCGGTTTGTGTAGAATTTGCACTGAAAATATAGAAGACTTTACTAATTTAATTAATTTAAACTGCTCACAATGGCAATATAGTTAGTACACAGTTAAAAATATCGTGAAAAATTACCTCTGCTTTTAAAGGCTCTCTATTTTCTAACCAATGAGAACGCTACGTAAACACATATGACGCGTTCTCATTGGTCAGAAAATAGATAGCCTTGAAAAACAGAGGTAATTTTTCACGATATCTTTAACAGTGTAGTTTCTTCTTAGCCTTGGTTGTGATCATGGAGCTATGAATAGAAAAGGTGTAGACATAACAGTCTTCTTTTGTGGAACGTGTAGATGCCGAAAAACGAGTCTCCCCTCCCCTGCGTCCGCCATATTTGACTTTGACCGATTGCAGTCCAATTAGCAGTCCCCTGTGCAACACACGGCTAAATATGGCGGACGCGGGAGGGGGTAGCAACTCGCGATTATACGTATAATACGTATACGTTGAAAGCCTCTTTTACCATATTATACCTATCCAAAAATCCGAATCAGTATTATCATGGAAGACGGTAGTATTCCGAGTGACGCAGCCTTAAGCCTAAAATCGTATCGTAGAATTCGTAGATGGCGGAACTCATATATACGGCTAACTCGACATCAAAGAAAACGCGAAAAGCCGCCTTTTAATAACTCAGCAGATATAAGTCCTATTGTTCTGATTTTTTTAGAACAGTCTTATATCTCCAGTCTAATTTTATTCTGAAATTTTTACATTTCTACGCGCAGTATATTTTGAGATCTAAATAGCCATTTTTAAATTGAACGCGACGGAACGGTATGTAAGAAGTTCCTAATGTCAAAATCTGGAAAACGGTTCTAGCGATTTTCTTTAAATTGATATACAATATTAATCTGATTAAGATGAGTTGAATAAGACATATCTTTTATCTGGGAAAACTTATTTTATTTTTGACATTTTCGTTTCCGTTAATGCCCAGTCAACCATTAATCTCTGGTAATTTTCTCGTTTGTGATTAGTGAGTGCGAGGCTAACATTAGCCTCGTAATGAGTAGGTTTGACGTCATCACATCGCGCCAATGAGCGCGAAGGGCTGTGACTTTCAGTAGATAGATAATCCATGTTTATTTGTGTAGCGAGCAGAAATTACAAATTACGCTATAACGATGGATTTAGTGTTTTAAGTCGTTGTTTCCTTTAGGATTTGAAGTTAATTATTTTATATTTCCTTATTTACATTTAGTTATTCGCGTTTGTAACAAAAAACTCGCCCTCTAGCGATCTAAAGGGTACCACTGCTTCTTTCATCGCGTTAGCATTACTTACCGTGAGTCAAATATCATTTGGGTTTTTTAATTCTTAATAAATATGAATAAAACCGCAAAAAAAAAAAAGATAATACATGCTGTTATGTGCCCCAATGCAACTCTAGATAATCGAAAAATCCCGATTTAAGCATTCATTTATTTCCAAATGAAAAAAATAAAATACCTGTCGTCTCTAAAAACGGCAACAAAACTTTGATCAGCAGAAAATCCGATGTCTCGTTGAGGCTGACAGTTTGTTCAAATTTAATCGTGATTTAAATCAGATTATTAAAAAAATAATGGATTAAAATATTTTTTTAAAGATGTGAAAATATATTAAAATAGATGTTACCAGGTTTAAAAAGCATTTCATTTAAAACTTTAATTAAATCTGGTCATCGTCATAAAAACTTTCTTTGAATAATCAAATTATTCACTCTTTTATAGAAAATAAGCACAACAAATAAAATATTTTTTCTAGATAAAATAAAATAAATAAATAAAAGATTCTTATTTGTTTTTTATAAATAAATACATAATAAATTTCAGGTAAAAGAAAGTTACAGAATGATAACATCTGTTATACGGTTATAGTAAGAGAATGGAAAAAAGCAAAAAAAAATCTAATTAGTATAAAAATGTTTAGGAAGAACTACTTCAGTAAAAGCTTATAAAATATTTTCTACTTTTGGACTAGCACAACATATCAAAGAAAGCAATTGATAAAAGATGAAAAGTAACAAATCTTTTTTGCTTTTTAATTGGAAGAGCTACGTTCCAATCAAGGTTAATAAATATCACGATAATTTCAAAATGGTCAACTTATCGATGATTATAAATATTTTCGGAGCCCATACAAATTAGAAATTGAAACATAATGCACTTAGCATGAAAACTAATATATTCTAAATGTCTTTCTTCTTCTTTTATTCTTTAATATTTTGGGTAGTTAATGTTGATAGAAAGTATGACTAACCATTAATATGATTATATTTAGTCTCTGTATATGTATGAATTAACAGATATTATTATTATTTTTGTTGTTAATGCACATATATCTGCATCAGCTTAGAATTATGCAACTGCAATAATTTTACAAATTACAAATACATAAAGAACTGCCATGAAATTTCTTTTATCTGTTATAGTCTAAGAATTCTATTAATTTCATGCATTAAATTACCTAATGAAATTATTTATTTATCGTTTTATTATTTATCCAATTACCATCTATTATTTTAATAATTAACGATAAAAATATTCTTTAATATCCTAATTACCGGTTTGGTTGTTTTAAAAACCTACAATTTTGACGGCGATTAACCCTTTATGTCCCAAATTATGAATTCAGGAAAATTTCATCTTCTAAAGCATTTTACGTGAATTTTTTAAACTATATTAGAAGATTGACATAATCATTTAATAAATTTTAAAAGGATTTTGTGGAATAAAATTAATTAAATTTGAATTTATTGAGATTTTGTGCAATATTTATAACTCCACTCAAATCTTTTATTTAAAAAATATTTTTTAGTATTTTGTAGAATTAGGAAATGTACAAATATAATGTTCTTACAATAGAAATATTTCCGAACTGAACCCCTCCCCCCCCCTAATCTTTCACGTCAAGAAAACTGAAAAGATGCAAAGGCAAAAGAAATCATCCTTTTAAAAATATTTTTGTCTTGTGCAACCAATAATGATTTTGAAACAAGATAAAATAATGTATCTATAGCTGATTCTAAACTGTATTACTACTAATCGATGTATTAAATGAATTTTATGAAAAGTAATTTCAATGGTACTTTAAAATATCGTCGGGACATAAAAGGTTAACACAGAAAAACAATCATAAAAATCCATTTTTAATAATAATAATAATAAAAATACTTATGTTTTTTTACACCCTACATTACAAACATACTAAAGTAAGCCAATTTTCCATTAAGAGACTTAAAAAAGCAAAAAAATTATTTCACAAGTAACCAATTCATACGAGGCAAACACAAGACACAAGCGAAAGCCAGAAGTGATAACCGCGTTCACGTGGAACTGTTTACAAACATTAGCAGGTCTAAAAGCGCCACCTATCTTTGATTACAAACGCGAATTCCTGAGTGCGAAGTGCTGTCACTTTCAAGTGATAGATAAATCTATATTTATTTGTGTACTTCTTGCGAGCAGATGGATTTGAAAGTAATTATTTACATTTCCTTATTTACATTTGGTTATTCCTAATACTCAGAAATTTTGTCAGTCTTCGCTTGGATGAACTTCTTGCACCATGATAATATATTAGCATAACTTGACCAGGTTGAAAACTTAATCCAATTTCCTATGCTGTCAGATTTACATATGTCTCAGCAGGGCTGTACGAATGGTGCAGTCACCCCAGGCGCGGAGGGGGCGCCAAATTTATACTACAAACCTCGTCTTTTTCTTCCTTTAAAAAATGTATATTTACATGTTGTTAATTTTTTTTTCAGTGAAAGTACAAACATCTTTCGTTTCAAAGTTATTGCATTCTCCTTTACCTCATACCGACAGAGGCGTCCCTACGGGTGTGCGACAGGTGCGGCCGCACAGGGCCTCGCACCCGAAAAACCGTCAACTAATATTTTATGAATATTAGGCAGTTTTTATGTTTTTCTCTTGAAAAAAAAAATATTTTGTCCTTGTAGGAAGGTAGCCGCTGACAATTTCTTAATAGTCACTTTTTACCATTTAGTGTCCCTATGGCAGGTGCGAATCCAGCAGGTCCCTATGGTAAGTGCAGGGGGGGGATAATCACGCTGATCCCCCCCTCCAAAAAAATATAAATCCAACTTTTTATGGCAGTTTTTGCGGAAAATACAAACAAACGGAAACCCGAAAGTTTTCGGGTACAGAAGTGGTCAGGGGGGGGGGGGGACGGCCCCGATCATCCTGCTCACCAAATAAATATATATATCGGAAAAACACGAATTTCACCAAAGGATAACGAAAAAAACGCGAAGTTCGTCAAAGGACTCAGAAAAACATGAATTTAGTCAATGCATCGTGGAAAATACGAGAATTTCATCAAAGAATCGCAGAAAAAATGAATTTCGTTAAAGGATTGTGAAAAACGCGAATTTCGCCAAAAGATACAAAAAAAATGAATTTCGTCAAATGATCAAGAAAAAACGCAAATTCCGTCAGATTATTGCGAAAAAATGCGAATTTTGTCACAAGATCGAGGAAAAAGCGCGAATTTCACCACAGAAACGAGGATAAAACACTAATGTCGTTAAAAATGCAAAATTCGCCAAAGGATGACGAAATAAACACTAATTTCGCCAAAGGATCGCGAAAAAACACTATTTTTGTCACACTATTGCAGAAAAAGTGCGAATTTTAGCCTCAGGATCGTGGATAAAACTATAATTTCACCAAAAGATCATAAAAATGCGAATTTCGCCAAAGGATCACGAAATAGATGCAAATTTCATCACAGGATCGCTGAAAAACACAAATTTTGTCAAAGGAATGCCGAAAAACAGGAATTTTGTCAATGTATCGGTTAAAAACGTGAATTTTGCCAAAGGATTGATTAAAAACACGGAAAAAGAACGCAAATTTAGCCAAAGGCCCCAAAAAACTGGAATTTCGTCAATGGATCGCGGAAATAACGCAAATTTCGTCAGATAATTGCGAAAAAACACAAATTTTGTCACAGCATGTTGAAAAAAGCACGAATTTTGACACAAGATCGCAGATAAAACACTAACTTCGTTAAAGGATTGTAAAAAAACACGAATTTCATCAAAGAATCACGAGATAAATGTGAATTTCGTCAAAGGACCGCATTGTAGTAAAAGCATTGTTGCGGTAAAAGATCTTTTTAATGCAATTCTCTGTATAACAGACAGCTTCTTTAATGTAAACAATGAATTTTACTCTTAAAAAGAGCCTGCAATCCATTTTGTAGAAATATTGCTACCCTCTAGAGCAGGGGTTCCCGAACTTTTAGATCGACGTACCACTGAATAGAAGTTCATACTTCCGCATACCACCAAGTTACAAACTCCATGCTATTACAGAAAAACCTGTGTAAATGGAATATGTCTAAAACAAGGTATTTGTGCAGTCTTTTGTGCTCCGTCTAAGCAGATTTTACTGTATTTAATTGGATGATTACTTTATTAAATTGGTATACTTAGATTGACTGCTTTATATTAACATTCAAGTAAAAAGTACTAGTATCATTATTACTATATTATTAATATGTACATTATCAAAATATAGTGTTTTGATTAAAAAAAAAGCTACAATACTTAATGGCATATTGGTGTAGATTGAAACATATGCATAGCTGCCAACTTGTACGGATTTTTCTCACCACTAAAATTTAATAGAAAATTTTATCGAAAACAATCGCCGAAATCTGACTTTTTCTAACGATGAAACAATACAAAAATTTCTGTTAAATTTTAGTGGTTACAAAAATCCGTACAAGTTGGCAGCTATGCATATGCACTAGGATGACTATTAATTCTGTTGTATTGCTAATGATAAGGGTGATGCTTGCTTTACCAAACACATCTTCCTCATATCTGATTCAATCTTAGTTTTAGACATAAATCAGATTCGATGTTTATGTTTATCCCTGTATTTGTTTTTCATATAAAGAAGTGACGAGAAAGCATTTAAAACAAGTATATGTTGTGCTAAAAACAAGCAATAATTTTCAGGGTTGTAGTGGTTATCTGCCCGGGTACCCACCCAGCTACCAGCGTTAAATCTGCACATCATCACAGATGTAAACAATGAAACTTTCAGTTCAGATGTAAGGGCAAAATTACAGAATTTTTTAATTTTGATATCATTCCGTTTGTATTTCAGTATGTAATTAATTCTCTATAATATGACTGAACTCATGATTTTTAGGAAGGAAGTGGAAGTACACTTTATTTCTGATAAAAAAAAAAAAAAAAAAAAAAAAAAAAAAAAAAAAAAAATGGTAATCACAATCTTTTTATCAAATCTTTTTATGTATTTTAATCCAGATTTTTTGACTATTAAGACTGGCTAAACCTGAACTAAAACTTCCTTACTTTATAATTTTGATGCGAATTAATAGGTACCATTAGGAAGGAGGTAAGTTTCATTCAATAATTCAAGGAAAAAGATTCTTATCTTTATAATGCAGATTTAATTATACATTATTATTTACTTGATCTTTACTTTTAATAATTTAATCATTTTTTAAATTATCTTACTTCTTATCATTTTAGTTTATTACTGTAATTAATTATTTTAATATTTTACTATATTGCAAGGATTTTTTATAACTTTGATTGCATAAATACATTCAAATGACTGTTTAAAAACTGTAAACAAAACAAGGACCAGAAATCTGCAAAATTCTAAAATCTGCACAACCTCTGGTCCCAAGTTGAGCGGATTTGAAGGCGTCTACTGTATAATGATTTTGTTCAGAGGTACTGTTTGTTTTCGTAAAGCGAAACCTTCTGCGCTTTTGTGCATGCATCAGATCTGTTTTGATTTTATCAAAATATTGATGATCGGAGGCTGTTTAGCTGAGTGACAACATGCAACTGGAACTTCGGCAAATACCCATCTCAGCATTACCTATTTGGATCGTGAAATTGTCTCAGAGTGTTAGGCACAGCTTTCGAAAACGAACTGTATTTTTGATGTGTTTATAAGACATCATTTTGTTTACATTTTAAAACTTCATCTAAATAGTTGTAATTTTTCTAATAAATATGTTGCATATAATGTATGGTAGTAATAATCAGTATATCTGATGAAAATTAAATTAAATTTTTTAAAATAAACTATATTTATTTAATGATTTTTTTTTTATCCCTATTACTGTATTTTATCAATAGTAATTCGAGAGCCATAATTTTATATTGTAAAATTATTAAAGTATTCTGCAAGCAGTCCTTGTTCAATCACAAAAGCCTGCCACTAAAAAATTTTAATACAGAAGATGCATATAATGTTTTTCTCAGATGTAAACAATAAATTTTGCAGTTAAGAAGCACATGTGTTTAACAAATATTGCTAATTTCTTGGAACACTAAATTTGATACATTGTCTTCTTTAACGCATTATTTTGAAGCAATGAAAACAATATATTAAATTTTTTTGTAAATGAGTTATAATCGGTGGCAGCTCTTGACGGTTTTTTTTTTCTTTTTTTTTCTTTTTTTTTTTTTTTTTTTTTTTTTTTTTTAGGCACTAAATTCATGCCTTCCAAAAGTAATATTTTTTAAAAAAGAAATTTTTGCCTTATTTAATATAAGAAACTTCTGCCAAATATAAGGCAAAGATTTCATTATTAAAAATAGTGAAAAAGTAATAAATTTGCCAGCCATGCATTTAGTGCCCCCAAAACTGTCAGTCACGAGCTAAAGGTAATTTAATAATGTGTGACATGATCTATCAGGGCCGAAACTAAGGGGGCGAGGGGGCCAAATTAAGGATTGTACTTATGGAATGGACCATTTTCTTCTGATGGATTGATGGCTTCCATTATTATGAAACGGTCATTATAAATGAAGTGTTAGGTGAAGATGAAAGAGCAGTCATAAAAAGTTAGAACTCTGATTTTCTGGTCAGAATGGGGGGGGGGGGGGGCAGGGAAATGGCCTTTTTTTTTCTTTTTGCGGCTGCTTTTTCATCTTTACCTAACACTTCATTTATAATGGCTGTTTCATAAAAATGGAAGCCATCAATCCATCAGAAGAAAATAACTCAGTTAAGCAGGACTTGGATAATCGGGACTCTACTGTATATTTCATTTTAAAAATGCTCTTTAGAAAATTTTTGTTGGTGTTTAGAGGGGAATCATGACCCCCGTGACCTCCCCTTTGGACCCGCCATTGTAGATTACGTAGTTCAGAATAACATGTCTTATGATTACATACTTTAAATTTTAAAATAAGTCGGCTATTAGAAAATTAATAAAATTATCTCTGTAAATATACTTTACAGAAGAGGGGGGGGGGGGCGCCAGAATCCATGTTTGCCCCGGGTACAAAAAAGGCTAGTTTCGGTCCTGTGATCTATACCTATTATGTATAGGTGCAGATTCACAGTCTCCATGTGACGACTAAATTTTTTGCTTCGGCTGCTAACTTTCAATGTCTCAGTCGCCATACGTTATACAGGGATGCTCCTTTTCTGCTAATATGGATTTCTACCTTTTATAATAAAAAAAAATGAAATCAGTGTATTTTCCTTCCTACAGTTCAGAATGATCTGTTTAACACAGAAAACTATTGTATTACATAGAAAAACAAACGTCTGAAGTGTGTTTTGATTTTTATAGCGCAAAATAATTTTTCACATTCACAAATTTTTTAATGTAATGTTATACGATAAAATCAAAATTAGAAATATTGTTGTCCTAATCTAATATTTCCCACTACCATGATTGCTTAGCTTTACATTTTTTTTTAAATGTATCTTGTCCAACTATATCTTCAGAATGAACGTAGTTTAAGATTTGTATTAGACTTAATAATTAAATTTAAAGAATTTTGTGATTAATTTAAACAAACCCATTTGATGTAATTAGTCTGTGTTTTTTTGTACATAGACATATGTATATATAAAATAAATTATTTTCCACTTTGAATTCAGTCCCTTACAGACACTAAATTCTTTTTATGTGTTTGTTTCACAATGGGGCCACTGGACTTTTTGGGTTTAGGAGCCACTTTCTCCTTCCAGATATTGGGAATCTGCACCTATACTATTATGTAAAATTTTATAATTTTCACTATTTCTAGTTCCAAGGAATGTAATTTAAAGCACGTTTACAAAGTAAATGTAATGATGAATAAAATATGATCTATATAATGCAAAATTCTGTAATATGCAGAACTTCTCATCCCAAGGTGTGTTATAAAGATCTATCGTATTTATCTTCATATGTAATTCACTCACCAAAAACCCTAAAGATTTGATATCTGCAAGTGCTTTTTTTTATGCTGTGCAGTAGGGGGAGAGAGGAGAGGAGAAATGTACATTTGGGGAGTTAGGGCTTTATATATTTATGTTAGTGAGCAACAAATATTGCAGATTATTTTTTTTTTTTTCAAACTAAAGTTTGAAAGATTTTAATTATTTAGGTAAGCTGGAGAGATGGGTGAGAAGGGAGAAGTGAAATTTTTGGGGTTCAGGAGATTATTTTATATGATTTACTATTATTGTCAATAAAGAGCTTTAAAGAAGGATGGTGGAAGTTTATATATATATATATATATGTATGTTTAAAGAGCAATATTTCTTGCTATTTTTCTTAAGACAGTAAATTTTTTATTTAGTAAAATTTAACATAGCTTTTTATATCTCTGAAACAAACCAACAGAAATACCGTCTAAACATGCATGTTGTGAATTACTTCCATATTTACCAATGAGTGGTTTAAAAAAATCTCATAGCACAGTGCTCGTTAAAATTGAAATATGAGGCATCTTTTTTTGCGGGGAGGGAGGGGGAGAGATTGAAGGTGAATAGAAATCCTGACTATGAATTCTTTGTCTGGTCTTTAATTTTTGTTGTTGTTGTTTTATTTTTTTTTATCATTAACTTAAAAAAAGTACTGATATCAATACAAGAACCCTTAACGGGTTAAAAGTTTGTGACGCAGCGCTTTACCTTATGCTATAAGAATTTTAAATATGGAACTTAAAAATAATGCTATCAAATTTTGAGTGACACTATGCTATTAATTATAATATCTATATATATTTATTTCATCATTTTATTTTTTTATAATTGCATGTGCAAAAATTATGTTCATTTTAAAAAGATGTATAAAAGTTTATTCATTGATGCATTATCATTCGTATCTCTCATAAATTCAAAATATGAGTTTTAAAAGATATGATATCAAAATTTAAGTGACGCCTTGATGTTGCTTAAAACGATTAGTTTTAAAATTCAATTTAAATTTTCTTTTGGCTAAATACATTTACACATCTAAACAATACTTTTCATTTTCCAATGCACTGTTGAATATATTACTTTCACTGAATCTATATAATGCACTGAAATGTATTCATTTGAATAAATTGATTTATCTTTTGTGTCACGCTATCTAAAAAAAAAAAGTAAAATTTATGTAAATAGTTTTTTGCGTCATTGTATCCAAACTAAGTTAAATGTATGCAAATGGATAATATGACGAAAAGAACTATTTACATAAATTTTACTTTTGATTTTTGGATAGCGTGGCACAAAAGATAAATCAATTTATTCAAATGAATACATTTCAGTGCATTATATAGATTCAGTGAAAGTAACATATTCTACAGTGCATTGGAAAATGAAAAGTATTGTTTAGATGTGTAAATGTATTTAGCCAAAAGAAAATTTAAATTGAATTTTAAAACTAATCGTTTTAAGCAACATCAAGGCGTCACTTAAATTTTGATATCATATCTTTTAAAACTCATATTTTGAATTTATGAGAGATACGAATGATAATGCATCAATGAATAAACTTTTATACATCTTTTTAAAATGAGCATAATTTTTGCACATGCAATTATAAAAAAATAAAATGATGAAATAAATATATATAGATATTATAATTAATAGCATAGTGTCACTCAAAATTTGATAGCATTATTTTTAAGTTCCATATTTAAAATTCTTAGAGCATAAGATAAAGCGCTGCGTCACAAACTTTTAACCCGTTAAGGGTTTTTGTATTGATACGTATTATACGTATAATCGCGAACACTAGTAGCAACGGCATCACATGACGTCATTTAAGTCGATTCCTTTAATCTCCATAGCTCCGTGGTTGTGATACTAGAAATAGACGGGCATTAGTAGAAGAATAGTCCTAGAAGTGAATAATGTTATTATTGGCATGAAAATGATACTCAAAAAACAGAGAATGCGGATAGGTGACGCTAGTGCTCCCGTCATGGCTATGTATTTGTTGTGCTTATATAATTTTAAGTCTAATTTTTTACTCTAATAAATCTGTACTTTAAAAATTATCTAGATTAAAAATACACGAGAATTTTTCTTTCTAATAATGGAAAAGCAGTTGAGATGTAATTTAAATGATTTCATGACAGCTAGTTTGTAATGAAATTAAACAGCTACAAACTGTATCATATGACAAAACATAGATTTTTTTTTCTTTTCATGAGCAGCTAAAATATTTAACCTCATTCTGACAACTTTTTAATCAATATTTATTATTACATCTTTACAGCCAATTAATAAATGAAAGAGTAAATTGAGTTTTTAAAGATTTCTAATATTTCAGAGCAATGGTTTTTGGTAAAATAATTTATGGTACATTCGCAAAAAATCAAATTCGAAATTGATTTTTTAAAATATTAAAAAAAAACTTTCCTGAAAGAAGAATACATGTTCTTTAAAATATTCTGTTTTTTTAAGTTAAAATTAGATAAAATCAGAATAAATAATTATTAACTTTATTCATATATCTTAAAGTTCTTCTGACTAAAGGCATAATTTTGTTATATATTAAGTTTAATTCTTCTTAAGCAGAGGTCTTTCTAAAGTTAATTCAATCTACATGTGTATTTGAAAGTGACCACTTATGCAATATACATGGGTATTTATTTTTAAGAGTATATACCTGAATAAATACTCAAATTCTTCAATTAATTATAGAGTTAGTTTAGTTTTGTTGCTTTTATATCCACTAATACATCCAGGAACGAAGCATGATCGACCAACTTTTCTTTTCTTGATATTTATCAATAACGATTTATCATTAAACAAACATAATATGTCTTTACTTTAAAATGTTAAAGAAATAGAGACACTTATATAATTTGTTTCAAAATGTAACTTTAATTACATCTGCGCTAACGTTAAGATCAAGCTGTTTAACCCCTTAACCTTTGATTTAAATCTCAACAGCCACGGTTTGGCAAATCCATAGCTACCACTAAAATTTAATAGAGATTTTCGCCTTGTTTAATCATGGAATTTCGACGATTAAATTAAACTATATTTACTGTGAAATTTCAGTGGTAAAAAGAATTTGCATTTGGCTCGATCATCGTACGCGGGCTATGCCCGTCATTGTAGGTTAAGGGGTTAAATGCGATTTCAAACGTAAATCAACGTCGGTGGGAACTCGACGCACTCTCGCGGAGAAGCTGGTTTTCCTCCTTCCCGAGATCATTTTTTTCATTACGGTTCTATTGGCGATAAACACACAACAGGCATCTTCCCATTTACGTAAGTAATGCGTTCCGTAAAGTTTTACGTAACTTGAATTTAAGTAAGTCGAATTTGTAAATTGCTTAAGTAAAATTTTGTAAGAAACTGCAATAATTATTATGCAGGGTCATCGAAAAATAATGCCTAGATTTAAAAAAAAATCATAACATCGAAACCTTTTATGTTAAATGAGTAATTCTTTCACTACACGATAACTGGTGAACGCAAGTTTGGTTTTAGTTCACCAGAATTCGTTTGAGTGTCTGTGTTATGTGCGGATTAGTTGCGCAGTCGTCAAGGTCAGCCGACGCGCCAGACTGCAGCTGCTCAGTACGATGTTGACCGTGCAACAAAAAGCACATTGCGTGATTTGGTATGTGGAGTTAAGTCAATAGTCAGTGTACCTGTACAGCGGCAGTCAACATCGTACGGAGCAGCTGCAGTCTGGCGTGTAGGCTGACGTTGACGACTGCGCAATTAATCCGCGCATAACACAGACACGCAAACGAATTCTGGTGAACTAAAACAAAACTTGTGCTCACTAGTTATAGTGTAGTGAAAGAATTACCCATTTAACGTAAAAGGTTTCGATGTTATGATTTTTAAAAATCTAGGCATTATTTTTCGATGACCCTGTATTTATATGTATGTATACATACATATATATATTATAACCACGGTATTGTTTTATAAATAAAGCATCATGCGGCAGTATTTAAACTCGTATATCAACTATAAAAGTATGAAAAAATATAAAAACGAACTTAAAGAACTGTTTTCAAATATGTTGTTGAATATGGGATTTATAAATCTAAGATTGACGAATAGATTTATAAGAATTTTGAATCCACATTAAACGATCATAAAAATAAGAAATAATTCAAGAAGACTAATTTAATCTATTCTGAATGAATTTCTGATGGCAAAACAAATGAATAGCGCTCACAAAATAAAATAATCCTTGATAACCACAAACTGTATTTATTAGGAATTAGCTGACTGCTATGAACAACCAACAATAAAGATTAAGTTGTTTTTTTATAGATTTGATTGTATATATATATAAATACAACTGTACCTAATATATAAACTATATTACGGTTGTGGTTTATAACCATATATTTTATTTATAAAATAAATATCAAAAGTATGCAACTGCGTATCAAACGCGCTAACATGTTCACAAATGTAATTTTCGAAATTTATTACGTAACTGCGAATTTAAGTCGCGTAATACATAAGTCGGGGGATGCCTGTATATACTTCTAGGCACTGTAATAATAGCCATAGCTGAACTATTTACATTGTTTAAATGCAAAAGTGTTAATATTCTGCAACAGGTAGATTTAAAAAAAATCATATATATTCTGCCTCTATACTACGTATAAAGTCCTGTTAGAAAAATCATTCAACGTTCGATTTATTATCTGATATTTGATGAAGTGCAATTATACAGTTAAATTTAATGGAACCACAAATCACATTTTAATAAACCGGTGGATTTGAGTATACAGCAAAAACTGCATTGGGGTTTGCATTTCGATTTCAATCATTTGATTCATGATGCTGTCTGCAGGGCTCCCAAATGGTCCGCCATTTAAATACCAATAAATTTTAACAGAAAATTTTATGGTAGGTTTGCGCCAGAATTAACTTTCAAAGGTCGTTTCGGGGCGGTTTGTAAGAAAAACCTAAACAGAAAATTTTTCTAAAAAATTATTGGTACTCAGTTGGCGGACCATTTGGGAGCCCTGTGTCTGGCTTTATCGGATAGTGATTGACTTAAGAAGAATTACTATTGTATATAAATTACAATAGAAGCGTAAACATCAAGCTTTTTAGGGTTCCGTACTTAAAAAGTAAAAACGGAACCATTATAAGATCACTCCTGTGTCTGTCCGTCTGTCTTCCACAGCCATTTTACTTATAAACTATGGAACGTGGAAAGTTCAAATTTGGGGAGGTAATAAAAACCATTGACCTAAATATTTTCAGATTAATAAACATTCATAAATATATTTAGTAAAAATGTATAGGGGCTAATTATGGTACTTGAAAAAAACTCTTTTCTTTGTATATCGTGTGAAAGCTTTCGTAACGCTGAACTCAAAAATACATTCCTTTTAATTTTAGGTATTATATTTTCAAAGATATTGTCGAAAATGTAGCGCAAAAATATGTATCCCCCCATCTAATTCCGAATCTAGTGAAACTAAAATCATGAAAAAATTAGAGGTAGTAGACGTTAATTTAAACCTTGCCGGAAAATTATAGCGATCACATAGTTTCACATAGTTTCACATAGTTCACATAGTTCACATAGTTTTTGAGAAAATCGCATTTGTCTGTTACACACAAATTTCAATTTACGAACATTCAGAAAAATTGTTGAGCATCGCTGGATGTACATATCCTAGCAGAAGTATAAAAGAATTGTTGATAATGAATTAAAAAAAAATCATCGGTAATTAGCCGAGATATTAACCCTTCAAGATACGACCAGTTTGGACATACACAGTGACAGGGGCGGCGTACTCTATGCCTAGTTAACAACTTTTAATGATATATATGTGCAATGTAATGTCCAGTAACAGTATAAAAGCAATAAATGTCAAATTGTTAAAAACATACTAATTTCAGGAGTCTCAGGGCTCTAAAAATTGGAAAAAAAGAAGACCATTTTCAACATTTAATGTCTTAAAATGTATATGATTTTAAAACACAATTTTAATTGGGATGAAAGATATAAGTATGTTCTTTCATTTCATCTATTTAAAAAGTTGCAAGATGCAGAAATAGTATTTATTAGGGTTTCGAAACTGTTAGACATTTGTCGAACAGAAAATTGGCCTAACAGTTTGCAGGATTACAAAATAAATATTGCAACTAGAATGAAAATTTTAGTGCTTACTTATACTTCAGATTGTAATAATTACCCTAAACTTAAATAAATTTGTATTTAAAGCATTTTTATATTTTTAATGCAATGCTGCATTTAGCTAATACAAAATTTTGAAAATTTCAACAGTATAATCACCTAAAAAAATATTTTTTTGAACAATGAAAAGGAAATTTTCGGTTCAATTTATACAGACTAACATGAAATATATGTTTGAAAAATTTCATGGAAAAATATTCAGAAGTTTTTGAGGTATCCTGCGCGTTATGCCAAATCAACGACATTTGGAGAAAAATGACTTCAAAGTTTCGGAAACGCCGCTTCAGCTATTGAGCAAGTATAATTCTAAAAGCCATAGCTTCTGTTCTAATGGGAATTTCAAGGAAACAATTATATCAAAATGTTCAGAAAATACAGGAGTTTTACGTCTACAAAAAATAAAATTTCTAAAATTTTGAAGCTTTAAGAGTCCTGCGACCACTTAACCCTTTCCGACGCGGAGTAATTATGTTTATAAACATATGAAATAATGGACTGACACAAGAATTTGTAAACGAATTTATGAGAAAATACGAACTTGCTTATTTTCACGTACATGATAAAAGGAAATTAAATATTCTTTTTTAATTAAATATTCTTGGTGCCGTTTGTCTGTTTTGAAATTAAAATTAGATGTCCTTTTTTTTTAAAGACACAGCCCTCGAAACGTTTAATTAGAATGAATCACATAAACACTGTGGGATTCGCGACTAGTTTGCATTGAGTGTATCTCTCAATACGCCTCGAGTGACTTTAAAAATTAATTAAAAACCTATCTGAAAAAACGCGGCACTGACTAAGGCGGCGTTAAAACTTTGCGACCTTCTTTCGAAGCACGCTTAGCACAATGCCAAATTTAAACTTTAAACAAAGGTTTTGTTTTAACTACACTGTAGAAATAAAGGTTATCTCTAGGCTGAATTTAGTTTTATGAAATACCAAATGAAGTTAATATATGCACTGCTTTTATTGTCAGTACCGAATTAATTTCATCATAAACAGATTGGGATAATATTAAAAAAAGGAGCTATACAGAATAGCTACATTTGATATTATTTAGGTTCCATATCTCTTTGAACTTTCATGATATACCCATTTACACTTTTCTAATATATACTGTTATACCCAACCTCTACGTTGTATTGTTTTTTACAAAGTCTTAGTATTCTTTTAACAAAGGTTTTTTTTTTTATAATGCTATTAAAAATTCATATATTTATTCTACGGAACCCTCTGTGCGCGAGTAATAGTCGCACTTGACCGTTTATTTTCTGAATGTCATCATAATAAAAAATGCTTTTAAATATCAGTTGCTAAAAATTCTAAGACTTACACCAGAATATATTAAAGGCAGTTTTATAAATTAAAACAAAACTTTACTTATGTTGTTGTTCATACTTTCGGATTGGCTGTCAGCTCAGCCACTTACAGACTTTCTCATTCATTTTCTCCCCATTTCGTCTCTGGTTCTCGGCAGTAATGCTGCGAATCTTTGACTCTCTGTCTTCTAGTGGCTTTTGCCGCACTTAGGCTAACAATTCCTGTCTTTTCTTAGGAGGTGCTCATACTATTTACTCATATACAGGGCGTGGAGTTGCTTCGCAACTGGGTAACCCCTGGAACTGCTACGCTGTTCACTGTTCAGGTTGTTGTTCACGGAGTTCAGCTTCTGGAGAGAACAGACGTGTTTCCTCTGCGGTGAATGTTGATTTCAAGAGGTCGTAGGAGCAGTTCCGAGTTTTGTGAAATTGCGTGATCTTTTGCGGTTAATATATAATGTATTTTGGTGCTGACAGCTTTCATATTGGAGTATCTAGTTCGTACGAATAAGTGACTTTTTATGAACTTTTGTCGCATTATAGTAGTGAACGAAAGAGAGTTCACTGACGTCTATCATGGGTACAGAGGACCCTTTAATTTCTCTGACAACGTAAACCGCATCATCAATGGTGTTGAAAAATCTGATTTGGCAGCCTCCTGGATGGAGTATCCGGGAGTAACTGACGATGTACAGCATTCTATTGTGTAACAATTCCTGCAAGATTGTGATACCCACATCACTGGACTTATGAGCAGACCGGACTATTCTAGAGATCCTCAACATAAGAATTATGTCAGTAATCTACTTTCAAATCTTTTGTTTTTATTTAATGAGCCATTTGATCCCTTTAAACTTAGTCAACTTAGAGAATTTAAATCATTTATCTGTAATCATGACTACGACTTAATTGATATTTTTACAAAACTTAAGGCAGTTGTGGTGGACACAGGTGACGGTTTCACCCCCGCTAATATCTCAAAACGCAGAAGAAATGCTTTGAAATCTTCAATTCCTCTTAAGAACAAATATGCAGCCATAGCTGAAAAAAAAATGATGATAATAATATGGATTTAGTAGACCCCCCCCCCCCCCTGAGGGCGATTCAGCCGGTGACTCTGCTACTGATTCGACTCCCAAAAATCTAAAAATTCATCCATTCTATATACAATTTAAAGGTAAATAGACTGAACTTGCTCGCGAAATTAAAAAACTAAATGAAAATAATCCTATGATTAAATTAGATGGTGAACTACTTAAAGTACACTGTAAATCAGAGGTAGACTTTCGTAAAACTCAAGCTTATTTAGATTAAAAAACTATTCCTTATACAATCCTGAGCTCAGCGGAACAGCGCCCACGAAAAGTCGTCATTAGGGGAATTCCCCCATATACTGACCCCCACGTAATAATTGATGCCAATCAATTTCACTGCCAACAGGTCTTCAATGATGAAAAGTAGAAAGACTGGTCGGCCAATGCCTCTATATGTCGTTAATGTCATGCCACGCGATAAATTCGAGGAGATTTATCAGATTCATGAAACTTGTTATAGTGGAGTTAATGTTGAACGTTTTAAAGGCCCGTACATAGTTAAGCAATGCTACAGATGCCAAAAATTTGGAAACTCCATCGAAATTTGCCACCTGCCGCCAAAGTGCGCCAAATGTTCTGATGAACACTTAACCCCAAACTGTGATAAAATTGGTAAGATCACCCCTAAATGTTCAAATTGTTATGGTGACCATGTGGCAACCTATCGTGGCTGCCCCAAAACTCCACAGTTTTATAAAAAACAGCTAGACTTAAAAAATAACCGGAAAGAAAATTCTAAAATTATCCCTAATGCTATGGCTGAAATTTTATCTACTTACAACTATGTTCGTAAGCCAGAGACCAAAAAACCAGAAAATACTGTTAAAAAACCTACTGAAGCCCCGGCTCCGCTCCTTTCTCCCACCCAAAATCCAAACTCTGAAATTAACACAGAAAATAAGCCAACCGACACAAAATCAGCAGCAACAGAAAAAACCACTAACTCTAATTACACTACAGACTTCAAAGAAATTTTTAAGACCTTTCAGGAGAAGAAAGAGCTCCTGAAATTCAATAAATTTATTCAATGTTTTAAAAATATCGCCAATCTCACCAAAAACTGTCCAGACCCTATGGAGAAAATGCTTATCATTATGAGCGCTTTTGAAACTTTAGCCACGGAATTTAACACACCTGATAATGAGTAATTCCTCTTCTACTTTCTCATCACTAATTTTGCTCTCCTGGAACTGAAACTCCTTGCAGAACAAACTTAACGAATTTAAACTCTTTATTAACGAACATCCTCAAATTGATGTAATTTTCTTACAAGAAACATTCAGCCCCACTTTCAATATTAACATCCCCGGGTATAGGCTCTTTCACACACCTCGTGCCACAGATGACGCACCGCAATTTACATTAAAAACCACATTCCACATTATCAAACACAAAATAATACCTTTAATGACATTGAATACACTATTATAATTTTACAGTTTCCACACTTAAACATTAAATTAGCCTCTATTTATGCTCATTCCACTGGTAACTTACCTGTTAATAGTATTACACAGCTTTTTTCGCAACACCAATACTGCTTTTTTGTAGGCGAATACAATGCCAAAAGTAGGGACTGGAATTGCCACGGCAATTCTCGGCGGGGTGCCTCTCTTCACAATCTTGTCCAACACTTAAAATTAAATCTCCATGCACCATCCAGACCAACACACATTAGCACTGCGCCTAATGCCCGTGACTCTGTTATTGATCGTGCTCCTTCCAAAAATCTTCCTTACCCTATTTCCTCAAAAGTAATTAACGATCTTTCTTCTTACCATTTACGTGTCTGCTCTAAAATTGATATTATCAATCCTCTTTCTCCCCCCCCCCCTCCTTCCGTGGCTATTGATTGGAAAAAATTCACTGACTATCTTAATTCTCCAGACATCACATTCACAGAAATCATCAATACCAATGAAATAGACGCAGCTGTTCAACACCTCAACTCCCACATCAATCACGCCAAAAACTTTTCCACCTTTAACACTTTTAAAAATAATAATGCCTTCGTCCCACCCCACTATATTTATAATCTTATTAAACAACGTAATCGGCTCCGGAGACAATTTCAAAATTCAAGAGACCCCCTCCATTAAACCCCTTCTCAATAGGTTAAACAATAAAATAAAAAAAAACAGTCTGTACAAAGAAAAACAGAAAAACTGGAACAATTTTCTTTAAACTCTAGCTTGCGAGGACAACTCAGTTTGGATCTTAAAACGTAAACTGAACAAAAACTTTCCTCCAATACCCCCTCTCACTACTAACAACGTTACTGCTTACACCGATCAAGAGAAAGCTAACATGTTGGCTAATTCTTATGCTACCCAATTCTCTCCAAACCCGAACCTTGCAAGTCAAACTCATCTTTATTATGTCAGCGAGACTGTCCGTAACTTTCTGGCTATCCCCTGATGATCCCCCCCCCCTACTATACAACCCATTGTTATACATAATATAATTAAAAAACTCAAAAAACGAAAGACCCCAGGATACGATAAAATTACTAACTCTGCTCTTAGAAACCTCTCTCCTAGTTGCATTATTTTTATTACTGATTTCACTAACGCTATCTTAAAATTCAAATATTTCCCCAAACCCTGGAGAATTTCAATCATCTTTCCTATTCCCAAACCTGGAACTAACCTATCTGACCCCACTAATTACAGACCTATCTCCCTTCTACCTTCAATCAGTAAAGTAGTGGAACGCGTCATTCGTACCCAGTTGCAAGATTTCATACAGCAAAACAGCATTCTTATGCAGTTCGGCTTTCGCCCCAAACACTCGACCAAACACCAGCTACTTGCGTTGAATTTCTCACAACGCAAAAATTCCCGCATCTGCCATTTTTCTTGATGTCGCAAAGGCATTTGATAAGGTCTGGCATGTGAGCCTCATATACAAACTCATTCAGCTCGGATTTCATCCCAGACTTATACATTTAATATACTCGTAACTTTGCGACCGCTCTTTTCAAGTCCGCATAAACAACATTCTTTGAATTATCCTTCTCGTTCTAGCGGGCATCCTTCAGGGGAGCGTGTTGGGCCCATTTTTATTCAACATCTTCTTCAATGATTTCCCAGGCTCCTTACACACATATCTCGCTCTTTATGCGGATGACACCTGTATTTACGCTTCAGCTCACCACACGTACACTCTTTATAGTTACTTATAGACACACATGAATGATTTCATGAACTGGTGTAAGCTATGGCGCGTCTTAATAAATGAAAACAAAACCACTGCAGTATACTTTTCTCGTAAACTAACTTTTCCTAGTAGAATAATAATCCATAACACTGTTATCGCTTGGTCTGACCAAGCTAAGTATTTTGGGGTCACCCTTGACCGTCGTTTAACTTGGAGTAAGCATATACTTTCTATTAGAGGGCAAGTCACTGGTGCCTTCAACTCTATTAACCCCTTCGCGACGGGAGCCTTTTACGAAATGTTTATTACTTTGCTACCGGTTTTAAAAAACAGAAGTTTGTGCCTATTCAAATCGAGAAAATGCTCGGATTAAATTAGGCAAATTTTACAGTAAAATTTTACTGGTGAGGATAAACGAGGATCCTTAGGCCTATTTCCAGCACGTATACGTGTCGCTCGTCCCCAAGGGGTTAAACCTCTCCTCAACAGCAAAACACTTTCAGTTCATAACAAACTTATTCTGTACAACTCATGCTAGAGGTCTGCACGGGCCGGAATTTCCAGGCCCGGGCCCGGCCCGGCCCGAAGGAAAGCTATTTTGGCCCGGCCCGGCCCGGTGTAATAATTGAAAGTTCGGCCCGAGCCCAGCCCGGCCCGTTTACATTTTTACCGTTCTCAGCCCGGCCCGGCCCGTACAAAAATCAGTGAAAACAGGCCCGGCCCGGCCCGACTAAATTTCTACAAAAAATTCCGTTTTTTCTCGACATACAATTCAGATTCTTTTAATGAATACTACATGCATATTTATGGGAGCATTTTACAGTATATTTTAAATTACTATGTGTTCGCAAAATAGAAAACACACAATAGTAAACGTTAATGATTACTTACAGTGTTTTAGTCAATGTCTCTACAGACGTTTCAAAATTTAAATAAGGGTTCATTAAAAGGTTATTGTAGTTCAGAATAAAGGGTTAAAAACAGGATAACTTTTGAAGCTTATAATAAAAGGTAGATTTGTGAAAATATTTCTGTCATTTTTAAGGCTTTTCTCAAATCCAAAGGAGCTACATTTTGATACATTTATGAATTCATTTCTTTTCGGAAACGCATGAGATTGGCAGGTATTCTTATTCAGAAACCATGTAAATGCCGTTTTTTTCTTAGATAAAAGTAATATATCTTTCAGAAAATACTGCCAAAGTTAGCGTTTTGAATCGAATTTCCGGAAGCGATAGCACAGGAAAGGAGAAAACGTACAGTCACGTGACAAGAGTCTCTGTTATCTCTGTACGTAATTTATGAAAAATGGAAACGCTATTCTATCCCAAATGCCTTCAATACTCAGGCCTGTCAATTTTATGCCTTTATAGTTAAAAATGAGTCAGAAAATGTGTCTGAGAGTTTCGCATTGTTGAGCAGTAAATATGAGAACCACCTTAAGGTACATTTCCAAAGATACTGTTAACAGAAGTTCATTATCGTATTAATACTTTTACAAAACATAATGCCTGTCCTACACATCCTGAGAACGATTAAGACCAGTTCCGTCCCGGCACAAGTCTGCCGAAAAAATTAAACCCGGGATCAGGCATCATGTAACTGTACGATGCCGATCTCAACGATGGACATGTTACATTTCTGTACTGATGTTGTTAAACTCGCATCGGCTCGTAACGCACATTTATACTTCTCGAAAAAGTCATATTCATTGGAAATGACCTCGTATGTTATCTGCTCCTCTCAAATTCTTATATCGGGCCGATAGGCCCGAATAATTTTTTTTATCGGCCCAGCCCTGCAGGCCCGTTCAATTTTTTTGCCGGCCCGGCCCGTTTATTTTGTCTGTCGGCCCGGCCCGTTGAAAAAATTGTCCTAATTCTGCCGGCCCGGCCCGGCCCGTTTGAAAATTCTCCTCAATTCCGCCGGCCCGGCCCGGCCCGCGGGCCGGGCCGGGTACGGGCCTCGGGCCAAGCCCGGGCCCGTGCAGACCTCTAACTCATGCATCCTCCCAATTATTACCTATGCTAGTCCGGTCTGGGCTTCACCTGTAGGACTTCTATGGACAATTTAAGTCGCCTACATAATAGACATCTGCTCATAGTTCGTAACGCTTCCCGTTACTTACGTAACTCAACGGTCCGTAGGGATCTAAAAACAATCACCTTGCGCAAGCGTATCAACGGCTTAGCAAAGAAATTCTATGGTAAAATCTTTGATCTCCCTAACGAAATTGTAGCGGAGCTACCGGATTATGATGCCTTTGAGCCCCACTCCCCTGGTTTTCCATGATTATGGACACACAGTAACATCTGGGTACACCACGCTGGCTGCCTCTGTCTATTTTTTCTTTTTTTATTATAACTTTTACTTTCTTTATTTAAAAAAAAAAAAAAAAAAAAAAAAAAAAAAACCTCTCTATAAGTGCTATAGAGACTATAAAAATTGTAAAATATAAAAATGCATGGCCCTGATTAGTCTTTTTTTTTCTTTTTTTTGGTTAATCTGGACTTTGCTACCTCTAGCTTTTCTTGCCCATGCTTGGCGAGAGCAGCATTGAACAGTGCTAACTTTTACCTATTTTTAATCCCTTATAGTAGTTTTACAACTACAGTTTGACTATTTAATTAACTTTTTCTAAATTCTAATTTACTTTTTATTCTTCTTAAGTCTTATCTTACTAGTAACTCTTTTTTCCTTTTTTAATCTTAATTTTTAAATTTTTTCTCAACTCATTTTAATTTCTCCCTTTAGTAGTTTTCAACTACATTTTAAATTTTTCTTAACGGCTCATAGTAACATAAGATACTTCAATCCCTAGTCTGGGTGTTAAGCTGATATCAGCTAGGAAACCCCTTAATGCTGCTCACCTGTTCAGCACCTGTACCGTTGTTGCTTACGAAAGAATAACATACCCATTTATCGTGTCAATAGCGTCTTGTACAGCGCTATCGATGCAACAAAATATAACAAAAAACAGAGAATATTTTGTTACTCTTTTCTAAATGAAGAAAGTTTGATTACACATCTGTGTAACTTTTGTTTATTAGTGAAAATTTAATTTTCACTATTAAACAAAAGTTACACAGATGTGTAATCTAACTTTCTCCATTTAGAAAAGAGTAGCAAAATATTCTTTGTTTTATGTTTTATGAAAATTTAATTTTCACTAAATTTTCACTATTTAATCATAAAAAAGTGTTAATATTCTGCAGTAGGTGGATTTTAAAGAAAATCATATATATTCTGTGTCTATAGAAAATCCTATCAGAAAAATCTTTCAACGTGCGATTTATAATCTGATATTTGATGAATTGCAATTATACAGTTACATTTAATGGAACCACACACCTGAATTTAATAAAACGGTGAATTTCAGATTTCAGATTTCAGTATACAGCAAAAACTGCATTATGGTTTGCATTTCGATTTCAATCATTGATTCATGATGCTGTCTCGCTTTATCGGATAGTGATTTATTTAAGAAGAACTACTATTTTATATAAATTACAACAGAAGCGTAAACAACAAGCTTTCTTTTCTGAATGTCATCAAAATAAACAAGTTGGAAATTGCTCGTCAAACGTGGCAAATGAGGTGCGTTCGTACTATAACTAGTTTTATAATTATTTTTTGCACCCCATATTGTACTGAATATATATTTTTTTGCGCTTCATAAGTGCATAGTCTGTAACATCATTAAAATGCACTTACAATAATTTTTTCCCCATTCCCCGTAATGTAACGGAAAACTTTTGACTGTCCCTGTAATTAAACTATACATTCGATTTTCATAAAATTTGAAATGGCTCGACAAAATTTTGCAGCAATTATATATTAAAAATTTCAGACCATTCGGAAGGCTGTAAAATCATTAAAATGCATTTGCTATAATTTTTTCCCATTGGCCGTAATGTAAAGAAAAACTTTTGACTGTCCCTGTCATTAAACTATACATCCGATTTTCATAAAATTTGAAATGGCTCGACAAAATTTTGCAGCAATTATATATTAAAAATTTCAGACCATTCGGAAGGCTGTAAAATCATTAAAATGCATTTGCTATAATTTTTTCCCATTGGCCGTAATGTAAAGAAAAACTTTTGACTGTCCCTGTAATTAAACTATACATCCGATTTTCATAAAATTGGAAATGGCTCGACAAAATTTTGCAGCAATTATATATTAAAAATTTCAGATCATTCGGTCGGGTAGTTTTTGCTCTGTTATATGCGGACGGACGGACTGAACGACGACTATAGGTGCTACGTATTTATATATAATTACGAACGCACCTAAAAACGCTTTTAAATATCAGTGGCTAAACTTCTAAGTTTCACATCAGAATATATTGAATGCATTTTTTATGAATTAAAATAAAGCTTGACTACGCCATGTTTGATAATGAATGTCCAATGCGTTTGTCCTGTCAATAGCGGCTTGTACAGCGCTATCGATGCAACAAAGTAAAACATAAAATAAGGATTATTTTGTTGCTCTTTTCTAAAAGGAGAAAGTTTGATTACGCATCTGTGTAACTTTTATTTATTAGTGAAATAACTTTTATTTATTAGTGAAATTTTAATTTTGTAATGGAACAATAGCCATAGCTGAACTATTTACATTGTTTCAATGCAAAAATAAAGTGTTAATATTCTGAAGTAGGTGGATTTTTAAAAAAAATCATATATATTCTGCGTCTATATAAAGTCCTATCCGAAAAATCTTTCAACGTGCGATTTATAATCTGATATTTGATGAATTGCAATTATACAGTTTCATTTAATGATCTCAATTTAATAAAACGGTGAATTTCAGTATACAGCAAAAATGCCATTATGGTTTGCATTTCGATTTCAATCATTTGATTCATGATGCTGTCTAGCTTTATCGGATCAAGCAGTTGAAATGCGATTTCAAACGTAAATAAACGACGACGTACGGTGGGTGATTTACCGATTCTAACTGGCCAAAATTATTTTTGGCGTTAATAGAGTCGCATTGCCATGAAATTGAAAAATGTTATTGATATTCACTATTGAATGTTAGGTATTGCAAAATGTAGCGTATAGCAGTCATAATTTCCTTACAGGGACATTCAAAAGTATTTCATTACATTACCGCCTATGGGGAAAAATCGTTTGCGGTGGTTTTTAATGCTGTTCATAATTTCAATCTCTTTGAAATTTATATACATATCTATGAAGTGCACTACAAGATGATTGCTACAGAATATGGTATGGATAGCATTTATAGATCATTTACAGGGACACTAAAAATAATTATGTTACATTATGGTCTATGGAGAAAAGGTGTTTGTAGTGTATTTTGTTCATATTACACTATTTCAAATGTATTTAAATTGATATACATCTTCGAGGTGCTCTATAAAATGCTTTCTATTGAATATGATGTGCAATTCGTCTTTCATATACAGGGGCACACAAAATAAATCAGTTATATTTTTCCATGTATGAACAGTAATTGATGGAAGTGCGTTTTCAGTTCTGGAATATTTTTTTTAATTATAAAAATTGCATACTATTTAGTGTGTATAAATTCTATAAATCATATACAGGGCTGCACAAAACATCTGAAGTACATTTCCGTTTACTGGCGGAAATTGCTGACGAGAAATTTTCAACTGTGCTATGCGTTCACTAACTGTTCTAAATTTTAGCAAATTGTGAATTATATGATACATCATTAGTTCATATACAGGGATGTACAAAATTTTCAGCTATTGTTTGGATTTTGGTTGAAATTGTGTTTTCAAATGTGTTATATGTTTTACAAATTATTATTTAGAAATCGTTTTTCACGTTATTAAGCTATGAAGTTTTATTATAGTAGTCAGAATGCATTTAAAAATGTTTCTTAATCTGATTGACGCATGATTTTACGTTCTTCTTCATAATTTTAATAATACTTTCTTAATGGTATGGAAGCTAAAGTGATAAACCTATTTTCGTATTATTATAACAAATCCTAAAATTTCTTTTACTAAAATTTAAGATATGGAGCAAACATTCGACAGCCTTAATGAATTTTGCTGTGTTGTATAATATTCTGTTGTATAGTTATATTTTTCTCTGGACAGAGGAACATTATGTAACTAATGGGAATAATAAGATATCATGATAAAATGACTACATTATATTTTGCATTGTATCAAATCTGAAATTTGTCTGGATCAATTTTGCTACCACTCGAAATTTGCTGCCACGTAATATATTTTAAATCATTTTGTCCTGAGATATCTACATACAACTGGCAATTTTTATCCAAATTTGGTCATAAATTTGTGGAGATTTCGCAAGCAACACCTGCATTAGACTGAGTGTCTCCGTATTTTCCGCTTCGAGATTAAAAAGGAAACGAGCCTTAACGAAGCTGTGTGAAGTGGAAATGCAGAAGAAGTAAAGAGAACGAAATGAGTTTTTACGACGCAGGGTTTTGTTAAAAAAGAACAGAACATATTACGGTGAAATAAGATTGAATATTTACACGACGTAAGAAAATCTCTGAAATATTCAACGACGTCCTGAATTATAGACTTTAAGCTAATTAAAGAACGAGAAGAGTGTTTATATCTGTATTTTTTATTTGTGTGTTCGTACCAATAAATGTCAGTGCTCGTCCTAAAAGTGAGTTGTGAGTTATGTATGGAGTCTCACCCCCATAAATTGGCGTCAGAAGTGACAGTTAACCCACGAATATGATTAATTAGAGTTATTCATCCTACATATTCAAGCCGGATATTCTTCTAACGGTGAGTTCATTGCTATTATTTTATTATGAAGTTAGTTGAAGTACCAGAACTGGAAGTTGCATTTAAAAACGAACGAACGCATAAAATTAAATTGCTGCATAAATTCCTATTTGATGCTGACGGTGATCGCTCTAATAGAAAGAGAATACGTGATTTTACTGGTTTCGGTTTTCAAACCGACAGCACCGAATTCAAAAATAAAATAACTAAAGTTCAAACTGATTTTTCATTAAATGATCTGATTACAGTGTGCAATCTACTTTGTATTGATAATGAGGGATCTTTAAACGATCTCGCAACCCGATTAGTGACATACCTTTCAGACTTGACCTTACTACAAAATAATATTATACAAAATGAAAGTGACACCGACTCGGAACCCGAACTGCCTTCAAATAATATGACTTCAAGTAATAACACTCAATTATCAAATTTTGACAAACAACAGCAATTTCCAGTTCAAAGTTTTATGCCATCGTCTATGAATTTTACTGATATTGAAAGTGTAATACCTCCTTTCGATGGTAGTTCTTTTAGTGATATAACCGTATGGTTTAATAATTTTGAGGATGTTACTAATATGTTTAATTTATCTGACTTTCATAAATTCATATTTTGTAAAAGATCATTACGAGGAAAAGCCCAGTTATTAGCACAAATAGAATTTCATATCAATTCATATGACAAACTTAAACAACTCTTAATATCATAATTTAGCACCACTTATAATTCTGCCAAGTTACATGATATATTAAATAAACGAAAATTGCAAGAAAATGAATCAATAGAAGAATATTTTCTTATCATGAAACAAATATGCTCGCGTGGTAAAATCGAGGATTCCGCATTAATGCAATACATCATAAACGGCATACCCGACCCCGTTTTCAGAAAATCAATGTTATATGGATGCCAATCCATTGTAGAATTCAAGCAAAAGCTCAAAATTTATGACAAAATTCGACATGACTTTGAGAACACTAAATTTCGTAAAGTCAAACCTGAAATGCCAGCGAAAGAGAAATCCTTTCGACCAAAATCTGATCTTTTTTGCTTTAATTGTGGTTTGTCGAATCATAAAAGTAGCCAATGCAGACATAAAGATAAAGGCCCTCGTTGTTTTAATTGTTCGAATTTTGGCCATAAATCGGCTCAATGTGATCAACCAAGGAGGCCGCCTAGAGTTAAGTCAGAACCCTCCAATGTTTCCACTGTCACGTCGAACACTTTAATGACCAAACAAGTCATTATTTCGTCTGTAAATGTTACATCATTGGTAGACACAGGTAGTGAAAGAAGTTTACTAAAGGAAAGTATTTATCGCAAACTCCCTACAATTTCGAACCTTGAACATTCAACTATCACATTAACTGGATTAGGAAATACTATAATCAAACCCCTAGGTTTTTTCTCTACGAACATTATGATAGATGATTTTAATTATACAACTAATGTTTATGTAGTCCCAGATTATTCCACATCTTTTGATCTTATTATTGGTACAGATATCATTCAACAAAGTATTTTAACAATTTCTGGAAATAATATTTCGATGCAAAAAATCGAGAAAAATGACGACACGTCCAATAATTTTTTGATTAATATTGCTCATGTGTTAGACGATCTTAATCTTGATTTATCTCATATTACCGATGAAACAATACGTTCAAAAATTTCAGAACTTATTCAAAATTATTCTCCTAAAAAAATAAAGACAACTGATGTTAAATTATCAATTCATCTGGAAAACGAAGAACCTGTTACTTGTCCTCCCAGGCGCTTGGCGCAAATAGAGAAAAACTTCGTCGAAAAACAAATTTCTGAGTGGCTCGAAAAAGGAATTATTCGTAAAAGCACTAGTAATTTTTCATCACCTATTGTCCTAGTAAAAAAGAAAGATGGTTCATATAGATTGTGTGTTGACTATAGGAAGTTAAATTCTAAAACACACAAACAACGTTTTCCCCTCCCAGTAATTGATGACATTATTGATCAGTTGCATTCTGCAAAAGTATTTACTACTCTTGACCTTAAAAATGCTTTTTTTCATGTCGAAGCAGAAGAAAATAGTAGAAAATATACTTCTTTCGTAACACATTCTGGTCAATTTGAATTCTTATATATGAATTATGGCCTTATCGATGCACCGTTAGTGTTTCAAAGATATATTTATAACGTTTTTCGAGACCTCATTAATGAAAAAGTACTTATTGTCTATATGGATGACTTCATAATACCAGCTGAAAACGAAGTCGAAGGACTCCTGAAATTACAACGCGTCCTTACAACTGCATCCGAATATGGTTTAGAACTGAATCTCAAAAAATGCCACTTTCTACAACGAGAAATTGATTTTTTGGGTTACCACATTAAAAATGGTCAACTGCACCCACCCCCCTTAAAAACTAAAGCTGTCCTTAATTTCCCAGAACCTAAAAGTATAAAAGATGTACATTCATTTGTCGGATTAACTTCATATTTTCGTAAATTCATTCAAGATTACTCTTTAATAGCTAAGCCTTTAACAGATCTTCTTAGAAAAGACACTAAATTTCACTTTGGCGACCAGCAACGAAATGCATTTAATCAGCTGAAACACATCCTTTCTTCAGGTCCTGTTTTAAGCATTTATAACCCTAGTAACGAAACAGAAGTTCACTGTGATGCATCTATTGACGGTTACGGAGCAGTCCTCCTTCAAAAGTCTTCTATTGACAATCAATTTCACCCTGTCTATTTTCTGAGCAAAAAAAACCACAGATGCCGAACGTAAATATTCGAGTTATGAATTAGAAGTTTTAGCTGTCATAGAAGCCCTTAAAAAATTTCGCGTTTACATTCTAGGTATTCCTTTCAAGATAGTCACAGATTGCAACGCATTCGCCCTTACTATGAATAAAAAAGATCTTTGCACCAAGATTGCTCGATGGGCTTTAATGTTAGCTGACTACAACTATACAATCGAACACAGACAAGGTACACGCATGCGCCATGTCGACGCTTTAAGTAGAAATCCAATATGTATGATCATTCAAGATAGTTTTACTACCAAAATCATACAATCACAGAACACTGACGAACATATACAGGCCATCAAAGAAATTTTGAAAACAAAGCCATATGACAACTATTTCCTTAAAAATAACGTTCTCTATAAAAATCATAAAGGTATCGATCTGATAGTTGCGCCGGATGAAATGCAGCTAAATGTCATTAAACACGTTCATGACAAAGGCCATTTTGGCCGTAAACGCTGCGAAGAACTCCTTAACGAAGAATTTCTCATCCCTAATATGTCAAATAAAATTGATAAAATTATAGCGAATTGTGTAACATGCCTTTTGTATAATCGCAAACGTGGCAAACAAGAAGGTGAATTACATCCCTTACCTAAAGAAGAGACTCCTCTCCAAACCTACCACATTGATCATTTAGGCCCTCTTGAAACAACCAACAAAAATTATAAACATATTTTGTCTTTAATAGACGCATTTACTAAATTCGTCTGGTTGTATCCATGTAAAAGTACTTCTGCTACCGAAGTTATATCAAAACTACGACAACAAAGTCATACTTTTGGCAATCCTTCCATTATCATTAGCGATAAAGGTCCAGCATTTACAAGCAAAGAATTTGCTGATTATTGTCAAGATGAAAATATAAAGCACGAGACAGTTACAACTGGCCTTCCCCGTACCAATGGTCAAGTAGAACGACTTAATTCCACCATAATTTCTGTAATCTCTAAAATGTCCAAAGACGAACCGACCAAATGGTTTAAACATGTTCCTAAAGTTCAACAAGTCATTAATTCAACTTACCAAAGAAGCATTAAGAGAACACCGTTTGAAATATTATTTGGTACAAAAATGAAACAGAAAGAAGATGTACAAATTATTGACCTCTTAAACAGTGCAGTCGAAGAACAATTTATGAAAGACAGAGAAGAGCTCCGTAAAGAAGCCAAGAAGAATATTCTGGAAATTCAACAAGAAAATCGCAAGCACTATAATTTACGACGTAAGAAACCCCGTAAGTACAAGCTTGGTGACCTTGTAGCAATTAAGAGAACCCAGCAAGGACCAGGTTTAAAGTTGAAATCTAAATTCTTAGGTCCGTATAAAGTAATCAAAGTGAAGTCTAATGACACCTACGACGTAGCGAAAATCTCATCAACTGAAGGACCGATAAATACTAGCTCCTGTGCTGAATACATGAAACCTTGGCCTGACGATAACTGAAACTTCAAAAACATTTTTTTTAAATCTTTTCTTTCTGTGTCCTATAAACATTTTACAAATCACTGCTTTCAAAGAAATCTCTATAAGATGTTACGCTACTTCAACTATGATGTGCAGATTAATTTTTAATTTTTTTTTCTTTTCCCCTAAGAACAGTTACTGGTTTTTGTTTTTGTTTTTTCAGATTCTATTTTACCACATGTCGCTGCGGCAGCTCCAGATGTCAGGACGGCCGCTTGTGGAGATTTCGCAAGCAACACCTGCATTAGACTGAGTGTCTCCGTATTTTCCGCTTCGAGATTAAAAAGGAAACGAGCCTTAACGAAGCTGTGTGAAGTGGAAATGCAGAAGAAGTAAAGAGAACGAAATGAGTTTTTACGACGCAGGGTTTTGTTAAAAAAGAACAGAACATATTACGGTGAAATAAGATTGAATATTTACACGACGTAAGAAAATCTCTGAAATATTCAACGACGTCCTGAATTATAGACTTTATGCTAATTAAAGAACGAGAAGAGTGTTTATATCTGTATTTTTTATTTGTGTGTTCGTCCCAATAAATGTCAGTGCTCGTCCTAAAAGTGAGTTGTGAGTTATGTATGGAGTCTCACCCCCATAAATTTAAATATTTCGCTCTTGCAAAACTTCATGTGCTCTTTATTGTAATTTTCCTCTATAAACAAAATATTTTCAACCAAATTCACATTCTTATTGCCGTTGCATAATGGTGCAAAAGTTTATTTATGTGACTAACTTAAATTCTGCTGTCTTTGATTAAAAAAAAGGGGGTACTTGAACTAAAAAAAAAAAAAAAAAAAAAAAAAACTAGTATGTTGTGGCCATCACAAAACTTTTTTCTATCTCATACTTGTCAATACTTCAAAATTCATTATCACAGTGCATCTATGCTCATAATGAGGATTCTAAAAAGATGAAATTCCGTGCATTAGTTCTTGACATATTACTGTCACTGAAATCGTGTAAATCCATAAAAATGCAGCATAGCAGCGCCACCTATTGGGTGATTTACACCAGAACCAAATTATCATCAACTTATGTCAATGTCTAACTGAATATGAAGTTTGGGGAAAATCCGTGCATTAGTTCTTGAGATAGAGCTATTGCGCAAATCATGACAAATGCAGCATAACAGCGCCACCTGTTGAGCAATTTACACAACCACATAATCAGCATCAACATTTATCAAGGTGTACTTGAATCTGAAGTTTGATGAAAATTCGTGCATTAGTTCTTGAGATAGAGCTATTGAGGAAATAGTGCAAAATGCAGCACAGCAGCGCCACCTATTGGGCGATATTCACCAACACGTAGTCAGCATCATTTCATATCAAAGAGTAACTGAATCTGAAGTTTGATGAAAATGTATCCGTTAGTTCTTGAGATAGAGCTATTGCAGAAATCATGAAAAATGCTGTATAGTAGCGCCACCTTTTGAGCTATTTACACCAAAATGTATAAAATGTCAATTCATATCAAGGATTAACTGATTCTGAAGTTTTCTGAAAATTGTTGCATTAGTTCTTGAGATACAGCTATAATGGAAATTCTGAAAAGTGCGGCATAGCAGCGCCACCTGTCGAGCGATTTACACCAAAATGTACAAAACATCAATTCATGTCAAGGACTAACTGAATCTGAAGTTTGATAAAATCCGTGCATTAGTTCTGGAGATTGAGCTACTGCGGAAATCGTGAAAAAGGATACATAGCAGCGCCACCTGTTGATCGATTTACACCAAAAACTAATCAGCACCAATTTATATCAGGGACTAACTGAATATCAATTTTTATTAAATTCCGTGCATTAGTTCTTGAGGTAGAGCGCCGACAAAATTTGTGTCACATACAGACAGACAGATAGACAGACTTACAGACTAACAGATTCACAGACTCACAGACAGACATTTTGTAAAAACATGTTTTTCAGGTTCTCTGACCCCTAGAACGTGTAAATCCGTCGAAAACCGAAAGTCGAAAATTTTCACGAATCCAATACTTTCTTCTTGTAAAGATAGAAGAAAGTAAAAATATTTAGATTAAATAAGCTAAAAACAATTCTAAAAACTGGGGGAGGGAGGGGGGCACCTAAGGGCAGACAAATTAAACTGGAACGAAAAGGTAATAATCTAAACAATTTAATCATATCAAAAATTGAGCTTAATCGTGCTTTATCATATAAGTTTTTCTATATTAAAACTGAAAAATTGTAAAAAAAAAATTACAGAGTTTTTTGCGACATTAATATGAAATAACAGCTGATATGTGCAAACTTTATGCACATAAATTCGATAAAATAAAGTCCATATTTTGTTTGGAAGCGTCCATAATGAAGCATATTTTATTCCTCTTCAAGTAACAGATTAAAGAACAATACTCAAATTGATTGATTCATTCCCAACTAAGAAACACCATCTTTGCGCTAGTCTATGGACCATACAATTATATTTTTATCAAAATCAATAGCAGGGTACAACGCCCTAACTATTGAGCTATAACAGGCAAAAAATGAATTACGCTAGGATAAACTTTTAAAAATCGACTTTTGGCCAGCTAGAATCGGTAAATCACCCACCGTGCGACAGTAGGAACTCGACGCCTTCTCGCGGGGAAGCTGGTTTTCCTCATTTTGGAGATAATTTTTTTTAGTGCGGTTCTATTGACGATAAACACACTATAAACTTCTAGGTACTGCAGTAGAAGCAAAACCTTTTGTAACAATCCAAACTAGTTTTTATTCACGATATATCAAAAAATGAAACTTTGTATTATTTCATTTCGTAAATACATTATTATTCTTTTTTTTTTTTTTAAATAACTAGGGGGCTCGGCCCCCTACGAGCTACGCTCGCCAACCCCCGTCCAGACACCGTAGACTCTAAATGCACGCTAATTTGATCGGCTTTAAAAAGATTTCGAAAGATTGAATTATAATTTAAAAAACAGTGGCGATCTCTCTATAAGCGTATTTCTATTCATTTCTCTTTCATTGGGGAATTTTAACGCCAAATCCGTTGCGGTACTACTTGATTATCCCGTCGACCAATTTCGCCAAATTATATAAATCGCCAAACCACTCGCCAAATTATACAAATTGACATAATTTTTATTTTAAATAACGAAAAAACAAATAAATTAGTACAACATTAATAAAAATAAAAAAAAAACGTCGAAATAAAAATAACTTGATGACGTAGACACGTGTAACAACATTTCAAAATAAGCTAATATAAAAGGAATTAAATAAACAGAGTCTTTGTCTCCTGGTATTTTTTAACAAAGTGAAAAGAAAGTTCTTTTAAATGAGACATTTTAAATTAATCGTTTTTAATCTGACGTAATTTTGACCAAACCTATTCTTTCTCTTTTTAATATTCACGTGAAAATACTTGTGTTAGAAATTAAATATTATTTGCGCTTTCCTAACAAAAATAGTTGAAAAGTATCCTCTTAAAATATCAAATAAATGTCTAGCGCAATTTCTAAATTTAAACCGTTTTGCAATATTATTTTGTGTTCATTTTATGTAGTAACTGTAATGTGACGTAAATATGACGTAATTTCTCCTATTTAAGACTTCTAACGCATGTTAATAAATTTATTGCTTTACAAATTCCTTTCTCTCTTAAAATTCACGTGTAATTATAGTTTTTATGACATAATTTTTAACAAGTTCCTGCTTTTTGTACATAATTATTTAATTCTAATTCCAAATGTTTTTTTCTGTTTATAATAGTCACGTGTAAATAAATTTTTAATTTATTTACACGTATAAATATTTTTTTTTTTTTTTTGAAGCAAACATTATTGCTTCCGCTGTTTATGCAGTTGGCAACAGTTTAAATTAATATCACTTTCTAAAATCTGTTAAAAATATCTCTAGAAATACTGAAAATCTGAATTTAAAATAGAAATAAAACCTCAAAAAATTAGTCAAAATAAAAAAATTAATGCAATCTGCACTCCGGCAAATTCTAACGCATAAAATGATCTAAAAATGATTAAATTCCTATGAACAGTTTTTGCTCCTATAAAACTTTTTTAGTGGAACGATTTTGTCCAACTTTAGCATTAAATATCTCTTAAAATAATTCTTCGATCTGAAAACTGTCTGCATCAGCGTGTTTATCAAACATTTCTGTATAATACTACCGATTTTCATATTTTTGCATGCATTATTTTTCTTAATATTAACGAAGAAAGACCTCCGGTCACAAAAAATTCAAAACCGGCGGCGGCGGCGGCGGCGGCGGCGGTGACAGCGGTAGTTACTTTTTTTTAGAATAGAGAGATTTTAATATTTATCTATTTTGCATATCATAAGGCAACATAATAATGTAACGCAATCGAATTAATTTTAAATTGATATTATTATTAAATATTGATAAGCATTATCAATATACTATTAAACATTTTGTTATTATTAATATAATATTAATATAATTTAAATATTTATAATTATGAATTTCTTAAAATTTGCCTTATACAATTATTTTAAATAAATAATTACAAACACTTATACTATTTAGCAGATTATTTTCTATCAATAATATTCAGTGTTGTTATTAATTATATTTATTATTTGAAGGATTTCAATTTATATTTATTCTTTGACGCAGTGTATATTTAATATTTCGCATGTTTAGGTAATTTTTAAAATTACCTTTCGCAATAAATCAAAGGCTATGAGCTGGACTTTTCCGCCAGTCTCTACAATTAAATATTCACTGTCGTAGAAATAAAGAGAGTTTGATTTAAAGAAAGTCTAAAATAGCTGATATTTCATATTAGCGTTGCGAAGGCGAATAGGGGGCGGGGGATGATTAAGAAGTTTAAACCTCCCCCAAGACACTAAACACTAATAAGGCAAAAAAAAAAAAAAAAAAAAAAAAAAAATCTCTTGCTATCATGAGTATGAGATGTATAAAAAATAGTCAGCATAACCAGCTTAAAGAAAGGCACAAACAAAATCTGAAAAAGAAAAAAACAGCTTATAGCTATTTATCAAAGTTTTATTAATATTTATACTGATATCATATATACATAGAAAATGTGTTTACACAGATTGGGAAAGAATTAGACGACAAAAATAAAATACATAAATTAAAACAATTATTTTTTAATATCTAGGTAATTTTAGGTTTTTAATATCCATCTGGTAGCCCTTGTTGTGGACTATCATGTTGCAGCGGGATTTCCAAGATAGTATGGTTTTTGTAGAACTGGGAATAGAATTTTGTTCCTTTCCTCCACTACACATTTCCAGAGTCCACTCAACGTAGTTGGTCGGCGTTTCGCAAGAGTTTGGTTTAATAGTCCAAAGGCACAGTAATCCACTAGTGAAACATCTGGGGACTGGGTTGGAATATGATTAACCCTTTGGACTCTGGCGGGTCTTGCACAAATCTTATTCGGGCGGCACCACATTTTTAAAAAAAATTGTTTTGAGAAAGTGCTGCGAGGTATAATTAAAAAATAGTCGCCTGTGCAGCCCAGGCGACTATTTTTTAATTATACCTCGCAGCACTTTCTCAAAACAATTTTTTTTTATATACAGTTTGACAAAATTTTCAAGAAAAATATAATACAAATTTTATTTTTTTTTAAATAGTGGTGGGAATAGAATAGATAAATAGTCGCCTGTGGCAGTCCTGTTGAAGGAAACTTCTTTTAAAAATGTGGTGCCGCCCGAATAAGATTTGTGCAAGACCCGCCAGAGTCCAAAGGGTTAATCATATTCCAACCCAGTCCCCAGATGTTTCACTAGTGGATTACTGTGCCTTTGGACTATTAAACCAAACTCTTGCGAAACGCCGACCAACTACGTTGAGTGGACTCTGGAAATATGTAGTGGAGGAAAGGAACAAAATTCTATTCCCAGTTCTACAAAAACCATACTATCTTGGAAATCCCGCTGCAACATGATAGTCCACAACAAGGGCTACCAGATGGATATTAAAAACCTAAAATTACCTAGATATTAAAAAATAATTGTTTTAATTTATGTATTTTATTTTTGTCGTCTAATTCTTTCCCAATCTGTGTAAACACATTTTCTATGTATATATGATATCAGTATAAATATTAATAAAACTTTGAAATAGCTATAAGCTGTTTTTTTCTTTTCCAGATTTTGTTTGTGCCTTTCTTTATGCTGATTACGCCTGTGCAGCCCTGCTTCAAGTACACAATTTCAAAAATGCTCTGATTAAATAAGGGAAATTTTATTTTCTTTTATTACTGGTGCACAAAGCAAATTTTTAAAGAACGATGATGTTGCCGCAGCGGCGACAACGGAGGCAAAGGATTAAAGGGTATACACTTGATTCCAGTTTCTCTTGTCAGGTTTTCGAGAAATGCGACAGTACTTTTAGATGTATGGCTGCTAGCTTTATCCTGGTGGAAATCAACACTTTTAATGTTCGTACGATACAGTTTTGGAATTTCTTCTTTAAAAATAGGAATTAAACAATGTTTTGATAATAAGTAGAGTTAATTTTAAGATCTTTCTTAACTTTTCTGATCTTCAATTTTCCGTTGTAAGAGATTCCAGCAAAAGCCATAAATCCTTTTGAGAAACTTTCTTTGCAGTGTTTGAACCAAAGTCGTAAGTCCTTTTGGACTCTTTTCCGGTTAAAAATCGATCTACCTAAATCGATCTACTTTTCTAAATCGCCTTTCTAATCTACCTTTATCTAAATCGATCACTGAAAATATGTATGAAAATTATTTAGCAGGTGACAAGTGGAAAAAACTTGTCACAATTGATGGAGCGTGGATTTATATATGATGTGTTCACAAGGTTTCAAGTCTGGTCCTAGAATACAAAAGTTATTAAACATTTTTTGTACAGTGAACTAAAATTCTTCGAAATATGACCCTTGGGCATCAACACACTGCTGCCAGCATTTTTTCCATTATTCATAGGCTCCCTGGATGTTTTCGCGCGCAAGGCTGTTAAGGGACCTTGTTGAAGCTGCTTGGATCGTTGGAATCGTGTTGAATCGCTTCCCTGTCAGGTCTTTCTTGATCTAGGAGAACAAAGAAACTCACTGGGAGCAAGTTCGGGGCTGTAGGGGGCGGCAGTATTGCCACGTTAAACTTAGCCAAAATTTTGGCAGCGACGGGCGACGTGTGAGAGGGCGCATTGTCGTGGTGAACAATCCAATCGATTCCAGCTTCGACGAGGTCCCTTAACAGCCCTGCACGCGAAGACTTCCAGAGAGCTTATGAACAATGAAAAAAAAACGCTGGCAGCGGTGTGTCGATACCCAAGGGTCATATTTCGAAGAATTTTAGTTCACTGTACAAAAAATGTTTAATAACTTTTGTATTCTAGGACCAGTCTTGAAACTTTGTGAAACACACCATGTATAAATCCACGCTCCATCAACTGTGACAAGTTTTTTTCACTTGTCACATGCTAAATAATTTTCGCACATATTTTCATAATAATGAGAGATCGACCGAAAATTCGGTTTCGTTTTCGTTTTCGACTCAAAATCTGAGTTTCGTCGAAAATTCGGCCGCACCGAAACTATCTGTATTCCAAAAATCTCGTTTCTTCCTTCGGAAATTTCCAACATTACTGATCGATTTGAGCTGTATCGGTTCACACGAGATTATTTATTGCTATGAACTTCATTCTTTATAATTATCAATCATGAATGACTCAAGATGTGGGTGCAAATTATAAAGCAAGCAATGCATATATGACTAAACTTTTCACGTGCTCATTAAAATCTGCAGACTTAACAGCAATAGGAAATTTTTAGTTTGAAACCGCAAAAGTGTTAGGAATACTCTTTTAAAAAGTTCTAGTATAACAGATGATCATTTACAAAAATCATTATAAAAAAATAAATCCAGGTGTGAATACCTGAAACTAAAATATTTTTTAATTAGGTGGCTTTCGTACAATTAGAAAATCTTTCTGTGTCGTTGATGAATTAATTTCGTGTTATGTTATATGAAAATAAAAAGTTTTGGGTCTAAGAAACAGACAGCTAACTTGGGATATACATGTATAATTAATAAATAATTATCTATATTTAACCCTCTCGGCCCTGAATTTTTTTTTTCAATTTTGGGAAAAATTACTTTTACGCTAACAAAATTAAAAGTAGCTATCGAAATCACAGAGTTTAACACTTTACTGAAATTTAACGAATGTGTTCTTTACAGAAACCAAACGAGTGTAGTTATGTTGCTTGTTTTTCATATAAAAATAGTCTAAGGAAGAATTTTTTAAGACGTTTGGAAATTGTCGTATTACCACCAGATTAAACAAACATAAAAAAATTAGTAGTATTTTTTATCTTTTATCACAAATTACTAATTCGGAAAAGGAGTCCTTAATTTGAAGAGTGAAGCATATGTTTGAATTAAAAGAAACGCCAACGGTTTACTAATAATTAATAAAACATTTATTATTATTATTATTATTAAATGTTGAAACGTATAAGTAAAGTCATAATAGTAAATGTATCGATATATGCTATCATTATTAGGTGCTGGAAGTAACAAAAATAATTTTTTTCTTTCAAATATTGCAATTCGAAGTAGGAGCCTCATATGAGGCTCAGGGTGACGAGAGGGTTAATAAACGAGGGCGGAGCCCACCTGCGCGCTACGCTCACCAACCCCCAGTTAAAAGGGGCTTCGTCGATTTCGAAATGTTGATTTCAACCTAAACGATAACATTCACCCTGGAAGACCTTCCATCATTGATAATGACTTAATCCGTGATTTAGTGAATCACGAGAGACTAAATGTTGACAATTCGACTGCATTTCGTCATTTAAAACAACTTCGGTACACTTAGAAACTCGGTGCATCACAAATCGGGCACGAGCTTTTCCAATCACCCAATACAATATTATATTATATTATATTATATTATATTATATTATAAATACAATGTTGTATTATATTATAATATAAATAAAATAAGATATATATATATATATATATATATATATATAGGGTGACTGTTTCAGTAGTTGATCCCCCTCCAGTAGTTGATCAGATTTTTGAAATATTGCACCATTTCAGGCGGAAATGATTTTTACATCTGGCACTAGACATAATATTTTTGTTTGAATGTTGCAGCTACTGTTGTCACATTGTTGTGAATTGCCTGCTGTAAGCGAAGCCATTTTATGAATTTTTTTTTTATTAGAAAATGTAAAAATTTAGTTTTTGATTAGTAGGAGGCCATTATGCTAAGTTAAAATAATCCACTTCCATCTTGCTTATTTCAAATAATAGTTTTATATGAATTATTGTTAATCACAGCTTAAGCACGATATTTTAAAGATTAATTTTTGAATTTTTGACTGATTTCTTCGACTGATCAACTACTAGGTAAATGACAATTAAAGAAACTATTTACTTATAATTTTGTTGCTATTTAATTTCAGCAGATTTCATTTTTGCCCATTATAGGGCATTCATTAAGGGTTGTAGCAATCATGTTAGTTTATCTCTAAAATTTAAAAGGAAGGAAATATTATAAAAACCCCGTAGCGCCGACCTTATTTGATCAACTACTGGCTCCGTCACCCTAAATAATAAAACTTTGTATGAATCACCGTAAAACAAAAGAATACACCGGACGCGTTTCGGAATGGAAATTTTAACAACCTGTCATCAGCTAATGTATACACGTGCCCGTAAGGAGACAAGGTCACAAATGAACAGGAAAGACAGGGAGGAGAGCGAGTACGACAGGAGGCGCTAGATGAAAGGTAAACACCAATCACAGAGGAACACATTGCAGAAGAGGAAAGTTTAGCCAAAATGACAGAAAAAATTAACAGAAAAGAAAAGAGTAAAGGAAATAAAAATAAACAAACAAATTAGGATAAAATAAATGTAAAAATAAATAAAATAAAAGAAGTAAATTAAAAAATAAAACTAAAAGAGAAAATGCAAGAAAAACATGAAAAATAATAGAAGTATATATATGGGGGCATTCTCACAATCTTTTGACTTTAGGGGGAAAAAAATCTGGCGAAATTAAACTTGCTAAAATAACATTTTAATCTGATAGACGAATGCCTTAATGATTCAAAATAAAGAAAAAATGGTCAGCAGCGAAAATTTTTTTTTTTATTTAACTTAGGTTTAAGTTAAACTTGCGAGTTTAATTTTCCTTACCATTTTACCCCTATAACTCTTTATTTTCTTCTAAATTTTTACTTATAATGAATTTGCATAGCACCCACACGACATTCAAATAAGAAATAATACAAATGTAGTACTTTTAATACAGAATTTTTGTATAACATTGTCTTAAAGGGGTGTTAAAGAAGGGACCGTAAGGAAAATTACCACCTATTTTTAGGAAAATCATGTTAAGACTAAGTGATAGCCACAATGTTCATTGATTTTTAGAAACAGTTGTTAACATTGGATTAAATTAATTTTTTTTAAACTTTACCTCGAAAAGTGCAGGAATAAACTTTGGGGACGGTAAGACTACCAATAAAGCCACGGTGCTTGAATTTGATATTTAAATGCTGATTTATATTCTGCAGTAAATTTCCTGTCAAAGAATTTTAGATATTCTTTCTCTAGCATACTTCTGCATGAGCAAAAACTTGAAAAAAATTCTGTCGCTGCATCTGAAGTGATTTTCTGTATAATTTTAGAAGAGGGATGGTAAGGAATCTTAAAACCCAGGGACAGAGTTCAAAAAATAATATCAACCCTAAAAATGGTGCAGGTTAATTTTTAGCTACATATTTACATAAAACAATGGTTCCAGTTTCAGAAAAAAATTACATCGAATTATTTTTATTGAAACAATTTTATCCAGACAGCTCCAAACTTAAAAATCAGCATCAGGGACACGGGACGGTAGATGAGTTTTCCATGTGTTTGGACCCCCAAAATCGTCCAAAACTTATTTATCTCGTTAATATTGTTGTGCAATCATGCAATGGGATCTTCCCAAGTATATGAAATAAAAAAAAACACTAGAAAGTGTATTAAATAAAAAAATATTATTCAGGGACATGAAAGTCAAAAGATTGTGAGAATGCCCCATATACAGGGTATACCCTGTATATACCTCATGTACAGGGGTGGGGAATTTTCAGAAGATCTTACCAGGCAAAGATTTATTTTACCAGCCAGCGAAATTCAACGTACAGTTGAAAACTCTTACGACAAAATTTAAGCCTCTGCAAAAATAGCCAATTACAATTACAACAATGCAGTTTCAGAAAGTTATAGGTTAGAATTTACTGTTTACATCACAGCAATTTGGAAAGTTACAAAATACAGCTAAAAAGAAAAAAAAATTAAGGTTTTGGGCATATCTCTATATTTTGCAGTTTCAAAGACTACCTAAAAGTTCACTCGTCAGTGGCGAGTAATATAATGTATTTCCCCACTCCTGTATATATATATATATATATATATATATATATATATATATATATGATAAAATGAAAAGAGACACGGAAAGAGGGGACAGAATTACAGAAGTATTTTCCAAGTTGGAGAGAGAAAAGGAGATGATGAGAGATCATTGACAAGTTTATCGGAATTTTAAAACTTAAAAATATTTGGGAAAATCCAAGCGAGTGGGAGAGATAGGAGAAGAAATAATTCAATAAAGTGTAATTAAATATTTTCGAAATAATTCAATATAAAATATAATTCAAGAAAATAACGAAATGTAATTAAAATAAAAATTTGGTAAGATGCTAAAACTGCCTTTTGGTTCAATTTTAATTTTTTTTTCGCCAAATAGTACAGGTAACGGAGCTTTTCCCCAAATTTGCAACTATCAAAATGTTTCCATTTACAGATAGGATCACAATGCATTTATTTACATTGTTTTTTATAAAGAATTGTGAGATTTCCTTAACAACATTTTTTGTTAATTAATCTAATTATTCTTCTAAATATTTTAGAAAGAAAGGCTCTAACTGACTACCGATTTATTAAATCAGTTTTAAGGGAAAAAAAACACCTAAATTTCGTATCTATATTATAAAGGATAAACATGTCCGTCGTTTAAGGCTGACGTCATTTTGACGGTTGCAACAGCAAACGATTAAATTTTGCTTTTACTGCAATTTTTTTTAACTTCTAAATATCGCACATTTTAAATCTTTACACCGCCCAATAGGAGAAAAAATGTACATTCAAATGAAATTAGTTTGAAAAGTGTATCGCAATTTGTTTGAAAAATGTATCGCTACTTACACAATTTTTATCGTTTTAAAAATAATTAGCAGTCATGATTTTTTAAAAATCTATGTCTATCGTGTGCAGACGATTACGTAAGATATATCCGTTTGTACATAAATTAATATAAATAGCTCAGCATTTGCTTCCAGTTTAAATGACATAACGAAATTAAAACAAATCAATCAATAATAATAATAATAAAAGATAAAATATAAATAAAATACAAATTTCAGACTTATGATCAAACTATAGACTTAAACCACTAAAAGGATCAGAATTTTAAAAGGGCTGATTTGAAATAGTGATTTTTGGCGATTTCTTCTGCTGCTAACTCCTATCGTGAGGCCAAGCATGCATAGCACATCACTATCGCGAAATAATGCACAAATGCAGCAAAAAGATTACGTCATTCAAGAAAATCGACAAAGAAAACGGCTATATAATGATTCATAGATACTTACAATTAAATATAGTATATAATACAGTAGCGCTCAAAAGTATTTTGACAACCTTATATTCTCTCTTATTTTATTTAATATAAAAATGTAAAAGAAAATATATTCCCTATTAATTGAGAACACTATGACTGCAGTTATTCAAATGTATCAAATTTCAACTTGTTTGTTTACATTCGGCGCCACCGAAGAAATATGACTCCTCCTTAGCTCAAAAGTATTTTGACAATTAGTTTGCATTTAATTGTTGAAGGTCTCAGTCTCGCTATAGCTTCGATTAGTGTTTATATCGACTTATTGAGATTTTTTTTAAATGCCGAAATGTAAAAAATATTGAAGTGATTCTAGAAAGGCCGCTGTAAATGCACTTAAGAAAGGTAGACTGCAAGCAGAATTAGCTCGTTCTTTTAACGGGTCTCGGCCACTTATTATTACATGGAATAAAGTTTCTAATAAACAGAAATACATCGAAAATAAGCCTCAAAGTGGCCATCCGAAAAAAACAACTTGCAATGTTGGCTGTATTCTAAAAATTATATCTACAAGTGATTGTCGTAAGTACGCTGTAATAATAAAAAAAAATGAATTGAAAGAAAATTACGGCATAGAAATACACGTTTCATCAGTCAAACGACGCCTAAACCTCTATGGTTTACATGGCAGAAGACCAGCAAAAATAGGTTTGCTATCAACTAAGAATAGGAGGGCTAGAGTCGCATTTGTAAAACGGCATAACCCTGTTAGGAACAAAGCAATTCCATTGCTAAAGTGTTGAAATTAATGATTGACACCGGAATTTTGGTTTAAAAAAAATCGGTTTATTATGTGTGTGAAATATAGCTTTTTCTTATTTACAAATAAATTTGTTTTCAAATTCCGGTGTCAGTCATTAAATTCAACACTTTAGCAATGGAATTGCTTTGCCCCTGAAAGGGTTATGCCGTTTTACAAATGCGACTCTAGCCTTTCTATTCTTAGTAGATAACAAACGTGTTTTTGCTAGTCTTCTGCCATGTAAACCATAGAGGTTTAGGCGTCGTTTGACTGATGAAACGTGTATGTGTATGCTGTAATTTTCTTTCAATTCATTTTTTATTATTACAGCGGACTTACGACAATCACTTGTCGATATCATTTTTAGAATACAGTCACGATTGCAAGTTTTTTTTTTTTCGATGGCCACTTTGAGGCTTATTTTCGATGTATTTCTGTTTATTAAAAACTTTATTCCATGTAATAACAAGTTGCCGAGATCCGTTAAAAGAACGAGCTAATTCTGCTTGCAGTCTACCTTTCTTGTGCATTTACAGCGGCTTTTCTAGAATCACTTCAATATTTTTTATATTTCGGCATTTAAAAATAATCACAATAAGTCGATATAAACACTAATCGAAGCTATAGCGCCACTGACACCTTCAACAATTAAATGCAAACTAATTGTCAAAATACTTTTGAGCTAAGGAGGAGTCATATATCTTCGGTGGCGCCGAATGTAAACAAACAAGTTGAAACTTGATACATTTGAATAACTGCAGTCATAGTGTTCTCAATTATAGGGGATATATTATCTTTTACATTTTTATATTAAATAAAATAAGAGAGAATATAAGGTTGTCAAAATACTTTTGAGCGCTACTGTAGCTCCATTGTTTTAACGGAAATCATTCGTTTATATTTTTTTTCAAAATAGCACGTATTTTAATTACATTTTCTTTCGGTTGTTGCGAGAAAATGGCAGCAAAAATATATAATTACTATTTTAAAACTATTTTTCCCTTACTTTCTACAGAAATCGAGTACTTCCGTTGCCAATATTAAGCAAATGGCTCCAAAAACTACAAAAAAATTAATATTTCAAAAGTAAATGGAGATACAGTTTTCAAACAAAATGCATTTAAAAGAACCTTTTTTTCCCCCCAATACTACGGTATAAAAATTGAAAATGGGCGATGCTTAGAAGTTAAAAAAATTGCTAAAGAGTATTTAATCGTAATGCTTTGTTTTACGGCTAGCTTCTATAAGGTAACGTTATTTTTTGGAAACAAAATAAGCTGGGAGAAAGAAATAGCATACCGTACCGCAGGCTAAAAAACCCACACATACACGCAATTATTTCCAAACAGCAAACTTCAAAGCATATTTCTACAACATTTTAAATAGAAATCTATCACAAAGTTTATTGTTTGGAAATAGTTGTGTTAATATTTTCCGGTAACGTTTCTTGAGAGACACACGTTCAAACTAACTGCTAATATTAACTTTGTTACATTGCTTTGTTATACTACTTATATTATCTTACAATTTTAATTACACTTCTTTTCTTACCTTTTTATAAGTATTTTGCGGCCCGCGTAGCATCGCAAGCATATGTTTGCGGCTCGCAAGTTGTGTATGGCTGTTTTAAAATATCTCCATGAAAATAAACAGATAAATAAAAATATAAGAACAAATTATGCTTCAAAGAACGTTTATTTCAGCTCTTCAGAAATGGTCAATTAATTACACGGATAAGGATAAAATGTATAATAATACATACAGATGAAGTTCAATTTAGATGTAGTATGATAAAATGCATAGTTTCAACACATTAAGAGAGCAGCTTCGTTTTCCTTTTTGATGTAGAAAACGTCCACTATGCAGTCAAAAGTCCTTCTAGAACAAAGCTCTCTGACTTTCTTGAAGCACTGTCTTGTAGTCGATTTAACAGGCCTAAAAGAGATCATTTAACATCCATTAACAATATCAAGCGGTTACGTATTTACATACATCTTGTATCAGAACTGATGGTGATAACTATAACAGATCGGGAGCCGGCAACACAGACACATGGTTCGTACGAATCAGGGATGTTGTGGAGGGTATACGGGGGTATACGCCGTATACCCTCTGGATTTTTTAAGGAACACCGTATACCCTCTGTTTCTCAAAAAAAGCTATAGTATATATACACTAGGGTATACCTTCTGCCTTGAACGTATACCCTCTGATTTTTTTACGACTACACCACTGGTACGAATACCGTTATTTCTCCAGGAAACTATCAGTATCTTTTTATAGGAAAAGAAATCTAGGTTAAACGCGCTGAACAGTGCTGAACAGTGAAGCAGCGGTTAAGAGGTTACCTAGTTGTCACCAACTTCACACCCAGTCTGTATATTGTGATGTCTTATATTATAATTTTGAGCCATTGGGAAAAAGTGAAGGTGTAGTTGTTTACAACTACTTAAAATAGGAAAAGTTAAAGATATTACTAGCATAGGTGTTTTAATAATTAAGAAAAATAGAAGTTAAAATAAGTTTAGAATTTCGCCTTCTTTTAAGAATAGATTTCTATAAGATAATACTGGCGCCGAAAAATTTTCTGGTCTGCAAAATTCAAGGAGGCGTACTAACCATGAGACAACCACCTCATCGAGTTGGGAGCTGAAATTCCAGAATTAGCTAAAACTTGATTCTCATATTAAAACGCAATCGGTCAGCCAAGTCATATCTTGGTGGAAAACACCTAAAAACCCGATTTTATCGGTTGACTCGTAGGTTTACCATTGTGTTTTCCTGCTCCCAGTCCGCCATGTTTTCATACTTTTGGGTGCAGGAAAACGCAATGGTAAACCTACGAGTCGACCGCTAAAATCGGGTTTTTAGGTGTTTTCCACCAAGATATGACTTGGCAGACCGATTGCGTTTTAACATGGGAATCGAGTTTTAGCTAATTCTAGAATTTCAGCCTCCAACTCAATGAGGTGGTTATCTGTGCTGCCGGCTCCCGGTCTATGAGGAATTATAAATACATTTAAACCTCCAATCGTGCCGTTCGATACGTTCACGGGCAGTCATTTTGAATAAATTTTGTTGCGCCTGTGACCCTCATGCGTGGAACTTCTCATAACTTTAGCTAATGTACTAGTAAATCTTCAGATCAGGAGCCTCAACGTCAGCTCTGCAAGTTATTGTTTTTAAACACACTTTGGTAATATTCAATTCCTGCAAACCGCAATTTAAAGTTTTCAAATTACTTAATTATTTATAAGAATAAAGAAATACGAAGTTTTCAGATATTAGAAGCGTTAAATTAAAAACGTTGTTATCTAAGGATATTTTAAAATTTTCATGAGCTACTAATTCTGGTATTTTTTAGATAATAAAGTAGATTTCTTCAGGGGGACTCCGCCCCCTGAACCCCCATGGTCTCATTAAATTTACATATATAACTTTTTATTGATTGAGCTAATGGTTATTGTAAATCTTAGATTTCTTTTTACACTTCCGAGCCTTATTTTTCAATACCGGTGGACAGAAAATGTTTTACACTGAGCCAATTATATTAAAAGTTTAGGTTTTATGAACGAAAATGTAATTTCCTTTTAAAAATAAAATAATTTTCATTCATATTTTCTGAAATGAGGCGGCATTCATATTTTCTGAAATGAGGCGGCATTCATATTTTCTGAAATGAGGCGGCATTAAGAAGTAACACTCGTCAAAAAATATTTTTTCCGACAATCTATTTAATGCTTGGTTTTTAACAAAGAAAATATTTATTTCCGGATACAATGACGTCATTTTCGACAGAGATAATTTTGCGGTGCATAATTTTGACATTTACTATCTATTTGCTTTTCAAAAGTTTTTTTTTTTTTTCTCGTTGAAATTTTCGATTAAAAATTAAACCACGGAGAATTAAACACTTCTGTTAGCCGTGTGCAGACGATAAACCGTAGAAACATTTTTTTAAATAATAAGAATTAATATCATAACACAAGGCCCATTTATTCAACCTCAAAGCGTATTCGTTTTATTTTTGATATATGAGGTCTAATTCACCTTCTTTTCGTATTTTTGTTTTATTTCCAATATGAAGACGTATTCATGTCTTATTTTTTATTTCATTTTCCTCTTGCACATGAAAATCTTTCAAATCAGAATTAACTGTTTAGGATAAATTATTATTATTTCCATAATTTACCATCTAAATCCTTCAATCATATGAGCCATTTCCTTTCAACGAATAAAAATGGAAAAATCGTTCGAATTGCTATAGAAAAGCATTATTGCGCAAAATAAAATATTCTATATTTTCCGAACGAATGAACTAAATATAACAAAAAACTATACAGCTAAATCCGGGTACTTCACCAACATACCCACTTTCAAGTTAATCGGATGCTTTTTGCGGCAGTTATCGCGGAACAGACAGACAGACTAACAGACAGACTAACGGAAACCAAAACTTTTCTGTCTCCACAAAAGCCTTCACTAACGTTTCGGCAATTATAGTTTGTTATTTGATTTTGTCGCTTCTGGGATTATTTTAAATGCTTAAGTGCTCAATAGATGGCAGCAATGAATTGATAAGCTTGATTTTAAGATCAGAAGGCTTAATTTGTAGGAGTTGGAAAATGTATGTGAATAAAAAAAAATCGACGATTTTTGAACGTTTTTTCCAAAAATTATACGACGTTTAAGGGGTTAGTTAATTTTAATACAATTATTGAAATTGGTAAATAAGTCATACGAAATGAAATTTTCCAAGTGGGAAAAAATGTACAGGCCGAATTGAACCATGGACATTGGTTTATGCTACCAACGCTCTACTAACTGAGCTATCCTGGAAAAATCCGGCGGGCACAATTCATTCAGCAACATTTTGATAACGATATCTGGCACGTTATCTGAAACAAGTCAACAGAGTAAATCACAGGTAATGGAACTCAAAGTAAATGTTGGATTCGTAATTACACTCCTTCAATTTCAACAGAATTATTCTAAAGCCAAGGTACCTGGTTCAAATCCCGACCTAGACACTTTACACTTAGTTTGAAAATTACAATTCGTATGGTTTATTTACCAATTAGAATAATTGTATTAAAAATTAATGAAGTGTAATTACGTATCCAACGTTTACTTGGAGTTCCGTTGCCTGCGATTCATTCTGTTGAGCTGTTTCAGATAACAGACCAGATATCATTATCAAAAGGTTGTCTTAGTGAATTGTGTCCGCCGTATTTATCCAGGATAGTCTATTGATAGAGCGGTGTCAATAAAGTCAAGGTCCCGGGTTCAAATCCCGGCCTGAACCCCTTTTCACTCAGTTGGAAAATTACAACTAGTTATAAATACATGCCAATTCAAAAAAGTCGGACACGAATTTCCTTTCATAACTGCAGCAGCAAGGAAATATTTTAACGAAATATTCAGCAGACTTAAAAGAAAAAAAAAACTTTTCAATAACACCATAAAAATGAGGAAATGCGCTAGGTCTTTCGAAAGAACTCTGTTTTCCTTCTTCAGGAGTAACACTCAGGTATGTCTTGCTCCTGCGTTCAAAGTGATAGCGCGTGCTTTTTGAGAAGAAAGAAAAAGCGCATTTGAAAGATCTAACGCACTACTACCAATTTTTATGGTATTATTGAAAAGTTTTTCTTTTGCCTTTATTGTATCACACAAGTTTGTTGAATATTTTAATGATTTAACAGGTTTACTGCAAAATGTGTTGAAATCAAAAGAAGTGCTAAAAGCATTTATACAACACTGAGCTAGACGTTTGATAATTTGGAACATAGTTGACACTGCCAGCCGGATTACAATGAAATACCACAACTTCCTATGATATCGCCACATTTCATAGAAGAAAAGTTATTCTGTTCGAGTTTTTGTTAAAATAGCCTCATAATTGTTTTGAGTTATGAGCGAAAATCCCCGCTTGACTTGCTGCGCCAATCCTGTATTTTTGATTGAATAAGTGGATTGCGATCGATTTTTTATACCAGTCTTCGACTCAGGCTCAATAAGAAAAATTTATTTATTCACAAATTGGAAAAAAGAAAAAAAAAGAATTTGCTCTTAAAGTGTTTTACAATCCTTTAGAAATCAGCGTGAAAAGATATTGAATTGTTAATAATGGGTTATAAAAAGAAATATTCTATCTCATTCTCTCGCTCTTGAAGCCTCTGCACAGTCAGTGTCATCGAGATTTTGCTAAAATAGCTTCATTATTGTCGCAGTTATGAACGAAAATTTGGGATTGTTTTTTTGTGCCAATCCTATAATTTTGATTGAATAAGTGGATTGCGATCGATTTCTTATACCAGCCTTCGAGGCCGGCCTCAAAGGGAAAATTTTATTTATTCACAAACGGGGGAAAAAAAGGGAGGGGGAAACCTGCTATTGTAGAAACAAGAACGTAGTCTAAGTTTATTTAACTGTTTTAAAATCATGTATAAAAATGACTTATAAACAGATTAAGTAAAATAATGCTAAAAAGTGATAAAATATCTTTATTAAGATTGACGATCGTTTCGTCGCACCAACGGCGACATTTTCAAAATCATTTATGATAGAAAATGTTTTCATAAAATTTAAAAACAATAAACATAGTAAACAATGTCACGAGACATGATGCATAATGAAAAATATTGCAAACCTAAAATTAAATTAGCTATTTGTGAGCGTGGATTAATTTTCATATAATTTAACAAAATAATAACATGGTAAACAATGTCACGAGACAACATGCATAATGAAAAACATTGGAAGAACAAACAAGAATATTTGCAATGATTCAGTGTCCCTTGATTTACCTAAAATTTGGAAAGAGATGCTATGTAATTTTAATAACAATAGTGAAAGTTAATCCACACTCGCAAATAGCCAAGATAATTTTATTCAATTCCTACTATTAGCTCACACTCTCCCTATATTTATTTATTCATTTATATATTTATCTTGTTCAAATTTTCAATCGTTAATAAAATACTCGTTATTCATCTTATCAAGTTGAAATAATTTTTTTTTAAACTTGTACTGGATGACAATTGATGTTAATACAGTTTTTTTCAAATATTAATTAATTAATTAAATTTTACTTAATTAATTTTAGTTTTGCATGGGAAACAAAATGGCGTCCATTGGTTATTGAAGATCAATTCAAGTATTTTCAATAAGGGGTTACCATAGGGGAGACCCTGTTCTGTCGACGAATACCGCCAAGTTTGTCGCCAACTTCGCCATATATCGCCAAATTTGGCGGCCAAAAGGAGTCGCCAACTTGGCGATATCTCTAATATTTCACCAAATTCCCGTAGAGTTCCATTGTAAACCTACTTGCTTATAGAAAATCAACAAATTGAGATATTTTAATGCAACAAAAACTAATATTAGCTTAAGGGATTACATTAAATTTTTCTTTGATGGCCTAGGTAGGAATTGACTTTAAAAACAAAATTTTTATATTACTTGTTTTTATTTTATGTTTTGCAATGTTTTTCATTATGCATGCTGTCTCGTGACATTGTTTACCATGTTATTGTTTTGTTAAATTATATGAAAATTAATCCACGCTCACAAATAGCTAATTTAATTTTAATTTAATTTTAGGTTTGCAATATTTTTCATTATGCATCATGTCTCGTGACATTGTTTACTATGTTTATTGTTTTTAAATTATGTGAAAATATTGATCATAAATGATTTTGAAAATGTCGCCGTTGGTGCGACGAAACGATCGTCAATCTTAATAAAGATATTTTATCACTTTTTAGCATTATTTTACTTAATCTGTTTTAAAATCTTTTATAAATCAGCTTGAAAGGGAACTGAATTGTTATTGATGGGATAGAAATAGAAATATTATGTCAGATTCTGAAGTCTTTGAAGGAAGCCGGATCAGCGTTAGTAACATAAATAAAAATATAAATGTAAAAAATAAAATAAATTTCTGAACAGGCTTTCATTAAAATTGACAAAAATGCAGAATTTTTTTTTTTTTAAGTGCACCAAAAAGTAGAAAAGGCTTGAAAAAAAAAAAAAAAAAAAAAAAAAAAAAAAAAACCCTTTAACTCGCGAAGTTTAAATTAAATTGCGATGAGCTCGATTATGAAGATTAATGGATTTAAATGGACATTTTGCCAAATTAGCGGGCGATCGCCAAGTTGGTTTCATGTATGGCAACTTATTTTTGTCGTCAAATGTGGCGATATTTCGCCCAGTTGGCCAAATTTTGACGCCATTGTGGTAACCCTGTCATTAGAACTTTTCAACAAATAGTCATTGTTGAGGATATCAAATTATATTTGAGAAACCGTTAACTAAATCCCTCCCCCCTTCCGTTGCCCTCCTTAGGGATTGAATTAAAAAAAAATCAATGTTCTATTCATGTATTTCCCTCAGGAATACATATATATTTCAAATTTCAAAGCCCTATGTCAACTGGAAGTGGGTGAAAAATGTGTCACACGATTTGACTCTATACACACACACACCCAGGGCATAAAATAACATATAAAGTAGGCGACACTAGTGTCGCCCAGTACCAAGTTATTGTCGCCCAGTCACCGGGGATGGTGCCGGCTAGTTTTAAATAAAAAACGAGCAAATAACATACGTTAACTCTGTGACTCAGGAGATGATACGAATGACAATGGTCGTCATAGCAGTAAACACAAAAAATAGAGATCGACCGAAAATTCGGTTTCGTTTTTGGCTCAAAATCTGAGTTCGGCGAAAATGCTGTCGAAAATTCGGCCGGGTCGAAACTATCTGTATTCCAAAAATCGCGTTTCTTCCTCCGTAAATTTTCACCATTACTCATTTATTTGAGCTGTATGAGCTCAAATGAGACACTTTTTATTTATTGTTATGTACGTCACTGTTTATAATTATCAGTCATGACTGACTCAAGAAATGAGTACAAATTATAAAGCAAGCAATGCCTATAGGACTAAACTTTGAAGACTCTTTTTATGTGCTCCTTAAAAGGTACAGACTTAAGACTAATAGAAAAAATTTAGTTTAAAACTGCAGAAGTGTTTCGAATACTCTTTCAGAAAGTTCTACCAGTATAACAGATGATAATTTGCAAAAATCATCGTAAAAGAAAAATCGAGGTATATATATCTAAAACATTTCTTAATCACAAGAAATTCGTATAGCTTGAGTCGTACATAATAAATTAAATTTTATTTTATAGGAGAATAAAAAGTTATGGTCAGAGGCGCAAAGAGCCAACTTGAGCCACGTGATAATTACACGTATAATTAATTAATAATTCTGTATATTTATGTAATGTATTAATTACGCAAAAACATTTTTTGGGCATTTTCATTTTCAGCCGAAAATAGGAAGATTACCGAATCCGGCTCCTATCTTAACTAGTATGTTGTGGCCATCACAAAATTTTCTTCTATCTCATACTTGTCAATACTTCATAATTCATTATCACAGTGCATCTATGCTCATCATGAGGATTCTAAAAAGATGAAATTCCGTGCATTAGTTCTTGAGATATTACTGTCCATGAAATCGTGTAAATCCATCAAAATGCAGCATAGCAGCGCCACCTATTGGGTGATTTACACCAGACCCTAATTATCATCCACATGTGTCAATGTCTAACTGAATATGAAGTTCGGGGAAAATCCGTGCATTAGTTCCTAAGATAGAGCTATTGCGCAAATCATGACAAATGCAGCATAACAGCGCCACCTGTTGAGCGATTTACACAACCACATAATCAGTATCAACATTTATCAAGGTGTACTTGAAAATGAAGTTTGATGAAAATTCGTGCATTAGTTCTTGAGATAGAGCTATTGAGGAAATAGTGCAAAATGCAGCATAGCAGCGCCACCTATTGGGCGATATTCACCAACACGTAGTCAGCATCATTTCATATCAAAGAGTAACTGAATCTGAAGTTTGATGAAAATATGTCCATTAGTTCTTGAGATACAGCGATTGAAGAAATCGTGAAAAATGCTGTATAGCCGCGCCACCTGTTGAGCGATTTACACCAAAATGTACAAAATGTCAATTCATATCAAGGATTAACTGATTCTGAAGTTTAGTGAAAATTGTTGCATTAGTTCTTCAGATACCGCTATAATGGAAATTCTGAAAAGTGCAGCATAGCAGCGCCACCTGTTGAGCGATTTGCACCAAAACACAAACAGCACTAATTCATATCAAAGTATACATGAATCTGAAGTTTGTTGAAAATCTAAGCATTAGTTGTTGAGATAGAGCTATTGCGGAAATTGTAAAAAATGCAGTATAGCAGCGCCACCTGTTGAGCGATTCACACCAAACTGTACAAAACTTCAATTCATGTCAACGATTAACTGAATCTGAAGTTTGATGAAAATCCGTGCATTAATTCTTGAGATAGAGCCACTGCGGGAATTGTAAAAAATGCAGCATAGCAGCGCCACCTGTTGAGCGATTTGCACCAACATGTAATCAGCATCAAATCTTATTAAGGACTAACTGAATCTGAAGTTTCATGAAAATCCGTGCTTTAGTTCTTGAGATAGAGCCATTTCGGAAATCATACAAAATGCAGCATAGCAGCGCCATGTGTTGAGCGATTTGCACAAAAACTAATCAGCATCAATTTGTATTAGGGACTAACTGAATATCAATTTTTATTAAATTCCGTGCATTAGTTCTTGAGATAGAGCGCCCACAAAATTTGTGTCACATACACACAGACAGACAGACAGACTCACAGAGTCACAGACAGACATTTTGTAAAAACATGTTTTTCGGGTTCTCTGACCTCTAAAACGTGTAAATCCGTCGAAAACCGGAATTCGAAAATTTTCATGAATCCAATACTTTCTTCTTGTAAAGATAGAAGAAAGTAAAAATCTGTTTCGGTTGATCATTCACATAAAGTAAAAGAGAAACAGTAGCACAATTACAATATGCTGATTGTTTTTCTATCCAAGCAGATGGTTCTATTGAGAAATGTGGAGTTGATAACAAGTTTGTTACAGTACGATTTATTACAGCAGAACAAGAAATGAAATCAGTTTTTCTAGGAGACTGTGAATAAAGTAAGCGAGGTGCCGAAGGCCTCGTCAATACTGTCAGGATTGTGTTTGATAACTTGGCATTTTGAATCTCGCAAAAAATAAGTTGACAGGCATAACTCCAAATGGGAAAAAATATGTAAATACTACAGGCAAAGAAAATCGACCTTTTTGTTCGTATGATACAGTATTTTAAGAGAGATTTGCTTTGCATTTCGTTCAGGGGGCGCCAGCAGTATTCGGCGCCTGTGTGCAGAACTTCAGTTGGCGCCCCATATTCCTAATCCCCCCCCCGCACCACCACCACCACCACCAAAAAAAAGAAGAAAAAACTGTATAACTTTTTTTTTTCTATGAGTATAAATGCATAGCTGCCAAACCAACCTTCCAGCGGTTTTCTCCAAATCAAATAAATGAATTTGGAACCAGAAAATTTATTTAATGAAATGTTTCTTGTTTCTACAGGGTTCTTTTTTATTTCATTTATTAAATTAAATTTCTAGTTAAAAATATGGTTGTTTGAATTAAAAACAAGGAATGTTGGCAGCAATGCAAATAACGGACATTCCTAAAAGGTCGGTGCTTCAGCTGTTCGCTCTCTCTCCCCACAATGGCATACCTCCTAAGTAAATGAGCTTCTTTTACCTGCATCACTTCCGTAATTTTTAAGATCTGATCTTTATTTATATTTATACTTAAAACAGTTAAAATAAACTTTAATTTGGAAATATAGCTCTGTTGAATTAATCACTGGTAGGACTATGACACAAAGAAAGGGGTGCTCGTAATATGGCAAATACACATAAAAGTAGAAAAATATTTTCTCAAATTATGACGTTTGTAATACACCGGAGCGCGTTATAGTACAGTAAAGCCCCGATTATCCGCGAGCGGATGATCCGCGGTGCGGTTTATCCGCGAAGCGATTTTTTTTTTTATATTATTATTTATTTAATTTAAGCCAACAGCAAGAAAATGCAGTAAGTCCTACTGATAAATATAAGCAGAAAAATTCGTGTATTCGAAAGTAATAGAAGAATATTTCTAGATTCAGTTGCCATGTTTAAATATCAGATATAAAGTCTTGATGCCTTTTCTTGATTTTATTAACAAAACGTAAACATACAGCAATTAAAGTATTTAACAATTAAATAAGACTATTATGATAAAATCCAGGGGAGCATATCAAGAATAGCTTTCTTTTCGAGATAGAAAAGGTGTTTCCAAAGCAAGAAGCAAAAACAAGTGACTGATTTTTTTAAAAAGGTGTAACTCGACACTTTTTGTGCAGTATGCATGGCATTGTTTCTTCTTTACTGTTTTTTATTTTAGTGATTTAGACGTAAAGCAAAGGTTTCTGCTGTACTGTGCATATGTATGTATTTTAAACGTTTTATTATGTTTTTTGTACACTAAAACATAGTTTTAATGTTGAATTTTCTTTTCTTCGTGCTTGCACCCCATTTTCAGCCTTTTTCGAGTTATCCGCGGTGCTCTTGCCACCCAATTCCGCGGATAATCGGGGCTGTACTGTACTTTAATTTCTTTTAAAATAAGGTAACACCAATTAAGATGCGCCTTAAACAATTACCGCTCGTTGATCATAATTAGGGGTGCATTCGAAAATGTTCCAGTCCCGGAACATTTGATTTTGTATTAGCAAATATAGAACCCCTATTCTGTCTATATAACAATTGTTATGAAAAATACACATTCGTTTCGACGTTTACATTGTTAAGAAGCTAAGCGTATCTTTATCTTGTCAAACTGTTAACCCTTCCTTCTCTATCAGCTTTTTTAAATTTCCAATTTCCAATTTCCGTGCAATGAATCGAAGTTCTAAATTAAAAACATCTATACTAATAAAACAATGTTTCGCTCTGTCTGTGAGTGTGTGTGACGGCTAGCAGAATCTACGGCACATACGAGGGTCAAACTTTTTGTGAGGATAGTCAAAAGTCTCTCCTGGTGCACCCTACACGTAAGTTTCAGAATTTTAAATCTCTAATAATTAGTTGAGAATTAATTAAAAAGCCCAAATAAAAAGAATGCAAAAGTATTCATAATTCAACAAGAGCATAGATTTTTTTCAAACCGTAGACAACTTCTTCGAAAACTCGAAGAGATGGGGAGGGGTTAATAGATTTACAGAGATGCAAGGGTGATAAATGTACTGGACCTTTTTAAAAAGGGCTGTACCTTAAATTCTACTGGGGCTAACAGCTCGAAAATTGCACAGCCAGACGCAAAAAAAAAAAAATTCCTTTTCAGAAATTCTAAAAATTATTCCGGTACGGTTTCAGGAAGTCAAAAAATCCACGAAAAATCGATTTATGAAAAATCTTGTTATTTCCTTCGAAAGAAAGGTTCGAAATCTCTCCCACGGACGCCAGGAGTTCATTACAGATAACCAACGTCTTTCAATAGTGGACATTTTCGAAAGAATATAAATTTTTTAAAATATAAATTTATCGATTTAATTTTTATGCATCTGGATGTAGAATTTTTCGGTGATTTCAGATATCTAAATTTCTTCACGGTCGCTCAATTGCAACTTTAGATATTAATTATTATTTCATTAATCGGATGATTCCTTTCAAACTCTCAATTTAAAAGCCAGTCTTTCGAAACCACAAATGATTTTTATGCTAGGATTCTTTGGAACGCCGTCACATTTTTTTTAAGTACACCATTTAGAGCTTTTAAAGTTATGCATATATCCCTATCTTTAAACGCTGTTTAATAATATCTAAATTTTATAAAAATCGATCCGCAAGATTTTGTTTTATAAAAAATTCTATTTTAAAAAAGGAAAAGAAAAACTTTGTTGAATCGAATTTGTTAAAATTAAGAAAACGGACGAACCGTTTGGAACTTTCAGATAGTTCACAATACATAATAAAAATTTTAAAAAATAGGGGGCATCAAATTGCAGGGGGTGGGAGGCGATAAAAAAATTTGGAGGATGGGATCAAATATTTAAAACCGTACCGTTTTCTACCGTTTTAGAAGTGGGTTTTTGACGGAGCCCTGGGATAAATATTACTTTTAATATAAAAATTTCAAAAGTGTACTTACCACTATTTTCGAATAGTAATTTCAGAAAATATCTTAGATCCTTGCTTAAGTCCGCCACCCCTTGACTAATATATACTAATATATGGTTAATGACTAATATATACTGACTATGGGTAGGTTGTTTAACAGAGTTTCGTTCAGAAACAGTTTTGTTAAGAATAGAGTTCTCCCCCTGATGTTGGAATATGGAACTAAAAGATTCGAGATTTTTTTTTTTTTTTGCAAGATTTTGCAGTGCGAACGCAGCACGCCTGCTAAACCCTCATGTGATATATCATCGGAAAACCCAGGAACCATTTTACCTCCCTCACTCAGATTCAAACCCTGGGGGGTCACTTTTCTGAGCTCCTAATTAAACTGCAGCAAGATTCGAGCTCATTTGAAGGCTTGACCGAAGGTGAAACTCTTCACGGGCCTTCGGTTGGTGAGATCTGTGTTTAACTCCAGGTTATTAGTGGGCGTTCTTCCGTGGGAGGGGGGGGGGATGAATTTTTTCATGTGACATATCGTTTTAAAGCTTTTGGCTTGTACTTTACTAAGCACTCACTCCTCTCCTCTTAACTCATTTTTTCATCAGTAAGTAGAGGTCATTTTAAAGTTTTTATTTGTTCATTACTACCCCATGCAATTTTACAAAAATCATAAGAAAAATTTACATAACAAATCTGAACAATTAGCAGCTTCTCTCCCATTTTCACACAGTGAGCGGATTCATACTTCAGACAAAATCGAGTTAAAGATATAAAATCATATAAATTTAAGGTTCATTTAAAAATCATCAAAGGGGGGGGGGGGGGGCGTATCGTTTGAACAAGCTCTTAACACAGAACTCAAATATATACAGTGAAATACGTTTAACACGAAACTGAGGGGACCGAAATTTTTTTTCGCGTTAAAAGATTTGAAAAGAAAGAACAAAACTCGCAAATTTTTTCGACGTTGTCAAATTTTACTTCGATTTCATGTTAAACTACTAGTAAGTTGCATCCATTAGGATAAAAAGCAAGTAATTTTTTTTTGGGGGGGGGGGGGCGATCAAATATCATTTTTTAGTGTCCTTTTCAGCATTCTGAGATCTAGCTTGTTTGAACCAAATAAGCAAAGCTGTCTCTAAATCTTCGCGCTTAGCAGTTCTCATACGTTTTCTCTCCCGCTTAAACATACTGCACTCAAACATTAACGTAATGGGATCACTGTTTTTTTTTATTATTGTTGATAAAGTAGAATTGGCAATGCCAAACTCTTTGTAGATTTCTCTTTTCGTTCTTCTTTTTCATCAACTGCATTAAGCAGCCTCATCTTCATTTCAAGCGAAATAGCAGTTCGTTTTCGCACCGATTTCTCAACTATTGTGCTAATAAAACATAAGCTAATTTACAAAAAATACGAAATTCTCTGATTTTCACCCAAAATTCAGTGGTTTTAACACAAAATTCACCAATTTCAACTCAAACTAACTAGCTCGAAAGCGAATTTTTTTCGTGTTAAACGATTTTTGTTTCGTGTTAAAAGAAAAAAAAAATGTATTAAATTGCATAGTATACTGTCCGGACCGCTACATCATTTCGTGTTAACCGATTTTTCATGTTAAGCGTTTTCGTGTTAAACGTATTTCACTGTATTTGTTTTACTCTTAGAAACTATTATATTTTTCGAAATTCGTCGAAAATGTATGGCAAAATTGTGTTACCCCCTCCTATTTCCGAATCTACTGAAAATAAAATTACAAAAAAATTAGTAGTAGTTGGAATTTATTTAAATCTTGCAGGAAAACTATAGCGATTATCCTAGGTCACAGAGTTTTTCAGAAAATCGCAGTTTTCCGTTATACATAAACTTTATATGGCGGGCGCTCAGCGGAAGAGTTCGAGGTATCTATCGACGCGAAATCGTCTAAGAATTGTCGATAATGATTTTCCAAAAGAATTGTCGGTAATTAGCCGAGATATTAATTAAAAACCTATCTAAAAATGTGGCACAGGCCAAAGTGGCCATGCAACTTTGCGACCTCCTTTCGAAGCGCACTTGGCACAATGGCAAGATTAAACTTTGTACAAGGTCTTTTTTTAGGTAAGACGGATCACAATGATAAATAGTCAGCGTTTTTCATTTCAATTGAATTCAATTATTGAAGGCAATTATTGAAAAATATTTAATAAAATAATTTCAAATTATTTGCAGTCTTATTATTCGTTTAACAACTATATTTTGTAAGATTGCAGTTAGTAATTAACAAATTTATTGTATGAACACTCTGTACGCGAGTGAAACTCGCTCTTGACCGATTATTCTTTGTTCGAAACAAATCTATAAAATATACAAGTAAAATTTCAGTAAACCTTAATTCATTTTGAGGTTGTTCTAAAAACATGTTTCCCGACTTTAAATGACATGAAACATTCTTACATGTTCATGGGCTCGTTTTTATGCGTTGCATACAATGATAGGCTAAACTATTAAATTTGTTTGGAATTGAATGGCGTTTTTCATTTCTTTTTTTAATGTGTATTGCATTTTGAACTACATCCTGTTTTATTTATTTAGTCAGGGCCGAAACTAAGGGGGTGAGGCAGAGGGGGCAAGTGCCCCGGGCACCAGAACGAAGGGGCGCCCAATAAAGGATTATACCTTTGGAATGGATCATTTTCTTCTGATGGACTGATGTCTTTCATTATTATGAAACAGCCATTATAAGTGAAGTGTTAGGTCAAGATAATAGAGCAGCCGTAAAAAGTTAGAACTCTGGTTTTCTGGTCAGAATGGGGAAAAAAATGCCTCTTTCATCTTCACCTAACACTTCATTTATAATGTCTGTTTCATAATAATGAAAGCCACCAGTCCATCAGAAGAAAATAACTCGGTTAAAGCGGAAACTCGGTTAAGCGAAACTCGGATAACCGGGACTCTACTGTAGATTTCATTTTAAAAATAATCTTTAGAATTTTTTTTTGTTGGTGTTCAGAGGAGGGTCATGACCCCCGTGACCCCCCCCCCCTTGGATCCGCCATTGTAGATTATGTAGTTCAGTATTACACATTTTATGATTGCATATTTTAAATTTTAAAAATAAGTCGGCTATTAGGAAATTAGTTTGCCCCGGGTGCAAAAAAGGCTAGTTTTGGTTCTGTATTTAGTACTGTTTTTGTTATAATGTAGCCGATTGCTATGATTGATTTGTGCTTTTTTTAGCGATTTACTTTTACATGGGTACCATGCATAACCTGGAGGCTTATGTTGCTTTACTACTGTGCAATATAGTAATATACTACCCGTTTTTATATCATCAGTATGTGTATCACTACCAATACTACAGTAAGATAGAAGTGTTATATATTTTCAGTTATTTGAATAATGTAGCCTTCCATGTTTGCCACAAACTGTAGTGCGCCCCTGCTTTCTGAAAAGCTGGTCAGGCCTGATCCAGAGCAGGGATGGCAAAAGGAGCATTCGCGGTCGCCCTTCCGAATTTTTTATGTTTCTGGCTTTTTTGAATTTATTTTAGGCGCTTCACGGCGCCCTTAAGCCTTCCGTGGCGCCTTACGACCGTTACCTTTCGACACCGTGGCACCTTTTGGTTTGAAACTCTCTCCGCCCCCTACCCCCAAAGTTACGCCGCTGACGAGCATCTGCAAATTTCATATCTTATAAGTAAAAATGAACTCATAAATGCGTCAGAAATGACGTACTTTCGATTTAAATACCGCTTTAATAAATTTAAATTGGTTAAAAGTTTTTCAAATTTTTCAGCTTCGCCTTTACTATTCTGGCGCCTGTGTGCGGTGCACACTTTACACACTGGGTCGGCGCGCCCCTGATTTCGTTCGTTGCTCACAAGTCCGAGTTAGCTATGTCTAATTTTGAATCCTTAGTTATCAAAGTGCAGCCCCGGAAATCAAATATAAAAGCAGTAAGGTCATTTTATCGAGTTTCTGCTCTATGCTTTGAAGAACTTGAAAGAATAGCTGGAACAGAAAGTCAAACTGCCTTTTGTTTTACTGCATATTTTGAAATACAGTTCGTGAAACACTTAAAATACTTAACAAAAGCAGTATGGCAAAATCATCCTTTCATGCAAAAACAGTGTGAATCATCAACCCGGTTCGTCAAAAACTGAACAAGCTTCTGTTCGCGGGTTCCTCCAATTGTAGATGAAAGATAGTGAACAACAATGCCTGACTTGCCTAGTTCTAGATCTTCTTAAACACTTTGAAAAAGTTCAAAAAGACAGTCAACGATCTTTCATTACACTGCCTGATATAAAATTGTTAAAAAATAAAAAAATACGAATTCTTTGACTCTTGTCGAAGATAGGCGTTATTCTGGTGGATACGATGAACAGCTGATAAAAATAAATTAAGGCACTAAGGAATCTGAAAATGATTCGGATATTGAAGAAAATCCTCGTAGATGTAAAGTTAACAACACATCAGTTTCTATCAAGAGATGCTGGTGTGCAGTGAGAAAATAAACTTTATTGTGTTGTAAAGAATTTGTTTCCAAAGATTGGAAAAAAAATCTACATCTCCAACAGGATAGATGCTTTCGTAAAGGCAAGAAGACCAACATAGGTTGTTAGTACAGCTCGCCAAGATGTTTAGAACCTTTTTCATAAAGAAAAAGTTGCCGATTTTACTGAGGATGCAATGGCTTTGTATGCAGCTGAAAACTGAATCTTTCTTCAGACATGACCTCATCGAAAGCAAGATTATATTACTAATTTAGGGCGTCTCAACCTAACTCTACAAATTGATGCAGCCATATGTTTATATGATACCTCACAGTGCTGACCCAGAAACAGCTGTGTCCATACATATAACGTTTAAATCCAACAAACAGTCGGGACTGTCAAAAGAAATCTTAAACTCAAAGATGTTAATTAAAATTCATAAGATACAAATAAATGTAAAAACATTGCTTACAAGTGCGTCAAATACAATAAAATCCTTTAAAAACACATTAAAGTAATTTTAAAAACCAAAACGTTTTCAACCGAAACTTACTCGGCATTCATCACTGAAAAACTAATAGCTGTTGTATCTCTCCATAGAGAGTATGACCAATTCCGATCCTACTTTTACAGAAAATATTAAAATTACAGTTAAATCGGGTTTGAATTTAATTATCAACAACAACGTTTTTATTTTCCACAATCAAGTTTACAAACAAGTCAATGGGGCCCCAATGGGTTCCCCCATTTCATGTTTGCTTGCAGAGTTTAAACTACGTCCTCTTGGAAATATAATCCTGCAAACCATAAGACCGGGTCCGGATTGCTAGTTCAGATACGTTGATGATATACACTGGTTATCAAAAATTAAGGAAAAGTCACAAAATGCTAATTTTCAAATACGCGAACACTCAAAGGAAAATAATATAATTCGAGTAATTACTATCTCTACAACACAGCTAGCCCATATAACATCTCATTCATGTCACACATGGTCACAAGTGTCACAGTCACTACGGTGAAGCAAAAAAATAGGAAATTCCATACATCTCAGTATGAGTCTCAAATGATCACTATATGTGACTCCACTGAGAAGTCAATGTGCTTGTGACGAGTCACCAGGTGACTTTACAATGTAGTTAAATTGGGACTCTCAGGTGACTGTCATTTTTAGACTCAATTTCATAGTCATCCTCATCATGAACGTTGCATTATGATAAGTCACCAAATAATATCATATTATAGTCACATGGAGACTTTTCCCAAAAGAGCACAATGGTGACTTCACAGTAGTCTCTCTGTAACCTGAAAGTCATCATGTGACTTTAATGTGACATTATTTCGTAACTTATCACAATGCTGCGTTCACGATGACTTTGAAATTGAGTCTACAAATGACAGTCACATGAGAGTCACAATGTAACTACATTGTAAAGTCACATGGTGACTCGTCACAAAGCAGCAGTCACAGTGACGTCTCAGTGGAGTCACATATAGTGATCATTTGAGACTCATAATGAGATGTATGGAATTTCCTATTTTTTTTGCTTCACCGTAGTGACTGTGACACTTGTGACCATGTGTGACATGAATGAGATGTTATATGGACTAGCTGTGTTGTAGAGATAGTAATTACTCGAATTATATTACTTCCTTTTGAGTGTTCGCGTATGTGAAAATTAGCATTTTGTGACTTTTCCTTAATTTTTGCACACCAGTGTATTTACATTATATGGAATCACGGAAAAGATGAATTATACTCCTTTCTAGATAAAATCAATAGCTTAGACAACAAAATAAAATTCACACTAGAAGTAGAGCAAAATCAAAAGCTGGCGATTTTGGATGTCTAACTAATCAGAAATATGGCTAAACAGAATCTTGATCGAACAGTTTTTAGAAAAGTTAACAGATCTAATTCCACTATCCCATTTAGTACCAGTTCACCTATAAGTTACAAGTTAACACCTTTCAATTTTTAAGTAAAAAGAAGTTTGTTCAAGCCATTTCCTTAATGGGGAAATAGATGTAATTAGAAAAAGTCCTTCCGGCCAGTGCCGGGAGGAAGAGGTAGCTTTCATATTCCTTATTTTAAAAAAGCCAACTTATTCAAACACACGAAGGCTCAATTTAGTGAAAACCGAATATAGGAGATTCAATACTAATTTTTATCAATACTAAATCATTATGAATGAGAATTTCGCGAAATTAGTCAGCTTTATCCAAGCTGCTTTTGTTTAAAGTAACATATATTTGGCTGCCAAATTCGGCGATTTCTTAAAGTGCATGCCATTTTAAGACAACATGGTGGATGAGGCTAACCAGTGAACTTGGTCGAGACCTTAGTAATTGCTGTGCACATGCTCACTCACATCGGAATCGATTGATATATACGAGTGTTGTCGCAGACAAAAAATCAGATTTTTTAAAATGTCACCCACATTAGAAATTGAAAGTGCTATATCTGAGCCATTTTTTAAGATAAAGACAAACAAAAAATGCTCCTGAATCTTTATATCAAGGTCAAATACTTAAGAAAGAAACCTTTTTCAATTTCTAATTTTTTTGCACCTCACTTTAAATATAATTTTTTAGGTAGCTTTCTTTACAAAAAAGCTACCTATTGCAGCCGTTCGGAGGAAAGCGATTTCAAAAAATTTTGGTATATTTTCATCGATCATGACCCCCAGACCCCGAAACCACCCTCCGTTCAAAATTGATATATATATATATATATATATATATATATATATATATATATATATATATATATATATATATATATATATATATATGACCTATGTCACACTGTAACTCCCGTAATTATGAACCGATTTCGATGTAATTCGGTGTGTACATAGTACATACCAATCTCTCGTCTGAGTTCGTTGGCCAGCTTCATCCGCCATTTTGTTTCAAAATGGCGGCCATTTAAAATTTTTTTAAAAATTTAAAATTTGAAATGTGGTACCAAAAAATTGAAAATGGAAAAATATTTTTTTCTTATGTATTTGACCTTTATACAAAGATTTCGGAGCAGTTTTTGTTTCGTCTATATCTTAAAAAATGGCTGAGTTATAGTATTTTGAATTTCTAGCGTGGCTGACATTTTGAAACGTCCTGAATTTTGTCACACGATAAAAGACGTATTTTTGAACAGATTTGGATGTAACTTCGTTTATACATAGTACATACCAATGTATCGACCGGGTTCGTTGGCCAGCTTCACCCGCCATTTTGTTTAAAAATGGCGGCCATTTAAATTTTTAAGAAAAATTTAAATTTGAAATGTGGTACCAAAAATTGAAAATTGAAAAAATAAATCCTTCTTATGTGTTTGACCTTGACAAAAAGATTCGGGAGCAGTTTTTGTTTCGTCTATATCCTAAGAAATGGCTGAGTTATAGCATTTTGAATTTCTAGCGTGGCTGACATTTTGAAACGTCCTGATTTTTCTCACGTAATAACAGGCGTATTTATGAACCAACTTGGTTGTACCTTGATGTGTACATAGTACATACAAATATCTCGACCGAGTTCGTTGGCCAGCTTCATCCGCCATCTTGTTTCAAAATGGCGGCCATTTAAAAAAATTAAAAAATAAAAAAAATTAAATGAGATGCCAAAAAATTGGAAAATGAAAAAGATTTTTTTTGTATGTGTTTGACCTTAATACAAAGATTCCGGAACAGTTTTTCTTTCGTCTATATCTAAAAAAAATGGCTGAGTAATAGCATTTTGAATTTCTCTTGTGGCTGACATTTTTAAACGACCTGATTTTTGTCACGCGATAACAGGCGTATTTATGAACCTATTTGGATGTAACTTGGTCTGTACATAGTACATACCAATGTCTCGACCGAGTTCGTTGGACAGCTTCATTCGCCATCTTGTTTCAATAGGGTTGCCATTAAAAAAAAATTAAATTTAAAATTCAAAATGAGGTATTAAAAAATTGGAAATTGAAAAAGATTTTTTTTATGTGTTTGGCCTTGATACAAAGATTCCGGAGCAGTTTTTGTTTCTGAAAATTTGTTCTTTTGTTGATATCTTAAAAAATGGTTGATTTATAGCACTTTGAATTTCTAGCATGGCTAACATTTTGAAACGATCTTGTATTTGTCACGCGATAACACACGTATTCGCCTATTTCGATGTAAGAAGGCATGTGGATAGTATACATCAACACCTCGACCAAGTTCGCTGGCCAGATTCATCAGCCATCTTGTTTCAAAATGGCGGCCATTAAATTAAAATATATATATATATTTAAAGTGAGGTGCAAAAAAAAAAAAAAAATAGAAATTGAAAAAGGTTTCTTTCTTAAGTATTTGATCTTGATATAAGGATTCAGGAGCATTTTTTGTTTGTCTTTACCTTAAAAAATGGCTCAGATATAGCAGTTTCAATTTCTATTGTGGGTGACATTTTGAAAAATCTGATTTTTTGCATGCGACAGCACTCCTATATATTAACCGATTCCGATGTGAGTGAGCATGTGCACAGCAATTACTAAGGTCTCGACCAAGTTCACTGCTTAGCCTCATTCACCATGTTGTCTTAAAATGACAGGCACTTTAAGAAATTGCCGAATTTGGCAGCCAAATATAAGTTACTTTAAAGAAAAGCAGCTTGGATAAAGCTGACTAAGTTCGCGAAATTCTCATTCATTGTATTGGTAAAAATTATTATTGAATCTCCTATATTCGGTTTCCACTTAATTGAGCTTCGTGTGTTTGAATAATATAAGTTGGCTTTTTTAAATTAAGGAATATGAAAGCTACCTCTTCCTCCCGGCACTGGCCGGAAGGACTTTTTTAATTTAATGGCCGCCATTTTGAAACAAGATGGCTGATGAAGCTGGCCAGCGAACTTGGTCGAGATATTGATGTATACTATCCACATGCCTTCTTACATCGAAATAGGCGAATACGTGTGATATCGCGTGACAAATACAAGATCGTTTCAAAATGTTAGCCATGCTAGAAATTCAAAGTGCTATAATTCAACCATTTTTTAAGATATAAACAAAAGAACAAATTTTCAGAAACAAAAACTGCTCCGGAATCTTTGTATCAAGGCCAAACATATATAAAAAAAATCTTTTTCATTTTCCTATTTTTTAATACCTTATTTTAAATTTTAAATTTGATTTTTTTAAATGGCAACCCTTTTGAAACAAGATGGCGAATGAAGCTGGCCAACGAACTCGGTCGAGACATTGGTATGTACTATATACAGACCAAGTTACATCCAAATCGGTTCATAAATACGCATGTTATCGCGTGACAAAAATTGGGTCTTTTTAAAATGTCAGCCACAATAGAAATTCAAAATGCTATAACTCAGTCATTTTTTTAGATATAGACGAAACAAAAACTGTTTCGAAATCTTTATATTAAGGTCAAACACATACAAAAAAAATCTTTTTCATTTTCCAATTTCTTGGTATCTCATTTTAAATTTAAAATTTTTAAATTGTTTTTAAATGGCCGCCATATTGAAACAAGATGGCGGATGAAGCTGGCCAACGAACTCGGTCGAGACATTTGTATGTACTATGTATAAACGAAGTTATATCCAAATCGGTTCATAAATACGCCTTTTATCGCGTGACAAAATTCAGGACGTTTCAAAATGTCAGCCATGCTAGAAATTCAAAATGCTATAACTCAGCCATTTTTTAAGATATAGACGAAACAAAAACTGCTCCGGAATTTTTGTATAAAGGTCAAATACATAAGGAAAATATATTTTACCATTTTTAATTTTTTGGTACCGCATTTCAAATTTTAAATTTTTTAAAAAATTTTAAATGGCCGCCATTTTGAAACAAAATGGCGGATGAAGCTGGCCAACGAACTCGGTCGAGAAATTGGTATGTACTATGTACACACCGAATTACATCCAAATCGGTTCATAAATACGAGAGTTACAGTGTGACAAAGGTCAGATATATATATATTTTGAAATCGCTTTCCTCCGAACGGCTGCAATAGGTAGCTTTTTGTAATGAAAGCTACCTAAAATAGCTGCCGAGAATTCAGTTCCACCCGTTTCATTGAAAAAAATCATAAACAGATTTAAAGTGAAAGATGAAGAAAAACGAAGTACAGCTCCAGATAAAAGTTTGAAATTTTGTAAAGTTAACTACATCCCAAGGTTTTTTGAGAGTATATGAGGCATTCCCTTTCTAAGTTTGGTGTTACATTAATCGCAGTTCCTCCCCCAAAGTTAAAAATTTTGTTAATTACGAAAATATACCCAATTCAAACCATCAATAGATCAGGGGTATATATTATACCCTTCAAGAAAGAGAATAAAGATTTTATGTACATAGGTATGACACTGAGGAAATTTCGAGACAGAATAAAAGAACATGAAGCAGATCTGACAAGGAGAGGGCCAACCTTGTTAATCACAGATTTTGATTATTTTAATATATGTTGTAGGGTAGAGACCCCTTAGTGTCAGGTTCAACGGATTTTATCCAACGCTCCTTTGTTCTTGAGAAACCGGGGGGTCTAATAATAGTACACAACCTAAATACTTACATTGCAACCGCAATGATAGGTTGATCGTAGCTCAGTTGGTACGGCGTTCGCTGGCTGATCTGCGGGCTCGGGTTCGGAACCCGAACGCACTACATTTGTTTTTCTCATTTTTTGTTTTATAAATATACTTGTAATTATAATTTAATATTTTAAATTGCAAAATTTAATATCATACATTAATTATAATGTTAACAAACTTAAATTTATCATTTTTAAAAATTTTTAAACTATTATTTCTCATCCTTTAAAGAGGTTTAAAAAGAAATTGGATCTATTATTGAATGATAAAAATTCCAAAATCATGACAAAATCTGTTGTGGTGCCATCTAGTTATGATAAAATAAAACAATATTCAAATAAAATAAAAATAAAAGCAGAAAGAAGATAAAGGTGAAAGCAAAATACATTGAAAGCACAAGCATACGTATTACAAATTTAAAAATCTTTAATATGCACAAAATCGGTTGTAATTTAATTCTGATGCTAATTTTTAATATAATTATGCTTGTTACTTTAAAAACAGAATATTAACATTATCGCATTGACTTCCTTTGTTAAAGCAATGCGTAAATGATGTTTCTTTAAAATCACGAATTGGCAAAATTGCTCAATATCATTGCATCGATAAATAATAGTATATGAAATACATTTTAAAAGTGATTATTTTAAAAATTAACAGTTTTATGATGTTTTATACAACTATTTAGTTAAAAGTAAAAAATTAAGTAGGTTAAAATTGATGTACAATATTATAAATTTTAATTGACAATGAGATTATTAATTATACTTACAAGTATATTTATAAAACAAAAAATGAGAAAAACAAATGTAGCGCATTCAGGTATCGAACCCAGGCCCACGGAACAGCCGGCAGACGCCATACCAACTGAGCTACGACCAACCTATCACTGCGGTTGCAAAGTAAGTATTTAAGTTGTGTACTATTATTAGACCCCCCGGTTTCTCAAGAACTAAGGAGCGTTGGATAAAATCCGTTGAACCTGACACTAAGGGGTCTCTACCCTACAACATATATTAAAATAATCAAAATCTGTGATTAACAAGTTTGGCCCTCTCCTTGTGAGATTAAATAGCCCCCACATTGCGCTAGCAAGATTAGCACAAACTCAGTCTATAAAAGTAGATTTCAATAGATCCAAAATTATCTTCCGTATAAATAATCACCAAGAAGGTATCATAAGAGAATCGCTAGAAATAATCGCTAATAAAGAAATAGTCTGCAATGATATGTTATCATATGATATCCACGCAGTCTGGAAAGAATTAATACATAATTAATAAACCTGTACTTTTTTGAGAAAAAAAAATTCCATTCCACCTTATATTTCATACCACCCTTGAAGTAAAATGGTCTGTTCCGGGTAAAGCTAGAGGGCGCAGAGGGACAACAGCTATTAGATTTTCACTGATGAAGGCCGAGTAAGTTTCGGTTGAAAACGTTTTGTTTTTTAAAATGACCTTAATGTGTTTTTAAAGGATTTTATTGTATTTGACGCACCTGTAAGCAATGTATTTATATTTATTTGTATCTTATGAATTTTAATTACTAATCAAGGTGAATTTTGCACGGAAAATTTTTAACTTTTTATTGAATTTAAAGATGTTTATTGCTCTTAAAGGAATTGGAACAGCTTTTTATAATCCAAAATCTGTTGTTGCACGATTCCTAGAGAGAAAAGGAAGAAGGAGAAAGTTTGCAGACAAAGAAACCTATCAAAATCATAAATTTGTCAAGAAATTCTTTTCTAATGTCAGTAACCTGTAAAGAAAAAAACTCAACGATTGTAATTATTATTGTAGCATTTTGGAAACATTATAAAAATTTAATAAAGTTTAAAATTTTAAAACATAAAGAACTAAATCGTTTTCCTTGCCAGCTTAATTTTCCTGTTTGCATACGAAAGTCCTTTGTATAAAAAATTGAGACAATAATAATAAATGTTAAAGCATTTTGGAAATATTTTATAGATAGAAGAATTTTTATTTTTTAGCATAAAGAGCAAAATCAGTGTCCTTGTTTAATTTCACTCTTTGCAAAATGCAGTAACTTGTAAGAGACAAAATAAATTTAACCAATATAATTATTATTGATTTGGCATTTTGAAAACATGTTTTAAAATTTAACGTGCTATTTTTTTTTATTTTAATTATATTTTTAATTTTTCATGTTTTTAAAACAAGCATCAAGAGAAAAATTATTTTCATGATGGGTTTCACTTTTGGGTCTAAAACTATAGTTCGGTACTATTTCACTAAAGAAAATATTTAATGATTCAGGTCATATTTACTTTTCAATTTTAAAATGTATGGCTCCAATTATCTAATTTGTCTGACGTATTATGGTTATGAACAAAAGCCTAATGTACAAACTAATAAAAATCTAAGCAACATTTTAGCATGAATTTAGATGATAATTTTCTGACATAAAGTTTTAAATAGGCATACAAATTTGGTAGGTTGGGTATCATGTTTGATCCATTACTAACATAACGATTAACAATTTGTCTGAACTGAGAATGTAGCCTTTTGTTTAATATTACCTAGCTATAAATGAGGTGATTTACATGATTTATTGAAGATTTTGCAGTTTACTAACCTACAACAGAAGAAGTACAGTGGCCATAACTAATAATGTATAGAAATTTGTCAGACAATGGATATTCTTATTATTTGTTTTAGTTATTGAGGTAAGGGGGGGGGGGCGTAATTTATAAACATTTGCTTTAGACAACAGACCAAACCTATTGTCGCCCAGTGAAAATTCCTTAAAATATGCTCTGCAACACACACACACAAACATAATTGTAAGTGAAAAGAAAGCATGTAAAAAAGAGTGGGACATTCATTGTCTATTCTCGTTTTCTGTTGAAGTAACTTTTCTAGAATGTCTGGAAAGCAGAACTCGTGCTTTTTCGCTATAGTTCTACAATGATATTTTAAAATAATAACAATTGTGACTTTTTGAAGATTTCTGCCCGTGTTTGGACATTAATAACAAATTCGCTATTTAAAACTGATTTTCAGGGACGTGAAAATTACGAAACATTGTCATAAGGTAATATTTAGGATTAATATATATTTCTATGTAATCAGGGCTTAATTTCTAACAAAAAAAGTACCGGAGCCCTAATATTTTTCTCTGATACTAATAACCGTAGCGTACACCCCCCCCCCCCCCCTCCACTGTCACTCTAATCCGCATATTTATATTTCATACATTATTTGCAAAATTTAAAGCATTTTTTTTTCTTTAGGAAAATAAAAATTTTCAATAATTTCTGCATATACTTAGCTGTCAATTGTTTCACTTTTTAGTTATCACTCCTTCCAAGTAGAAACCTTTGTCTAATTTTAATGTCAATTAATCACAGGATTCTGCGAGTAAATAAATTAAGGATTCTGATTCGAAAACAGTGTTAAAACAAAAATGGGCAGTTCGCAGCTATACATTTTTATGAAAAATGAATGAAATTTACAGAAATTAATACTGATATGCTAAAGAATCAAACAATGTTTTTTAATTTCCCATAAAAGTAGCATATCAAACTATAATCGATTCCTTCCGTAGAACAATCTTTCGTGATGAGTCCCTGAAAATCAGATTAAATTAAACATCTGACACCGTGATCGGAAAGACTCAATGCTTTTATAGAAAAAGGGGAAACGCTGCTCTATTGCTTACTATAAAAATAACAATACATTACAATTATATCTACTTACAAATGGCTACTCCTTACAACTTTGTAAATCTGCAGAGCAGAGCCGCATTTGTGATGAAAAATAAATAGAAAAATCACTAACGTTATTTTCGTACTCGTACGCAATGGAAAACTAAAAACCTCAAGCAAACAATATCTCAAGCTGATGCTCGTTGACTAAGAAAGGAAAATATTCTTTTCTGGTTAGATATCTAATTTTTTTAAAAAATGATCCAACTAAAAAATATACTAGTGTCAAAAAAGAAAATCAAACAGAAAGCAAATTCATTGTTCGCGCTCTTGAATGGTGCCAATATACATGTCGCCGAAAACAATGCCAGACATAAATCTGCAAATGTCAGTAGGATAAACAAAACACGATTTCTGTTTCTCCTATTCTGATCAAAATGGCATTAAAAAGGGAGGAAGAGTTATTTTATTTTTTCTATACCTGAGTAAATAAAATTTTTAATTTACGGACAGACTGAGTTCGAGCGCTTCGGTTTTTCGGAAGCGCTGTTGCACTAGGCTCCGGAGCCCTGTATTTATGGGCTCCGGTGAATTCCGACAAATATTTAAGTATTTACTAAAAACAGAGAAGTGCCGGAGCCGGGCTCCGTTGGGCTCCGGCGCAATTTAAGCCCTGTATGTAATAAGAAATTTAAAATGAGGAATTTAATTTTGAAATATTATTAACAATTTTCTGCCGCGTAATGTTAGTATCGGGCGGGCTCGGGCACCGCCTATAAATACGGAAGCGACTCAAGAGTGAAAGGTTCCATTCTCTCATTGGTTGATCAGAAACCGGTCTTGGCTTGCTTCGCAGGGATGATTTGGCGATGAAATGCAAGCACTTTGAGAAATATCGTACCTAGTTAATTCATGCTATTTTGGTGAGTGTTTTGTGCGAACGATGTTGTCCAGTGGTTAACGCGCTTGTTTAGCAAACTTAAGTAGGCGAGTTCTATCCTCCCTGTTGCTTTTGTATTTTTTATTTGTGTTTTGTTTCGATTTTTATGAAGTTAGTTAATAAAGATTTCTAGACTTCTATTATCAGTTCATTTCCAATTTTTACTTTCTTCTATCTTTACAAGAAGAAAGTATTGGATTCGTGAAAATTTTCGACTCCCGGTTTTTGACGGATTTACACGTTTTAGAATGCCCAGAACACGATTTGATGGTTTTTAGAAAATGTCTGTCTGTGAGTCTGTCTGTCACTCCGTCACTCTGTCACTCTGTCACTCTGTCACTCTGTCTGTGAGTCTGTATGTGACAAAAATTTTGTGAGCGCTCTATCTCAAGAACTAATGCACAGAATTTCACAAAACTTATTATTTAGTTATACCTTGATATGAACTAGACCTGATTAGTTTTTGGTGAAAATCGCCCAACAGGTGGCGCTGCTATGCGGCATTTTTCACGATTTCTGCAATAGCTATATCTCAAGAACTACTGCACGGATTTTCATAAAACTTCAGATTCAGTTAGTCCAGGATATAGTTTGGTGCTGATTACTTTTTTGTGAAAATCGCCCAACAGGTGGCGCTGCTATGCTGCATTATTCATGATTATCGCAATAGCTCTAACTCAAGAAAAAATGCACGAATTTTCATCAAACTTCAGATTTCGTTAGTCCTTGATATAAATTAGTGTTGTTTAATTTTTGGTGTAAATCGCCCAACAGGTGGCGCTGCTGTGCTGCATTTTCACGATTTTCGCAAGAGCTGTATCTCAAGAACTATTGCACGGATTTTCATCAAACTTCAGATTTAGTTAGTCCGTGACATGAATTGACGTGTAAATTAGTGCTGTTTAATTTTTGGTGTAAATCGCTCAACAGGTGGCGCTGCTATGCTGTATTTTTTGCGATTTCCGCAATAGCTTTATCTCAAGAACTAACGCTTAGATTTTCAACAAACTTCAGATTCAGGTATACCTTGATATCATTTTAGTGCTGTTTATTTTTAGTGTAAATCGCTCAACAGGTGGCGCTGCTATGCTACATTTTTCAGAATTCCCGCTGTAGCTCTATCTCAAGAACTGATGCACGAATTTTCATCCAACTTCAAATTCAGATATACTTTGATATGAATTGGTGCTAAATTCATGTAATTTCTTGTACTATTTAAATGATTTAATTGACGTGATTTATATAGAAGAAAGTTTTGTGATGGCCACAACATACTAGTTTTAATTGTCAATTGGATAATTAAATTAAATTTTGATTAAATTAAATTTTAATTGTTATTAAATTAAATAAAATTGAAATTAAATTTTTATTAAATAAAATAAAATTTAGTTTTAAATAAATTTCGAAATTCATATAAGCTATTTTTTTATGAATTAAAGTGAGCATTTATTGTAATTCAATAATAATATCTCCTAAACTTACATTATTTTTTTTCCTTATAACTTTAGTATCAGATAAATATTAAATTAGCAAAATTAATTTATCAAAGTTTTCTTTTAAAATTAATTAGTATTTTTCATACAGAAAAACTTTATTACTTTATTATCAAATGCTTTGTAATTTTTTATTATGTATAAAATACTGTTAATGAAATTAATTTTTAAAACTCATATTACTTAAAAGCTCTTTATTTCAATTCCTTAAAATGAATATTTTTGAAAATATAATGTTATTTCTTACACTTATATAAAATATTTTTATTTTTATGTTATATTATTTAACAATATATCTGAATACATAACTATATTCAGTTTAATTTATATTAATAATATTATTAACTTAATAAGTAATTAATTATTTAAATCAATTTGTAATAGTTAATTGTTAAGTACTTTTTATTAAAATTTGCTAAAAAAAATTTTAATTGTTTTTATTTAAAAATTCTAATAAACTACTTTTTAAAACAATATATATATATATTATATATATATTATTTGAAAACTCAGTCAAAAACATAAATTATTTTTATTAAAAAAATTATCATAAATTTCCCCTACACTATTACCACCCTAAATATTTGAAAACTAAGTTAAAGGCATTAGTCCAAGTAATCATTAACTAGAAATATTTAATGCAACAAAATACATTATAAAAACTTCTTATAGTTTTTGGTAGTTATTGCTCAGATATTATTGTTTTTGATTCCAACTTTTTTTTTTCTTTTGGGTGTGTAAAAAAAAAAATGTTATTATTATTTAATTTATTTTTTCATTATATTTCACTACAAGTGTGAACTATAATTTATTTTAGCTTGACCTTTTTCATTCACTATCTAACTATCCAAGAAATACTTTATTTTTTGATTTTTTTTCTTCCCCTGTTTGTTATTTTGCAGTAATAATAAATAGATATTAATATTGTAAATTACTATACGGGCAAGGTAGAATTTAGATGATCTAAATTCCTTTCTGACAATTTTGATTATTTGAGTACTAGTTTGGCCATTTAATTATTTATATTTACGCACACAAAGTGCCATGAAAAAAAAAAAAAATGGATAAAATTTGACTAAAATTTTATTAATTGTTTTATATAGTTTTTTATTTTTAAAAAACACATCAGCTATCAAGGAAGGGGAGGGGGTGCTTGAGTTTACTGTTGCTTTGCACACATAACTACAGTCAAAACACATAGGTAATTAAATGCAGTTGCGTAGTCAGGATATTATTTCGGGGGGGGGGGGGGCAATCCCCTAAGCTTCTGTCCTCCTGATGCAAAGCTATAAATACAAAATATTAAATTTTACTTTTCGTATAAATATCAATTTTATACTTTTAAAATATGGGATATGTTTTCTTTTATTTATTTATTTTTTTTTTTAGTTTAAATTTACATACACCTGTATATACAAAAGGAATATATGTAATGAGTAATTTAAAAGTAAGTTACAAAATAATAAGTCTAAAATATTTAAATTGGTTACTTTTTTAAAAGAAAGTCAGTTTTATCAATTTTTTGCAGGGAAAAAAGGATATTTTAGAAAATACCATATCATTGTTTTCCGTGAATCACTTTATATGAGAAATAAATTAAAATTCCTTACACGTCGTAAAGAAAATTTAATATGATTGCAACTTAATACTTGAAATAATCTCAAGTGACACTTGGCGATTTGTTTTGGTGGTGAAATGCTATGTGCCTTCTGATTTGTTAGTTAGAATTGTCTACCACTGCTCAATTATCAGGACTTGTAACCTTGAGAATTAATCGCGGGATTCTTGTTTCTTCTCAACCCATGGGAGAATGGAACCTTTCATCCTTGAGTCTCTTCCATAAATACTAGGCTTGCGTGCTAACGTAAATATGGCGGCTGTCATAGGCAGTTGTATTTAAGCGTATGTACGGCCCCTTGAGTTTTAATGCCAATAAATTTTAAAATTTCTCCTCACCTTATTACCCAACTGCCAAGAAGGGTTGGTTATGTGTTTCACGCGTATCTGGGCATGTGGATTTCTTTATACCCTCGAAACATCCCAACGGCTGGATGGATTTTAATGAATGAGGTCTCTATCGATTCGTCTTAACAGTCCGATGGTTATAGGCTAGGTTTTGTTTTTATAAATTAAAAATGGCGGTAGAGACGAAAACAAATTTTTACGCACCCTATTGAGTGGCCTATCATTGGAAAGGTCTTTCAAAACGCAGACGATGTTTCAGACTATTTTACAATCAGAAGCTCCGTTTAAATATTACACAACCTGGAAGTTGTGTAGGTAGGATCTCTAGCTTTGCTGCAACTCTAACCTTCATAGACATCTATAGGCCTCATCAAAACAGTGTTTATAGATAGGAACTAACAATTAAACACAACTTAAAAGTCATCAATACAAGTAAATAAAAGTAATAGGTAAGTAATATAAAAAATAGTTTCACATTGATGAGAAATAATTAATTAGACCGCTTTTTACGCAGTCGGGTTTTTTGATTTTTTAAATTTAATTTTTACTTGTTTTTAAAAATTAAAAAAAGGCGAAAAAATGTTTAACACTGTTTCTACCGGTGTCAAAATGACGCCTTTTGAAAGATTTCGATTTATGGTTTTTCATTTGTAATTTTTAGATTGAAACAATTACAAATCTTTTTTAATACATTGGAGACATTTTTTTTTTGTTACTTTCAAAAACCATGGGCAAAATAAACAATTAAATTTAAAAAATCAAAAAACCCGACTGCGTAAAAAGCGAACTAATTATTTATTATCAATGTGAAACATTTTTTTTTTCAGTTCCTACTATTAGCTCACACTTTCGCTATATATATATCTTGTTCAAATTTTCAATCGTTAATAAAATACTTATCATTCATCCAATCAATCTCAAATAAATTTTTTAAACTTGCAGTGGATGACACTTGATGTTAATCCAGTTTTTTCAAATAATAATTCATTAATTAAATTTAATTAATTAATTTTCAATAATCGAGAGAGCCCTCTTCTTGATCAAGGTAATTTTAGACCGAGAGAGCCCTCTTTTTGATCAAGGCATTTTAAGCCCTACTCAACAGGAAAGAAGAATGGGCGAAAAAAATTGTCTTATTGACGAATTGATTTAATGTTTTTCTTTTAATGTTACTTGTTTATGTTACTTACCTACTTTTTTTTATTTACTTGTATTGGTGACTTTTAAGTTGTGTTTAATTGTTAGTTCCTATCTATTAACACTGTTTTGATGAGGTCTATAGATGTCTATGATGGTTAGAGTTGCAGTAAAGCTAGAGATCCTACCTACACAACTTCCAGGTTGTAAAATATTTAAACGGAACTTCTGACTGTAAAATAGTCAATGAAACATCGTCTTCATTTTGAAAGACTTATCCAATGATATGCCACTCAATAGGGTGCATAAATCTTTTTTTCGCCACTACCGCCATTTTGTATTTTACGGCCGCCATTTTGAATTTATAAAAACAACACCTAGCCTATAACCATCGGGCTGTTAAGACGAATTGATAGATACCTCATTCATTAAAATCCATTCAGCCGTTGGTATGTTTTGAGGGTATAAAGAAATCCACATACACAGATACGCGTGAAACACATAGCCCTTGTTTTCAGTCGGGTGAAAAATAGGTAAGTAATATAAAGAATAGTTTCACATTGATGAGAAATAATTAATTACTTCGCTTTTTACGCAGTCGGGTTTTTTGATTTTTAAATTTACATTTTTACTTGTTTTTAAAAATTAAAAAAAGGCGAAAAAATGTTTAACACTGTTTCTACCGGTGTCAAAATGGCACCTTTTAAAAGATTTCGATTTATGGTTTTTCATTTGTAATTTTTAGATTGAAACAATTACAAATCTTTTTTAATACATTGGAGACTTTTTTATTTGTTACTTTCAAAAACCATGGGCAAAATAAACATTAATCAAAACTTTAAAAAGGTGTCATTTGACGCCTGTGGAAATAGTGTAACACTCGTTTAACATTAAATATATGTTCTTTTACAGTAAATCTGTATCATTCAATAACCTATTAACCAAAATTGGTTGTTAGTGGTATCTAGATTTTATCTGCATCTGTACTAAGGGGGGTGGGGAAGCAGGAAATGTATGTGAATGACTTAACACTCGTTTAACATTAAAAATATATATTAATAATATAGATTATTTAAATTAAATCTGTGCTATTCAATAACCTATCTACCAAAAGTGGTTGTTTAAGTTATGCAATTTTGAACCAGCTAACCAAGGTGCGTGCAGATCTACCACAATTTTTTAATAGAAATTTCCACCTATTATTACTATTCGGAAAGAGTGATATTTTATTCTGTTTATGAAGGTTAAAAAGCAATTGAAGGGAAAAAAATATGAATTAATGTTTATTTATTTCTATATAATTAAAAAAATATTTATTAAACTTTTGATAATAATGATGAAAACGAATTTTTCAGGATACAAATATATCAGACAAATGGCCAACTTTACATTATTTAGCAAGATATCTGTATTTTATCTCCATCTATACTAGAGGGAGAAAAAGAGAGAGCTGTATGTAAATGACTTAACTCTATTTCTATCGGTGTCAAATGACACCTTTTAGAAGATTTCGATTTATAGTTTTCCATTTGTAATTTTTAGATTGAAATAATTACAAATCATTTGTGATACATCGAAGATTATATTTTATGCTTATTACATTCAAAAACTAAGAGCAAAATAAACATAAATCAAAACTTTAGAAAGGTGTCATTTGACATTGGGTAGAAACAGTGTTAACCCTTTAAAGCATGATTTTTTATTTTGTTCGTAAAACATTATATTTCAGTCTATTTTTTTTAAATTATCCACTAGGAAAATAGTGAAAAAATTTATTTATATTTCTGTTGAACATAATGTCACTCCTGAGTGTAACAAAAATTGGCTCAAAAAATGATCATTTTAAATTATATACTAACTTTAAAGTGTTTACACTGCCCAATAACAACTATTCAACGTCATAATAATTTTTACAGTCGAACCTCTATTTAACGAAGTCGCTAAATCCCGGAAAAAAGTTCGTTATATGGAAAATTCGTTAAATAGAGATTCACCTTTTAAAATAATTTAAACTACATAAAACAGATTTTAAATTCATAAACACTCAATATTAATACTAAAAGTAATTAATCACATTTTTTTAATAAATTATATCGATTTGTTTTATTTATTTTACCCACCAATATCCATCTTCAATTCATTTTTTCTATGTGTTTAAATCTTTGAAATCTGCAAGGAAAACAAAACATTGTCCGGGAATACACTATATTTTCTGTTTAAAGTAAATAATTTTACATTAAAATTAACGAATTTTAATGACATTATCATATTTATTATTATTATAACAAATAATTTTAACCATACATTAACATATGCGTCCTTAAATTTAATTTCTGAAAAACTCTGTTAATTTTGCCTGAGTTTTTACTTTTTAAAAGTGCTTTCTCTCATAATGCGTCTCGCATCTTTGCGATGCACCAACCAAAACCCACTTCATGGGTATTTTCTTCTAATTATAATCCGCGTCGGATTGTTTCAAATGATTTTAGCATTTCATCGTACGATGTTTTGTTAATTCCTGCATCATGATCATTTCCGTCATCATCATATTCGTCTTCATCGCAATTCATTGCTGTATTGTTTTTATTTTTCACACTGTCGAAAATATCCAATTAGGATAGTGTTTCCGAGGTCTCAATTTCAGAATTAAGTGAAATACAATCATCAATCAGCACATCATGGTTAATTTTTTCTTTTTTTCTCATCTGTTACATTTTTTAAGTTACTCTAAGGGATTATCGTCTTCGTCCTCCGCACTTACCAAATTCTCACTGCAGACAAAGAAGGCGCCTTGTAAAACCAGTTCAAGGCCATTGAACATCATAAAATGTGTTTAAAGAAAGAATAAGTTTGAAATGTCCAGAAATATTTTGAGAAATTGGGAGAAAAAAAAATTAGATCACAAGAAAAAGTTCGTTAAATGGAGAATGCACTTCGCTATTTGGAGGTTATTTTACGAAGACATTCGCAAAATGTTCTTGGTTCCAAGGAAAAGTTCGCAAAATAGAGAAATTCGCAAAATAGAGGTTCGTTAAATAGAGGTCCGACTGTATAATGCTTTTAATAATTTTCAGAATTGAGGAGATAAGTGGAAGAACATGTTAAGTAACAAAAATTGCATTTGATTAAATTTGATATGAAAGTTTTTGTTATCAATTTTAATGATTTATTTTCTGTTTCATACCATGTTTTTATTATATTTACAGGTGTGGTACTGAACTGTATCAAAAAACTTATTCATATTTAATTTTTAAATATTAAAAATATTAATATTATTTACATTAATAAATATTAAAATATTAAATATTAATGAATAATGTCTTAAATCTTCAAGGTTAAATAGAATTTTGGTATTTTAGATTTACCATGTGATAGAATGACTGATAACGCCTTCGTCCAAAAGAAAAAATAATTTTTAAGAAAATGTAGCATAACATGTTCTTCCATTCAGCTCTTCAATTAATAAAGACTACTTTATAAAAACAGAGAAAAAGCGCCAGTCGAGCCCACTGCAAGTAGTGTCAACAAAAGATATTATAACATCCCTGTGATAACATAACAGAACAAAAATAGACTTCCCGACCTTAAATGCATGTTATCACGCTCCCAATATTTCACCAAAAGATCCATAAAAAGCGCCAAATGCCAAAAAAGATCATGTAACTCCTGAGTTACACTATGCATTTAAGGGTTAAAAAATACTGATGTCCAAATTCTAGGGATCATACAAACGCTAAAAAAAAAAAAGCCGTGGAAGGCAGCCGCCATTTTTGTCTCAGTGTGCAGGCCTTGTATTCAGAGGACGGCTCGAGGCTAACGAAAAAGACAGGCTACCGCGGTGGATCCCACTTGTCTTTTTTTACAGACCGCTAGAGTGACGTGATGCTCTTTTCGTACAACTGCATTGGTGCATTCAAGCATCACGTGACTCCAGCGGTCTGTAAAAAAAAAATACGCGTAAAGCACCGCGGTCATCGCCTTTCTTTTTCGTTGGCCTTGGGACGGTTCTGATGACGCAAGTTTTCGGTCATGGACTCCGAAAATGGAGACCGAACTCATCTCTAGAAAGCATCCCTAAGCTTGAATTAAAAAACCCCATATTGTTTGAGCTGGCCGTATTTAAATTAATTATGAGACTTTAGAGTAATAAGATTTAAGTTTACCTTTCCTTTGCAGTAGGATTGTGCCCTTCCGATGCAATAATGACGCCAGCATAAGAAACTTTGGCGCAATTGTTGCCAGATTCCTCTCTTAAAAGCTTTAAGCAACGATCCAAAAGACTTTCATCACATCCTGAAAAAAGAAATAAATTTAAACATTTCATATGCTATTTCAAGTTATTTTGTTTAATAGAAAAAAGTTACACTGTAATAAAAGACAAATATTTCTTAATCTAGGATAATACAGCGTGTCCACTCTCAAAGGTGTCCAATGGCTAAATTCTAAACCGTTAGTCATAGACATATACACTGTATGGTCAAGGGGGACCGGTCACTTGCGATTTTAGACGTTTTGTTAAATATCTAGAAAAATACATGTGGAATTAACCTAAAACTGCAGGTGTGTAAACAATATAGTATAGATCATATATTTCTGCGAAGATTTTTTCCCGAAACCCCATAGGGGACCGTCAACAAACTGAAAAAGAACGAATATCTTTTGGATAACCCTGTCAAAACTAATGTAGCAAAAGCGTTCAAACTCGAGATAATTAATAAGTGGCTTATTGTAATACACTGTGTTCATTTTTATGAGGATAGCATGCATACTCATAGAGAAATTAAGGTTTTTATAAAAACAGTCCCAAATTTCGCCAAGGTTTTTGCTTATAATTTGCTCAGTTCTTAATATAAAAAAAAAGTTCTTTTCAGAAAACCTGACAAACAACATTGTACACAATAGTCTGTAATCAGAATTAAAAAAGTAATAAAAGTTGGATGAAAAATGAGCAGGTTTACTAAAAAATGTTTCACTGCGCATACGTGAATGCAATCAAAATATAATATGCATAATGTATTAGCTAAATATATAGAGCAACTTTTGTGAAAGTCTCAAAATCATAGCTAGAAAATTCTGAAAATTATCAACGATAGAATAAGCTCGAAATCCGTTGTTCCCAAAAAGAAGCAAAAGGATGAGGGGTTGTATCAAATATCTGTTGATTAGTGCCAAGATAGTGTACACAATATTGCAAATACTACTATATTTGGATACAACCCCTCATCTTTTTGCTTCCTTTTGGTGACAATGGATTTCGAGCTTATTTTATCGACGATAATTTTCAGAATTTTCAAGCTATGATTTTGAGACTTTCACAAAAATCGCTCTATAGTATTTAGCTAATACATTCTGCACATTATATTTTGATTGCATTCATGCATGCGCAGTGAAACATTTTTTAGTAAACCTGCTCATTTTTCATCCAGTTTTTATTGTTTTTTAATTCTGATTGCAGAGTATTGTGTACAATGTTGTTTGTCATAGTTTCTGAAAAGAACTTTTTTTTTTTTATGTTAAGAACTCTGCAAATTATAAGCAAAAAACTTAGCGAAATTTGGGACTGTTTTTATAAAAACCTTAATTTCTCTACGAGTATACATGCTGTCGTCATAAAACTGAACAGAGTATATTACAATAAGCCACTTATTAATAATCTCGTGTTTGAACGCTTTTGCTACATTAGTTTTAGTGTTAACTAAAAGATATTCGTTTTTTTCAATTTGTTGACGGTCTCCTTTGGGGTTTCGGGAAAAAATCTTCGCGAAAATACATGATCTATTCTATAGTGTTTACACACCTGCAGTTTCAGGTTAATTCTTCATGTATTTTTCTAGATATTTAACAAAACGTCTAAAATCGCAAGCGACCAGTCACCTTTGGCCATTTCGAGCCATTTAGTGCAGTTTCAATTACAAAAATGTTTTAAATGAAGTAAAGAAGTATTTTAAAAGTCGTTTTAACCAATGAAAAAAATTTCTTAAAACATTACGAAAATTAAATTTTTATACGGTTTCGTGGTCCTACAAGTGATATTTAGTAAAAATTTCCTATTATACTAAAAACTAAGACAAAAGGTCCCATTCAGCTAACACTAAAATTGACTGAGTTATGAAACTTTAAATTAAACGACTTATGCCAATTCTCTGCATGTAAACACAGATGAGTTGGGCTATGCGTCGAGGGATCGTAAACAATGTGCTTTAAAGTAATAGAAGGATTTATTTTGCGTGTACATTTTTGCATTGTAGCAGAAGGGAGTCACTTCGAGCAAGTTTTAACCATCCAGACGCGAGCAATGCTCATATCGCGTTTCACATATTCTATACAATTCCGCGGTGCACGCTATTTTTGCGTTCCAGTGTTGCCAGTGGGCTGCTTTTTAAAAAAATTCAGATTGCTTGATTCTCACCACTTTTTAAAAAGCGTATAATTCGGCTTATTTTTGTATTATTTAATCTGCAATTAAATAAAATGGCTATTTCTACTTCAAAAAAGTGGTGGGAATCAAACAATCCGAATTAAAAAAAAGTAACCCACTGGCAACACTTAAAAATATGCCGCAGTTTTTTCCAAGAAAATGGAAAAGTCGCCCGGTGCTGGAGGGTTAAGATAACTTTAATTTTTATTAATTACATTTTAGATTAGATAATCTAACAGCATTTTAAAGTAGGTACCATTCTGTAAGGAATTGTGACGGTTGCTTTTCATCATTTCATTTAACAAAAATTCTATTATTTTTTAATTTATATTTGTAGCACAAATTTTATATTTTTCTTTAATGTGTCAGAATGAAAATAGACTTCAAATTTATATTGTAATATTAATTTTACTTTCAACTATTCTTCTTTTTTATATCTGACAATTATTTATATTTCTAGTAAATTTGTGAATGACACCTATTTTGCAGAAAAAAGATGCTTCAACTTTAAACCGTTATTATTCGGTCAGTTTTAATCGTAGAAGGATGGGACTTTTTAGCTCACATGCTATCAACGCCTGTGAGCTAATGTGCCCGCCCGTTCTGTATGTATGTGCGTAGGTATTTTTTTTCTAGTTTCATTCTGATAAGGTGCTTCCCTGATTAGTTTTGGGGGTTCATTGGTTAAGTATAAAGGGGAGAAAGGGGAGCTAGGCCCACCCCCTCAATTTAGATAAATGGGTTTTTCATGGAGAATTATTCGATTTGCTCCAAATTTGGTATACCGGTTTATTATGTTAAGGAGCTTCCCTGATTAAATTTGGAGGTTCATTAGTTAAGTATAAAGGAGGGAAATGGGGCTATCCCCCCTTAATTTAGATAAATGGGTTTTTCATGCAGAATTATTCGATTTGATCCAAATTTGGTATACAGGTTTATTATGTTAAGAATCTATCTTGATTAGATTTGGATGTTCATTAGTTAAGTATAAAGGGGGGGAATGGGGGGATAGACCCCCCTTAATTTAGATAAATGAGTTTTTCATGCAGAGTTATTCGATTTGTTCCAAATTTAGTATACCGGTTTATTATGTTAAGGAGCTGCCTTGATTAAATTTGGAGGTTTATTGGTTAAGTATAAAGGTGGGGGCAGGTGATAGCCCTCCTCCCTTAATGTAGATAAATGGGTTTTTCATGCAGAATTATTCGATTTGCTTCATATTTGATATACCGGTTTATTCCTATATGGCGATTCCTTCATTAGATCTGGAGGTTCATTGGTTAAACATAAAAGGGTGAAAGGGGGGGCAAGTCTCCTCCCCTTAATTTAGATAAATGTATTTAAGGCAGAATTATCCAATTTACTTTATTTTATTTTCTATATTTATTCTGATAAGGAGCTTTCCTGATTAGATTTGGAGGTTCGTTAGTTAAGTATAAAACAAAAGAAGGGGGGAGGTTATAACGCCCTCTTAATTTAGCGATATGGTTTTTTCATGCAGAATTATCTGATTTGCTCCAAATTTGGTATACTGGTTTATTATGTTATGAAGCTTCCCTGATTAGATTTGGAGGTTCATTGTTTAAGTATAAAGGGGAAAACGGGGGCTAATCCCCTTCATTTATTTTTTGAGGTGCATTATTCTGTGAAATAAGAGTATAATATACATTAAAATAGCAATTAAAGCCTTTGTGCAGGTCGTTGGTTTTCTGCTTTTTAGTATAATATACAATTAGTGTGAATAGCCTGTGAGCTCAATGCCATCAGTTTAACTGGGCACTTTTCTTTTTATTTGTCTTACTTCTTAGTGTAGTAGGATATTTTTTGTCTTACTTCTTAGTGTAGCAGGATATTTTTACTAAATATAACTTATAGGACCGAGAGAAGGTAGAAAAAATTTAATGCATATTTTTTTAAAGAAATGTTTTTATTGACGTATAGCGCTTTTTAAATACTTCTTTACCTTATTTAAAACATTCTTGTAACTGAAACTATAAGTCTATGCCTAACGGTTTAGGAATTAACCATCGGACAAATTAAGAGTGACACCCTGTATAATATAATCACGAACTAAAATATACAACAACCTCTACCGAGTTGCCCACGATTCTGATGCTAATTATCTTTAGAAACCTCAAAAATATATAGTTTTTGCGATTTAAAGAAATATTTAAGGCTGTTCTGAAATCCAAAGCAATGTTGGCAATTTGGCCTCCATTTTTATTTCGAAATTTAACATTTATACCGAAAATATTCAAAGAAGAATTTGTATTTTAAGTAATCACAAAATTTCAGTCATTGACTAAGGCAAAAAATACTATTTTTGTTATCTGGCACGAATTCGGATTTTCTGAATAAAAATGGAGGGCAAACTGGCGACCCTGATCTAAAGGGGCTGCTTTCTGACATATTTTTTAATTCAATTTTGTTAGGAAATGCATGAAATTGGCAGGTGCTCTTATTCAAAAACTGCGTAATCGAAAAGCGTTTCCCATTTTTTGTATGGAAAGAAGCTCTTTTAGTAAATAGTGTCGGAAGTTGGTATTTTGAACCAAATTTCCGAACGCGACGCCTCCAGAAAGGAGAAAAACCGGTCGTTATGTGATCACAATTGGTTATTACTCTATAATTAATTTTTTATCGAAAAAGGAAAACCTGTTTCTATTCAAAATCGCTTCAATAGTCATATCTGCCGATTTTATGTCTTTACGCTTAAAAAAAAGAGTCAGAAAATGTGTCAAAATGTTTTGCGTTGTCGATGAGGGCATTAAAACAAATACAGTTTCTTTGTTGCCACTGATTTTCGGAAACGTTTAAGAGAAGTTTGTGTTGTGTATGATACCGTTTTGTGAATCCAGAATATAGGTTTTTAGAATACTATCTATTCTCATGTAAATCTTTTCCGCCGCGTAATTGAATTTATACCTGGAAGAATTTAAAAACTAGAAAACAGGAATTCTGCCTTTTCAGAATTTAGTGTCTTCCCCGATAAAAAAAGAAAAAAAATATGTATATATAAATAGTACAAAACATATTTCAATTTTAAGACTTAAAGAACACGCTTTTATTTCATGTAAAATGACGTCCTTCGCATCCCCTTAAGAATTCCACATTTACGGTCCACTCTTAATCATCAATAGTAAAGCATGCATAGGACGTAACTAAACAAAATAAAAAAAAACTCGGCTATCTTATTATTCATATGCCTTCATTTGTGTGTAACATTAATATAGGTACTTAAAATTAAATATAGTTTATAATAAGATCCATGTTTTAACAGAAATCATTCGTTTATATTTTTTCAAGATAGCACGTATTTTAAACAAATTTTCTTTCGGTTGTAATGAGAAAACGGCAGCAAAAATATATAATTACTATTTTGAAACTATTTTTCCTTTACTTTCTACAGAAATGGAGTACTTCCGTTGCCAATATTAAGCAAATGGCTCTAAAAACTACAAAAAAAATAATATTTCAAAAATAAATGGAGATACAGTTTTCAAACAAATTGCATTTTAAAAGTACTTTTTTTTCCCAATACGACGGTCTAAAAATTGAAAATGTGCGATGCTTAGCAGTTTAAAAAATTGTTATACAGTATTAATCGTACAATGATACCTCTGCTTTGTTTTACGGCTGGCTTATACAACGTAACGTTATTTTTTGGAGACGACACAAAATAAGCTGGGAGAAAGAAATAGCATACCGGGGGCTAGTAATATTAATTTTAATGTTAAATGCTGTTAGTTTATCATGTTTGGATGTAAAACATGTGTGTTGAACATGAAAATGTTTACTTGTGAATAGTTAGCATTCAAAAACCTTATATTCCGGGGTTGAGAAAACACTAACAGTAGGGTAAAGTGCCCATATTTCGTCCCCTCTCCTAATTTCGTACCCCTTAACTTCTCCGCTTCTGCGAAAGTGGCGTCACTTACGACGCAAGGTACAGGGGACGGAAGGTAAAAGGGGTCAGTGTTGAAAGTTTCGTTCACCAAGACGCATACATAAATTAAAGACGGCGAATTTCCAATTTTTAGAAGACCCAAGTTCTTATTATGTCGTTTGTAGAACACCATTTACTATACTGTAAGTATTTATTTCTTATTCATTGCATGTATTTTACGTTGGTAAGATGCTGACAGTAGCATACAGTGAGTCTTAGGACGCCCAGTTCATCTTACGGGAACTGAAGATCCGTAATATTGGGAAATAGCGTGGTCCCAATTTCGTCCCCCTTGCAGTTCTTATTTTCGTCCCGGGGACGAAATTAGGAACACTTTTTCATGATATTTTTTTCAATTTTTTCCTCATATTTGGATGGCTAATGCATAGGTACCAATCTCCCGATTTTTTGGATACCAGTAACATCTTACAAAAATGTTTTCTTTATTTAATCAAGGTACAGAGGACGGAAGGTAAAAGGGGTCAGTGTTGAAAGTTTCGTTCACCAAGACGCATACATAAATTAAAGACGGCGAATTTCCAATTTTTAGAAGACCCACGTTCTTATTATGTCGTTTGTAGAACACCATTTACTATACTGTAAGTATTTATTTCTTATTCATTGCATGTATTTTACGTTGGTAAGATGCTGACAGTAGCATACAGTGAGTCTTACGACGCTCAGTTCATCTTACGGGAACTGAAGATCCGTAATATTGGGAAGGAGCGTTGTCTCAATTTCGTCCCCCTTGCAGTTCTTATTTTCGTCCCGGGGACGAAATTAGGAACACTTTTTCATGATATTTTTTTCAATTTTTTCCTCATATTTGGATGGATAATGCATATGTACCAATCTCCCGATTTTTTGGATACCAGTAACATCTTACAAAAATGTTTTCTTTATTTAATTTCCTTGAAACTGCGATTGTATAAAGAGAGTATTTCTGCATAAAAATGTTGGTATGAAAAAAATCGGTATGTTGGAAACTATGCTAGTGTTTCGTTATGTTATTCTCCCACTGATAATTAGTACATTTATTTGTGCCATACTTTAATGTAAATTAAGTTACTTACTCATTCAGAAATAAATTTTGATTTAGTTATAAGTTACGCCTCAGCGTATTGGATTTTTTGGGGGGACAAAATTGGGACCATTTTTTTTCTTTTGCATTTTTAGATACTTTTGAAAAAAAATTTTTTTCGCATTGTTAAAATTTTTTAATGTTATATTTGCCTTTGTTTCTCTGTGCGTGTGTAGTGAGTCTATGTAAAATCCAAATTTGGTAGATTTTCATTGAAAATTACAACTCCAAGGGCCTAAAAGTGACTGGGAACGATAATAGGCACCTTACCCTATACTATAAAAACTACTCACAAACGTTTCCTAATAATAGTGGCTGGAAAATAAATTTTGTTTTTATAAATGCTTAAATCTCAAAAATATGTTCATGTCTGAACTTTCTAAAGATAAAAAAAGGTTTTTCGGAATTGTGGCTGACTCAGACGAGGTTATTGTCAATTTTTGTTGGTGGTTATATATATCTACTAAAAAACAACTTTTCAAAAGTAAAAAAAAAAAAAAAAAAGGGTGAAAGTTGTGGCTAAAAAATAGTGTGATATCAAATTTCCAAGCTTATATTACTGTACTTATTTAACATTTTTTGATAAAAATTTACCATATGTAAGTCGAGTACCTAAGTATGCGTTGATAGAAAGCCTTTTCTCCTTTACTAAATACATCATAACGTGTTTCTGAAAATTAATTTTTTTTAAATTATGCATGATGGGCTTGGCGGCCATCTTTCCATATTTTACACAAATTTCTAAGCACACAAGTTCATTGTTAAGATTGGAAGTTCGAAATTGTTACTAAAGCAAACATTTTATTCTTTTAATTTATGGAAATGAGTGCCTAAAAATTTGTGTCTAAAAATAAAGCTGAAGTAACTTCAGGTTTCATCTTATGATTCTCTTTTTTCGGAGGGGGGGGGTAATTAATTAGTTAAAGCAGTAAAAATCAATTTGTTTTTTCAAAATAAAAAACTTTCTTAATTTATCTGTCTGTAGCTAAAACTAGAAGTTCGAAATTCTTAATAATGCAAATATGTTACGAGCTTGAGTGCTTAGAAATTTGTGTAAAATATGGAAAGATGGCCGCCAAGCCCATCATGCATAATTAAAAAAAAATTAATTTTCACAAACACGTTAAGATGTATTTGGTAAAGGGGAAAAGGCTTTCTATCAACGCATACTTAGGTACTCGACTTACATATGGTAAATTTTTATCAAAAAATGTTCAAATATATAAAAAATGTTCAAATCAAAGTACAGTAATATAAGCTTGGAAATTTGATATCACACTATTTTTTAGCCACAACTTTCACCTTTTTTTTTTTTTTTTTACTTTTGAAAAGTTGTTTTTTAGTAGATATCAGTTCTTTTTTTAAAACAAATGATATATAATTGAAATAATTGTACTAGCTCAAATTCAAATTAGTCCTTGTATAGACTTTATAAGCAGGGAGCAAACACAATATACATTTTGTTTACCTTTCATTCATTTTTTATAGTGATTAATAATTTAAAAGTAAGGAAAGTCATTTCTTCTTTCAAAGTATCAGTCTTTCTCAATTTATATCTCCTTAAAATTTTCTACGAAAGATGAAAATTTAGTAAAAAACAGAGTCGAAATAAAATATATATTTACAGGTAGTCTGTCAGTTAATTGTTTTTTCTAATTTTTTTTGCTGACGGTTTTGCAAAATAAATTTACCTTTACAAATACCTACGGTTAATCCAAGAATGAAATAACGCAGGCATCTAAAGAATCGAAGATCTGTAAATCTAGCAATTCTAGACATAATAAAGGAACATTTTTGATAAAAAAAATCTAAAAATTTAAAGATATAAACTGTACACATAACTTCATCTTCATTTAGATCGTGTTATAGAGAAGAAAGAATAAATATGTAATTTTACTCAAGTCTGTTTATCCATACCTATTTGCATGAATGTGAGGATATTAATTTACTATAAAATTTCCCCTAAATTGATTATCTTTAATAGTCTATTATTAAAGCCGCATATACATTAGAATTAAATATTTTTTGGTTAAAATTTGCCTGAAATCTATAGTCTTATCGTTCGTCAAATTTGTTTTTTTTTTTATGCCCAGACTCTTTTTCTGAACTCTAACAAAAGATCGCAGACATATTGAAGCTATCCAAATTCTTATATCTTTCTATCGTATTTCCTTTTTTGAGGGGGTGGGGGGGGGGTGAGGAAGAGCCCTTAAGAACTTCGTTTTGTTCTCAGAATTCTGAATTATTCATTCAAAAGATCTACCTACATAAGTCTTGTTGCAGAATTTTCATTAGCTAAGAGTTGCATCAAGTTATACATCATGTGAATCTATTAACCCTCTGTCTACCAGAAGGGTCCAATGGACCCGACATACATTCAAAATATTTATTCAAACCAGAAATTTCTTCAAAACAAACGAAATGTATAAATTAGACAATAATAAGTTAAATAAACAAATTAAATAGTTTTAAGTAAAAATTCTGGTGTAGAATGTTTTTATAAAACTTGAGTAAAATTTCCGGTAGTTCTAGGGTTAAATTAATTTTGTGAAATACTAGATGGGAGCCATTGATATTTCCAGACCATTTGCCTACATTTTAAACTTGAGTCATTTACTACTATTCATTAATTTTCTATACGAATTAAAGAAGTCGTTGTTTCCATGCCAACTGTACCTTTCACTATTGCTTGCTTATTTGTTTGTTTGATTTATTGAACACATACATCATATCACATGCGGATCACGGCGGGATTCGAATCTGCTTCCACCTACGCTCTCAAGCGATTAGCGGCATGGTGTCTTATCCACTCAGCCACGGTGGGCCGCTATTGCTTTCTCTAATGCCCAGATACTCAAATTTAACCAACTGCACTTAGAATCATGGTCATAACAGAGAACATTTATATGTTAGAGCAGTGTTGCGAGTGGGCTACTTTTTTTAATTCAGATTTCTTGATTGCCAGCACTTATTATAAACGGTAAAATTCCCTTTGTTTTCGCCTTAATTAATATTTCATTAAATAAGGCGCATTTTACAATTTCAAAAAAGTGGTGCCAATCAAGTATCTGAATTAAAAAAATTAGCCCATCTGGCAACACTGTGTTAGAGTGGTGACATATGTACAATTCGTGTACTCATTTTCAATTTTTTGTCCAAAGTACGGTAACTTAGTTTTCAGTAATAGACGAGGAAGATTTCAATTAAACTAACCAGAAAAGTTAACAAACATTGACTTCCTGATTTGATTTTATTCAAAATTGTTTTAACCAACCAAAGTTAATGTCCGGTATCCAGATAAATTTTTCTCTGTTAGTAAAATTACATTGACCAATCAGTAGCCTCCATCCTTGCAGGCTTTTCGGTGTTTACTGAAAACATCAGAAAGTTCGGAAAAATGCAGACGTCTGATTGATCAATCTCATCCCGCTAATAGCGAAAAATCTATCTTGATCCCGGCCTATTCAACGCCCTTTAAATATTGGAGAAAGCCTTGACACGTGTCAGGAAAACGTCACACAAAGCAGGCAAAACAAAGAAGAAAAATCATTCATTGGCTCGTGAATATGAACAAGCCGATGAATGATTTTGTTTCTTTGCTTTGATTGCTTTGTGTGATGTTTTCGTGACGCGAGTCAAGACTTTCTCAAATATATTTAGGAGGCTTTGGCTTATTTCACCACCATGAAGTTATGAAAGGAAAGGAACAGACATGTCAATCTTCCCGTGTGAAAAACTAGTTACCAAAAAAAAAAAAAACGAGTTCTTTCCCTCTCTTCTGCCCTTTTCTCTCTTGATTTTGACCGATAGCAGCCCATTTAGCAGTCTCCAGTACAAGATGCCGCTATATACGGTGGACGCAGGAGGGAGGGTGTTAGCGCGACCAATGACATAATAGGCCATTTCATGATGTTTAAAAGTCATACGGAGTTGGATCGAGGCTAACGAAATACACAGGGTACCGCGGTGGGTCCGATTCTTCTTTTTTTACAAACCGCTGGAGTCACGTGATGCTCTTTTCACGCACCTTCTTTGGTGCATTCGAGCATCACGTGACTCCAGCGGTCTGTAAAAAAAGAAGAATCGGACCCACCGCGGTAGCCTGTCTTTTTCGTTAGCCCCAGAGTTGGAGCATCTTTACACGATGATTAGTAGAAAGCCGCGCGTCGATCTTTTTTTGTGTCCATTGCCGTGTACAGATAATCAACTCCGTGTGACGTTATGAGCTGGCCTTATATGTTGTTGGCCACAGTTTAGGAACGCTACAAATGACTTCATCTATATCTACTCCGAGGTAAACGAAAAAGACAAGCTACCGCGGTGCTATAGCGCCTAGAATATATAGTGTGGAAATCGGCTATCCCAGTAATACTTTAAAAAGTGCTAAAATATTGGATCTCTTAAATTTCAAATGATGCTGAAATCCAATGAGTCGATCACAGCGATATCTGCAGGATATTTCCTAAAACTTTATGACGATTTGTTAACAGCGTCTAGAATACCTAGTGTGGAAATATTTTATTAAACAACGCTAAAAATTTGTATCCCATAAATGATCGACGATACTGCTAAAATCCCAAGTATCGATCGCAGGGAAATCTGCGGGATTTTCGTATTACATTTTGTATAGTCTAGCAATATCTTGCAGTTATAGAAAATATCCTGCAGTGTGTCGCTGCGATCTGTATATTTCAGCAGTATCGTTGCACATTTAAGGATACAATATTTTAGCACTTTTTTAGTATTACAGGGATAGCCAATTTCCACACTATATATTCTAGGCGCTATAATTTGGTCTAGACGCTCTAGCATTTTTTTTTTACATTTTATTAACATACATCTGACCTGTGTGCTTGACGTCAAGCCCGCTGTAATAATACGAAGTTTACTTTGAAAGTATATCACAGATGTCGCTGCGATCATCTCCCTGGATTTCAGTGTCAGTGCACATTTAAGGGATACAACTTTTTAGCGCTGCTTGGATAGCAAATTTCCACATTATGTATTCTAGACGCTATAGCGGTGCATTACACGTGTCTCTTTCTTCTTTAAAAAATATCCTGCAGATGTCGCTGCAAATGACTGTTTGTAATTCAACATCGTTGTACATTTAAGGGATTCACTATTTCCGCGCTTTTTTAAGTATTGCTGGGATAGTCGATTTCTACAACATATAATCTAGGCCTATAACGGAGCTATAGTATCTGGAAGATACAGTTTAAAAATCGGCTTATTAAAAAGGTGCTAAAAAATTGTATCCCATAAATGTTGAACGAGGCTGAACGATGAATGTCGATCACAGCGACATATGGTAATTCCAACGTAACTATTTCAAAAGACATCAAATGAGAAAACGTTTCGCTCAGAGAAGATCTAGATAATGTTGCTGCTATCGACATTTGTCATTCAGTATTTTTCAATATTTATGGGATTTAATTTTTAGCAATTTTTAAAGTATTACTGGAATAGCCGGTTTCCACACATGACCATGATCTAGGTAGATTTTTCTTTGTTATCGCAACGAGATTGACCAATCAGAAGCTAGAATTATTGCTAACTTTTCACTGTTTGCAAAAATGTACCTGGATCTCGGCCTATATTTCTAGACGTTATAACTGAGCTCAAGAATAGTACAGAAAGCAAACTCCGTATTTTGATACATTAAGGCCGGTATCCAATTAGGAACAAGTGTGTCGCTGTAACGAAGTAGCGACATATGGCCAATAAAGGTTTATTGGTAGAAGTGATAAAAACAAATCGTTAAAGGTCTTTGCGAGCGTGTCATTATCGTCAGACTAATGTATATTGAATTATTTCCCTAGTCTAATAAAGCTCGTCCATGCGCGTATCGTCTAATGGAGGATATTCCAAATATGGGTTCAAGGCTGAAAAAGTCACGTGGTACCGGCAATTTACCTAAAGAACTTCTAACTGATGAGAAGGGAAACAGGAAACTACTGCTGCTTTCTCCCGTGAACTGTTTCATTGGCTAGCGGGGATTTACATTACGTCGACGGAGCCTTCCTTTCTTTACGTTAGACGTTTTTGCCTTGACCACGTGATCATAACGTAGATAGAATAGCCTCTATTCAAGAAAGTGGATTGCCGTACTATAGCACCTAGAATATATAGTGTGGAAATTGGCTATCCCTGTAATACTTAAAAGAGTGCTAAAATATTGTATCCCTTAACTGTGCAACGATGCTGCTGAAATATACAGATCACAGCGACATCTGCAGGATGTTTTCTCAAACTGCAAGATATTGCTAGTCTATACAATGTAATACAAAATCCCGCAGATGTCGCTGTGATCGATACTTGGGATTTTAGCAGTATCGTCGCGCATTTAAGGGATACAAATCTTTAGCGTTGTTTGGATAGCATATTTCCACACAAGGTATTTTAGACGCTGTAGCCATACTTTCGGCAAAAACTTGAAATGAGCATGCTTCCTGTGCATATATCACCACTCTTATGTATAAAGGCTCTCTGTTATGGTGTTGATTCTGAGCGCTCTTTGTTAAATTTCTATATTTGTGTTTTAGAGAAAGCAATACAGAAAAGTACTGTTACTATGGAAACAACAACTTCTTTAATATCGAAATGTATAGCAAAAAAGTTCAGAATCAGTGCCTTAAATAGTTTCGAATATGTATTGTCGTTATGACAATCAATACCCTTCCTGGATGTGGAAATGCAAAATTGTGTTCAACATAATGGAGGATATTCCATCTACATTTTGATCACGTGGTCAAGGTAAAAACTTCTATCGTAAAGAAGGGAAGGCTCCGTAGGCGTGTAATGTAAATCCCCCCTAGCCAATGAAACGGTTCATGAGGCAAAGTAGTAGTATCTTCCCTTCTTATCAGTTAGAAGTTCTTTGGATAAATTACCGGTATCACGTGACTTTTTTCAGCTTCGAACTCATATTTGGAATATCCTCCATTGGGCGAAATCTAGATAGATTTTTGGCTGTTAGAGAAACGAGATTCATCAATCAGAAGCCTGCATTTTTGTGAACTTTTCGCTGTTTGCAGAAATGCAGGCTATTGATTGGTGATTCTCGTTTCGCTAACAGCGAAAAATCTATCTGGATCCTAGCCTACATTTCTACAAACATTGTACTTCATCCACGGCACTAAAAAAATGACTCAAAACTTTCATGACATAGGCCGGGATCCAGAAACAGCAAATATTCTCAAACATGCAGGCTTCTGATTGGTCAAACACATTCCGCTAACAGCGAAAATTCTATCTGAATCTCAGCCATAGTTATCTTCGATGAAATCAATGCAAAAGGATAATATAAAAGAAAAGTATAAGATTTCTAAAATATTTTGGCTGGTTTATCGCTATTTGGCATAATTTGTAAACTTTAGAACTAATTAACAGTTTTTCGCTAATTATGAATAGAAAATTAATGTTTTTAAAGAAGAATTTTATAAAAGCACGTAGATTGAGTAAATATCTATCCAAAAATTCAATCCTTACTTTTTTCTGTCCATTATTTAAGTCTCTACCTCAATTGAAACATAAGTTGTGACGAAGAAAATAAATCTGTCATTTTCAGTATCTCGACGTTATTTTAAAAAATCTATATCTCTGTTTATAATTAATTTATGAGGATGCATTTGATCTCAAATTGAAGATCTTCTTTATTGGGTCCTTCTGGTGGTAGTTTTATTTTTCTGCGATGATTGCTTCTTTTGATATGGGAAATTTTACGCTGGCATATTTCGTCCATTTAACATGGAGAAGTTGTCATCAGTATAATAAGCAGTTACGGTGTCTTGCCGTTATTCTTGGCGTTTGTTTGTTTGGCGGGGTTAGCATTTTTTTTCAGCTTGGCTTGGCAGAACGACCGTCCTGCTTGATATTAGATTATGAAAGATTTTTCTTGTTTTACAATGTAGTATAAAATATTACAAGAATCTGAAATGCATCCCATTGCCTGGTGCCATTAATAGATGATGCTAATAAACGACGTAAAAAGTGTTTTAACTCTTTTTGTACTGAATTATGAATTCATGAAAATTTTATCTTCAAAAGCATTTCTCGTGAATTTTTGAAACTACTTAGAAGATTTACATAATCTTTTAACAAATTTTAGAAGGATGTTAGAAGAATTAATTAAATTTGAATTTATAGGGATTTTGTGCAATATTTATAACTCCACTCAAATCTTTCATTTTTAAATTCTTTTCTTAGTCGAACCCGCAGCTGAAGGTCGAGGGATCGAGGCCTACTGCCGGCTATAATCCGCCATGTACGCTAATGGCGCCTGGTGCATGTAAAACCCGTCGTGGGTGCAAAACCCCCCAAGTTACCTGTGAATGATACCTCTGGAGGTGCCTTGCCAGTTGACGGTCTCGTTACCTGACCAAAGTTCCAAATTACGAGATCAACATGAGTAGCAATGTGAAGGTTCCAAACAACAGGATGTAAATACTAAGCAACCGTCATAACACTGTTCACAACTAAGCAATAGGCACTGTCGATACGATCTGGGCGCTCGTTAGGTTTATTGACGCTACGCGGCGATTAGGCGGTCACCAGCCCCGATACTAGCTATCAAACCCGCTCAGGTGGGGCTTCCCGGCAGGTAGGGGCCTGGTCATCGGTTAGAAAGAAAGAAAAGGATTAAGAAGCGACTTAAGGCTCCTGCCCCGACAGGTGAAGACACTCGCTTGCTAATGCTAAACATATGAGGAGGTTCTTTGCTAATATCTCGTTTGCATTTCGACCTTTTAAAATAATTTTTCTTGCATTGGACAACTGAGGTCCATCCCTACAATTGCCCTTTTTTACGTTTTCGATTTTGGTTGCAGATATTTTTAATAAAGTTACTTTCACTTTCGGAACCTGTTCCGACAATGAAAATGTCATCATAAAAAAAAAAAAAAAAAAAAAAAAAAAAAAAAAAAAAAAAAAACTGTAACCAAAATGAAAAAAGTAAAAAAAAGGACGACAGTAGGGATAGACCTCAGCTGTCCAATGCAAGAAAAATTGTTTTAAAATGTCAAAAAGCAAACGAAATAATGGTAAAAATTTCCCGATAGGTTTAGCATTAGCTCGCGACTGTCTTCGCCTGACCGGACAAGAGCCTTAAAAGACCTTTAAAGACTGAAAAAGAATAAAATTTAAATTTTTCTTTAGTTTTCCAAATTATTGTACACCATACGTGCAAGAAGAATTCGCTTGCTTTGTTACTGGAAGCTTTTGGATAACACCAAATTTTAATTGTAACCTTCGCTTTATTTTACGACAGAATTTTTTCGATTAAATGAAGTGAATATTTTATTTCGGAAAAAGTGAGGTGTTGACGAAATTTTGAGTTTATCGTGTCAAAAATTATGTTACGGAGTTAATAAAAAATATTATCAGAGAGTAGTAAAAAGTTGAATAACTGAATTTATTCGTGAACACTAACATACTACTACACACACTATTAAAAATTTAGAGCTAGGTTGAACTAAATTTTGGTGTACCAATTGCAACCATACAAAGTTGAAAATAATTTGGAACTTCACATGAACTATGACATGGTACAGTATTGAAACGTAATTTTGATTTAGATTGAACCAAGAGATGGTTAAATGTTCAACCATAATATGTTTAAGGTTGAACCATAAGCTGGTTAAAATCAAAAAAAAAAAAAGTCATTATGTTATGTATACTGACGAGGGTGTAATAATTCGAAGTGTTTACAATTTTAAAACGTCTTTAAATGTTTTTAAGTAAATTGTCAGAATTTGTTTTATTTTGTGATTGATAAAATGTTGAGCCTCTAATGGACTTTATTCGTTTCACGTCAGCTGCGAGTATATAAAAATAAATACCAATATACTGCATCCCTGATGTCCAATAAGCAGGATTTGCCTGAGGGTATATACCCGCAAAGGCAAGGAAGTTGCCACTCATGAGCAATGTCCATTGACAAATGTTGAAGGACAAACTGGTAAAGAAGAGAACCATGAAGTGCCTGAGGTTTTGTTTGAAAACAACGACAAATTAGATCCAGATCTCTGTTTAACCCTTTTCTTTCTTTCTAACCGATGACCAGGCCCCTACCTGTCGGGTCTCTCCAGCTGAACGGGTTTGATACCTGGTTTCGGGGCGGTGATTGCCTAATCGCCGCGTAGCGTCAATAAATCTGAGGAGGGTCTAGATCTTCTTATCGACTGTGTCTACTGCTTAGCTGTAAACTTAGTTAAAACGGTTACTTAACATTTTGATCTTGTTGTTTTGTACCTGCGCTTTGCTACTCAAGTTGGCCTCGTAATTTAGGACCTTGATCAGGTGACGAGACCTTCACCTGGCAAGGCACCTCCAGAGGTCTGTTTAACCCTTTATCTACTGACGGTACTTATAAGTACCATTAAATAACTTGTTATAAAATTCATTTAATACATCGATTAGTTGTAATACAGTTTAGAATGAGTTATAGACACATTACTTTATCTTGTCCTAAAAGAATTATTGGCTACACAATACAAAAATATTTATAAAAGGATCACCTCTTTTGCCTTTACACCTTTTCGGATTTCTTGGCGTTGGGGGCGGGGGGATTTTTCAATTCGGAAATATTTCTATATTTCTATTGTAAGAACGTTATATTTGTACATTTCCAAATTCTACAAAATACTAAGATAAATATTTAAAATAAAAGATTTGAGCGGGGTTATAAATAGTGCATAAAATCCTTATAAATTCAAATTTAATTAATCCTTCTAAATCCTTCTAATATTTATTAAATGATTATGTCTATCTTCTTTTGTAGTTTCAAAAATTCACGTAAAATGCTTTAGAAGATAAAATTTTCAGGAATTCATAATTCAGTGCATAAAGGATTAAAAGAGAGACCTACGCTCCTACAAAAATGCAAGCCTGGATAGGATTCGAACCTGACATATCTTGGCTTATAGACAGCGAATTAACCACTGGAAAAAAAAAAAGACTAGGGGTCTTCAAACTTTCACTTTCGAGTCGCACATAAGAAATATTTTTTAGCTTTGCAGGCCCGACATTTAATAGGTAGGCAGCCGGCAAGATTGAAAGCCTCGTGATCGCGAAATTTTTTTTTGTTTATGTAAATCGATCGTAAAAAGTGATACAAACAAAATGAGTTTGGTATGACTAGGTTTGACAAGCCAAAAATATGTTAAATTAAATTAATTATTTTTAAAAAGTTATAATGTTTTATTGTTATCGCGAATATTGATCACCCGCAGAACATTTTATAGAAAATTTTGTGCTTTTTCAGAAAAACTTGGTATGTCACACTTTATTTTGCTGAAAAATTCTGTCATACCTATTTTAAAGAGGCGGCCGGTAATAAAATTTCACGGTCATTTCGCTTTGAATTTTTACCGCTGGCATCTTTATTTTGCGTCTAGACGCTGGTCAAATATCGGGATAGGCGTACACTGTGAAAAAAAAATCCGACCAGTTTTCCTGTAGGAATCGGAAAAATAGTTGCCCTTACCGTACCGGAAAATTTTCCAACCCAGCTCGAAATAAAATCCGTAAAAAAAAGGAAATAGTAAAAAAAAAAAAAAACGGTATTTTACGGATTTTAAGGATTTTATTCCGAACTGGGTCGGAAATTTTTCCGGTACGATAAGGGCAACTATTTTTCCAATTCCTACAGGAAAACTGGTGGTATTTTTTTTTTACAGTGTATGGGGGCGTTTCACGGACGAACGGCCGCAGTCTCAGCGAATTCCGGCGGTGTTCTAATAAAGTTTGTCATATCAAGTTTTTCTGAAAGTGCACAAAATTTTCTATAAAATGCTCTTATAGTGATCAATATCCGCAATAACGGTAAAACATTATAGTTTTTTCATAATATTTTTTTAATTAAACATATTTTTGGCTTATTAAGCCTACACTGTAAAAAAAAAAAAAAAAAAAAAAAAAAAAAAAAAAAAAAAAAAATACGACCTGTTTTCCTGTAGGAATCGGAAAAATAGTTACCCTTACCGTACCGGAAAATTTCCCGACCCAGCTCGGAATAAAATCCTTAAAATCGGAATAAAATCCATAAAATACCGTTTTATTTATTTCTTTTTTTTTTTTTTTACGGATTTTATTCCGAGCTGAGTCGGAAAATTTTCCCGTACGATAAGGGCAACTATTTTTCCGATTCCTACAGGAAAATGGTCGGATTTTTTTTTTTTTACAGTGTAGTCATACCTAGCCCATTTTGTTAGTATGACCTTTTACTATCGATTTACATGAAAATATTTCAATTCCGAGATCACGTGGCATTCGATGTCACCGGCGCCCGGACTATAAGTAGAGGGAAAGAAATATACTCACACCTGTGTTACAAAACCAGGTGCAGGCTGTATATAGGCACTGCAGAAATGAAAAATTCTCATTTTCTTCTTGATTCACAAGTCATTTTATTTATTTATATTTGCATGTAATATTTAATTTTTTCATCAGAAATACTATGTAATTAAATCTGTTTGGTATTGCAAGTTCCAGCTTTTAACGATTTTTTTATTTTCTTTCCTCTTAATCATGAAAAAACAGCCGTTTCTTAAGATAAAAATTTAATTTTATCTTCAGAAAACCACCATTTTGAAAAACAAATACAGTGAAATACGTTTAACTAAAAAACGCTTAACATGAAAAATCGGTTAACACGGAATGATATAGCCCGGACAATTTATATGCGGCCCTATGCAATTTAATGCCTTTTTTTTTTTTTTTAACACGAAACAAAAATTGTTTAACACGAAAAAAATTCGCATTCGATCTAGTTAGTTTGAGTTGAAATTGGTGAATTTCGTGTTAAAACCACTGAATTTTGGGTGAAAATCTGTGATGTTCGTGTTCTTTGTAAATTAACTTATGTTTTATGAGCACAATGGTTGAGAAATCGGTCCGAAAACAAACTGCTATTTTGCTTTAAATGAAGATGAAGATGCTTAATACAGTTGATGAAAAAGAAGGATGAAAACAGACATCTGCAAAGAGTTTGGCATTGCCAATTTTACTTTATCAATGATAATAAAAAACAGGGATCTTATTACTTTAATGTTTGAGCGCAGTATGTTTAAGCCAGAGAGAAAACGTATGAGAACCGTTAAGCACGAAGATTTAGAGACAGCTTTGCTTATTTGATTCAAACAGGCTAGATCTCAGAATGCTGAAAAAGACACTTCAAAAAAAGATATTTCATTCCCCCCCCCCCCCCCCCCCAAATAAACAATATTTTTTTACTTGCTTTTTATCCTAATGGATGCAACCTACTAGTAGCTTAACAGGAAATTTAAATAAAATTTGACGACGTTGAAAATATTTGTGAGTTTTTCCGTATTTTTTTTTTTTCTTTTTACGAATATTTTAATGCGAAATTCTTTTAACACGAAGAAAAATTTCGGCACCCTCAATTTCGTGTTAAACCTATTTCACTGTATCCGGTTTTCATAAATTTCCTCGTTCAGGCACTACAGTATATCTTATTTTTTTAGAAATCACTAATTATTTTAATTTCAGATAAGCGAAATTTAATTTAAAATGATCATCTCAAGTAATAAAAGAAAATTATGTCTCAAGTATAGATTATGAAACACTTTCCAACACATTCAGAATACTGTAAGAAAGCTTCACCTTTTAAAAATGCGAAAGATGATGCCTAAGTAAAACAATTTGGAAGATGCATAACATATTTCAAAACGCAATTTCAGATATTATTATCATCTATGGTCGAAAAAATATCGGAATTTTTTTGTGTAGTCATTTATATGATCTATAGAAATTATACACACCAAATTATATGCAAAACATTAGTTAAATTTAAAACATATACCCCAATAAAAAACACACTTTCAGCGATTATTGCTCACTAGCAGGAATGACCGAGCTAAGCTCGGTCAAAATTAGCTTTGTGTTTATCTCGATATATTTCCCACTGAATCATTCTTTCTGTTTTAAATGCAATTAGCTTGACCCTGAGACAAAGGGACCCAAAATGACCCACTAATCGAATTTTTTCGAACATGCGACCTAACACAATGCTCTTCTCGAGCCTGAAAACGATAGAATACAAAATTGAGTGAAAATCGTTAGTCTTTTTCTAGATAAAATAAGCTTGACCCACGTTGATTCAAAAACCGACTAAGCGAAATTTAGCGAACATGTGAGCTATTTCAATGGTCTTTTTGTACTGTGAAACAGCATAACAAAAAAAAAAAAAAAAAAAAAAAAAAAAAAAAAAAAAAAAATTGTTAAAATTGTTTGAACTTTTTTGAGATGCCGTTAGCTTGACACCGACCCATTATCACCAAAATGACCCACTAATAGAATTTTCTTGAGCATGCAACCCAGCTCAATGGTTTTATTTTGTCCAGAAACGGTGTAGTACAAAGTTTTGTCAAAATCTTTTGAGCCGTTTTTTAGATAAAGTTAGCTTGATCCAGATTCATTAGTACCCCAAATGACCCATTGATTGAATTTTCTTGAACATGCGACCCTGCCCAATGGTCTTATTATGCCCGGCAACGGTATTATACAAAATTTTGTCAAAATGTTTTGAAGCGCTTTTAAAATACAATTAGCTTGACACTGACCCACTGTGACCCAAAATAACGCACTAATCGAATTTTCTTGAACATGCGACTAGCCCAATGGTCTTCTCGGACACGAAAACGATAGAATATAAAATTTATTCAAAATCGTTTAAGCCGCTTTTTAGATACAATTAGCAGGACCCTGACCCACTGTGACCCAAAATGACCCACTAATTGAATTTTCTCGAACATGTGACTTAGCCCAATTCTCTTCTCATGCTCAGAAATGGTATAATATAAAATTTGGTCAAAATGTTTTAGCATGTTTTTAGATTCAATTAGTTTGACACTGGCCCACTGTGACCCAAAATGTTCCACTAATAGAATTTTCTCGAACATGTGACTTAGCCCAATGGTCATCTCATGACCAGAAACGGCCGTATATTAAAAAAATTTGTGAAAATGTCTTGAGCCGTTTTTTAGATATAATTAGCTTGACCCTGACCCATAATGACCCACTAATCGAATTTTCTCGAACACGTGACCCATCCCAATGGTCTTTTCGTGCCCGAAAACGATAGATTACAGAATTTCGTCAAAATCGTAGAGCCGTCATCTAGATAAACTTAGCTGGACCCACGGTGACCCAAAAATGACCCACTAATAGAATTTTCTTGAACACGTTACCCATCCCAATGGTCTTTTCGTGCCCGAAAATGGTTAGGTACAAAATTTAGTCAAAATCGATTGAGCCGTTTTCTAGATATAATTAGCTTGACCCTGACCCATTATGACCAAAAATGACCCACTAATCGAATTTTCTCGAACACGAGACCCATTCCAATAGTCTTTTCGTGCCCGAAAACAGTAGGGTGCAAAATTTCTTCAAAATCGTTTAGAGCCGTTATCTAGATAAACTTAGCTTGACTCACGTTGACCCAAAAATGACGCACTAAACGAATTTTCTCGAACATGTGACTTAGCCCAATGGTCTTCTCGTAATAAAAAAACTGTAGAATATAGAGTTTAGTGAAAATCGTTAGAGTCGTTTTTTAGATAAAAATAGCTTGATCCACAGTGACCTAAAAATGACCCACTAATCGAATTTTCTGGAACACGTGACCCATCCCAATGGTCTTTTCGGGCCCGAAAATTGTTAGATACAAAATTTAGTCAAAATCGATCGAGCCGATTATATTCTTTAGATATAATTAGCTTGACCCTGACCCATTATGACCCAAAATGAACCATTAATCGAATTTTCTCGAACACGAGACCCATCCCAATGGTCTTTTCGTGCCCGAAAACGGATGAACATCATATTCTATATCAACCGGGAGCCAGCAGCACAGATACATGGTTCCTACGGATACCATTATTTCTCCAGGAAAACTACCAGTATCTTTTTATAGAAAAAGAAATCTGGGTTAAACGCGCAGAATTTCGCCCTTTTTTAAGAGGAGATTTTCTGTAAGTTAATACTGGTGCATTTTCTAGTCTGTAAAATTCAAGGAGACGTATGAACCATGAGACAACCACCTCATCGAGTTGGAGGCTGAAATTCCAGAATTAACTAAAACTTGATTTCCATATTGAAACGCAATCGGTCTGCCAAATAATATCTTGGTGGAAAACACCTAAAAACCCGATTTTACCGGTTGACTTCTAGGTTTACCATTGTGTTTTCCTGCTCCCAGTCCGCCATGTTTTCATACCTTTGGGTAGAGGAAAACCTACAAGTAAATGGTAAACCTACAAGTCAACCGCTAAAATCGGATTTTCAGGGATTTTCCATTAAGGCATGACTTCGCAGACCGATAAAGTTTTAATATGCCAATCGATTTTTAACTAATTCTGAAATTTCAGCCGTGAACTCGCTCGATGAGGTGATGATCTGTGTTACCGCCCCCCGGTCTAAAAATAAAATAAAATGTTATTACCTTTAGTATCAGATAGACATGTATGGCCATATTTCGTCTTTGGAAGAGTCTTTGTCGTCACTGATGCATGTTTCGTCTGGGATCTTCTTGTAACATCGAAAACATTCCGTAGTACATCATTGTCAGGAGTTGCAACGAAAACATTATTTACTGTCTTGTTTTCTTTAGAAGAAAAAACATGGTCATCTAAATTCATACCAAAACGTGCATCCTTTTGTAACGTACTTCCATCGTGATTTTTCAAATTTGGTTTAGTCACAATTCTTTGAGTTTTATGTGACGTAGAAGTATTTTCTACTAACTCTTCTTGATTGATATTTCGTTTAAACAATCTTGGAATTGGAGTTGAGAAATTGTTACTGTCATTTTCAATGACTGTCAAATGTTGAAGGTGATTTTCTGTAGTCATACGGACACCAGCTTCTATTGAAATACCATTCAAATATGATTCGTTTAACGCACTATTATTTATATTACTTGAAATTTCAGAATGGAATGCATTATTTACAGTAATATTCGATAATTTATCCGGATAGTTCCTATTAGTTACAATGTTTACTGTTTGAATGCTTTTTTCAAAAGCGTGTATTCCGTTGTCGGCTGTATTGGTTGGAAATTCATCTATTAAAATAGCTGTAGTCAAAATATCAAACAGTTTTTTCGGATATCGGCTATTTGTCACATTTTTAGTAAATTCTGGCAATTTTGTATCGCTTAGCACTCTACTTGGTGTATTTTTAATTATTAGGAAATTAAATGTGTTATTTAGAAACAGCACACGAGTAAAAGAAGAATTAATCACTGCACCAAATAGATTGCTTTGATATCGGACATTTGTTGCATTTTTAAGAGATTCTGGCACATGGATATCATCTGACACTTCCTTTAATGAACTTGCAATTGTAGCGTTTAGGAGTTCTTGGGTAAGAGAAGAATTAGTCATCACGTTAAGTAGCTTGTTTGGATATGCATGATTTGTCACATTTCCATCATGTTCTGATAAATTGGTATCATTTAAAACTACACTCAATGATTCTGTAGTTGTATTGCTGGAGATTTTAGATGAAAAAGTCGAATCAGAAGATAATTCTATCGAGTAATTTGAATCTGTTAAAAATTTCTCTGATATTTGTTTATCCGTACCAATTAAAGTATCATTTGATGGTTGTTGAGGTTTAGGTGTTACGTTAGCATCATAAGACCGCTGGACAATTCGTGGATGAGATAGATAGATCGGTGGTTTCAAAAGAGGTTTTCTGCTAATTTCTCCTGATGTCTGTTGAGAATTGTTATTGCTTTTACCAAGACCTTTAAGTATGAGATTTTGTATTTCTACCTTAAAATAATCAGAATTCAGTCCGTTTTCTTTAGTTTCGAACGCTTTGGCATCTGGGATTGAGTTGACGTCATAAGATCGACGACGACGTAATGTTCTTGGATAATTATAATGATATCGTGAATAGGAAACTGGCTTATTATTTTCATCCTGGATAAAATTCATATCTGTAAAAATATTTAAAAAAAATGCAATTAAAAATAATAATAATAAAAGCTACAATTAATAAAGTATCTTAGAGGATATACTACACTGGTGTCCAAAATTAAGGACCAATCACAAAATGCTAATTTTCAAATACGCGAATACTCAAAAGGAGATAATATAATTCGAATAATTACTGTCTCTACAGCACAGCTAGTCCATATAACATCTCATTCATGTCACACATGGTCACAATCACTACGGTGAAGCAAAAAAATAGGAAATTCCATATATCTCATTATGAGTCTCAAATGATCACTATATGTGACTCCACTGAAACGTCACTGTGACTAATACTTTGTGACAAGTCACCATGTGACTTTACAATGTACTTACGTTGTGACTCTCATGTGGATGTCATCTGTAGACTCAATTTCAAAGTTATCGTGAATGCTGCAATGTGATAAGTTACCAAATATTGACACATTAAAGTCACACGATGACTTTCAGGTGACAGAGAGACTACTGTGATGTCACCATTGTGCTCTTTTGTGAAAAGTCACCATGTGACTATAATGTGATATTATTTGGTGACTTATCATAATGCAACGTTCATGATGACTTTGAAATTGAGTCTAAAAATGACAAGCACATGAGAGTCACAATGTAACTACATTGTAAAGTCACCTTGTGATTCGTCACAAAGCAGCAGTCACATTGACGTCTCAGTGGAGTCACATATAGTGATCATTTGAGACGCATAATGAGACGTGTGGAATTTCCTAGTTTTTGTTTCACCGTAGTGACTGTGACATTTGTGACCATGTGTGACATGAATGAGATGCTATATGGACTAGCTGTGCTGCAGGGATAGTAATTATTTGAATTATATTATTTCCTTTTGAGTATTCGCTTACTTAAATATTAGCATTTTGTGACTGGTCCTTAATTTTGGACACCAGTGTAATTTCAATTGCTAAAAGGCATAAATTAAAACTTTAAAAACAGTAAAAATAGGTTTATTCAATTGCTTACATGTTTCGACTCCACCCGAGTTATTTTCAAAACTTTAAAAACAGTAAAAATAGATTTTTTCAACTGTTTACATGTTTCGACTCCACCCGAGTCGTTTTCAAAGCTTTAAAATCAGTAAAAATAGGTTTATCCAACTGTTTACATGTTTCGAATCCACCCGAGTCATTTTCAAAACTTTAAAAACAGTAAAAATAGATTTATTCAACTGTTTACATGTTTCGACTCTACCCGAGTCATTTTCAAAACAAATAAATAAAAATATCCTCAAATTTCACGGTCTATGAAACGTCATCGTTTAAATTTTCACGTACTGTTTCATATTATACAGATTATTATTATTATTATTATTATTATTATTATTATTATTATTATTATTATTATTATTATTATTTTTACTTTACTTAGGTGTTTATTTTTACTTTCGTAACCACTGAGTAACCCGAGCCATAGTTTTGGTAAGTTAAATGATGTTGTATTTTTTCATGTTGAATTTTTGCGTGTTACAATCTCTATGGTTTCTCTTATAATCTTTATGGTTTACTAGAGCAGATGGATCGAAGAATTACTATATTGGTATGACTAGCAGGAAATTTAAGTATAGAAAAAAGGAGATATAGCTGATATTAAATTTAATAGAAAACCAGATCTCTAGCAAGAATATATGAAGAAGAAACCAGTCAAATAAATTTCAGCGAGTAAGATAATTTTCCCCACGAGTCTATACTATCCATCCACTATAGGGCAATTCCATCGTAACTGACGTAACATTTGATCATCGAATTTTGTTTCCAAAACTATGTAGAAAATTTACTAATAAAGCTAGAACAAGTTTTTACCGTTTAAAATCTTACTTACAAAGGACTTAATACCCAAATAACTGCAGATTATTTCAATCTCTCTTTGAGTCCCAAAAATTGCAATTCAAAATTCCGTAACTGACGTAACATAAAATAGACAAACATTTTTCTGTTTTCATTGAAGTGTAAAAATTATCAAAACTATCCCGTTAAAAACACCGATTTAATATTCGCAACAACACTAATTAACGCCAAATTATAACAGTAACTTGTTTAATTAATTTCTGAATAATAAAAAAGAAAAAAATGGCATTTACACGTGTAACTGCCGTAACTTTTATTGTGTAACTGACGTAACATTATTACTTGACAAAGACAATAATGGTACTTAGTTTGTAAAAAATAATTTACAATGCCTTTTTATTTATTAATTTTTATTAGGATTTTATTATAGAATGTAACAATATCAAGTTTTCCAATGATACTCTTAAATTAAACATATTATAAATTGTATTCCCCTCCCCCCCCCACCCCCACCAAAAAAAAGATAATTTTCTGTGGAATTGCCCTATAAGAGACATATGAGGCGCTCAGAAGACAATCCGACTAACTCAATTTTAAGTGGCGTTTTTTTTAAGCAAAAGAACATTGAAAATTTTCTATACAGGGTGTCCGGTCTCAACGGTGTCCAACGGCTAATTCCTAAACCGTTAGTCATAGACATATAGTTCCAATTACAAAAATGTTTTAAATCAGGTAAAGAAACATTTTTAAAGCGATTTGGGTCAATAAAAACATTTCTTAAAAAATTAAGAAATTTCAATTTTTATACGGTTCCCCGGTCCTATAAGTTATACTTAGTAATTTTTTTCTATTACACTGACAAGTAAGAAAAAAAAAGTCCCATTCATATAACGCTAAAATTGAGCGAGTGATGAAACTTTAAAAATGCATGACTTATGCCACTTTTCTACTCTGAAAACAAATGAGTTCAGCTTGGCTTTGAGGGATCATGTACCAAGTGTTTAAAGTATTCGAAGATCTTACTTCATGTGTATCTGCGCTTTGAAAAAAAATCCTACAAGTATTATGATTAAGTCTCAAATTGGCTAAAATAACATATGTTTTATTTTGTCAGGATTTGAGACTGTTTCTCTTATGATTTCTTTTAACAAAAATTATGTTTTTTTTATAAGTTTTTATTTTACTTCAACGATCGTATGTATGTTTTTCCAGTTCAAAATTTGTACTCGAACTTTAACCCACTTTTAAATATCCGATCGAGATTGCATTTTACATACTGGCGCAAATCCGATAACAATCTAATATTATTAAGATTTTCGGTGGTTACCATTTATACTTATTTTACAGGATAACACAAAAAATTTCGGATAGATATCTGCCAAGGAGTTTAAGAAAAAGTTTTAGATTAGATAATACAAGACTGCGATTGTTGGGTTTTTTAATTTTTATGTATTTTTTAGCACTGAATCCGAAAATTACCTTAATTTTTAACCATGATGTCAGGATATTTCGCAAATCATAAATTTTCAAATTTAAAGAATAACAAAAATCGAATACTATAAAGTAGAGGAGATGGTTGTGTTTTTTAACTTTTGATAATTGATTTTTACGCACTTTTTAGCACTGAATCTGAAAATGACCTTCATTTTTAACCATCACGTTAGAATTTTTTTGCAAATCGCAAATGTGTAAGTTAAAATATAGCGAAAATCTCATACTATAAAACATATGTAAAACATTTTTTATTTTATTTTATTTTATTTTGTTTTATTTTATTTTATTAAAAAATTTATTCGATATTTTTGCTTACCCTGGGATTCTTACAGCTAAACAGCTGAGTGGTCCGATGAGATGGGGAGGAAATTCAATTTTAACATTGAACTTCTTAACTTTGAAATTTGCAATTTGCGAAAAATCCTGATATGATAGTTAAAAATGAAGGTCAATTTCGGATTCAGCGGTACAGATTATATAAGAATCAATTATCAAAAGCTAAAAAACATGACATAACCCAACTTTTGCAGGCTTGTGCAATCTAATAATATTTTAAAATACGTATCATTTTGTAAAGAATTGAAGCTGTTAATTTAGAATCATTTTATTTAACAAAAATTCTGTTTTTTCTTTCTTCTTAAATGTTTATTACAAATTGTATATTTTCCATTCATATGCCAGAATGATTAAAGATTTCAAATTTATATTGCAATGTTAATTTTACTCCGAAACATTTTTTATATCTGACAAAATTATATTTCGACTAAATTTGTGAATGACCCCCAATTTGCAGCAAAAAATATGCTCCAACTTTAAACAGCTATTACTCGGTCAATTTTAATCGTAGAATAACGGGACTTTTTTTTGTATTACTTGTCAGTGTAAAAGGAAAATTTCACTAAATATAACTTATAGGACCGGGAGACCGTATAAAAATTTAAATTTCGTAATTTTTTAAGAAATGTTTTTATTGACCCAAATCGCTTTTAAAATATTTCTTTACCTGATTTAAAACATTTTTGTAATTGGAACTATATGTCTATGACTAACGGTTTAGGAATTAGCCATTGGACACCGTTGAGACCGGACACCCTGTATATTTATACAGTGATAAAAAGTTACCCTTGATTAAAAGAAAATTAAGGAGTTCAATCAAAATATACCACTGAGAAAAAATATTATATAGATACAATAACTTTAAGGGGTCCGGGACACAAAAATCTTAAAATTTTCTTAAAATTTTTTATTACATTAAAAATTTCTCTTTTTTTTTTTTTTTTTTTTTTTTCTGTTTAAAATGAAGTTTAAATCATGTTTCTATCTTAATTGTAACAGGAACTACTCATTTTTAAGTTTTGGTTTGTTTTCAAAATCTAGCTTTCAAGCATTGGTTGTCCTGAAAACGACTTTTTGCGAAAATGCGTTTTTCTTCATGATGGGTTTTTTCACCATTTCTTGTATTTAAATTCTTATAAGTCAAGAACTGTTAAAGATAAATGGTTCAAATTTGGAACATGTATTTTTCAATTATTTTACTTTAATTCTGATTCAACAAATTTGAAAAAAATATTTACTTTTGAAAAAAAATTTTTTTTAAAAAAAACGTCATTTTTATTTTATTTTTACTTTAAATATTTTTAATTTTTATTTAAATTAATATTTTTTAAAATGCTCAATCTAAATTAAAACTTATATACTTCTGTTTATTTAAATGCAAAAAAATTTAAGTTCTACAAATAATATTTCAAGTTATACCGATTTTAAACTACCCCACTTTTTTAATAAAATTTAAATTAAATTTAAAAAAAAAAACATTAATGAGAAGTTTTATCATATGATTTGATTTACAAATAATATGGTTAACCATCACAAAAAAGTTCGGAATTTTAACTCGGAATTTATAAATAAAAATTATTTGAAAATGTGTCCCGGACCCCCTTAACTGTTTATACTGAGCATTTTCATTGGATGGAGTTAATCGATTTGTGCACTGAACGGCTCGTATTATGTAAGTAACTCTTTAAAACAGTTTATAAGAGCTAAGCCAATAACGTTTGGTTTCAAACTCTGGGAAATGTGCGGTGATAGTGGTTACTGTTTTAAATTTTCTTTGTATTGTGGAAAAGAACAAACAGAAAATCGTGCCTTAGGAACACTGGGAAAAAGAGTTGTGATGAATATTTTACCCGTAGTAGAAAATCAATCAAGTCACATAATTTCTTTTTATAACTTTTTCACTAGCCATTCTTTACTGCATAATCTTCTAGAGAAAGACTTCCGAGCTACTGGAACCATACGAAATAATTGAATGGAAAAGTGTCCTTTAAAATGGTCAAAAGAGTTGGATAAAATGAGACGTGAATCATATGATTACCGATTTGATAAAAAACAAGTTGGAAATTGCACGTCAAACGTGGCAATTGAGGTTCGTTCGTACTATAACTAAGTTCTATAAATATTTTTTGCACCGCATATTGTACTGAATGTATATTTTAGTGCACTTCATAAGTGCATATCAATTTCATCCTGTTCAAAAAGCTGTAACATCGTTAAAATGCAGTTGAAATATTTTTTCTCATTGGCTGTAATGTAACGGAAAACTTTTGACTGTTTCCTGTCATTAAACTATACATCCGATTTTCATAAAATTTGAAATGACTCGACAAAATTTTGCAACAATTATATATTTAAAATTTCAGACCATTCGGTTGGGTAGTTTTTGCTCTGTTATATGCGGACGGACGGACCGAACGACGACTATAGGTGCTACGTATTTATATAATTACGAACGCAACTAAAAATGAAATAACGATAGTTAGATGGAGAGATAATAAGGACCTGTCAGTTTCGACTAACTTTGATGATTTGAATGTGAAAGTTTTTTACAAATTTTATTTAAAAATTTTAAGGTAACCGTCTGCCTCCTAGGCGTTTAAAAATACAGTAAACGCCAGTACATTCCCGAAAAGCGGATATCTCAATTTAGCGGATGCGTTTTCGATTACCAGCATCTATATATTTGTTCAGTAAAACCTCTGATTAACGGACACTTCGAAAGCGCGGATTTAGTCTGCTATTCGAAGGTCACCTCTAGTTAGAGCTGAAAATGTATAAATACATACGTATTGGAGATAGAAAATGTGGCCGCTAAATACGCTAAATAGAGTTATCCCTCATTCGGGAGTGTCCGTCATGGAGATTCTACTGTACATTTTTACCTCTGAATTGTGGACACTTCCGAATAACGGACAAATTTCGCGACCCCGAGGTATCCGTTATTCAGAGGTTTTACTGCATTTTAAAAATTTATGTAATGGGCATTATGTTGTAGAATATAGCTAATTATTTTTAACAGTGTGTGAATTAATTTTAGTTACAATATTTTGCTTAATTCTATGAAGTTACTATCATGGTTTCAAAATAATTAATATAATAACAGAAAAACAGTTGAAAAATTGTAAATAATATAATTAACCTCAGTCATTTAATCTTAAATTACATGAGTGGTTTTTTGTGTTAAATTCTCAGGGCAATATTCTATGTAAAAGAGGATACCTATTGCGATTTCCATTTTTCTAAATAATCATAAAAACAGCATACTTACATAATACTCAAATTTCAATCAAGATATTTTTTATATGTAAAATTTAGACGACTGAAACCCTTTTCAAGAAATAAAACTTTCTCGATTTAAGGTTGTAATTAGTGTCGCCCCCAGATGTCCCGATTTTTAGGACTCCAAGATCTGTCCCGAATAACCTTTGCGCGGGACGCCAAAAGTGTTTTTAAATTCTTTTAAATTTCTTTTTGCAACATTCTATTCCTTAATCTGCATCGAGTAGAACTTAATACAGTAAAACCCGCAAAGACAGAACCTGTATATAACGGATATTTTTATAGTCCCTTTGAAAAGGAATTCAATCAAGATATTTTTAATCTGTAAAATTTAGGTGACTGAAAACCTGTTCAAGAAATGAAACTTTCTCGAGTTAAGGTTTTAATTAGTGTTACCAGGTGTCCCGATTTTTTGGGCTCCAAGACCTGTACCGAATAACCATTGCGCGAGATGCCAAAAGTGCTTTTAAATTCTTTTAAATTTCTTTTCATAACATTCTATTCGTTAATCTGCATCGAAGAGAACTTAATACAGTAAAACCTGTAAAGACAGGAACGGCCTATAACGGAAATTTTTAACTTCACTTTGAAAAGAAATTCAATCAAAATATTTTTAATCTGTAAAATTTAGACGACAGAAACCCTGTTCAAGAAATGAAACTTTCTCGATTTAACGTTGTAATTAGTGCGGCCAGGTGTTCCGATTTTTAGGGCTTCAAGGTCTGTCCCGCATAACTATTGCGCGAGACGCCAAAAGTGCTTTTATTCTTTTAAATTTCTTTTCGCAACATTCTATTCGTTAATCTGTATCGAGTAGAACTTAATACAGTAAAACCTGTGAAGACAGATCCTGCTTATAACGGAAATTTTTAACCTCCCTTTGAAAAGAAATTCAATCAAGATATTTTTAATCTGTAAAATTTAGACGACAGAAAACCTTTTCAAGCAATCAAACTTTTTCGATTTAACGTTGTAATTAGTGTTGCCAGGTGTCACGAATTTGAGGGCTTCAAGACCTGTTCCGAATAACCATTGCGCGCACGCCAAAAGTGCTTTTAAATTCTTTTAAATTTCTTTTCTCAAATTTCTATTCGTTAATCTGCATCTAATAGAACTTAATACAGTAAAACCTATAAAGACAGAACCTGCCTATAACGGAAAATTTTATAGTCCCTTTCAAAATAAATTTAATTAAGATATTTTTAATCTGTAAAATTTAGACGGCTGAAACCCTTTTCAAGAAATGAAACCTTCTCGATTTAAGGTTGTAATTAGTGTTGCCAGGTGTCCCGGTTTTTTGGGCTCCAAGACCTGTCCCGAATAATCATTGCGCGAGACGCCAAAAGTGTTTTTAAATTCTTTTAAATTTCTTTTCGCAACATTCTATTCGTTAATCTGCATCGAAAAGAACTTAATACAGTAAAACCTGTAAAGACAAAACCTGCCTATAACGGAAATTTTTATAGTCCCTTTCAAAATAAATTAAATTAAGATACTTTTAATCTGTAAAATTTAGACCACTGAAACCCTTTTTAAGATATGAAACTTTCTAGATTTAAAATTGTAATTAGTGTTGCCAAGTGTCCCGATTTGAATGTCCCGACCTTACGAATCTATATGCCTTGAAAAATGTCTAATTAAAACGAAATTTTTTGTGGTTCATAGCAATTCTGTTTTCACAAGTTTTAATATACAGCGAAACCCTTGAATAACGGACACCTCGGGGGTTTGAAATTTGTCTGTAATTTGAAGGAGTCCGTAGCTCAGAAGTAAAAGTGTACAAATATATAGATGTTGGCAATCGAAAACGTTTCCGCTAAATAGAGGTATCCTCTATTCGAGTTATGGAGGTTTTACTGTACTTTGTTCAGTAAACACTGGGAAAACGATTTTGTTTCTAACAGAACTCTCTTTTAAAAGTAAAAATTTTCTTTTCCGAACTATTTCGTTTTCACAGATTGTTATGTTTATTTATTATAGTAAAACCTTCTAAGATGAAATCGCAAGAGGACCGGAGAAAAATTCTATTTTAAACACGTTTTCGTCTTATCAGGTACAATTGTATGGTATTCAAGAAGGGACAATGGAATTTTTACGTTTAAAACAGGATTCCGTTAAGGACAGGTACCGTTTTTGTAATATTTGTGTGTCAAAAAAATTCTTTTGACGATATTTTTGCCTCATGATGACTGCGTGAATTAGACGAAAGTGCTCGGGTGTCGACTTTGTAACATCATTTTAACATATATGATGGTTTTAATGTTTTAAATCTATATTTATATATTTTAAACACCTTTTTAGTAATAGAAAATCATAATTTCATAATTTAGTTTTATTTATTTAATTTTGAAAAGCTAATTATTATATATTTTTAGTGTAGATCATTTTAAACACATATCTCTGCTCAATAAAAGAAATTTGGCTCAATGTGACAATTCAATTATGATAAATCCTGCGTACCATGTATATAAGTCGAATTCATTTATTAAAAAAAGTAATGTATTAAAAAATAACATTTCAAATTGAATTAAAACACTTTGTACACAACAGCATTCAATTAATAACTAAAATATCTTAAGTAGGTTTTAAAGTTTTCTCACCTGAGTAAACTGGAAGTCTTGAACCTGATAAAAAAATTATATAGTGTGTGTAATAAAACATTTTTAACTGTAATTCTATGAATGTTAAAACAATTAGAGTCAATGAAGGCTAATGTGAAACAAACTTCTAATATTTTCCACTTACTTGTGATCTATTGGCTCTAATTTCAAGTAATAAATACTGAAATTTGTGTTTTTCTTTGTTTTATCTCTTTATGATAATATATATATATATATATTGCATCTCTTACGCATAAAGGCAACTAGTCGGATATGCCTATACCAAAACTTTCTTCTATCTCATACATGTTAATACTTCAAAATTCTCTACTACAGTGCAAAATTAAATGACAATCTATGCCCATCATGAGGATTCTAAAGATATGACATTCCGTGCATTAGTTCTTGAGGTAGGACAATCGCTAAAACCGTGTAAATCATGCAAAATACAGCATATTAGCGCCACCGGTTAGGTGATTTATACCAAAACCTAATCATCAACAATTTATGTCAACTTCTAACTGAATCTGAAGTTTGATGAAAATCCGTGCATTAGTTTTTGAGATAGAGCGATTGCGGCAATCGTATAAAAATCCACATAGCAGCGCCACCTGTTGAGCTATTTACACTAAACACTAATTAGGACCAATTTATACTAGGGACTAATTGAATCTGAAGTTTTGTGAAATGCCGTGCATTAGTTCTTGAGATATAGTTATTGGGGAAATACTGAAAAATGCAGTACAGCAGCGCCACCTGTTGGGCGATTTACACCAAAAACTAAACAGCACTAATTTATATCAGGGATTAACTGAATCTGAAGGTTGATCAAAATTCGTGCATTAGTTCTTGAGATAAAGCTATTGCGATGATCAAGAATAATGCAGCATAGCAGCACCACCTGATGGGCGATTTTCACCAAAAAGTAATCAGCCCCGAATTGTATCAAGGACTAACTGAATCTGAAGTTTTATGAAATTTGGTGCATTAGTTCTTGAGATTTAACTATTGCGGAAATCGTGCAAAATGTAGCACAGCAGCGCCACCTGTTGGGCGATTTACACCAAAAAGTAATCAGAACCAGATTATATCAAGGTCTAACTGAATCTAAAGTTTTGTGAAATTCCGTGCATTAGTTCTTGAGATAGAGCGCCCAGACAGAAATTTTCTAAAAACCATCAAATCGTGTTCAGAACCTTCTAAAACTTATAAATCCATCGAAAATCGGAAGTCGAAATTTTTCACGAATCCAATACTTTCTTCTTGTAAAGATAGAAGAAAGTAAAAATAAATTAAAACTCAATCTTAAATTATCCTCATCGAATTAGGCTAATACGAGACATAGATACGAGTAAACATACAAGATTGAACCCTTTCATAGAGAATAACGGTAACGCGATGACGACCACAGCGCTTATAGTGACAAGCGGAAGAAACTTCTCATCCGGGCAGGGTTCTCGCTGCCGCTCGCCATAGCGCCAAATCGCGACAGAATGTTTCATTTGGCGAGTAAACTAACAATCAGACTCGCCAAATCGCGAGTGCTCAATTTCTGCTCTGTTTGTGTGCGTGCCAATACTCTCGAGACTTATCCGCGTTTCTGAAGGATTGATGTAGCTTTACATGTTCAATCGCACAGTAACATTTACATTTCTCTATTTACAGAGATATAGACTCAATATCAATTCAGTTTAGCAACAGCCAAACACACAAAAAGGATTATGTGATAGATTTTTGTCAGTTAATCACTGTCTTTGCGCCGGCGTCGCTCTGGCAAAAACATAAACAAAATTACTCGCAACAAGTGCAAATATTGAAAAGTTTTGATGGAATGTGGTGTTAAAGTTAGCCATACTATTTATTAGTTGTACGTAAAGTATCATTGGCCGGTCAATTTTTAATATCGGTCTAAATCTCATAGCAATTTTTAGTGTATGTTTTCAGAACGGTAAATCAAAGACAGTTGTTTTTAACTTCTATTCAGACTGCTAAAAGGATGTCTGAAACATTTACACATATAGAAGGCATTTAGAATGCATTTACTTTTAATAGTTTCTAAAGCGGATAGTTGAATTTCTATTTTTTCAGTAATTACAAAAAAATGGATACAATAAGGGGTTAAAGATAGATTTTTCAGTGTTTCACGCCGAATCAATCTTGCTAACATTTAACAGTTGTTTTTAACTTTTATTCAGACTGCTAAAAGGATGTCTGAAACATTTACACATTTAGAAGACATTTAGAATGCATTTACTTTTAATAGTTTCTAAAGCGGATAGTTGAATTTCTATTTTTTGAGTAATTACAAAAAAATGGATACAATAAGGGGTTAAAGATAGATTTTTCAGTGTTTCACGCCGAATCAATCTTGTTAACATTTATTTTCATTTGGCTACTGTTTTTTATTTCTTATTCGCCAAATCGCTAATGTTGGTCAAAAGCCAGCGAGAACACTGCATCCGGGGAATATTTCTGCCAATGAGCTTCTATCTGTGTATGATCTTTCTTCAATAAAATGCTTGCGTTTTCAAAAAAACGTCTTTCTTTTCTCCTTTTATTGTGTGCGTGTAAATAATGGGTTTGCAATATTAATAAAAATAAAAAAATTAAATAAGCTAAATATCTTATCCTTAAAAAATTAATTGTTTTTTTAAACGAAAATAATAAAACGTTTGTTTTTAATGCAAACCATTGAATAAGATTTGAAGTTGGTTGGTTGTATTTATGACGGCCAATTATCTGCACGAGGGATATGGGCCCAGGGGGAGTGCCCTTCGTGGGGGTCTTTCTAAGGAAACCTAACCCGTATTAACGCTTGGAAATCCAAGGTTCGAAGAAAACCACGAAAACTCCGAACGATTAGGCCGACGGGCGTGATTGGGTTCGAACCCAGCACCTCCCGTCTACCAGCTAGGAGAGCAATAAGATTTTAAGGGGAAAATAGTTACATTGATGTTGAGTTAAAAATATATATATATATGGTGATTACTCACCATATATTGTTTCATCGCCATCATTTCATCTATATTATAATAGTTCAAGTCATGTGACTGTCATAAACAACTACGCTTTTCATATGCGCAGCCATTTTCAATCAAAATTATTTTTTCGAATAAAACTAACATATAAGTTGCCATGATCGCAAAGAATTCTTGGTACTTTTATGTCAGCCAGGTAAAAATCTCCTCAATAGCATTTTTTAACTCGCCAGTTAGCATATTTTATTTCTCGCGTGGTAAATTAAAACAATGATTTAATATATTATTTTATTTTTAATTGCTAAAAATGTGTAAGATTAAAACTAGACACCGATTTGTCGAAGGATTGGACAAGTAAATTAAATTTTGAATAAAAGTAACATGATACAATGCTTAGCATTACATTTAAGGGAGACCAAACTGGTCGCCAAGGGAGGTTAGTTTTAAAGATGATGTTTTTTCATTTTTGTGTTTGTTGAATTTCTAAAAAAGTACCGAAGCAATTATGATGAAATTTAAACGAGACGAATTCGAAAGTATCCTCTTTCAATTAAAATAAAAATCACATGAATTGCTCGCGTAGTCTCGGTGTAATCGGTGAACATACATTAATATATGAGGACCCCAGAAGCAAAAGGGTATAAGTGACAAAATTGAACTAAGTGCGCAGACGACCTGGAAATATGCTTTATTCTTTTCAGGTAAAGAAATATAAGGGATTTTCTAATTATGTGTTGTGTTTTAGAGATCAACCACTTTTGCCGAATAATGATCAATATTGATTAATTACAAATTTAAAGAAAATTGCACTCTACTTTTTTCACCTTTATTGAAATAAGAGTTCAAAGACCACTGTGAAACAAGCAGCAGTTTCCTATTTCAATTCAGACAATTATTATTGATGTTCAACTTTAACGTCAATTATCTTTGAACTCAATTTACTCCAAATCAAAATTTTGTCACTTGTAACCCTTGGCTTCTGATGTCCTCATATATAATTATATATATATCAGACATTCTCACAAAATTTTAACTTTCAGGAATAAAAATCTGGTGAAATTAAACTTAGTAAAATAACATTTTAAACTTATAGACGAATGCCTTAATGATTCAAAATAAAGAAAAAATGGTCAGCAGCAAAGAATTTTTTATTTAACTGAGGTTTAAACTGAACTAGTGAGTTTAAGTTTCCTTACTGTTTTACCTCTCTAACTTTTTATTTTCTTCTAAATTTTTACTTATAATGAATTTGAATAGTACTCATGGAACATTCAAATTCACATAAGAAATAATAACAATGTAGTATTTTTAGTACAAAATTGTGGTATAACATTGTCTTAAAGGGGTGTTAAAAAGGTACGGCAAGGAAAAGAAAGGGGACGGTAAGGGAAAAAAGGGACGGTAAGGAAAAAACAGAGGGATGGTAAGGATGGGACCGTAAGGAAAATTACCACCTATTTTTAGGCAAATCATGTTAAGACTAACTGATAGCCACAATGCTCAATTATTTTTAGAAAAAATTATTTTTAGAAAAAGTTATTTACTTTGGATTAGAGTTAAAAAAATATATATTTACCCCGAAAAGTGCAGGAATAAACCTTGGGGACGGTAAGACTACCAATAAAGCCACGATGCTTGAAATTGATATTTAAATGCTGATTTAAATTCTGCAGTAAATTTCATGTCAAAGAATTTTAGCCATTCTTTCTCTAGAATATTTCTGCATGCGAAAAAAGTTGAAAAAAAAATTAGTGGCTGCATCTGAAGTGATTTTCTGTATCATTTTAGCAAGAGGGATGGTAAGGAATCTAAAATTCAGGGACAGAGTTTAAAACATAATAACAACCGTAAAATTGTGCAGGTTAATTTTTTGCTACATCTACCCAATATATATAAAATCCTAATGAATCGAATTGAAACGAATTTATGTACCGATTCTATGAAACGACTGATTAAACAACTGATTATGTTTCACAGCGATTTCTCCTAAAATATGGAATACTTTGCGATGAAATTAACACCAAAAATCCGTATTGACTCACAGATCTCAAAACTGGTATTAGAATTTCAAAATTAGAATTAGTTTTCGAAATATTAAATTTTCTAATTTTAAATACTTTTTTTTCTAATGATTGCAACTCAAATTTTAATCATAACAGATATTTTTTCATATTTTAGAAAAGGTTATTTAAAATTAATTTGGCGACGAGTTTGGCCTCCCTTAAATGTATGCTAAGAAATGCATCATGTTACTTTTATTCAGAATTCAATTTGTATTTCATTATCATTTTTTTTAATACAAAACTTTCATTTAAAATTGAAACCTTTAAAATAAATGGCTTTTACTTCATTCTTTTTCTTAAACGAAGCGAAAAGAAAAATATTAGACACAGATGTAATATGCGCAACGGGGTGCCTAATTCGCGCCAAAATGGCGTTATTTTGCCTGACATGGTAACCCAGCTATTGTTGCTTATTTATTAATAACTGTTTATTTGAATTTATTTTCTTTTTATTTACAAAAAATGTTACAAATTGTTTTGTTCTATAGTTATTATTTTTTTTTATTGTTATTTCATTTTAAAAATAACAGAAAATAATTTAAAAATACATATGTAACAGGTATTTGAAAACGAGGTTTTCGCCAAATTGTCGTAAAAAAAAATCACGCCAAACCCGGTGCGTATGTGACAATGCAACAAATCATGAGATTTAATTTCCACTTCAAAGCAACGTTTTAATGTTATTACTTCTCCCGTCGACCAATTTCGCCACATTGACATATTTTTTTTTATTTTAAATAATAAAAAAACAAATAAATTAGTATAACATTAATAAAAAAACAAATAAATTAGTATAACATTAATAAAAATACAAATAAAACGTCGAAATAAAAATCACTTGATGGCGTGAACATGTGTAACTTCCTGAAAGTCAAGTGAATGTGACATTTACGATCAACCATTATTGGCATTTAATCTTATAATTTGGCGACAGATTTTTGGTCGATGGGATAACCAAGTAGCACCGTTTTAATTTACCACTCGAAAAATAAAAAAAATGCTAACTGGCGAGTTAAAAAAAAAGCTATTGGCGAGATTTTCACCCGGCTAACATAAAAGTACCAGGAATTCTTTGTGATCATGGCAATTTTTATGTAGTTATATTCGAAAAAATAATTTTGATTCTTTAATCAAAATGGAAACCTTTCTTATGAAAAGCGAAGGAATCAGCCCGTTGTTTATGGCAGTTACACGACTTGGACTATTATAATATAAACGAAATAATGGGGATAAAATAATATTCGGCGACTTATCACACCTGTGGCTGGCTAACATTAAAGTACCAAAATGGCCGCCTGGAATATAAAAAGCGAAGGAATCCGCCTGGAGCTGTTGATGATAGTCACATGACTTAGGCTATTATTATAGAGATTGTTTTCAATTTTAAAAACAGCGCAAAGAATACTATTTCCTAACGATTAAAAATTTATTTTCACGTGACTATTAAAAACAGAAAAAAAAAACTTTAAAATTACTATTAAATGAGTACGTGTTAAAGGCAGGAAAATATTGAAAATTATGTCCTGAAAATTGTATTTACACGTGAATATTAAAAGGGAAAGGAAACTTTAAAATAATAAATACATTAATATGCGTTTAACCCTTTCACGGACAAGGCACTTCTATTCGTAAAATCTTGAAATCAGTGAATGATACTAGAATTTACAAACAAATTTCGAAATACAAAACTGCTTTTGTTCACGTACTTAATAAAAGGAAAATTTTCATCCTAATATTCTGATGCCAATGTGGCATTTAAGAATTAAAATTAAGTGGTCCAAAAATGAACCACCGCCCTTGAAGGGGTTAAAGCAGCAAATTTTAGTAATTGTATTATGTCAATCGTTTTATAACGCTGTTAAAAAATACCGAGAGACAAAGACTCTGTTTACTTAATTAATTTTATTATAGCTTCTTTTCAAATGTTTAACTGATCTTCTTTAACCAAACACGAAAACAACCATTGGATGTCTTAACAGCAATTGATTCTACCTTAAATTTTTGCAATCAAAGGGAATTGAATGGAAACCCGTTTACAGGGAGATCGCTACAGGTTTTTTCAGTATAATTCAATCTTCTCTAATCTTTTGAAAACCGATCAGATGAGCGTGCTTTTAGATTCTACAGGGTCTGAACGGGGGGTTGACGAGCGTAGCTTGCAGGGGGCAGAGCCCCCTAGTATTTATATAAAACAATAGTCCCAGTTTCGGAAAAACATTACATCGAATTGCTTTCATTGAAACAATTTTATACAGACAGCTCCAAATTTAAAAATCAGCATCAGGGACACGGGACGGTATAAGAATTTCGTGGTATATTTTGACCCCCACCATCGTACAAAACTTATTTATCTCGTTAATATTGTTATACAGTCATTCAATGGGATGTTTTCCAGTATAAGAAATAGAAAAAAAAACACACACAAGAATATGTACTAAAATAAAAATTATTCAGGGACTAAAAGTCAAAATTATGTGAGAACACCTCATATACATACGCGGGTCATTTTCAAAATCTGTCCATGTTTTGGAATAGCAAAATCAAATTTTTGGAAATACTTAGAAAGTTTTAATTTTTTGTAAATAATTACTTTAGCTCATAAACATTAATATACAACCATCAGCAGAGACCAAATTTCTAATTTAACATTTTTAAATTAATTTAAAAATTTTAATAAATACGGTAATGACATGAGTGAGTATGGTAATGACAGTTTTTAATAGAAAAGTCAATATATTCATGTATATTATTCTACATTATTACGCGTATAAAGTACAAAAACATTTTATTAATTTATTATTATTCCTTAAACAATTTATCAATATCGACATTGTTTTCAGCAACAAAAAATCGTGACGAAATAGGTACAGATGGTTGATGACATTACACATAGAATATCGCCATGTCCCAACTGAACAGAAAGTATTATGAATAGTTCCGAAATATTTTGTGTAGAGCTGAGACATATCGCTTGATTTCATTTGATAGAAAATAAAATGTTTTGTTTCAATAGTGATTTATTGGACTACATCACTTAAGAAATTAAATGCTTTCAACAATGGTATTTTGCTGCAAATTTTGATCTAAGTTAGCTTAATATGTGCCCAAACTACAAAAGCATCACGTCTTAAATTTCTTGAGTTAGTGAAAATTGATTCAATTTTTAATTTCTGTATTTCATTGCAAAAATAATGCTTAATACCAGTATGAAATGTGATACCCCTTCTACCAAAGAGAACAGCTTGAGCTTCTGCTCCGTATTTATATTTGTTATTCTCAATGAAATCTATGTGTGTCAGTATGTCTTCATTTTTTTTAAATTTTCTTTATTTGTTCTATACTAATAAATGATTTTTGTTAAATGTATAGCATATTAAAAGAATGACTTTTAAAAAATCTCAATAAATAAAGTTTCTTCTGCGTGTTAAAAGATTCTTCCTCCATACCTTTTTTCTGTTTTAAATCTTCCCATTTTATTTATAAACCTTTGATCTTCGGATGTCTGATTTTTCCTACATTTGGTTATTAAGTCAATAATATTTTGTTCTATACTTTTCAGATTTCCTTTTTTCAAATTTATGTTGTTGATCAATCTTTTTACGTCTTCGGACAACTGATGTTCTATCTCTTCTTACTCATTTTCTGACTCTAGGATCCTAACTAATCATTGTATTCTGTGGATTTACCTCAAAATATTCTTCCGAAGGTGTACATTTAAAATTGGTACATTGTTTCTTGGACCATTTAATCTTATTTAACAGTCTTGATGGTTGTTTCTTGTGTTTTATCACCATTATTTACGTTTCAATCTTTCTTTCCTCATGGTCATTTCCTTTACAGATTTAATTTGACCTTTAGCTGTTTTCTGAAGATATCATTCATGTTCTTTTCTAGCAGCTCCTTCTCTTACTGCAGTATTTTCTTTTATGTTTGCACTTGATTGCTTTGCAGCTTCTTTTCTCTCATTTTCTATATAAAAAAGCATTGGTGCTGATTTGTTTTTGGTTTAAATCACAAAACAGGAGGCGTTTTTACACTGCGTTTTTCACGATTTCCGCAATAGCTCTATATAGAGAACTAATGCACAAATTTTTATCAAATTTCAGATTCAGTTAGTTCTTGGTATGAATTGGTGTGGATTACGTTTTGGTGTAAACCTTCCAACAGGTGGCGCTGCTGGGCTGCATTATTCACGATTTTCCCAATCGCTCTATCTCAAAAACTAATGCATGGATTTTCATCAAACTTCAGGTGCAGTTAGACGTTGACATAGGTTGTTGCTGAATAGTTTTGGTGTAAATCACCGTACAGGTAACGCTGCTATGCTGCATTTTTAAAGATTTACTCAATTTTAGTGATAGTCATACCTCCAGAACTAATGCAAGGACATTCATATGTTTAGAATCCTCATGATGGACATAGATTGCCACTTAATTTTGTACTGTGATAGCTTGGCACTGTGACTTTTGAAGTATTAACATGTATGAGATAGAAGAATGTTTTGGGATTGGCATATCCGACTAGTTTGAAGTCGGTTAAAAATTAGAATCAGTTAGCTACGATTTTACTTAAGTGTTCTACAAGAAATGTTTTGAAATCTGACAAAAAGTTTTTCATCGAAAATGTGAGGTTATGCAATGTATTTTTGGGGGGGATTTTTAATTTAAATTTGAGTTTATTCGTAATGGATATAAATAAAATGATGTACTGCTTATAAAATAATCGCAAAGCCAATTCTATTACTATAAAATTTGGTACTATTTTTGTATATCTCACATTAGCCTCATAGCTTTGGGTGTCTTACATTTGCTCCAATTGACTCAATTATTTCTTATAGCTTAAGTAGAAAATAATTTTTTCTCACCTGAATAAACTGGAACTCTTTCTCCTACAAAAGAAAAATATAACAATACATTTAATTAAATAATTTGAACTGTTTTTTGTGCATGTGAATACAATTATTAACATGTATGAGATAGAAGAATGTTTTGGGATTGGTACATCCGACTAGTTTGAAGTCGGTTAAAAATTAGAATCAGTTATCTACGATTTTACTTAAGTGTTCTACAAGAAATGTTTTGAAATCTAACAAAAAAGTTTTCTCATCGAAAAAGTGAGGTTATGTAATGCATTTTTTTTTGGGGGGGGGGGGATTTTTAATTAAAATTTGAGTTTATTCGTAATGGATATAAATAAAATGATGTATTGCTTATAAAATAATCGCATTATATTACTATAAAATTTGGTACTCTTTTTGTATATCTCACACTGGCCTCATAACTTTGGGTGTCTTACATTTGCTCCAATTGGCTCAATTATTTCTTATAGCTTAAGTAGAAATTAATTTCTTCTCACCTGAATAAACTGGAATTCTTTCTCCTACAAAAAAGATAATAATAACAATACATTTAATTCAATAATTTGAACTGTTTTTCGTGCATGTGAATACAATTATTAACATGTATGAGATTAGAATCAGTTATCTACGATTTTACTTAAGTGTTCTACAAGAAATGTTTTGAAATTTGACAAAAAAGTTTATTCAGCGAAAAAGTGAAGTTATGTAATGTATTTTTTTTGGAGGGGTGGGGGGTGATGGGGGGATTTTTACTTAAAATTTGAGTTTATTCGTAATGGATATAAATAAAATGATGTATTGCTTATAAAATAATCACAAAGCCAAATTCTATTACTATAAAATTTGGTGCTCATTTTGTGTATCTCAGATTAGCCTCATAACTTTGGGTGTCTTACATTTGCCCCAATTGACTCAATTATTTCTTATAGCTTAAGTAGAAATTAATTTTTTCTCACCTGAATAAACTGGAACTCTTTCTCCTACAAAAAAAAAATATAACAATAAATTTAATTAAATAATTTGAACTTTTTTTTGTGCATGTAAAAACAATTATTAACTCTAAAAAGGGAGTAGAAATGGAGATTTTCTCACCTGAATAAACTGGAAATCCTACCCCTGCTGCAAAAAAAGATAGTATATGAGTTACAATACTAAATTACTTGGCGCAGTACAATATAAATAAAAAACTACGTTTAAAGTACCAAAACACTTTATTTCTTGTTGCAAACTTGTTTCAGTAGCTATAGCTTACCGTCATGAGTGCAAAATATGATAATATAATTATAAGTATCATATCAAATTATTTTATATGAAATATTTTGGAACTGTATTTTAGTTTGGGGGAGAGTAGTACACAGTGAGACATGGTACAGAGTAAGACAGCAGCCACTTTGACATATAGATGTAACTTTTTCTCCAAGCTGGCACACACACATAACGACCTCATCTTATGCAACACGTGGTGTAGTTTCGGCCCTTTAGTTACTCGTCCGACAAAATAGTAAATAATTCTTTATTTTATAGTGGTTAAAATTACATAAACGTCTATTTTAGAGTTTATTTCCTTCAATATGACACATATTTACTTAACCAAACCTATATCTAATAATAGGCTATTTCGGCAAAGCGACATAAACTTTTTAAAGCGATGAAATTGATGTAACAGTTTGTTACAACGTAACGAAAGTACACAGTGAGACACACAATTGTGGTACACAGTGAAACGAGTCCTATTGTGTACGTACTATGTGGTTCTGATGTTTAAAAAAAAAGTTATTTTTTAATAAAAGAAGGTTTTTCTCTCTCTCTCACTTTCTCTCTATGTGTGTGGGCGTGCGATGGCTAGAGAAATCTACTAAACGTAAGAGGGTGAAAATTTGCATGGAGGTAGTCCAAGATCTGCCATTGTCCACCCGAGGCTTATATTTTTAAAATTTTGATAATCTAGAAATATTAATTAGAAATCATAAAGTGCAGAAAATTAGTGATACAGTGTAAAAATATATGATTTATAAAAATATATACATTGTCTCACTATGTACCACTTATGGTACACATTGAGGCAATTTCCGATACTCCGTTATACTGCTTCTGTGCTTTTATAAATAACTTTTTAAAACCATTTATACATTAATGTGTAGCGTATTCGTGTAGCTTAAATATGTAGCAAAATTTTTTTCAAAAGAATAAAAATCGTCGCCATTCGTTAAGTAATAATAATTTTCGTTTCGCTGTGTACTACCCTCCCCTATATGAAAACAGGTTATTATTTGTAACAATTTAAGTAGAAATGGAATATCATATTTTGCACCGGTGACGGTATTACACTGTGGTTACTGACACTAGTTTGCAACAAGAAATAAAGTGCTTTGGTACTTTAAACGTTGTTTTTTATTTATATATTATATGAGCATTAAAATGTTTGGAACTGTCATTTAGTGTATATGAAAGCAGTAATAAATTCTAAATATTTAAGCCGAAATGCAATTTTCTAACCTGAGTAAGATCGAAATCTTGCTCCTCCTGAAAAAGAATGTAGTACAATGTAATAGGATATTTTGAACTGCATTTTTTGTGCATATGAAAACAGTTATTATTTGTAACAATTTAAGTAAAAATGGAAGTTTTCTCACCTGAATAAACCGGTGCTCCTGCTCCTACTAAAAATAAGTATATGTAATAAAATATTTTGGAACTGAATTTTTATTTATTTAAAAACAATTATTATTTCCAGCAATTTAAGTAGGAATGGAAGTTTTTTTACCTGAGTAAGCTGATATTCCTGCTCCTGCTAAAAGTAATAAAGTATAAGTAATGAAATATTTTGGAATTGCATTTTTGTTTATTTAAAAACAATTATTATTTCTAACAGTTTAAGTAGAAATGGAAGTTTTCTCACCTGAGTAAGCCCGTTCTCTTGCTCCTGCTAAAAATAAGTATATGTAATAAAATATTTTGGAACTGATTTTTATTTATTTAAAAACAATTATTATTTCTAGCAATTTAAATAGAAATGGATGTTTTCTCACCTGAGTAAGCCGATGCTCCTGCTCCTGCTAAAAATAATAAAGTATATGTAATAAAATATTTTGGAACTTCATTTTTATTTATTTAAAAACAATTATTATTTCTAGCAATTTAAGTAGAAATGGAAGTTTTCTCACCTGGGTAAGCTGGTACTCCTGCTCCTGCTAAAAGTAATAAAGTATAAGTAATGAAATATTTTGGAATTGCGTTTTTGTTTATGTGAAAACAGTTATTATTTCTGAGAGTTTAAGTAGAAATGAAATTTCCTCACCTGAATAAGCTGGAACACCTCCTGTAAAAAAGAACACAGTATTTGTAATGAAATATTTAAAATCATGTTTCTGTTTTTATGAAAAGAATTGTTATTTTTAACAATTTAAATAGAAATACAAGTTTTCTCACCTGAGTAAGCTGGTACTCCTGCTCCTGCTAAAAGTAATAAAGTATATGTAGGGAAATATTTTAGAACTGTATTTTTGTTTATACGAAAACAGTTATTATTTGTAGCAATTTAAGTAGAAAGGGAAGTTTTCTCACCTGAGTAAGCAGTTCCTGCTAAAAGAATATAATATACGTAAGGAAATATTTTGAACTCTCTTTTCGTGCGCATGAAAACAGTTATTATTTTTAGCAGCATAAATAGAAATATTTTTCTTACCTGAGCAATCTGGAATAAAAAATTATCCCATCATACTTAAGGGGGCTGATCACTCAGCTTCGGAATTCTCCTCCGTAATGGACTTTTGATGCATTCGTATATTTAAAATATCTTCTCGGGAAATTCATATTTTTAACATCTTTTTCTGCGTACTATTCTTGAAGGATGCCTCTTTTTTGCTTAGTTTTCAAAATATTTCTAAAATCTATGCTGGTTTTAATATTTTACGAGTTAAAAGCGGGCGAACTGTGAATAAAATTTTAACACTTCATATAAAATTAAGCATAGATTTTAGAAATATTTTGACAACTAAGAAAAAAAGTGACATCCTTTAAGAAAAGTACACATAAAAAAGAAGTTAACCCTTAAATGCCTGATTTTTCAAAAATCATTGTAATAATGTTTTTCGGCTTTCATTTTTTAAATAAATCATGGGAAAAATACTTAAAAAAAAATCATATTTTGTTTTAAGTATGGTTTACGGCTAAAAAACAGTTTGTTACTAATCGGCAATACTGGTCTGTAATTGAAAAAATAAGTTTCCTTGATAAAATTCTATAATATTAAACACACAAGAATTTTAGGAACTATAATAAGAAATAAATTTTATTTGCTCACTGCAGAACAAAATAGGGTATTTCGCAAGCTTCCAAACGGAACAAAAAGCACATGTAGCAACAATTGAAAAAATAAATCTATCTTTATTCTTAAACAGCACAAGTGTTGCATCTACATGTTGAAAATCGATTTAATAATATTTTCAGAATGTATTTTATTGGCAACATTAGGCATTATAGCTTCAATATTATTCCAATAGTATTTTACAGCCTAAATTGGGTATGTTGCCGAAAAGCAACACCCGGCATTTAAGGGTTAAAACATTAATTTCCAGAGGAGATAATTTAAATATACGAATACATAAACTGCCCATAAGCTTTACATTAGTGATGAGAAATAGGAAGCTGAATGACCAGCCCCCTTAAGGCTGTTAGTCACTCAGCTTCCGATTTCCCCTTGGTAATTTTAAGTCTATGGGAGTTTGATGCGTTCGTATATTTAAAGTATCGCCTCAGGAAATTAATATTTTAACTTCTTTTTTCTGTGTACTCTTCTTAAAGGATGCCACTTTTTTTCTTAGTTGTCAAAATATTTCTAAAATCTATGCTTAATTTTATATGAAGTGTTAAAATTTTAAAGTCAGTTTTTAAAACATAAAGTATTAAATTAAGCATGGTTTCAGAAACATTTTGACAACTAAGAAAAAAAGAGACATCATTTAAGGAGAAAATACTAAAAAAAAGTTAAAAATATCAATTTCCCGAGGAGATATTTTAAATATAAGAATGCATAAAGCGCCCTTACACTTAAGGGGGTCCGGGGCTAAAAATTCTCAAAAAAAAATTAATAATAATATATTTTTTTATTTGCTTAAAAAAAAAAACATACTGAGTTTTTAGCGTTAAATATCCTTAAAGTTTGTTATCTAGGCTTTAAAAGCCGATGGAGCACAGAGTACGCCGCCTCTGGCATTATGTATGTCCAAACAGTCCGTGTCTTTAAGGGTTAATATCTCGGCTAATTACTATAGGTGCAGATTTACGGTCGCCGGTCACCACGTGGTGACTGAATCTTTTGCTGTGGCGACTAACTTTCAGTGTCTTAGTCGCCAGAGATCAATTTCAAGTGTTCCCAATCTCCGTCGCGGAATTTTTATATATATATTTTTTCTTTTGCAAACAGAAAAGCACCTGCTCTTTTCACTGGCTGAGATCAAGTATGACCTTGATAAAAAGTCAGGGAATTTTTGTGATCTCAGTTACCGTCATGAACGCTGCCCCTGTGATGTACTGCTTTCTTGCCGAACGCTATGTTCGAATATAATTCTGCTCATGACCGCTCTACTACAAAGCTTCGCAGCTGCGAAGCTCGGCACATGAGCGCACTAATGGTAAAACTTCTCCTTTGGACACCAGCGAAAGCAAGCATTTCTTCGAAGGTTTCGTCCGAAATCCAGTGTTGAAATAAATACTCCTTTACTGCAGATCTGCTCACGAGACAGTCCATGGAGTCGCGAGGATAGAGGATTCAGAACTTTGAAGAAAAAAGAACAGAGAGAAAAAGAAACTCGCACGAAAAAAATACTTAACGCGAGGTATAATTGCTCGGTGAATGTTTTCGGCAAGTGTGAGATTTTTATAGTGCAAAATAATCTTACACATTACTAAATTTTTTTTTTTATATGTATACTTTTATATGACAAAATCAAAATGAGAAATAAAGTTTTCCTAATACTTCCCATTATCATGACTGCTTAGCTTATACATGTTTTGTTATTCAATTGTATCTTTTCGAACTTTATCTTCTGATTTTTCCAGATTTATATTATACTTTTTTAATATCAAAGTTTCAAGGATTTTAGGATTAAATTAAATGTACACATTTGTTGTAATAGGTCTGTGTTTTGTTGTACATGTGTATTTATTAATTAAACTATTTTTCATTTTGAATTCCTGAGTTTTTTTGTTAAGTTTTTCCATATAAACGCTATTGTTTTATGAGTTTGTTTCACAATGTGGCAACTAGATTTTGGTTAGGAGCTAAAGTGGCGACTGGATTTTTGGGATTTAGGAGCGACTGGTTCCTTTAAAATTTTGGAAATCTGCACCTATACTAATTACTGACGATTTTTTCCGAAATTCATGATCAACATTTCTTTTATACTTCTGCTACGATAGGTACCTCCAGCGCTGCTCAACACTTTTGCTGAATGCCCGTGAATCGAAATTTGTGTGTAACGGAAAAATGAGATTTTCTCAAGAACTATGTGACCTAGGGTAATCGCTATAATTTTCCTTCAATATTTAAGTTAAAGTCGAGGGGAACACATTTGTGAACTATATTTTCGACCATAACTTTCAAAATATAATACCTAAAATTAAATTAAATATATTTTTGAGTTCAGCGCTACGAAGGCTTTCACACAATATCCCACAAGATATACAAAGAAAAGATTTTTTATTTTCAAGTAACTTAATTAGCCCCTCTACATTTTTCCTAAATATATTTATGAATATTTATTAGTCTGTAAATATGCGGGTCAGCAGTCTTTATTGCTTCCCCCAATTTGAACTTTCCACGTTCCGTAGTTTACGAGTAAAAGGGCTGTGACAGACGGACAGACAAACACAGGAGTGATCTTATAATGGTTCCGTTTTTACTTTTTAAGTACGGAACCCTAAAAAATAAAATAAAAAGTAAAATAAAATAAATAACTGCATATTTAATAATTTTTTTTTTAAGTTTAAGAAAACTTGATTTTTTAAAAAAATCTCTACTACTTTTTCTTAATATTGATATTTTTGCACCTTTTTTTTTTTTTTTTTTTTTAAAGATTTTCAAGTGTGTTACACAAGACTGGGCATATATTTTTAGATACATCTAATATTACATAAAAAAAAAATAGGGACTGAGAGAGGCAGAGGCGGAAGACAGAGTTGAGTGGCGAAGGAAGTTACATTTAGCTTTTGGTTGAGGAAAACCTCAAATGTGGGGAAACTCCTAAAGAAGTAGAAGATAATTTTTTTACTGATATATGTAGTGTAAAACGATGAAATCTAACACCTGTTCATATACTTTTATTAAAAAAAAAAAAAAAAATCTGAACGCTAATTCTATGCGCAGATTTGTCACATATATATTAAAGAACATGTACAAAAAATTTTAAATCTCTATCTCGAATACAAAAATAGGCCTTAGCATTTTTAAAACATGAAAGTGAAGAAAATATGAACATGGAGAAAAAACTGTTTAAATTTTTCATTTGTTTGGGAAATTGTGCTGATGGGCGTATTAACAAAATTTAAATATCTCGTTACATAATTGCCGGGTAAAATGGGGTGTCCAAATATTCACAATTAAACAGGCTTTCACTTAATTTTTAATACCAGAAATCGATGTTTTGATCAATTTTGAGGTAAAAAGAGGCGGGTATTTTCGCGTGACTGAAGTAGCCCCTTAAGGATGAATATGCTTACTAACTTACAATCACGTTTTATTTTATTTTATGCGTTACATACATATTAAAATCGTACAATTTATTATACATATTAAAATCGTAATTTATAAAATCGTACAACGTGCTAAATACAAATTAAAATCGTGCAATTTATTTAACACTAAACATACCGTGAATTTTACTCAAGTTTTATAAAAATATTTTTCACCAGAATTTTAATTTTAAACTATTTAATATTATATATGATTCATTTTTGTGTGGTTCATATTTCATTAATTTTTTAAAGAAATTTCCGGTTTCAATCAAAACATTTTCATTTGGTATATTTAGTCTCAGTTAAGAATGTTATTAGGCAATGTTTCATAATTATCATTATTTGTTTCTTATTACATTTTTAAGATATGTGATATATATATAAATTTCAATATTTTAAAAATAGTATAGTGTCATTAAAATGCACTGCAAACGATTTCCCCCCATAGACCATAATGTAACGGAATTCTTTTGAATGTTCCTGTAAATGAACCTTAAATTTAACGTATTAATTTATAATTAATTTTAAAATTAGTGAAATGCTGTATTGCCTTCGGAAATACATCTTTCAATACCGAACATGCCACAGTAAACTCCAATAATATACAGTGGTGGCCAAAATTGTGGACACTTTTAGGTAGCTTTCATTACAAAAACAAGTAATATAAAAATTTTGTTTTTAAAGTCAATTCCTACTTAGGTCATCAAAGAAAAATTTAATATAATCCCTTAAGCTAATATTAGTTTTTGTGGCACAGATGTCATATACGCGCATATTGGCGCGATTTTTTTCTAACGCCAATGTCATATACGCAATGGGTGCTTAATTGGCAACAAAGTGTCGTTATTTTGCTTGATATGGTAAACCGGATGTTGCTGTTTATGCTGCTGATGTTTTCGCCAAATTGGCGTCGGAAAACAATCGCGCCAAACACAGTATATGACATCTGTGCCGTTTTTAGGGTTCCGTACTTAAAAAGTAAAAACGGAACCATTATAAGATCACTCCTGTGTCTGTCCGTCTGTCTGTCTGTCACAGTCATTTTACTCGTAAACTATGGAACGTGGAAAGTTCAAATTCGGGGAAGTAATAAAGACCATTGACCCACATATTTTCAGATTAATAAATATTCATAAATATATTTAGTAAAAAAGTAGAGGGGCTAATTATGCTACTTGAAAAAAAAATTCTTTTCCTTGTATATCATGTGGGGTATCCTGTGAAAGCTTTTGTAACGCTGAACTCAAAAATACATTCCTTTTAATTTTAGGTATTATATTTTCAAAGATATTGTTGAAAATGTAGCGCAAAAATATGTTCCTTCCCATCTAATTCCGAATCTACTGAAACTAAAATTATGAAAAAATTAGAGGTAGTAGACGTTAATATAAACCTTGCCGGAAAATTATAGCGATTACCCTAGGTCACATAGTTTTTGAGTAATTAGCATTTTTCTGTTATACACAAATTTCGATTTACGGGTATTCAGCAAAATTGTTGAGCATCGCTGAATATACCTATCGTTGCAGATGAATAAAAGCATTGTTGATAATGATTTTCGAAAAAAATCATCGGTAATTAGCCGAGATATTAACCCTTAAAGGTACGGTCAGTTTGGACATACACAAGGACAGGGGCGGCGTACTCTATGCCTAGTTAACAACTTTTAATTATATATATGTGTAATGTAATGTCCAGTAACAGTATAAAAGCAATAAACGTCAAATTGTTAAAAACATACTAATTTAAGGGGTCTCGGGACTCTAAAAAGTGGAAAAAATGAAAAAAAAAATTACCATTTTCAACATTTAATGTCTTAAAATGTATATGATTTTAAAACACAATTTTAATGGGGATGAAAGATATAAGTATTTTCTTTCGTTTCATGTATTTAAAAAATTGCAAGATACAGAATTAATATTTATAGGGGGCTCGAAACTGTTAGACATTTGTTAAACAAAAAATTGTCATAACAGTTTACGCGCAGGATTACAAAATAAATATTGCAACTAGAATGAAAATTTTGGTGCTTACTTATACTTCAGATTGTAATAATTTCCCTGAACTTAAATAAATTTGTATTTAAAACATTTTTATATTTTTAATGCAATGTTGCATTTAGCTAACACAAAATTTTGAAAATTTCAACAGTAAAATCACCTAAAAAAATATTTTTCTGAACAATAAAAAGGAAATTTTACGTTCAGTTTATACAGACTAACATGAAATATATGTTTTGAAAATTTCATAAAAAATATTCAGAAGTTTTTGAGATATCCTGCGCGTTATGCTCCAAAAACGCCATTTAGAAAATAATGACTTTAAAGTTTCGGAAACGCCGCTTCAGCTATTGAGCGGGTATAATTCTAAAAGCCAAAACTTCTAATGGGAATTTCAAGGAAACAATTATATCAAAATATTCAGAAAAGACAGAAGTTTAACATCTAAAAAAATTAAAATTTTTTAAATTTTGAAACTTTAAGAGTCTTGCGACCACTTAATCCTTTCCGGCACGGAGTAATTCTATTCATAAACTTATGAAATAATGGACTGACACCAGAATTTATAAACGAATTTATTAGAAAATGCGAACTTGCTTATTTTCACGTACATGATAAAAGGAAAATTTTAATTAAATATTCTTAGTGCCGTTTGTCTGTTTTCGAATTAAAATTAGGTGTCCGTTTTTTAAGGGCATCGCCCTCGAAAGATTTAATTAGAATGAATCGCATAAATACTGTGGGATTCGCGATAGTTTGCAATGATTGTATCTCTCAATACGTCTCGAGTGACTTTAAAAGTTAATTAAACACCTATCTGGAAAAACGCGGTATGACCAAGGCGGCGTTGCAATTTTGAGACCTCAATTCGAAGCGCGCTTAGCACAATGCCAAATTTAAACGTTGAACAAAGGTTTTGTTTTAGCTACACTGTAGAAATAAAGGTTATTACTACGCTAAATTTAGTTTCATGAAATGCCAAATGAAGTTTAACTAACCACTGCTTTTATTGTCAGTACCGAATTAAGTTCATCATAAACAGATTAGGATAATATTAAAAAAAGAGTTATACGAATAGCTATATTTGATATTATTTAGGTTCCATATCTCTTTGAATTTTCATGGTATATCCATTTCCCTTTTTCTAATATATACAGTTATACCCAACCCTACGTTGTATAGTTTTTTACAAAGTCTTAGTATTCTTTTAGCAACTTTTTTTTTCTTTTTTTATAATACAATTACAAATTCATATATTTATTCTACGGAACCCTCTGTACGCGAGTAATGCTCGCACTTGACCGTTTATTGTTGCATTAAAATATCTCAATTTGTTGATTTTCTATAAGCATGTAGGTTTACAATGGAACTCTATGAGAATTTGGCGGAATATTAGAGATATTGCCAAGTTGGCGATAAACTTGGCGGTATTTGGCGACGGAACAGGGTCCTCCCTATGGTAACCCCTTATTGAAAATACTTTCATTGATCTTAAATAACTAATGGCCGCCATTTTGTTCCCGTGCAAAACCAAAATTAATTAATTAAATTTTAATTAATTAATTAATATTTGAAAAAACTGTATTAACATCAATTGTCATCCAGTACAAGTTTTAAAAAATTTATTTCAACTTGATAGGATGGATAATGAGTATTTTATTAACGATTGAAAAATTGAACAAGATATATAAATATATAAATAAACAAATATATAAATAAATAAATATAGGGAGAGTGTGAACTAATAGTAGGAATTGAATTAAAAAGCCACCTATTGCAGTCGTCTGAAGGAAAACACTTCGGGAAATTTTGCTATAATTTCGCCGATCATGACCCCCAGATACCAAAACCACCCTCCGTTGAAATGCTGACTTATACACTAGACTCCCTCAAATCCGCAAACGCCTAAAATCCGCAGGTCATCACCGATGTAAACAATGAAACTTTCAGTTCCGACGTAGGATCAAAATTTATTATTATTTTTTTATATCATTCCGTATGTATTTTAATGTGTTATTCTGGATAATATGACTGAACTTGTGTTTTTTCATGAAGGAAGTATAAACTTATTTCTGAAACAAATGAAGGTATTGCTAATATAACTGGTAATCACAATCTTTTTTCCAAATATATTTACATTTAAATCAAGCTTTTTTGGTTATTAAGACTTGTTAAACGTGAAATAAAACTTTCTTACTTTAATGATTTTTATGTGAATTATTAGGCATTATTGAATTATGAGGAAAGTTTCATTGAATAATGCAAGGAAAATGTATCTCATCTGTATTATGCATATTTAATTATAAATTATTAATTGTTTACTTGATTTTTACTTTGAATATTTTAATCATTTTTTTAAATTATCTTAATTTCTATCATTTTAGTTTATTACTTTACTTAATTATTTTAATATTTTACTATATTGCAAGCATTTATTATAATTTTGATTGCATTATTACATTCAAATTAATGTTTAACACATGTAAACAAAAGTATGACCAGAAATCCGCACAACCTCTGGTCTTAAACTGGGCGGATTTGAGGGAGTGTACTGTATATATATTCTATATATATACATATCCATATAGATATATTTATTAATATCTGAATTTTGTCATGCTGTAACTCTCGAATTTTTGAACCGATTTGGATGAAATTTTTCATATGCATAGTACATACTAATGTCTCGACCGAGATCGTTGGCCAGCTTGATTCGCCATCTGGCTTCAAAATGGCAACCATTTGAATTTTATGGACACATTTGGTAATTTTTAAGTTCTCCAACTTTCTCTTTAAAATGACCTATGTTGTTAACTTACACTGTGTGACTCTTTAAAATATCTTTTATTGTTTCTAACATTCTGTTTAAAATGATACATAAGAGTTTGCATTTTGTGAAACGTAACATTTTCTGTAAGTATACAATGTTAGAAAACATAAAAAAATATCAAAAATTCAAATGGCCGCCATTTTGAAATAAGATGGCGGATGAAGCTGGCCAACGAACTCGGTCTAGACATTAGTGCAAAATTTCATCCAAATCGGTTAAAAAATTCGAGAGCTACAACATGACGGAATTCAGATATATATATATACAGGGTGTCCGGTCTCAACGGTGTCCAATGGCTAATTCCTGAACCGTTAGTCACAGACATATAGTTCCAATTAGAAAAATGCTTTAAATCAGATAAAGAAATATTTTAAAAGCGATTTGGGTCAATAAAAACATTTCTTAAAAAATTACGAAATTTAAATTTTTATACGGTCCCCCGGTCCTATAAGTTATATTTAGTACAATTTTCCTATTACACTGACAAGTAAGACAAAAAAAAAAGTCCCATTCATATAACAATAAAATTGTGCGAGTTATGAAACTTTAAAAATGCATGACTTATGCCACTTTGCTGCTCTGAAAACAAATGAGTTCGTCTTGGCTTTCAGGGGTCACATTCCAAGTGCTTAAAGTATTCGAAGATCTCATTTCATGCGTATCTGCGCTTTAAAAAAATCGTACAAGTATTACGATTAAGTTAACATCTATTACGTTTCAGATTGGCTGAAATAACATATGTTTTATTTTGTTTCTTTTATGATTTCTTTTAATAAAATTATGTTATTTTTATAAGTTTTTATGTTACTTCAACGATCTTATGAATGTTTTTCCAGTTCAAAATTTGTATTCGAACTTTAGCCAACTTTCAAATATCCGAACGAGATTACATTTTACATACTGGCGCAAATCCGATAACAATTTAATATTATTATGATTTTCGGTGGTTACCATTTATACTTATTTTATAGGATAACACAAAAAATTTCGGATAGATTACCGCCAAGAAGTTTATGAAAAAGTTTTAGATTAGATAATACAAGACGGAGATTGTTGGGTTTTTTAACTTTTATGTACTTTTTAGCACTGAATCCGAAAATTACCTTAATTTTTAACCATCATGTCAGGATATTTCGCAAATCATAAATTGTCGAATTTAAAGAATAACAAAAATCGGATACTATAAAGTAGAGGAGATGGTTGTATTTTTTAACTTTTGATAATTGATTTTTACGTACTTTTTAGCACTAAATCTGAAAATCACTTTCATTTTTAACCATCAAGTTAGAATTTTTTTGCAAATGTGTAAGTTAAAATATAGCGAAAATCTAATACTATAAAACATATGTAAAAAAATTTTTATTTTATTTTATTCAATAATTTATTCGATATTTTTGCTTATCTTGGGATTCTTACTGCTGGGTGGTGTGATGAGATGGGGGAGGAGATTAAATTTTAACTTTGAAATTTACAATTTACGAAAAATCCTGATGTGATGGCTAAAAATGAAGGTCAATTCCGGATTCAGCGGTACAGAATATATAAGAATCAATTATCAAAAGCTAAAATACATGACATAACCCAACTTTTGCAGGCTAGTGTAATCTAATAATATTTAAAAATACGTATCATTTTGTAAAGAATTGAGGCTGTTAATTTAGCATCATTTTATTTAACAAAAATTCTGTTTTTTTTTCTTTCTTATTAAATGTTTATTACAAATTGTATATTTTGCATTAATATGTCAGAATGACTAAAGATTTCAAATTTATATTGCAATGTTAATTTTACTCTCAACCATTTTTTAATATATCTGACGAAATAAAATTTGTGAATGACCCCCAATTTGCAGCAAAAAATATGCTCCAACTTTAAACAGGTATTACTCGGTCCATTTTAATCGTAGAACAACGGGACTTTTTTTGTATTACTTGTCAGTGTAATAGGAAAATTTTACTAAATATAACTTATAGGACCGGGGGACCGTATAAAAATCGAAATTTCGTAATTTTTTAAGAAATGTTTTTATTGACCCAAATCGCTTTTAAAATATTTCTTTACCTGATTTAAAACATTTTTGTAATTGGAACTATATGTCTATGACTAACGGTTTAGGAATTAGCCATTTGACACCGTTGAGACCGGACACCCTGTATAGTATATATATATATCAGTCAGCATTTCAACGGAGGGTGGTTTTGGTATCTGGGGGTCATGATCAGCTAAAACATAGAAAAATTTCCCGAAGTGTTTTCCTTCGGACGGCCGCAATTGGTAGCTTTTTACTTTTTGTAATGAAAGTTACCTAAAAGTGTCCACAATTTTAGCCACCACTGTATATTAATTACTTCGCAATTCGAGCACATTTACAACAGTTAGACTATGTTGGAAAGTGTTACAAAGGTGTTTTTTTATACAATGAAAAGTACGTGGAAAAGAAAATCTGTCTCCAAAATATCCACTACCGTTACAGCTCCTTTAACCCTTTATGTACTGAATTATGAATGCATGAAAATTTTACCTTTTAAAGCATTTTTCGTGAATTTTTGAAACTACATTAGAAGATTTACATAATCATTTAATAAATTTTAAAAGGATTTTAGAAGGATTGAAGGATTTAGAAGGATTCATTAAATTTGAATTTATAGGATTTTGTGCAATATTTATAACCCCACTCAAATCTTTTATTTTAAACTAGGGGATCGTACCCGGGCTTCCCGGGTTAAAGAATGTGAAAACATTTTTTTTTTTTTAACTGAAAACTAACAATTTTTTTATATGCAATAAATTTTTTAGATTGACCACTTACATTAAAAAAGCATTTTTCATATGGAAAATACGAATTACACAATCGAATAAATTTTTGAAATTTATCAAAAGCGATATTTTGTTATTAGCCGCATGCTAAGAGTTATTTGCTAAGATTTTACTACTTATGGCATCCTTTTATATTCTGATAATTTCAGAGCTCATACATGTCTGGTAAATTTGTGTTATATTATTTATTTATTCATAGGGAAGTTCTTTTTAATGGTAATTAGCCGTAAGAAAATGATGAACTCTTTATTTTGTTTTAAGGGCAAACGGATTAATCTTTCGTAATCGAGCTCCGCGCGATATAGATAGATTAAAAAATATTTCATGCTTTAAAATTGTTTTTAAAACCATAGACAATCAGTAAACTGAGATGAACTTTGCAAACAAATTCCATTTTAAAAAAAACCTATTTGGTGATCTAAAAATTTAAATTGTACGATTACAAAAATGTTAGATTTGTGTTTTTTCAATGTTATTCTTTTATTTGTTTATAAAAGAAGTATTAATTTCGTTAATTTGTCTTTCACAAATATGTTAGTTTGGTGGGTTTTTTTTATATTATTATTTTATTTGCTTATAAAGGAAGTATTAATTTCATTACGCAAACATAGTCAGAAACAAATGCTGAAAAATGTGTGTTGCTTTATGTGCAAAATGTTTATTATTTTATGTCTTGAAACCGGCACGTGATAAGATAAACTTAAAAAAAAATCATGCTTAAAAATTATTTTAGAAAATATAATACATCAGTCAATGGATACAGTTTTTAAACAAATTGCATTTGAAAGTACATTTATTTCCCTATGCGACAAAAATTGAAAATATATGATGGTCAGAAGATTGAAAAAATGCAGTAACGAAAATTTCAAGACCAAAATTTGATCGTGAAGTATTGCCATTCGCAAAATGACGTCAGCGTTACGCACAGACACGTTTGTTCTTTATAATATAGATATTTTAAATCTTAGTATTTTGTAGAATTAGGAAATGTACAAATATAATGTTCTTACAATAGAAAGATAGAAATAATTCCGAATTGAACCCCCCCCCCCCCCCGCTCCCAAACACCAAGAACGCTAAAAGTTGAAAAAGGCAAATAAAATCATCCTTTAAAAAATATTTTTGTTTTGTGTAACCAGTAATGCTTTTGGAACAAGATAAAGTAATGTATCTATAACTCATTCTAAAATGTATTACAACTAATCGATGTATTACATGGATTTTATAAAAAGTTATTTTAGTGGTACTTATAAGTACCGTCAGTAGATAAAGTGTTAAAAGATGAAGAGGTAAAGTACTTTTTAAATGAGAGAATTCTGATTTTGACTGCAATTTTTGTATCAAACAAATAGAAATTTTGTTATAATAAAACGAAACTTTTTGAAAATGAGACAACTCACCATAAGGAATGTAGCGTCTTCCATAAGCCCCTACATCAGAAGAATAATAATAAAAAAAGATTCAACAGTTTGAATTTTTTTTTTTTTATATCATACATACGTTAGAAAAAGGTAACTTTTTTAGACAGGGAAAAATATAGGAAAAGAAAATTTAACTCCAAAATATCTTAATGTTACAAGATCTTTTAAAAAGGAAAAAGTATACAGTATTTAATTAATTTTTATCGACAGAAATCACTGTCTTTTTTAATGCCCGTATTATACTTATACTTATCCTATACCATCTCTTCAGGCATTACAGTCGACGCTCGTTATAACGACCCCTCGCGTGCAAAAAATGAGGGTCGTTATAATGAAGTGAACGAAAAAATAAACTCTAATCATGTGCATGAAAATTAAGGTTTCTAAGGAAATTTTATAATACAACATTATTACTGATTTATTTTTACTTTCGTATCAAATAAACATTGACAATGAGTAATTATAAATATCAATTTAAGAGAATGATTATGTATTTCTAAAATAAAATTTAATGTAAATGTTAAATCAAACACACAAAAAAATTAACATTTATTTTCTACAAAAATAATTCGAAATAGTTGTTTATTGTTTGTGCGTTTGATATTTTCTTTAAACAAAATTTTTCATCTCAATTAGTTAATTTTAATAAGTAATTTTGTGTTTTCCTGTCTTAAAAAAAATGTTTTACAGTGTCATTTTATGACATTTTACAATATGCATCAACGCGCAGTGAGCAATGAGTTCTTGGTTAAAGGAAATAGTAATAGTTTTTTGGGTAAAAAATCTGGAGGAAAGTTCAATTCGGTCGCTGTATGGGAAATAAGTTGCAGGCCGGACCTTAAATTGGATGTAAAAATAACGTATCATAAAAGGGATATATTTTGGGATATTTTGCATCGATCGTTACAATGGAACGGTCGCTATAATGGGCGGTTGTTATAACGAGCGTTGACTGTATTATCATAGTAGCTATCACTAGACATTTTCCCATTATTTGTTACATAAAATTTCAGTTTTCTAAAAAACCATGACACAATTATTGTTTCATTTTAAAAATTAGCTTCCTTATTTATATACCTTTTACATTAAAATCAATTTCTATAGGACATACTTTAAACCTGTTAGAATATATGTTTTTAAGAAAAATAACGAAATATGTTTTATAGAAATGAATTTTATTGTAAAAGTATACAAACACGATAAAGAATTTTTTAAATGAAAAATTAATTATGTTATGGTTTTTTATGCAACTGAAATTTTATGTAACAAATAATGGAAAAATGTCTATACTGTTATAGCTACTATGATAATAATTTCTGAAGAGATGGTATAGGATAAGTATAAGTATACAGTACTTTTTAAATGAGACGATTCAATTAGTAAATGAAATTTTTGTATTAAACATAATTAGTAAGGATTGAACGAAGCAGGTTTTTAAAACAAAAAACCGAATTTCAGTAATCTTCCTATTTTCGTTCGAAAACAAAACTGTCCAAAAACTTTTTTTAAGTGATTAATACATACATAAATATAGGGGATGGTAGTACACAGTGAGACGAAAATTATTATTACTTAACGAATGGCGACGATTTTTATTCTTTTGAAAAATTTTTTGCTACATCTTTAAGCCACACAAATAGGCTACACATTAATGTATAAATGGTTTTAAAAAAGTTATTTATAAAAGCACAGAAGCAGCATAAAGGAGTATCGGAAATTGTCTCGCTGTGTACCACAAGTGGTACACAGAGAGACAATGTATATATTTTCATAAATCATACATTTTTACACTCTTTCAATAATTTTCTGCAGTTTATGATTTCTAATTAATATTTTTAGATTTTAAAAATATTAAAAATATGAGCCTCGGGTGGGCAGTGGTAGACCTTGGGCTGCCTTCATGCAAATTTTCAGCCTCTTACGTTTAGCAGATTTCCCTAGCCATCGCACGCTCACACACACACGCAGAAATAGAGAGAGAGAGAGAGAGAGAGAGAGAAACCTTCTTTTATTAATAAATAAATTTTTTAACATCAGAACCACATAGTAGGTACACATTAAGACACGTCTCACTGTGTACCACAACTGTGTGTCTCACTGTGTACTTTCGTTACGTTGTAACAAAATGGATGCCACATCTGTTACATCAATTTCATCGCTTTAAAAAGTTTATGTCGTTTTGTCGAAATAGTCTTTTATTAGATATAGCTAGGTTTGATTAAGTAAATATAGTCATATTGAAGGAAACAAACTCTAAAATAGACGTTTCTGCAACTTTAACCAATATAAGATAAAGAATTATTTACTATTTTGTCGGACGAGTAACTGAAGTGCCGAAACTACATCCACGTGTTGCATAAGATGAGGTCGTTATGCTTGTGTGCCCGCTTGGAGAAAAAGTTACAACTATATGTCAAAGGGGCAGCTGTCTCACTGTGTACCATGTCTCACTGTGTACTACTCTCTCCTACCTCATTTTAAATTAATAATACGTGTATAGAAGCATATATTAATATATATATTATATATATATATTAATATATGCTTCTATATAATAATATATATATCTTAATAATATATATATTAATTATGGAAGAGCATTGGCTATTTGAGCCAATGGTTCTGGGTTTGAGTCCCAGGCTAGAGACTAATCCATAATTATCCGACACACTAATCCCGTAATTACTAATCTATAGTTTGTTGAAGTTCCTTTATCTGCGGTTTATTCTCTCGTGCTGCTTCAAATAATAATCCAAATATCGTGACCAAATCGTTGAATTGAGCAAATATTGTGTCGGCTGGGGGTGTCGTTCAGATAGCTCAAAATAGAAGAGCATTGACAATTAGAGCCAAGGATTATGAGTTCGAGTCCCAGTTCGCTCAAATGAAAAAATTACCACGCTTTTGAGTTATTCATCAATCAAGTTTAAAATTTAAAGTGTGATTACTAATCCGTAGTTTCTTGGAGTTCCCTTACCTGCGGTTTATTCTGTCGTACTGCTTCAAATAACAACCCAAATGTCATGATCAAGTGGTTGATCTGAGCAAATTGTGTTGGCTGGGGTGTCGTCCAGATAGCTCAAAATGGAAAAGCTTTGGCAAATAGAGCCAAGGGCTCTGAGTTCAATTTCCAGGCTGGACGCATTTTCACTCAGGTGGAAAAATTACTACTTGTTTGAATTATTTACCAATCAAATTAAAAAAAAATAAAGTGTAATTATTCATCAACAATTTGCTGGGTTCTTTTACCTGTGGTTTATTCTATCGTGCTGCTTCAAATAATAACCCAAATATCGTGACCAAATCGTTGATCTGAGCAAATATTGTGTCGGCTGGGGGTATCGTTCAGATAGCTCACAATAGAAGAGCATTGACAATTAGAGCCAAGGACTCTGAGTTCGAGTCTCAGCCTGGACACGTTTTCGGTCAAATGAAAAAATTACTACTCGTTTGGGTTATTTACCAATCAAGTTTAAAAATTAAATTGTGATTACTAATCCACAGTTTGTTGGAGTTCCGTAACCTGCGGCTTATTCTGTGTTGCTGCTTCAAATAATTACACAGATGTTATGACGAAATCGTTGATTTCAGCCAATATTTTGTTATCTGGGGATGTCGTCCAGATAGCTCAAAATGGAAGAGCATTGACAATTAGAGCCAAGGTTTCTGAGTTCGAGTCCCAGCCTGGACACGTTTTCGCTCAAATGAAAAAATTACTACTCGTTTGAGTTATTTACCAATCAAGTTTAAAAATTAAAGTGTTATTACTAATCCATAGTTTGTCGGAGTTCCGTTACCTGCGGTTTATTCTGCCGTACTTCTTCAAATAACAACTCAAATGTCATGACCAATTTGTTGATATGAGCGGATATTGGGTTGGCTGGGGTGTTGTCCAGATAGCTCAAAATAGAAAAGCGTTGGCAATTAGAGCGAAAGGTTCGAGTCCCACCCTACACACATTTTCGTTAAAGTAGAAAAATTATTACTCGTTATTTTTAATATTATTATTTTGAGAGAATTTAATTTTTGATGGTTTTATTTATATGCAACATAATAAGAATTTATATTACATGAAAAAATAAGAAAGAAGAATTATGCGTTAAGCATAAATTCTGAAACACTTTCCAACACTTCCTGAATACTTTAACAAAATTTCGTTATTTAGGGAAATAAGGTAAATAAAATGCTAAAGTAAACATTTTAAAAAATATATAAAAGATTTGAAAAACTGTTTTCAGCAGTTACCGCCCATAGCCAAATATGCATTCCAATTCTTTTGTACAGCCCTGTATTTGATCTGTATGTTCGTATATATGCTATATATAATACGAAAATTTAATATAGTAAGAATACGCATAACAGGTTGAAATTTTTCTTTCGTAAATTTATACTAATAGACGGAAACATACTTGAATACTTTTGTACACCCCTGTATTTTACCTACTACCTTTATTACACGCCACTATTTAGCTAAAATTTATTTCAAACTAAAACACTCTTAAAAACTACAGAAATCACACTTCCAGAAATTTTCTTCCATAGATGGTCATGTATCCAATTCGTTGAGTGGCCCTGTATATCAGTTTCTGTATATTCTACAAACATCTCTTCTTAGTAAACTAAATGTAGCTTAGCGTAAAAATGCATAACACATTTAAAAACCACCTTTAAGCAATTTACGCTGATAGTCAATAACCCTTACGAATTCTTTTGTGTAGCCCAGTGTACTGTTTGAACTACAGTCGTCTCTGTGTTTAACGCCCCTCTACTTAACGACGATCTCTATTTAAGGACTATATTTTGCGGTCCCGACTCCTTTAAGTAAAAAAAAAAATCTCTATTTAAAGACGAAATTGTTTCTATTTAACGACGATTTTCACATAGTTTTTTTTTTCCCGATCCCTTTAAACATGTTAAACGAGGCAACTTTCTCTGATAGAAAAACAGGGTTTCTTGTAATTCAGATGAGTACAGATGAAGGAGAAGTGAGCAGTTTTTGGAATGTGATGATTAATTTTCTCCTTCCGCTCTTAAAAAATTTTATCGATTTTGACGAAGATGTCTTAACAACCGACTTCATAAATTTAGATCAAATTTATGAAGACATCGCGAATGAAAATACAACTTCAGATGCAGAAGATGGTGATGAAGCTGATGATATAGAAAGTGAGACACCGCCTTCTTCTTACTCAGATGAGAATTCTAATTCAGGGATATTCTTTGCCAGTACATTGTTTCATCAAATATGGAAGATGATTCATTCAACCTTCTTTATTATGAAAATTATGAAGCAAAGGTACTAAAAACTAGGCCACCTTTGTAACAATCTACAGTTTTTGATATTTTTAAAACTTAATTTGTTTAATTAAATGTATTATAAATATTTTTATTGTACTGTAAGTAACATTGTATGTTGTTCTTGTATGCAGTATAACTTATGCAATTTCTATTTGTGCAATAAAAATATGTAGTACTATACCTGTATCAATAAAAAAAGAAAGAAAGAAAACATAAAATAAATTTAAATAAATATATAAAACATTTCTAAACACACCAATATATTGAGAAATGTACTGACAGTTATAATCCTGTAAAGTGTGAAGGGAAATGTCTTTGAAATATTATTTTTCCACAAATTCTGTATAAGGACGATTTCTATTTAAGGACAATGTTTCGAGGTTTCTTGAAAGTCTTTAAAGAGAGAGCCAACTGTATAGCATTTATACACACCACATAGTATGCATAAAATTGGTGAAAATTAATCACGCTTATCATAATTAAAAATGCATTTTCAGCCATCATCGCTAATATACAGTACTGTGGATACAATATAGTATCTGGAATCTTTTGTGTGTCCCTGTAAATACTATGCACTTCATATTATACAGGAAGTAACTTGTAGCAAACCTCAGTGACTTATATCAATATCTTTATATGTGAAATATTTTAAAATAATTAAAATACGCCACAAACAATTTCCCCCTTTTACCATTATGTAACGGAATTCTTATGTGTAGCCCTGTAAATGAATAATAGCTATTCTTTGCATCGCATATTCTACAGAATGCATATTTTTGGTGCACTTCATAAATATATATCAATTTTATTATGTTTGAAAAGATGTAACATCCTTAAAAAGCATTTGAAACGATTTTTTCCTATTGACCGTAATGTAACGGAATACTTTTTACTGTCCCTCTAAATGAACTATCCATGCTACAAACTTCATTTTAAATAGGGATCATGCTATGGTAAATGTAAATAACATACAAAAATTTCAGGGCAATCCGAGTATATTTACGGGAGTTAGAGCGCGGACAGACGGGATAGACAAACCGAAGTTATAAACACTTTTCAACTTTGTTGATAAGCATTAAAAAGGTTTCCGTAAGGTTTCGGTAGGCGAGAAAACACACCATAAGTGATGCAACGTCCTAAATTTTGTCCTACAACGAAAAAACAAGAATAAAAAAGATGTTACAGTTTTTTTTTTTAAATTGGTGAATATGTTACAGAATGGGGCTGTGCATATATAACGTTATCAACTTTTTAGTAATTTTGGACCCCCTTCCCCCCTTGCGATGTCATACATTATAATCCCTCGACACCCCCCCGTAATGATATCGTTATCAATGTATAAAAATTCTTTAGATTTTTGGAATTTTTTTCTTTTGTTTGGAGTGATATACAAATAGGGTTACATTTATTTTTTGCATATTTTATTGATTCAAATGAAGAGAAGTCAATAAAATATCACTTTATATGTGAAATAACTTTATATCAAATAAAAAAATTAAAAGAAATAGTTACTATTTAAAAGTATTTAATTATAGCTTTTCGTTACATAATGCATTCAACAATAATGTTGCCTTTTTGCACTAGCCCCACGCACGGGGTGGGACAGACAGAACTTCTTATCAACAATACAAGTGGACAACATTCTTTTTTATTTACTAGCAAACACAAGTATCATTTCAAACATACTTCACATACGCATATAGTTTGTAGAACAGCGGATTATACATGCAAACACGTATGACAAAAGAATAGGAGTGCCTAGCGTTGGAGTATTCCATATTTTGGAATTAAATAAATTGAAAATCATTTAATGATTTTAATAATAACTTTGTATTTTCATAAAAATAGGTAACATACTATAAAAAGATAATATACAATTTGAATGTACAGACAAGGTTACAAATAAAAAGGAAAAAAAAATGATTGGGTCAAAAATGATAACGATATCAAATAACAAGCCCTCCCTCCTCCTAGATATATCTTGTGATATCATGTACCAGACACCCCCCCCTTCCTCCTAAAACAATAACGTTATATATGCATAGCCCCAAAGGTGATTTTTAAGGTGAAAAATATACAGAAAAGAAAACTCACCTCCGAAATATCCACTACCTTGACCAGTTCCTTTAAAAATAGAAAAGTATAAGCATTTTAAAGTGAGATAATTTAAATTTTGAATCTATTATTTGTATGAAACATAATTAGATATTTTATTACTGAAAAAAATAAAAGTTTTTGAAGAACAGACATCTCACCATAAGTAATATATCGTCCTCCATTCTGACCTACAAAAGGAAAATAAGAATAAAATAAAAATACAACTTGGAGCATTTTTGTAACTTACGCGTACTTTGCAGATAAGTGATTTTTTTAGACAGTAAAAATTATGTAGTAAAGAAAGCTTGCCTTCAATTTATCCACTACTAGCTAAAGTACCCGGCGTTGCCCGGTATTTTAAGAATGTTTGTTTCGAAAAATCCATTTCAAAATTAAACATACAGTATAAAACAAACAATAAAAATAACAGTAAAGCCATATTTATTTCAGTTCTTCATTAAGAATGAGCTCTAAAGAACTAAACCTTTGTGAAAATTCTAATATACACGCATACACGCACGTATATACAACTCATATTTAAAATATTAGAATAATTGAGAAAAAGTATTAAGGAAAAATTATTTTTCATTTATTTATTTTTGATGCTAATTAAATGCAATTGAATTTCTTATATATTAAATTTGGAATGTTTAGATAAGATTTTAACATTTACAAACTTTAAAATACAGTTCAATAAATTAGGTATACAACTTTCTGAAACACATCAAAATATTAGAATAAATTTTACATTGGTTCAAAATATTAGAATATTTTATTTTACGCTACAATATTACCTTATGAATATGAAGTAAATGGTAGTTAATATTTTGCAGCATCTCCTTTAGCTTTCATAACAGCGTATGTCGATCTTGTATACTATATACAAGGTGTTTACAAACATTTCTATCTATATCAGTCCAAACAGACTTTATAAGTGCAACTAACTCAGTTTTACTTGAAGGAGGATTTTTTTGGAGTTTTTTCTTCATTATACACTATAAGTTTTCGATGGGATTAAGGTGTGGTGAGTTTGTTGGCCAAGAAAGTACCTTAATGTTGCGTTGGCAGAACCAATTCTTAGTTGACACCGAGGTATGCGGTGACGCTAAATCTTGTTGAAAGATGAAATCATCTTCAAAAACATCTTCTGATGGTGGAATAATGTAATATTCCAAAATTTATTGATATATCTGAGAGTTAACCTTTTTGTAGACGATGCATAACTTTACAGGTCCTTCTGCACTCATGCAACCATAAACCGTGGCATCAGCAGTAAATTTTACGGAACGTTTAAGGCATTCTTTATCAAATGCTTCTTGCTTCTTGCTTCATTCTCCAAACTCGAATACCCTGATTACCATAAGAATCACAAAACATACTTTCATCACTATATAATATATTTTTCCAATTTTCTTCGCTCCATAAACGTCTTGATTTACACCAATTCAATCAAATACTCTTTTGTTTTGCAGTCATGAGAGGTTTTGTTTCTGGTAAATGAGATTCAAACTTAAATTTATGCAGACGTCTTAACGTTGTCGATGTAGAAACTTCAACTCCTTCTTCTTTCCATTTTCGGTCCAAGAAAACACTTTTAAAACGGTTTTTCTTAACTCTACGCTTCAGTTTCCTGTCATCTCTAGCAAATGTTTTCGGTTTTCGGCCGCAATTTCGGCAATTATTTTGAAAATTTCCATTTTTAAAATATTTTGTTAGTATTTTACTAACGTTTGATTGCGAACAATAATCCGCTATATAACATTGATTTTTACCGTGCCAATACAAATCAACCATACGAAGATTCAGAAACCATAGATTCAGGAATATCACTCACACGACCCATTTTAAGACGAAAAAGCAAACAAACTGACAAAAGAATACTGATTTTAAATAAATTCGTCTGAATTTAATCAATGATGCCACCAGTTATGAATTGGTGATAAATAAAGGAGAATTAATGTGAAATATTCTAATATTTTGAACCACTTGAATAAGTATTCTAATATTTTGACTTTTCAAAATAATTTGTTTTCAATTAATCTTTTAAAAAATGATATTAATTTTAAGATGATAAATAAGTTTAATCAACAGTAAGTTCTTAATAAAAATATCGTTTGGATATTTGCATTAAAAGACATTAAATTACCAAACGATATTTTCATTTTGTAATAAAAAAAGCAATTATTCTAATATTTTGAATATGAGCTGTATATGGAATAGGTTTAAAAACGGCGAAAACAAATTCAGAGAACCCCAAAATGTTAAAATGTACCAATATTTCTATAATCGAGTTTTTATCATATTTCAATATGTTTTTTCAAACTCATATGACGTTATATATTCACTCGCTGACGTCTATTATATTTCCAACATAACGTAATATTCACTTTTTAAAATTCGTCACACTATTTATTTCATTTTAATTTTTCACGTGGAAATCTTCCAATAGAAAAGTTATGACGTAATATTCATTTTTTTTTTTTTTTATTCGTCAAACTATTTATTTCATTTTCATTTTTCACGTACAAATCTTTGAATAGAAAAGTTACGACGTAATATTCACTTTTTTAATAAATTCGCCAAACTATTTATTTCATTTTCATTTTTCACGTGGAAATCTTAGAATAGAAAAGTAATTGTTGTGGTAAGAATTTTACTGTGGATTTTTAATTTTTGGCAACTGGTATAATGAAAAATGTTTAAATTTGATAGGAAATTGCTGTTAAATGGCTGTTTTTTTATTAATTAAAAATTAACCATAAATTATTTCGATTCCGGATTACTTTAGTTGCCTTAGCCGTATTTTAATACACATGTACGCAATATTTTACATTTCTGGCTTCCAAACTGTGGATTTGTATAGGATTACAGACAGATAGACAAATTTTCATTTTTATATATTAGGTATTAGATAGTAGGTTTTGAAATGTAATAAAATATGGCTCCAGGTGGATTGACGTGCTAAGTTTGATTTTTTTTTTTTTATTCTGTAGGTTTTGACATGTAGATTCCAAATAGCTTAGGTGCCATTTTTTTCTTACGCATTTTTGTGGTGGTTTTCAACACAGCGTCGACGATGGCTGCCATTTACTGACTTCTTTAATATTTGTGGCACATTATAAAACAGTATGTCAAAATATATCTTTTTGAGGTCAATAAACACAAATCTACAATAAAAAACAGGCGAAAATCGAGTTTTTCAAGTGTTTTAAGTCATAAGACGGAAATAAAGCGAAGAGCAATAGTGTTAATAACTACTGTGAATAATAAAATCCAGCTGAAAAACATTTCAGACCCAACTATTACCGTTACCCGCTCCTACAGCTCATACTCAAAATATTAGAATAATTCACAAAAAGTAATGTGAAAATATTATTTTTCATTTATTTATTTTTGATACTAAGTAAATGCAATTATATTTCATATAAATTAAATCTGGAATGTTTAGATAAGATTTTAAAATTTACAAAATATAAAATACAGTACTATAAATTAGGTATACAGCTTTCTGAAACACATCAAAATATCAGAATAAAACTTAGATTGGTTCAAAATATTAGAATATTTTATTTTACGCAACAATATTACCTTATGAATATGAAGTAAATCGTATTTAATATTTTGTAGCATCCCCTTTAGCTTTCATAACAGCGTACAATCGATCTTGCGTACTTTATATGCAAGGTGTTTACAAACATTTCTATCAATATCAGACCAAATAGACTTTATACGTACCACTAACTCAGTTTTACTTGAAGGGGGATTTTCTTGGAGTTTTTTCTTCATTATATACCATAAGTTTTCGATGGAATTAATGTCTGGTGAGTTTGGTGGCCAAGGAAGTACCTTAATGTTGCGTTGGTGAACCAATTCTTAGTTGACACCGAGGTATGGGGTAACGCTAAATCTTGTTGAAAGATGAAATCATCTTCAAATAAATCTTCTGATGATGGAATCATGTAATATTCCTAAATTTCTTGATATATCTGAGAGTTAAGCTTTTCGTAGACGATGCATAACTTTCAAAGTCCTTTTGCACTCATATGCAACCCCCAAACCATGACACTAGCAGCAAATTTTACGGAACATTTAAGGCATTTTTTATCAAATGCTCCTTGCTTCATTCTGCAAACTCGAATACCTTGATTACCATATGAAACACAAAACATACTTTTAACACTAAATAATATATTTTTCCAATCTTCTTCGCTCCATAAACGTCTTGATTTACCACGATTCAATCTTATACGCTTTTTTTTGCACTCATATGAGAGGTTTTGTTTTCGGTACACGAGATTCAGACTTAAATTTATGGAGACGTCTTAATGTTGTCGATGTAGAAACTTCAACTCCTTCGTATTTCCATTTTCGGTGCAAGAATCGCAAACTTTTAAAAAGGTTTTTCTTAACTATACGCCCCAGTTTCCTGTCATTTCTAGCAGATGTTTTTGGTTTTCGGCCGCCATTTCGGCGTTTATTTTGAAATTTTCCATTTTTTGCATAATGTATTAGTATTTTACTAACGCTTGATTGCGAACAATGTAAATAATCCGCTGTATAACATTGTTTTTTACCGTGCCGATACAAATCAACCATACGAATCTTAATAGATTTAGGAATATCACTCACACGACCCATTTTAAGACGAAAAAGCAAACTAACTGCAAAAAGAATACTGATTGTAAATAAAATCGTCGGAATTTAATCAATGATGTCACCAGTTATGAATTGGTGATAATTAAAGGAGAATTAATGGGAAATATGGTAATATTTTGAACCACTTGAATAAATATTCTAATATTTTGACTTTTCAAAATACTTTTTTTTTCAATTAATCTTTTAAAAATGATATTAATGTTAAGATAATAAATAAGTTTAATCAACAATAAGTTCTTAATAAAAATATCGTTTGCATATTTGCATTAAAAGATATTAAATTACCAAACGATAGTTTCAATTTGTAAAAAAAGTAATTATTCTAAAATTTTGAATATCAGCTGTATAAAAAGAAAAAAGTCTGAAGTATTTTTGAACAAAATCATTTAGTTTTTAAATGTATTGTTTCTATGAAACGTAATTAAATATTTTATTAAATAAAAGAGAAAGTTTTTGATGAGGAGATAACTCACCGTAAGGAATGTAACGTTCTCCATTCTGCCCTAGAACAGAAAAAAAAGAAAGAAAAATAATGTGTCAAGCATAAATTATGAAACACTTTCCAACACATTCAGAATAATGTAACAAAACTGCACCGTTTAAAAAATTAAAAAATTACGTTTAATTCAACCATATGGAAACGCATAACACATTTCAAAACCCAATTTCAGCTGTTCCCTATTGGGAAATTATCCGAATTTTTTTCAACAGCCCTGTATATGGTATATAGAGTTGTATATATTAACTACATGCATGCCAAAATTTAGTTTACTTAAGAAATACATATACTTCAGTTGAAAATTCCCTTTCTGCAATTTCCTCTAATAATGGTACGTGAATTCTTTTGTGTATATGAGGTATAGAATTTATATATAACGAGTAGAATGCAAAAAATTAAGTAAATTTAAAAGCGCATACCGAATTTTAAACAGTACACTACAGCAATTATTATTCAAAGACAGTACTGTAACCGATTTCTTTTGAGTGTCCCTGTAAATGAATATAAAAATGCTATGAATGCACTGTTATAACGTGGTCGTAGTGAAATTCAGTGATTTTTATCCGTTTCAATACATTTGAAATAGCGTAATGTCATTAAAATACTCTGCAAACATTTTCCCCCATATACCATAATGTAACGGAATACTTTTGTGTGCCCCTGTAAATGAACTAGTAATCGTACATTCTTCATATTGAATACCAAACATGCTTTAATGACCCTAAGTAACCTTCCTCAATTGCATGAAAATCCGAGTATATTTACGGGATTTAGAGCGTGGACAGACGGACAGACAAACCGAATGCATAAACTCTTTTCAACTTTGTTGGAAAGTGTTAAAAAGAATAAAAATGATTCAACAGTTTGATTTTTTTTTCTGTTAAAGCATACGTTACAAATCAGTGTGTATTTTTGAATGTATTATTTGTATGACATATAAATAGATATTTTATTACGAGAATAAGAAAAAAAGTTGAAGGCTCAACTCAAAATAACTAACGTAACGTCCTACAAGGGAAAAAAAATTAAAAAGAAAAAAGACTAAACAGCTTGAACTTTTTTTTTATTAATGCATACTTTACGGAAAGATGATTTTTTTAAACAGTAAAAAATATACAGAAAAGAAAACTCACCTCCAAAATATCCACTGCCGTTACCAGCTCCTTTAAAAAAAGGAAAGTATAATGTTTTTTAATAAAACACACACACACACACTACAATATAATAAAACACACATAAATAACGCCTACATTCAACGGTTAATGGACAGTGGATCTTTATTTGAGCAAAATTAGACTCCAAAATCGACATTTCTTTTTGTGTGTATTATTATTTTCCAATTTGTACTACGTCATTCGTGGAAAACCGCATGCAGATGTGATTATTTACGCAAAGTTACAAATGTTTTAATTTTGTTCACAAATAACTTTTTGGCCTTTTAATGTACTTTAAATCTGTTTTTCTCAATATTAAAGATTCAGTTTCTTTTTAATTTTTGAAATGCTCCTTGCAATTTAATTTTTGATCAAAATTCATGAAATTGATAAGGAAGAATCTTGATATTGCTTAAAAAGAAACTGTATATGCATTTTAAAATTCGACTTCATTAAGGCAATCAAATTTAATTTTTAACTTATTATAAGGCTAAATTTTTATGAAAATCTATGTGGAATACAGAAAAATCTCTAAAACATTAACTATTTAAGAGATTGAAAAATCGATACACAGATTTGTTTGTAATAGAGTTTTACGTGATTAAAATCCAAAATCGAGGAAATATCTAAAAAACAAATAATATAAAAATTTTGTTTTTAAAGTCAATTCCTACTTAGGTCATCAAAGAAAAATTTAACATAATCCCTTAAGCTAGTATTAGTTTTTGTTGCATTAAAATATCTCAATTTGTTGATTTTCTATAAGCAAGTAGGTTTACAATGGAAGTCTATGGGAATTTGGCGAAATATTAGAGATATCGCCAAGTTGGCGTCACTTTTGGCGACTCATTTTGTCCGCCAAGTTGGCGATACATTTGGCGGTATTTGGTGATAGGACAGGGTCCACCATATGGTAACCCCTTATTGAAAATACTCTCATTGATCTTCAATAACCAACAGCCGCCATTTTGTTTCCCATGCAAAACTAAAATTAATTAATTTAATTAATTAATTAATATTTGAAAAAACTGTATTAACATAATCGTATTGTCATCCAGTACAAGTTTAAAAAAAATATTTCAACTTGATAGGATGAATAATGAGTATCTGTATTATAAAGGACAAACATATCTGTGCGTAACGCATACGTCATTTAGCGAATGGCAACACTTTAAAATTTGAAATAAAATTTTAGTTTTACAATTTTCTCTATTGCAAATTTTTAAACTTCTAAACATCGCACATTTTAAATTTTTACACCGTCGTATAAGGAAAAAATTGCTCTTTTAAATGCAATTTGTTTGAAAGCTGTATCTCAATTTATTTTTGAGATATTAATTTTTTTGTAGTTTTTTATACCATTTTTCCAATCGTGGCAACAAAAGTACCCCATTTCTTTGAAAGTCATTGAAAGTAAACGGAAAATAGTCAAAGATAGGGGATTACAGTATCTTTTTGTTGCCATTTTCTCATAAAACCTGAAAAAAAAGTTGAAATTAAAATACGGGCTAAGTCAAGAATATTGTCTGTTATTCCGCGATAATGATGTCATATGCATACTTTTGTATAGACGAAGTTTAAGATTGGATTGTAAAAGTGGATTGCTTTAGCGGATGCAAATGACGTCATTTTATAAAACAGCGTGTATTTTAATTCTTAAAACTGAATTATGTTTTGTAAAAGTGCGTCATTTCCACAGCCCAGCTGCTTTCAAATTCTTCACAGGTGAAAATGCTTCACTTCTGAAGATAATGTGATCGAAATCACACACTGATAAAACGCAATGTTTAACAAAAATTTAGAGTGTCTTTATAAAAGAGAGGTGACATGCAAATAATAGCGATTTATATCACAGAAATTGATGATTCTCGCCTGGATGGATTTGCTTCGCCGAGTTAGACAAGCAAACAAATAATTCGAGGTTTAAAATAATATCATGTTCCTGAAGTTATTGTCCAAAATTCTCTCGAATAATAAAATTTTAATGCTATTCTTTAGGACATTCTACTATAATTTTATCAAAATAACATAATTTGCTTAATTTAATTTTTCACAATTTTATATATTCTATATATTTAAAACACAAGTGTGTTTTTTAGTCATCTACCCTGATCTTTCTGCTGAACCAATTTTACTAATATATTTTTTTCAACTCAAAGCTGTTCATTTGTAGATGTGATCGCACTATCTTTTTTTTTTTAATATCCCTACTTTTATAATTTAATTTTAAAAGTATTTTATGAAATTTCTCCAAAATGATGAAAATTAGATAGCTTTCATTATTTGAGACAAGAGAAAGAAAAAATGAGGTATTTTTATCTTTATTCACGCCGTTTTCTGATAAAAATTCAAAATTGTTTATAAAAATTGTTGTATAAGGTTTAGTGGCGCAAAATCCCATTAGGAGCATAATATTATATTAGGGGAATAATAACAGAAAAAGACATACTGCTTTTGAAAACACGCAATTTTCTTCATACATTTTCTTTACTGTTTTTCCTTCAGCATGTGTACTGATACTAAGTTTCAGACACTAGGCAAAATGATTATTTAAGTGAAAATGAAGTCATATTTAAAAGAAAACGATCATTTTCTTAGATAAAACTAAACATTTTACCACAAATTCGTCAAAAAACATAAATTACGGAAATTTTTATTCTCCGGAATTGAGATTAAAACCTCAAGTAAAGAGTGCATCTGTTCACATAAAAGATGTTGCTGACAATGGTGACTCAAGTTTTGAGTTAAAATGATTTTAAAATGATTGAACAAAATACAATTTTTTTAAAAATGATGAATACGGATATGAGAAGTGTGTATGCAAATTTTGAGAAGGTGAAAAAATTGCTGTTTTTTTTATTCCGGAATACCAAGCATAAGAGCTTCAATTGATAACCACCCATCGCAATAACTGATCTTTATCAAATTTTACTGATTACGTATCTTCTATATTATAAAGAACAAACGTGTACGTAACGCTGACGTCATTTTGCGAATGGCAACACTTCACGATCAAATTTCGGTCTTGAAATTTTCGCTACTGTATTTTTTTTAATCTTCTGACCATCGTCATTTTCACTTTTCGTTGCATAGGGAAAAAATTTACTTTTGAATGCAATTTGTTTAAAAACTGTATCTTAATTGACTGATGTATTATGTTTAAAAAAATAATTTTTAGGCATGATTTTTTTTCAAGTTTATCTTATCACGTGCCGGTTTCAATACATAATAATAATAAACATTTGCAAATAAAGCATCAAACAGTGTTCAGCATTTGTTTCTGACTATTTTTGCATAACAAAATTAATACTTCCTTTATAAACAAATAAAAGAATAATATTAAAAAAACCCAATCTAACATATTTGTGAAAGACAAATTAACAAAATTAATACTTCTTTTATAGACAAATAAAAGAATAATATTTTAAAAAACACAAATCTAACATATGTGTCATCATACAATTTAAATTTTTAGATCATCAAATAGGATTTTTTTTTTTCAAATGGAATTTGTTTGCAAAGTTAATCTCAGTTTACTGATTGTCTATGGTTTTAAAAACAATTTTAATGCATGAAATATTTTTTTTAATTTATCTTTATCGCGCGGGGATCGATTACGAAAGATTAGTCCGTTTGCCCTTAAAACAAATTAAAAAGTTCATCATTTTCTTACGGCTAATATCCATTAAACAAAAACTTCCCTATGAATAAATAAATAAAATAATATAAATAAAACACAGATTTAACAGAGATGTATAAACTCTGAAATTATTAGAATATAAAAGGATGCCGTAAGTAGCAAAATCTTGGTGAAATAACTCTTAGCATGCGGCTAATAAGAAAATATCGCTTTTGATAAATTTCAAAAATGTATTTGATTGTATAATTCGTATTTTTCATATGAAAAATGCTTTTTTAATGTAAGTGGGCAATCGAAAAAACTTATTGCATATAAAAAAAAATTAGTTTTTTAATTAAAAAAAATGTTTTGACCTATATTCTGTAACCCGGGAACGATCCCCTAGTTTTATTAACGATTGAAAATTTGAACAAGATATATTAATATATATATATATATATAGGGAGAGTGTGAACTAATTGTAGGAATTGAATTAAGACACAAGGAGCCTTTTAAAATTTCGTTTAAAAATTTTTAAAAGATCTTAAAATTATAATAAGATTAGAAATTTCTTTTAAGGTATTCTATATACTTATGGTGAAATGTATAATTGCACAAAATTTCAAATCTCTAGAATGAAAATTAAAAGAAATTTTTTTAAACGTCCACCGTCCCCTTAACAATATATATAATTGTTAAACAGACATACATAGAATAAATACAACAATCCCAACTGGAGTGAAAAATTAGCCAGAGACAGGAATCGAACCCGGGACCACAACATTCCAAGCTGTCTCTCTAACCGCGACAGCCTGGAGTGCTGTGGTCCCAGGTTCGATTCCTGTCTCTGGCTAATTTTTCATTCCAGTTGGGATTGTTGTATTTATTCTATGTATGTCTGTTTAATATTTATATATACTATAATGTTTTTTATTTGTTTTTTTAAAAGAGATAATTTAACTTTTAAATGGAATTATCGTTACGAACATAATTAGATATTTTATTACAGAAAAAAAGAAAGTTTTGAAAAAGTGATAATCCACCGTAAGTCATGTAACGTCCTACATTCTGTCCTAACTCAAAAAAAAAAAAAAAAAAAAAAAAAAAAATGCAATTTAACAATTTACAACGACTATTTGGAAAATGATTTTTTCAAAGACTAAAATTTAAGACATAAAAAATCGCACGGAGTTGATCATACATTACGTACGCCATGGATTAAACATTAATAGTGTTATTGCACGTAAGAATAGCAAGCGACAAAAATCGCCTGAGACTCGTACGTATTATTCACCTGAAACTTACGTATTATCCAAGCATTTCATTGGCTGTTCGGGAAAAGGCTTTTCCATCGTCAGATTTCCAAGAAATCTGACGACCAATTTTAAATGAAATTTCATTCTTAAACTTGTAAGCATTCCACACTGTTACTTTTTACACCGTCGTATAGAAAAAAAAATGTACTTTTAAATGCAATTTGTTTGAAAGCTGTATCTCAATTTGTTTTTGAGTTATTAATTCTTTTTTGTAGTTTTTATTACTTTTTTGTCATAGTGGCAACAGAAGTATCCATCTCTGTTGAAAGTAAAGGGAAATACAGATTACTGTATAGACCAATCAGAAAACGAATAAAATGCGGATTAAACCAATAAAAAGCTTCAGATATGCTTTTGATTTCCTACCCTGACGAGGACAATAACCATTTTCCAAATGCTTAAAAAAAATAAAAAAATAAAAATAATAACGATTTCACTTTTTTAAAATTAATTTTTTAAAAATAATATTAAGAATTGTATAGAAACGAAAACTCACCTTCAACATATCCAGTACCGTTAGCGCCTCCTGTAAAATGTAAAAGTATGAAGTATTTTTATATGAGATAATTTATTTTTTTGAATTTATCATTTGTATGAAACATTATTAAATATTTTACTATAGAAAAAAATAAAATTTAATATAACATACCATAAGTAATGTAACGTCCTCCATTTTGTCCTACAACAACAACAAAAGATTCAACAATTTGATATTTTTAATTGATGCATATTTTACTTTAACCCTTTCAAGGGCGGTGGTATGTTTATGAAACCACTTAATTTTAATTCTCAAATATCACAATGGCACTAGAATTTCTTTTAGAAAATTTTACGTTTATTGTGTATGTGAAATATACTTTTTTCTTATTTACAAATAAATTTGTTCGTAGATTCCGGTGTCATTCATTCATTTCAACATTTTAGCAATGGAAGTGCTTTGACCCTGAAAGGGTTAAGATAATTCTTTTAGACAGTAAAACATATGCAGAAGCGAAAACTCACCTCCAAAATATTCACCGCCGTTACCAGCTCCTTAAAAAAGAGGAAAGTATAAAGTATTTTTAAATGAGAAAATTTAACTTTTGAATGTAATTATTGTATTAAAAATAATTAGATGTTTCATTACAGTAAAAACTAGTAGTTAGGGGCCACCGTAATGCTTACCAGTCATAGATATGTATAATATAAAATATGAAAATAAAACATGTGAAAACTCACCTTCAACATATCCAGTACCGTTAGCGCCTCCTTTAAAAAGTAAAAGTATGAAGTATTTTTATGTGAGATAATTTACTTTTTTGAATTTCTCATTGGTATGAAACATGATTAAATATTTTACTACAGAAAAAAATAAAATTTAATATAACATACCGTAAGTAATGTAACGTCCTCCATTTTGTCCTACAACAACAACAACAAAAAAAAAGATTCAACAATTTGATATTTTTAATTGATGCATATTTTACTTTAACCCTTTCAAGGGCGGTGGTATGTTTATGAAACCACTTAATTTTAATTCCCAAATATCACAATGGCACTAGAATTTCTTTTAGAAAATTTTATGTTTATTGTGTATGTGAAATATACTTTTTTCTTATTTACAAATAAATTGTTCGTAGATTCCGGTGTCATTCATTCATTTCAACATTTTAGCAATGGAAGTGCTTTGCCCCTGAAAGGGTTAAGATAATTCTTTTAGACAGTAAAACATATGCAGAAGCGAAAACTCACCTCCAAAATATTCACCGCCGTTACCAGCTCCTTAAAAAAGAGGAAACTATAAAGTATTTTAAATGAGAAAATTTAACTTTTCAATGTAATTATTGTATTAAAAATAATTAGATGTTTCATTACAGTAAAAACTAGTAGTTGGGGCCACCGTAATGCTTGAGCCACTCATAGATATGTATAATATAAAATATGAAAATAAAACATGTGAAAACTCACGTTCAACATATCCAGTACCGTTAGAGCCTCCTTTAAAAAGTAAAAGTATGAAGTATTTTTATGTGAGATAATTTATTTTTTTGAATTTATCATTTGTATGAAACATGATTAAATATTTTACTACAGAAAAAAATAAAATTTAATATAACATACCGTAAATAATGTAACGTCCTCCATTTTGTCCTACAACAACAACAACAAAAAAAAAGATTCAACAATTTGATATTTTTAATTGATGCATATTTTACTTTAACCCTTTCAAGGGCTGTGGTATGTTTATGAAACCACTTAATTTTAATTCCCAAATATCACAATGGCACTAGAATTTCTTTTAGAAAATTTTACGTTTATTGTGTATGTGAAATATACTTTTTTCTGATTTACAAATAAATTTGTTCGTTGATTCCGGTTTCATTCATTCATTTCAACATTTTAGCAATGGAAGTGCTTTGCCCCTGAAAGGGTTAAGATAATTCTTTTAGACAGTAAAACATATGCAGAAGCGAAAACTCACCTCCAAAATATTCACCGCCGTTACCAGCTCCTTAAAAAAGAGGAAAGTATAAAGTATTTTTAAACGAGAAAATTTAGCTTTTGAATGCAATTATTGTATTAAACATAATTAGATGTTTCATTACAGTAGAAACTAGTAGTTGGGGGCCACCGTAATGCTTACTACTCATAGATATGCATAATATAAAATATGAAAATAAAACATGTGTAAACTATTTATAAAACGCATTGCAATTCCAAAATAAAATTTAAACGTATATTTAAATCAATACAAAAACTCTTAACGGGTTAAAAGTTTGTGACGCAGCACTTTATCTTATTGCTATAAAAATTTTAAATATTGAACTTAAAAATAATGATATCAAATTTTAAGTGACGCTATGCTATTAATTAATGTATACAGTGGCGGTCAAAAGTTTCCGGCCAGTTAGTTTCTTTGATTTGTTCGACAGAACGTTTCAGCGAAGGAGAAGCACGATTGCTCCAAAGTTAGGAATAAGCAAAATACCTCTGACCACTTGATTATTTTGATTGGATACTGAAGATACTTGATGCAAAGGGGAGGAATTCGAAATTCGCGTGTGCAAAAGTTTCCGGCCATTTGTCATCCGTTAGTTTTTTATATCGGTAAAGTGTTTTTTAGCCGTGTTTGTTAATTAATCAATGTGAATAACGTATTTGAAATTCAAAAATGAAAAGTTGAACAATTTATTGTTCCTAAACGAGTGACTTGTTTGTCACTAAGCGGACAATCCTCTCGTGAGATTGCGAAGAAATTGTCGATCGGAAAATTTGCTGTGAACGATGTTAAAAAAAAATATATATATAAATGGTCATGGCCTTCGGAACTTACCACGGTCCGTGGAACCCCGGAAGATGACTACTGTTACGGATAGAATTAGCAGGAGAAAAGCAGGTGATGACCCGCAAAAAAATGCCGCTCCAATTCCCCGCGATTTAAGCTGCGAACGGACGTTCCTTCTAATTGCGGTCAGCCGCCGGTTTTATTGTTCTCGCCAGTCCGTGCGTTTGATATATAATGGGTTTTGCAGGACAAGGAGGGACAAGTTTCTGGACAGAAACTGGACACCAAGTGCGTTGACAATTTTATGACTGCTATTTGGGGAGATAATTGCACAGAAAACTATCACTCCTTTTGTCAATTCGATATAGTTTAGGTTGTGTTCCTTCCCATTCCACTTAAAAAAGGTTGCAATCATTTGGCGATGTGAAATAAGCAGAAAATAACTTCACACTTTCGCAAAGTGAAATGATGGTTTTTTTTTTTTGGGGGGGGGGGGATCTTTCAATGAAAAAAAAAAGAGAGATACACAGAACACAAGGAAAACAGCAAATAACAAGTAAAAAGATTGTTTGACTTTTCAAAACAGCACACTATTTATTTTTCATTGTATTGATTAGTTTCTTACTGCAAATCAAACACTATAAAAATTTATTTTCATTATATTATTAATTAATATTATTAATATGATATAATTATTATTAATGTATTTTTAATTAACTTTCAGTAAAATTACATCATAATTTTAGTATTATATTTATTATAGATGTGGGTTTACTTTCATATGACATTTTACTGTTTATAATTGTTAAGAGACTAAAATTGACGATTTTTGTTATGGGTCTAATATTTAACTTTGAGGAACATTTTTTTCCAGAAATTTCTATTATTTTTAAATATATACTTTCAAAAATTTCTGAAAATTGCTCCCAAATTCCCTCGTCAACAACGCGAAATTTTCCGAGACAGTTACCGATACATTTTTAAACGTAAATATAGAAAACTGGCAGGTCAAGCGATTTGAAATCTAATAGCGTTTACCTTTTTAAATAAATAAATTACGTGTAGAGTTTAAAGCGATTCTGGTCACATGACGACATTTTTTTTTCTTCGTGTCACATCCCGAAATACGGGCCAACTTGGGCAGTATTTTCAGAAAGATCTCCTGTGTTTACCAAAAAATGGGAAGCGTCTTTCGAATACATTGTTTATGAATCACAACACCTGCCCATTTCATGCATTTCCGAACAAAAATGTTTTTAAAATCTGTCAAAAATAGCCCCTTCTGATCACAGCCTTAATCAGTATTTTTAATAAATGATCGTTTAAGTAAGTACGTTTTTATGAGCATAAATTTTAAAAAACTGGGTTTTTTTTAAGAGAAAATTTATGATTAAAATTTTTGTTATGAAATTAGTATATTCAATAATTATAAATTCTTACACGTAAGTGATTTCTTTCTTTCTTTCTTTTTTTTTTCTTTTTTTTTTGTGTATATATATATATATATATATATATATATTTATTTAATTATATTGCTGTAATGAAAATATCTTATTTCTCATGACAAAAGTTAATTCTTTCCTCCCTTTTGTAAAAAAGAAAAGTTATTATTTCTGCTCTGTAGGGGAGAGGGGGGTACCTTTGAACTGGGGGCACCTTTGAACACTATAAATATTTTCCTTTAAATAAATTATATTTTTTAAATATATGCGGCAGTACTATTGATTCAACGTAACAAGAATACAAAGCTTTACTATTTTGCATGCACACTACTGTCTAAGCAAGATATGTATGTTTCGCTTTCTTGAATCTGAATTTAACAAAATAAAGTTGTAAGCTTTTTGTTGAAAATCTTATATCCTTAAAATTATAATTTACTATTTAATACCTAAATAAAGATGTTAGCTTAAACTTATAAGATTTGTTTTATACAAATTCTCAAACCTAATTGAGTAAATAGTTGTAACGCTAAACTCCATGTGATGGGGCACCATTGAACGGAAAAGTTGGGGCACCATTGAACAATTAAGGTGCCCCTAGCTTGTTCAAAGGTACCCCTACACGGGGTAGGTTTGAACAGAAAACTTTCAGCTTTGTAAAGTCTCACAGCATATTTAATTTATCTAAAAAACTGTAATTTTTAATTCCATATGATGCAGAATTACATTCTTTCTCTCACGAAATATTTAAAATTTAATAAATATAATTCAAGTAAGAAATATGTGGATTTAAAAAAATGTTCAAAGATGCCCCCTTTCCCCTATACAATAACAAGGTGGAAATTGTGCGTCAAACGTGGCAAATGTTTTCGTACTATAGAATCGAGAACAACAGAAAGTAATAAAAAATAAAAAGCACCTAAAGTATATTCATTGCATTGGCGATTAAGCGGCAAAACTAGCAAACTGCTATTCCGGTCAATTGAAGAGCGGGAGCTACCACCTTCTTCAAAAGTAAAATTTATGGTTTTTTTCTAGACGATACTTTGCAGGATCGTCCAAACGCAGCCTTACGGTGTTAAAATATTGCTGAAATAAGTTGGTCTACCGTGTCAAGGCGCTTACGTGACGTAGGGCTTTATGGAACAGTTGGTGTCAAAAAACCTTTCATAAGTAAAATAAATCAGAGGGCCCGACTAGCATTTGCCAAGGAATACAAAAACTGGTCAACTGAAAACTGGAAAAAAGTACTATTTTCCGATGAATCGACATTCAATCTTTTTGGGAGTTATAACAGACACAACAACTGATGACCTAAAAGCAAAAGATAAGATTCGAAATACGTTATTTCTACAATGAAGCATGGCGGAGGACACGTTATGCTGTGGGGAGCATTTTCTGGAAAATACGCCTGTCTGTTATTTGAAATCCGCTGCAAGATGAATAGTGCAATGCATAAGGATATCTTGCAAGATCATTTGCTGCCTTATTAGAGGAAAAATTGCGGCCGCAATTATTTGTTTCATCCTCATAACGACCAAAAGCATATATGCAAGCTCGTCAAGCAGTGGCTTTCGCACAAAAAATTCCGCTTTTGAAACGGATAGCCCAATCACCTTGATCTGAATCCTATAGAAAATCATTGAAACTAACTTGAAAACGTATGTGGAATTATAAATATTCCAATTCAGCAGCATTTTCACAAAAATTGCAAGAAACATGGAAAAAACATAACATTGACGATCTACAACCGTTCATTGAATCGTTGCCACGTTGCTGCGCCGCAGTACTTATTGCTAAATGTATAAATAAAAAATACTAATTGTAAATGTTGTTGATCACTGTTATTTTCTGTTATAACACCATTTTTTTCCAAACTTGCCAGGGTGGCCGGAAACTTTTGAGAACATGCGTTTTCTTTTGCACTTAATTTATTCAATTAAATTTATTAATATTTATTTTTTATTCCATAAATAAGTTCCTTTCTATTATGTCAATAAAGTGTATACGTATCACTTTGAGATTCCTCTTCATATGGGTATACTTACAAATTAACCAAAACTTTTACGCTGGCCGGAAACTTTTGACCGCCACTGTCTATATATATTATTTATTTCATCATTTTATTTTTGTTTTATTTATAATTGCATGTGTAAGAATTATGTTAAATCTAAAAGGAGTTATAAAAATTTATTCATTGATGCTTTATCATTCGCATCTTTCATAAATTAAAATATGAGTTTAAAAAAATGAGTTTTTTACGTAGTAAAATTTAACAAAGCTTTCTGTATCTGTGAAACAAACCATAAAAAAACCCCATTTTGAATATTACTTCCGTATCTTACTAAAAAGCTCTTAAAAAAATCAAATAGCTCAGCACTCTGTACAATTGAAGTATGGGGTATGCTTTTTGAGGGTAGGGGGGGAATTAAAGGTGAATGGAAATCATGATTATGAGTTCATATCATTGGTCTTTAATATTTTTTTTTTAAATCTTTTTATTTTTAACCTAAAAAAGTAATGATATTAATACAAAAGCCCTTAATGGGTTAAAAGTTTGTGATGGAACACTTTATCTTATTGCTATAAAAATTTTAAATATTGTGCTTAAAAATAACGATATCAAATTTTAAGCGACGCTATGCTGTTAATTAATGTATATGTAACGAATAAACATCGAGAGCGTTCCCCGGACTTGTGTAGCGTAGTCGCAGCCGTTTACTTTCCGGCATGTGTCCGTACAGCCGTCTTTAATATGTAAGGACATCTAGGAGTTGACAGAACTAGTGGATTAAATAACTGGGACTCGGGAACCGCTTGGTGGACCGAACTCTTTTATTTAGCCGCTCATCTTACAGTCTGAGTCGCGAGTTCGGCCGGGGGCCCCTCGAGCCACGTACGATGATTTTCAGGAGCTATATTGTCATACGTTTGACAGGCTTCTCAAATCTGCAAGCTCTCTCGTTTTTGGCGCGAGTTTTAGCTAATATCTTATTGTTTATCATATTTTCCAGCAGATGGCATAGTTGTAAATTTGGGAGGAACATTTCTTTAATTGGCTGATTAGCTTTTGATTGATTGTCCGGGATCAGATGCCAGAGTTAGGCTTGGCTCGTCCGGGGATGAGAATATCCCGAACGTCATATGAGAATATCCCGTTCCTGAATGAGAATATCCCGAACGTCAGCAAGTTTACTCTTAAAGATCGTCCGAAAATGATATCTGAAAGTAATAAGATGTATTGCTGGGAAACAAAGTTACAAGGGGTAAAACTGGTTTTAGATTGAGATTTAAAGTTAGGACGAAAACTTCGGATTTTAATTTAAATTTTTGAAATTTTGAATTTAAAAAGGGGTTTTATCCTTTCATATACATATATACATTATTTATTTCATCACTTTATTTTTGTTTTATTTATAATTGCATGTGTTATGTTAAATCTAAAAGGATGTATAAAAATTTATTCATTGATGCTTTATTATTCACATCTTTCATAAATTCAAAATATGAGTTTTAAAAGACATGATATCAAAATTTATGTGACTCTTTGATGTAGCTTTAAACAATTTTTTTTTTGAATCAATTTTAATTTTTTTCCGTTTGGATAAATATATATACGCATCTAACCAAAACTTTTAATATTCCAGTGCACTGTTAAAAATATCACTCTCACTGAACCTATACAATGCACTGAAATGTATTTATATAAATAAATTGATTTATCTTTTGTGCTACGCTATACAAAATCAAAAGTAAAATTTATGTAAATGATTTCTTTGCGTCATAATATCCATTTGCATACATATCGCTTAGTCTGGATACAATGACGCAAAGAAATCATTTACATAAATTTTATTTTTGATTTTGGATAGTGTGGCACAAAATATAAATCAATTTATTCATATAAATACATTACAGTGCGTTGTATAGGTTCAGTGGAAGTGATATTTTTAACAGTGTATTGGAAAATTAAAAGTTTTGGTTAGATGTATAAATATATTTATCCAAACCGAAAACAATTAAAATTGAATTTTAAAACAAATTGTTTAAAGCTACATCAAGGCGTCACATAAATTTTGATATCATATCTTTTAAAACTCATATTTTGAATTTATGAAAGATGTGAATGATAAAGCATCAATGAATAAATTTTTATTCATCCTTTTAGATTTAGCATAACTCTTACACACGCAATTATAAATAAAACAAAAATAAAATGATGAAATAAATAATGTATATATGTATACATTAATTAACAGCATAGCGTCACTTAAAATTTGATATCGTTAATTTTAAGCACCATATTTAAAATTTTTATAGCAATAAGATAAAGTGCTACATCACAAACTTTTAACCCGTTAAGGGCTTTTGTATTAATATCATTACTTTTTTAGGTTAAAAATAAAAAGATTAAAAAAAATTAAAGACCAATGATATAAACTCATAATCATGATTTCCATTCACCTTCAATCCCCCCCCCCTCCCCTCAAAAAGCATACCTCATACTTCAATTGTACAGAGTGCTTAGCTATTTGATTTTTTAAGAGCTTTTTAGTAAGATACGGAAGTAATATTCAAAATGGGGTTTTTTTATGGTTTGTTTCACAGATATAGAAAGCTTTGTTAAATTTTACTACGTAAAATGTTTATTTCCTTAAGAAAAATATCAAGAAATATCACTCTTTAAACCTTTTTATTTAAAATACAATCATTGCTCACTAATAAAAGTAAGTAAATCTATCTAAATCAAATTCTAACCAACAATTTTTTCCTCCCCCTCCTCCTGAGTGCATACAAAGAAATTAAAAATATTTTAAATTCTTTAATTTTATATAAAATAATCTTCCACCTTCTCTATTTAATTCTCTTTACTGACAATAAATAATAAATCGCATAATATAATGCCCTGAACTCCGAAATTTTCCCTTCCCTCGTTAAACCACCTCTCCAGCTAACAGAAATTAAAATCTTTCCAACTGTAGTATGAAGAAAAAAATCTGCAAAATTCATTACTCACTAAAATAAGTAGATAAATTAATCACTAACTTACAAAAATTTACACTCAAAATTTCACTCAAAATACACTTCAAAATTTAATCTGCTGATTTTTAATGATTTTATTTTAACCAAAATGTCACACTTCTTATTACTCCCTCCCACCCCCTTGACCCCTTGTCACAAACTGTCATAATTCTCTTTCGCACCGTAACATGGTAAAAAATATCACATTTATTTAATTCTTAAGTATTAAACATGCTAGTATTTCGAATTTCATAAGAAAATTTATAAAAGAGAAAAAATTGTAAGACAAAATGAATGTTTTAAAAAAATTCCGATTTTTAAAAGACCTATTAAAAAAATAATAGTTTTCAAATTTTAGAAATCTTTAAATAACTACACTGTTAAAAATTTGCAGCATTCTGGCAGGTCATTTGACCGTTTTTTTCCGAAAACGGTTACACAACCGTAATTTAACACTATTCTGACCATATTATTGGCCATTTTATGGACAGAATATAGTTAACTATGGTTATGAAACCGTTTTTTCAAAAAACGGTCGAATGACCTGCCAGAATGCTGCAAAATTTTTAACAGTGTAGTCTAGTCTCGGGGTCTGGGAGGGGATTCTGCTTCCTTAGTTCCCCCTGTGGGTGCGCCATTGTCCCCTTGTCACAAACTGTCATAATTTCGCGATAGATAACTTCAAAACAAATAAATAAAAACAGAGAAAATTAATTTTAAAAAATCAAAAAACCCGACTGCGAACTAATTATTTCTCATCAACGTGAAACTATTGAGTCGTTCGGAAAGTTGTGTCCGTTTGGAAAAATAAATTCGTACCGGAAAATTCTTCCCGGTAATTATTAGACATTAGATATCGGAATCAATGTCTAGTAATTAAATGATAGAATTTTCCGGTACGAATTTATTTTCCCAAATGGACATGCCTTTTCGAACGACCCAATATTTTTAGGGTTTCGTTCATCTGACGAAACCCTATTCGTCTCGCTCCTCTGTCTGTCTGTCCGTCACAGAGCCCGTTCTCAGAAACTACACATGTTGGAGATTTGAAATTTTGCATACTTATAGATGACTACCACACATCATACGACAAATCATAAAATTTCGAAAAAGTCGTACATTTAACCCTTTGGGCTCCCACATGTGTATTTTAAACAATTCTTCCTATGTGAACCTCTAATTACATTGGAGGCGTAAAATTTTGCATACTTATAGCTAAATACCTCACATCAAAGGACAAATCATAAAATTTTGAAAATATCGTACATTTAACCCTTTGGGGTCCCACATGTGTATATTAAACAATTCTTCCTATGTGAACCTCTAATTAGATTGGAGGCGTGAAATTTTGCATACTTATAGCTGAATACCTCACATATAAGGAAAAATCATAAAATTTTGAAAAAGTCGTACATTTAACCCTTTGGGCTCCCCCATGTGTATTTCAAACAATTCTTTCTATGTGAGCCTCTAATTAGGTTGGAGGCGTGAAATTTTACAAACTCATAGCTGAACACCTCACATCAAACGACAAACTATAAAATTTTGAAAAAATCGTACATTTAACCATTTGGGCTCCCACATGTGTATTTTAAACAATTCTTTCTAAGTGCGTCCCTAATTAGGTTGCAGGCGTGAAATTTTGCGTACTTATAGATGGACACCTGAGATCAAACAACAAATCATAAAATTTTGAAAAAGTCATACATTTAACCCTTTGGGCTCCCACATGTGTATTTTAAACAATTCTTTCTATGTGAACCTCTAATTAGATTGGAGGCGTGAAATTTTACATACTTATAGCTGAATACCTCGCATCAAAGGACAAATCATAAAATTTTGAAAAAGTCGTACATTTAACCCTTTGGGCTCCCCCATGTGTATTTCAAACAATTCTTTCTATGTGAGCCTCTAATTAGGTTGGAGGCGTGAAGTTTTACAAACTTATAGCTGAACACCTCACATCAAACGACAAACTATAAAATTTTGAAAAAGTCGTACATTGAACCCTTTGGGCTCCCACATGTGTATTTTAAACAATTCTTTCTAAGTGAACCCTAATTAGGTTGGAGGAGTGAAATATCGCATACTTACAGCTGAATACCTCACATCAAACGTCAAATCATAAAATTTTGAAAAAGTCGTACATTTAACCCTTTGGGCTCCCATATTTGTATTTTAAACAATTCTTTCTATGTGAACCTCTAATTAGATTGGAGGCGTGAAATTTTACATACTTATAGCTGAATACCTCGCATCAAAGGACAAATCATAAAATTTCGAAAAAGTCGTACATTTAACCATTTGGGCTCCCACATGTGTATTTTAAACAATTCTTTCTATGTGAACCTCTAATTACATTGGAGGCGTGAAAATTTGCATATACTTATAGCTGAATACCTCACATCAAAGGACAAATCATAAAATTTTGAAAAAGTCGTACATTTAACCCTTTGGGCTCCCACATGTGTATTTTAAACGATTCTTTCTAAGTGAACCCTAATTAGGTTGGAGGCGTGAAATTTTACAAACTTATAGCTGAACACCTCACATCAAACGACAAACTATAAAATTTTGAAAAAGTCGTACATTTAACCCTTTGGGCTCCCACATGTGTATTTTAAACAATTCTTTCTAAGTGAACCTTAATTAGGTTGGATGAGTGAAATATTGCATACTTATAGCTGAATACCTCACATCAAACGACAAATCATAAAATTTTCAAAAAGTTGTATATTTAACCCTTTGGGCTCCCACATATGTATTTTAAACAATTCTTTCTAAGTGAACCCTAATTAGGTTGGAGGCGTGAAATTTTGCATACTTATAGTTGAATACCTCACATGAAACGACAAATCATAAATTTTCAAAAAGTCGTACATTTAACCCTTTGGGCTCCCACAAGTGTATTTTAAACAATTCTTTCTAAGTGAGCCCCTATTTAGGTTGGAGGTGTGAAATTTTGCATAATTACAGCTGAACACCTCACATCAAATGACAAACCGTAAAATTTTGAAAAGTCGTACATTTAACCCCTTGGGCTCCCACATGTGTATTTTAAACAATTCTTTCTAAGTGAGCTCCTAATTAGGTTGGAGGCGTGAAATTTTGCATACTTATAGCTGAGCACCTCGCATCAAACGACAAATAATAAAATTTTCAAAAAGTCGTACATTTAACCCTTTGATCTCCAACATGTGTATTTTAAACAATTGTTTCTAAGTGAACCCTAATTAGGTTGGAGGCGTGAAATTTTGCATACTTATAGTTGAATACCTCACATGAAACGACAAATCATAAATTTTCAAAAAGTCGTACATTTAACCCTTTGGACTCCCACAAGTGTATTTTAAACAATTCTTTTTAAGTGAGCCCCTATTTAGGTTGGAGGTGTGAAATTTTGCATAATTATAGCTGAATACCCCACATCAAACGACAAATCATAAATTTTCAAAAAGTCGTACATTTAACCTTTTGAGCTCCCGCAAGTGTATTTTAAACAATTCTTTTTAAGTGAGCCCCTATTTAGGTTGGAGGTGTGAAATTTTGCATAATTACAGCTGAACACCTCACATCAGATGACAAACTATAAAATTTTGAAAAATTCGTACATTTAACATTTTGGGCTCCCACATGCGTACTTTAAACAATTCTTTCTATGTGACACCCTATTTACGTTGGAGGTGTGAAATTTGGCATACTTATAGCTGAACACTTCACATCAAATGTCAAACCATAAAATTTTGAAAAGTCATACATTTAACCCCTTGGGCTCCCACATGTGTATTTTAAACAATTCTTTCTAAGTGAACCCTAATTAGGTTGGAGGCGTGAAATTTTGCATACTTATAGCTGAGCACCTCGCATCAAACGATAAATCATAAAAGTTTCAAAAAGTCGTACATTTAACCCTTTGATCTCTAACATGGGTATTTTAAACAATTCTTTCTAAGTGAGTCCCTAATTAGGTTGGAGGCGTGAAATTCTGCATACTTATAGCTGAGCATCACACATCAAACGGCAAATCATAAAATTTTGAAAAAGTCGTACATTTAAGCTTTTGGGTTCCTACATGTGTATTTTAAACAATTCTTTCTAAGTGACACTCTATTTAGGTTGGAGGCGTGAAATTTTGCATACTAGCTGAACACCATCATGCGACAAATCATAAAAATTTGAAAAAGTCGTACATTTAACTCTTTGGGCTCCCACATGCGTGTTTTAAGCAATTCTTCCTAACTGAGCCCCTTATTAAATTGGAGATTTGAAATTTTGCATGCTTATTATAGCTGAACACCTGAGGGCAGGCGACAAATTATAAAATCTTGAAAAGGTCTTACGTTTAACCCTTTGAGCTACCACATATGTATTTTAAGCAATTCTTTCTAAGAGAGCCCCTAATTAAGTTGGAGACATGAATTTTTGCATACGTATAGCTGAATACCTCAGACCACACGACAAATCATAAAATTTTCAAAAAGTCTTATATTATTTACTCCTCCGTGCTCTAACGTATATTTTAAGCAATTTTTCTAACCTCCGCCCTTGTCACCCGGGGAGCACTTTTCCAACTTTTGCCAACACCCCTTTGACCATTCTTTCATATTATGCACCATAGCCTTACATATTTGAGTTCCACTTTTTACCGCCAGGGGCGCCTACTTATCTCGGGTGCTGTGGGCCCAATCCCTTCGACTAATATATATACGGATAGTATGTAAAACGGAGTTTCGTTCGGATAGAGATTTGTTTAGAATAGAGTGCGCCCCTGGTTGCGAAATGTGGAACTAACAGATTTTTCAAAAGGATAAAGTGTTTTGAAATGAATATTAAACGAAACCCTCTGTGCGATCTGTGATCACACTTACCCACTTGTTTTATATTACTTACCTATTTTTTATTTACTTGTATTGATGACTTTTGAGTTGTGTTTAATTGTTAGTTCCTATCTATAAACACTGTTTTGATGAGGCCTATAGAGGCCTATGAAGGTTAGAGTTGCAGTAAAGCTAGAGATCCTACCTACACAACTTCTAGGTTGTGTAATATTTAAACGTAGCTTCTGACTGTGAAATAGTCAAAAAAACGTCGTCTTCATTTTGAAAGATCTATCCAATGATATGCCACTCAATAGGATGCGTAAATTTTTTTTCGTCTTTTTCGTTTTTAAAGTTTTAATTAACACCTTTTAGCAATTAATATAACCACATTTTCAAAGCATGTTTTTTCTTGTAATCAAACATATTAATAATCATGGATAATCGTGGATAATCACGGATATTTTATTACCAAAAAGAGATTTTTGAAGAAAAGACAACTTACCATAAGTCATGTAACGTCCTCCATTTTGTCCTACAAAAGAAAAACGAGAAAGAAAAAGATTGAAGAATTTTAAACTTTTTTCATTTGATGACGTTACAGATATGGTATGTTTTTAGACGGTAAAAATAATGTAGAAATGAAAACTCACCTTCAACATATCCGCTACCGTTACCAGCACCTTAAAAATAAAACAGTACGATTATTTTTTTTTTACATGAGATAATTTAATTTTAGAAAATATTATTTCCATGAAACATAATTACATCTTATAATACGGGGGGGGGGGGGGGGGGGTGGAAGTCTTGAGAACACTTACCGTAAGTCATGTAACGTCGTCCGATTTGTCCTACAACAGAAAAACGAGAAAGAAAAATATTCAAGTATTTGAAATTTTTTTCATTTGATGGCGTAAAAGATAAAGGATTTTTTTTATACAGTAAAAATTATGTAGAAATGAAAACTTACCTTCAACATATCCGCTACCGTTACCAGCTCCTTTAAAAAGAAAAAAGTGATTCTTTTATATGAAGTAATTTAATTTTAGAAATATTATTTGTATGAAACATAATTAGATCTTATAATACGGGGGGGAAAAAGAATGTCTTTGAAGATGAGACAACTTACCATAAGTCATGTACCGCCCTCCATTCAGTCCTACAACAAAAAACAGAGAAATAAAAAGATTCAACAATTTGATTTTTTTTTTTTCATTTGATGGTGTAAAAGATAAAGGGATTTTTTTAGACAGTAAAAATAATGTGGAAATCAAAACTCATCTTCAATATAACCGCTACCGTTACCGGCTCCTTAAAAAGAAAACAGTACGATTTTTTTTTAAATATGAGGTAATTTAATTTTAGAACATATTATTTGTATGAAACATAATTAGATCTTATAATACGGGGGAAAAAAAGAAAGTTTTTGAAGATGAGATAGCTTACCGTAAGTCATATAAAGTCCTCTAATTTGTTTAACAACAGAAAAACGCGAAAGAAAAAGATTAAAGAATTTGAAATTTTTTCCATTTGATGGCGTAAAAGATAAAGTGTCGGGCTAGCTCAGATTCACTTCACACAGAAATTTCACATAATCTCAAGATAACAATTTCTCGGAGTAGCTTTTTAAATATTTTTTTATTTAATCCTTTTAAGACGGCACATAACAAATAGAACATCACACGTACACATAAAAATAATAGCGCGAATAACTTTCTACATGTTTCCACAACTCAAAAAAGAACAGAACACTAACGAACTCACAGCATATTCTTATTCGGCAGAGCTCACCCAAGCCGGTCACGAGATTGCCGGTAAAGTCTATTTTTGAAACGGGAAGAGCGCGTTACAAAAGGATTTTTTTAGACGGTAAAAATAATGTAGAAATTAAAAACTGACTTTCAACATAACCGCTACCGTTACCGTCTCCTTAAAAAAAAAAAGTACGATTTTTTATATGAGGTAATTTAATTTTAGGATAGATTATTTGTATGAAACATAATTAGATCTTATAATACGGGAGGAAAAAAGAAAGTCTTTGAAGATGAGAGAACTTACCATAAGTAATGTACCGCCCTCCATTCTGTCCTACAGCAGAAAAACGAAAAAGAAAAGATACAAGAGTTTGAATTTTTTTCCATTTGATGGCGTAAAAGACAAGGGATTTTTTTAAACAGTAAAAATAATGTAGAAATGAAAACTCACCTTCAACATAACCGCTACCGTTACCGCCTCCTTTAAAAAGAAAAAAGTACGAGTTTTTTTATATGGGGTAATTTAATTATAGAACATATTATTTTTATGAAACATAATTAGATCTTATAATACGGGAGGTGGAAAAAGAAAGTCTTTCATGAAGCTTACCATAAGAAATATAACGTCCTCCATTTTGTCCTACAACAGAAAAACGAGAAAGAAAAAGATTCAAGAATTCGAAACTTTTTTCATTTCATGGCGTAAAAGATAAGGGATTTTTTTAAACAGTAAATATAATGTAGAAATGAAAACTCACCTTCAACATAACCGCTACCATTACCGCCTCCTTTAAAAAGAAAAAAGTACGATTTTTTTTATATGTGGTAATTTAATTTTAAAAAATATTATTTTTATGAAACATAATTAGATCTTATAATATGGGGGGGGGGGGGGTGGAAAAAGAAAGTCTTTCATGAAGCTTACCATAAGTAATGTAACGTCCTCCATTTTGTCCTACAACAGAAAAATGAGAAAGAAAAAGATTCAAGAATTCGAAACTTTTTTCATTTCATGGAGTTAAAGATACGGGATTTTTTGTAGACAGTAAAAATAATGTAGAAATGAAATCTTACCTTCAGCATATCCGCCACCATTACCGGCTCCTTTAAAAAGAAAAAAGTACGATTTTTTATATGACGTAATTTAATTTTAGAACATATTATTTGAATGAAACATAATTAGATCTCATAATACGGGGGGGGGGGGGGAAAGAAAGTCTTTAAAGATGAGACAACTTACCATAAGTCAAGTAACCTCCTCCAATTTGCCCTACAACAAAAAAACGAGAAAGGAAAAGATTCACGAAATTCAAATTTATTTCCTTTGATGGCGTAAAATATAAATGATTTTTTTATACAGTAAAAATTATGTAGAAATGAAAACTTACCTTCGACATATCCGCTACCGTTACCGGCTCCTTTAAAAAGAAAAAAGTATGATTTTTTTATATGAAGTAATTTAATTTTAGAAATATTATTTGTATGGAACATAATTAAATCTTATAATACGGGGGGAAAAGAAAGTCTTTGAAGATGAGACAACTTACCATAAGTCATGAACCGCCCGCCATTCAGTCCTACAGCAGAAAACCGAGAAATAAAAAGATCCAAGAATTTGAATTTTTTTTTTTTTTTCATTTGATGGCGTAAAAGATAAAGGGATATTTTAGACAGTAAAAATAATGTAGAAATCAAAATTCACCTTCAATGTATCCGCTACAGTTACCGGCTCCGTAAAAAGAAAACAGTACGATTTTTAGTAATTAGATCGATTTTAGGTAATTTAATTTTAAAACATATTATTTGTATGAAACATAATTATATCTTATAATAAGGGAAAAAAAGAAAGTTTTTGAAGATGAGATAGCTTACCATAAGTCATGTAACGTCCTCTATTTCGTTTTACAACAGAAAAACGCGAAAGAAAAAGATTAAAGAATTTGAAATTTTTTCCATTTGATGGCGCAAAAGATAAAGGATTTTTTTAGACTGTAAAAATAATGTAGAAGTTAAAAACTGACTTTCAACATAACCGCTACCGTTACCGCCTCTTTAAAAAAAAAAAGTACGATTTTTTATATGAGGTAATTAATTTTAGGATATATTATTTGTATGAAACATAATTAGATCATATAATACGGGAGGAAAAAAGAAAGTCTTTGAAGATGACGGAACTTACCATAAGTCATGTACCGCCCTCCATTCTGTCCTACATCAGAAAAACGAAAAAGAAAAGATTCAAGAATTTGAATTTTTTTCCATTTGATGGCGTAAAAGATAAGGGATTTTTTTAAACAGTAAAAATATGTAGAAATGAAAACTCACCTTCAACATAACCGCTACCGTTAACGCCTCCTTTAAAAAGGAAAAAGTATGATTTTTTTTATATGGGGTAATTTAATTTTAGAACATATTATTTTTATGAAACATAATTAGATCTTTATAATACGGGGGGGGGGGGAAGTTTTTCATGAAGATATAGCTTACCATAAGTAATGTAACGTCCTCCATTCTGTCCTACAGCAGAAAAACGAAAAAGAAAAGATTCAAGAATTTGATTTTTATTTTCCATTTGATGGCGTAAAAGATAAGGGATTTCTTTAAAGAGTAAAAATAATGTAGAAATGAAAACTCACCTTCAACATAACCGCTACCATTACCACCTCCTTTTAAAAAAAAAGTACGATTTTTTTATATGGGGTAATATAATTTTAGAACATATAATTTTTATGAAACATAATTAGATCTTATAATACGGGGGGGTGGAAAAAGAAAGTCTTTCATGAAGATATAACTTACCATAAGCAATATAACGTCCTCCATTCTGTCCTACAGCAGAAAAACGAAAAAGAAAATATTGAAGAATTTGAATTTTTTTTTCATTTTATGGCGTAAATGATAAGGGATTTCTTTAAACAGTAAATATAATGTAGAAATGAAAACTCACCTTCAACATAACCGCTACCGTTACCGCCTCCTTTAAAAAGAAAAAAGTACGATTTTTTTATATGTGGTAATTTAATTTTAGAACATATTATTTTTATGAAACATAATTAGGTAGTATAATATGGGGGTGGGGGGGGTTGGAAAAAGAAATCTTTCATGAAGGTATAGCTTACCATAAGTCATGTACCGCCCTCCATTCTGTCCTACATCAGAAAATACGAGAAAGAAAAAGATTCAAGTATTCGAAACATTTTTCATTTCATGGAGTTAAAGATAAGGGATTTTTTGTAGACAGTAAAAATAATGTAGAAATGAAAATTTACCTTCAACATATCCGCCACCATTACCGGCTCCTATAAAAAGAAAAAAGTACGATTTTTTATATGACGTAATTTAATTTTAGAATATATTATTCGTATGAAACATAATAAGATCTCATAATACGGGGGAATAAAGAAAGTCTTGAGACAACTTACCATAAGTCATGTAACGTCCTCCAATTTGCCCTAAAACAAAAAAACGAGAAAGGTAAAGATTCAAGAATTTCAAATTTATTTCATTTGATGGCATAAAAGATAAGGGTTTTTTTAAACAGTAAAAATTATGTAAAAATGAAAACTTACCTTCAACATAACCGCTACCGTTACCACCTCCTTTAAAAAGAAAAAAGTGCGATTTTTTTATATGGGGTAATTTAATTTTAGAATATATTATTTTTATGAAACATAATTAGATCTTATAATAAGGTCTGTGAAGTTGGCCCCCTGACTTTATGGAATTTAAAAACTGAAAACACCCTTCGTTTGAGCGTCGTTTGAGCGCGTTTGAGCGACAAAAATTTTCGTTTGAGCGACAAACTGAAAAAAGTTATAAACAAATTAAAATTCAGGAAAATCGTTTTGTGAAGTTGGCCCCCCGACTTTATGGGATTTGAAAACTGAAAGCACCATTCGTTTGAGCGTCGTTTGAGCGCGTTTGAGCGACAAACTGAAAAAAGTTATAAGCAAAAGAAAAATCGGAGGGGTCCACATTTTGTGAAGTTGGCCCCCCCGACCTTTTCGGATTTAAAATCTGAATACAGCATACGTTTGAGCGTCGTTTGAGCGCGTTTGAGCGACAAAAATTTTCGTTTGAGCGACAAACTGATAAAAGTTATAAGCAAAAGAAAAATCAGAGGGGCCTGCAATTTGTCAAGTTGGCCCCCCAACCTTTTCGGATTTAAAAACCGAAGACAGCATACGTTTGAGCGTCGTTTGAGCGCGTTTGAGCGACAAACTGAAAAAAGTTATAAGCAAAAGAAAAATCGGAGGGGTCCACATTTTGTGAAGTTGGCCCCCCGACCTTTTCGGATTTAAAATCTGAATACAGCATACGTTTGAGCGTCGTTTGAGCGCGTTTGAGCGACAAAAATTTTCGTTTGAGCGACAAACTGAAAAAAGTTATAAGCAAAAGAAAAATCAGAGGGGCCTGCATTTTGTGAAGTTGGCCCCCCGACCTTTTCGGATTTAAAAACCGAATACAGCATACGTTTGAGCGTCGTTTGAGCGCGTTTGAGCGACAAAAATTTTCGTTTGAGCGACAAACTGAAAAAAGTTATAAGCAAAAGAAAAATCGGAGGGGTCCACATTTTGTGAAGTTGGCCCCCCGACCTTTTCGGATTTAAAATCTGAATACAGCATACGTTTGAGCGTCGTTTGAGCGACAAAAATTTTCGTTTGAGCGACAAACTGAAAAAAGTTATAAGCAAAAGAAAAATCAGAGGGGCCTGTATTTTGTGAAGTTGGCCCCCCGACCTTTGCGGATTTAAAAACCGAATACAGCATACGTTTGAGCGTCGTTTGAGCGCGTTTGAGCGACAAAAATTTTCGTTTGAGCGACAAACTGAAAAATGTTATAAGCCAAAGAAAAATCGGAGGGGTCCACATTTTGTGAAGTTGGCCCCCCGACCTTTTCGGATTTAAAATCTGAATACAGCATACGTTTGAGCGTCGTTTGAGCGCGTTTGAGCGACAAAAATTTTCGTTTGAGCGACAAACTGAAAAAAGTTATAAACAAAAGAAAAATCGGAGGGGTCCACATTTTGTGAAGTTGGCCCCCCGACCTTTTCGGATTTAAAATCTGAATACAGCATACGTTTGAGCGTCGTTTGAGCGCGTTTGAGCGACAAACTGAAAAAAGTTATAAGCAAAAGAAAAATCGGAGGGGCCTGCATTTTGTGAAGTAGGCCCCCAGACCTTTTCGGATTTAAAAACTGAATACAGCATACGTTTGAGCGTCGTTTGAGCAACAAAAATTTTCGTTTGAGCGACAAACTGAAAAAAGTTATAAGCAAAAGGAAAATCTGAGGGGTCTACATTTTGTGATATATATATATACGAAATTTGTATAAAAAATTTAAAAGGAAAACTGAACCAAATGCATTAAACTTTACAAATAGATAAAAATATTCATCTACAATACGAAATTGCAAATGAATAAGAAAAAAGAACTGTTCTCTTATGCTTTTTTCATCCTCCACTGAGAAAAAAACATAGTTCTGGCATCTAGAATCTAAATTGTTGATCTAGAAAAAATAGTTCCATGTCATCCTTATAAATTCTAGTTCCCTTTGCTAGAGAGTTCTAAAGTCTCCTACTAGAATTCAAGAGCGTTTTCCTATATTCTCATCGTCAAACTTATTTAAAAATCCCTGCAAATAGATGCGAATACAATAGGTTAGTTTTAGTAACTATAATTCTTGTTTATGAAACCATTCCAGAAATTAAGCGATAATTTCTCGCTATTGAAACGATTCATTATAGTTTCGTTACCTAGAAAACAAGAGCCTAGAAATTCTAGATAATTTCGTCTATTCAGCTTAGTTGTTTACCCTATTCGCATAGTTTGGGAATCTATATTCTAGTTTAGGAATACAGAAAATGATTACCTATTCATTCTAGTTGAAGGCTGTATATTTTTTTTTCTCAGTGTCCCACTCCAAAAGTAACATGTGCATGTCTATGCCTTTGCCTTCTATCATTTAAATCACTTCCGTGTAGGAGAATCACTACTTTTTTTCAAGGTCAGTTTCTATTGTGAGACACTGTCCACTGTGGATAACTACCAAATGTGAAGGAACCCTCAGTGTGACTTTTTTATTAGATAAAAAAAATTCCAAGAAAGATGATTGTTTCCGCTGAGCAGCGTTGAGCTTCCTTCCTTTCTTTTTTTTCCGTCTTGCTATGGGCGATGACTGCTCGGAACAATAAAAACAAACGGGAGGGGGAATGCATAAAGTAAAATTCTTAGTAGAACCCTTTTTTCCCCCCATATATCGACCTCATTTAGCCTATACCAAAAAAAAATGTTTAAAAAGATTAAAATGCAATTCGTTTCTTTTGATTCCGTTTTCAAGGTTTTAATGAATCAACGTTTAACAAAACTGATTACGTAGTTCAGTTTTATATATTTTAAATTTAAAAATAAGTTTTTTATTAGATACTTAGAAAAATTCTTTTCGTAAATTTACTTTGTGGTGGAGAACGGAAGGGGGAGGGCTCCAAAATCCATGCTCGCCCCGAGCGCCAAAAAGGCCAGTTTCGGCCCTGAATCCTGTTCTGAGCGATAAAGATTTCTTTTTGAGCGGAAAAAGAAAAATTTTTGCTGTCTTTTCAATCCTCAACCAATTTCTTTATGCACAAGTTGAATATAATTTTTAAATGAAATACTTTTTATGCCAGAAAAAAAAAAACTTTCTTTTTACAAACTTTCTGTACTTAATTTTTTAAAAGTCTAAGGAAAAGTTTAAGCTTAGAAATTATTTAAGGCTTTCTTTTGTTTTTTCATACGGCAAAATACATACTTACAGAAACTTTCCAAATTACGTTCATCTTAGATTTTAGTACATTTTTATGTAATTTTAAACATTGCGGAAATTTATGATTTTAATCAATGATTTTTTTTTTTATTAGTTGATTAAAATCACGATTTAATCGCTGATTTAAATCATTTGATTAAAATCGTTGACACCCTAGTATTTATATATGTATATATGTTACGAATTTTTTTAAAATTGGTTTTGTAATTCGAGTGTTATTTCCTACAACTAAATAAAAATTTTTTCTTAATAACATCAATATTAAGATTGGACCGTGTAATACATATTTGTGTACTAGACAGTTTAATGAAGTTTATACTTGTTTTTAATTATAAAATTTTATAAATAACTGTGTATATTTATAAAAAAAAAATCAATACTTTTGAAATACTTATTTTAAAAGATATTTTGAATTAGTTGAATATTTTATAAATTTTTTTATTCTTTTTTATTAAAAAAGTTTTACATTTACTTGTATGTTTAATATAAAATGTATATTTTTTGTTGTTTGATTAACAATAATATTTAAATAATATATATTTTAGTATATATGATGATTAATTTATATTTTTAAATTAATTAATTGTATCAGCTACGTATAGTTTTCAATATATTCATAACATTTAACCACTTAATTTTATTCGTTCTTACTTCTTTCTTAATAAATTTAAACGGAATACTATAAAGTATTAAAAATTCTGATATAATTATGACCATACAGTTTTAATTTGTTAAATTCAAATGATAATGATTTTGAATCATGTTTTAAAAGTTTATTTAAAATCACTCTTTTTCTTTTAGAAATACATTTCGGAATAATATATAAAACATATGTATTTAAAAATCATTTTTTATACTGTTGAAATTTTTTTACTATTACTTCAAATTTTATGCAAAACTACTGTAAATATTATTATTATTATTATTATTTTTAATCTCTTCAATTGCAGTTTAAGATTTAGTGAAATTGTGTTACTATTTCTATCTGATTTGAAATAAGTCGTCCGAGATAGATGCCCGAGGGCTCCAATTTAAAGAAGACCTGGGAGAAAAAAGAAAAAAGGTCTTTTTCATTTTTACATTAAAAAGCTATGTTAGAAATTCAGTTTGATCTTATTTGCTATAATATTGTTAATAAAATATTTGATCGCCAATTGTGTATGTTTTTTGTACACTAATGAGTTTATTATAATTTAATGATGAACTGGAAATTGAAATGTATTAATAAACAGATTAAATAATACACAAAGTATTCAGAAATTACAAACTTTGACATTCTAATACGATTGTGCAAAATGATTGTAGTTTCCAATAATTTTTTAATCCACTGGCACTAATGTCTGGATATTAATCTCAAAAGAACTAAATGCTGCGGCTCATGAAAATAATGTCATATTTAAAGAAAACGTGTATGAAATCTAATGAGATTGGAAAAAAAAAAAATGTTAGGAAAACAATGATATCGTTTTTTCTTCATACTATTATACTCAACATGCAGGACTATAGAGTAAGTGTCTTATCTATAAGCCCTGTTACAAACACCTGCAAAAGCGAGTATCAGCTATCGTTTTCGGCATGATTTTTAAAAATGTCCGGTGTTTCCTGAAATAAGAGCCGCGTGACTAAATTTATGGCTCATGCAGGAACCGCTACCCACTTGGTTCATTACTTTCTATGTCAAACTATAGTATACTTTACTCATCTTTGGTAGAAACCGAAAGGGGGAAGTTAAAAGGGGATGTATGAAATTTAGCAGGGTGTCAACTTTAGTTCTAAATCCCCGACTATGAAAACAAAAGTTTAACTCCTTTTCCATTGATATTATGTTCTTAAATTTAAGAGGTGAGGTGAGGGGGGGGGGGGGGGGTAGAATAGGTTTTTATTGATTGACTGAACTTTTGCGGGCATTTGCGTTGACATATTAATGGTTTTATTGCCTATTTCATCATTTAGTATCATTTGAGTATACAAGAAACACTTGTATCCGTCTTATGACTTCTAAAATTTCAATCATAAAATGTGTTTTCTCAGTCTGCATTAATAAGTCAACATTTTAAAATCCAGAAAAGCAATGGTAGTACAAATTAAGGTTAAATCACTTACAGTTCTTTTCCATTGAGATTTTTTTTTTTCATTTTTAACACTTTCTAACAAAACTTAATATAATTTATGAATACTGTTTTTCTCTCTGCCATCAGTCTGTCGATTTGAGCTCTAACTTGCGTAAATATACTGGTATTACCCTTATCATACAGTGGATGCATGTTACTGAAGTTTATGGTGGCATGTTCCGAAAATGAAGTGTGTGTTTAAAATTCCATTTCAGCTACACAGATACTCAAAAAAAAAAAAAAAAAAAAAATTCATTACATTACGGTGTATGGGAAAACGTCAATTCTTAGTGTATTTTAATAATGTTACAAAACTTCAAACGTATTTAAAATAATATACATCACGAGGGGCCCTTAAAAGAGAATATGCAGTTTATTGTACAATATAGAGTGCATCGCACTTAACGTTCATTTACAGGTGCACACAAAAGAACTCGGTTAAAGAAGAGATATGAGCAATAGTAGCTGCAAGTAAGTTCTCTGCTGAGATATGAGTTGTTAAATGTAATTACTCTTTTTCATATTACTTGGTAAGCATAAGTTATAGAACTCTATACAGTCTTGAGTACATTTCTGTGTATTGAAATAAATTGCTATAGCAGAATTTTTGCTATGCGTTTAAAAGTGTTGTAGCAGTATTCCGAATGTGTTAGAAAGAGTCTATAATCTACGCTAGAAATATGATTTACTGTTTATGTTCACTTTTTAATCTTCTTTTTTTTTTAATTACATGAGCATAAACCAATCATTATTTTTATTTAAATCTGTTGTCAAATTAAAGAGATTATTTAAAAAATATTAATATGTCTGAAGAGAACTAGAAAAATATATTTTTAATAATAATAATAATGCGTAATAACAATTCTCATCTTAAAGAAGGCAGAAATTTTTATCGATGAAACAAGAACTTTGGACTATCAAACGTATGGTTTCTTTAGGATTTCAAAATAATTAATTTATGGGGCTGTGCACAAATTGTGTCCTAAAATAATGCTTTTTAACTGTATCCCTGTCCTAAAATATTTTTTTTAGCTGTGAAAATATTGCTGCTGAAAGAGAAATCTTTATTGCGTAAACAATTACTTCGAATGCTCAAATCTATGGTATATATGTATATTTTTTTATAATATAGTTAGTTTTTTCTGCTGGCTGCAAACTCTCATTTGCGTCGTATGGAAATAAATAAAGCTCTATAACTCTGAAAGCATTGTCGCTCATTCAAAAATTTTTGTCGCTCAAATTTGCTCAAACGACGCTCAAACCTATGCTGTTTTTCGTTTCTCATTTCCTTAAAGTCGAGAGCCCAACTTCACGTGTAAATAGCCCTCCGGAGGTTGTTTTTGATTATAACTTTTTTTGGTTTATCGCTAAAGTGGAAATTTTTATTGCTCAAACGATGCTCAAACCTGTGTGTTTTTCAATTTTTTTCATCTCATAAAGTCGAGGGGCCAACTTCACGCTTTGTTGGCCCCATATTTTACTTTATTTCTAACTTTTTCCAGATTGTCGCTCAAACGAAACTTTTTGTCGCTCAAACGCGCTCAAACGACGCTCAAACCTATGCTGTTTTCCATTTTTAATTTCCTCAAAGTCAAGGGGCTAACTGACCTTTTAAAGAAGGTTGGATACAATGTTTGAAATGCCAAAGATGGGCACACGAAGCATGTAGGATGAAGAAGAATATGAAAACAAATTAATTTACGATTTTATTCAGTTAAATTAAGATTACCAGTGTAACATATGTAGGCATATACAATGTAGAAAATTTGTTACGTATTTATTTTTGACACACGGAAGCACACATGTGGAATTTCGTTTTGTTAAAATAAAAAATAAAAAAGTTATTTTTTTACTATATTAAACAAGAATTTTTGGACCAAAATGAGTTTTCCGGGAATTTTAAATGGATACCCGGTTTTACCCAACCAGTGGTGTATAACCGGATTTTTGTATAGGTTTGAAAAAAGCTATTTTTATATATATTAAATTATATTTTTTATCGAAAAGAATATGTTTTATTATAGCCAAAGATTTATTTAATATTTAAAACGGTATTCAGAGTTTCTCCATTTGATTGCACTTGCAAAAACAAACATTTATAATAACCGATTTTGCCGCACCTTCCCCAACACAAAGCCTTTTTTGATGCCTTAAAATATTTATATTGGTTTGATTCTTTTATTTTCTTTTTTTCCCCCAAATTTATAATTTTGTAAGTTTTTAAAATATTTTGAAAAGTTTTCAAAATTAATATGCTTGAAGCTGTTTTCTGTGATTTTTATCCAAATTTTAAAAAAACGTACACTGTGAAAAGAAATCTGTAAAGTTAGTAAAATCTTTCTAGGAAACCGGGATTCCTAGAACTTTTTATGCAACGGCAACAACAAAAATTCATGTAACAGATACACTTTTGCACCGTAAATCAAAAAGTCTGTAAGGTTACTAAGAATTTCTTAGGAAACTGGGATGACTAGAACTTTTTATGTAACTGGAACCCGGGATACAGATAAATTTTTAGTAAGATTATTGTAATTTTAGTAGATTCTTTTGTAAAGCTACAGATTTCTGTAGCTTTATAAAAATTAGTTTTGTAGATTTACATCTTTTTCTGTACAGTGTGCAGATAAAAGTTTAGTAAGCATACAGATTTCTGTAGCTTTACAAAAATTAGTTTTGTAGATTTACATCTTTTTCTGTACAGTGTGCAGATAAAATTTTAGTAAGCATACAGTTTTCTGTAGCTTTACAAAAATTAGTTTTGTAGATTTACATCTTTTTCTGTACAGTGTGCAGATAAAATTTTAGTAAGCATACAGATTTCTGTAACATTACATCTGTAGAATTGCACATTTTTTTACAGTGTATTTAATAGAAAAATTCATTGACTAATCGGTCTGATGGCATCTCCAGTTAACATGTGGTAAAAAAAGGCTAATCATCCAGTTGTTTCCTTATATCTTTCGATCCGAATGTCTTATTTTGTGATTTGGAGAGCAATATAACACTCCTCATCCAGGTATCTCATTCAGAAGTATCTCCACCCTCCCTTCAGGAACGGTAACTTCTATCTCTTTATGAAAAAAAGTTTGAAATCCAACAAAATTCAGTCGAATTTAATAAATGATAGAAAGTTTATATTCTTCATTTTTCAACATGAGTAATTTTAATCGCTACTTTCTGCTATTTTGAGAAAAATATCGTTTTATTACTTATTTTAGTCAGCAAATGCACGGAATAACTTAAATTTTGCAATGAGATTCGTAAAATTACACTAATACTGACCGTGAATTCAACGTTTTATAAAATACAGATCTACGTGTTATTTTGTAACGCAATATTTTAGTTTTGACAATTAACCCGTTTTGTAGAAATGACTCTGAATAACAGAAAAAGATTCGAGATTACGTCCAGGGAAATTCGTGCCTGTGATGTGTTGGAAACGGAAAGCAACGTAGAATTTTTTTGAGTAAAAAAAAATATACATTTTTTTAAAGCTTTACATTGGCCCTCCTTAAACACCGAGTCTTTAGGAATTTGCATGCCTAGTGATCACTGGTAAAAATGATCTCACAAATAGATAAATACAAATCTGCTTGTGTATAAATGAGATTTTGACATCGCCAACTTTCCTTCATTTTCTCATCTGTTAAAAAACTGAAAAGAAAAATCCATTATTATTTTTTTAATATACAATTTTTATAATGTTATAAAGCTCATTTATTATTAAACTGAATTTTTCTGCGACTTGTTTTGTAAAAATAGGCAAGAAAAATAATTAAATAAGCAAATACTATGTTTGTCTTTGATTTTTTTTTTTTAATTTTAATAGTTCCAGAAAGTATTTTAAAATAGTCAGCAGAAACAAAGAGTTTTTGTAATGATATTAATTTAAAGTTATCTGAAATCGTTTGATGCACCCAAAATTTTCACCCTATACTGCCACTACTCAAACGACGCTCAAACATATGCTGTATTCAGTTTTATAATCCGGAAAGGTGGAAGGGCAAATTTCACAAAATGAGGGCCCTTGCGTATATATTTTGGATTATGACATTTTTCAATTTGTCGCTCAAAAGAAAATTTTTGTCGCTTAGACGAATCTCAAACGTATGCTTTATTCAGTTTTTAAATCAGAAAAGGTCGGAAGGCCAACTTCACAAATGAAAGCTCTTCCGCAAAAATTTTGGCTTATAAATTTTTTCAATTTGTTGCTCAAACGAAACTGTTGTCGCGCAAACGCGCTCAGACGACGCTCAAACGTATGCTGTCTTCAGTTTTTAAATCCGAAAAGTTCAGGGGGCCAACTTCACAAAATGTAGACTCCCCCGATTTTTCTTTTGCTTATAACTTTTTTCAGTTTGTCGCTCAAACGAAAATTTTTGTCGCTCAAACGCGCTCAAACGACGCTCAAACGAATGCTGTATTCAGATTTTAAATCTGAAAAGGTCGGGGGGGCAACTTCACAAAATGTGGACCCATCCGATTTTTCTTTTGCTTATATCTTTTTTCAGTTTGTCGCTCAAACGAAAATTTTTATCGCTCAAACGCGCTCAAACGACGCTCAAACGTATGCTGTATTCAATTTTTAAATCAGAAAAGGTCGGAGGGCCAACTTCAAAAAATGCAGGCCCCTTTGATTTTTCTTTTGCTTATAACTTTTTTCAGTTTGTCGCTCAAACGAAAATTTTTGTCGCTCAAACACGCTCAAACGACGCTCAAACGTATGCTGTATTCAGATTTTAAATCCGAAAAGTTCGGGGGGCCAACTTCACAAAATGTGGACCCCTCCGATTTTTCTTTTGCTTATAACTTTTTTCAGTTTGCCGCTCAAACGAAAATTTTTGTAGCTCAAAGGCGCCCAAACAACGCTCAAACGTATGCTGTCATCAGTTTTTAAATCCGAAAAGGTCGGGGGGGGGGGCATCTTCAGAATATGTAGACCTCTCCGATTTTTCTTTTGCTTATAACTTTTTTCAGTTTGTGGCTCAAACGAAAATTTTTGTCACTGAAACACGCTCAAACGACGCTCAAACGTATGCTGTCTTCAGTTTTTTAATCCGAAAAGGTCAGGGGGCCAACTTCACAAAATGCAGGCCGCTCCGATTTTTCTTTTGCTTATAACTTTTTTCAGTTTGTCGCTCAAACGAAAATTTTTGTAGCTCAAAGGCGCTCAAACAACGCTCAAACGTATGCTGTCATTAGTTTTTAAATCCGAAAAGGTCGGGGGAGGGGGCAACTTCAGAATATGTAGACCTCTCCGATTTTTCTTTTGCTTATAACTTTTTTCAGTTTGTGGCTCAAACGAAAATTTTTGTCGCTGAAACGCATTCAAACGACGCTCAAACGTATGCTGTCTTCAGTTTTTTAATCCGAAAAGGTCAGGAGGCCAACTTCACAAAATGCAGGCCGCTCCGATTTTTCTTTTGCTTATAACTTTTTTCAGTTTGTCGCTCAAACGAAAATTTTTGTCGCTCAAACGCGCTCAAACGACGCTCAAACGTATGCTGTATTCAGATTTTAAATCCGAAAATGTCGGGGGGCCAACTTCACAAAATGTGGACCCTTCCGATATTTCTTTTGCTTATAACTTTTTTCAGTTTGTCGCTCAAACGAAAATTTTTGTCACTCAAACACGCTCAAACGACGCTCAAACGTATGCTGTATTCAGATTTTAAATCCGAAAAGGTCGGGGGGCCAACTTCACAAAATGTGGATCCTTCCGATATTTCTTTTGCTTATAACTTTTTCAGTTTGTCGCTCAAACGAAAATTTTTGTCGCTCAAAGGCGCTCAAACAACGCTCAAACGTATGCTGTCATCAGTTTTTAAATCCGAAAAGGTCGGGGGGCCAACTTCACAAAATGCAGGCCCCTCTGATTTTTCTTTTGCTTATAACTTTTTTCAGTTTGCCGCTCAAACGAAAATTTTTGTAGCTCAAAGGCGCTCAAACAACGCTCAAATGTATGCTGTCATCAGTTTTTAAATCCGAAAAGGTCGGGGGGGGGGGGCAACTTCAGAATATGTAGACCTCTCCGATTTTTCTTTTGCTTATAACTTTTTTCAGTTTGTGGCTCAAACGAAAATTTTTGTCGCTGAAACGCGCTCAAACGACGCTCAAACGTATGCTGTCTTCAGTTTTTTAATCCGAAAATGTCAGGAGGCCAACTTCACAAAATGCAGGCCGCTCCAATTTTTCTTTTGCTTATAACTTTTTTCAGTTTGTCGCTCAAACGAAAATTTTTGTCGCTCAAACGCGCTCAAACGCGCTCAAACGACGCTCAAACGTATGCTGTATTCAGATTTTAAATCCGAAAATGTCGGGGGGCCAACTTCACAAAATGTGGACCCTTCCGATATTTCTTTTGCTTATAACTTTTTTCAGTTTGTCGCTCAAACGAAAATTTTTGTCGCTCAAACGCGCTCAAACGACGCTCAAACGTATGCTGTATTCAGATTTTAAATCCGAAAAGGTCGGGGGGGGGCAACTTCACAAAATGTGGACACTTCCGATATTTCTTTTGCTTATAACTTTTTTCAGTTTGTCGCTCAAACGAAAATTTTTGTCGCTCAAACGCGCTCAAACGACGCTCAAACGTATGCTGTATTCAGATTTTAAATCCGAAAAGGTCGGGGGGCCAACTTCACAAAATGCAGGCCCCTCTGATTTTTCTTTTGCTTATAACTTTTTTCAGTTTGCCGCTCAAACGAAAATTTTTGTAGCTCAAAGGCGCTCAAACAACGCTCAAACGTATGCTGTCATCAGTTTTTAAATCCGAAAAGGTCGGGGGGAAGGCAACTTCAGAATATGTAGACCTCTCCGATTTTTCTTTTGCTTATAACTTTTTTCAGTTTGTGGCTCAAACGAAAATTTTTGTCGCTGAAACGCGCTCAAACGACGCTCAAACGTATGCTGTCTTCAGTTTTTTAATCCGAAAAGGTCAGGGGGCCAACTTCACAAAATGCAGGCCGCTGCGATTTTTCTTTTGCTTATAACTTTTTTCAGTTTGTCGCTCAAACGAAAATTTTTGTCGCTCAAACGCGCTCAAACGACGCTCAAACGTATGCTTTATTCAGATTTTAAATCCGAAAAGTTCGGGGGGCCAACTTCACAAAATGTGGATCCCTCCGATTTTTCTTTTGCTTATAACTTTTTTCAGTTTGCCGCTCAAACGAAAATTTTTGTAGCTCAAAGGCGCTCAAACAACGCTCAAACGTATGCTGTCATTAGTTTTTAAATCCGAAAAGGTCGGGGGAGGGGGCAACTTCAGAATATGTAGACCTCTCCGATTTTTCTTTTGCTTATAACTTTTTTCAGTTTGTGGCTCAAACGAAAATTTCTGTCGCTGAAACGCATTCAAACGACGCTCAAACGTATGCTGTCTTCAGTTTTTTAATCCGAAAAGGTCAGGAGGCAAACTTCACAAAATGCAGGCCGCTCCGATTTTTCTTTTGCTTATAACTTTTTTCAGTTTGTCGCTCAAACGAAAATTTTTGTCGCTCAAACGCGCTCGAACGACGCTCAAACGTATGCTGTATTCAGAGTTTAAATCCGAAAAGGTCGGGGGGGCCAACTTCACAAAATGTGGACCCTTCCGATATTTCTTTTGCTTATAACTTTTTTCAGTTTGTCGCTCAAACGAAAATTTTTGTCGCTCAAACGCGCTCAAACGACGCTCAAACGTATGCTGTATTCAGATTTTAAATCCGAAAAGGTCGGGGGGCCAACTTCACAAAAGGTGGACCCTTCCGATATTTCTTTTGCTTATAACTTTTTTCAGTTTGTCGCTCAAACGAAAATTTTTGTCGCTCAAACGCGCTCAAACGACGCTCAAACGTATGCTGTATTCAGATTTTAAATCCGAAAAGGTCGGGGGGCCAACTTCACAAAATGTGGACCCCACCGATTTTTCTTTTGCTTATAACTTTTTTCAGTTTGTCGCTCAAACGAAAATTTTTGTCGCTCAAACGCGCACAAACGACGCTCAAACGTATGCTGTATTCAGATTTTAAATCCGAAAAGGTCGGGGGGCCAACTTCACAAAATGTGGACCCCACCGATTTTTCTTTTGCTTATAACTTTTTTCAGTTTGTCGCTCAAACGAAAATTTTTGTAGCTCAAAGGCGCTCAAACAATGCTCAAACGTATGCTGTCATCAGTTTTTAAATCCGAAAAGGTCGGGTGGGGGGGGGCAACTTCAGAATATGTAGACCTCTCCGATTTTTCTTTTGCTTATAACTTTTTTCAGTTTGTGGCTCAAACGAAAATTTTTGTCACTGAAACGCGCTCAAACGACGCTCAAACGTATGCTGTCTTCAGTTTTTTAATCCGAAAAGGTCAGGGGGCCAACTTCACAAAATGCAGGCCGCTCCGATTTTTCTTTTGCTTATAACTTTTTTCAGTTTGTCGCTCAAACGAAAATTTTTGTCGCTCAAACGCGCTCAAACGACGCTCAAACGTATGCTGTATTCAGATTTTAAATCCGAAAAGTTCGGGGGGCCAACTTCACAAAATGTGGACCCCTCCGATTTTTCTTTTGCTTATAACTTTTTTCAGTTTGCCGCTCAAACGAAAATTTTTGTAGCTCAAAGGCGCTCAAACAACGCTCAAACGTATGCTGTCATCAGTTTTTAAATCCGAAAAGGTCGGGGGGGGGGCAACTTCAGAATATGTAGACCTCTCCGATTTTTCTTTTGCTTATAACTTTTTTCAGTTTGTGGCTCAAACGAAAATTTTTGTCACTGAAACGCGCTCAAACGACGCTCAAACGTATGCTGTCTTCAGTTTTTTAATCCGAAAAGGTCAGGGGGCCAACTTCACAAAATGCAGGCCGCTCCGATTTTTCTTTTGCTTATAACTTTTTTCAGTTTGTCGCTCAAACGAAAATTTTTGTCGCTCAAACGCGCTTAAACGACGCTCAAACGTATGCTGTATTCAGATTTTAAATCCGAAAAGGTCGGGGGGGCAACTTCACAAAATGTGGACCCTTCCGATATTTCTTTTGCTTATAACTTTTTTCAGTTTGTCGCTCAAACGAAAATTTTTGTCGCTCAAACGCGCTCAAACGACGCTCAAACGTATGCTGTATTCAGATTTTAAATCAGAAAAGGTCGAGGGGCCAACTTCACAAAATGTGGACCCCTCCGATTTTTCTTTTGCTTATAACTTTTTTCAGTTTGTCGCTCAAACGAAAATTTTTGTCGCTCAAACGCGCTCAAACGACGCTCAAACGAATGGTGCTTTCAGTTTTCAAATCCCATAAAATCGGGGGGCCAACTTCACAAAACGAAGTTCCTGAATTTTAATTTGTTTATAACTTTTTTCAGTTTGTCGCTCAAACAAAAATTTTTGTCGCTCAAACGCGCTCAAACGACGCTCAAACGAAGGGTGTTTTCAGTTTTTAAATTCCATAAAGTCAGGGGGCCAACTTCACAGACCTCTTATAATACGGGGGGTGGAAAAAGAAAGTCTATTAAGAAGATATAGCTTACCATAAATCCTGTAACGTCCTCCATTTTGTCCTACAACAGAAAAACGAGAAAGAAAAAGATTCAAGAATTTGAAATTTTTTTCATTTGATGGCGTAAAAGATAAAGAATTTTTTTATACAGTAAAAATTATGTAGAAATGAAAACTTACCTTCAACATATCCGCTACCGTTAGCGGCTCCTTTAAAAAGAAAAAAGTATGATTTTTTTATATGAAGTAATTTAATTTTAGAAATATTATATGTATGGAACATAATTAGATCTTATAATACGGGGAAAAAAGAAAGTCTTTGAAGATGAGACAACTTACCATAAGTCATGTACCGCCCTCCATTCAATCCTACAGCAGAAAACCGAGAAATAAAAATATTCAAGAATTTGAATTTTTTTTTTTCTTCATTTGATGGCGTAAAAGATAAAGGGATTTTTTTAGACAGTAAAAATAATGTAGAAATCAAAATTCACCTTCAATGTATCCGCTGCCGTTACAGGCTCCGTAAAAAGAAAACAGTGCGATTTTTTTTTTTTTTTTTTTTTTTTTTTAAATATGAGGTAATTTAATTTTAGAACACATTATTTGTACGAAACATAATTAGATCTCATAATAAGGGAAAAAAAGAAAGTTTTTGAAGATGAGATAGCTTACCATAAGTCATGTAACGCGTTTTTTGTTTTACAACAGAAAAACGCGAAAGAAAAAGATTAATGAACTTGAAATTTTTTCCATTTGATGGCATAAAAGATAAAAGGAATTTTTAAGACTGTAAAAATAATGTAGAAGTTAAAAACTGACTTTCAACATAACCTCTACCGTTACCGCCCCCTTAAAAAAAAAAGTACGATTTTTTATATGAGGTAATTTAATTTTAGGATATATTATTTGTATGAAACATAATTAGGTCTTATAATACGGGAGGGAAAAAGAAAGTCTTTGAAGATGAGGGAACTTACCATAAGTCATGTACCGCCGTCCATTCTGCCCTACATCAGAAAAACCAAAAGGAAAAGATTCAAGAATTTGAATGTTCTTCCATTTGATGGCGTAAAAGATAAGGAATTTTTTTAAACAGTAAAAATAATGTAGAAATGAAAACTCATCTTCAACATAAACACTACCGTTACCGCCTCCTTTAAAAAGAATAAAGTACGATTTTTTTACATTTGGTAATTTAATTTTAGAACATATTATTTTTATGAAACATAATTAGATCTTATAGTACGGGGGATGGAAAAAGAAAGTCTTTGATGAAGCTTACCATAAGAAATATAACGTCCTGCATTTTGTCATACAACAGAAAAACGAGAAAGAAAAAGATTCAAGAATTCGAAACTTTTTTCATTTCATGGCGTAAAAGAGAAGGGATTTTTTAAACAGTAAATATAATGTAGAAATGAAAACTCACCTTTAACATAATCGCTACCATTACCGCCTCCTTTAAAAAGAAAAAAGTACGATTTTTTTATATGTGGTAATTTAATTTTAGAACATATTATTTTTATGAAACATAATTAGATCTTATAATATGGGGGGGGGGGGGTGGAAAAATAAAGTCTTTCATGAAGCTTACCATAAGTAATGTAACGCCCTCCATTTTGTCCTACAACAGAAAAATGAGAAAGAACACGATTCAAGAATTCGAAACTTTTTTCATTTCATGGAGTTAAAGATAAGGGATTTTTTGTAGACAGTAAAAATAATGTAGAAATAAAAACTTACCTTCAACATATCCGCCACCATTACCGGCTCCTTTAAAAAGAAAAAAGTACGATTTTTTATATGACGTAATTTAATTTTAGAACATATTATTTGAATGAAACATAATTAGATCTCATAATACGGGGGGGGAAAAAGAAAGTCTTTTAAGATGAGACAACTTACCATAAGTCATATAACGTCCTCCAATTTGCCCTACAACAAAAAAACGAGAAAGGAAAAGATTCACGAAATTCAAATTTATTTCCTTTGATGGCATAAAAGATAAGGGATTTTTTTAAACAGTAAAAATAATGTAGAAATGAAAACTCACCTTCAACATAACCGCTACCGTTACCACCTCCTTTAAATAGAAAAAAGTACGATTTTTTTATATGGGGTAATTTAATTTTAGAACATATTATTTTTATGAAACATAATTAGATCTTATAATGCGGGGGGTGGAAAATGAAAGTCATTGAAGATGATATAGCTTACCATAAGTCATGTAACGTCCTCCATTTTGTCCTACAACAGAAAAACGAGAAAGAAAAAGATTCAAGAATTTGAAATTTTTTTCATTTGATGGCGTAAAAGATAAAGGATTTTTTTATACAGTAAAAATTATGTAGAAATGAAAACTTACCTTCAATATATCTGCTACCGTTACCGGCTCCTTTAAAAAGAAAAAAGTATGATTTTTTTATATGAAGTAATTTAATTTTAGAAATATTATATGTATGGAACATAATTAGATCTTATAATACGGGGAAAAAAGAAAGTCTTTGAAGATGAGACAACTTACCATAAGTCATGTACCGCCCTCCATTCAATCCTACAGCAGAAAACCGAGAAATAAAAATATTCAAGAATTTGAATTTTTTTTTCTTCATTTGATGGCGTAAAAGATAAAGGGATTTTTTTAGACAGTAAAAATAATGTAGAAATCAAAATTCACCTTCAATGTATCCGCTACCGTTACCGGCTCAGTAAAAAGAAAACAGTACGATTTTTTTTTTATTAAGTAATTTAATTTTAAAACATATTATTTGTATGAAACATAATTATATCTTATAATAAGGGAAAAAAAGAAAGTTTTTGAAGATGAGATAGCTTACCATCATAGGCGTAGAGTTTTCAAAATTATTGGAGGGGCTCAGCCAGTGGCGGAGACAAGGGGCGGGAGGGGGGGTTCTACATCCCCTGGAACAGGGAATTAATTTACTAAGTGATGAATACAAAAATAGTAAAACTTACTACCATAAAGTTACAAATAACCGCTGAAATTTTCCGTTTTACACAGGTTTTCGTCTACCTAAGCAGGTAAAAATTCAAAGTGTTCCTTTCTATGGGATCATGAAATGTTTTCCATTAGACAATATTTCGTTATAGACAGGTTCCGTTTACACAGGCTAACCTTATATCCATACAGTAAAACTTTTGTAAAAGCAATCGTAAGAGACCGAAACAATACTCCGTTTAAGACAGGTTTCTGGCTGATTAAGTAAAATTGTACGGCAATCTTTCCTTCTGGAGCATGAAAAGTTTCCATTTAAGACGGGATTATGCCATAGGTTCCGTTTTGACAGTTTTTACTCTACATATATCATAAATATCTATATAATAATAAAAGACAAGATCGTTGTTTGTGTGTGTTATTTCCGATGGCTAGGAAAATCTGCTGCCCGCAGAGGTCTGAAAATTTATATGAGAATAGTTCAATGCAGGTATGGATGCCCTTCAGGCTCACATTTTTAATTTTTTGATAATTAGCCGAGATAGTACTTAAAAACTCATCGAAAAAGAGATTTCTTTTCATTGGTGGAGGCGTGCTCGCGCATAACCAGAACCTCCTTTTCGAGCGGAAAGGAATGAAGAACTAAATACATTTCTTTTTTTGGCCTTACATTTTTTTTCTTTTTTTCTTTTGTTTTAATGCCCATCAGCCATGCAGTTTAAAATACGGAAAAACGGACGAAATATTCTTATAGTTCGTACTTTTACATATCAAACGCCGCACACAGTTAAAAAGAATATAATTCTTAACTCTTAAAAAAAAAAAAAAATTCAAATTTCTCAGTCGACTTTTCCTCTCTTTCGCCAATGCTTACTCAGAGCTCAATTTTAAAGGTATCGATTCACAAAAAATACTTATATAAAGCTAAGATCTTCTTCTCGTCGCCGGTGCAATCGGTTTTCTAAAAAACTAATTTTAATTATTTAAAAAAATTCACGACTGCAGGTCACGTCGCGCCTCACCGTGACGAGACTAACTTTTTTCCACAATCTTTATACAGCATTTCAACAGACTGGATTTTACATGTGTTACAAAAATTTCGTAATGTTCGAACGAGTAGAAGTATTTAAAAAAAAATCTTAAAAAATTTAGACGAAAAAGCTAAAAAATGGTTTTGGCACACATTTTCACTATTAAATAAGCATATTTTTCATGAAATTTTATAGCGTACTCGGGTAGAGTTATATTTATAATATATTAAAATTTCGGACAGTTCGGACGACGAGAAATATTTTTTTGTTGTTGTTATGTTAAGGGTGTTCTCAAATTCAAAAGGGCAACTTTCTGACATAGGTTTTAATTTATTTTTGTTTGAAAATGCATGAAACTAGCTGGTGTTGTTGGTCAGAAACTATGACATTGAGTTGTTTTTTCCATGTTTTTTGCAAACGCAATAGATCTTTCAGAAAATAGTGTCGAAGTGAGCGTTTTGAACCGAATTTCCGCGCGAAAGAAGAAAAAGCACTCAAGAAAGGGTGAAAAACGGGTTTGTCACGTGATCCAATTCGCTTATAACTCAATAGGTAATTGATGGAACAAAAAATGGAAAAAAAAACAGTTCAATTCCAAATCGCTTCCATGGCCAGGCTTTCCAGTTTTATACCTTTCCGTTAAAAAATGAATTTGTAAATGTGTCAAAAAGTTTTGCGCTTGTTGAGCAGAGCAGTTAAGAACAGCCTTAAAGAACCCGACGCGAAAACAAGGAAAACTAGTCGGATGTGACAATCCCAAAACTTTCTTCTATCTCATACATGTTAATACTTCAAAATTCGTTATCACGGTGTCAAAATTAAATGACAATCTATGCTCATCTCCATCATAAGGATTCTAAAGATGTTCATTAAATTGTGTGCATTTTAAAAGGAGATATATGCATCGCATCTTTGAAACAAACAATTGAACTTTGGCATCCACCCTCTTAAATGTCTGCAAGAAAAAAATTTCAGCTCAAAGAGCATAAAAACCACACCTGTCGCGCTGTATATACCCAAGCCTAAAAAAAGATATATTTATGTGAAAGTGTAGCAGAATATGAAGTCTGATTAAATTTCCTGTATTAGTTTGAGACAGAACAATTGCGGAAATCGTGAAAAACGGAGCATAGCAGCGCCACCTATTGCGCGATTTACACCAAAACGTAATAAAAACAACATATATCAACGTCTAACCAAGTTTGAAGTTTGATGAAAATTTGTGCATTAGTTTTAAAGATAGAGATATTGTGAAAATCATGAAAAATTCTGCATCGCAGCGTTACCTGTTGGCCTATGTACACCAAAAAGTAATCAGCACCATTTTATATCACGGACTAACCTAATCTGAAGTTTGATGAAAATACGTGCATTAGTTCTTGAGAAAGAGCTATTGCGGAAATTGCGAAAATTGCTGCATAGCAGCGATACCTGTTGGACGATTTACACGAAAACGTAATCAGCACACGAAATAATATCAAGATATAATTTAATCTGAAGTTTCATGAAAATCTGATCATTAGTTCTTGAGATATAGCTACTACGAAAATCGTGAATAATGCATCATAGGAAAAAAGTGTAAATATGTCGAAAACCGGAATTCGAAAATTTTCTTTAATCCAGTACTTTCTTTCAGTTACCGGACAACGCCGGGCGGGTCAGCTAGTCTATAATAATAAGGAAAGAAGTTTTTCTGTCTGTCGGCTATGTTCTGAAAAAACCGCTGCACGCAGAGCTACAAAATTTGGTATGAAGGTACTTCTATTTATTTAGTTATGCACCCCAAAGCCCGATTTCGGATTTTTTAAAGATTTTTTCAATATAATTTTTAATGGAATTTTTAATGTTTTTTCACGGTTCGAGGCGATTTTTTTAAATGAATAAAATAAATCCGATTTCAATCTTTTAGCGTATAATATAGTAAATTGTCTCTTCTTTTCAAAAAGTTTATTCGGAACTCGTACAGCGATTTTTGAATTTTTCTGAAATATTTGCATGCGATTTTTAGCGTTATTTTGTGTTTCGCAGCGATTTTTTTATATTTATAAAAGGTATTCGGTTTCAAATTTTTAGCATTATACAGTAAATTTTGGCCTCCGAAATTTTGGAATTTTAAATTCGATATTTAATGCGATTTTTCGCAACGAGTTTTGACACTCGTCAAAGAATTCTGGTTAAAATGTTTAAGAGCATTTTATAGTAATTTTTCTTTTGGAATTTTTAGCGCTTTTTAATGTAATTTTCAGCGGTTTTCGCGTTCTGCAGTGACCTTTTTTACATTAGTAAAAGGAATTCGATTTTAAACTTTTAGCCTAATGTAGTAGACTTTGTTCACTTTGCATTTATCCTATACTATTGCACTATATTATTACTATATTTATACTATACTGCCGCAGAATTCGCGGAGAGCGGCGCGCGCGTTCCGTCTGCAGTCCTTTAACCTTATGCTCTCTTATTCCGACTCTCTTGCGGGAGCCAGGTTGAAAAAATTTCAAAAATTGAAACCAGACAAATTTAAAAGGGAAATTACACAAATTAAAGATACCGAAATGCGGGGAAGGAGGGCCGGGGCTCTGAAGCTACCGAACGACATCAGCTGCGTCGAGCTTATTATTAGAGTTTTGATAGTTATTGTGATTTTATGATTTCCGTGGAGTTTTTTTGACATTCATGAAAGAATTCTGGTTAATGTTTTTATTGTTTTCTCGGCGATTTTTGAAATTTTAATGCTCTTTTTGTGGTTTTTTGTATTCCGTAGCGATTTTTTGACTTTCATAATATTTTTTCGGTTTCAAACTTTCAGCCTTATATAGCATATTTTCTCCTTTCCTTGATTTCTGATAAAAAAAATTTCCACATTTCAACACGATTTTTAGCATTTTCACGCATTCCGTGATCTTTTTTTTACTCTTATAAAAGAAATTCGTTTCAAACTTATTAAACGCTGTAGTAATTTTTTTCCTCAGCGATTTTTGATTTTTATCGATTTTTAATCCAATGTACAGCGTTCCGATTCTATCTTTTGACATTCGTAAAAGGAATTGGATGTCAAATTTTTAGCCCAATATAATAAATTTTGTTATATTTTCAATAAAGTTTATTTGAAATTCGTATAGCGATTTTTGAATGTTTTGCAAATTTTTATGCATTGTTTAGAGATTTTTCGCATTCCGCGGCCATTTTTTTACATTCGTAAAAGGAATCCTGTTTTAATCTTTTAGCCCATAATAACAAAATTTTGTCATATGCTGTTTTTGCATTTTTAGCGATTTTTCGAGTTTTTTCGCTATTTGCTACAATTTTTCCAAATTAGTAAAAGGAATCCGGTTATCTTCTAGCCCAAATAGTAAATTTTGTTTTCTTTTCATTTAAATTTATTTGGAATTCGTGCAGCCTTTTTTTTTTTTTTTGCGAATTTTTATTACTATTTTTCGACGGACCGGACGACGCCGGGTATGTCAGCTAGTTAGTGTATAAATGTATAATATAAATACTACAGGGTTACGCACGAAAAAGCGGTCCTGCTGTGTTTGCCATGAATGCGCGTGTACAGATAGATACTTTCATATGAACATCAAAGAGTTTGAAAATATCACGAAAATCGAATCAAATGTCTGTCCGAAACGGCACGGGAAAAAAATGGCTTGGCCTGGGTTTACAAAAAAAAATTTAGACCCGGTCCCTACTCAGCCTGATATTAATGAAAGAAAATGGGCTTGAGAAAGGGTTTCTTGCTCGTCCCGAATAAGAACAACTGAATATGTACTATTTAATGTTGCCAGATCCTGTTGAATCGTCATTTACTACAGAGAGACCGCTTGATAGATTTGGGCTATTTTAATAAATATGAGGTTTATGCATCATTTAGAGATAAAGAATTTCTCCCTTTACATTATATGCTTTGGAGCCACTGGTGAGTCTTCCTGCCTGGCTTCTAGTTTTATCATTTGCAACAAAACTTAACTCCTCTACCCCCTCCCTCCCGAGTTCTTCAAAGCTCGTAAATTGGAGACACTTTCTTTGTGGGTTCGGGAAACGGCGAACCATCTTATCTGTGCTCTAATCAGATCATATCGGACACCATTTGTTGTCCGTTAAAAGCTTGAATTTATTGCCCTATGACGCCGAATCAGAAAAAGAAATTCTTCCCAGAAAGTGCGCCCTGCCCAGTGTCCAAAGAAGGAAGAAAAACCCACCATGGAGAGTAGTGCTTAGTTATTTCCCATACGCCACGCTAAAATTTTCCAGTTTTTTACTTGCTTACAAAGAATAAAAGTAAACAGCGAATTTAGAGAAAGAACAATTATCCATCGAACACATTATACGCTAAAAACTTTTGTAAATTATATGAAATTCCAAAATCTGAGTTTTTTTTCTATGTCAATTGGCGTAAAAATATATAGCCCATCTGAAAAAATTATTGGAGGGGCCCGAGCCCCACGGGCCCATATAACTCTACGCCTATGCTTACCATAAGTCATGTAACGTCCTCTATTTTGTTTTACAACAGAAAAACGCGAAAGAAAAAGATTAAAGAATTTGAAATTTTTTCCATTTGATGGCGCAAAAGATAAAGGATTTTTTTAGACTGTAAAAATAATGTAGAAGTTAAAAACTGACTTTCAACATAACCGCTACCGTTACCGCCTCTTTTAAAAAAAAGTACGATTTTTTATATGAGGTAATTAATTTTAGGATATATTATTTGTATGAAACATAATTAGATCATATAATACGGGAGGAAAAAAGAAAGTCTTTGAAGATGACGGAACTTACCATAAGTCATGTACCGCCCTCCATTCTGTCCTACAACAGAATAACGAAAAAGAAAACATTGAAGAATTTGAATTTTTTTTCCATTTGATGGCGTAAAAGATAAGGGATTTTTTTAAACAGTAAAAATAATGTAGAAATGAAAACTCACCTTCAACATAACCGCTACCGTTACCGCCTCCTTTAAAAAGAATAAAGTACGATTTTTTTATATGGGGGTAATTTAATTTTAGAACATATTATTTTTATGAAACATAATTAGATCTTATAATACGGGGGTTGGAAAAAGAAAGTTTTTAATGAAGATATAGCTTACCATAAGTAATGTAACGTCCTCCGTTTTGTCCTGCAACAGCAAAACGAGAAAGAAAAAGATTCAAGAATTCCAAACTTTTTTCATTTCATGGAGTTAAAGATAAGGGATTTTTTGTAGACAGTAAAAATGATGTAGAAATGAAAACTTACCATCAACATATAAGCCACCATTACCGGCTCCTTTAAAAAGAAAAAAGTACGATTTTTTATATGAGGTAATTTAATTTTAGAACATATTATTTGTATGAAACATAATCAAGATCTTATAATACGGGGAAAAAAGAAAATCTTTGAAGATGAGGCAAACTTACCATAGGTCATGTAACGTCCTCCATTTTGTCCTACAACAGAAAAACACGAAAGAAGAAGATTCAAGAATTTGAAATTTTTTTCATTTGATGGCGTAAAGGATAAGGGATTTTTTAGATAGTAAAAATAATGTAGAAATGAAAACTCACCTTCAACATATTTGCTACCGTTAACGGCTCCTTTAAAAAGAAAACAGTACAAATTTTTTAATATGAGATAATTTAATGTTAGAACATATTATTTGTATGAAACATAATTAGATATCATAATACAGGGGCAAAAAGAAAGTCTTTCAAGATGAGGCAACTTACTATGAGTCATGTAACGTCCTCCAATTTGTCCTACAACAACAACAACAACAAAAAAAAAAAAAAAAAGGGGAAAGAAAAAAATTCAAGAATTTGACATTTATTTCATTTGATGGCGTAAAAGATAAAGGGAATTGTTTAGACGGTAAAAATAATGTAGAAATCAAAACTAACCTTCAACATATTCGCTACCGTTACCGGCTCCTTTAAAAAGAGAAAAGTACGATTTTTTATATGACGTAATTTAATTTTAGAACATATTATTTGAATGAAACATAATTATATCTCATAGTACGGGGGGGGGGGGGGGGGGAAGAAAGTCTTTAAAGATGAGATAGCTTACCATAAGTCATGTAACGTCCTCTATTTTCTTTTACAACAGAAAAACGAGAAAGAAAAAGATTAAAGAACTTGAAATTTTTTCCATTTGATGGCATAAAAGATAAAAGGAATTTTTAAGACTGTAAAAATAATGTAGAAGTTAAAAACTGACTTTCAACATAACCTCTACCGTTACCGCCTCCTTAAAAAAAAAAAAAAGTACGATTTTTTATATGAGGTAATTTAATTTTAGGATATATTATTTGTATGAAACATAATTAGGTCTTATAATACGGGAGAAAAAAAGAAAGTCTTTGAAGATGAGGGAACTTACCATAAGTCATGTACCGCCCTCCATTCTGTCCTACATCAGAAAAACAAAAAAGAAAAGATTCAAGAATTTGAATGTTTTTCCATTTGATAGCGTAAAAGATAAGGAATTTTTTTAAACAGTAAAAATAATGTAGAAATGAAAACTCACCTTCAACATAACCGCTACCGTTACCGCCTCCTTTAAAAAGAATAAAGTACGATTTTTTTATATGGGGGTAATTTAATTTTAGAACATATTATTTTTATGAAACATAATTAGATCTTATAATACGGGGGTTGGAAAAAGAAAGTTTTTAATGAAGATATAGCTTACCATAAGTAATGTAACGTCCTCCATTTTGTCCTACAACAGCAAAACGAGAAAGAAAAAGATTCAAGAATTCCAAACTTTTTTCATTTCATGGAGTTAAAGATAAGGGATTTTTTGTAGACAGTAAAAATGATGTAGAAATGAAAACTTACCATCAACATATAAGCCACCATTACCGGCCCCTTTAAAAAGAAAAAAGTACGATTTTTTATATGAGGTAATTTAATTTTAGAACATATTATTTGTATGAAACAAAATTAGATCTTATAATACGGGGAAAAAAGAAAATCTTTGAAGATGAGGCAAACTTACCATAGGTCATGTAACGTCCTCCATTTTGTCCTACAACAGAAAAACACGAAAGAAGAAGATTCAAGAATTTGAATTTTTTTTCATTTGATGGCGTAAAGGATAAGGGATTTTTTAGATAGTAAAAATAATGTAGAAATGAAAACTCACCTTCAACATATTTGCTACCGTTAACGGCCCCTTTAAAAAGAAAACAGTACAAATTTTTTAATATGAGATAATTTAATGTTAGAACATATTATTTGTATGAAACATAATTAGATATCATAATACAGGGGCAAAAAGAAAGTCTTTAAAGATAAGGCAACTTACCATGAGTCATGTAACGTCCTCCAGTTTGTCCTACAACAACAACAACAACAACAAATAAAAAAAAAAAAAGAGAAAGAAAAAAATTCAAGAATTTGACATTTATTTCATTTGATGGCGTAAAAGATAAAGGGAATTGTTTAGACGGTAAAAATAATGTAGAAATCAAAACTAACCTTCAACATATCCGCTACCGTTACCGGCTCCTTTAAAAAGAAAAAAGTACGATTTTTTATATGACGTAATTTAATTTTAGAACATATTATTTGAATGAAACATAATTATATCTCATAGTACGGGGGGGGGGGGGGGAAGAAAGTCTTTAAAGATGAGAAAACTTACCATAAGTCATGTAACGTCCTCCAATTTGCCCTACAACAAAAAAAACGAGAAAGGAAAAGATTCACGAAATTCAAATTTATTTCCTTTGATGGCATAAAAGATAAGGGATTTTTTTAAACAGTAAAAATAATGTAGAAATGAAAACTCACCTTCAACATAACCGCTACCGTTACCGCCTCCTTTAAAAAGAATAAAGTACGATTTTTTTATATGGGGGTAATTTAATTTTAGAACATATTATTTTTATGAAACATAATTAGATCTTATAATACGGGGGTTGGAAAAAGAAAGTTTTTAATGAAGATATAGCTTACCATAAGTAATGTAACGTCCTCCGTTTTGTCCTGCAACAGCAAAACGAGAAAGAAAAAGATTCAAGAATTCCAAACTTTTTTCATTTCATGGAGTTAAAGATAAGGGATTTTTTGTAGACAGTAAAAATGATGTAGAAATGAAAACTTACCATCAACATATAAGCCCCCATTACCGGCTCCTTTAAAAAGAAAAAAGTACGATTTTTTATATGAGGTAATTTAATTTTAGAACATATTATTTGTATGAAACATAATCAAGATCTTATAATACGGGGAAAAAAGAAAATCTTTGAAGATGAGGCAAACTTACCATAGGTCATGTAACGTCCTCCATTTTGTCCTACAACAGAAAAACACGAAAGAAGAAGATTCAAGAATTTGAAATTTTTTTCATTTGATGGCGTAAAGGATAAGGGATTTTTTAGATAGTAAAAATAATGTAGAAATGAAAACTCACCTTCAACATATTTGCTACCGTTAACGGCTCCTTTAAAAAGAAAACAGTACAAATTTTTTAATATGAGATAATTTAATGTTAGAACATATTATTTGTATGAAACATAATTAGATATCATAATACAGGGGCAAAAAGAAAGTCTTTCAAGATGAGGCAACTTACCATGAGTCATGTAACGTCCTCCAATTTGTCCTACAACAACAACAACAACAACAAAAAAAAAAAAAAAAAAGGGGAAAGAAAAAAATTCAAGAATTTGACATTTATTTCATTTGATGGCGTAAAAGATAAAGGGAATTGTTTAGACGGTAAAAATAATGTAGAAATCAAAACTAACCTTCAACATATTCGCTACCGTTACCGGCTCCTTTAAAAAGAGAAAAGTACGATTTTTTATATGACGTAATTTAATTTTAGAACATATTATTTGAATGAAACATAATTATATCTCATAGTACGGGGGGGGGGGGGGGGAAGAAAGTCTTTAAAGATGAGATAGCTTACCATAAGTCATGTAACGTCCTCTATTTTCTTTTACAACAGGAAAACGAGAAAGAAAAAGATTAAAGAACTTGAAATTTTTTCCATTTGATGGCATAAAAGATAAAAGGAATTTTTAAGACTGTAAAAATAATGTAGAAGTTAAAAACTGACTTTCAACATAACCTCTACCGTTACCGCCTCCTTAAAAAAAAAAAAAAGTACGATTTTTTATATGAGGTAATTTAATTTTAGGATATATTATTTGTATGAAACATAATTAGGTCTTATAATACGGGAGAAAAAAAGAAAGTCTTTGAAGATGAGGGAACTTACCATAAGTCATGTACCGCCCTCCATTCTGTCCTACATCAGAAAAACAAAAAAGAAAAGATTCAAGAATTTGAATGTTTTTCCATTTGATAGCGTAAAAGATAAGGAATTTTTTTAAACAGTAAAAATAATGTAGAAATGAAAACTCACCTTCAACATAACCGCTACCGTTACCGCCTCCTTTAAAAAGAATAAAGTACGATTTTTTTATATGGGGGTAATTTAATTTTAGAACATATTATTTTTATGAAACATAATTAGATCTTATAATACGGGGGTTGGAAAAAGAAAGTTTTTAATGAAGATATAGCTTACCATAAGTAATGTAACGTCCTCCATTTTGTCCTACAACAGCAAAACGAGAAAGAAAAAGATTCAAGAATTCCAAACTTTTTTCATTTCATGGAGTTAAAGATAAGGGATTTTTTGTAGACAGTAAAAATGATGTAGAAATGAAAACTTACCATCAACATATAAGCCACCATTACCGGCCCCTTTAAAAAGAAAAAAGTACGATTTTTTATATGAGGTAATTTAATTTTAGAACATATTATTTGTATGAAACAAAATTAGATCTTATAATACGGGGAAAAAAGAAAATCTTTGAAGATGAGGCAAACTTACCATAGGTCATGTAACGTCCTCCATTTTGTCCTACAACAGAAAAACACGAAAGAAGAAGATTCAAGAATTTGAATTTTTTTTCATTTGATGGCGTAAAGGATAAGGGATTTTTTAGATAGTAAAAATAATGTAGAAATGAAAACTCACCTTCAACATATTTGCTACCGTTAACGGCCCCTTTAAAAAGAAAACAGTACAAATTTTTTAATATGAGATAATTTAATGTTAGAACATATTATTTGTATGAAACATAATTAGATATCATAATACAGGGGCAAAAAGAAAGTCTTTAAAGATAAGGCAACTTACCATGAGTCATGTAACGTCCTCCAGTTTGTCCTACAACAACAACAACAACAACAAATAAAAAAAAAAAAAGAGAAAGAAAAAAATTCAAGAATTTGACATTTATTTCATTTGATGGCGTAAAAGATAAAGGGAATTGTTTAGACGGTAAAAATAATGTAGAAATCAAAACTAACCTTCAACATATCCGCTACCGTTACCGGCTCCTTTAAAAAGAAAAAAGTACGATTTTTTATATGACGTAATTTAATTTTAGAACATATTATTTGAATGAAACATAATTATATCTCATAGTACGGGGGGGGGGGGGTGGGGAAGAAAGTCTTTAAAGATGAGAAAACTTACCATAAGTCATGTAACGTCCTCCAATTTGCCCTACAACAAAAAAAACGAGAAAGGAAAAGATTCACGAAATTCAAATTTATTTCCTTTGATGGCATAAAAGATAAGGGATTTTTTTAAACAGTAAAAATAATGTAGAAATGAAAACTCACCTTCAACATAACCGCTACCGTTACCACCTCCTTTAAAAAGAAAAAAGTACGATTTTTTTATATGGTGTAATTTAATTTTAGAACATATTATTTTTATGAAACATAATTAGATCTTATAATATGGGGGGTGGAAAATGAAAGTCATTGAAGATGATATAGCTTACCATAAGTCATGTAACGTCCTCCATTTTGTCCTACAACAGAAAAACGAGAAAGAAAAAGATTCAAGAATTTGAAATTTTTTTCATTTGATGGCGTAAAAGATAAAGGATTTTTCTATACAGTAAAAATTATGTAGAAATGAAAACTTACCTTCAACATATCTGCTATCGTTACCGGCTCCTTTAAAAAGAAAAAAGTATGATTTTTTTTATATGAAGTAATTTAATTTTAGAAATATTATTTGTATGGAACATAATTAGATCTTATAATACGAGGGGAAAAAGAAAGTCTTTGACGATGAGACAACTTACCATAAGTCATGTACCGCCCTCCATTCAATCCTACAGCAGAAAAGAAATAAAAAGATTCAAGAATTTGAATTTTTTTTTTTTTCATTTGATGGCGTAAAAGATAAAGGGATTTTTTTAGACAGTAAAAATAATGTAGAAATCAAAATTCACCTTCAATGTATCCGCTACCGTTACCGGCTCCGTAAAAAGAAAACAGTACGATTTTTTTTTTATTAAGTAATTTAATTTTAAAACATATTATTTGTATGAAACATAATTATATCTTATAATAAGGGAGAAAAAGAATGTTTTTGAAGATGAGATAGCTTACCATAAGTCATGTAACGTCCTCTGTTTTGTTTTACAACAGAAAAACGCGAAAGAAAAAGATTAAAGAATTTGAAATTTTTTCCATTTGAGGGCGTAAAAGATAAAGGATTTTTTTAAACAGTAAAAATAATGTAGAAATGAAAACTCACCTTCAACATAACCGCTACCGTTACCGCCTCCTTTAAAAAGAAAAAAGTATGATTTTTTTATATGGGGTAATTTAATTTTAGAACATATTATTTTTATGAAACATAATTAGATCTTATAATACGGGGGGGGGGGGGGGTGGAAAAAGAAAGTTTTCCATGAAGATATAGCTTACCATAAGTAATGTAACGTCCTCCATTCTGTCCTACAGCAGAAAAACGAAAAAGAAAAGATTCAAGAATTTGAATTTTTTTTCCATTTGATGGCGTAAAAGATAAGGGATTTTTTTAAACAGTAAAAATAATGTAGAAATGGAAACTCACCTTCAACATAACCGCTACCATTACCACCTCCTTTAAAAAAAAAAAAGTACGATTTTTTTATATGGGGTAATATAATTTTAGAACATATAATTTTTATGAAACATAATTAGATCTCATAATACGGGGGGTGGAAAAAGAAAGTCTTTCATGAAGATATAGCTTACCATAAGTGATGTAACGTCCTCCATTTTGTCCTACATCAGAAAAAATGAGAAAGAAAGAGATTCAAGTATTCGAAACTTTTTCATTTCATGGAGTTAAAGATAAGGGATTTTTTGTAGACAGTAAAAATAATGTAGAAATGAAAATTTACCTTCAACATATCCGCCACCATTACCGGCTCCTTTAAAAAGAAAAAAGTACGATTTTTTATATGACGTAATTTAATTTTAGAATATATTATTTGTATGAAACATAATAAGATCTCATAATACGGGGGAAAAAAGAAAGTCTTTAAAGATGAGACAACTTACCATAAGTCATGTAACGTCCTCCAATTTGCCCTACAACAAAAAAACGAGAAAGGTAAAGATTCAAGAATTTCAAATTTATTTCATTTGATGGCATAAAAGATAAGGGATTTTTTTAAACTGTAAAAATAATGTAGAAATGAAAACTTACCTTCAACATAACCGCTACCGTTACCGCCTCCTTTAAAAAGAAAACAGTACGATTTTTTTATATGGGGTAATTTAATTTTAGAACATATTATTTTTATGAAACGTAATTAGATCTTATAATACGGGGGGTGGAAAAAGAAAGTTTTTCATGAAGATATAGCTTACCATAAGTAATGTAACGTCCTCCATTCTGTCCTACAGCAGAAAAACGAAAAAGAAAAGATTCAAGAATGGGTCATTCCATACAAAATGAGCAAATCACCTGTGGCAGACATGTCACAGATTTTAACGAAAATCATTTTGTAAGTAGATCATATCTATTTATGAGTAAATGTAAAATAATAGATTTTAGGATTGTTTATTTAAGTATTAAAATTTATATTAAAAGTGGATGCAAAATCGTGGTTTTGGCTACATGCTTGAAGTTTCAATTTTGGTTATTAGCCTTAAGAATGCAAAGACTATATTAAAAATTATTTATAATTAGGAATGAATGATAAGTAACAGATTGACGTAAGTTAGTAATTGTATTTCTATTCCTTAATGAGAAAAAAATTAATTTTGAAAAAAATTGAGGGAAAAATGCAGCGTTTCTATAGACATGAAGGACACCTCTGATAATATCAAAATTGCTTGACGTTATAGCTAAAAGTATACATATAAAATATTTAAACTTTAATTCTTGCCTTTTTTATTCCTTAATGAGAAAAAAAATAAATAGTAAAAAATGTTAAGGATAAAATGCAATATTTCTATCACTTGTTTCGACGTGAAAGAAAGCTTTTTTTAAACTTTTAATTCTTTTAATATTATAGATAACAGTGTATATTTTAAATATAAAGACTTTTACACTTGCTTTCAGTTTATTTTTTCCTCAAGAAGATTTTTAATTAAAGTAGAAAAAAAAGCTCAATTGAACAGAAAATTATATATTAATTTCTAAACCCACATACAGAAAATAGATGGCAGCACTAAATTTTTTCACCTTGAAATCGTGCAATATTTTAAGAAACGCGCGCGAATTTAAAAAAAAAATAGCTCATGGAATATAGTTAATATTGCCTTTTTTAACCCAATTTTGTGACGTTAGGAATCAAAAAGGCATGCTTGAATTTTTTTTATCAGATTATGGACTTATTGATCTTTATGTCTGTCCAATAACTGTAATGTGGGACATTTCCTTCATTGTTTTTTTTTACCTGTCAATAAGAGGAAAAATTACGATTTTGTCATTTTTTTAAAAGTTTCTAAAATTTTTTAAAGGTGAAGGAAATACATGGCAACTTAAAAACTTTAGTAATTCGATCTTAATATGTAAAACTACATAAGGCATTAATTTCTCAGATGTTTTTGAATTCCTTTAATTTTTATTACGTTTTTAATTTTCTCAAAATTTGCAAATTTTCAATTTTTACAACCAATTAAAGAATAATCATGGTGTTACCAGATTATTATTGCTCAATAAATAAGAAGATAATTTTTCAGAGGTTACATTATTTAAAAAAAAATTCATTTCAGTTAAATAGTTTTCAAGATACAGAACTTCAAACCTGCAACTTTGGACGATTGCACACATGCCATTCTTTATCACAAGTTTTTTAAATGTCCAAAACTGCTAAAATAATTTATTTTTTGTGAAGATATTTTGCAGAGCTCTATTTGAATATGAATTGAACCTGTATATCAAATTTTATTAAAATCTGTTACTATGTGGCCACGACTTTTTTTAAATTTTTACTCATTATCCGTAGAATGACCCGAATTTGAATTTTTTTCCATTTGATGGCGTAAAAGATAAGGGATTTTTTTAAACAGTAAAAATTATGTAGAAATGAAAACTTACCTTCAACATATCCGCTACCGTTACCGGCTCCTTTAAAAAGAAAAAAGTATGATTTTTTTATATGAAGTAATTTAATTTTAGTATTATTATTTGTATGGAACATAATTAGATATTATAATACGGGGGGGGGGGGGAGAAAGCCTTTGAAAATGAGACAACTTACCATAAGTCATGTACCGCCCTCCATTCAGTCCTACAGCAGAAAACCGAGAAATAAAAAGGTTCAAGAATTTGAAATTTTTTTTTCATTTGATGGCGTGAAAGATAAAGGGATTTTTTTAGACAGTAAAAATAATGTAGAAATCAAAATTCCCCTTCAATGTATCCGCTACCATTACCGGCTCCGTAAAAAGAAAAGAGTACGATTTTTTTTTTTTTTTTTTTTTTTTTTTTTTTTTTTTTTAATATGAGGTAATTTAATTTTAGAACATATTTATTGTATGAAACATAATTAGATCTTATAATAAGGGAAAAAAAGAAAGTTTTTGAAGATGAGATAGCTTACCATAAGTCATGTAACGTCTTCTATTTTGTTTTACAACAGAAAAACGCGAAAGAAAAAGATTAAAGAATTTGAAATTTTTTCCATTTGATGGCGTAAAAATAAGGAATTTTTTTAAACAGTAAAAATAATGTAGAAATGAAAACTCACCTTCAGCATAACCGCTACCGTTACCGCCTCCTTTAAAAAGAATAAAGTACGATTTTTTATATTTGGTAATTTAATTTTAGAACTTATTATTTTTATGAAACATAATTAGATCTTATAATACGGGGTGGGGGGTGGAAAAAGAAAGTTTTTCATGAAGATATAGCTTACCATAAGTAATGTAACGTCCTCCATTCTGTCCTACAGCAGAAAAACGAAAAAGAAAATATTAAAGAATTTGAATTTTTTTCCATTTGATGGCGTTAAAGATAAGGGATTTTTTTAAACAGTAAAAATAATGTAGAAGCTAAAAACTCACCTTCAACATAACCGCTACTGTTACCGCCTCCTTTAAAAAGAGAAAAGTACGATTTTTTTATATGGGGGTAATTAAATTTTAGAACATATTATTTTTATGAAACATAATTAGATCTTATAATACGGGGGTTGGCAAAAGAAAGTTTTTAATGAAGATATAGCTTACCATAAGTAATGTAACGTCCTCCATTTTGTCCTACAACAGCAAAACGAGAAAGAAAAAGATTCAAGAATTCCAAACTTTTTTCATTTCATGGAGTTAAAGATAAGGGATTTTTTGTAGACAATAAAAATGATGTAGAAATGAAAACTTACCATCAACATATAAGCCACCATTACCGGCTCCTTTAAAAAGAAAAAAGTACGATTTTTTATATGAGGTAATTTAATTTTAGAACATATTATTTGTATGAAACATAATTAGATCTAGAACCATAGAAATTAGATTAGAAAGAAACACAATTAGATACATTAGATACAATTAGAAACATAATTAGATACGGGGGAAAAAAGAAAGTCTTTGAAGATGAGACACACTTACCATAGGTCATGTAACGTCCTCCAATGTATCCCACAACAGAAAAACGAGAAAGAAAAAGATTAAAGAATTTGAATTTTTTTCATTTGATGGCGTGAAAGATAAGGGATTTTTTAGACAGTAAAAATAATGTAGAAGTTAGAGATGGGAAATAGAGTTACTTTGGTTAACAGGTTGCATCGTTCCACGCTTGCACAAGTAACAGGTTCCAACAAATTGTTATTTTTTTAACGTATAACTAATTGTTGCCGCTAGAAGCGCCATCTATGTGGTTTGTTTTGAAACTTGTGAGTTGGGTTCGAGATGCCGATCCGAGGAGTAGTGTAAATATCGGCTCTCGATCAGTTTATTGTTTGTGAATTAAAATTTAATTAGTAATACAGTCCGCTAGTTTTATTTATGGTGAGTTGTGAGAGGTGATTATTTGAGAAAGAGTTATCGGCGGGAACACACCTTTTTTTGGTCCGTCGAGCCGGAGTAAAGAACAAGCGTTTAATTAGGTATTTAAAGTGTTTCGATTTTAGAGTCAACGAGTATAAATGTACCGAAACGAATTAAGTGTTTTCCTTTTTATGAGAATTTGTGCATTTCCTTTTTAATCTAATACCTTATTATAATATTGCTTTAATAGTGTGGTGTTAAAAAAAAAATATATATATACTTTATTACGAGGAGTTTATATCAAGCAGTTGTTTTGATTCAAGAACAAAAAGAATTATGTTCTTTCATTGCACTGTTGCGCAATCATAGGTAATCATTTAACTCTGAGTATAAACGGAGTTATTTTGAAATGCTGATTTTGAGAAGACAAATGAAATAAATAAAAGAAACGAAATATTTTTTCTGCCGTAACTCAGCAGTTTGGTAAAAGTGATTCATCTTTATTTTTGGAGGTATGTGAGATTTATTTATTTATTTATTGTGAACTATATTTATTAAAATGTTCAAAAGCGCGAAAAAAGAAGATTACCAAAGGGTAGCTTTTGAATTAGCGATTGATATTTCTGACACAAAATTAACTAATTATGATTTAATGAATTTAATAAAGGAAAGTGATAAATATAAAGCAGATTCTAAATTGGTCGAAGAAATGGCCAATAATATTATAGAGGAGAGAAAAAATGAGGAAGCGAAGGTATTAGAACTTGAAAAATTAAAAATTGAACGTACAAAATTAGAGCTTGAGTTGGCCAAGGCCCGTGCAGAAACCAAAAGTGAAAAATTAAATGATTTCGAGAAGGGAGAAAGCATAGAATCTTTAGACTCTCTCATTAAGAGCATAAGAACGCTTACAATCAAAATACCGTCTATACCGGAAGGTTGGGGGTATTTTTTCTCGTCTTTAGAAAGGGCCTTCATTTCAAAAAACGTCCCAGAAAAGTATAAATCGGAAATTCTTCTAAATCTGTTAGGGGAAAGGGCAATAAATGTTATTACGTACATTAAGGATGGGGAATTAGAAGATTATTCAAAGGTGAAAGCTATAGTACTGAGAGAATTTGAGCCAACTCCCCAAACTTGTTTAGAACATTTTAGAAAAGCACAACGTCAACCCAATGAAACGTATGTACAATTTGCATCCCGATTAACAACGAGTTGGGATTATTATTTAAAATTGAGAAATGTGACAGATTTTGAAACTTTAAAAAAGTTAGTGATTTCTGATAAAATTTGTCAGACGCTTGATAAGGGTGTTACGTGTTTTATAAATGTTAGACAAGGAGATTCTTGGCTTCACCCAATTGAGTTATCTCGGGAGATAGATTTATATTACACATCAAAGGGAAAACCTGTGGTTGATAATTCTAGGTCGAATAATAAAAATAATTATTCTAGGCCAGTTTCTAAAGTTTTTCTAACTGATGTAAAAAATTCTAAATGTATATTGTCATGTAATGAAAATCATCCTTTGCATAAATGTCCTGTTTATAAAAATATGTCAGTGAGTGATAGAGTTGAGCTGGTAAAGGCAAAAAATGTTTGTTTTAACTGTCTTATGAATCATAAAGTAGTCGATTGTAAATCTAAATTCTCGTGTATTATTTGTAGGAAAAGGCACAATGTAACTTTGCATTTTCCTCGGGAACAAAAAGTAAATAAAGTTGAAAACCAAGAGGTAATTTCACAGGAAATGAGTCATATAAACAAAGGAGGTAATAAATCTAATTTGGATGTTTCGGCTCCAGTATTTCAGCCTTTCCCAGCTAATACTCAAAACAATTTATTTTCAACGACATGTAATTTGGCTAATGATTTAAAAGCTGTGTTACTTAGCACATTTGTTTGTTTAATAAAAGATGAAATAGGTAATTTTCATGAGGTACAAGGTCTATTAGACGTTGGAGCAAACTCTAACTTTATGAGTAAAAAGTTAGTAGATAAACTTAATTTGAAAAGAGAAAAGACTAACATTTCTATTTCAGGCATAAATAATTTATCGTTGAATGTTAGATCTAGGGTTAACACAACTGTTTCAAATAGAGATAAGGATTTTCATTTAAAAATTAGACTTTTTAGTCGTTCCGAAAATTACAGAATTTACGCCGTCTAGGCCGCTTGAGACTTCTATCCCATTATTAATTAACATCAAATTAGCCGATGAAAAATTTAATGTCCCAGGCCCGATTGATTTGCTTTTAGGTGCAGAAAATTTCTATGAATTTTTAGGACCAGGTCAAATTTATCCGCAAACATTAAATACTAAAATTGTGTTACAAAACAGTGTATTCGGGTATATTGTCAGTGGAAGCCTTCCGGCTAAGGGTGAAAGTAGTATACATTGTGGGTTAATTACAGATAATTTGGAATTAGAAAAAATAGTTAGAGAGTTTTGGGAAATAGAAAACATAGAGAGAGAGTCTGGGATTTCTAAAACTAAGGAAGCAGAAATTTGTGAAGAACATTTTCGGAAAAATTATTCTAGAACTGAAAATGGACAATATATGGTGAAAATGCCGCTAAATGAAGATCCATCTTGTCTTGGCGAATCAAAACAAAAGGCAATGAATATTTTAAATTCATTATGGAAGCGCTTAGTTAGAGAACCTAAAGTTAATGATCTTTATAAAGCATTTATGGAAGAATATCTAAGTATGGGTCACATGGAAGAAGTGATAGAATCTGAAGAGCCAGAAGTCACTTATTATATTCCACATCATTGCGTATTCCGTACAGAATCAAGTAGTACACCATTACGAGTCGTGTATAATGCCAGTTCCTTAACTTCTACAGGGAAATCATTAAACAGTTTGCAGTTTAACGGAGGAACAATCCAGGATGAGTTATTTTCTATAATGTTGCGATTTCGAAAGCATCAGTTTGTTTCTGTAGCTGATATTAAAAAAATGTATCGTATGATATTAATACATCCGAGTCAACGTGATTTATTACGAATAGTATTTAAACCTGGGGTGAATGAGCCAGTAAAAGTGTACAGGTTATGTACTGTTACTTATGGCACAACTAGTGCTCCTTTTTAGCTACAAGAACCTTAATGCAATTATCCAGAGACGAAGGAAATGAATTTCCTTTAGCTGCGAATGTATTGTTGCAGGATGTGTACATGGATGACATCCTAACAGGAGCAGATGATTTAGACACAGCGAAGGAGATTTAGCAACAACTGATATCTTTGTTAAATCGAGGAGGCATGGATCTCCATAAATGGGCAGTAAATAATTTTGCTCTTTTATGTAATACTTCAGAATCTGAATATTCTTTTTCTACTGAGACAAAAACTTTGGGAATATTGTGGAAGCCTCAACCAGATTGTTTTGGGTTTAACTTAATTATCGAGCAAAGTGAATTATACACTAAACGATCAGTCTTATCACAAATTGCTAGAATATTTGACCCTTTGGGTTTGATAGGTCCAATAATTACAAGGGCCAAGGTGTTTCTGCAAAAATTATGGTTGCTGAAAATAGATTGGTGTGATTATCTCCCAGTGAAAGAAAATAAGGAGTGGAATGAATTTCTTACGTCCTTAAAATGTGTAAATCTGATCAGTATCCCTTGATGTATTCTTATTGATCAGTCTATTTGTGTAGAACTACATGGATTTTCTGATGCATCTGAGATTGCTTATGGAGCGGTCATTTACGTGAAATCTACTAATTTTTGTGGTGATTCTGCTGTTAAGCTACTCACTAGTAAGTCCAGAGTAGTTCCTCTAAAGCATGTCACTATTCCGCGTCTTGAACTTTCTGCTGCAGTCCTGCTATCCAAGTTAATGAAGAAAGTGTTAAGTGCCTTAAAACTAGAAGTTTCTAAAACTTATTTTTGGACAGACAGCACCATTGTACTTGCATGGTTAAAAAAAGAATCCAATGATCTTAAGACATTCGTAGCAAACAGGATATCAATTATACAAAGTTTAACTTCGGTTGAACAGTGGCATTTCGTACCTTCTAAGCAAAATCCTGCTGACCTTATTTCTAGAGGTATAGATCCCATCAAGATTCAACAGTGTGAATTGGGGTGGTTCGGTTCAGCATTCCTACGACAGCCTGAGGTGGTCGAGTGTCCCGATAGTAATCCTGCTGAAACCAATGAGCTGTTTTTACGTGAATTGAAATCGCCACCAGTGACTCAAGTATGTGCCTTAGTTAACACTCTTGAACCTTTAGACATAATTAATAACTGTTCTTCGTTCATCAAACTACAAAGAGTAGTAGCATGGTGTAAACGATTCATATATAACTGTAGAAATCCTTTATATCCTACAGCTGGAACTTTATCTAGCAGTGAACTCTCTCAGTCTTTATTGTGCATTGTAAAGAACATTCAAAGGACTTCATTCGTGAAAGAAATCCAGTGTTTAGAAAGGGGTACTGCTATCCCTAACAATAGCAAACTGATAAACTTGTGTCCATTTTTAGATAGTGATGGCTGCATTCGTGTTGGTGGTAGACTGAAAAGCAGTAACTTATCCGATCACCAAAAATTTCCTATGATTATTCCTGCAAAACATAATTTTACATTTTGTGTTATTAATTATTTTCATGTTTTATATTTTCATGCAGGTTCAGAAACCACAATGTCTCTCATCCGAACTCAATTTTGGATTTTAGCTGGCAGAAATGTAGTTAGAAAAATTATTTTTAATTGTATTATTTGTAAGAAAATTAATTCTAAAATTTCGCAGCAACAGATGGCTGATTTGCCAGCAGCAAGAGTAACGGTATCCAGAGTATTTACGCGCACTGGATTAGACTACTGCGGTCCTTTTGAGGTAAAAAATTCCACAGGTAGGAGTAAACAGGTAAAAAAGGTTTTTATTTGTATTTTTGTATGTTTTACTACAAAGGCCTTGCACTTTGAAATTGTCAGTGATTTAACAAGTGCAGCGTTTTTAGCAGCACTTAAACGCTTTATTGCGAGGCGAGGCAAACCTTCTGATATCTTTAGTGATAATGGTCGAAATTTTGTTGGTGCCAATAAAGAATTAAGAGCAATTCTCAGATCTTTATTTAAGGATAAAAGTGAGGAGGAAATTCAAAATTATTTAACTAATGAAGGAATCAAGTGGCATTTTAATCCCCTTCAACCCCTCACTTTGGAGGTTTATGGGAGGCAAGTGTTAAATCACTTAAATATCATTTAAAGCGTGTTGTAGGTAAAACTATTTTAAGTTATGAGGAACTCTTGACTCTCATTATTCGAATCGAAGCTGTTCTTAATTCTTGTCCCCCCTGCCCTCTTTCAAATGATCCAAATGATGTTGAAGCTTTGACACCTGCTCATTTTCTTATTGGCTCATCTTTAATGGCCTTACCTGAACCGAATTATACTGAAATCCCTATGAATAGGTTGAGCAGGTTCAAAAATTGACACAACATCTTTGGAAAAAATGGTCATCAGACTATCTAAATAAGCTCTTAAATAGGCCCAAATGGCATAAAGGAAGAGTAGAGATAAAAGAGGGAGATTTAGTTTTGGTAAAAAATCCTGATAATTATAGCCCTTTAAAATGGCATTTGGCAAGAATTGTTAAAATCCATTTAGGCCAAGATGGTTTAGTTAGAGTTGTAACCTTAAGGGATAAAAATGGCACATATAAAAGGCCAGTGGCCAAAATTGTTGTTTTGCCTCATGTGAATGAAACCACATTAACTACTTGAATTCATACATTTTATTTTAATTAAGCAAAATTTTTGTAGTGTAGTGTATTATTATATTTTTGTGTTTATATTTGTAAATTTAACATTTCATTTAGTGTATATGCTGGGAAAAAAATTGTATTATTGAGATTGTATTCTAAATTGATATCATATTTATAGTATTGAATGTTTGAAACATTCAAGGCCCGGCGGTATGTTGCCGCTAGAAGCGCCATCTATGTGGTTTGTTTTGAAACTTGTGAGTTGGGTTCGAGACGCCGATCCGAGGAGTAGTGTAAATATCGGCTCTCGATCAGTTTATTGTTTGTGAATTAAAATTTAATTAGTAATACAGTCCGCTAGTTTTATTTATGGTGAGTTGTGAGCAGTGATTATTTGAGAAAGAGTTATCGGCGGGAACACTAATGTTTGCGTATGATGTCAACGAACGTTTTAATTAGAAGGCCTTTAAACAAGATGTTTGAAATAATTTTGTAACGTACGCATAGACACTGTTTTTTGTTAAGATGAATCCACACCATTAAAATCATTTTTTGTTTAAAAATTTAATTTTTCAGGACAAAACTTACCTAGTTATGATACTTTTAATTTTATGCATTTTCAGCTTTTCTGGCACTAAAAACACGTTTTGTTTGTGGTGACAAAAACGTCGAAAATTCATAAAGTTCGAAGTATCATAACTCAATAAGTTTTAACAGTAGGAAAATAAAATTTTTACTGTTTTAGTGGTTAGAACATAGAGAAACTTTTTCTGAATGAAGCTTATAGGACCCAGACGTTGTGAAAAAATTTTAGTTTCTTAACTATTTACAAAGCACTTATTTTAACGTAAATTGGATTTTAAATGATGCATAACAAAATCTTAAACATTTTTGCAACTGGAACAAAACCACTACAACTAACGATTTAGAAATTAGCTTTTGGTAAACGATAAGAAGAGACATCCTGTATAAAAATAAACACAGTTTTAACAACATGATTCGTAAAAAAAAAAAAAAAAAAAAAAAAAAAAAAAAAAAAAAAAAATGAAATTTTATTCCCGATTTTGTTGTTGACATGTGTATCAAACAACGCATATGCATAGCGAAAACCACAAGAACATGAAAATATTATTTATACATTTTCAGTCAGATGCAATTTATCAATGTAATACTAAAAACGTGTTTTTCTATATTTGGTGACTAAAAATCCCAAAATTCATTAAATTGCAAGTATCTTAACTCAGTTAGTTTTGGCCATAGAAGAATAAATTTTTACTGTTTTACATCTTAAAACATAGAGAAACTTATAAGCCCCAGATACTGTAAAATTTTTTCAATTTCTTAAGTATTTAAAAATCAGCTATTTCAACGTAAATCGATTTTTATATGATAAAGAACAAAATTTGAAACACTTTTGCAATTGGCACTACACCTCTAAAACTAATGGTTTAGAAATCAGTTTTTGGCAAACGATAAGAAAAGACATGCTATATAAAAATAAACACTGCTTTAGCAACATGATTTATAAAAAAAAGAAATATTGATCCCCGACTTCATTGCAACCATATTTATCAACGTCTATAAAAAGATAATCCACAAGAACCTGAAAATGTTACTTATACACTTTTAATTAAAAGCAATTTATCAGAACAGAATTTTATTACATTTTTCAAATTAGTTACAATTTACAATTGTTGTCTTTCTTTTATTTACAGTGAAATAAAATCACAGAAATAAAAATGTTTCTAGCTCTTATTTTCTAAAAACACACTATTGAGAAACTAATAAATAAATAATAAAAACACATGCCCCATTTTCTAAAAAAAAAATCCACTGCCAAATAAAAAAAAATAAAAAAACCCTGTCAAACCCCGTGAGCAATATCCCTTTTAAACATTCAAATTCAAAGAAACCACTAGCACCAGGGGTGTAGTGGAGGGTATACGGGGGTATACGCCGTATACCTTCTGGATTGTTTTAAGGTACACCGTATACCCTCTGTTTCTCAAGAAAGCTATAGTATATACATTCTAGGGTACACGCTCTGCCTTGAGCGTATACCCTCTGCTTTGAGCGTATACTCTCTGTGATTTTTACGACTACATCACTGACTAGCACTACCCAATCAAAATTGGCTACCGCAATAACTGTGTCAAAAATGCAACGAAATCAAAATTATTCTCATCCTCTAATCCCTTTTAAACATTCAAATTCAAATAAACCGCTACCAGGTCAAAAATGGTTAGCGGGCTAACTCTGCCAATGCAACGAATTCGGAATTTTTCCCATTCTCTGATATCCTTTATTAAAAAACACGTTTTACTTTTCATTCCAATAAATCTCATCTACTAAAATGATTTTATTCAATACTATGTACCTGTACAACAACTTACAACAGTTTAACGCATATCAGTGTCATGTGTTAAAAAATATTTTGTCTTCTTATTGAGTTAAAGCAGTTACAGTATTAGAATCAACAGTAATGAATATTTGTAATAAAATAACTGTCAAGCTCTATGCGGTTTCTCAGAACATTTTAACAGTGAGCTTTCTTTTCTAAGGAATGGCCAGGTGTTTGCTAGTGAATTCGGCTCAGATTGGTTGATTACGAATTGCTTCATAGCTACTAAGATTTACTCATTTTTTTGCAATGAACCATACATTCTAGCAATTGGAGGCTACTAAAGACATGAAAGGAAGATTTTTGACTGTCTGCGGTTATTAATGATTTCTTTTGATTGCTTTGGCGCGTCATAATAAGCGTTCATAAGCGTTTAAAATAGGACTTTTTTTATTTGAAAGTACATTTTTTTTTAAATTTGAAAGTACATTTTTAAGCTCTTTTTTTTTATAATATCGAAAACAAATATTGGAAATTTTATTAGCCACCGGTACGCTATGCTATTTCTTTCTCCCAGCTTATTTTGTGCCGTCTCCAAAAAATAACGTTACCTTACAGAAGCTATCCGTAAAACAAAGAATTACGATTAAGTACTCTTTAGCAATTTTTTTAATTTCTAAGCATCGCACATTTTCAATTTTTATACCGTCGTATTGGGAAAAAATGTACTTTTAAATGCAATTTGTTTGAAAACTGCATCTCCATTTATTTTTGAAATATTAATTTTTTTGTAGTTTTTAGCACCATTTGTTTAATTTTGGCAACTCAAGTACTCCATTTATGTGGAAAGTAAAGGGAAAATAGTTGAAAAACAGCAATTATATCTTTTGTTGCCATTTTCTCATAAAACCGAAAGAAAATGTAATTAAAATACGTGCTACTTAAAAAAAAAATTTAAACGAATAATTTTTGTTAAAACATGGAGCTATTATAACCTATATTTAATTTTAAGTATCTATAGATGCTTTCAGTCATGACGTTTTGATTGGAAACTGACTCCAAACAAACGATTGCCATGCGTCATTTCTTTTTAAATATAAATCGTGGAAAATGTTACCAGTACATATCAAGTCAGGGTCGGACTGGGTCAGTGTAAAGGGCGCAGACCTTGGATTTTCAGAGGGCGCAAAAATTTTAACGAACTCAAGTCAATTTTACTTGTTTGTGTTGTATCTGGCTTGACAAGGATTAACACACTCGCATAGCACCAAGTAAATGATAATGGCTTAAATTATATCTTTAACTCTAGATAAAAGACTCGTTATATTCTCCGTGCATGTTTAAAGTTCCATCAATCCTACACAATACTACGCAATTTTTTAAAACACATCACATAACATCTAAAAGCTCCAGCAAGTTGAACACAGTAGTAGATTACTGATATCAAGACTAGAGCTTTCTTAATTTCTTCTATCGACAGACACCTTGCAGAAAAAAAAATGATCGCCCCTACCAATTTTCCTGAAAATCACTGTATAAAAAAGACATAGGATTCCAATTGATTATGAATAATATTTACTATTAAATGATTTTCATAAATTTTGCGTTGGAGGCTGTCTACATATTAAAAAATACACGAACGTTCATTTTTCAAATGTATTTTTCAAATGTTCATTTTTCTACATCCACTTTTGACACCCTGTTTGAGTTCCTTGCTAGCCAGGAAAGCGATATAGCTTATATGCTTTTCTTAAATCTTAATACTGTTATAAAACAAAATGTGTCAGGGATTTATCCTTAAATTTCGGAAAATAAATTGAAGATTTTACAAGAAAAAGTACCAAAAACTCTCAATTAGTCCCCAGTAAAATTTTACAGGAGTAATAATTTTATTAAAAACTTACTTTACGTTAAACAAAATTCTACAAAATATTTCTGGTAAGTTTCTACAATTTTGTTTGGTTCCTTTGATAACGGAATACGGTCCCCTTAAATTATGGAAAGGAAAAATTCTCTATATCTCGAAAACTAATTATTCAAATGAGCTGTACGCACAATGCTTTTAACAGTTGTGGTTTGTTCATAATATACATATATATATTTAATATGACTTTGTTGATTTTCTAATTAAGAAAAGTTTTTGAATTGAAAAAAAGTCTGGAATAAGTTTGGGTGTATTCACTACATCACTAATGAATTAATAAAATATCAATCAGATAGTTTTTATGAAGTTAAAAATTAAGTTTCTGAAATTGATTTATCTTTAACAACCTCAAATTCAAACCCTATCAAAATTTAAGATAATGTATATAAACTATACCTTTTTCCGGGCTGTCTCGATCCAAGAAAATCAAATAAGGTGTCAAAAATGGGTGTTATTGCTTGAAAATTAAAAGTTGGTACAATCCTTAATAAGTATACGACTTCAGAAACATAATTTATATATAATAATAACTAGTAGATATTAATTTCAGTCGATTGGTACCTACATATATTTTTACGATTATTTTTAGCAGAATTTGTAAGCTGTAAACCACATTTTTACCCACCCTCACCATTGATGCACTAAGGATCCTCGGAAAAGCTAACGCGATTTTTTGCACCAAGCGCCAAATAGAGTTGCTGCGTTGTTGCTAAGGTCTTCAACCTATTTTTTTAAATATATTTCTTTAAAGTAATATGAATTAGCTATCAAGCCAGTTTAAAATGTCATAAATTCAATTTCTGTCACAATCTGAGAGAAATTACTTTTTATTATCTACCGTTTTATTAATATTAATATTATTAACCAAGTAACATTTTTAAATGTGGCATCTGCAGATATATCCTTCAATACACACAAGAAACATTGAGTATGCAAACTTCGTTTAAAAAATATTTATGTTTAGAACAAAAATGTACTTTCCGTTTGGAAATAGAAATTTTGAAAACTAAATCTCAGGCTTCTTTTGTTCTTTTATAAAAGTACCACGTATTATAGGGCATTGGAATGCTGAAATATAAGGCTATTTGAATGTGAAAATAATACTTGCTTGTGGAAATAATTGGTATTTTTTATTCTTAAAAAATTACTGTTATGCGTCCATAAAGAGCTGAATTGATATCACGTTGTGAAAAGGTTTCAACAGAAAAAGTGCACCCTAAAAAATTTCTTTGTTAGTCTAAAATCGCTAAAACAATTTAGTAATTTTACTATTCTCAGCACACTGTTCCCATGATTTGCAAAACTTTTATCATTGTTACAGATCAAGGGTTTCCCCAGGGATTGTATTCATACAGGATACATAGCCAGTATTTTATAACCGACTTCAAAAAAAGAAGGAGGTTCTCATTTCGACGCATATATATATATTTTTTATGTATTTTCACTGATTACTCCTAAACTATGCGCGAGATTACTATCCGAAAATGATGGCAGATTTTGTGAATGAGAAACCGCTGTCCGCGAGATCCCACAGCTTGCAGGACTGCAATCCAAAAGTATCATCAACTTTGTATTCCCCGAAAAGAAAGATCATGTTTTCCAATCAAAAACAAAATCCATACAAAAAGTTTTTTGCCTTCTGATAGTATCTCTTTTTTATCTGTCAAGTTGCTTTCAAAAAGCACGATTATTTGTGCACTCAGGGGCAGCTATAAGGAAAGGGGGCGCAGAGTACTCAAAGAAAAGGACTGAAAATTTGCAAAATACTGGTTAAAATCTAAAAGATATCATTTAAAGAAGAGATTAAAAAAAATTGGTCCAGGGCGCAATGGCTGCTAAAGCACTCGTTGGGTGCAAATTTTCTCTTTCAATCGCATGCAAAGATGTCCGTTTTGGTTTCCGTCCTGAAATTGCTACGATATATCTTTATTTGTGATAATAAAGAAATACCTCTCTTGTGCTATCAATTATTTGACAATTATCCCTAAACGAATTCTCGAAAATTTAGTACACTAATCAGAATGTATGTGTACAACAAGTGAAAATATATTGGAGCGGCTTAGGCACTTAGGGGTGCGACGTTTTCCCTGGGCGAGGGCGCACCGGCCCTCGGGCCGATGGGCCGGCGGGCCAGTCCGAGCCTGTATCAAGTATTAAAACACTTAGATGTGAGATATAGATATAAGATATAGCTGCAACACATAAACAAAATAGAAAATACAACATACCAACAATTTGTTTGGAGTCAGTTTCCAACCAAAACGACATGACTGACGTCACGACTGACGTCATGACTGAAATCCTCTACATTAATGTTACAAACAAATGAAGGCATATGAATGATTAGATAGTCCTTTTTTTGTCGAGTTTCTTTAATGACGGCATATTTTTGCTGCATTTGTGTATTATTTTGTGACAGTGAAATCCTATGCATGCTTTACTGTAGATGTTTAAGAGTGGATCGTAAATGTGGAATTCTTAAGCGGATGCGAATGACGTCATTTTACATAAAATAAAAGTGCGTGCTCTAAGTCTTAAAATTGAACTTTGTACTATTTATATATAGATATCTTTTTTTCATTGGGGGCAACACTAAATTCTGAAAAAGCAGAATTCCTGTTTTGTAGTTTTTAATATAATTTTAATATATATTTCTAAAAAACTATTCTTTCAGCTTTTTCTTTTTTTTTTTTTTAATATACTTTGCAGGTAATGCATTCCAAACAAATATAACAGGAACTTTCCATTAATCTGTTATAAAATAATGGACTATAAACGAATAACATTGTTATTTATCCTAATACGTTAAATAATGCCCATCTCTAGTAGAAATGAAAACTCACCTTCAATATATCTGCTACCGTTACCGGCTCCTTTAAAAAGAAAAAAGTATGATTTTTTTTTATAAGAGGTAATTTAATTTTAGAACATATTATTTGTATGAAACATAATTAGATCTTATAATACGGGGGGGGGGGGGAAGAAAGTCTTTGAAGAAAAGACAACTTACCATAAGTCATGTAACGTCCTCCATTTTGTCCTACAACAGAAAAACGAGAAGAGAAAGAAACAGATTCAAAACAGAGAAAGAAAAAGATTCAAGAATTCGAAATTTTTTCATATCATGGCGTAAAAGATAAGGGATTTTTTTAGACAGTAAAAATAATGTAGAAATGAAAACTTACCTTCAACATATCCACTACCGTTACCGGCTCCTTTGAAAAGAAAACAGTAAGAATTTTTTTTTTTATATGAGGTAATTTAATTTTAGATTATATTATTTGTATAAAACATATTTAGATCTTATAATACGGGGAAAAAGAAAGTCTTTAAAGATGAGACAACTTACCATAGGTCATATAACGTCCTCCATTTTGCCCTACAACAGAAAAGCGAGAAAGAGAAAAATTCAAGAATTTGAAAATTTTTTTCATTTGATGGCGTAAAAGATAAGGGTTTTTTTTTAGACAGTAAAAATAAGGTAGGAATGAAAACTCACCTTCAACATATCCGCCACCGTTACCGGTTCCTTTAAAAAGAAAAAAGTATGAATTTTTTTTATATGAGATAATTTAATTTTCGAACCTATTATTTGTATGAAATATAATTAGATCTTATTATACGGGGGAAAAAAGAAACTCTTTAAAGATGAGACAACTTACCATAAGTCATGTAACGTCCTCCATTTTGCCCTACAATAGAAAATGAAGAGTAGGAAATATTGGACAGTTTGAGTTTTTTTCAATTGATCCATACATTACGATAAGGGGATTTATTAGACAGTGAAAAATATACAGAAAAGAAAACTCACCTCCAAAATATCCACCACCATTACCAGCTCCTGTTAAAAAAGAAAAATATAAACTATTTTTTTAATAAGAGAGTTTAACTTTGATTTCAATTTTTGTAGTAAATATAATTAGATATTTTATTGCACAAAAAAGAAACTAATTAAAAATAAGACAACTTATCATGAGTAATGTAAAGTTTCCTACTTTCTGCTGCAGCAGAAAAACAAATATAAAATATTTGACAGTTTGATTCTTTTTTATATGATCCATACATTACAGAAAGGGGAACTTTTTTTTTACAATGAAAAATATACAAAAAAGAAAACTCATCTCTAAAATATCATCTCTAAAATATTGCAATTTTTGTAGTAAACCCAATTAGACATTTTATTACACAAAAAAGAGAGTTTCTGAAAATAAACCAACTCATCATAAGTAATGTAATGTCTCCATTTTGTCCTGAAGCAGAAAAGGAAGAATGTAAAATATTCGACAGTTTTATTCTTTTTTAATTGATCCATACATTACAGAAAGGGAATTTTTTTTTAGGCTGAAAATATATGGAAAAGAAAACTCATCTCAAAAATATCCAACACCGTTACCAACACCTTTTAAAAAAGAAAAGTATAAATCATTTTTTAATGAGAGAATTTAACTTTTTATTGCAATTTTTGTTCTAAACATAATTAGATATTTTATTACAGAAAACAGAAAATTTTGAAAATAAGACAACTCATCTTAAGTAATGTAATGTGGTCCATTTTGTCTTGCAGCAGAGAAACAAGAATATAAAATATTGGAGAATTTGATTCTTTTTAATTGATACATACTTTACAAAAAAGGGATTTTTTTAGTGTGAAAATATACAAACAAGAAAACCCAGCTCCAAAATATCCACTACTGTTACCAACTCCTAGAGGTCTGCACGGGCCCGGGCATGGCCCGAGGCCCGGCCCGCGGGCCGGATCAGACAAAATAAACGGTCCGGGCCGGCCAAAAAATTAATCGGGCCTGTCGGCCAGATATAAGAATTTAAGCGAAGCAGATAAAATACGAGCCATTTTCAATGAATATGATTTTCTCGAGAAGTATAAATGTGCGTCACGAGACGATGCGAGTTTAACAACATCAATACAGAAATGTAACATGTCCATCGTAGAAATCGGCATCGTACAGTTACAAGATGTCTGATTCCGAGTTTAATTTTTTTTCAGCAGACTCGTGCCGGGACGGAACTGGTCTTAATCGATCTCAGGATGTGTAGAACAGTCATTGTGTTTTATAGTATTAATACTGATAATGAACTTCTCTTAACAGTATCTTTGGAAATATACCTTAAGGTGGTTCTCATATTCACTGCTCAACAATGCGAAGCTTTCAGACACATTTTCTGACAAAAATTTTAACTATAAAGGCATAAAAATGACAGGCCTGCCTATTGAAGGCATTTTGGAAACGAATAGCGTTTTCCATATTTGATAAATTACTTACAGAGATAACAGAGATCCCTGTTACGTGACTGTGCGTTTTTCTCCTTTCCTGTGCTATCGTTTCCGGAAATTCGATTCAAAACGCTAACTTTGACAGTATTTTCAGAAAGATATATTGCTTTTATCTGTGAAAAAAACGACATTTACATAGCTTCTGAATAAGAATACCTGTCAATCTTACGCGTTTCGAAAAGAAAAGAATTCATAAATGTGTCGAAATGTAGCTCCTTTGGATTTGAGAAAAGCCTTAAAAATGAGAGAAATATTTTCACAAATATGCTTTTTATTATAGAGCTTCAAATGTTATCATGTTTTTAATCCTTTATTCTGAACTACATTAATCTTTTAATGGATCCTTATTTCCATTTTGAAATGTCTGTAGACACGATGACTAAAACACTGTAAGTAATCGTTAATGTTTACTATTGTGTGTTTTCTGTTTTGCGAACATCATAGTAATGTAAAATATACTGTAAAATGTTCCCATAAATATGTATGTAGTATTCATTAAAAATATTTTAATTGTATGTTGAGAAAAAACGTATTTTTTTTTTGTAGAAATTGTGTCGGACCGGGCCGGGCCTGGAAATTCCGGCCCGTGCAGGCCTCTACCAACTCCTTTTAAAAAAGAAAAGTATGAATCATTTTTTTAATGAGAGAATTTATTTTTGTTTGCAATTTTTCTAGTAATCATAATTAGATATTTTACTACAGAAAAAGAAAATATTTGAAAATAAGACAATTCATCATAAGTAATGTAATGTCCTGCAGCAGAAAAACAAGAATATAAAATGTTTGATAGTTTGATTCTTTTCTAATTGATCCATAAATTACAGAAAAGCAGGACTTAATTTCTAACAAAAAAAGTACCGGAGCCCTAGTATTCTGTAGTACCGGTACTAACAACTGTACCGTTTCCCCCTACCCCCCTTTCATTCCAATCTTCATATTTATATTTCGTACGTTATTTGTAAAATTTAAAGCATTTTTTTCTTTAGCAAAATAAAAATTATAAATATATCTCTATTGCGTTTTTAATCAGTATATACTTAACTGTCAACTGTTCCCGTTTTTAGTAATCTTCCCTAATCCGAATAGTAATATTTCCCTAATTTTAGTGTTAATTAATTACAGAATTCTGCGATTAAATATGGTGAGGATGATTCGGAAATAGTGTTAACATAAAAAAGGGATAGTTCACAGTAATGCATTTTTAGGAAAAAATGCATGAAGTGTACAGAAATTAATATTTGTATGCTGAAGAATGGAAAAATGTTTTTCAATTTCCTATAAAAGATGCATATCTTAAACTTTAATCAACTCCTTCCGCATAACAATCTTTTATGGCGAGTCCCTGAAATTCAGATTAAATTAAAAATTTGACACCGTTATCGGAAAAATTCGATGATTTTATAGAAAAATGGGAACACTGCTCGATTGCTTTCGATCAGAATAACAGTACATTGCAATTATATCTACTTACAAATGGAGGTAACTTCGTAAATGTGCAGAACAGCCTTAGCATGGGCAGCGTTCATGATACAAAATAAATAGAAAAATCAATAACGTGATTTTTATACTCGTACGCAATAGAAGGCAAAAAAACCTCAAACAAACAAAACATCAAGCTGATGATCGTTGGCTAAAAACAGAAAATATTCTTTTCAGGTTAGATATCTTAATAAAAAAAAAAAACCAGCCAATTAAAAATTATCCTACTATCACAAAAGAAAATCGAACTGAGAGCAAATTCATTGTTCATTTTATTGAGTAGCGCCGTATCAACACGTCGCCGCCGTCAATGCCAGACATAAATTTGAAAATATCTCTAGAATAGAAAAACACGATTTCTGTTTTCCCTTCATTTTGATCAAAATAGCATTAAAATGATTTGAAATAAAATATAATACGCAATTTTGAAGGAGGAAAAGCTTTTTTTCTTCTATACATGAATAAATAAATTTTTTAATGCAAGGCAGATTGAGCTTGAGTCAGTCCAAGCTCAAAAACTAATACAAAAATTGAGTCCTTTTTATCCCATCTCCCAAGTATGAGACATATTACGTCACATATAAGTGTTTTGATAAAAAAGAATGCAAAATCTTGGAGATGGGAAGGAAAGGAAATAGTAACTTAGGCTTCGGTTTTTCGGAAGCGCTATCGCACTGGGCCCCGGAGCCCTGTATTTATGAGCTCCGATGAATTCCGACCAATATTTAAATATTTAGTAAAAACAGAGAAGTACCGGAACTGGGTTCCGGTGGGCTCTGGCGCAAATGAAACCCTTAGAAAGGGGATTTTTTTTACAGTGAAAATATACAGAAAAGAAAACTCACCTCCAAAATATCCACTACCATTACCAGATCCTTTAAAACGAGGAAAGTATAAAGTATTTTTTAAATCAGAGAGTTTAACTTTTGAGTACAATTTTTGTAAAAAGCATTACAGTGATACTTCGGTTTTCGTCGATAATCCGTTCAAAAACTATCGGGGAAATTTGAAACCGACGAAAACCGAGGCAATTATTTCCATATGAATCTATGCAAATCTAATTAATTCGTTCTAAATTCTTCAAAATACGTACAAGAAACACATTTTATAGAGAATATGTATAGCGTTTAATACTAAAAACAATAATAAATTAATAGTGCTTATGGCGTATAGTACCAAGGCAGTATATCTGGGATCACTTCCCTTTTTGGATATTTGGTAGTAGGACTAGCTTTAGACTCAAAGGACATATGTCGCTCAAGAAAGCTGTCGAAAATGGTCTGTTTAAGATTTGCCTAAAATAGGGGAAAATATTATCATTAAAGAAGTTACAGACACAACTTGCAACAGCTTTGTCTGGGTGATTTTTCTCTACAAACTCCACATAGAGGATGTCCATATTCTTTGTCTCTGAAGAAGGCCCATTCTCCCATGCCCTTTCCTTCTCATCCAGTGATGGTAACCTCGACAGCCAGATTTTCCCTCAAAATTTCCCACATCAGCCTGATTTTCCCCTCATAATTAAGTCTCCAGTGCTGCCCTCTGACGGGAAAACTTCTAATTACATTATTTTTTATATTGTACCCCTCCCCCCCCCCACCCCCACACACATTTTTTAAAGGTTTTGAACATTTAAAAAATAGTACATTTTTCAAGGGAAATATATGGTAATAGTAAACAATTAAAAACTTTGATAGATATTCCTTATTTCATTGAAAAATAAAGTATGTACTCGGGGATTAACACATTGAAAAAACAAAAATATAAATAACTTGGTTTATTTAAACCAATCATATTTTTCCGACGAATAGTAATAAATTGAAATGTTTGATTTTTAAACAATTTAAATATATCTGCAAGAAAAATCTGAAAATTAAAAAACCGAGTTCCTCTATTATTATATGAGCTTATACCAAAGAAAGAAATTACGCATATCAATAGAAAGCTTTAATAATGGATTTAATTAACAATTAGTTCTGTGATTATAGGGAAGGTGTGTTACACCTCTTAAAATAACATTTTAAAAATGTCATATAATTTGTATTTCCACTGAGAAAAGGAGGTTTCTTTTTTTGAGTATTGTATCCTCCTACAGTTCCAGTTCCGATTTCTTCTGCGACCGACCAGCCCTTCATACTATGAAGAGGAATACACTATTCAGGTTACAAAGCGGGAGACCCGGAACGAGGCTTGACTTCCCTATGCATTACTATGGTGTTTCATAACATTTATTTAAGTCACTTAGAGTTAAGCGATTTAAATCTTCTAGTCTGAACGAGGTTATATTTAAGAATCATACACAGTAATTTCACCAGCACAAGTGTTATGCCGCTTATTTTGGGGAAAAAATAGCTAAAGGAGAAAATTTTCAAAAACGTCGAAATTTCCCACAAAACCACAAAAAATCCCTTTTTCCCACAGAGCTCTGTTTTCCCCTCAAATGAGGGAAATTTCCCACGAGTTACCATCACTGTTCTCATCTGAAACAACTTCCTCGTCTGCCGTCTGTTGCACTTCTAGGTGAAGTTCTTACAGCTCTTCAGTGGTGAGTTCTTCACAGTGTTCTTCCATCAACTCTTCCACATTTTCACCACTTACCTTCAAACCCATGGGTTTCCCGAAATCAACAATTGACGGCACCACATGTGTAGAGTCATCCGTGAAAGCCTCAAAATCTCTCTCGCCTTCGAAAAGCCTTCGAAATCTCTGTCAGGCACAATTCCTGCCAATAATTTCTTCGAGGCAGGGTTCATCGTCCGGGATGTTACTCCGTGCCAAGCCTTATCTATGAGGCTAAGCCAGTGGAGAATGTTGAAATTTTTTTCCCAGAACTGTCTTAAGGGGGTCTGGGACACATTTTCAAATAATTTTTATTTATTGAGTTAAAATTTCGAATTTTTTTGTGATGGTTAACTATATCATTTGTAAATAAAATCACATGTTAAAACTTCTCATAATTTCTTTAAAAAAAATTTTTTTAATTTAAATTTGATTAAAAAAGTGGGGTAGTTTAAAATCGTTATAACTCAAAATATTATTAGTAGAATTTCAATTTTATTTGCATTTAAATAAACATAAATATCTAAGTTTCAATTTAGATTCAGCATTTTAAAAAATATTAATTTAAATAAAAATTAAAAATATTTAAAGTAAAAATTTGAAAAAAAAATGACGTAATTTTTAAAAAAAAATCATATTTTCGAAAGTAAATATTTTTATCAAATTTGCTGAACCAAAATTAAAGTAAAGCAATTAAAAAATACATCCAAGTTTGAACCATTTTTCTTTAACGGTTCTTGACTTATAACAATTTAAATGCGAGAAAAAGTGAAAAAACCCATCATGAAGAAAAAGGCATTTTCGCAAAAAGTCGTTTTCATGATAACCACTGCTTGAAAGCTAGATTTTAAAACAAACCAAATCTTAAAAATGAATATTTCCTGTTCCAATAAAGATAGAAACATGAATTAAACTTCATTTTAAGCAGAAAAAAACATAGGAATTTTTAATGTAATAAAAAATTTTAAGAAAATTTTAAGATTTTTGTGTCCCGGACCCCCTTAAGGACGATTCTGTAAATCGGTGTTACTTTCAAGCACCTCTGAAATATTGCTTTTGTGTAATTTTTCTTGAAGTTTGAAATGACATTCAGGTCCATGGTCTGGATGAGTGGTGTGGGTCAAGAACTTGGCTGTGATAGAATTGAACTACTCCAACAATGTGTTTTCCAATTTGGAGGATGTGCAGAAGCATTGTCCATTACCAGGAGGCCCTTAATGTGCAACTGATTGTCCTGGAAATATTTATTCCTACTCCAGCCAATCACTTCATTTATCCACTCATTGAAAATTGTCCTCCAGGCGCATGCTTTCTTGTTTGCCCTCCACATCACACACAGGTTACTTTTAATGACATTGTTTTTGCTAAAAACTCTAGGGATGTCGGAATGGTAACGATTAAGGGGACCAGGAAAGCAAAATTCAACCAAAAAATCGATTTTTACTTTTTTATACCATTAAATAGTTTAAACTTTTATCTTTCCAACGATGTGTCACACATGTTTATATATAAAAGAAATAATTGTTGAAATTATTCATTCTTTCTAAAAGTACTTGACAGCTTAATGCTTTTTCACGCCCTTTTTTCAATATCTATTAAACTTAAGAACTCAGATTTTTTTTACTTATGTTATATTGTATACTTTAACACAGGGATTTAATGATTTGTTGAGAATTATTTAATTTAGGCAGTGAAATCTTACCAGGAATGCTAATTTAAAAATGACTTTCAATAAATAATTAATAATTAATTTTGAGCTTCACTTAGAAAGAAAATAGTCTGTTAAAATACGTAAATCCTGTTATTCTAACTACTCTAAAAAATTTAGACCTCTATCTTTCACCCTTTCTGAGAAAAAGGCACATAAAGTTGGTGAATTTAACATGACGGAGATAGGGCTTTCCCTGTCCCCTTAAGGGCTTCAATTTACAATCATCACTAGCATTACAAACAACAAAAGAGTTAGCCTATTTTCTTAGGTTTACGTACAAAAGCAGTTCCTTTTCCTCCCGTGTAAGGAACATTATGTTTGGCATTTTCTGCCAAAAGAGGCCAGTTTCATCACAGCTATAAAGACTTGTTTAGGGATAAATCCTCCAGTCTCTACGTAATCTTTGAATTCGGACACACATGTTTCGGTCCCAGACTTGTCCGAACTCGCACATTTGCCGTGCTTAGTTACACTATGTATGCCAGTGTGGCTTTTAAATTTTTCCAACCAACTTCTGCTGGCCTTAAAATCAGGGCTGTGAAGTCGGTGGGATTAATGGACGACTCCGACTGCGGGAATTTTAACAGGTCCGACTCCGACTCGTTCGCTCAAAAATGGGCCTGACTCCGACTCCGACAACGCAGCCCTGCTTGTAAAATGGACGACTCCAACTCCGGGAAATTTAACAGATCCGACTCCGACTCTTTCGCTCAAAAATCGACTCCTGACTCTAACTCCTACTCCGCAGCCCTGCTTAACATCACCAAGACTAGCAATCGTCCCAGTCATTTTCAGAATAAGATCGGAATACAATAATCTGGCCTTTTCACATATGATGGCCTCCGAAACAGAATCGCCATCTAATTGTTTTTAATTGATATTAATAATCACTATTCGACAACTTCAATTGTTTGCGATCTCTGTTTCTTTAGCATATTCACTCCTTTCGCTACATTTTCCTCCTTTATTGCTTCCCTTTTCGCCAAAACGGAACTTAACATGGATAGCGATTTCCCGCACATGCGACCGATTTCAGCAATCTTAAGGGGCGGGGTAAGCGATATTCAGCCAAAAAATCAATTTTTACTTTTTTATATCATTAAATAGTTTAAACTTTTATCTTTCCAACGATGTATTACACATGTTTATATATAAAAGAAAAAGTGTTGGAGTTTTTCATTCTTTCTAAGAGCACTTCACAGCAGTGGGCTACTTTTTTATAATTCAGATTTCTTCATTGGCACCACTTTTCTGAAGTGATAAAATTCCCATTGTTTTCGCCTTAATTAATATGTTATTAAATAAGGCGAATTTTATTGTTTCAAAAAAGTGATGCCAATCAAGAAATCAGAATTAAAAAAAAGTAGTCCAATGGCAATACTGCTCCACAGCTTTAATTGACTTTTTTTCAAAACTTCGATTTTAAGGTTTGTGTTCTTTTTTTTCAATATCTATTAAACTTAAGAACTCAGATTTTTCTAAATATTTATATTATGTTATAGTAAATACTTCAACGCAGGGATTTAATGATTTGTTGAGAATTATTTATTTTAGGCAGTGAAATCTTACCAAAAATGCTAATTTAAAAATGTCTTTCAATAAATAATTAATTTTCAGTTTCACTTAGAAAGAAAATGGTCTGTTAAAATACGTAAAACATGTTATTCAAACTACTTTAAAAAATCTAGACCTCTATCTTTCACCATTTCTGAGAAAAAGGTACATGAAGTTGGTGTATTTTAACATTGCGGAGATAGATCTTACCCGGTCCCCTTAATGCCGCTCTCGTATTTTTTGAAAATTTTCCTTCTTCAACTCGATCGTGTTCCTGGACCTTTGAACTCCTGCTGACTCTGGAAGCTTTCTTTGGTCGCATGATGGAGCATTCGAAATCAATAAAAGAAAAGCACAAAAATATACTGGAAATAAACGAAAATGTTTGCCTAGACACGCGGGGTGATGCAAGCACGACGAGAAACAATGTTACACTGAGCAGGAGAACGCCTGTATCGCACCCTTTGTTTTATAAAAAATGCAGCGAGGTCATGTGGGTACGTCGACGAAATCTTAGAGGAAAGATAGGAGTAGAGACCAAACCCCATTGTTCTTTCAGCCAGATTTTGAATCCAACATGTTTTCACTCTTTCATCGCCAAAAGGATGTCTTTTTGTGGCAGTAATCCCTTTATTGGCAACTTTCGGATTTCATTCTCGGTCAACTCAAGGTTCTGGAGAGAGATTCCGAGAAGCTTTTGCCGGGAGTAAAACCGGTTTGGCGCGCTTCTTTGCCTTCCATCACATGACGGAGGGCCGAGGTGTAAGTTTCAAGAAAAGGTTACCAAATTGGAGTCTACTTATAATCAGAAGTCTGTGGACGAAATTCGAAGCAACCGACGAAAACCAAGACAAATTTTTCGCGGAAAAAATCGACGACGACCTTAACCGACGATCACCGAAGCCAACGAAAATCGAGGAATCACTGTATTATATATTTTATTAAAGAAAAAAAGAAAGTTTTTAAATTAGAGGCAACTCACCATAAGAGCTATATGGTCCACTATTCTGACCTACAATAGAAAAATAAGAAAAAATAATTACAGTTCCAAAATTTTTAAACTAACGCTTACGTTTCAGAAAAGTGAATTTTTAGACACTAAACATTATGCAGAAAATTAAACTCACCTTCAACATATCCACTGCCGTTACCAGCTCCTTTATAAAGAAGAAAGTAATAAATATTTTTAATATGAGATAATTTAATAGCTGAATGCATTATTTGCGCGAAACATAATTAGATCTTTTATAACAGAAAAAGAAAGTTTTTGAAGACAAGACAACTCACCATAAGTCATGTAACGTCCACCATTTTGTCCTAGAACATAAAAACAAGAATAAAAAATATTCGGCAGTTTTATATATACGTATATTTTTTTCAATTTATACATGTATTACAAAAAGAGGATTTTTTTTAGATAGTGGAAAATATATTGAAATGGAAACTCACCTTCAACATGTCCACTAGCATTGCTGGCTCCTTTAAAAAGAGAAAAGTATAAAATATATATCTATTTATCTTTTTAAAATCAGAGATCTTAACTTTTGAATGTAATTTTGGTTTTAAGGGGTCTTAAAGCTTCAAAATTTTCGAAATTTTAATTTTTTTTAGATGTTAAACTTCTATCTTTTCTGAACATTTTGATATACTTTTTCCCTTGAAATTCCCATTAGAACAGAAGTTATAGCTTTTAGAATTATACCTGCTCAATAGCTGAAGCGGCGTTTCCGAAATTTTGAAATCATTTATCTCCAAAGAACGATATCTCAAAAACTTCTGAATATTTTTTTATGAAAATTTCAAAACACAACATATATTTGACGTTAGTCTCTATAAACGGAATCTAAAATTTCCTTTTTATTGTTGAAAAAATATATTTTTTTAGGTGATTATACTGTTGGAAAATTTCAAAATTTTGTATTAGATAAATACATTTTTGGTATTAAAAATATAAAAATGTTTTAAATACAAATTTATTCAGGTTCAGGGTAATTATTAGAATCTCAAGTATAAGTAGTCACCAAAATTTTCATACTAGTTGTAAAACATATTTTGTAATCCTGCGCTGTAATCTTAAGCTGTTATACCAATTTTGAACTCGTCAAATGTCTGACAGTTTGGAGCCCCCAATAAATGCTATTTCTGCATCTTGCAATTTTTTAAATACACGAAATGAAAAAATAAAAAACATACATATATCTTTAATTACAATAAAAAATTTTGATACTTTTCGGTTAGCCGGGCGCCAGTGTTATATATACATATATATGTATATATACATTTATATAGAATAAAATGTTTATGTTCTTCTCCTCTAATTAACAATAATATTAAAAAACTAATTTATGATGCATTAAATCATGGTTTTCCAAAAAAAATTCATATATTCATTAATATACAATTAGTACTTTTCTTACATGATCTATTAAAACAAATTAACACATGCGTAAACAAAATTACAAAAAAATTATAAAATAAAAAAATATCTATAAAAAATTAAAAATTGTAAAATAATATAAAAAAAATATTATAGGTTGGTTGGGTGGGTAGATGTTAGAGTACGGAGGAGGGTGGTGTTGTCTGGATAATACGCAATGGTTATTTATATATAAAAAAATGGGGGCTCTTGTATTATTACTATATTTTTGTTACGTATTTTATATGGATGTTGATTTGATATTTTATATGTAATTGGAGAATTTCATTAATATTATAATTGGCCTAATTATTGATTAATCTAATTTACAATTATTTGTTATTAAATTTTAAATTTACTAAGGACAATATCATATTAATTACTAATAGTATGCCATTCTTATAGTGAATAATATACATATAAGTATGTATAATATAAATATAGTTATACTGTATGCATTAAAATTGGGTAATTATTTTTATTATTATTACTCTATTCTTTTTAATATTTATTATCGGTTTAATGTTTTTGAATGTCCCACATTCATACTTTATGGTTTTTTATGAATGTCTGAAAATAATCCACACTCTATATTTGTGCTTTTTAAGTAATGGGTATTTAAGTATCATTTAACCTTCTATTTACTTCCACATGTTTTTTATTTCCTGTTCATTTTATAAATATCTGATATATAATTCATTAAAAAATAATTTTTATATTTAATTATTATTTATATTAATTATTACTGAATTTTATTTTGTTTTATAGCATATAGCTATATGCTATATATTATCAATGTTCTAGAATTGTTTATTTCTTAGTTTAGTTTAAATAAGTTAGCTAATAGAATATATTGTATGCTTTTAAATTTTATGTACAATAGTTTTTAAATACATTGTGTGGTTTATATTCGGTTTATAATTCTCTATATATAAGGATATGTTTGGTTTTGCTGTTTATACAGTTATTTACATTCAAATGCTTACAATTATTTATACAGTTATTTACATTCAAATGCTTACAAATATTTATCTTGCGTTAGTTGTTTAATAGAAGTAATACTAGATGGCAGCACTAAATTTGTCTCTTTAAGATAGCTCTAATTTTTAATTTTTCTAGCTCCATTTCAGTTATAATTTAATACACCAGGGGGTATTTTTAGCTAAATTTTGACGATATTGTTAAAATGTTATTAATTAATTTAATAGTGCATTTTAAATAATGTAATTAATATCTATTTATTTTATATTAGATTAAATGTGTTTAACAAGGTATTTCAAATTTTATTTCAAAATGTATTAACTGCATCCTTTGGTATCATTTACTGTGATTTCTTAACTGTTTTATTCACCTTAATCTTTTTGATATACTGGCAGCCATGTGCGCGTGGATTTTTGTAAAATACTGAAATATTAATCGGTATGGTGATTATTATTTATATTTTATATCCTATAAATATTTAAATACGTTTTATTGATTCTTCCATTTCATATTATTTGTTTCTATTCTGCTTTCATTTTTAATCAATTCACTTGATTTTATGGTTGTTTGGGCACAGGGGAAAATAACTTTTAGCTTTAGCTTATTTTTCCCACAGAAAACAACCATTTTGCTTATATCATTGAATTCTGTGCCCTTGATAACGTAATTCAATGTATAAGCTTTTCAATTTTTGTCGGTGTCCACTTTTTTCTTTTTCTTCCATAATAATTCTTATATTATTTTTTTTTTTTAATACTTACAGCTTTAATTCATAATAATTGACGGTGGAAGGTTATGTTTAATTAATGGTTATATATATATATATACATATATATATACATATAAATATATGTGTGCATATACAATATATGTATATGAATATATATGTATATTTACAAATATGTATGTATATAAATATGTATATATAACACTGGCGGAGGGCTAACCGAAAAGTACCAAATTTTTGTTTTAAAATCATATACATTTTAGGATATTAAATGTTGAAAATGGTCTTTTTTTTTCTTTTTTTTTTTTTTTCATTTTAAGAGTCCTGAGACCCATTAAACATAATAAGAAATTTTGTTACCGAAAAAAGAAAGCTTTTGAAAAAGAGACAACTTACCATAAGGGATGTACTGTCCTGCATTCTGACCTACAACAGTAAAACAAGAGAAAATAATTACAGCTCTAAAATTTTTAAACTAACGCATATGTTACAGAAAAAACGATTTTTTAGACAATAAAAATTATGTAGAAAAGAAAACTCACCTTCAATATTTCCACTAACGTTACCAGCTCCTAAAAAAAAAAAAAAAAAAAAAAAAAAAAAAAAAAAAAAGGAAAATATAAACTATTTTTTAAATGTGAGAATTTAACTTTCGAATAGAATTTTTGTATTAAGTATAATTAGATATTTTACTACAGAAAAATGAAAGTTTTTGAAGAAGAAACAACTAACCAGAGGAAATGTAGTGTCCTCCATTCTGACCTACAAAAGCAAAACAAGTAAATATAATTACTGTTCAAAAAATTTTAAACTAACGCATATGTTACAGAAAAGCGATTTTTTTAGATATTAAAAATTGTATAGAAAAGAAAGATCACGCGTCCACTTGCTTTGTCGACTCCTTTAGAAAGATAATGAGGCATTTCTATATAGGATAATTTAATATTTAAATGTATTATTTGTATGAAGTATAATTAAATAATTTATAAAAGAAATAAAACATTTTATGGAGAAAATTAACGCATCATAAGTTATATAATGTCCTCCTCCTGTTATATAGAAGAAAAATAACTTTAATAAAAAAAATAGTTTTTTTTTTTTTTTTTTTTTTTTTTTTTTTTTTTTTTTTTTTTTTTTTAAAGTAAAGCATTTGTTAGGTAAAAATGATTATTTTTTAGACACTGAAAAATATAAAAAAAGAAAGTTCACCTACAACATGTTCACTACCATTACTACCGCTTTCTAAAAGAGGAAAATATAAAATATTTGTATAGGAGATAATTTAGTTTTCAAAGCATCACTTGTACAAAACGTAATTAGATATTTGTCCCTTTTTTTTAAAGTAAAGCATTTGTTATAGAAAAATGATTATTTTTTAGACGTTGAAAAATATATAGAAAAGAAAGCTCACCTACAACATTTTAACTACGACTACCAGCGTTTTCTAAAAGAGGAAAATATAAAATATTTGCATAGGAGGTAATCTAGATTTCAAAGTATCACTTGTATAAAACGTAATTAGATATTTTCCTTTCTTTAAGTAAAGTATTTGTTATAGAAAAATGATTATTTTTTAGACACTGAAAAATATATAAAAAAGAAAACTCACCCACAACATATCCACTGCGATTACCAGCGCTTTCTAAAAGAGGAAAATATAAATTATGTGTGTAGGAGGTAATTTAATTTTTAATAACATCACCAATATAAAAAGTAATTAGATATTTTATTAGAGTTTTTTTTTAAGTAAAGAATTTGTAATATAAAAATGATTATTTTTTAAACACTGAAAAAAAAATATAAAAGAAAGCTCATTTACAACATCTCCACTACGATTACCAGCGCTTTCTAAAAGAGAAAAATATAAATTATTTGTTAGGAGATTAGGAGATAATTTAGTTTTTCAAAGCATCACATGTATAAAACTTAATTAGATATTTTATTAGAGTTTTTTTCAAGTAAAGCATTTGTAATATAAAAATGATTATTTTTTAGACACTGAAACGTATATAGAAAAAAAAGCTCACCTGCAACATCTCCACTGCGATTACCAGCGCTTTCTAAAAGAGGAAAATATAAAATATTTGTATAGGAGATAATTGAGTTTATCAAAGCATCACTTGTATAAAAAGTAATTAGATATTTTATTTGAGTTTTTTTTTTTTAAGTAAAGAATTCGTAATATAAAAATGATTATTTTTTAAACACTGAAAAAAATATATAAAAGAAAGCTCACCTACAACATCTCCACTACGATTACCAGCGCTTTCTAAAAGAGGAAAACATAAAATATTGTATAGGAGATAATTGAGTTTTTTAAAGCATCACTTCTACAAAAAGTAATTAGATATTTTATAAGAGTTTTTTTTAAGTAAAGAATTTGTAATATAAAAAGGATTATTTTTTAAACACTGATAAAATATATGAAAGAAATCTCACCTACAACGTCTCCACTACGATTACCAGTGCTTTCTAAAAGAGAAAAATATAAAATATTTCTTAGGAGATTAGGAGGTAATATAGTTTTTCAAAGCATCACATGTATAAAACGTAATAAGATATTTTATTAGAGTTTTTGTTTTCAAGTAAAGCATTTGTAATATAAAAATGATTATTTTTTAGACACTGAAAAATATATAGGAAAAAAAGCTCACATAAAAGATCTCCGCTGCGATTACCAGCGCATTCTTAAGAGGAAAATATATCATATTTTTGGAGGAGATAATTTAGTTTTTCAAAGTATCACTTGTATAAAATCTAATTAGATATATTTCTTTTTGTTTTAAGTAAAGCATTTGTTATGGAAAAATGATTATTTTTTAGACACTGAAAAATATATAAAAAAGAAAGCTCACCTACAACATCTCCACTACGATTACCAGTGCTTTCTAAAAGAGGAAAATATAAAATAATGGTATAGGAGATAATTGAGTTTTTCAAAGCATCACTTGTATAAAATTAATTAGATATTTTATTAAAGTTTAAAAAAAAAAAAAGAATTTGTAATATAAAAATGATTATTTTTTAAACACTGAAAAAATATATAAAAGAAATCTCACCTACAACATCTCCACTACGATTACCAGCGCTTTCTAAAAGAGAAAAATATAAAATATTTGTTAGGAGATTAGGAGATAATTTAGCTTTTCAAAGCATCACATGTATAAAACGTAATCAGATATTTTATTAGAGCTTTTGTTTTCAAGTAAAGCATTTGTAATATAAAAATGATTATTTTTTATACACTGAGAAGTATATAGGAAAAAAAAGCTCACCTAAAACATCTCCGCTGCGATTACCAGCGCATTCTTAAGAGGAAAATATATCATATTTTTGTAGGAGATAATTTAGTTTTTCAAAGCATCACTTGTATAAAATGTAATTAGATATATTTCTTTTTGTTTTAAGTAAAGCATTTGTTATGGAAAAATGATTATTTTTTAGACACTGAAAAATATATAAAAAAGAAAGCTCACCTACAACGTCTCCACTACGATTACCAGTGCTTTCTTAAAGAGGAAAATATAAAATAATTGTATAGGAGATAATTGAGTTTTTCAAAGCATAACTTGTGTAAAAATTAATTAGATATTTTATTAGAGTTTTTTTTTTTAAGTAAAGAATTTGTAATATAAAAATGATTATTTTTTAAGCACTGAAAAAAAAATATAAATAAAGCTCACCTAAAACGCCTCCACTACGATTACCAGGGCTTTCTAAAACAGAAAAATATAAAATATTTGTATAGGAGATAATTGAGTTTTTCAAAGCATCACTTGCATAAAAAGTAATTAGATATTTTATTAGTGTCTTTTTTAAGTAAAGAATTTGTAATATAAGAATGATTATTTTTTAAACACTGAAAAAAATATATAAAAGAAAGCTCACCTACAACATCACCACTACGATTACCAGTGCTTTCTAAAAGAGGAAAATATAAAATAATTGTATAGGAGATAACACTAACCTGCTTTTTAAAACTTTTTGTCAGATGATTTCTTATAAACAAGTTTTTCTGAATCGATTTTTGATGCTGATTCCTTAAATAACCTACATTTTTGTCTATCACGTCAGGATTTTACAAAAAATAAGAAGTTGTGTTTTCAATATTTTAATTAATGCAATCAAAAATTTATCACAATTTCATACAAAGTATTTCATTAAGCACGTTAAACCCTCGAGGGGCACCGTTATATATTATATACCACCTACGATTAATGAAGTTTTACATCAGAAAAATTTTATTAAATTTTACTTTTCTAGCTTTGGAGGAAAAAAGGCCGTAAGATTGCTTTTACTTATTTTGAAATAAAATTTTTCAAAGATTCCGGTGTGACACAATCACTTAAGAAATTTCATAAACTTATAAGGACATTTTCTACAGTATTTGCAACCCCTTGAGGGGCAAGGGATTGTGTTCCTGTAATGTAGAACTCACACCAGAATCTTCGAAAAATTCTATTTCAAAATAAGTAAAAGCAATTTTATGGCTTTTTTCCACCAAAGTTAGAAAAGTAAAATTTAATGAATTTTTCCTGGTGTAAAACTTCATTAATCGTAGGTGGTATATAATATATACCGGTGCCCCTCAAGGGGTTAAAAAAACTTCCTTCTTTTTTACTTTCTTGCAGATCCCTCTTCATCGTTTATGTCCCTCTTCAACACCCAACAGTAGTCTGCCATCCTATTTACATTCTATCTTCCCCGGTACCTATTCTTCATCTCTTTGATATCCTGGTGAAAGCGTTCACACTGCTCTTCACTGTAATGTCCCAGATTTCCTGGAAAGTAGTCGACATAGGAATGCAACAGTGCATTTTTACACTCGTATTACAGCCCAACTTCTTGAAATTTTCCAGCATTGTTTCAACAACATTCCTGTAATTTGGATCTTTCTTATTCCCTAGAAAGTTTCCGTTAACATATTTAAAGGCCATCCATGCGTCTTTTTCTGTCTCATTCATCGTTTTTTCAAAATATTTGTCCTTCATCAGTTTTTTTGATTTGTGGATCTACAAAAATTTCAATTTTTACTTTCTTCTATCTTCAATAGAAGAAAGTATTGTAATCGAAATTTTTTTCGACTTCCAGTTTTCGACGGATTTACACGTTTGAGAGGTCAGAGATCCCAAAAAAACATGTTTATAGAAAATGTCTGTCTGTCCATGCGTCCGTGTATCTGTCGCCATTGTACCATCAAAAAGTGTATGAAGTTATGCATAGAATTGAACCAAAATTTTATTTTAAGTTTTTGGCTATGGCAAACAGATCTTCCCTGAATTTGGAAAAAAATCGCCGGTAGGGGGCGCTGTAATAGCGATTTCTGTGCGATTTTTAATATTGTACCATCCAAAAGTGTGTGAAGTTATGCATAGAATTGAACCAAATTTTTATTTTAAGTTTTTGGATATAGCAAGTAGGTCTTCCCTGAATTTGGAAAATAAATGCCGGTAGGGGGCGCTGTAACAGCAATTTTTGTGCGATTTTGAATATTGTACCATCGAAAAGTGTATGAAGTTATGCATAGAATTGAACCTGATTTTTATTTTAAGTTTTTGGGTATGGCAAGCAGGTCCTCCCTGAATTTGGAAAAAATTCGTCGCCAGGGGGCGCTGTAATAGCGATTTTTGTGAGATTTGAAAATTTTACCACCGAAAAGTGTATGAAATTATGCATAGAAATGAACCAAATTTTTATTTTAAGTTCTTGGCTATGGCAAGCAGGTCCTCCCTTAATTTGGAAAAAATTCGCCCGTAGGGGGCTCTGTAATAGTGATTTTTTTTGTCATTTTGAATATTGTACCATCGAAAAGTGTATGAAGTTATGCATATAATTGAATCAAATTTTTTGTGTATGTTTCTGGCCATGGCAAGGAAGTCATCCCTGAACTTGAAAAAATTACGCCAGAAGGGGGCGCTATAATTGGATCTCTGTGCCGTTTTCATTATTGTACCATTGAAAAGTGTATGAATTTATGCATAGAATTGAACCAAATTTTTTGTGTAAGTTTCTGGCTAAGGCAAACAAGCCCTCCCTGAATTTAAAAAAAAATCTGCCGGAAGGGGACGTTGTAATAGCGATGTTTGTGCCATTTTCTTTATTGTACAATCGAAAAGTGTATAAAATTATGCATACAATTGAACCAAATTTTTTCATGCATGTTTTTGGCTTTGGTCAAGAGGAATTTGGAAATATTGCACGGTAAATGGGCTCTGTGATAGCGATTTTTGTATGCTTTTCTTGATTTTTTGAAGTTCTGTTGTCCATCGGCGGCTCGTGCAGAGGCAGGAACTCGCTTTTCGCGAAGCCGGCTATTCACAAACATCTGATAACAACAGAATAAGGAAAAACTATTAATTTTAACAAATATCATGATATTGATTAACTCGTTTTTAGTCCGTTTAATTTACTGAAGCAGAAATTTAAGATGAAAATCAAAGTTGGTATAGTATTGAACTAATAATATTGAAGTATTAACATGTGTAACTAGTTTTTGAAATATTAAGATGTATAAGATAGAAGAAAGTTTTGGAATTGGCACATCCAACTAGTTAATTTTTCGTGTGTGATGAAGGGAAATTGGCATTATGTGTGACTACCACATAATGCTTGTTCTCAGCGATAATTCTTCGAAATGAACTCGGGTCGATTGCAAACAAACTATACGTGATACAAGAAAACTAAGACCAGTTTTGTAATCAGAATAAAAAAATGCATTAAGGGGAGTCACTGGTTTTTAATCATCTGATATCATGCAGACTAGTGTAATTGAGTTTTTCAAAGCATAACTTGTGTAAAAAGTAATTAGATATTTTATTAGAGTTTTTTTTTAAAGTAAAGAATTTGTAATATAAAAATGATTATTTTTTAAACACTGAAAAAAAATATATAAAAGAAAGCTCACCTACAACGCCTCCACTACGATTACCAGGGCTTTCTAAAACAGAAAAATATAAAATATTTGTTAAGAGATTAGGAGATAATTTAGTTTTTCAAAGCATCACATGTATAAAACGTAATTAGATATTTTATTAGAGTTTTTTTTTGTTTTCAAGTAAAGCATTTGTAATATAAAAATGATGATTTTTTAGACACTGAAAAGTATATAGGAAAAAAAAGCTCAGCTACAACATCTCCACTGCGATTAGCAGCGCTTTCTAAAAGAGGAAAATATAAAATATTTGTATAGGAGATAATTGAGTTTTTCAAAGCATCACTTGCATAAAAAGTAATTAGATATTTCATTAGTGTCTTTTTTAAGTAAAGAATTTGTAATATAAGAATGATTATGTTTTAAACACTGAAAAAAATATATAAAAGAAAGCTCACCTACAACATCTCCACTACGATTACCAGCGCTTTCTAAAAGAGGAAAATATAAAGTATTAGTATAGGAGATAATAGAGTTTTTTAAAGCATCACGTCTATAAAAAGTAATTAGATATTTTATTACAGTTTTTTTTAAAGTAAAGAATTTATAATATAAAAATGATTATTTTTTAAACACTGATAAAATATATAAAAGAAATCTCACCTACAACGTCTCCACTACGATTACCAGTGCTTTCTAGAAGAGAAAAATATAAAATATTTGTTAGGAGATTAGGAGATAATGTAGTTTTTCAAAACATCACATGTGTAAAACGTAATTAGATATTTTATTAGAGCTTTTTGTTTTCAAGTAAAGCATTTGTAATATAAAAATGATTATTTTTTAGACACTGAATAATATATAGAAAAAAAAAGCTCACCTAAAACTTCTCCAGTTCGATTGCCAGCGCTTTCTAAAAGAGGAAAATATAACATATTTTTGTAGGAGATAATTTAGTTTTTCAAAGCATCACTTGTATAAAATGTAATTAGATATATTTCTTTTTGTTTTAAGTAAAGCATTTGTTATGGAAAAATGATTATTTTTTAGACACTGAAAAGTATATAAAAAAGAAATCTCACCTACAACGTCTCCACTACGATTACCAGTGCTTTCTAAAAGAGAAAAATGTAAAATATTTGTTAGGAGATTAGGAGATAATTTAGTTTTTCAAAGCATCACATGAATAAAACGTAATTAGATATTTTATTAGAGCTTTTTGTTTTCAAGTAATTCATTTGTAATATAAAAATGATTATTTTTTAGACACTAAAAAATATATAGAAAATAAAGCTCACCTGGAACATCTCCACTGCGATTACCAGCGCTTTCTAAAAGAGGAAAATATAAAATATTTGTTAGGAGATTAGGAGATAATTTAGCTTTTCAAAGCATCACATGTATAAAACGTAATCAGATATTTTATTAGAGCTTTTGTTTTCAAGTAAAGCATTTGTAATATAAAAATGATTATTTTTTAGACACTGAGAAGTATATAGGAAAAAAAAAGCTCATCTAAAACATCTCCGCTGCAATTACCAGAGCATTCTTAAGAGGAAAATATATCATATTTTTGTAGGAGATAATTTAGTTTTTCAAAGCATCACTTGTATAAAATGTAATTAGATATATTTCTTTTTGTTTTAAGTTAAGCATTTGTTATGGAAAAATGATTATTTTTTAGACACTGAAAAATATATAAAAAAGAAAGCTCACCTACAACGTCTCCACTACGATTACCAGTGCTTTCTAAAAGAGGAAAATATAAAATAATTGTATAGGAGATAATTGAGTTTTTCAAAGCATAAATTGTGTAAAAAGTAATTAGATATTTTATTAGAGTTTTTTTTTTAAAGTAAAGAATTTGTAATATAAAAATGATTATTTTTTAAGCACTGAAAAAAAAATATAAATAAAGCTCACCTAAAACGCCTCCACTACGATTACCAGGGCTTTCTAAAACAGAAAAATATAAAATATTTGTATAGGAGATAATTGAGTTTTTCAAAGCATCACTTGCATAAAAAGTAATTAGATATTTTATTAGTGTCTTTTTTAAGTAAAGAATTTGTAATATAAGAATGATTATTTTTTAAACACTGAAAAAAGTATATAAAAGAAAGCTCACCTACAACATCACCACTACGATTACCAGCGCTTTCTAAAAGAGGAAAATATAAAGTATTAGTATAGGAGATAATAGAGTTTTTTAAAGTATCACGTCTATAAAAAGTAATTAGATATTTTATTACAGTTTTTTTTAAAAGTAAAGAATTTGTAATATAAAAATGATTATTTTTTAAACACTGATAAAATATATAAAAGAAATCTCACCTACAACGTCTCCACTACGATTCCCAGTGCTTTCTAGAAGAGAAAAATATAAAATATTTGTTAGGAGATTAGGAGATAATATAGTTTTTCAAAGCATCACATGTATAAAACGTAAACAGATATTTTATTAGAGCTTTTGTTTTCAAGTAAAGCATTTGTAATATAAGAATGATTATTTTTTAAACACTGATAAAATATATAAAAGAAATCTCACCTACAACGTCTCCACTACGATTACCAGTGCTTTCTAAAAGAGAAAAATATAAAATATTTGTTAGGAAATTAGGAGATAATATAGTTTTTCAAAGCATCAATTGTATAAAAAGTAATTAGATATTTTATTAGAGTCTTTTTTAAGTAAAGAATTTGTAATATAAGAATGATTATTTTTTAAACACTGATAAAATATATAAAAGAAATCTCACCTACAACGTCTCCACTACGATTACCAGTGCTTTCTAAAAGAGAAAAATATAAAATATTTGTTAGGAAATTAGGAGATAATATAGTTTTTCAAAGCATCACATGTATAAAACGTAATCAGATATTTTATTAGAGCTTTTGTTTTCAAGTAAAGCATTTGTAATATAAAAATGATTATTTTTTAGACACTGAGAATTATATAGGAAAAAAAGCTCACCTAAAACATCTCCGCTGCGATTACCAGCGCATTCTTAAGAGGAAAATATATCATATTTTTGTAGGAGATAATTTAGTTTTTCAAAGCATCACTTGTATAAAATGTAATTAGATATATTTCTTTTTGTTTTAAGTAAAGCATTTGTTATGGAAAAATGATTATTTTTTAGACACTGAAAAATATATAAAAAAGAAAGCTCACCTACAACATCTCCACTACGATTACGAGTGCTTTCTAAAAGAGGAAAATATAAAATAATTGTATAGGAGATAATTGAGTTTTTCAAAGCATAACTTGTGTAAAAAGTAATTAGATATTTTATTAGAGTTTTTTTTTAAAGTAAAGAATTTGTAATATAAAAATGATTATTTTTTAAACACTGAAAAAAAATATATAAAAGAAAGCTCACCTACAACGCCTCCACTACGATTACCAGGGCTTTCTAAAACAGAAAAATATAAAATATTTGTTAGGAGATTAGGAGATAATTTAGTTTTTCAAAGCATCACATGTATAAAACGTAATTAGATATTTTATTAGAGTTTTTTTTTGTTTTCAAGTAAAGCATTTGTAATATAAAAATGATGATTTTTTAGACACTGAAAAGTATATAGGAAAAAAAAGCTCAGCTACAACATCTCCACTGCGATTAGCAGCGCTTTCTAAAAGAGGAAAATATAAAATATTTGTATAGGAGATAATTGAGTTTTTCAAAGCATCACTTGCATAAAAAGTAATTAGATATTTCATTAGTGTCTTTTTTAAGTAAAGAATTTGTAATATAAAAATGATTATGTTTTAAACACTGAAAAAAATATATAAAAGAAAGCTCACCTACAACATCTCCACTACGATTACCAGCGCTTTCTAAAAGAGGAAAATATAAAGTATTAGTATAGGAGATAATAGAGTTTTTTAAAGCATCACGTCTATAAAAAGTAATTAGATATTTTATTACAGTTTTTTTTAAAGTAAAGAATTTGTAATATAAAAATGATTATTTTTTAAACACTGATAAAATATATAAAAGAAATCTCACCTACAACGTCTCCACTACGATTACCAGTGCTTTCTAGAAGAGAAAAATATAAAATATTTGTTAGGAGATTAGGAGATAATGTAGTTTTTCAAAACATCACATGTGTAAAACGTAATTAGATATTTTATTAGAGCTTTTTGTTTTCAAGTAAAGCATTTGTAATATAAAAATGATTATTTTTTAGACACTGAAAAATATATAGAAAAAAAAAAAAGCTCACCTAAAACTTCTCCAGTTCGATTGCCAGCGCTTTCTAAAAGAGGAAAATATAACATATTTTTGTAGGAGATAATTTAGTTTTTCAAAGCATCACTTGTATAAAATGTAATTAGATATATTTCTTTTTGTTTTAAGTAAAGCATTTGTTATGGAAAAATGATTATTTTTTAGACACTGAAAAGTATATAAAAAAGAAATCTCACCTACAACGTCTCCACTACGATTACCAGTGCTTTCTAAAAGAGAAAAATGTAAAATATTTGTTAGGAGATTAGGAGATAATTTAGTTTTTCAAAGCATCACATGAATAAAACGTAATTAGATATTTTATTAGAGCTTTTTGTTTTCAAGTAATTCATTTGTAATATAAAAATGATTATTTTTTAGACACTAAAAAATATATAGAAAATAAAGCTCACCTGGAACATCTCCACTGCGATTACCAGCGCTTTCTAAAAGAGGAAAATATAAAGTATTTGTTATGAGATTAGGAGATAATTTAGTTTTTCAAAGCATCACTCATATAAAACATGATTAGATATCTTATTAGAGTTTTTCTTCTCAAGTAAAGCATTTGTAATATAAAAATGATTATTTTTTAGACACTGAAAAGCATATGGAAAAGAAAGCTCATCTACTACATCTCCATTACGATTACCAGAGCCTTCTAAAAGAGGAAAATATAAAATATTTGTGTAGAAGATAATTTAGTTTTCAAAGCATCACTTGTATAAAAAGTAAATTAGATATTTTATTAGATTTTTTTCTTTGTGAAGTAAAGCATTTGTTACAGAAAAATGATTATTTTTTAGACATTGAAAAATATATAGACAACAAAGCTCATTTACAACCTCTCCACTACGATTGCCAGCGCTTTCCAAAGGAGGAAAATATAAAATATTTGTATAGGAGATAATTTAGTTTTGAAAGCATCACTTGAATAAAACGTATTTAGATATTTTATTAGAGATTTTTTTTTCGAGAACAGACATCTCACCATCATCCCTGTGACGCACTTCATCTTTAACATCTTCTTCTAAAACAGATAAACAAGAAGAAAGAAGATTCAAAAGTTTAAGTAAAATTGTTTCAATTAATGTATATATTCAGGATGAGTGGTTCATTTAAAACGTTAAAATATATTCAAATTACGTTTATACTCGCTTAAAGCGATAAAAGTACATTTACAAGGCAAATAAATACCTTTATTCCAGACGGCAAAATTCTCAAGATTTATAATTATAGAAATATTTTCGAAAAAAAGTCGTAAATTTAAGACTGGTATACAAAAATCATGAGATCTGATGTATAATGAAATCAAATGCAATATTAAACTAGTCGTTGGGGGCCGCCCTAATACATACCTATCATGGATATACATAATATAAAATATGAAAATAAAACATGCAATACATGTTAAGCATTGTATCATGTTACTTTTATTCATAATTTAAATTACTTAGACTCCTTTAAATATAATTAATATGATCCCTTAAGCTAATATTACTTTTTATTGCATTAAAATATCTCAATTTGTTGTAAGGAAATAAACACTATTGGTTTACAATGGAAGTCTATGGAAATTTAGCGAAATATTAGAGATACCGCCAATTTGGCGTCACTTTTGACGACTCATTTTGGTCGCCAAATTTGGCGATTTATCGCCAAGTTAGCGACATACTTGGTGTCATTTGGTGACAGAACAGGGTCCCCCCCTATGGTAACCCCCTTATAGGTATGGAGAGGCATTAAATGCTTGACATTTACGATAAGCCATTATTGGCATTTGATCTTATAGTTTGACGATAGTTTTTTGTCGGCTGGATAATCGAGTAGTGCCGAATTGCGTAAAAGAAACATCCTTGTAACTCAAAACATTTTAACCATATTAACTAACAGTTTACTGCGTCGGATTAAGTGTTTTATTTTCAATTAAAATATATCTTTGAATTGAAATTTGAATGAAATACAGAGTCATGAAAAGTCGAAGAGTGTGAAAAATATGATTACAAGTATCTCGGCAACTAATAATCCGATCGTCTTCTTTCTTTATACAAAATTTATGTTTTTTTATTGTCTTTTATATCCACTCCTTCAAATAAACAATTTCGAAAATTTTTGTATATCTTTTATCAGAATGAATATTTTGAGGGTCCGAAAAAAGTAGTTCCATATAATCGAGGTTACTGATATTCAATAAGATTCTTCCCATTATTACTTCCTAAATACACACCAAATTCCAAGTCTGTATCTCAATTTGTTCGGGAGATAGAGCGTTTACAGACACACATACAGACACACGTGCAGACGGACGGCAAAATTTTTTTTTTCTAAAAATATGTTTTTCGGTATATCCAGTGTCTGAAACTTGTAAATCCATCCAATTTTTTTTTTTTTTCGATTTTTAAAACGATTACAAGATTTACTTTTTACTTACCCTATGCTGCGTATGATGGGTAAGTAAAATGAAAATGAATATTAGCGACCGTGATTTATTTTATAGGATTGTTTCTTACTCTGCAGAGCATTTCTTTCCATATTTTAGGTAATTCTCTCATAATAGATAGCAAATAAAATCTTGATTGATAAATTATTCTCCATCCATTATCCGAGAGTCAATAGAGATCTTTTTACGCAGTGAGAATATATGCAATGATTTAGCCTCCATGGAGATGCCTAAAACTGGAAAGAGGTGCTCTGCAAAGTAAGAAATAACTGTATAAAATAGTTTTCATTCACAAATATCCATTTCAGGCATAAAACAAAGTTGAAAAGTGTTTATGATTTTGGTTTGTCTGGCCGTCTGTCCGCGCTCTAACTCTCGTAAATATACTCGGATTGCCCTGAAATTATTGGATGTTCTTAAGGTCCACCATAGCACGATCTCTATTTCAAATGAAGTTTGGAGCATGTTTAGTTCATTTACAGGGACAGTCAAAAGTATTCCTTTACATTACAGTCAATGGGAAAAATCGTTTCGAATGAATTTTAAGGATGTTACATGCATCCGAACATAACAAAATTGATTTGCATTTATAAAGGGCACAAAAATATGCATTCTGTAGAATATGAGGTGGAAATAAAAGTTATTATTCATTTACAGGGCCACACAAAAGAATTCCGTTACATAATGATATGGGGGGGGGATTGTTTGCGCCGCATTTTAATTATTTTAAACTATTTCATACATAATGAAATTGATATAAGTCACTGAGGTTTATTATAAGTTATTTCATGCATAATAAGAAGTGCATAGCATTTACAGGAACACACAAAATATTTCAGATGCCATATTGTGTCCGAAGAACTCTACATAAGATTTTTCAATGCAATCAAAATATGATGAGATAGAATAAGCTCGAAATCCGTTGTTCCCAAAAGGAAGCAAAAAGACGAGGTATTGTATCCAAATATAGTAGTACGTGCAATATTATTTACGCTATCTTGGCACTAATCAACAGATATTTGATACAGCCCCTTCTATTTTTGCTTCTTTTTGGGAACAACGGTTTTCGAGCTTATTCTATAGACGATAATTTTCAGAATTTTCAAGCTATGATTTTGAAACTTTCACACAAGTTGCTCTATATAGATAGCTAATACATTATGCATATTATATTTTGATTGCATTCGCGCATGTGCAGTGAAACTTTTTTTAGTAAACCTGCTCATTTTTCATCCAATTTTAATTATTTTTTAATTCTGATTATAGAGTATTATGCACAATGTTGTTTGTCATATTTTCTGAAAAGAACATTTTTTTATATTAAAAACTCTACAAATTATAAGAAAAAAACTTGGCGAAATTTGGAACTGTTTTTATAAAAACTTTAATTTCTCTACGAGTATACATGATATCCTAATAAAAATGAACATAGTATATTACAATAAGCCACTTATTAATAATCTCGAGTTTGAACGCTTTTGCTACATTAGTTTTTATAGGGGTATCCAAAAGTTATTCGTTCTTTTTCAATTTATTGATGGTCCCCTATTGGGTTTCGGGAAAAAATATTCGCGGAAATATATGACCTATACTATACTGTTTACACACCTGCAATTTCAGGTTAATTCTTCATGTAGTTTTCTAGATATTTAACAAAACGTCTAAAATCGCAAGTGACCGGTCACCTTTGGCCATAAAATGTATATACCGAAAATTTGATGAACGAACCTTTGTGAAATCGAAAATTTTACATTAAATCATAATGATGATGAGTTGTATAGCAAAACAATTCATATTATTATTTCTTTGGGGAAAGATATTTGCAGCAAAAAGAAAAAAAAAAAAAAAAAAAAGCAACATCAAATCACTGATTTTTAGTTAGATTTCGTATGAAATACTACCTATTGGCGTCGTTTATATGTTGGAATTTCTGATAAATTTTTGCAGATCTACACCGATCATGACCCCTAGAACCCAAAACCACTATCAGTAAAAAACTTTATCTATCTATCTATCTATCTATCTATATATATATATCACTTTCTTCTGGACACGATAACTTCCACAATTCTGCACAAATCTCTTCCAAACTGATACATAAAATCAAGGGGCATAAAATCTCGGTCAAGTTCGTGAATGGGCAAAATCGGACCAAGGGGATGGAAATAGGGAGGGGTTTTGTAAAAACAGAAAAAAACCCATAACTTCTTAATTTTTGTACATATCTAATCAGTTTAAAGTTTTTATTACTTCTAATAATAGGACCAAAAATTTATGTATCACAGATTTTGGATAAAATTAAAAATGGGCTCAAGGGGCGCAAAAATAGGGTTTTTGGGAGAAAACAAATTCATAATTTCGTCAATTCTCGAGATATCAAATCCAATTAATTTTATTATACATCTCCTTAATATTATCTACAACTTTTGTATTCACAAGTTTTTGATAGGACCAATTCGTACCGCAAAAGAAAATTTAAAACGAAAACAAAAAAAGGGGGGTGAAGAAGAAAAATTTCTATAACTCCGTCAATTCACAAGATATAAAATCCCCATGAATTTATCATATATCTTCTTAATATTGTCTTCAACATTTATACAGACAAGTTTTTTATAGGACCAATTCTTACAGCAAAAACAAATTAAAAATACATAGCGGTTGAAGAAAAAAACCATCTTATTAAGAATGTATTCAAATCCAAACTGCTTATTTTCTTACTCATTTTGAAATTAATTTTTGCTCTCAAACGCGTCCAAGTAATAGATTCTCTTTTTCAGAAACTATATAATGTACCGTAATGATCGATTTTTTCATAGTGGCAGAATATATTTCAAAAAAAGATGTCAAAGTGGTCATTTTGAACAGAATTTCCCGAAGCCATTTTGTTAGAAACGAAAAATATTGCCCTACTGAGAAAATAATTGTTTATTAATCAAATTTCAATTAATTGCAAGAAAAATAAAAACACATGTCGCTTATAAATCTTTTCAAAAATCACGTCAGCAAGTTTCGTATTTTTTCTATTAAAAGTTAATCTGAAAATGTGCCAGAAAATTTCGAGTTGTTGAGCATGGAAAAGTATTTTTTTTTTTAATACCGCCTTAACATGTTTCTGATAAAACCAGTTATTATATAAAAATGCAATAAAAACTCGTCAAAAGCGGCCAGATAAAACTGTTAAAGTGGATTTATATCTAATCATGATTTAGTTTTTGTTGGTGCAATTAATATACTTAACTCAAAATCTACCTCCGCCTGTAGGCCGGGCCGGCAGGGATTTTTTAGTGTATTAAATCAATGAAGATTTATTAAAATGACTGTGTGTATTTCTATTTAAATTTATGTAAATCAGATTTTTTTTTTTTAACGAAACCTCTGAATAACACCCACCTCTGAAGAACGGTAACTTTTCACTGGTCCCACGTATAACCGTCATTCAGTGGTTTCACTGTATAATTTTATTAAAGCACATATTGAAAAAAAAAAAAAAAAAAAAAAACTCACCTACAATATATCTACTTCCGTTACCAACACCTTTAAAAAGAGGAAGTAAAAGAGTATTTTAGTAATATATTGCTCATATCTTGCATGAAAAAATATATTATTACAAAAAGATATAAGAGTTTTTTTTTTTAACTTTCTTCTATATGTGATAAAGGAAAGTATTCTAATCGAAACAAATTTTACACGGTTTTCGACTGATTTGCACGTTTTAAGAGTCAGAGATACCGTAAAACATGTTTTTATAAAATGCCTGTCTGTCTGCGTGTCCGTGTCCTTTTTGCATCAAAGAAAATTGTATGGAGTTATTTATAGATTTGAACCAAATTTCATATATATATTGTGTCCACAATTAAACGCCCTATTTTAAAATTGTCTACAGATGAAACTTTTGTTTTCAGAAATTATGTGAAGGACATAATGAAGGTATGAGAATTTACTTGAGCAAAAAAATATAGTTCAAAATTTCGCCATCAGAGGGCATCTTTTAATGAATTACATATTTAGCAAACATTTATGGTAGATTACAAGTTTTATGACAACAAAACATGTTCCGCATGACAGCCATCGTTTTCAGATACATTCTGTAATCGTAATATAGTATGTTCCACAGTTGACCTCAGTGTCATCGGGGAAATGCCTCATGGAGGAAAGAGATAGATGGAGATGCAGTATGCTGTAAAAACGGTTTGCAATATGATGCACATTATCGCTCAAATTTAAATGCTCTCACTAGACCTAAACAAAACAAGCACCTGGAACAGGGACCGAATTCTTTGACATCACCGAGCATTTTTTTTCTCTAAACGAAAGTGATCTTCTTTTTTTCCAAGCATTCTAAACCAGCATTCCATTGTATTATGAACTAAAAACTGTATTACTTAAGGTTTTCTTCTTTTTATCGTGAAAGAACGTGCTTGTGTTTGGTCTATATTGTAGCGGATTTTGGGGTTACTTTTTTTGCGTCACTCCCAGCCACCTTACTCATGGAGGAAAGAAATAGATGGAGATGCAGTAAGGTGGCTGGGGATGATGCCAAAAAAGTAACCCTAAAATCCGCTACAGTAGACCCTAACACAAGCACGTTTTTTCACAAAAAAAAAAAAAAAAAAGAAGAAGAAGAAGAAGAAGAAGAAGAAGAAGAAGAGGAAGAAGAAGAGGAAGAAGAAGAGGAAGAAGAGGAAAACTTTTAGTAATACAGTTTTTAATTCATAATACAATGGAATACTGCTTTAGAATGCTTAAAAATAAACAGATCACTTTCATTTCGAGATAAAAAAAAAAATGCACGGGTGATGTCAAAGAATTCGGTCCCTGTTCCAGGTGCTTGTTAAGTAGATTTCGTATGAAATACTACCTATTGGGATCGTTCCTATGTTGGAATTTCTGAAAAATTTTTGCAGATCTACACCGATCATGGCTCCTAGAACCCAAAACTACCCTCAGTAAAAAACTTTATCTATCTATCTATCTATCTATCTATATATATATATCACTTTCTTCTGGACACGATAACTTTCGTAATTCTGCACCAATCTCTTCCAAACTGATACATAAAATTAAAGGGCATAAAATCTCGGTTAAGTTCGTTAATGGGCAAAATCGGACCAAGGGGATGGAAATAGGGAGGGGTTTTGTGAAAACCGAAAACTCCCCATAACTTCTTAATTTTTGTACATATCAAATCAGTTTAAAGTTTTTATTACTTCTAAAAATAGGGCCAAAAATTTATGTATCACAGATATTTGATAAAGTTAAAAATGGGCTCAAGGGGCGCAAAAAACAGGGTTTTGGGGAGAAAAAAATTCGTCACTTCGTCAATTCTCAAGATATCAATTCCAATTAATTTTATTATAAATTTCATTAATATTATCTACAACTTTTATATTCACAATTTTTTCATAGGACCAATTCGTACCGCAAAAAAAATTAAAAACGAAAAAAAAAAGGGGGTTTGAAGAAGTAAAAAATCCATAACTCCTTCAATTCAAAAGATATAAAATCCCCATGAATTCATCATATATCTTCTTAATATTGTCTACAACATCTATATAGACAAGTTTTGGATAGGACCAATTCTTACAGCAAAAACAAATTAAAAATACATAGCGGTTGAAGAAAAAAATCATCTAAGTAAGGGTGTATTCAAATCCAAACTGCGTATTTTCTGACTCATTTTACAATTCATTTTTGCTCTCAAAGGCTTCCAATTGGTACGTTTTCTTACTCAGAAACTATATAATGTACCGTAATGGTCGATTTTTTGATAGAGGCAGAATATATTTTAAAAAATGCTGTTAAAGTGGGCATTTTGAACCGAATTTCCCGAAGCGGATTGTGTTGGAAAAATCATTGCATTAAGGATGCACTTAAATCCAAACTGCTTATTTTCTGACTCATTTTTAAATTCATTTTTGCTCTCAAACGCATTTAATTGGTAGATTCGCTTATTCAGAAACTATATAATGTACCGCAATGATCAATTTTTTGATAGAGGCAGAATATATTTCAAAAAATTATGTCAAAGTGGGCATTTTGAACGGAATTTCCCGAAGCAATTGTGTTATCACATTCTTCTGGACACGGTAACTCCCTCAATTCTGCACAAATCTATTCCAAACTGATACATAAAATCAAGGGACATAAAATCTCGGTCAAGTTCGTTAATGGGCAAAAGCAGACAAAGGGGATGGAAATAGGGAGCGGTTTTGTGAAAACCGAAAAAACCCATAACTTCTTAATTTTTGTACATATCAAATCAGTTTAAAGTTTTTATTACTTTTAAAAATAGCGCCAAAAATTCATGCATCACAGATTTTTGATAAAATTTAAAATAGGCTCAAGGGGCGCAAAAAATAGGGTTTTTGGGAGAAAAAAAATTCCTTACTTCGTCAATTCTCAAGATATCAGATCCAATAATTTTATTATACATCTCCTTAATATTATCTACAACTTTTATATTCACAAGTTTTTGATAGGACCAATTCGTACCGCAAAAAAATTAAAAACGAAAACAACAAAGGGGGTTGAAGAAGAAAATTTTTTATAACTCCGTCTATTCACAAGATATAAAATCTCCATGAATTTATCATATATCTTCTTAATATTGTCTTCAACATTTCTATAGACAAGTTTTTGATAGGGCCAATTCTTAAAGCAAAAACAAATTAAAAGTACATAGCGGTTGAAGAAAAAAATCATCTTATTATGGGTGCATTTAAATCCAAACTGTCTATTTTCTTACTCATTTTTACGTTCATTTTTGCTCTCAAACGCATCCAATTGCTAGATTCTCATGTCAGAAACTATATAATGTACAGTAATGATCAATTTTTTTCATAGAGGCAGAATATATTTCAAGAAATGATGTCAAAGTGGGCATTTTGAACAGAATTTCCCGAAGCGATTGTGTTAGAAACGAAAAATATTGCCCTACTGAGAAAATAATTGTTTATTAATCAAGTTTTAATTAGTTGACAGAAAAATAAAAACACAGGTCGCTTATAAATCTTTTAAAAAATCACGTCAGGCATGTTTCATATTTTTTTTAAATTAAAAATTAATCTGAAAATGTGCCAGAAAATTAGTATACTTAATTTCGAAATCTACCTCTGCCTGTAGGCCGGGCCGGCAGGGATTTTTTTGTCTGGGCCTGGGGACGTTTAAATTTGAGCGATAAATGGTTTCATATTGCAAACCTTTTTTACGTCATGCTGCATCTCCATCTATCTCTTTCCTCCGTGGAAATGCCTAGAGCAGGTTATTAGCCTCCGGTACGGTATGCTATTTCTTTCTCCCAGCTTATTTTGTGTCCAAAAAATAACGTTACCTTACAGAAGCTATAGCCGTAAAACAAAGCATTACGATTAAGTACTCTTTAGCAATTTTTTTAACTTCTAAGCATCGCACATTTTCAATTTTTATACCGTCGTATTGGAAAAAAAAGTCCTTTTAAATGCATTTTTTTTTAAACTGTATCTCCATTTATTTTTGAAATATTAATTTATTTTTGTAGTTTTTGGAGCCATTTGCTTAATATTGGCAACGGAAGTACTCCATTTCTGTAGAAAGTAAATGAAAAATAGTTTCAAAATAGTAATTATATATTTTTATTGCCATTTTCTCGTAACAACCGAAAGAAAATGTAATTTACGTGCTATTTTGAAAAAAATATAAACGAATGATTTCTGTTAAAACAATGGAGCTATTATATACTATATTTAATTGTAAGTATCTATGAATCATTACATAGCCGGGTTTTTTTTTTTCGATTTTCTTGAAGGACGGAATCTTTTTGCTGCATTTGTGTATTATTTCGCGATAGTGACGTGCTATGCATGCTTTACTGTAGATGTTTAAGAGTAGATCGTAAATGTGATATTCTTAAGCGGATGCGAACGACGTCATTTTACATAAAATAAAACATGTGCTTTAAGTCTTAAAATTGAAATATGTTTTGTACTGCAGTAGAGTCCCGCTTAACCGAGTTATTTTCTTCTGATGGACTGGTGGCTTCTATTATTATGAAACAGCCATTATAAATGAAGTGTTAGGTGGAGATGAAAGAGCAGCCGTAAAAAAAAAAAACAAAAAAAAAATTATGGCCATCCCCCCCCCCTCCCCCATTCTGACCAGAAAATCAGAGTTCTAACTTTTTACGGCTGCCCTTTCATCTTCACCTAACACTTCATTTATAATGGCTGTTTCATAATAATAGAAGCCATCAGTCCATCAAAAGAAAATGAAGTAATGGAAATGCCGGGGGCGACACTAAATTCTGAAAAAGCAGAATTCCTGTTCTCTAATTTATATTATTTTAAGTGTAAATGAATTGTTTTTTCAAAATCGTCTGCACGCAATGGAGATAGATTTTCAAAAATATATCATGCTTTAAAATTATTTTAAAAACCATAAAAAAAATCCCTTCCGTCCCGGTCTACAGGCAGAAGTAGATTTAGAAGTTAAGTATACTAATTTCACCAATAAAAACTAAATCTTGATTAGCTATAAATCCACTTTAACAATTTTATCTGTCTGCTTTTGACTAATTTTTATTTCCTTTTTATAAAATAGATGGTTTTATCCGAATCATGTTAAGGCGATATTAAAAAAATATTTTTCCATACTCAACAACTCGAAATTTTCTGACACATTTTCAGATTAATTTTTAATAATAATAAAAAAAAAAAATATATATGAAACATGCTGACGTGATTTTTGAAAATATTTATAAGCAACCTGTGTTTTTATTTTTCTTTCAATTAATTAAAACTTGATTAATAAACAATTATTTTCTCAGTAGGGCAATATTTTTCGTTTCTAACACAATCGCTTCGGGAAATTCTGTTCAAAATGCCCACTTTGACATCATTTTTTGAAATATATTCTGCTTCTATCAAAAAATCGATCATTACTGTACATTATATGGTTTCTGAATAAGAGAATCTAGCAATTGGATGCGTTTGAGAGCAAAAATAAATTTAAAAATGAGTAAGAAGATAGACAGTTTGGATTTGAATGCACCCTTAATAAGATGATTTTTTTCTTCAACCGCTATGTATTTTCAATTTGTTTTTGCTTTAAGAATTGGCCCTATCAAAAACTTGTCTGTATAAATGTTGAAGACAATATTAAGAAGATATATGATAAATTCATGGGGATTTTATATCTTGTGAATTGACGGAGTTATAGAAATTTTTCTTCTTCACCCCCCTTTTTTGTTTTCGTTTCAAATTTTCTTTTGCGGTACGAATTGGTCCTATCAAAAACTTCTGAATACAAAAGTTGTAGATAATATTAAGGAGATGTATAATAAAATTAATTGGATTTGATATCTCGAGAATTGACGAAATTATGAATTTTTTTTCTCCCAAAAACCCTATTTTTTGCGCCCCTTGAGCCTATTTTAAATTTTATCAAAAATCTGTGATGCATGAATTTTTGGCTCTATTTTTAGAAGTAATGAAAACTTTAAACTGATTTGATATGTACAAAAATTAAGAAGTTGTGGGTTTTTTTCGGTTTTCACAAAACCCCTCCCTATTTCCATCCCCTTTGTCCGCTTTTGCTCATTAGCGAACTTGACCGAGATTTTATGTCCCTTGATTTTATGTATCAGTTTGGAAGAGATTTGTACAGAATTGCGGAAGTTATCGTGTCCAGAAGAAAGTGATAACACAATTGCTTCTGGAAATTCCGTTCAAAATTTTCACTTTGACATAATTTTTTCAAATATATTCTGCCTCTATCAAAAAATCGATCATTGCGGTACATTATATAGTTTCTGAATAAGCGAATCTACTAATTAAATGCGTTTGAGAGCAAAAATGAAAAAAATGAGTCAGAAAATAAGCAGTTTGGATTTGAGTGCATCCTTAATGCAATGATTTTTTTCAACACAATCCGCTTCGGGAAATTCGGTTCAAAATGCCCACTTTAACAGCATTTTTAAAAATATATTCTGCCTCTATCAAAAAATCGACCATTACGGTACATTATATAGTTTCTGAGTAAGAAAACGTACCAATAGGAAGCCTTTGAGAGCAAAAATGAATTGTAAAATGAGTCAGAAAATACGCAGTTTGGATTTGAATACTTAGATGATTTTTTTCTTCAACCGCTATGTATTTTTAATTTGTTTTTGCTGTAAGAATTGGTCCTATCCAAAACTTGTCTATATAGATGTTGTAGACAATATTAAGAAGATATATGATAAATTCATGGGGATTTTATATCTTTTGAATTGACGGAGTTATGGATTTTTTACTTCTTCAAACCCCCTTTTTGTTTTCGTTTTTAATTTTTTTTTTCGGTACGAATTGGTCCTATCAAAAACTTGTGAATATAAAAGTTGTAGATAATATTAAGGAGATTTATAATAAAATTAATTGGAATTGATATCTTGAGAATTGACGAAGTTATGAATTTCTTTCTCCCAAAAACCCTATTTTTTTGCGCCCCTTGAGCCCATTTTTAACCTTATCAAAAATCTGTGATACATAAAATTTTGGCCCTATTTTTAGAAGTAATAAAAACTTTAAACTGATTTGATATGTACAAAAATTAAGAAGTTATGGGGGGTTTTCAGTTTTCACAAAACCCCTCCCTATTTCCATCCCTTTGGTCCCATTTTGCCCATTAACGAACTTGACCGAGATTTTATGCCCTTTGATTTTATGTATCAGTTTGGAAGAGATTGGTGCAGAATTACGAAAGTTATCGTGTCCAGAAGAAAGTGATATATATATATAGATAGATAGATAAATAGATAGATAGATAGATAGATAAAGTTTTTTACTAAGGGTGGTTTTGGGTTCTAGGAGTCATGATCGGTGTAGATCTGCAAACATTTTTCAGAAATTCCAACATCGGAACGATCCCAATAGGTAGTATTTCATACGAAATCTACCTAAAATGAATAAATTGCAATGCAGTTTTCAAACAAAGTACGATACAATGTTTTAAACAGATTGCGAATGAAAGTAAATATCTTTTCCCGTATTCGACGATGTAAAAATTAAAAATGTGCGAGGTTTAGAAGTATAAAATACGGTATCTTTTAATGCCATATTTACTGATATTTAATCGTCTACCGTTGCCAATTTCAAAAACACGCCAGCGTTAGGCACAGACACGTTTATCCTTTTTCACTCCAGTTGGGTTTATTGTATTTATTGTTTGTATGTCTGTATAATATTTATATATACCTTTAACAAAAAAATTAGTTCAATTCTATGCATAACTTCATACACTTTTTGATGGTACAATATTCAAAATGGCACAAAAATCGCTATTACAGCACCCCTACCTGCGTATTTTTTACAAATTAAGGAAGAACTTGATTGTCATAGCCAAGAACTTAAAAAATTTTTTGGTTCAATTGTATGCATAACTTCATACACTTTTCGATGGTACAATATTCAAAATCGCACAAAAATCGCTATTACAGCGCCCCCTACTGGCGATTTTTTTCCAAATTCATGGAGGACCTACTTGCTATAGCCCAATACTTTTTTCTTTCAATTCTATGTATAACTTCATACACTTTTCGCTGGTACCATATTCAAAATGGCACAAAAATCGCTATTGGTGCAGAATTACGAAAGTTATCGTGTCCAGAAGAAAGTGATATATATATATAGATAGATAGATAGATAGATAGATAGATAAAGTTTTTTACTAAGGGTGGTTTTGGGTTCTAGGAGTCATGATCGGTGTAGATCTGCAAAAATTTTTCCGAAATTCCAACATAGGAACGATCCCAATAGGTAGTATTTCATACGAAATCTACCTAAAATGAATAAATTGCAATGCAGTTTTCAAACAAAGTACGATACAATGTTTTAAACAGATTGCGAATGAAAGTAAATATCTTTTCCCGTATTCGACGATGTAAAAATTAAAAATGTGCGAGGTTTAGAAGTATAAAATACGGTATCTTTTAATGCCATATTTACTGAAATTTATTCGTCTACCATTGCCAATTTCAAAAACACGCCAGCGTTAGGCACAGACACGTTTATCCTTTTTCACTCCAGTTGGTTTTTTTGTATTTATTGTTTGTATGTCTGTATAATATTTATATATACCTTTAACAAAAAAATTAGTTCAATTCTATGCATAACTTCATACACTTTTTGATGGTACAATATTCAAAATGGCACAAAAATCGCTATTACAGCACCCCTACCTGCGCATTTTTTTCAAATTAAGGAAGAACTTGATTGTCATAGCCAAGAACTTAAAAAATTTTTTGGTTCAATTGTATGCATAGCTTCATACACTTTTCGATGGTACAATATTCAAAATCGCACAAAATCGCTATTACAGCGCCCCCTACTGGCGAATTTTTTCCAAATTCAGGGAGGACCTACTTGCTATAACCAAATACTTTTTTCTTTCAATTCTTTGTATAACTTCATACACTTTTCGATGGTACCATATTCAAAATGGCACAAAAATCGCTATTACAGCGCCCCCTACCTGCGAATGTTTTCCAAATTAAGGAAGGATTTGCTTGTCATAGCCAAGAACTTAAAAAAAAATTGTTTCATTTCTATGCATAACTCCATACACTTTTCGATGGTACAATATTCAAAATCGCACAAAAATCGCTATTACAGAGCACCCTACCGGCGATTTTTTTTCCAAATTCAGGGAGAACCTACTTGCTATAGCCAAATACTTAAAAAAAATTTTGGTTCAAATCTATGTATAACTTCATACACATTTCGATGGTACAATATTCATAATCGCACAAAAATCGCTATTACAGCGGCCCCTGCCGGCGAATATTTTCCAAATTCAAGGAGGACCTGCTTACCATAGGCAAAAACTTAAAATAAAAATTTTGTTCAATTCTATGCATAACTTCATACACTTTTTGATGGTACAATGGCAACAGTCAGACGGACACACGGACAGACGGACACACTGACAGACGGACACACGGACGGACGGACACACGGACAGACAGAGATTTTCTATAAACATGTTTTTGGGATCTCTGACCCCTAAAACGTGTAAATCCGTCGAAAACCGGAAGTCAAAAAAATTTCGATTACAATACCTTCTTCTATTGAAGATAGAAGAAAGTAAAAAATATGACGTTCAATACCAAATAGGGTAAAGTGCCCATATTTCGTCTCCTCTCCTAATTTCGTCCCCTTTAACTTCACCGCTTCTGCGAAAGTGGCAACAATTATGACGCAAGGCACAGGGGACGGAAGGTAAAAGGGGTCAGTATTGAAAGTTTCGTTCGCCAAGACGCATTCATAAATTAAAGACGGCGAATTTCCTATTTTTAGAAGACCTGAGTTCTTATTACGTCGTTTGTAGAACGTTATTTACTGTACTGTAAGTATTTATTTCTTATTCATTGCATGTATTTTACGTTGGTAAGATGCTGACAGTAGCTTTAGGACGCTCAGTTTATCATACGGGAACTGAAACTCCGTCATATTGGGAAGTAGCGTGGTCCAAATTTCGTCCAACTTGCAGTTCTTATTTTCGTCCCGGGGACGAAATTAGGAATGCTTTTTCATGACATTTTTTTTTCAGTTTTTTCCCTCGTGTTTCCATGGCTAATGTACATTTATTTCTGCTTTACTTTAATGTAAATTAAACTACTTACTAATTTAAAAATAAATTTTGATTTATTTATAAGTTAAGCCTCGGCGTATTGGATTTTTTTCGGGGACGAAATTGGGACCATTTTTTTTTCGTTTGCATTTTTAGGATACTTTTGAAAAAACAATTTTTCGCACTGTTGAAAATTTTTTGTACGATATTTGCCTATTTTTCTATGTGAGTCGGTAGTTAGTCTATCTGAAATCCAAATTTGGTAGATTTTCACTCCAAATTACAACTTTCAAGGGCTTAAAATGACTGGGGGACGATAATAGGTCACCTTACCCTACTTACCGTCAAACGTGGAGGTTGTAATGTGATGGGTTGGAGTTGTTTTTCTCGCAGCAGAGTTGTATCCTTAGTTCGAATTGAGCGGAATATGGATCGGTTAATGTATGCTGATATATTAAAGACTCATATGCTACCTTATGCTAAACAAAACATGCCTGCTATGTGGTATTTTCAGCAAGATATTGACCCAAAACACAAATCCAAGTACGTAAGTGATTTTATGAAACGCAGAAAAGACAAGGTTCTAGAGTGACCCAGTCGAAGTCCAGATTTGAACTACATAGAGCATTTGTGGGAGGAGTTAGATCGTAGAGTAAGATGCCAAAACTATTAAAATAAGGAGGCTTTATACGAAGCTTTTAAAATCAGGGGGACAGAACTCTTTTAGATCGAATACAAAAGTTAGTCGACTCGATACCTGCACGTTGTAAGATTCTCATAAAGGCCGGAGGATATGCTACTAAATATTGACTGACACATTACTACATTTGATATTTATTGTGTTAAAATGATTTTTCATTATAATGTCAAAATACTTTTGTATTATGATTTTTCTGATTTTTCATGGGTTTCACGTTATTTTCTAACAAAAGATAGTTTATTTACTAAAAGTCTGTAAAACATTGAATATTGTTAAATAAAATAAACGATTGATTTTTGTATTTTATAATTGTTTTTAATTAAGTGAATTATTACCTTTGTCAAAATACTTTTGAGCGCTACTGTATCATTTTACTTTTATTCATAATTTAATTTACTTGCTCAATCCTTCGCCAAATCGAAGGATCTGATACAGAAATCATGAACTCGGTATTTTTATGTTTGCTGGGCTCAAGTGATAAATCGCCAAATATTGTTCCCGTCGTATTTTTTCGTATTTCATTTAAAATATAATACATTCACTCATTTTATTTAAAATACATAACTTTAATTTAAAACTGAAATATTTAAAATTTATGACTCTCAATTATTTCTTAAAAAAAGAAAAGTAATAAATAATACCATAAACCATTACAATTAATTTCAAAATCAAAGCTTTGTTTTAATTTACCACGCGAAAAGTTACTTATGAAAGTAGCACGAAATGGACTATTATAATACTAATGACATGATGGCGATGAAACAATATTTGGCGATTTATCACCTGCTCTAGTCTAACATTAAATTACCAAATTGGCCGCCTGGCATATAAAAAGTGAAGCGGCTAGCCCGGAACTGTTGATGACAGTCACATGACTTATGCTTTTATTTTATAGATTATGAAATTTAAATGAGTAGATATTTTATAATAAATTGTTCGGTGTTGAGTATCTTTTCCTATGCAAGTCTATATATCTGGAATGATAAAGTATGCAACAACTAACAATAAATTCTCAACAACCCCAAGCTACAATTATTGTATATATTAGGGGTCTCTACTGCCTGCAAGTTACGCTCACCAACGCCCAAATAATCTGACGAGAACAGGGACAAGATTAAATAAGAATTAAAAATACGATCCATTTTTAAAGTGATAAAAATAAAAGAAAATATTCACTATAATAAAGTAATTATAAATGGATGCTTCAGACAAAATATACAACGCTATAAAAATACAATATGAACACAATAGAATGTAGAATGAAATGAAAAATTTTATTAGCTATTAAAACTACATCACATTTTGGACAATAATTGAAAAACCTTCAGGAACATTTGGGGCCCCTGAAAATCAGGAGCATTGGGCCCGTGCCCCGAATGCCCTGCCGTAAATCAGGCGCTGGAAATAGAGTAAAAATTATACATATATTTTTTAAATTGATAAGCTCGCATTTTCCATCAAGTGTAAAAAAAAAAAAAACGGTGAATTTTCCATTATCGAGTTTGGTGGCCACTCTAAATTAATGCTTTATGACGGAAGTTTTTGAAAAAATCACCGATATCAGTTATGTAATTTTCTAGAAAACTTTATATGCTTAAAAAGAGTGCATTTAAAAAGAAAAACTTATTTTTTCCTTCATACGGCTTATTTTAAGGCTAAAATATAGGGTACTCTTCTTCTTCATCAAACGAATATAAAATGGAAGGAAAATATAAAACTTCTAAAAACAATAACAACATATTTGAAATTATATATAAAAAATTGAGACTCTCCATGTGTTTATATCGATTTGAACTCGATAAATTGCTAATCCAAAATAAATTGCGAGAAATGTCAGCGAGTCGAAGAATTTAAATTATCAGAACTTAAAACTCTCTAAAATATCCCTCCAAATAACAAGAATTTTATCCAGTAAACAAAGTTTTTCTTCTAAATTTATTCTGTATATTTTCTTGTTTAGAAAGACTTCGACTCATTAAACTGCTAACCCAAAGTAAGTTTTGAGATATGACAGTGGGTAGGAGAATTCAAATTCTCAAAGCATGAACCTCTCTCAAATTTCACCTCTCCAACTAACAAGGACTTTATCTAGTAAGCAAAGCTATTCTCCTGAAAATTAGCGTGTTTCTAGAGATTTCGAATCATTAAACTGGTAATGCAAGGTAAATTATGAGAAATGTCAGTTGGTAGGAGAATTCAAATTCTCAAAGCTTAAACCACTCTGAAACCTCACTTCTCCAAATAACAAGAACTTTATCCAGTAAACAAAGCTTGTCTCCTGAATATTCTCATGTTTATAAAGATTTCGAATCATTAAACTACTTTTTGTGACATGTCAATGTAGGAGAACTCAGATTCTCTCTCAAATCTTACATCTTCAAATAACAAGAACTTCATCCAGTGAACAGAGCTTTTCTTCTTCATTTATCTTCTTGTATATTAATATTCTTGTGTTTATAGCGATTTCGACTCAATAAACTGCTAATGCAAAGTAAATTGCGAGAAATGTCTGTGGGTATGAGAACTGAAATTATCAAATTTTAAACACTTCTTAAATCTCACATCTTCAAATAACAAGAACTTTATCCAGTGAACAAAACGTTTCTTCTTAATTTCTCCTAAATATTATCGTGTTCATAGCTATTTCGACTCATTAAACTGGTAATAGAAAGTAAATTGGGAGAAATGTCAGTGGGTAGGAGAATTCAAATTCTCAAACCATAAACATTTCTGAAATCTGCCCTCTTCAAATAACAAGAACTTTATCCAGTGAACAAAGCGTTTCTTCTTAATTTCTCCTGAATATTCAGCGATTTCGATTCATTAAACTAGTAATAGAAAGTAAATTGGGAGAAATGTCAGCGGGTAGGAGAATTCAAATTCTCAAAGTTTAAACATTTCTGAAATCTGCCCTCTTAAAATAACAAGAACTTTATCCAGTGAACAAAGCGTTTCTTCTTAATTTCTCCTGAATATTCAGCGATTTCGATTCATTAAACTAGTAAAAGTAAATTGGAAGAAATGTCAGTGGGTAGGAGAATTGAAATTCTCAAAGCTTAAACATTTCTGAAATCTGCCCTTTTCAAATAACAAGAACTTTATCCAGTGAACAAAGCGTTTCTTCTTAATTTCTTCTGAATATTCAGCATTTTCGATTAATTAAACTAGTAATAGAAAGTAAATTGGGAGAAATGTCAGTGGGTAGGAGAATTCAAATTCTCAAAGTTTAAACATTTCTGAAATCTGCCCTCTTCAAATAACAAGAATTTTATCCAGTGAACAAAGCGTTTCTTCTTAATTTCTCCTGAATATTCAGCGATTTCAATTCATTAAACTAGTAATAGAAAGTAAATTGGGAGAAATGTCAGTGGGTAGGAGAATTCAAATTCTCAAAGTTTAAACATTTCTGAAATCTGCCCTCTTCAAATAACAAGAACTTTATACAGTGAACAAAGCTTTTCGTTTTAATTTCTCCTGAATATTCTCATGTTTATAGCAATTTAGATTCATTGAACTGCTAATTTATAGTAAATTGTGAGAAATGTCAATGTAGGAGAACTCAAATTCTCAAAGCTTGAACCTCTCTGAAGCCTCACCTCTTCAAATAACAAGAACTTTATCCAGTAAACAAAGTTTTTCTCTAGAATTTCTCACGAAGAGATAAAATCTTATACAAATGCTTTTAATGTAAAGAATGATAAACATGAGATGTCACTTTCAAAAGGCGAAAAAATTCAAGACAATCTGTTAATAATTATCGGAAACTAATATTTCGCTTCACTGATATTAGGGTCCGATAGTGACACTCAACAGAGAGACTTGAAAATACCGCCTTAGTAATAATGAACATTAAAATAAATTATATACTTTTATGATAGAAAAATAAATCTCTCTTTTTTATCTGATGAAGTGTTTATAACATAAGGAATATTGATAGTGTTGAAATTCTTGTCGCAACTTGCATGTTTCGTAGATGTGATCCAATAGCTTTTTTCTAGAAACGATGCAGTTAGTGCGCAGTGTGCTCTCATTGGTGCTTTCATTTCTGTGTGTTTTTGTCTAATTATGCTAACTTTGCGCATCCGAACTTAAACCCGATACCGACAGGCTTAGATAATCGGTGGTCTACTGTATTTATTTAAAAGTTTGAAATGACAAATAAGACTGGGAAGCTGCTCTGCATCATTAACACAGGTTCTTGTAAATTGTAATGTTTAAAAATTCGTAAAAGCATAATGCTAAAAATCCCGTAAAATAGTAAAGTAAAATAAAAGGTAACACAGCTTCGTATTATTAATACAGATTCTCATAAATCATTATTTTTAAAATTTTCCAAGGAATGGAACATTAAAAATCTCATAAAATCGCAGTGTTAAAAATCTTGTAAAATCGTAGAGTATTCTTCGAAGTACTTACGTCTTTTTTTAACGATGGGTTTTTGACTCTGGACGTGTTCTGTTGTGTAGTATACTTTTTTATGATGGAAAAATAAGTCTTTTTTTTATCTAATGAGGTTTTATAGCGTAAGGAATATTGACAGTGTTGAAATTCTTGTCACAACTTGAATGTTTCGCAGATGTTATCTAATAACTTTTTTCTAGAAATGATGCAGTTAGTGTGCAGTGTGCTCTCATTGGGGCTTTCATTTCTGTGTGTTTCTGTCTAATTATGCGAACTTTGTGTATCCGAACTAAACCCGATCCTGACAGGCTTAGATAATCGGTGGTCTACTGTATTTATTTAAAAGTTTGAAATGACAAATAAGATTGGGAAGATGTTCCGCATCATTAACACAGGTTCTTGTAAATTGTAATGTTTAAAAATTCGCAAAAACTTAATGTTAAAAATCCCGTAAAATCTCTATAATAATAGCTTAAGTCATGTGACTGTCATCAATAGTTCCGGGTTGACCGCTTCACTTTTTATATGCCAAACAGAAAATTTGGTAATTTAATGTTAGCCGGGCGCAGGTGATAAATCGCCAAATATTGTTCCATCGCCATCATATCATCAGTATTATAATAGTCCATCTCGTGCGACACTCATAAACAATTTTTCGCGAGGTAAATTAAAACAAAGCTTTGATGTTGAAATTAAATGTCATAGTTTAGAGTATTATTTATTACCTTTCTTTTTTCTTTTCTTTTTTTCCTTTTCTTTTCTTAAAAAAAAATCTCTATAATAATAGCTTAAGTCATGTGACTGTCATCAATAGTTCCGGGTTGACCGCTTCACTTTTTATATGCCAAACAGAAAATTTGGTAATTTAATGTTAGCCGGGCGCAGGTGATAAATCGCCAAATATTGTTCCATCGCCATCATATCATCAGTATTATAATAGTCCATCTCGTGCGACACTCATAAACAATTTTTCGCGAGGTAAATTAAAACAAAGCTTTGATGTTGAAATTAAATGTCATAGTTTAGAGTATTATTTATTACCTTTTTTTCTTTTCTTTTTTTTCTTTTCTTTTCTTAAAAAAAAAGAAAAGAAAAGAAAAGAAAGAAAGAAAGAAATAAGAGAAAATTGAGAGTCATAAATTTTACGTATTTCAGTTTTAAAGTTATGTATTTTAAATAAAATGAGTGAAAGTATTATATTTTAAATGAAATTAATAAAATAAGAAAAAATACGATGGTACAATGTTTGGCGATTTATCACCTACACTCGGCTAACATAAAAATACCGAGTTCATGATTTCTGTATCAGAATCTTCCGATTTGGCGAAGGATTGAGCAAGTAAATGAAATTATGAATAAAAGTAACATGATACAATACTTAGCATAGATTTAAAGGAGACCAAACTGGCCGCCAAGGTCGGCTAGTCGTAAAGTAAAACGCCAAGTAACACAGCTTCGTATTATTAATACAGATTCTCATAAATCATTATTTTAAAATTTTCGCAAGAAACGAAATGTCAAAAATCTCATAAAATCGCAGTGTTAAAAATCTTGTAAAATCGTAGAGTATTTTTCGAAGTAATTACGGTTTTTTTTTTTTTTTTTTTTTTTTTTTTTTTTTTTTTTTTTTTTACGATGGGTTCTTGACTCTGTACGTATTCTGTTGTGTAGTATACCATTTTATGATAGAAAAATAAATCTTTTTTTTTTTATCTAATGAGGTTTTATAGCGTAAGGAATATTGACAGTATTGCAATTCTTGTCGCAACTTGAAATGTTTCGTAGATGTGCTCCAATAACATTTTTCTATGAACGATGCACTTAGTGCGCAGTGTGCTCTCATTGGGGCTTTCATTTTTGTACGAAATGAATATTTCCAACTGAGCGAAAAAATGCCCAGGCCGGGAATCGAACCCAGATCCTTGGCTTACAGTCTTGTACGTTACAGCCTTGGCTTACAGTAGTTGGATTTTTCGCGCAGTTGGAAATATTCAATTCGTATGATAATTTTACCAATCACTTTGATTCTGTTAAAATAATAGTTCATCTACGAATCCATCGTTTATATGGAGTTCCTTTACCTGCAGTTTATTCTGTTGAGCTGTCTACATGACAAGACCAGATGTTACTACCAATAACGTTTTCTGAGCGAAATATGCTGGCTGGTTGTCGGCGCAGTTAGCTTAAACGGTAAAGCATTGGCCTTGTAAGCCAAAGATCTGGGTTCGATTCCCAGCCTGGGCATTTTTTCGGTCAGTTGGAAATATTCAATTCGTACAAAAATGAAAGCCCGAATGAGAGCACACTGCACATTAAGCGTATCGTTCATAGAATAAAGTTATTGGAGCACATCTACGAAACATTTCAAGTTGCGATTAGAATTTCAACACTGTCAATAATCCTTACGCTATAAAACCTCATTAGATTAAAAAAAAGACTTATAATAACTTTACCAATCAGTTTGATTGTGTTAAAATAATAATTCTTCATTTTTGTGTTTTACTGTCTAATTATGTGAACTTTTGCGTATCCGAACTAAGACCGATCCCAACAGGCTTGGATAATCGGTGCTCTACTGTATTTATTTAAAAGTTTGGCATGACAAATAAGACTGTGTAACTACTCCGTATTATTAATAGAGGTGCTTGTAAATTGTAGTGTTTAAAAATTCGTAAAAAACGTAATGTTAAAAATCCCGTAAAGCCGTACAGTATAATGACAAATAACACAGCTTCGCATTATTAATTCCGATTCTCGTAAATCGTAATTTTTAAATTTTCGTAACAAAATGAATGTTAAAAATCTCATAAAATCGTAGTGTTAAGCGGACAGTTTACCTTTTCCGCAATTTTGTTTATTTTAAAAAAATATTGTTTAAATGATGAAATCACGGCATTTCAATGTTCACCTAAAAGTAGATTTTGAAAAAATTAAAATTAAAAAAGATATGTAAAAAAATTTGAATTTTTTAAAATCCCTACTATTGTTATAAAAATTGGTATTTATGCCCAATTTTTTAAAAAAGATTTTCAAATGTGTATTACACAAGACTGCGCATGGATTTTTAAATACATCCAATATTACATTTAATGTAGTTTTTTTACTGAGATATATAGTGTAAAACGATGAAATCTAACACATTTTCATATACTTAAAAATATATATATAACAAAGAACTTGAAGGCCAATTCCATGCGCAGATTTATAACATATATAAAAGAACATGTACAAAAAAAGTTTAAATCTCTATATCAAATACAAAAAATAAAAGCCTTAGAATTTTAAAAACATGAAAGTGAAGAAAATATGAACATGGAGAAAAAGTCATTTAAAGTTTTAATTTGTGTGGGTAATTGCGCTGAGTGTTTTAACAAAATTTACACAATCTCGCGATATAATTACCGTATGGGTAAAAATGAGGTGTCAAAATATTCACAATTAAACAGACTTTAATTAATGTTAAAAAACAGTAGATTTTTTGACCAATTGTAACTCTTTAGTGCGCAGCTTTGCATATATGCAATAGGGTGGGCCGAAAAAATCTTTTTTTTCGATTTTCGATGATGGGTACTGCGGAAAAGTTGCCACCGCTGGCACTAAGTTCACACAAAAACTTTGTGATTTTTCGGAGAATTCCTTCATTTGCCGCAAATGGCTTCAAATTTTGCTCAAATGCTGATTTTTGAACTTCTTTAGCAAAAATTTAAAAAATGTTGAATTTAAGTTATTTTAACTAATTTAATTGAAATGTCATGTTTAGTGTACGAAATGTTTAAATAAGCTCTGATTATGTATTATTTAATAGTTATGTGCATTTTGAATTAGATGACTTTTATAGCTTTATCGCGTATAAGTGAGCAAAAATTGCAGGAATTGTGACAACAGGGAAAAAGGATCTCGTCATCGATAAAGAACTTGGTCTGGAGGCAGAAAAAGAAACTTGGTAAGAAGATATAGGAGGAAGAAAAATTACAAGCATATTTTTTGATAGCAGAAAAAATTAAACGATCTTCAGAGAAAAAAATGGGACTAGCAGCACTGTCGACAGAAAGACTAAACAAATATCACCATGTTGTCTAAACGTGATTCGGAATATTTGGGTCACTTGACATGTCCTCCTGGTCACTGCGGAGAAATAGCAAAATCATTATATAATTTTCTAAGCCAGAATAAAGTCTGCTTTGGAAAAAATCAAGAAGATAACTGCAATATTTGATATGTATTCTTCAAATGAACGAGCTTCCACTCTGATTGCGACATTAACTGTCTAAACTAGATGGTAGAACCACTTGTCCTAAGACCTTTACCAACTGAAACGGAGCTAGATTAATAGAGTACTCAAATCTTCAGCTTTTGCATTTCTAATGTCTATGAAACAGGAATAGGCTCATAGAAAAGGACACGTATATTTTCTCACGCCATTAGTGATATGTGCTTCAAATTTTTCTCGACTGTGCCGCTTGTTCCCTTTCTTCCATGAAGATCGTGTTATTATTTCTACCATAAAAAAATATAGTCATAATTTTTCCTCCTCCAAGATATTTCTGCTCCTGTATCTTCTTTTCAAGTTTCTTTTTCTGTCTCCTGACCAAGTCTTTATCGATGACGAGATCATCATTCCTGATTGTCTCAATTTCTGCTTTCTGAAGGACAGATGAAGCTCTTAACGCAATTTACCCATATGATATAACAGTTCTAAATGCGGCGAATGCTGCGTGAGAAAGGGATATGCGTTTGGGAGTGTCTGCTTTTGAAGGCTCTGGTTCAAATTCCGATTCATACGAACTGCCTCCTTCAAAGTCCCACCTTTTTTAATCCTCTGACAATAGCTGTATTTTAGAACGGACTAATAATTAACATATCCCATCTCGCAGTTACTCCCAACTCCTATTTCCTCCCTCATCCTCATGATGACTGATTGCGTTTCCATTGATTTCTACTCCACATTCTCCTGTCCTTCCATAATTGCTGTCAAGCCATCTGTGGTCCGGCATTCAAATATGTGACTCTGAACGCATGGAAAAACCGAAGGAAGAGCGAGGAACATAATAAAGACAAAAGAGAGAAACCGACGAATGAACCAAACAATACTTACAAATTTTGCTCAGTTATACGCGAAAAAGCTATAAAAATCGCCTAATTCAAAATACACATAACTAATAAATAATGGATAATCAGAATTTATTTAAACATTTTGTACACTAAACATGACATTTCAAGTAAATTCAGCGAAAATAAATTTAATTTAACATTTAAAAATTTTTTGCTAAAAAAGTTCAAAAATCAGCATTTGAGCAAAACTTCAAGCCATTTGCGGCAAATGAAGGAATTGTCCGAAAAATCTCAATTTTTTGGTGTAAACTTAGTGCCACCAGTGGCAACTTTTCCGCACTACCCACCATCGAAAATCGAAAAAAAGTTTTTTTCGGCCCACCCTAATATGTAAATAACAGTGTTTCAAATTTAATAGATTTTTTTTATTCGTATATACTTAATTCACACCAGAAAATTAAAATAGCAATATGTTCTTTAATTAATAACAGACATTCTGTTTTTAACTAAATCGAAATAAACCATTGAAACTTTCTGATGTAAAGTCAGATTATCTGAACTGCGTAATTTCTAGAACGTTGTCTATCATGGGAATTAAAGGATTAAATGTTCAGTTTTATAAAATAAATAATAATATAAAATAAGGTATTTGGAGACATACTTATTAAAATACTTACTAATTTGCATTATTTTAGCGTAAAACAGCCACACGACAGTAGTTTTTACTTATATTGCAATGTGCAACAGAAGAAAAGATTGACGTATTACATAAAAAATGTATCTCTGATTTTTTTCATGATTTTTCCTGTGTAATAAACCTTTCAGAGAATCATATATAATTTTTTCGAAATAAAATAAAAAATCGCGCATTTAAGGGTTAAGGTAAACTGTCCCCTTAAAAATCTCCTAAAACCGTTAATTATTCTTCGAAGTACTTACTTTTTTCCTTAACGATGGGTTCTGGACTCTGGACATGTTCTGTTGTGTTCTCATCCTCCGAATCTGTTTCTGTTTTATCTTTACAAACGCAACCTTTGTATAAACCTTTAAGAAAATGTGGGATCACAAAATAATCCTCAAGTATGTAAGGGAAGTATAATCAATTTTACTGATTTTTCACCTAGCATTATTGTGACATAGCAATGTTTTGAAAAAACAAACAAATTACCTCTTAAAATAGCGGCATGATTGGAACCTCCACTGTGCGGTGTTGTATTGCCATCGTCAAAATCCGATTCGTTTAAACACATTGCATAACAAGATAACCAATCAAGAAAATCTAGGGTTACAAAATAATATCAAAGTAGGTAATGAATAATAGTACACTATAGTATACATGAACAGGGTATTTAACTTTAATTAGAATTCACTCGCTAATATTTTAAATTTAACATGCCGTAAACGCATGTACAGTACGCATATAGATACAGAACAAACACTGATCAGAAAATTAAAGCTCAAAAAGCAAACTAACTCATTTAATGATGGCACGGATTTGATTTTTCATTATTTTGGATTACTTGCCATAATAGAAATATATATGGATGAATATCACAAAATGTGAGATTTTGAAAACAAAAAATTTGAAAATTTATATCGTTTCAAAGCTTCTGATTTTTTTTTAAATGTTGGTTGAACAGCTGAATAAAGGAATTTACATATAAAATTGTTAAAGTTTGAAGAACTTAAGTTCATTTTTATGTAATTATAATTATGTGTCATTTTCCTGGCATATGTATAATGGCAATTTCATTCAAAAACATTTTTCACATTCTTGTTTTTTTTTTTTTTTTTTTTTTTTTTTTTTTTTAAGTTTTTTTTTTTAGTTTTAGATCTAACTTTTAAATTTTGTTTAAAGGAACATATTTCCTTTATAGTACCTCAAATTCAGTAGTTTTATTTGTAATTTATCGGAGCCAGGAAAATGACATAATAAAAGTCTACACAATTTTTACAAAGCCTTTAAACACATTATTTTAAAAGAAATATCTAAAAGATCTTCTCTACTACTTCTGTTTACTACTTATGACTTGAACTATCTCAAGAACAAGAAGAATTACTCTGCAGGGCCATCTTTATACCTCATAAAGAACTAAAATGAGCAGGCCTGGAACATGACATTTATTTTCAGTGACAATCATATTTTAATTATGGAAAATTATTTGTAAAATACAGAACTTGTTACCTTCCACATATATGTGTTATATAAGGTATAATTATAATTTAGAAATTTAAAAAACTAGAAAAAGATATTCGTACATGATACCAGAAAGCCTTTTACTTTGCTCACATCACAGTGTGATATGCCAGGAAAATGACAATCTGAAATTTTAAGTCTTTTTATTGCTTTATTTTTGTGTTAGTATGAACATAATATCTCTTGAAAATACTTCTAAGAATATTTTTTATTAGAATGTAAAAAAAAAAAAAAATGCATTATATAACATTAAATATAAATTTTATTGTGAGGACTGCAATTTCCGCATTTTGCGATATTTACCCATATACACTGGTTTCCAAAAATTAAGAAAAAAATCACAAAAAGAGCAATAACTCGGTCAAAAATTAACCTATCCGTATGAAATCTGCATATGTTGTTAACTTAAAGATTCTGTATAAAATTACAAAATTCAATTTAGTGGCGCTGCAATCGAATTGCGTCATCTGTGAGGAGTATAAAAAACCATGCTAGAGAGTACGGCTGCTGTTGTCGCTGTGATTATGAGATAAGAAAACTGAGATAGCCAATTCATTAGTATGACCTCGAGGTATCATTTGTCCGCTTAACTGCGATATAGAGCTATTGGAAGATTGGAGGTAGGGCAAAGTCACACAGAAGTGGCCAGATGGCTAAATCTGAGACCTTCTGTTGGTCACAGGCTTTGGAAACAATTTCAAAAAACTGGTCAGCCTCCAGAAGGCTTAGCCAAGGACGGACAAGAGCTACGACAAGTAACCGATGACTTGTCGCACTTCCCAGCGAACTTATTGATCGCATAATATACAGTATCACACATTGCTGTATGTGCTGCATTGCTTCTGGGGGGGATCATACTCCATATTAAAGGTACTTTTCCTATACAAGACTGACACATTTATTTTGTTTATTTTATAATTGTGTTAATTTCTGAAACACCACAATCGTCTGGTAATTTCTTTTAATGTTATTTTATACCTTACTATGTATTGTACATTGTGGCTCAGATTTATTAAAATCTACTTGTAACATTTTGAGTTATCTCTGTTTTTGTTGTTTTTCCTTAATTTTTGAAAACCAGTGTATATTTAATGAATTTAAATAGTAAGAAAAGTGTTTTAGGTTGCGCAGCAATATATACAGACTCAAGAATAGGCAGGGGTTTGCGACCACTGTTCAAGAATCGCTGATTTCATGAATGCGTATAAAGTTAGAAAGTATTCATGATTGATGCGCAACATGATAATTTTTCTTCCGAAGGTGCCACACAAATTTTCAAACACATTCAAAGAAAAATACATGCCCTACACATATGCACAAGCATGCACCCCTCCACACACACACACATATATATGCATATAATTGGGGTTTTTTTTTTTGTAATTTTGCTATTTCTGTTTAATTGCTATACCTAATAATAGACGGCATCACTGTATCTGATCTAATTCTACCACCTATGGTTTTACCAAAATATTCACACTGTTAACTCCGTGGTTGATTAAGTTTTATATGCTTCTGGCAACATGTGCAAATCATCCAAAACTCTTTTGGAAATTTGCTGTGTCTATAACTGCTTGAGATTGTTATACAGGAGGTGAATGCTTTCTTTAATTCATTTATTTTTAGCCTCTTGTTCTTAAATATCTCTTTTCTGGTTTTTTTTTTATGTACGATAACACAAATCTTGCATTTTTTAAAACTAAATATAATATAATAAACTTCTAATAAAAATATACCTTTTTGCTAAAAAAAAAAAAAAAGCATTATTTAAAATAGCTAGCGCTTTATAAATTGATTTCTCAACGTATATTCAAAATTTAATTATTATTAAACTATTAATTTATAAAAGCGTATTTTAGAAATATATATTTACACTCTTTAAATAAAATCATAAGACGAAATGAGATATTCAACCTTGATTCAATCACAAAATACACAAGAAATTTATTGTTAGTTTTTTACGAGGGTGTATCAATAATTTTTTGCCCTCACATAGAAATAATTGAGTGAAATTTATGAAATTGTTGAAAGGCCTGTGACCACTTATTCATGGTATGCATCACCCGAGCCCCTCCCCTCAAATACCCCCTCCCCCCGTTGACATGAATGATGTCCGCAAAAGTTAGGGAAGTGCCATCCGGAGGGGAAATTTGAGGCGATGGGCTCGGGAGAGGCATAGCATGAATAAGTGGTTACAGGCCTTTCCAACTATATATCACATGTGGGGGTTGGTAAAAGTAAGAAAAATGCCCGCCTTTGGGTCTACTATCGCACCTCCTGGAATACATCCTCTCCCCTCTCTTTGAAATACCGTTTGCAGAAATGTGTTACTGTGCACAGTGACTATATAGAAAAGGACTCTTAAAATGCAGCAATTTCCTAAATTTCGCTCACTTCTTTATATGTGAGGACAAAAACTTATTTATACACCCTCGTATAAACTTTAAAAAACTCACCGTTTTACTTAAAAGGCGACCACAGTAATAATAATAGAGATGTTGCAAGTTAAAAAATATACATTTTACTTACAAATTCTTAGTACTTTCGGCCTGCAATCCCCGCGGCCATCGTCAGAGAATATTTTTATTATTAATCCCTGTTCCATTCATACAAATACGCCACTTCGTTTCAAATGGGAGAGTCTATAATTATTAAACTGAAAGTAGAAGTAGCAGTGCCTTGGACTAAATTTATGTAGAGAAAAATATGTTTAACAGAATTTGTTTAAATGATAATCTAAAATGAAAGTGACATATATGAATAAAGTGACGTATTAAAATAAATGGAACGGCAGTTAAATATATTTTCCTCTGCACAAGTTCAATCTAAGGCACTGGTACTTCTAATTTCAACTAGCTTAATAATTATAGACTCTCCCATTTCAAACGAAGTGACGTATTTGTATGAATGGAACAACGATTAATAATAAAAAATATTCTCTGACAATGGCCGCGGGAATTGCAAGCCGAAAGTACTAAGAAATTTCAAGTAAAATATATATTTTTAACTTATAACATCTATATTATTATTATTATCGTCCATTTTAAAGTAAAACAGTGAGCTTTTAAACCCTTTATCTACTGACGATATTTATAAGTACCATTAAAATAACTTGTTATAAAATTCATTTAATACATAGATTAGCTGTAATACAGTTTAGAATGAGTTATAGATACATTACTTTATCTTCTTCCAAAAGCATTATTGGTTACAACAAACAAAAATCGTTTTGAAAGGATGGTTTCTTTGGCCTTTACATCTTTTCAGCTTTCTTGGCGAAGAGAGAGAGAGAGAGAGGGGGAGTTAATTCGGGAATATTTCTATATTTCTATTGTAAGAACATCGTATTTGTACATTTCCAAATTCTACAAAATACTAAGAAAAATATTTAAAATAGAGGATTTTAGTGGCGTTATAAATATTGCACAAAATCCTTCAATCCTTCTGAAATCCTTCTAAAGTTTATTATATGATTATGTAAATCTTCTAAAGTAGTTTAAGCAATTCACGAAAAATACTTTAGAAGATAAAATTTTCATGAATTCATAATTCAGTACATAAAGGGTTAATGTTCATATTGTGTATTTTGTGATTACACTGTTTATTTTTCATTTAAATTTTACTTTTTATTTTTTAAATATTCTATTGTGATAGTTTCACAGCTAGTTGCATATTTTAGCAAGCATGGTTTGATACACCGTTAACTCAATTGTTGTTCTAATTTGTATTTTGTATACAGTTGTAACATTAAAAAATATTTAGCGATTTATCTCTTTTCGATCGGCTAGTGGAAAAAAAAATTATTAATTTATAATTTTCTAAAAATATTCGAATGTTGTATTGTGATTGGAAGACACACCTGTTCACATAAATTTTATAATTCTAGCACATCAAATAGTGAATGAACAAACTACTACAAAATTCCATCATTATATACGTAACATATATTTAGAGAGAGTGGCGCCGATGGGATTTGAACCAGGGATCTCATGATCAGGAGGCGAGAACGTTAGCGCCGAGCAAAAGGCCAAGCCAATTACTCTAAGCTAGTAACTCCCTTTATACTGATCATGTGAGATGAGATCGCTACACACTCCATCCCCAGTGAGAAAGACGTATTGCTGACGTCTGACGAGCGATATGCACTCGTGAACGATGTTGTCGTACGCATATGTGATGCGTGCGAGGACAGGCTTTGGTTGAAGAGGATGATTTATTTTAGTGCTGCCATCTGTTGGTTATGAGAGGAGGTGATTGTTGATGAAAGTTTCGTATTTGTCCGGGTCACCACTTTAGAGAGAGTGGCGCCGATGTGATACGAACCAGGTATGTCATGATCAGGAGGCGAGAACGTTAGCATCGAGCAAAAGGCCAAGCCAGTTACTCTAAGCTAGTAACTCGCTTTATACTGATCATGTGAGATGAGATCGCTACATATACATAATAAACCAAGTTAAGTTAATAAAAGAGGATAGCAAAAAAGACAACTCACCAAAAGGACTTTTTTTCCCTTCATTATGGCCTGCAATAGAAAATAAGTATAAAAGTACAAATAGTTTAAAAAAAAACCCTTTTATAAGTAGAGATCGACCGAACATTCGGTTTCGTTTTCGGCTGAAAATCAGAGTTTTGCCGAAAATGCTGCGGAAAATTCGGCCAAACCGAAACTCGATCGAAGCTATCTGTATTCCAAAAATCTCGTTTCTTCCTCCGAAATTTTTCAACATTACTGATTAATTTGAGGTGTATCAAATGAGACACTCTTTATTTTTTACTATGAACTTCACAATTTACAATTATCAGCCATGACTGATTCAAGCCGTGAGGGCAAATTATAAAGCAAGCAATGCCTTTATGACTAAACTTTGCAGACGCTATTCACGTTCTCATTAAAATCTGTAGACGTAACGGTAATAGAATTTTTTTTTATTTGAAACAGCAAAGTGTTTCGAATACTCTCTGAGAAAGTTCTAGTATAACAGATATGATCATTTGCAAAAATCATTATAAAAGATAAATCGAAGTATGTTTACCCAAAACATTTTTTAATTAGATGTATTTTTTAATTAGATGTAAAATCGTATAATGAAAAAGGTCATTCTGTGTCATTGATGAAATAATTACATGTTATTTTACAGTCTAACCTCTATTTAACGAAGTCGCTAAATCCCGGAAAAAAGTTCGTTATATGGAAAATTCGTTAAATAGAGATTTACCTTTTAAAATGTTTTAAACTACATAAAACAGATTTTAAATTCATAAACACTAAATATTTTTACTAAAAGTAATTAATCACATTTTTTTTTTTAATAAATTATATCGATTTGTTTTATTTATTTTACCCACCAATATCCATCATCAATTCGTTTTTTCTATGTGTTTAAATCTTTGAAATCTACAAGGGAAACAAAACATTGTCCGGGAATACACTGTATTTTCTGTTTAAAGTAAATAGTTTTACATTAAAATTAACGAATTTTAATGACATTATCGTATTTATTATTATTATAGCAAATAATTTTAACCATACATAAACATATGCGTCCTTAAATTTGATTTCTGAAAAACTCTGTTAATTTTGCCTGAGTTTTTTATTTTTAAAAATGCTTTCTCTCATAATACGTCTCGCATCTTTGCAATGCACCAAAACCCCCTTCATGCGTATTTTCTTCCAACTATAATTCGCGTAGGATTGTTTAAAATGATTTTAGCATTTCATCATACGAAGTTTTGTTAATTCCTGCATAATGACCATTTCCATCACCATCATATTCGTCTTCATCGCAATTCATTGCTGTATTGTTTTTATTTTTCACACTGTCGAAAATATCCAATTCGGATAGTGTTTCCAAGGTCTCAATTTCAGAATTAAGTGAAATAGAATCATCAATCAACACATCATGGTTAATTTCTTCTTTTTTTCTCACTGTATCCACATTTTTTAAAGTTACTCTAAGGGATTATCGTCTTCGTCCTCCGTGCTTACCGAATTCTCACTGCTAACAAAGAAGGTGCCTTGTAAAACCAGTTCAAGGCCATTGAACATCATAAAATGTGTTTAAAGAAAGACTAAGTTTGAAATGTCCAGAAATATTTTGAGAAATGGGGAGAAAAAAAAAATTTGATCCCAAGAAAAAGTTCGTTAAATAGAGAATGCACTTCGCTATTTGGAGGTTATTTTACGAAGAAATTCGCAAAATATTCTTGGTTCCAAGGAAAAGTTCGCAAAATAGAGGTTCGTTAAATAGAGGTTCGACTGTATATGAAAATAAAAAGCTCTTGTCAGAGGCACAGAGAGGGAACTTGGGCCACACGTATAATTAATTAATAATTATGTGTACTTAATAAACACGTATAATTAATTGATAATTATGTATATTTATGTATGAATTAATTACTTAAAAGAAATTCTTTGGACATTTTAGTTTTCGTTTTTGGCCGAAAAAAAGGAAGATTACAGAAATTCGGTTTCGATTTCGGTCTGAAAAATCTGTTTCTATCGATCCTTATTTATAAGCATTATGGTCATCTTAAAAATGATGCCTACATTTTTGGCTGCAATTCAGGTTTTATCCCCAAAATTTTCGTTACAATACATTAAATGAGCTTAAGCATCAAACTCGATTAGGGAAAAAAACTCTACTTTTTTTACGCTCTAGCAAGTGAATTTATTAAAACTATATATAAATTTTGTCCTGTTTCTTTTCAAGTAAAGTATATTTTTACGACCTTTTAAAATGATTTCTCTATGTATAATCGTAAATTCATTAATATTAAACTATTCATTTATAAAAGCGAATATTTTTTAAATATTACACTCTTCATTTTTTATTTATATTTTCTAAACTAGGAGACTCTGCCCCCTACGAGCTACGCTTGGCAACCCCCGTTCAGACACCGCAGACTCTAAAAGCATGCTAATTTGATCGGCTTTAAAAAGATTTCGAAAGATTGAATTATAATTTAAAAAACAGCGGCATCTCCCTATAAACGGGTTTCTATTCATTTCGCTTGATTGGGGAATTTTAAGGCCAAATCAGCTGTTGTTAAAAGATACAATGGCTATTTTCGTCTTTGATTAAATAAAATCAGTTAAACATTTCAAAATAAGCTAATATAAAATGAATTAAGTAAACAGATTCTTAGTCTCCCGGTATTTTTTAACAAAGCGAAAAGAAAGTTCTTTTAAATAAGACATTTTAAACGTATGGTTTTTAATCTGACGTAATTTTTCACCAAATTTTTCTTTCTCTTTTTTTGGTTAGAAATGAAATATTATTTGCGCTGTCTTAGAATTCCCAAAAATAGTTGAAAAGATCATCTCAAAGTATCAAATAAATGTCTCGCGCAATTTTTAAATTTAAACTGTTTTGCAATATTATTTTATGTTCATTTTAAATATGACGTAATTTCTCCTATTTAAGACTTCTAAAGCATGTTAATGAATTTATTATTTTACAGTATCCTTTCTCTTTTGAAATTCATGTGTAAATATAGTTTTTACGAAGTAATTTTCAATAAGTTCCTTCTTTTTATACGTAATTATTTAATTCGAATTTGAAGGGGGTTTTTCTGGTTATAATACTCACGTGTAAATAAATTTTTAATTTGAAGCAAACATTATTGTTTGCGCTGTTTATACAGTTGGCAATAGTTTAAATTAATACCATTTTCTAAAATATGTAAAAAATATCTCTCGAAATGCTGAAAATTTGAATTTAAAATAGAAATAAAACCTCAAAAATGAGTCAAATTAAAAAAGTAAATGCAATCTGCACACCGGGAACTTCCAACGTATAAAATGATCTAAAAAGGATTAAATTCCCATGTACAGTTTTTGCTCCTATAAAACTTTTTTAATGGAAAGATTTTGTCCAACTTTAGCATTAAATATCTCTTAAAATAATTCTTCGATTTGAAAACTGTTTCCATCAGTGTTTATCAAACATTTCTCTATAATACCACCGATTTTTATATTTTTATATGCAATATTTTTCTTAATATTAACGAAGAAAGACCTCCGGTCACAAAAAAAATCAAAACCGGCGGTGGCGGTGGCGACAGCGTTAGTTACTTTTTTTTTAGAATAGAGAGATTTTTACGTTGAGAGATGTTTCATTGTTGCACATTCACAGGGATTTGGCATATTTTGGCGAGCGTTTGTTGGTGCATGCTTCAATCCCTTGTTTTCTCAACCACCATACATCTGTATGAGTTACAGAGAATATTAGTCCATTTATCACCTCTGGACGACTCATTGACAAATGCCTTAAAATTAATGTATTAATTAATAATTAAGTTGTAAAAATATTAAAATGTTGTATTGTCATCGAGAACAAAGTTTTGTACAGTCGTGGAAAAAAAAAAGTAAACACCGCCTACTAACTCCTCAACAAATTATCGTAGAAAAAAGTTACTTGTACCGAACGATTGGAAATAAAGTCTACTTTTAAATGATGCATATAAAATTTGCTTAGAGAGCCATCTACATATTAAAACGAACCCAAACTTTGTTTTTTTCAATAGCAGTACACAATTCTGACAGCATAAATGAACTCTACACCCTTCAATTAGTCTAAAAACAAATTTTTATGCAATTTGTACCATAAGTTTCCGAGACATTAATTATTTTAAAACGAGCGTATTTTAAGGGCTGTATCCAAATTGAATTTCGGTACTCGATTGTTAACCGAGAGAGCTGCCTGTTAGATTACAGGATAGCATAAGAAATTTCAAAATATTTAGTCAATTTATCATAGAAACTTAATAATACTTAATAATACTTAAACCATCATTATGACGTTTTTTAAGCATAATTTGAAAACTACTTGGAAGAAAAATGTGATATTTTGGATTTCCATAAAGCAGGACTTAATAAAACTGAATCCATCAAAAAAATTGTAGGTTGCAATACATAATTCTTTCGAATATTAATTTCATGATTCATAATTCATATCAGAAAATTATAAAAATTGCAAATTCAACCTATTTATGTTTGGGTATATTAGTATTATTGCTACACAAAAAATTAGAACATTAGGATCATAATTTCAGAAGTTTGAAATAAAAATATGAAAATGTAATTTAACGATAGAAGCACTAACTTTTGAATGTTTATAAATCAAAAACTTATCGTTCAAATGACTTGAAATTTGGTGTCTAGGCATAGTTTGAACCAAAGATTTGAAATATCTCGTTAAAATTGAGTATTGCCATTGAAAAAAAATTGAAGTTTGGATTCGTTTTAATATGTAGATGCCCCCCCCCCCCCAAGGAAATTTTATATACGTGATTTAAAAGTAGACTTTATTTCCAGTCGTTTGGTACCAATAACTTTCGTCTACGATAATTTGTTGAGGAGTTAGTAGAGAGTGTTTACTTTTTTTTTCCACGACTGTACATAATTTGTACATTTCTAGACTACCAGGAAGCAGTTTAAAAATAGATTGCAAATTGATCTATCTTTAGATACAAACAAGAACGAAAAATCATGTGTCCAGAGTAGATTATGAAACACTTTCCAACACATTAAAAAAACTGTATATCAATAGTTGATAAGCATCAGAATTTTTTAATCATTCGTGTGTACACTGTAAAAAAAATTCCACTAAAATACGTAAATTCATTGTCCTTTAAAATACGAAAATAGTATTGGCATCTCGATTGCGAGTACAATTTACGTATTTTAACGGAATTTTTTTTTACAGTGTATGATCTACAGATTGGTATTTATACTACATCATATGCTAAAAGTTAGTTTAATTAAACGCATAGCATAGTTTAAAATTCCCATTCAGAAATTTCCGTCAATAAACGAGAATGTACCCTATGTCCTTTGTGTATCCTTGTATATGTTCTGTAAAATTTGTACACACCAAGTAATATGCAAAAAAATGGTTAATTTTTAATACGCTTAACACAACCGAAAAGCTCTGCCTGCAATTAATCTTCATAGGCAGTACTGGAGAAAAATACTTTTATGTGTCCCTGTAAATTATCGATAAACTAGCAAAAGCTATGCTTTGTTTGGATTCGCGAAGCATTGTTTAATAACACAAATATTTGAAAGTAGCAATATTTTTCACATTATTTTTGCATCTTTATTAAGTAAAAACGTTATTTAATGTTTTGGCACATTTTAATTTTAGAAAAGTAAATTCAGCCAAATAACTAAGAATTTCCTCGGAACTTTTTATTTATGATATAACGAATTTAAAAATTAATTTTATTTGTTTACAATTCTTTTGTTGCCACTTTACAAAAGCAAAATAATAATATAATTTTTTTTTAAATGCGTAAGTATCGTCTTCGTAAGTGATTCCACATAAGAATAAATTGTGCATTGGAATTCTTAACACTGAAAAATACTTTTATAATTGAATGTAAATAATTGAATTTTCACAAATTTTAATTCATTAAAAATATGCTATAATTTTCCTAAAAAAAGTATTCTAAAAATTTCATAAAAGAAATAGTGAAACTATTACACGTTTAAAAGGAATGAGCACCAAAATATGCGCCATCTCCAATCAATCTTATTAAAGTATTCTTAGCCAGAAAGCCACCTCGGGGTCACACGTGTAGTTAATTAATAATTATGAGTATTTATGTATGTATATTAATTATTTTAAAAAATTGGACATTTTCGTTTTCGTTTTCGACCGAAAATAGGAAGATTACCAAAATTCGGTTTCAGTTTTTGTTTTGATCTTAAAAACATGTTCCGGTCAATCCCCAATTAAAATACACATTTTGCTGCTATTTTTAGGGTTTCGTTCATCTGACGAAACCCTATTCGTCTCACTCCTCTGTCTGTCTGCCCGTCCGTCACAGAGCCCGTTCTCAGAACCCATATATGTTGGAGACTTGAAATTTTGGATTCTTATAGCTGAACACCTCACATCAAACGACAAATCATAAAATTTTGAAAAAGTCTTATATTTACCCCTCTGGGCTCTAACTTGTGTATTTTAAGCTTTTTTTCTAACTGAGCCCCTAATTAAGTTGGAGATGTGAAACTCTGCATACTTATAGCAGAACACTTGCGATCACACGAAAAATCATAAAATTTTCAAAAAGTCTTATATTATTTACCCCTCCGGGCTCTAACTTCTGTATTTTTAGCAAATTTTCTAACCTCCACCCTTTTCACCCGAGGTGCACTTTTCTAACTTTTGCCGACACTCCTTTCACCACTCTTTCATATTATGCACCATAGCCGTACATATTTTAGTTCCAATTTTTACAGTCGGGGGGCGTCTACCTTTCTCGGGTGTTATGGGCCCGATCTCCTCGACTAATATATCTACCGATAGTTTGTAAAACGGAGTTTCGTTAGGATATAGATTTGTTTGGAATAGAGTGCACCCACTGGTTGCGAAATGTGTAACTAACAGATTTTGTAAAATGATTGAAGTGATTGGAGATCTGTAAAATGATTGATAAAAGGGTTTTGAAAGGAATATTAAATGTACATATTGTTGTAAGATAGAAAAATAGTACAAGTTTACCGTTATAGTCCAAGAGCCAAAAACCTATGTTATCAAGAACAAGACAAAAACCTTTATTTTATGGAAGAGTAGAAGTAGGGGAATCTAATGATCCATGTCTGCCGGAAGTGAAATGGTGCATAAGCCAAAAATTAATCCCACCAATGGTTCACTCGTAGGTTTATCATTGCCTTTGTCCTACAAACAAAGGTGTGAAAACATGGAGGACTGGGAACAGGAAAACACAATGATAAACCTACGAGTGAACCACTGGTGGTATTAGTCTTTAGCTTATGCACAACTTCACTTCCGGCAGACATGGATCATTAGATTCTCCTACACCTACTCTCTCATAAAATAAAGGTTTTTTTCTTGTACTTAATAACATAGGTTTTTGTGCTGTCGGCTCTTGGACTATTATCACTAATGTTCGATGTGATTTCCTTTCGGAACTCTGCAAATGTCCCATCGGTAAATCATATCTTGCCACAGATTTGTCAGCGTGTTTCCGTCGATCCAATTAATTGCAGATTCTTGATTTTAGTTCAGGAATGGATGCAGGAAGTGGCGGCTTGTACTTGATCCTTTACAAAAACTCCATACACCGAAATCAACTGGTGAAAGATCTTGTGATCGTGGGGGTCATTGAATAACACCTCCGCTCGCTAAACGACAGCATCAGTTGTGACACCTAACGCCCTCTATGAATAAACGTCGGCAATATTACTACTAGTCTGACTGACTTTCAACTAGTTAATTTCATTTAATATTTCGGAAGTTCTTAAGAAATTGCACAACTAATTTGTACACACCTTTATTTTATATGAAAAATAAAATGTCCAATAGGGTGGAGAGTAAAAAAAGAGGTAAAAAATGTGCATTTTTTGGATGAGGCAAACATTTTTTATTACTTTTTAATTTAAACTGACAAAGAGGAATTTGGATTTTAGAGATGTTTATATGAACTTTTCAAAGAACATACAGGACTTCAATTTAATGAACTCAATGAGTCATTTATGTGTATAAAGTGTCAGGTTCGTGACTGTAATTTTGTTGAGTTACGGGGATTCAGATTTAGGAATTAAATAAATGGGCGATAAATAAACGTAATGGACTTATTTATAGACTATAAGGATGAATGGTATTTATGTTTAAATTGCCCACTAGCAACACCGAAAAATCATTTTTATTTGAAACACTGGAAAAAAAAAAATCTGTATTTTACAACAAAAAGTGCAGGCACCCCGGCTGTCGATACACATGTTGTAAAATTTACAAACTGCTGTCCTTAAAAGGGCTGTAATATTTCTCAAGTCTAGGGAAAAACGCATTGCTATTGGGTGCGTTGTGAATGTGAACGTGACATAAAGAATTCGACTTTTACTTCAATTGTTGCTTGAATTCGCTTTTACAGCATCGGTGTTGCTGCCAACACTGTTGGCGTAAAATTTATAAGCTGCTGTTTTTAAGAGTGTTATAAAATTTCTCAAGTCTAGAAAAAATCGCTTTGCTGTTGCTTGCGCTGTGCACATGACAGAAAAAAATCGATTTTTTACTTCAATTGTTGCTTGAATTCGCTTTTACAGCATCGGTGTTGCTGCCAACACTGTTGGCGTAAAATTTATAAGCTGCTGTCTTTAAGAGTGTTATAAAATTTCTGAAGTCTAGAAAAAGTCGCTTTGCTGTTGGTTGCGCGGTGCACATGACAGAAAAAATCGAGTTTTACTGCACTTGTTGCTCGAATTAGATTTCACAGCATCGGTGCTTGAATTAGATTTCACAGCATCTGTGCTTAAAAAATCACATCAGAATGTACAGGAAAAATCCCAACATTTTTTTATAGTGAAAGTATCATTTTTGCATTCAAATAAAATTTTTAAATCTGTTAAAAGCGATACTTTCGTATGAGTTATAACATGAAGAAATTTCTAAAGGTTTCATTACTTACAGTAGTCCTTTTTAATTATGATAATTTCAACTGTTTAAGCACGTCGTTCCATAACATGTCTGTTAAATTTTTGTTTTATTCATATTTCTTTTTAGTTTATTGATAAAGTTTTAACTGCGTTATGGAATATCAAACGGAAATGAATTCTGAACTATTTATATTAACTTAAGTGCAAACGGCTTTCTCTTTCATAATCGTCATATGTGCCGGTCAAGTAGTCAATCTAATGCGTTTAGTGTTTATAAAACTATTGTGTATGAAATACTAAACTAGAAATAACTAAACTATAGTGCATCATGGCTCTACAATTCAATAAGGATCATGGCCTACAGTGCACAACCCTGTTTTCTTGACCATGCACCCTAAAGTGATATACAGCATTTACGCCGGTCAAGTAGTCAATCTATCGCGTTTAGTGTTTACTAAACTATAGTGTATGAAATACTAAACTAGAATTTACTAAACTATAATGCATGATGGCTCTACAGCCAAATAAGGATCATGCCCTAAAGTGTGTAGCCCTGTTTTCTTTACCATAGGACCTAAGGTGCTACACAGCGTATGCGCCAGTCATTTAGTGTTTACTAAACTGTAGTGTATGAAATAGTAAACTAGAAATTACGAAACTATAGTGTATGACGTCTCTACAATCCAATAAGGATCATGGCTTAAAGTGCACAACCCTGTTTTCTTGACCATTCACCCGAAGGTGCTATACAGCATTTGCGCCAGTCAAGTTGTCAATCTATCGCTTTTAGTGTTTACTAAACTATAGCGTATGAAATTCTAAACTAGAATTTACTAAACTATAGTGTATGACTGCTTTACAATCCAATAAGATTATGGAATAAAGTGCACAACCCTGTTTTCTTGACCATATGTTCTAGGGTGCTATACAGCATATGTGCCGGTCATCTAGTCAATCTAACGCGTTTATTGTTTACTAAACTATAGTGTATGAAATACTAAACTAGAAATTATTAAACTACAGTGCATGATGGCTCCACAATCCAATACGGATCATGGTCTAAAGTACACAAGCCTGTTTTCTTGACCATGGACCCTGAGGTGCTGTACAGATACATCATATACGCCGATCAAGTAGTCAATCTAACGCGTTCAGTGTTTACTTAACTATAGTGTATGAAATACTAAACTACAGTGCATAATGGCTCTACAATCCAATACGGATCAGGGTCTAAAGTGCACAAGACTGTTTTCTTGACCATGGGCCCTGAGGTACTATACAGATACAGCATATGCGCTGGTCAAGTAGTCAATCTAACGCGTTCAGTGTTTACTAAACTATAGCGTATGAAATACTAAACTACAGTGCATGATGGCTCTACAATCCAATAAGGATCATGGCCTAAAGTGTACAACCCTGTTTTCTTGACCAAGAGCCTGAAGGTGCTATACAGCATATGTGCAGATCAAGTAATTAATCTAACATCTCAGTCTCAGTGTTTCGTTCCCAAACAAGCTTCGTGCTCATTTTCTCGACTCCGAAGGATGAAAGGTTCAATGAACATTGCTCAGTCCGCAGTCCGGAATCGAACTGCGTATTTGAAAAGTAAAAAGATACATATAATGATACTTTATTCCAGCAACCTTTGTTTCGAAAATATAATTGATTGGATATGAAAGTTCAAATAATCCAAAGAAATATTTTTGTTGGGGAACGAAACTTTCATTTTTTGTTCATTTTCTTTCATATATGAGGCGTTCAGAAAAGAATCCGACTAACTCCATTTTAAGCAGCATTTTTTAAAAAAAAGGAACACTGAAATTTTTCTATATATTTATACAGTGGTAAAAAGTTATCCTTGATTAAAAGAAATTTAATGAGTTCAATCAAAATATACCGAGAAAAAAATATTATATAGATATTTTTATAAATACAATAACTTTAACTGTTTATACTGAACACTTTAATTTGATGGAGTTAATCGATTTGTGCACTGAACGACTCATATTATGCAAGTTCTATTCATAGTCTTATTTTCTTTGTAAACCAACTAAATAAATAAATACTTTGAATAAACATAACCAAATGACTATATCTCAAATTTTTCACCAATGGGAAAAAGAGTTTTATATATAAACTAATATGATTGTCAATGCAACCGAGCCACGCCCCCAAACGTTAGCCTTATGGGGTTAATGTTACCGCAGTTTATCAGTAGTAAGTCAATTAGAGTTAGACCCAATCTAAGTCGGGGCCCAGAAATACACAGGGAATGTATTTGGATAAACGCAACAAGATGCTTATTTATTACGTCCCTTTGTGCCACTGCAGAAAGAAAAAAAAACTTTTACACTCTCTATAGAGGAAGAAAAGCAATTTTCAGTTTTACGAATATTTAAAATGTTAAAAATGCTGCACAGCAGCTCATAAAATTCTCTTTTATTATTATGAAAATGGTAGTTTCAATAAAAATTATTTATGGTTGATGCTTTTCTGCACAAAAGAAAAAGTACCAACTGTTCTTATTTTAAAAATTGTTCAAATTTTCTTGCAATGCAGTTTTCTTATGTACATAAAATTTAAATATACTTACACATAAACATTTGTGAAATGATTATACTTTTTATAATTAAAAATATTACTTTTCCTAATATAATATTTTGCAGTTTACAATTCCATTTACATATTGCAACTTAATTTAAAATTTGCACAAAACAATACAGTATCTTACTATGATGTACAATTTGCACAATACATTATTTTTTACTATTTGAAACGGCTCTTATTCGTTGTTATGGAGGCAGCGGCACAGATAATCACCTCATCGAGTTCACGGCTGAAATTCCAGAGTTAGTTGAAACACGATTCGCATATTAAAACGCAATCGGTCTGCCAAATCATATTTTGGTGGAAAACACCTGAAAACCCTATTTTAGCGGTTGACTCGTAGGTTTACCATTGTGTTTGTTTTCCTTCACCCAAAAGTATGAAAACATGGAGGACTGGAAGCAGAAAAACACAATGGTAAAGCTACGAGTTAACCCCTAAAATCAGACTTTCAGATGTTTTCCACCAAGATATGACTTGGCAGACCGATTACGTTTTAAGGGGACGGTGGAGCTTAAAATCCTTAAAAATAATTTTTTTTATTTTTGTAAATTTCAACATAAATATTATTCAAGGGTACATTATATACATTATGGCATGCATTTATCACAAAAAAATTTAAAAAAAATTTATTTTTGAGAAAAAAATGGAATTTTTGTTAGAAATCTTCAAAATGCCCCATCGTCTTCCATATCAATGAAAATCCCCAATATTTTTTATAAAAGTTTGGTTTATATATATAAATAAAACTAAGCATCGAATTTTATATATTTGAATTTAAAAGTAAAAAAAAAAAAAAAAAAAAAAAAAAAATTCAAAATTTCAATAATTTTTCGAAAAAATTTCAAAATTTTTCAAAAAAAAAATTTTTTTTAAACCTTTAAATTCAAATATATAAAATTCGATGCTCTATTTTATTTCTATATATAAATCAAACTTTTATAAAAAATATTGGGGATTTTCATTGATATGGAACGCGCAGGGGGCACTTCGAAGATTTCTAAGACGATGCGTAAAATTCCATTTTTTTGTCAAAAATAATTTTTTTAAATCTTTTTTTGTGATAAATGCATGCCATAATGCATATAATGTACCCTTGAATAATATTTAAGATGAAATTTACAAAAAATAAAAAAAAAATTGAAAAAATTTGAAATTTTGAAAATTTTTCGAAAAAATTTCAATTTTTTTCAACTTTTTTTTTTAACCTTTAAATTCAAATATGTAAAATTCGATGCTCTATTTTATTTATATATATAAACCAAACTTTTATAAAAAATATTGGGGATTTTCATTGATATGGAAGACGATGGGGCATTTCGAAGATTTCTAACACGACGCGTAAAATTCCATTTTTTTCTCAAAAATAAATTTTTTTTTAAATTTTTTGGGGATAAATGCATGTTATAATGTATATAATGTACCCTTGAATAATATTTAAGTTGAAATTTACAAAAATAAAAAAAAATATATTTTTAAGGATTTTAAACTCCACCGTCCCCTTAATATGCGAATCGAGTTTTAACTATGTCTGGAATTTCAGCCGTGAAGTCGATGAGGTGATTGTCTGTTCTGACGCCCACGAGTCTGCAAGTTTGATAATTTTTTTAAGCACCAAAATATATTGAATACTTACACCAAAAAAAGAAAGTTCACTTTCATTATGGGTTTCAATAAATAACAAGCCAACGGTCTTGGAGCAATAAAGATTTGCTTTAGCTTAAAATATTTACACTAATTTTTAGACATTTTCCTCATTGATATTCCATATGGACAGTAGCGTTCTTGTAAAACTCTTTTGGTGTTGTTCAGAGAACCATTTCCAAACAACTTCCTTACGTCATTGTTTGATTGTCAGGGCTTGACTATAGCGAAGAAAACAGGGCTGCTGCCGCCCCTCAAATTAAAAAAAAATCCCTGCCGGCTCGGCCTACAGGCACAGGTAGATTTCGAAGTTAAGTACTAATTTCACCAACAAAAACTAAATCATATTTAGAGATAAACCCACTTTAACAATTTTATCTGGCCATGTTTGACGAGTTTTTAATTTAATTTTTATATAAGAGCTGGTTTTATCAGAATCATGTTAAGGCAGTATTCAAAAAATATTTTTTCATGCTCAACAACTCGGAATTTTCTGACACATTTTCAGATTAATTTTTAAAAGGAAAAACATGAAACTAGCTGACGTGATTTTAAAGAAATTTATAAGCGATCTGTCTTTTTATTTTTCGTTCAATTAATTAGAACTTGATTTATAAACAATTATTTTATCAGTAGGACCATATTCTTAGCTTCTAACACAATCTCTTGGCGAAATTCGGTTCAAAATGCCCACTTTGACATTATTTTTTGAAATATATTCTGCCTCTATCAAAAAAGTCCTTCCGGCCAGTGCCGGGAGGAAGAGGTAGCTTTCATATTCCTTATTTTAAAAAAGCCAACTTATATTATTCAAACACAGGAAGCTCAATTAAGTGGAAACAGAATGTAGGAGATTCAATACTAATTTTTATCAATACTAAATCATTATGAATGAGAATTTCGCGAAATTAGTCAGCTTTATCCAAGCTGCTTTTATTTAAAGTAACTTATATTTGGCTGCCAAATTCGGCGATTTCTTAAAGTGCCTGCCATTTTAAGACAACATGGTGGATGAGGCTAACCAGTGAACTTGGTCGAGACCTTAGTAATTGTTGTGCACATGCTCACTCACATCGGAATCGGTTGATATATACAAGTGCTATCGCAGACAAAAAATCAGATTTTTCAAAATGTCACACACGTTAGAAATTCAAACTGCTATATCTGAGCCATTTTTTAAGATAAAGACAGACAAAAAATGCTCCTGAATCCTTATATCAAGGTCAAATGCTTAAGAAAGAAACCTTTTTCAATTTCTAATTTTTTTGCACCTCACTTTAAATGTAATTTTTTTTAATTTAATGGCCACCATTCTGAAACAAGATGGCAGATGAAGCTGGCCAACGAACTCTGTTGAGTTATTTGTATGTACTATGTACACACCAAGGTACATCCAAATCTGTTCATAAATACGTCTGTTATCACGTGGCAAAAATCAGGGCGTTTCAAAATGTCAGCCACGCTAGAAATTCAAAATGCTATAACTCAGCCATTTTTTAAGATATAGACGAAACAAAAACTGCTCCCGAATCTTTTTATCAAGGTCAAACACATAAGAAAAAAATATTTTTTCAATTTTCAATTTTTTGGTACCACATTTCAAATTTAAATTTTTCTTAAAATTTTAAATGGCCGCCATTTTTAAACAAAATGGCGGATGAAGCTGGCCAACGAACTCGGTCGAGACATTGGTCTGTACTATGTATAAACGAAGTTACATCCAAATCGGTTCATAAATACGCCTTTTATCGCGTGACAAAATTCAGGACGTTTCAAAATGTCAGCTTCACTAGAAATTCAAAAAGTCCTTCCGGCCAGTGCCGGGAGGAAGAGGTAGCTTTCAAATTCCTTATTTTAAAAAAGCCAACTTATATTATTCAAACACACGAAGCTCAATTTAGTGGAAACCGAATATAGGAGATTCAATACTAATTTTTATCAATACTAAGTCATTATCAATGAGAATTTCACGAAATTAGTCAGCTTTATCCAAGCTGCTTTTATTTAAAGTAACTTATATTTGGCTGATATGTAGATGTATACTATCCACTTGCCTTCTTAGATGGAAATAGGCGAATACGTGTGTTATCGCGTGACAAATACAAAATCGTTTCAAAATGTTAGCCATATTAGAAATTCAAAGTGCTATAATTCAACCATTTTTTAAGATATAAACAAAAGAACAAATTTTCAGAAACAAAATCTGCTCCGAAATCTTTGTATCAAGGCCAAACACATAAAAAAAATATTTTTCATTTTCCAATTTTTTAATACCTCATTTTAAATTTTAAATTTAATTTTTTTTAATGGCAACCCTTTTGAAACAAGATGGCGAATGAAGCTGGCCAACGAACTCGGTCGAGACATTGGTATGTACTATGTACAGACCAAGTTAAATTCAAATCGGTTCATAAATACGCCTGTTATCGCGTGACAAAAATCAGGTCGTTTTAAAATGTCAGCCACAACAGAAATTCAAAATGTTATAACTCAGCCATTTTTTTAGATATAGACGAAACAAAACCTGTTCCGGAATCTTTGTATTAAGGTCAAACACATACGAAAAAAAAAATCTTTTTCATTTTCCAATTTTTTGGTATCTCATTTTAAATTTAAATTTTTTTAAATGGCCGCCATTTTGAAACAAGATGGCGGATGAAGCTGGCCAACGAACTCTGTTGAGTTATTTGTATGTACTATGTACACACCAAGGTACATCCAAATCTGTTCATAAATACGTCTGTTATCACGTGGCAAAAATCAGGGCGTTTCAAAATGTCAGCCATGCTAGAAATTCAAAATGCTATAACTCAGCCATTTTTTAAGATATAGACGAAACAAAAACTGCTCCCGAATCTTTTTATCAAGGTCAAACACATAAGAAAAAAATATTTTTTCAATTTTCAATTTTTTGGTACCACATTTCAAATTTAAATTTTTCTTAAAATTTTAAATGGCCGCCATTTTTAAACAAAATGGCGGATGAAGCTGGCCAACAAACTCGGTCGAGACATTGGTCTGTACTATGTATAAACGAAGTTACATCCAAATCGGTTCATAAATACGCCTTTTATCGCGTGACAAAATTCAGGACGTTTCAAAATGTCAGCTTCACTAGAAATTCAAAAAGTCCTTCCGGCCAGTGCCGGGAGGAAGAGGTAGCTTTCAAATTCCTTATTTTAAAAAAGCCAACTTATATTATTCAAACACACGAAGCTCAATTTAGAGGAAACCGAATATAGGAGATTCAATACTAATTTTTATCAAAACTAAGTCATTATCAATGAGAATTTCACGAAATTAGTCAGCTTTATCCAAGCTGCTTTTATTTAAAGTAACTTTTATTTGGCTGATATGTAGATGTATACTATCCACTTGCCTTCTTACATGGAAATAGGCGAATACGTGTGTTATCGCGTGACAAATACAAAATCGTTTCAAAATGTTAGCCATATTAGAAATTCAAAGTGCTATAATTCAACCATTTTTTAAGATATAAACAAAAGAACAAATTTTCAGAAACAAAATCTGCTCCGAAATCTTTGTATCAAGGCCAAACACATAAAAAAAATATTTTTCATTTTCCAATTTTTTAATACCTCATTTTAAATTTTAAATTTAATTTTTTTTAATGGCAACCCTTTTGAAAAAAGATGGCGAATGAAGCTGGCCAACGAACTCGGTCGAGACATTGGTATGTACTATGTACCGACCAAGTAACATCCAAATCGGTTCATAAATACGCTTGTTATCGCGTGACAAAAATCAGGTCGTTTTAAAATGTCAGCCACAATAGAAATTCAAAATCCTATAACTCAGCCATTTTTTTTAGATATAGACGAAACAAAAACTGTTCCGGAATCTTTGTATTAAGGTCAAACACATACGAAAAAAATCTTTTTCATTTTCCAATTTTTTGGTATCTCATTTTAAATTTTAAATTTTTTAATTTTTTTAAATGGCCGCCATTTTGAAACAAGATGGCGGATAAAGCTGGCCAACGAACTCGGTCGAGTTATTTGTATGTACTATGTACACACCAAAGTACATCCAAATCGGTTCATAAATACGCCTGTTATCACGTGACAAATATCAGGACGTTTCAAAATGTCAGCCACGCTAGAAATTCAAAATGCTATAACTCAGCCATTTTTTAAGATATAGACGAAACAAAAACTGCTCCCGAATCTTTGTATCAAGGTCAAATACATAAGAAAAAAATATTTTTTCAATTTTCAATTTTTTGGTACCACATTTCAAATTTAAATTTTTCTTAAAATTTTAAATGGCCGCCATTTTTAAACAAAATGGCGGATGAAGCTGGCCAACGAACTCGGTCGAGACATTGGTCTGTACTATGTATAAACGAAGTTACATCCAAATCGGTTCATAAATACGCCTTTTATCGCGTGACAAAATTCAGGACGTTTCAAAATGTCAGCTTCACTAGAAATTCAAAAAGTCCTTCCGGCCAGTGCCGGGAGGAAGAGGTAGCTTTCAAATTCCTTATTTTAAAAAAGCCAACTTATATTATTCAAACACACGAAGCTCAATTTAGTGGAAACCGAATATAGGAGATTCAATACTAATTTTTATCAATACTAAGTCATTATCAATGAGAATTTCACGAAATTAGTCAGCTTTATCCAAGCTGCTTTTATTTAAAGTAACTTATATTTGGCTGATATGTAGATGTATACTATCCACTTGCCTTCTTACATGGAAATAGGCGAATACGTGTGTTATCGCGTGACAAATACAAAATCGTTTCAAAATGTTAGCCATATTAGAAATTCAAAGTGCTATAATTCAACCATTTTTTAAGATATAAACAAAAGAACAAATTTTCAGAAACAAAATCTGCTCCGAAATCTTTGTATCAAGGCCAAACACATAAAAAAAATATTTTTCATTTTCCAATTTTTTAATACCTTATTTTAAATTTTAAATTTAATTTTTTTTAATGGCAACCCTTTTGAAACAAGATGGCGAATGAAGCTGGCCAACGAACTCGGTCGAGACATTGGTATGTACTATGTACAGACCAAGTTAAATTCAAATCGGTTCATAAATACGCCTGTTATCGCGTGACAAAAATCAGGTCGTTTTAAAATGTCAGCCACAATAGAAATTCAAAATGTTATAACTCAGCCATTTTTTTAGATATAGACGAAACAAAACCTGTTCCGGAATCTTTGTATTAAGGTCAAACACATACGAAAAAAAAATCTTTTTCATTTTCCAATTTTTTGGTATCTCATTTTAAATTTAAATTTTTTTAAATGGCCGCCATTTTGAAACAAGATGGCGGATGAAGCTGGCCAACGAACTCTGTTGAGTTATTTGTATGTACTATGTACACACCAAGGTACATCCAAATCTGTTCACAAATACGTCTGTTATCACGTGGCAAAAATCAGGGCGTTTCAAAATGTCAGCCACGCTAGAAATTCAAAATGCTATAACTCAGCCATTTTTTAAGATATAGACGAAACAAAAACTGCTCCCGAATCTTTTTATCAAGGTCAAACACATAAGAAAAAAATATTTTTTCAATTTTCAATTTTTTGGTACCACATTTCAAATTTAAATTTTTCTTAAAATTTTAAATGGCCGCCATTTTTAAACAAAATGGCGGATGAAGCTGGCCAACAAACTCGGTCGAGACATTGGTCTGTACTATGTATAAACGAAGTTACATCCAAATCGGTTCATAAATACGCCTTTTATCGCGTGACAAAATTCAGGACGTTTCAAAATGTCAGCTTCACTAGAAATTCAAAAAGTCCTTCCGGCCAGTGCCGGGAGGAAGAGGTAGCTTTCAAATTCCTTATTTTAAAAAAGCCAACTTATATTATTCAAACACACGAAGCTCAATTTAGAGGAAACCGAATATAGGAGATTCAATACTAATTTTTATCAATACTAAGTCATTATCAATGAGAATTTCACGAAATTAGTCAGCTTTATCCAAGCTGCTTTTATTTAAAGTAACTTTTATTTGGCTGATATGTAGATGTATACTATCCACTTGCCTTCTTACATGGAAATAGGCGAATACGTGTGTTATCGCGTGACAAATACAAAATCGTTTCAAAATGTTAGCCATATTAGAAATTCAAAGTGCTATAATTCAACCATTTTTTAAGATATAAACAAAAGAACAAATTTTCAGAAACAAAATCTGCTCCGAAATCTTTGTATCAAGTCCAAACACATAAAAAAAATATTTTTCATTTTCCAATTTTTTAATACCTCATTTTAAATTTTAAATTTAATTTTTTTTAATGGCAACCCTTTTGAAACAAGATGGCGAATGAAGCTGGCCAACGAACTCGGTCGAGACATTGGTATGTACTATGTACCGACCAAGTAACATCCAAATCGGTTCATAAATACGCTTGTTATCGCGTGACAAAAATCAGGTCGTTTTAAAATGTCAGCCACAATAGAATTTCAAAATCCTATAACTCAGCCATTTTTTTTAGATATAGACGAAACAAAAACTGTTCCGGAATCTTTGTATTAAGGTCAAACACATACGAAAAAAATCTTTTTCATTTTCCAATTTTTTGGTATCTCATTTTAAATTTTAAATTTTTAAATTTTTTTTAAATGGATGCCATTTTCAAACAAGATGGAGGATAAAGCTGGCCAACGAACTCGGTCGAGATATTTGTATGTACTATGTACACACCAAAGTACATCCAAATCGGTTCATAAATACGCCTGTTATCACGTGACAAATATCAGGACGTTTCAAAATGTCAGCCACGCTAGAAATTCAAAATGCTATAACTCAGCCATTTTTTAAGATATAGACGAAACAAAAACTGCTCCCGAATCTTTGTATCAAGGTCAAATACATAAGAAAAAAATATTTTTTCAATTTTCAATTTTTTGGTACCACATTTCAAATTTAAATTTTTCTTAAAAATTTAAATGGCTGCCATTTTTAAACAAGATGGCGGATGAAGCTGGCCAACGAACTCGGTCGAGACATTGGTATGTACTATGTACAAACAAAGTTACATCCAAATCGGTTCATAAATACGCCTTTAATCGCGTGACAAAGTTCAGGACGTTTCAAAATGTCAGCCACGCTAAAAATTCAAAATGCTATAACTCAGCCATTTTTTAAGATATAGACGAAACAAAAACTACTTCGGAATCTTTGTATAAAGGTCAAATACATAAGAAAAAAATATTTTTCTTTTTTCAATTCTTTGGTACCACATTTCAAATTTAAAATAAAAAAAAAAATTTAAATGGCCGCCATTTTGAAACAAAATGGCGGATGAAGATGGCCAACGAACTCGGTCGAGACATTGGTATGTACTATGTACACACCGAATTACATCCAAATCGGTTCATAAATACGAGAGTTACAGTGTGACATAGGTCAGATATATATATATATATATATATATATATATATATATATATATATATATACCGGGTGATTCATAAAAGATGGGCAGAACTTTAAGGGGTTATAGTACACTTAAAGACAAATAATATTAAATAGGAGACTAAGGGTCCCAGACGTATTCCCAAGGAGATAAGGGGCATTAAAGTTTAGGGTCCGAAATTTCAAATGATTATAAAACATCGAAAAATTGGTCGATTCGTTTGCGGTTTTTGCAAAAAATTTTCTTTATGCCAGTATTTTCTTGAAATAAAATTTTAAAGTTCAATTTCAAAAAATGCCGATAGGGGGCGCTTTAGACTTTGGAGTAACAAACAACTATTTTTTAACGTTATTTTCTGTATTTCTTTAAATGATTTCGAAAGCTTAGACTTAAACTTAAATTTTGATCTAAAAATCTGAGTCCTAACGAGTAGTTAAGTAGCGTAAACTGAAATTTGAAATTTGAAACCCTTCTCCCCCCAGAACAAAAATCAGTTATTCCCGATCTTTGTGTCGTAGATTAGGCTCTAACTACTGCCGCGTTTTGCTAAAATTATTCTTTATGTCAGTATTTTCTTGAAAATAAATTTTAAAGAAAATTTTCAAAAAATTCCGATAGAGGGCGCTTTAGACTTTGGAGTAACGAACAACTATTTTATACCGTTGTTTTTTGTGTCTCATTAAATGCTTTCTAAAGCTTAGACTTAAATTTTCAGCCCAAAATCTGAATCGTTAGACGTGGTTAAGTTTCTGGGGAGAGGGGTTTGAAATTTCTACTCCTGAGCACAGTTCAGTTTACCATGTCCACACATTGTGTGCTGTGATACGAGGTAAAAAGACACAAATTAGGATTATGTTACCAAAGCATATTTATTAACATGTAATTACAATAAATGTTCAAAATTGTGACCACCAGAGGTTATGCACGCAGAACAACGGCGAAGAATGGAACGGTGAACATTCGCGAAAACATCAGGCTTTTCGATCACTTCCCCTACAGCGGCGGAAAGTCTGGCGACCAGTTCCTCGGGGGATTCAATGGGTGTCTCATACATAAGAGCCTTCAATCGTCCCCAAAAAAAGAAATCGAGGGGTGAAAGATCTGGCGAGCGAGCAGGCCAAGCAACAGGACCACCTCGACCAATCCATCTGTTCGGAAATGTGATGTCCAGATAGTTGCGGACGTCTCGTACGTAATGGGCTGGCGCTCCATCGTGCTGGAACCACATGACCCGCCGGATGCGTGGAGGAACAACGTTTAACAGGTCTGGCAGCACATGTTGCAGAAATGTGAGGTATGTTTTACCGTTGAGGCGTTCAGGAAGAAGGTACGGTCCGATTAGGTGGTCTCCGAGGATTCCTGCCCAAACATTGATGGTAAAGCGTCTCTGATGAGCATGTGGATACGTAGCATGTGGATTGACATCCGCCCATACATGTGCATTGTGTGTGTTAAATGTACCTTCACGTGTGAAGGTACATTCATCGGTGAAAAGCACAGTTCGTCCAAAATGTGGATTTAGCGCGTTCTGCTGCAGAAACCAGCGGGCGAATTCAATACGATTTGGATAATACCCTGGAGACAGTTTCTGGACTCGTTGCACATGAAACGGGAGCAAATGTTCATCCTTCAGTACCCTCCAAGTCATGGACTGTGAGGTATCCACCTGCCTAGCCACTGTTCGTGTACTTGTACTTGGCTGCGCCGCTACTACATCCAGAATGGCTTCTGCAACAACTACTGATTCGTCCTTTTTTGCACGACCTGCATTCGACCGGGAAGCGAGAAATGATCCCGTCTCACACAACTGTCTGTGCAAGCGCTCGAAAGTTTTGCGGTTAGGCAACCGCCTGTTGGGAAATCGCTCTCCGTACATTCGTTGTGCCTCTGCACCATTTCCATCTGCCGCTCCGTAAATTAAATGCATCTCAGCCTTTTCCTTATTCGTGAAGGGCACCATCTTCCGATTCATTACTACAGCGACTTACACTTGACTCACCGTTCAGTGGTTTTTATGCCTGAATCGTGTCGAAATTTTGCATACGTGTTCTTCTTCTTCCCCATTTGACATTTGCATACTTTCTGTTTCCTTCTTCACCCGGTGACTAGCGTCAGGAATGGAGCTTTAACGTTTGCATGAGCGACGTTTCCAACTGTGCCAGTGCCTTTATGAGTGAATTCCGACTATGCAGTCCTTGACGAAAGTTGTATTTTTGCCTCGTATCACAGCACAGAATCGTTGGGCATGGTTAAGTAGTGCAAACTGAACTATGTTCAGAAGTTGAAATTTGAACCCCCTCCCCTCGCTACTGAACCACGCTCAGCGATTCAGATTTTGAGCTGAAAATTTAAGTTTAAGTCTAAGCTTTAGAAAGCATTTAATGAGACACAAAAAATAACGGTATAAAATAGTTGTTCGTTACTCCAAAGTCTAAAGCGCCCTCTATCGGAATTTTTTAAAAATTTTCTTTAAAATTTATTTTCAAGAAAATACTGACATAAAGAATAATTTTAGCAAAACGCGGCAGTAGTTAGAGCCTAATCTACGACACAAAGATCGGGAATAACTGATTTTTGTTCTGGGGGGAGAAGGGTTTCAAATTTCAAATTTCAGTTTATGCTACTTAACTACTCCTTAGGACTCAGATTTTTAGATCAAAATTTAAGTTTAAGTCTAAGCTTTCGAAATCATTTAAAGAAATACAAAAAATAACGTTAAAAAATAGTTGTTTGTTACTCCAAAGTCTAAAGCGCCCCCTATCGGCATTTTTTGAAATTGAACTTTAAAATTTTATTTCAAGAAAATACTGGCATAAAGAAAATTTTTTGCAAAAACCGCAAACGAATCGACCAATTTTTCCATGTTTTATAATCATTTGAAATTTCGGACCCTAAACTTTAATGCCCCCTATCTCCTTGGGAATACGTCTGGGACCCTTAGTCTCCTATTTAATATTATTTGTCTTTAAGTGTACTATAACCCCTTAAAGTTCTGCCCATCTTTTATGAATCACCCTGTATATATACATTGATATATATATATATATATATATATATATATATCAATTTTGAACGGAGGGTGGTTTCGGGGTCTGGGGGTCATGATCGATGAAAATATACCAAAATTTTTTGAAATCGCTTTCCTCGGAACGGCTGCAATAAGTAGCTTTTTGTAAAGAAAGCTACCTAAAATCGACCATTACGGCACATTAAATAGTTTCTGAATAAGAGAATCTACCAATTGGATGAGTTTGAAAGCAAAAATGAATTTAAAAATGAGTCAGAAAAAAAGGAGTTTGGTTTTGAACATCCTTAATACGATATATTTTTCTTCAATTATTTTTCTCCACTACGTTTAATTTGTTTTTGCTGTAACAATTGTTCCTATCAAAATCTTGTCAATATAAAAGTTGTAGATAATATTAAGAAGATATATAATAAATGCATCCAGATTTGATATCTTGTAAATTGACGAAGTTATGGATATTTTTCTTTTTCAACTCCCCCTTTTTGTTTTCGTTTTTATTTATTTATTTATTTATTTTTTTTGCGGTAAGATTTGGTCCTATCAAAAACTTGTCAATATAAAAGTTGTAGATAATATTAAGGAAATTTATAATAAATTTAATTGGGTTTGATATATTGAGAAGTATACGAAATTATGAATTGGTTTCTCCCAAAACCTTTAATTTCCGCTCTTTGAGCCCATTTTTATTTTTATCAAAAATCTGTCATACATAAATTTTTTGTCCTATTTTTAGAAGTAATAATAACTTTAAACCGAGTCGATTTGTGTTATAATTAAGAAGCTAAGCGTTTTATTCGTTTTCCACAAAATCCCTCCCTATTTCCATCCCCTTGGTACGATTTTGCCCATTAACGAGCTTGACCGAGATTTTATACCCCTTAAATTTATGTATCGGTTTGGAAAACGTTTGTGCAGAAATATGAAAGTTATCGTGCCCATAAAAAAGTGATATAGATAGATAGATAGATAAAGTTTTTTACTGGGAGTGGTTTTGAACTCTAAAGGTCATGATCGGTGTAGATCTGCGAAAATGTATCCGAAATTCCAACTTAGGGGAGAATGTAATAGGTAGTATTTCATACGAAATCTACCTAAAAATAGGCATTTTTCTTAAAATCTGTGTTAATTATGCCTACAAAAATGGTAGTGGAAGGTGGAGAGGAAGGGACAATGGAGTCTTTGCGTCAAGACAGGTTTTGATGTTGCTGGCGATTGGACACAAGTCCCTGAATAGACATATCCGCTATTTGAATAATGACAGCTGCCGTAGACCAATTTTTTTTTCTTTTTTTTTCTTTTTTGGCCTATGTGCGGTTTTTTGAATTATAATACCACTATATATTATAACTGAAGTATTTTTCTTATTTTCTGCTGCGAAATAAGGCATGAAATAATTTCCGAAAATAGTGATAATTAAATTCAGCAATCGTACAAACGCTGAAAACAAAAATCAGCATATGATAAGTCGCCTATTTTGAGTCAGCGATTAGGCTTAGATGATGACATTGGGATTGGAAATATTGAACTTATATTTTTCGTCACATCACGCAACAATGTAATATCACGAGGTGAAATGCCCATACGAAATATCTATGAGGAGGAGGTGATTAAGGACTTAGTCTTTTTTTGATGTGCATTGTCTTGTAAGAGAACAATGCCGCCCGAAAGTTTTCTAAGTCGTTCCGACTCGATTACCTGTCACAGTAAAGTCAACCATGAAGTCTGCGTTCCATGAAATCGACAAGAATGGGTCTTTTCAAGATCGCTGGAAGCGTAATGATTACTGGACTGTGCTTCTACTATTTCTGTCAATTGGTTGTTTTATTTATGTATGACATTTTTACCATGAAACTAGAAAGGTAGTTTCATGTTCAGTTTATTATTCTATGAGTTTTACCGGAGGTTGTTAACTATTTTTACACATCCTCTTCGGTACCTGGTTGTACATATCTGGGCCTCAATTGTTTTCATCATAAAAACTAAACTGTTTGCTTTTTTTTTTAGATTTTGATTTAACTGCTTAGTAGGAATGTTTTTTGCTTTAAAACAAATCAGTCAATGGCAACGTCTATGCTGATTTTCTCAGAATTTGCAAAATTCTTTCAAGCCAGTGGGGCCAAGTAAGTGAGAAAATTTCATAAGTTTTTAACTTAAATCCTTTAAGATAAATTTTTTGAGTATTTATATATCATTCACTTGTTTAAAGCCCTTAAATTTGTGATTGTGTAAATTTAGATTAGTGATAATTAAATTGATATTTTAAAGGGGTTTGTAATTTTAGATCCATAGTTTTGAACCTAAACTACTAGTCTGCTAAAAGATCAATTTCAGATTTTTTTTAACCGTTTGGAAAAATGGTTATTGTCCTCGTCAGGGTAGGAAATCAAAAGCATATCTGAAGCTTTTTATTGGTTTAATCCGCATTTTATTCGTTTTCTGATTGGTCTGTGCACTAACCTTTACTTTTAACAGAGATGGATACTTCTGTTGCCACTGTGACAGAAAAGTAATAAAAACTACAAAAAAAATTAATAACTCAGAAACAAATTGAGATACAGCTTTCAAACAAATTGCATTTAAAAGTACATTTCTTTCTCTATACGACGGTGTAAAAAGTAATAGTGTGGGATGTTTAGAAGTTTAAGAATGAAATTTCATTTAAAATGGGTCGTCAGATTTCTTGGAAATCTGACGATGGAAAAGCCTTTTTTCGAACAGCCAATGAAATGCTTGGGTAATACGTAAGTTTCAGGTGAATAATACGTAAGTTTCAGGAAATCTGGGGAATCGCAGGCGATTTTTGTCGCTTGCAATTTTTACGTGTAATAACACTATTAATGTTAGATTCATTGCGTACGTAATGTATGATCAACTCCCTGCGATTTTTTATGTCTTAAATTTTAGTCTTTGATTACAACGACCATTTGAAAAATGGTCGTTGTAATTTGTTAAATTGCATTTTTTTTTCATCCATGATGCCATTTTGTTTGTGAAAAATCAATAAATAAGTATTTGCAGCGTTATTTTAGCTTCGGGTTTGAATAGGATATTTAACTTGCTGGGTGTCTCTTTCTAGCCTATGGCTCGTTATTTATTGAACGCGTCTGATACACAGGAGCAAGACAATGTTTTTTGAAGACTAGGAGGAACTTACCTGCAGGAGACTGACTGACTTCGACCATTCCTGTAATAGGATGAAAAGAAAAATAATACATCTCAAATTTTTCATTATTAAATAAAAAAAACACTGTTTAACAGGATGTGAGGGTCGTATCTGTGCGATAAAACTCACTATTAGTAATTATCCCACATTCATCCATTTTAACGATTTTGCCAGTTACTTTAAGGTACTCAAATCGCTGTTTTTGCGAAAATTTTCGATTTCCTTTTTATTATTTTAAATTAAAGTTCAAACATTTAGGATTTCAAAAATGCTTTACTTTTGGTTCATCGATAATAAGAAGCAACGTTATAGCGCAAAATATAAACCAGAAATAAAATTTCTGAAACCGGAAGTGACCGTCTAAAGAACCACACAAAGGTAAAGAATCCATTTTAATACACAAATATATAACATATAACATATACACAAATATATAAACCCCTACAAATATGGTAGATTTCAAAATTGTAAACTTTATACATAATTTTTTGTGGTCTACCAAAATGTTAATTTGCGTTTTTCATTGTGTACGTTTACGGGAAACGTCATTTCTTAAAAAGTTTTTAAGATATTGAAATAAAATTTTGTGACAAGGTTCTGCTCATCTATAGGTATGTTATGAAGCAAAATATAGCTAGTAAATTTGTATATATTAATTTAAGAGCCATTTTTATTGAAAAATATACACTTCTTTAGAAAAAAATCATGTTTTGCATACAAAATTTGATATAAGTTAGTAAATTTAAGAGGTTTTGCAAATATTTTGCTTCATAACACAAGTGGTTTGCTAATATATTGTTGAAAAAAAAGCAAAACATATTGAATAGATTTCGTTATAGAAGGTTTGGCATAAACGCAATTTTTTACTAAAATTTGCCTACATATTGCCTAAATTTGAAAAATTAATAAAAATTTCTTTAAAAATTTATATGTATTCATATTTTTATTCCCTGTTTTAACTAAAAACATATGTGTTTGATAAAAATTTCATATTTAAAAAGAAAAAGTGCCCTGAAAGTAGGCACATACCTTACTAAGAGAAACTAATCGGATGTGCCAATTCCAAAACTTTCTTCTTTCTCATACATGTTAATCTCTCAAAAAGTTGTTACACATGTTAATCCGTAAGTGTTATTGCTTCAATACTACACAAACTTTGATTTTCATCTTAAGTTTCTGCTTCATTATACCAATCGGAGGAAAAAAATGAGTTAATCTCGATCATAATATTTAATAAAATCAGTATTGTTTGTTACTCTGCTGTACATTAGCTGCTTGAGAATAGTTGGATACGAATTTTCCTTCGCTGCATGAACGGCCGATGTACAACCGAATTGAGAAAAATTTCTATTATAGCGTTTCCTTCTGATGGAATATTTCTAAATTCAAGGAGAACCAGCTTGCCATAGCCAAAAACATATGAAATTTGGTTCAAATCTGTGCATAACTTCATACACTTTGGATGTTACAATGATGGAAATGGCTCCAAAATTGCTATTACAGCGGCCCTTTCCGGCGAAATATTTCCAAAATCCAGGACTACCTGGTGACCAAAACATACACATAAAATTTGGTTAAATTCTATGTATAACTTCATGCACTTTTCGATGATACGAAGCGGATATACACACATACGGACACATGGACAGATAGATAGACATATTGTATAAACATGTTTTTCGGTATTTCTGACGCCTAAAACGTGTAAATCCGCCGAAAAAAAAATCTCGTTTAGAATACTTTCTTCTGTAGAAAGATGAATTAAAAATTTTTTTACAAGTTTCATTCTAGAAACTCCTTTCATGTTTTGTATCTAATATATCTCAAAATATTCATTTAAATAAAAATCATCATAAATAAAAATAGAGTCTGATAGAATAAGAAGACGTTTATTTGGGGAAAAACCCTCCATTAATATCCATCCCAACTTTCTCAATTTTACTAATATGTGTAAACCAAAATATCTATAAATTTTCATCTATGAATAAAAAGAGTGTTTGATAGAATAAGAAGTGATTTATCTGAGAAACAAAACTTACCATTAGTAACTATTCCATCTCCATCTCCATCATTTTTACCGCCTTCGCCAGTTACTTTAAATAAGAAAAAAATGTACATAAGTTATAATCTCGAAACTGCTTTTGTGTTTTGTAATTGATATCAGGGTGATATTGAGTTAAAAAAAAAAATCTGAAATTCACAGCAAAATTTCTGAAAGGTTACAGTAGAGGGGAGAAGGGGCGGGGGGGGGGGGGAATCCGCTCCCGCCGCTAAATATGCGTTTTTTCTGCGGTCTCTTGACGAAATCCGCGTTTTTTCCGCGATTATTTGACGAAATTTGCGTTTTCTTTTAGCGACCTTTTGACGAAATTTGCATTTTCTTTTCGCGATTTTTTGTCGAAATTTGCATTTTTTCCGCGATCCTTTGAAGAAATTTGTGATTTTTTTTCGCGAGTCTCTAACGAAATTTGCATTTTTCCGCAATCCGTTAAAGAAATCGGAATTTTTTTCTGCGAACAATTGAAGAAATCGATTTTTTTCGGTGACCATTTGTCGAAATTCGCGATCTTTTCTGTGATATTTTTTATGTCCGAATTTTCGGACTGATGGCCGATTTTTTTATAAATTTTCGGAACCGAATGCCTTAAATTTTCGGAATTTTCGTAACATAATTACCCCTGATTTATATATCTCAAACGTATCATTTATATATTTTTTTTTTTAACTCTGAGGCTCGACCTACAACGCAGGTAGATTTCGAAGTTAAGAATTAATTTCACCAACAAAACTAAATCATGATTATTGATAAACCCAGTTTAACACTTTTATCTGGCCGCTTTTTACGAGTTTTAATTTCATTTTTCTGTAAGAGCTGGTTTTATCTGAATCATCTTAATCCGATAATTTTTTCTTCGATCCCCCTTTTTTATTTGTTTTTGCTGTAAGAGTTGGTCCTATCAAAAACTTGTCAATATAAAAGTTGTAGATCATATTATAAAGATTTATAATAAATTTAAGTGGATTTGATTAAAGATTGAGAATTGTGGAAGTTATGATTTTTTTTTTCATCCTAAAAACCTATTTTTAATTTTATCAAAAATCTGTCGAACATAAATTTAAACTGATTTGATATGTATCATAATTAAGACGATATTGAGTTGCTTTGGTTTACACAAAACACCTCTCTATTTCCACACCCCTTGGTCCGATTCCTCCCATTAACGAACTTGACCGAGATTTTTTAACCCCATGATTTTATATATTAGTTAGCACGAGATTTGTGCAGAATTATGGAAGTTTTCGTGACCATTAAAAATGATATATGCATATAGATAGATAGATAGATAGACATATCGGATAAATTTTTAAACTGGGGGTCGTTTTGGGTTCTACGGATCATGATCGGCGTGGATCTGCAAAAATGTTTCGAAAATTCTAACATGGGAGAGAATGTAATAGATAGTATTTCTTACGAAATATACCTAATACTGTTTCATAAAGAAAACAATTTATCTTAGAAACAAAACTCAACATTATTAACTATTCCACCTCCACCAATTTTGTCGTCTTTACCAGTTACTTAAAAAAAAGATTACATAAGTTTAATTCTAAAGAAAATATTTCGTGTTTTGTAACTATTATATCTCAAAATTTTAATTTATAAATAAAAATACTGTTTGATAGACTGAAAAGAAAATTTATCTAAGAAACAAAATTCACCATTTGTTATCATCCCTCTTCTATCAATTTCACTAATACTCGTTAATACTAATAGAAACTGTTATAACTCGAAAATTTCATTTTAAATAAAAATACTGTTTGATAGAACAACAAAGTAATTTATCTGGCAATCAAAACTCACCATTAGTAGCTATTCCATTTCCACCAATTTTACTGCCTTCTGCAATTTCTTAAATAAACAGTTAAGTACGAGTATTACTCGAGCTCAGAGGGTTCAGTACAATAAATATATATGAATTATTAACTATATTATACAAAAAAATTTACTAAAAAAATGCGCTGCTAAACAAATTATTAAATACCTCTGTTAAAGTATACAATATAATGTAATAAAAGTATTTAAAAAATTGAGTTCTTAAGTTTAATAGATATTGAAAAAAAGGAACACAAACATCAAACCTCCAAGTCTTGAGAAAAAGTCAATAAAAGATTTAAATGGCCATTAAGCTGTGAAATATTCTTAGAAAGAATGAATAATTCCAACACTTCTTTTATTTTGATTTATATACATGTGTGACACATCATTGGAAATATAAAAGTTTAAACTATTTAATGATATAAAAAGTAAAAACTGATTTTTTCCCCAAATTTCGCTTACCTGGTCCCCTTAAAAGAAGTAGACAAGATCATTATTTTTTTACAAATTGAAAAATAATTAATGGAACAGAAGATAAATGAATTTCATACATTGGTTAACGCTGAATCAGAAAATAAAATTCATTAAATGAATTAATATTTTAAAATATTTAATAAGAAATGTCTTTAATTACCTGGAAGCAATTGACCATCCTCAATGGCTCCTGTATATAATAAAAAAAGAAATCAATTTTCAGGAATGAAATAATATCCAAATAAATAATCATTATTAAATTACTTGATTTAAAAGTAGACAACATCATTGTTTACAAATTGAAAAATAATTTTTGGAACAGAAACCAGATTAATTGAATTTCATAAATTTCTTAACGCATAATTAGAAAATGCAATTCATTAAATAATATTTAAAAATATTTAATGAGAAAAGTCTTTTATTATCTGGAAGCGCTTTACCACCCGGCGTGATGCCTGTGCATAAAAATGAAAAGGAATCAATTTTAAGGGATGAAATAAGATCGAAATAAATAATCTTTATTAAATTACTTGATTTAAAAGAAGTAGACAAGATCATTTATTGTTTACAAAATGAAAAATAAATTTGGAACAGAAACCACGATGACTGAATTTCATACATTAGTTAACGCTGAATTAGGAAATGCAATTCATTAAATTAATTATTTAAAATCATTTAATAAGAAAAGTATTTCACTGGAAGTGTTTGACCACCCCGCATGATTCCTGCGCATAAAAAGAAAAAGGAATCAATTTTAAGGGGTGAAATAATATGCAAATAAATATTTTTTATTAAATTACTTGATTTGAAAGAAGTAGACAAACAATATCATTAATTGTTTACAAATTGAAAAATAATTTTTGGAGAACTGAAGAATACAAAGTATTATAACTCGAAAATTTCATTTATAAATAAAAATACTGTTTGATATAACAACAATGTAATTTATCTGGCAAACAAAACCCACCATTAGTAGCTATTCCATTTCCACCAATTTTACTGCCTTCGCCAATTACTTACATAAACAGTCAAGTACGAGTATTACTCGCGCTCAGAGGGTTCAGTACAATAAATATATATGAATTATTAACTATATTATAAAAAGAAGTTGCTAAAAAATCAATAAGACTTTCTAAAAAACTATACACGCGTAGGGTTGTGTATAGCTGTATATACTAGAAAAGTATGAATGGGTATACCATAAAAGTTCAAAGAGATATGAAAACTAAATAACATCAAATATTGCTATTCTGCATAACTTTTTTAATCTTATTGTAATTCGTTTATGATGAACTTATTTCGGTACTGACAACAAAAGCAGTGCACATTTAAACTTCATTTGGCATTTCATAAAACCAAATTTGGCGTAGTAGTAATATCAATTCAAAAACCCTTGACGGGTTAAAAGTTTCTGACGCAGCACTTTATCTTATGCTCTAAGAATTTTAAATATGGAACTTAAAAATACTGATATCAAATTTTGAGTGACGTTATGCTATTTCTTAAAAAATATATTTGTATTTATTTCATCATTTTATTTTTGTTTTATTTATAATCGCATGTGCAAAAGTTATGTTCAACATGAAAAGGTGCATAAAATTTTATTCGCTGTTGCTTTATCATTTACATCTCTCATAAATTCAAAATAGGAGTTTTAAAAGTTATGATATAAAATTTAAGTGACGCCTTGATGTGACTTTAAAAGGTTTGTTTTAAAATTCAATTTAAATTATTTTTGACTTGGTTAAAATATTTTTTTACATCTACACAATACTTTTAATTTTCCAATTCACTGTTAAATATATCACTTTCATTGAATCTATACTATGCATTGAAATGTATTTATTTCAATAAATTGATTTATCTTTTGTGTCACGCTATTCAAAATTGTGAGTAAGATTTATGTAAATGGTTTATTTGCGTCAAACTATCCTTTTTTCATACATTTTATGTAGTTTGGACACAATGACGCAAAGAAACCATTTACATAAATCTTACTCACAATTTTGAATAGCGTGACACAAAAGATAAATCAATTTATTGAAATTAATACATTTCAATGCATAGTATAGATTTAATGAAAGTGATATATTTAACAGTGAATTGGAAAATTAAATGTATTGTGTAGATGTAAAAAAATATTTTAACCAAGTGAAAAATAATTTAAATTGAATTTTAAAACAAACCTTTTAAAGTCACATCAAGGCGTCACTTAAATACTCATATTTTGAATTTATGAGAGATGTAAATGATAAAGCAACAGCGAATAAAATTTTATGCACCTTTTCATGTTGAACATAAATTTTGCACATGCGATTATAAAAAAAACAAAAATAAAATGATGAAATAAATACAAATATATATTTTTAAGAAATAGCATAACGTCACTCAAAATTTGATATCACTATTTTTAAGTTCCATATTTAAAATTCTTAGAGCATAAGATAAAGTGCTGCGTCAGAAACTTTTAACCCGTCAAGGGTTTTTGAATTGATATCATTACTTTTTTGAGGTTAGTGATAAAATGATTTTAAAAAAAGATACTTATGGGATTTAATGCAGATTTAATTTTTACTATTTTATTACAATTTTCCTTATAGTATAGTTTGTATATAAAAACAAGTGGGTAAGTATGATCGCAGATCGCACAGAGGGTTTCATTTGATATTCCTTTAAAAACACTTTATCCTTAAATTAATAAATCCAAAATGTTAATTTATAATTATTAAATCCTTACATAGATGGTGCACCAATAGTTCCAATTTTCATAGGGCAAGGAACGCACTCTTTTAAACAAACCACCTTCCGATTGAAGTCATCAAAAACCAAGTTGAATAAGCCAAACCCCGTTGTGTTGTTTGACAAACAGCAGTCTCATGTCCCCTCCTTCCCCCCTTTTTCAAAATTTTTTAGACCAGTACCTAAGAATGGAACCGAAATAATTTTTTCTCTTCAGAAATTACGATTAAAAAAATAGTATGCAGTACTCATAAATTTACTTTAATGCTATATAGGGTGATTATTAAGTTAATTATAACGTTTGGAATCTGTTGCATTGATGTCCGAAAGGTAGTTTCTGAGTTATGGAAGCTGGACCCATAAGGCGCCATAGAAGGGCGAAGCCCGCTAGTGTCTATCATAATTATATCTGCCATGTGGACTAATTGCGATATTTAATCAAAATAGTCCCCCCCCCCCCACTCCTCATCCCCGGAAATATAACAAATACAAAATGTGTCTTTATAAACCTATCGTCAAATAGGTTTTTATTTCTTTTTCCCAAAAAAAAAACATGATTTTTATATCCGTAACGTAAATAGCGGACGAAGCCCGCTAGTTCCTATCATAATATATATTTTTTAATAATTTTATATAGTCTATAATAAAAATCAGACTTAAAATAGTCTAGTTCCATGAGTACTTGTAGTGTCAGTTACATGCTACGATTTTTGGATACCAGTATTTTAGAACGGGAAAATGTGACTTATTTTATCGGAGGTATCTCATTAATTGAATAAGGCAAAGCAAACTTTTTGAAAAAAAGGTGGCCAACAAGCATAGCAGTTATCAGCTATCTAACTTTGTGCTAAAGTCCATTAATTTGATCTGCTTTAAAAAGATTACGGAAGATTGAATTATAGTAGAACCTAGATTAACCGAGCTTCGATTAATCGTGGTTTCTGTTAACCGAGCCGATAACAAAGTCTGATTTTTTTTCCCTTTTGAATGAGCCTTAAAAATAACCACACTCTTTAACTCACTGTCCGTGCTATACAGGCCCTTCTGCCCCCAAAAGCACTCAACTCCAAAGAAACATTGGACCCTGAGAAGTCAACAGCGAACAATGCTTTGTTTCCAGTGGCGGTGTGAACTTTCGTAAATTTTTCAATTTGCATTTTAAAATTTACTACTGGTAGTTGATTTTCTTTTTAAATTTGTTAAGCTGTAAAACAGAAATTTACATATATTTATTTTTATTATTTAAAAAACGTTTTATATATATTTTTTTAAAGAGATGTTAAATTCGCAAGCACGGCGAGTTTTTACACACAGTTTCTATTAACCGAGATTTCCGATATCCGATGTACTAACAGTCCCAATTAGCTCGGATAATCGAGGCTGCACTGTATAATTAAAAAATCAATGGCGATCTTACTGTAAACGGGTTTCCCTTTTACTGAGGGATTTCAAGGCCGAATCAGCTGCTGTTAGTTGCTGTTTCCGTGCTTGATTAAATAAGATTAGTTAAATATTTGAAAATTACCAAATACAAAAGGAACTAAGTCAACAGAGTCTTTGCTTTATGGTATTTTTTAACAACGCTACAAGAAAATGATTTTAAATAAGAGATTTTAAATGTAACGTTTTAAATCTGACATAATTTTCACCAAACTTTCCTTTCTCTTTGTAACATTCAACTGAAAATATTTTTATTATTAGAAAGATAATATTATTATTTGCGCTACCTTAAAATTGGCAACTATAGTTAAAAATACCATCTCGAAATTTGAAATAAATCCCTCATATAAATATATTTTTTAATTTAAACTGTTTTGCAATATTATTATTTGGCCACTTTGGCCAATATGACGTAATTTCCTCCATTTACGACTTTTAACACATATCAATGAATTTATTATTTAAAAATTTTCTTTTTCTTTTAATATTCACGTGTAAATATAATTTTTATGACGTAATTTTCCATGTTTTCCTGCTTTTAATGCGTAATCATTTAATTCTAATTTGAAAATAATTGATTATTTTATAATTTTCTTTCATTTTAAGTAAGCATGTGTAAAAACAATTTTTATGACGTAATGTTTAATATTTTCCTGCTTTTAACACGTTATCATTTAATTCTAATTTAAAAGGATTTTTTTCTGTTTATAATAGTCCCGTGTGAATAAATTTTTAATTTAAAGGATATATTATTCTTTGCGCTGTTTTAACAATTGGCAACAATTTAAAATAACCTTTTCTAAAATATGTAAAAAATATTTCTGGAAATTCTGAAAATTTTAATTTAAAATTGAAATAAACCGTCAAAAAATTAGGCAAGTTAAAAATAATAAACGCATTCTGCAAACTTCGAGTTTCTATTGAATGATTAAATTGAATGAAAATGATTAAATTCCCATGTATATTAGATGTAAATTTCCAACTGGGCGAAAAATGTCCGGACCAGGATTCGAACCCGGGACCTCCTGGCTGAAGCCGCCAGTGCACTGCCATCTGAGCTATCCCGGACGATTCTGGTCGAACTTTTTCACCCAGCTAACCTTGAAGATTACAGCATCTGGTCTGAAACCTGGTTCAGCTCAACAGAATAAATCTCAGGTAATGGAACTCCAGAAATCGCTGGATACGAAATTACATTAGATTAATTTTCACACAATTATTCTAATTGGTAAACAAATCATATTAGATGTAAATTTCCAACTGGGCGAAAAATGTCCGGACCAGGATTCGAACCCGGGACCTCCTGGCTGAAGCCGCCAGTGCACTGCCATCTGAGCTATCCCGGACGATTCTGATCGAACTTTTTCACCCAGCTAACCTTGAAGATTACAGCATCTGGTCTGAAACCTGGTTCAGCTCAACAGAATAAATCTCAGGTAATGGAACTCCAGAAATCGCTGGATACGAAATTACATTAGATTAATTTTCACACAATTATTCTAATTGGTAAACAAATCATATTAGATGTAAATTTCCAACTGGGCGAAAAATGTCCGGACCAGGATTCGAACCCGGGACCTCCTGGCTGAAGCCGCCAGTGCACTGCCATCTGAGCTATCCCGGACGATTCTGGTCGAACTTTTTCACCCAGCTAATATGATTTGTTTACCAATTAGAATAATTGTGTGAAAATTAATCTAATGTAATTTCGTATCCAGCGATTTCTGGAGTTCCATTACCTGAGATTTATTCTGTTGAGCTCAACCAGGTTTCAGACCAGATGCTGTAATCTTCAAGGTTAGCTGGGTGAAAAAGTTCGACCAGAATCGTCCGGGATAGCTCAGATGGCAGTGCACTGGCGGCTTCAGCCAGGAGGTCCCGGGTTCGAATCCTGGTCCGGACATTTTTCGCCCAGTTGGAAATTTACATCTAATATGATTTGTTTACCAATTAGAATAATTGTGTGAAAATTAATCTAATGTAATTTCGTATCCAGCGATTTCTGGAGTTCCATTACCTGAGATTTATTCTGTTGAGCTGAACCAGGTTTCAGACCAGATGCTGTAATCTTCAAGGTTAGCTGGGTGAAAAAGTTCGACCAGAATCGTCCGGGATAGCTCAGATGGCAGTGCACTGGCGTCTTCAGCCAGGAGGTCCCGGGTTCGAATCCTGGTCCGGACATTTTTCGCCCAGTTGGAAATTTACATCTAATATGATTTGATTATCAATTAGAATAATTGTGTGAAAATTAATCTAATGTGATTCAAGTGTATAGTTTTTTTTTCTATAAGACTTTTTTAATGAGACAATTTTATCCAGATTTAACATTAAATATCTCTTAAAATAATTCTTCGATTTAAAAACTGTCTACTTCAACGTTTTTATCAAACATTTCTCCATAATACTATACATTTTAATATTTTTGTATGCAGTAATTTTCTTAATATTTGCGAAATAGACCTCTAGTCACAAAAGATTCTTTCAAAGCGGCGATGAGAGCGTTAGTTTTTTTTTTTTCCCGAATAAGAGACAAAATGTAGTACGCAATTGCGTCAAAAGATGGCGACACCAGAATTCTGATATGGTTATTAAGTAAACTGTAAATATTGCAAAGTTAAATAAAAACAATTGTCTCGGGGTTATCAAACTTCATTGTTATTTATAAATAAAACGTTTCAACTAAATTATTTATCATAAAAGAATTATTACATCACAATAGTTTTTATGCAAGGAAAATAATAATTATAATAATAATAATATTATGGATGTCAGTGATTATATATTGATTGACCGTCATAATAATAAAAAATGATATTATAAAAAGAAGAGCTGAAATGAATTATTTTTTTTTACGTTTCTGATCGTGTAATTTATATTCAAATAATAATTATTAATGTATATTTTTTGTAAAGTGATTGAAATTAAATATATTTATAAAATGTATGGTAATATTTTTATTGTTGAAAAATTGCCAAGAAATAATCATCATCAAATTGGCGTCATTATAATTGTAATTTTATTTAACTTAATAACAATTAAAAAATTACAAAAGAACTGAGAATAATGGTCAACTAACAGACTTTAAAAGAAAAAATAAAGCACATTCACATGTGAAAAGAAGTATCAGAGAGTATCGAACTGCCTATCATAAGATTAGTAGACGATGGCGCTTAACCACTCAGCCAGTGGGAGGACAAATTTTTCTCCCCAAAAGTGGTTAAAAAGAAAGCATGTGTATGAATACAGTGTCATGCATTTTCGGTGAAATTTTCATAGAATGGCGAAGAAATATAGTCCGATTTTTCATGCGCATTATAAAATGAACAAGAGTCTTGCTGGAAACAAGTAAATTGTTATTTGGTTCATCTGAAACATATTTATTTGATTTTTAAAAAATCGCTCGTGTCATTTTCGAGGGAAAAAATCGAATTATTTAACGAACGAGAGTTTTCCCAGAAAAAAGAAAAGCGTTATCCACCTCGCCTTAATCACATTTATATTATGTATCAATTTAAAGAAAATCGTTAGTACCGTTTTCGAGATTTTGAAATTAGGAACTTCTTACCTACCATACCAACGCTTTCGCTTTAAAAATGGCTATTTAGATCTCAAAATATACTGCACGTAGAAATGTAAAAATTTCCGTATACGATTAGACTGCAGATGTAAGACTGTTCTAGAAAAATCAGAACAATAGGACCTATATCTGCTGAGTTATTAAAAGGCGGCTTTTCGCGTTTCCTTTGATGTCGAGTTGGTCGTATATATGAGTTCCGCCATCTACGAGTTCTACAATACGATTTTAGGCTGCGTCACTCGGAATACTACCGTCTTTCATGATTTTATTTTTTACAGTGGCTAAAACAAAACCCTTGTTCAAAGTTTAAACTTGGGATTGTGCTAAGCGTGCTTCAAAAGGAGGTCGCAGAGTTGCAATGCCGCCTTGGTCCGTGCCGCGTTTTTCCAAGTACGTTTCTAATTAACTTTTAAAGATACGGGAGACGTATAAAGAGATCCACCCAATTCAAACTAGTCGTGAATCCAATAGTATTTATGTGATTAATTCTAAATTAGTCTATTTTTAACAATTTGACGTTTATTGCTTTTATACTGCTATTGGTCATTGCATTACACAAACATATCATTAAAAGTTGTTATCCAAGCTTTAAAAGCCGATAGTAAATAGAGTAGGCCGCCTTTGTCATTATGTATGTCCAAGCCGTCTATGTCTTTAAGTGTTAATATCGCGACTAATTACCGACAATTTTTTTTCCAAAAACCAATATCAACAATGCTTTTATACTTCTGTTACGATAGGAACCTCTAGCGCTCCTGAGCACCTTTGCTGAACGTCCGTAAATCGAAATTTGTGTGTAATGGAAAAATACGCTTTTCTCAAAAACTATGCGACCTAAGGTAATCGCTATAATTTCCCTGCAGAGTTTAAAGTAACGCCTAATACCTCTAATTTTTTCATAATTTTAGTTTCAATAGATTCGGAAATAGATGGGGGGTGAGGGGAACATATTTTTGCACTACATATTCGACGATATCTCCTAAAATATAATACTTAAAATTTAAAGAGATGTATTTTGAAGTTCGGCATTTCGTAACCTTTCACAGGATAGCCCACACGATATACAAAGAAAAGACTTTATTTTTCAAGTAACTTAATTAGTCTCTGTATATTTTTCCTAAATATATTTGTGAATGTTTAATAATCTGTAAAATTGTGGGTCAATAATCTTTATTATATACTCCAAATTGAACTTTTCACGTCTCATAGTTTACGAGTAAAATGGCTGTAACAGACAGGTACAGGAGTGATCATATTTAGTTCCGTTTTTACTTTTTAAGTACGAAACCCTAAAAAGGAAAAAAAAGTTACATAAGTTTCATTCGCAAAGTTATTTTCTTGTTTTGTAATTAATATATATCAAAGTTTTCATTTATAAAGAAAAACACTGTTTGATAGAATACGAAGATAATTTATCTGGTTGATTGATTTTGTGACGGCCAATTATCAACACGAGGGATATAGGCCTTAAGGGGGGGAGTGCCCTTCGTGGGGGTCTTTCTAAGGGAACCTAACCCGTATTAACGCATGGAAATCCATGGTTCGAAGAAAACCACGAAAACTCCGAACGATTAGGCCGACGGGCGCGATTGGGATCGAACCCAGCACTTCCCGTCTACCAGTTTCGTGAGCGGAACCTCTCAGCCACTGGTGGGGCTGATAATTTATCTGGCAAACAAAACTCACCATTGGGAACTATTCCACCTCCACCAATTTTTCTGCTTTCGCCAGTTAATTAAAAAGAATTACATAAGTTTCATTCACAAAATTCTTTTCTTATTAACTAATATATATCAAAGCTTTCATTTATAAAGAAAAACACTGTTTGATTGAATACGAAGATAATTTATCTGGCAAACAAAACTCCCCATTAGGAACTATTCCACCTCCACTAATTTTTCTGCCTTCGCCAGTTACTTTTTTTTTTTTTTTTTTTTTTTTTTTTAATTACATAAGTGTCATTCGCAAAATTCTTTTCTTGTTTTGTAACTAATATATATCAAAGTTTTCATTTATAAAGAAAAACACTGTTTGATAGAATACGGAGATAATTTATCTGGAAAACAACCCTTACAAAATTTTCTTATAGAATTCTACAAAAAAAACTTATAGAAAAAGTATTACAGAATCCTATAGAATTATGGCCCGTTTTTCTATAAACTAGGTTAACTAAAAACTATAGAAATACCTATAGAAGTTCAATAGAAATTTCTATAGAGTTTCTATAAAAATATTCGAATTTATTCTATAAAATATTCTATAAAAATATTCGAATATGGGTCATTCCATACAAAATAGGCAAATCACCTGTGGCAGACATGTCACAGATTTTAACGAAAATCATTTTATAAGTAGATCATATCTCTTTATGAGTAAATGTAAAATAATAGATTTACTGGATTGTTTATTTAAGTATTAAAATTTATATTAAAAGTGGATGCAAAATCGTGGTTTTGGCTACATGCTTGAAGTTTCAATTTTGGTTATTAGCCTTAAGAATGCAAAGACTATATTAAAAATTATTTATAATTAGGAATGAATGATAAGTAACAGATTGACGTAAGTTAGTAATTGTATTTTTATTCCTTAATGAGAAAAAAATTAATTTTGAAAAAATGTGAGGGAAAAATGCAACGTTTCTATAGAGTTGAAGGACACCTCTGTCGATATCAAAATTGCTTGACGTTATAGCTAAAAGTATATATATTAAATATTTAAACTTTGATTCTGGCCTTTTTTATTCCTTAATGAGAAAAAAAATAAATAGTAAAAAATGTTGAGGATAAAATGCAATATTTCTATCACTTGTTTCGACGTGAAAGAAAGCTTTTTTAAACTTTTAATTCTTTTAATATTATAGATAAAAGTGTATATTTTAAATATAAAAACTTTTATACTTGCTTTCAGTTTATTTTTTCCTCAAGAAGATTTTTAATTAAAGTAGAAAAAAAAGCTCAATTGAACAGAAAATTATATATTAATTTCTAAACCCACATACAGAAAATAGATGGCAGCACTAAATTTTTTCACCTTGAAATCGTGCAATATTTTAAGAAACGCGCGCGAATTAAAAAAAAAATAGCTCATGGAATATAGTTAATATTGCCTTTTTTAACCCAATTTTGTGACGTTAGGAATCAAAAAGGCATGCTTGAATTTTTTTATCAGATTATGGACTTATTGATCTTTATGTCTGTGCAATAACTGTAATGTGGGACATTTCCTTCATTGATTTTTTCACCTGTCAATAAGAGGAAAAATTACGATTTTGTCATTTTTTTAAAAGTTTCTAAAATTTTTTAAAGGTGAAGGAAATACATGGCATCTTAAAAACTTTAGTAATTCGATCTTAATATGTAAAACTACATCAGGCATTAATTTCTCAGATGTTTTTGAATTCCTTTAATTTTTATTACGTTTTTAATTTTCTCAAAATTTGCAAATTTTCAATTTTTACAACCAATTAAAGAATAATCATGGTGTTACCAGATTATTATTGCTCAATAAATAAGAAGATAATTTTTCAGAGGTTACATTATTAAAAAAAAAATTAATTTCAGTTAAATAGTTTTCAAGATACAGAACTTCAAACCTGCAACTTTGGACGATTGCACACATGCCATTCTTTATCACAAGTTTTTTAAATGTCCAAAACTGCTAAAATAATTTATTTTTTGTGAAGATATTTTGCAGAGCTCTATTTGAATATGAATTGAACCTGTATATCAAATTTTATTAAAATCTGTTGCTATGTAGCCACGACTTTTTTTAAATTTTTGCTCATTTTACGTGGAATGACCCATATATTCTATAAAAAAGTTTTCGGATTTCGCCAACACGCAGCTGACTATAAAAATATTCGAATTTATTCTATAAAATATTCTGTAAAAAACATTCGAATATATTCTATAAAAAAGTTTTCGGATTTCGCCAACGTGCAGCTGACCCTCCTCCTAAGTGCTAACCGCGCTCGATGCTGCCTGGATTCTGTGATAGGACATGAACCGGTACCTTCAGAGAATGCTACGGCTGTTCGCAGAATTTTTGCTCTTATTAGAGTATTTTAAGTTTGTTTCTTTTGTAATTTGCGTTCCCAATATTTAAATTCGTATAGAAATCGTATACATATACGCTGCGTAAATTATGAAAACTGAAGTAATTTGTAACTTAGAAAATCAGATTTAAGGGGGGGGGGGGAACGTCCGTTAAAATAAAGAATTTATTTATTTATATATTTCCTTATTAATTGTTGGTGATGGTGCTATATTATTTACAGTTTAAAATGATCTTCGTCCGTTAAAATAAAGAATTTATTTATTTATATATTTCCTTATTAATTGTTGGTGATGGTGCTATATTATTTACAGTTTAAAATGATCTTCACAGCATAAATCCTTTTCATATATTAACTTCAGATTTCTGTTAAAATTCATTAATCTGACTTCGACAGACGTGGAATTTATTAATTTAGGAAAAATTTTTGTATTTAGGAAAATTTTAATATGCTATTGAAAAAATATTTAAAAGTCTGAAAAATTATTATTTGTTAAACTTGAAACATAATTGTTTAAAAACTTTTTTACTTCAAAATAAAATATTTGAATAAAAATTGCAATTAGTTAATCAAGGTTATTAAATTAGATGAATGTTTTTATGAAATGAACAACAAGTTATTAAATGATTATAAAATTAAACAAGAAATTAATTAATCAAAAACAAACAAATTATCTAACCATAATTAAATCAATGTAGTTCGCTTGATATATTATTACATTACAATTGAATCATAATGTATTAGAATTATGAATTAAATTATAATCATATTAAATCTATGGAATACTATTATATTAAAACTTATGAATTACAATTTTTTTTATATAGGTATAATATAAATAAATCAGTACACATAAATTTTTAAAGACCAAAACATATACTTAGAAAAAAAAAAAAAAACTACAGAATCATTAGTTTATGATATATAGGTATATAAATAAATTAGTATACATACATTTTAAAAGACCAAAAAACATATTTTTTTAATTAAAAAATGTATAGAAACATTATTCTATAGAACTTCTATAAGTTTTATAGTACTCTATAGAAAAACTGCTCTATAGAAGAAACTTTCCAAAATATTCTATAGAAGTATTTTCTTTAGAAAAAGTATTCTATAGAACTCTTTAAAACTCTATAGATATAGTATTCTATAGAAAGGCTATTCTATAAAACTTGTAAAGAATTCTATAGAGTTCTATACAGCTCTATGAACTATTTTCGTAAGGGAAAACTTACTATTAGGAACTATCCCTTACGAAAATAGTTCATAGAGCTGTATAGAATTCTATAGAATTCTTTAAAAGTTTCATAGAATAGCCTTTCTATAGAATACTGTTCTATAGAGTTTTAGAGAGTTCTATAGAATACTTTTCTAAAGAAAATATTTCTATAGAATGTTTTAGAAATTTTCTTCTATAGAGCGGTTTTTCTATAGAGTACTATAAAACTTATAGAAGTTCTATAGAACAATGTTTCTGTAGATATTTTTAATAAAAAATATATTTTTTGGTTTTTTAAATTTTATGCTTACTAATTTATTTATACCTATATATCATAGACTAATGATTCTGTAGACTTTTTTTTTTTAAATATATGTTTTGATCTTTAGAAATTTATGTGTACTAATTTATTTATACTCATATATTAAAATTTAAAAAATTGTAATTTATAAGTTTTAGTGTAATACTATTCCATAGATTAATATGATTATAATTTAATTCATAATTCTAATACATTGTGATTCAATTGTTAATGTAATAAATATATCAACCGAACTACATTGTTTTAAACTATGATTAGATAATTTGTTTGTTTTTGATAAATTAATTTCTTGTTTAATTTTATAATCATTTAATAATTTGCTGTTAATTTTATAAAAACAGTCATCTAATTTAATAACCTTTATTAATTAATTGTAATTCTTATTCAAATATTTTATTTTCAAGTAAAAAAATATTTAAATAATTATGTTTCAAGTTTAACGAATAATAATTTTTGAGACTTTTAAATATTTTTTCAATAGTATATTAAAATAGATTTCCGCCTCTGACGCCGTCAGATTAATGAATTTTAACAGAAAGCTGAAGTTTACATCTGAACAGGATTTATACTGTGAAGCTCATTTTAAACTGCAAATAATATAGCAACACCGCCAACAATTAATAAGAAAATACATAAATAAATAAATTCTTTATTTTACGAACGTTTTTTTTTTCCACCTTAAATCTGATTTTCTAAGTTACAGATGATTTCGGTTTTCATAATTCACGCAGCGTATACAACGTATACGATTTCTATACGAGTTTGAATATTGGGAACGCAAATCACAAAAGAAAGAAGCTTAAAATACTTTAATAAGAAGCAGACGTCTGTGAGCAGCCATAGCATTCGCTGAAAGTACCGATTCATATTCGATCGCAGATCCCAGGCAGCATCGAACTCGGTTAGTACTTAAGAGGGTCAAGTGCGTGTTGGTGATATCCGAATATTTTTTATAGAATATAATTCGAATATTTTTATAGAATATTTTATAGAATAAATTCGAATATTTTTATAGAAACTCTATAGAAATTTCTATTGAACTTCTATAGGTATTTCTATAGCTTTCAGTTAATCTAGCCTATAGAAAAACGGGCCATAATTCTATAAGATTCTATAATACTTTTTCTATAAGTTTTTTTAATAGAATTCTATAAGAAATTTTTGTAAGGGATTCCACCTCCACCAGTTGTACCGCCTTCGCCAGTTACTTTAAAGATAAGAAAAAAAATAGAGATAAGCTTCATTCTCAAAACTATTTAGTCGTTTTATAAAGAAATAATAGCTTTTGTCTAACAAACCGAAAACGTGCAACCGTGGGGAAAAAATAAATAAACACCCCTTACTAACTCTGCAACTAATTATAATAGAAGAAAGTTACTGGTACTAAACGATTGGCAATAAAGTCTACTTTTAAATGATGTATATAAAATTTACTTAGGGGCTACCTACAAATCAAAACGAGACCGAAATTTGTTTTTTATCAATGGCAACACCCAATTTTCACAATATATTTTTAATTTACTGTCTAAACTATGGTTAGAAATAAAAGTTCAATGCATTAGGATGATAAGTTTTTGAATTATAAACATTCAAAATTTAGAACTTCTAATGTTAAATTACAATTCATATTTTTATTAATATCTCCTGAAATTATAATCCTAATGTGATAGTTTTTGTGTGGTTAGAATACTAAAAAACCCAAACGTAAATACATAGAATTTGTAGTTAAAAGAATTATAATATGAATTATGAAATTAATATTCTAAGTAATATGAATTGCAACCTACAATTTTTGATAGATTTATATTTATTATGGCCTGCTTTATGCGAATTCATAATTTTAAACTTTTTTTCAAATTAGTTTTTGAATTATGATTAAAACACGTCAAAATTATGGTTTAACCCTTTATCTACAGACGGTACTTATAAGTACCATTAAAAGAACTTGTTATAAAATTCATTTAATGCATAGATTAGTTTTAATATAGTTTAGAATGAGTTATAGATACATCACTTTATCTTGTTCTAAAAGCATTATAGGTTACACAAAACAAAAATATTTTTAAAAAGATGATTTCTTTTACCTTTGCATCTTTTCATCTTTCTTGGTGTTGGGGGGGGGGGGTAATATAAAAGATTTGAGTGTGGTTATAAATATTGCAAAAAATCCCTATAAATTCAAATTTAATTAATCCTTCTAAATCCTTCTAAAATTTGTCAAATGATTATGTAAATCTTCTAATGTACTTATATTCATCTTATATCAATATTTCAGGCATTATTATTGCAGTATCCAATAGAGTATAGACATATTTTTCTTATCCGTTATTACATTAATATATAAAGAATATAAAAGAAATCATGACATCTTTATTTTCCATTTAAAAATTCTTTATCTTGTTTCTATACATATTAAAATCAATTTCCATAAAATACATTTTCTTTACTTTTTTATAAAAACTTTAAGACACATCTCCTTATTTTATTTAAAAACATATATCTCAGCAGGCTTTAAAAATATGTTATATAACAAGTAATGTATCGTCTAATACCTTTTGGCTCCTTTCTCAAAAAGATTTTCATCCCTCTTTCGGAGACATCTTCAGTTTCAAATGGTGCTGTTTCGCAGGGATGAAAACTTTTTTGAGAAAGGAGCCAAAAGGTATTAGATGATGCATTACTTCTTATATAGCATATTTTTAAAGCCTTCTGAGATATATGCTTTTAAATAAAATAAGGAGATAGGTCTTAAAGATTTTATGAAAAAGTAAAGAAAATGTATTTTATGGAAATTGATTTTAATATGTATATAAACAAGATAGAGAATTTTTAAATTGAAAAAAAGATGTCATGATTTTTTTATAATTTTTATATATTAATGTAATAACGGATAAGAAAAATATGTCTATACTCTAATGGATACTACAATAATAATGCCTGAAATATTGGTATAAGATGAATATAAGTACAGGGTGGTTCAAATTAAAGTATCCCTGTTTCGGACGCTCTAGTGACAGAAGCAGTGAATGTAACGTCTTCATATTTGGAGGATATACATATCAAACCATAAGAAACTGATTGGTACAAAAGAAAAAAAAAAGTTCAAACAAAGACCGCTAGGGGAAAATGAGGCGCTGCGATCGGCTTAAGGTAAGGAAAATGTAGCGAAACAAATAAGCAAAGAATACAAGGTGTCGGTAATTAACATTTTTAAAAAAAAATCCCACTACTAAATTTTTAGTATTCTTCGCTGAATAAGAATACTAACAAAATTAATCGGAGCATATACTAATAAAATTTAAACAAATAATACTAATAAAATTTATTGGTGGGAATCGGCTTATTGGCACCTAGATGTTTACACCTTTGGTCATATTACATTTTCCAAACCGATTGCAGCGCCTCATTTTCCCCTAGCGGCCTTTGTTTGAACTATTTTTTTTTTTTTTTTTTTTTTGCACCAATCAGTTTCCCAGGGTTTGATATGTATAGCCTCCAAATATGAAGTCGTTACATCCACTGCTTCACTCTCTAGAGCGTCCCAAACAGGGATACTTTAATTTGAACCACCCTGTATAATACGGGCATTAAAAAAGACAGTGACTTCTGCCGATAAACTTTAACTAAATAAATCTTCGAATGTAGTTTCAAAAATCCACAAAAAAGGCTTTAGAAGATAAAATTTCCATGAATTTATAATTCAGTACATAAAGGTTAAGAAACTCGATAAGTGGATGCTGCACGAGTTGAACGACAACTCACGTGCAAAACTGACTCACCAAAAGTTACACACGCTGGCCTACGAAACACTTCCTCAACCACAGTATTTGCCCTATCTCTCTCCAACTGCCTCACACTACTTTAAGGGGACAAGGGATCTTTAAACTCTTTTTTGTTAGTTATTTTTTATTGCTCTTTAAATACTATTCCAAAACACATTATATGAATTATGGCATACAGTAAAATCTCCCTAAAGCGACCACGTTCCGTTCCAATAAAAATTGGTCGCTCCTAGAGGTGGTCTCTTAATGGAGGTCATGTTTAATTCTAGATTTTAATTGTTTAAAAAAATGTAAGAATTGATGTTACTAAAATTTACTTTTCACTTTAGGAAAAAATATTAAAATTTAAGTATCAAAACAAAAGTTAGTTACATAAGTTAATTACTCCAGAGTTTAAAAAAAAAAAAGATGAATACATTGACGTTTGCTTTGATTTTACGGTTTTATGTTTTGTAACTTTTATTTCCAAATCCTTTCGAAATTCAGTAAATAACTGCAATTTTTTTTTTGGACGGAAACAAATAATGACGATTTCATTAATTTATCTATTTCTTTGAGAGTTTCCAGACAGAATAGGGCAGGGGGGTTTATAAACCGTCATCCTTAATTTGTCATCAGAGTTAAATTCATTGCCTAAAAAGGCACAAAGTTGTTTAAAACACTTAAAAGTTACCGGAATAAAATAAAATTCTAAACTTAGTTTAGAAGTTAGATGAATAATGCGCTCTCCGGAATTATTTTTCTAATAAAACCTTCTTCAAGCTAACAGGAAAAAAACGGAATTTATTTCCTTTTCTGCAAAGAAATGGGTCGCTCATAGAGAAAGTTCAATTGGGATGGTCTTTGAATGGAGGTAAAATTAGTATTGAAGGTATGGGAATAAATTTCGTTCCATGAAAAAATGGTCGTTCAGGGAGGTGGTTGTTTAATGGAGGTGGTCACACAGGGAGGTTTCACTGTATATTTATCACGATAGGCCAATAAAGCTCAAATCGGTGAGAAATGTGAAAATTTTTCTTAGGAAGAAACGAGATTTTTGGAATACTGATAGTTTCAGTTGAGTTTCGGTCCAAAAATCTGAGTTTCGCCGAAAATCGGAAATTTTTTAACATTTCTCATCGATTTGAGCTTTATCGGTCGGTTCAAATGAGACTATTTATTGCTACGAACTTCGTTGTTTGTAATTATCAGTCATGACTGACTCAAGACGTGAATGCAAATTATAAAGCAAGCAATGCATATATAACTAATTTTTTTCGCGTGCTCATTAAAAGCTGCAGACATAAAAGTAATAGAAAATTTTCAGTTTGAAACCGCAGAAGAGTTTCGAATACTCTTTGAGAAAGTTCTAATATAACAGATGATCATTTACAGAATTCATTACAAAAGATACATCGAGGGGTGTATACATAAAACTAAACTATTTTTTAATTAAATGAAATTCGTATAATTTGAAAATCTTTCTGTGTCGTTGAGGAATTAATTACGTTTTACTTTATATGAAAAAAAAGTTTTGGATCTAAGGCACAGAGAGACAATTCGGGCCACACGTATAATTAATTAATAATTATGTATATTTCATAAATACGCATAAATAATTAATTATTATGCTTATTTAATAAATACACATAATTAATTAATAATATATTTATGTATGTATTAATTACTTTAATATATAGAATTTAAGTGCTTTAAAAAGTTTTTGGTCATTTTCGTTTTCGTTTTCGGCCGAAAATAGGACGATCGCCAAAATTCGGTTTCGGTTTCGGCCTTAAAAGCCTGTTTCGGTCGATTCGTAATAATAATTATATATAACATTTCTATAAAAAAATACTGGTGTCCATAGTTTTTACACAGTGTCAAATACAGGGTATTTTTGCATAATTATGATTTTTTTTTCAATAAAATGGACACAGATACATTCTGTTGACTTTTATATTAGCATTTCTACTTTATGATCAACATTAAATTACCATTTCACTTGTCGCATTTTCAATTTATCAAAATTTTTGCTGTCCTTAAAGTTTTTACACGCACTGTATATGCATATGTTTAGTTTTAAAAGTTTCGCTATGCGTACATAAATTTTTTTATGCATATAAATAATGAAAATATAAATAAGTTGATTTCAAAAACATTATTTTATAATAAAATATAATTTGGAAAAAAGACTTAACTCCTTGAATTTCACCAACGTTTCCTGTTCCTTCGAAACAAAATAGAAAAAAAAATGTTTTGATTTGGAAATAAATAATTTTATAAATAATAATAATAATAAAATAATTGATTTGCAAATATTATTTTTATAAAGAAAATAAAATATGTTTTGGAAAGAAGGGTAACCTTCTTGAAATTCACCAACACTTCCTGTTCCTTCGAAAGAAAATAGAAAAAAAGTGTTTTGATTTAGAAATAAATAATTTTATAAATAATAATAATAATAATAATAATAATAATAATAAATATTGATTTGCAAAAATTATTTTTATAAAGAAACTAAAATATATTTTGGAAAGAAGGCTTACCTCCTTGAATTTCACCAACGTTTTCTGTTCCTTCGAAAGAAAATAGAAAAAAAAATGTTTTGATTTAGAAATAAATAATTTTATAAATAATAATATAAAAAAATATTAATTTGCAAAAATTATTTTTATAAAGAAAATAAAATATATTTTGGAAAGAAGGCTTACCTCCTTGAATTTCACCAACGTTTTCTGTCCCTTCGAAAGAAAATAGAAGAAAAAATGTTTTGATTTAGAAATAAATAATTTTATAAATAATAATAATAATAATAATAAATATTGATTTGCAAAAATTATTTTTATAAAGATAATAAAATATATTTTGGAAAGAATGCTTACCTCCTTGAATTTCACTAACGTTTTCTGTTCCTTCGAAAGAAAATAGAAAAAAAAATGTTTTGATTTAGAAATAATTTTATAAATAATAATGATAATAAAAATATTGATTTGCAAAAAATATCTTTATAAAGAAAATAAAATATACTTTGGAAAGAAGGCTTACCTCCTTGAATTTCACCAACGTTTTCTGTTCCTTCGAAAGAAAATAGAAAAAAGATGTTTTGATTTAGAATAAATAATTTTATAAATAGTAATAATAATAATAAAAAATATTGATTTGCAAATATTATTTGTATAAAGAAAATAAAATATATTTTTTAAAGAATACTTACCTCTTTGAATTTCACTAACGTTTCCTGTTCCTTCGAAAACAAATATAAAAAAATGTTTTTATTTAGAAATAAATAATTTTATAAATAATAATAATAATAAATATTGATTTGCAAATATTATTTTTATAAAGAAAATAAGATATATTTTGGAAAGAAGGCTTACCTCCTTGAATTTCATCAACGTTTCCTGTTCCTTCGATAGAAAATGGAAAAAAAAATGTTTTGATATAGAAATAAATAATTTTATAAATAATAATAGTAATTAAATATTGATTTGCAAAAATTATTTTTATAAAGAAAATAAAAAATATTTTGGAAAGAAGGCTTACCTCCTCGAATTTCACCAACGTTTCCTGTTTGTTCGAACGAAAATAGGGAAAAAAATCTTTTGATTTAGAAATAAATAATTTTATAAATAATAATAATAATAATAATAATAATATTGATTTGCAAATATTATTTTTATAAAGAAAATAAGGTATATTTTGGAAAGAAGGCTCACCTCCTTGAATTTCACCAACGTTTCCTGTTTCTTCGAAAGCAAATAGAAAAAAATGTTTTAAGTTAGAAATAAATAATTTTATAAATAATATTAATAATAATAAATTTTGATTTGCAAATATTATTTTCATAAAGAAAATAAAATGTATTTTGGAAAGAAGGCTTACCTGGTTGAATTTCACCAACGTTTCCTGTTCCTTCGAACGAAAATAGAAAAAAAAAGTTTTGATTTTGAAATAAATAATTTTATAAATAATAATAATAAAAATATTGATTTGCAAATATTATTTTTATAAAGAAAATAAAATATATTTTGGAAAGAAGACTTACCTCCTTGAATTTCACCAACATTTCCTGTTCCTTCAAAAGAGAAAAAAAAGTTTTGATTTTGAAATAAATAATTTTGTAAATAATAATCATAAAAATATTGATTTTCAAAAATTATTTTTATAAAGAAAATAAAATGCATTTTGGAAAGAAGGTTTATCTCCTTGAATTTCACCAACGTTTCCTGTTCCTTCGAAAGAAAATAGAATAAAAAATCTTTTGATTCAGAAATAAATAATTTTATACATAATAATAAAAAAAAATATTGATTTGCAAATATTATTTTTATAAAGAAAATAGAATATATTTTGGAAAAAAGGCTTACCTCCTCGAATTTCACCAACGTTTCCTGTTCCTTCGAAAGAAAATAGAAAAAGAAATATTTTGATTTAGAAATAAATAATTTTATAAGTAATAACAATAATAATACATATTGATTTAAAATATTACTTTTATAAAGAAAATAAATAATATTTTGAAAAGAAGGCTTACGTTTTTGAACCTCACTAACGTTTACTGTTCCTTCGAAAAAAAATTAATAATAACCAAAAAAAAAAGTTTTGATTTAGAAAGATATATTTATTAAATAATCAAAATAAATAGATTCATTTAAAGAAATATTTTTATAAATAAAATAAAATATGCTTTAGAAAGAATATTTATCTCCTTGAATTTCACTGCCGTTTCGTATTCCTTCGAAAAAAAATGGAAAAAATAGCTTTGATTGAGAAAGAATTAATTTTCTAAATAAAGTATTTTACATGAAAATTTGGTGGATTATTATTAAAAAAATATATGCTGTATATTTTGGCATCCTAACACGGTAGCCGAATCTTATAAAATTAAAATAAAATTGGTTATGCAGTATGATTCCCAAAAGCCATGTGTAAATTAAGTAGAAATATTTTCTAAATAAAGATTTTTACACAAAAATTTGATGGATTATTATTTTAAAAATATATGCTGTATATTTTGGCAGGCAAGACGGTAGCCGAATCATATGAAATTGCATTAAAATTGATTACGCAGTGTGGTTCATAAAGAGCATGTGTAAATTAAGTAGAAATATTTCATAAAATAGACATGCTTTAACCCTAAAATGTTTAATACTTGATACACAATATGAACTTTAAAAAGCTCGCCGTTTTGCTTTAAAGGCGACAAAGATAATAATACTATACATGTTACTTGTTAAAAATATACATTTTATTTAAATTTCCTAGTACTTTCGGCCTGCAATCTTGCGGCCATCGTCATGGAATATATGTATTATGGCTGTTCATTCCATTCAAATATGTCACTTCATTTGAAAGGGGAGAGTCTATAATTATTAGGATTGCTGGAAGTAAAAGAAGCAATGTCTTGGATTGAACTTATGTAGAAATATTTAACTGCCGTTCCATTTATTTTAATAAGTCACTTTGTTCATATACGTCACTTATTTTAATGTGTAGCTGGACAGTATTAGAAGTAGCAGTGTTTCAGAATTAAACTTGCGTTGAGGAAAATATTGCTACAAGTTAAAAATATGCATTTTATTTAAATTTCCTAGTACTTTCGGCCTGCAATTCCGCGGCCATCGCCAGGAAACATATTTATTAATTGCTGTTCCATTCATTCAAATGCGTCACTTCGTTTAAAAGGAGAGAGTCTATAATTATTCGGGCAGCTGGAAGTAAAAGAAGCAGTGCCTTGGATTGAACTTATGTAGAAAAAATATTTAACTGCCATTTCATTTATTTTAATACGTCACTTTCCTTTTAAATTTGTAACTGAACAGTAGTAGAAGTAACAGTGTTTCGGATTAAACTTGCGTAGAGGAAAACATTTAACTGCTGTACCACTCATTTTAAAACGTCACTTAGTTCATTGTAGACCGAAAGTTCTAGGAAAGTCCTCGGCCAGTCTGCTCCCATTACTCATGTGTTATTCTCAGGGTTCGTATATATCATGATATTTTCGAAAATATCAAAAATTTCCGATATTTTGATATATATCCGATACTTTTAATATATATCCGATATTTTCAAAACAGTCAACTTATTGATAATTATAAATATTTTCAGACCTAATATAAATTAGAAACTAAAACATATTGCATTTAGCATGAAAACTTAAAAAACAATATTCTAAATGTATTTTTTTCCTTTACGTAGCAAAATTGAAAATCAACTAATTGAAAACCGACACAATTTGCTTTTTACACTCACAAAAAACAAACTATGGGATTAATTATCAAGTTTCTAGGAAATTTTGTGTTTTATACAACAAAATTTTATGCAAAATTATTTGTTTTGATTGAAAAAATTAACATAAGTATGAGCTTGTGTGTTTTTCCATTTCCTAACCTGTTGTGTAGTTTAAACTAAAGAAAACAAAAACCAAAAAAGATGCTAATGAATGCTGTAAATAACTTCTCTAAATTAGACAGTTTATCTAAGCAAATATTGTCCCACGTAATTATTGGTTCTACATTAAAAATTCAGCTTCAAACGTAAAACTTGGAAAAGATTATTTTTTTTATGAAACTGGGGAGGTGTGTCGGGAAGCTAAAAATGGCCTACTTTGCAAAATTCTTATCTACAGATTAGCACAATCAATCACAGTTACTCTTGTTTTGACAGAAAATATCAGAAATATCATACGCAATATTTTTAAAATGAATGTCAAATATAATCAAAATATCGAAAATATCAAACTTCATGACGAAAAATTTTGATAATAAATATCGGATATACAGGGGTTGGACAAAATAATGTGAACACCCATTTCGAAATGTGTCATAATTAAACCGTCCAATACCGCTTTGCCACGTGTCGCCAGAATCTGCCACCTAGTGGCAGAGAAAGAGAAGGTATCAGTCGAGCATTTGCCGGTATGAAAGTTGTATGAGAAAGTTATGTTCCTAGCAAAGTGCCATTATGTCCGACCCGTCCGACATCAAAGGTTCATGATTATTGGAGCTCACCTCGCTGGAGTGTCCGTGTCTAGAACAGCCAACCTTATTAGTTTTTCAAGGACCACTGTGTCAAGGGCCTACAGAAAACTGGGAAAGATGTCCTCTTCAAAGTAGAACAGTGGGTGAAAGTCGAAGTTCACCGATCGGAATAGACGTGCGTTGAAGAGGATAGTCGCCAGAAAATGTAAGGCTGCTCACGCAACATCCTTGTAACTGTTATCAGTGTCGGCTTCGTTTTTTGTGACCACGCGGTGTCTTTGATTTTTAACGACTTTATCAGGAAAGGGACTGAGTCCGGCAAAAGAGGAAACCTTTCCTTCAAGTAGAGTCAAGCTCCTTATCTCCTGACCCATTGTTGATTCCCCTCATTCTTTTGTGAATGAACCGCAGATGGGTTCAGAATAAAAGATTTTCCAAGAAAATTAGAGAAGTAGGCAAAATACGCGTCTGTACGCAGCCTAAGACTACACTGCTGCAGATAACCTTTGAGAACACCCATCTTCAGAACTCCGTATCCATCTACGTTCCACCGTTACCCAATGATTTGCCAGAGTAGAGACGTAGAATGGAAGAGGCTATTGCTTCCATGACTCCGGACTAATTAACCGAAGTGTGGGAAGAATGGGACTTTAGTAGGTTGGATGTGTGCTGTGTAACTAAAGGTGCACATATTGAACATATGTAAGGAAAACTAGGTTCGTTTACCTTTAATTGGATGTATCATTTGTTGTAAATATTCTAAACTAGAAAATAGCCTGTCAGAATGACGTGTTTGCATTTTCAAAAGCATTTTCAAAATGAATTATGAAGTAATAAATTTTATCTTATGTGACTAATAGGATCAGGTGGGGGTAAAATAGTTATAAAAACAGCCCATTTATCATTGAATCTTAATTTGCAAGAAAGAACTTCACTCACAAAATTTGAAGAACTACTTTACAAAAAACATGCAAATTAGAACTAATAATACTATTTAAAAATATATTGTCAAATAACTTGCGTCTTCGTTCATTTCTTTAAAAAAATCAATAACCTTCAATTTCTTATATATCAGAAAAAAATAAGAGTTTTTCACAGATTACTTGCCGATAGCTGATGACAATGTAATAATTATATAACTTAAATTTTAAAAAGTTCAACTCAGATTAAATCCTGATAATTTTAAAACATGCATAAAGAAAGCTGTAATAAATTTTGATCATAAAAAATAATCCTCTATCACTTAAGTAAATTGCAACTATTAATTGCATTAACAGATTTTTTTCTCAAATTCTTTTATTAAATTGCAAATTTATTTTCCCTACAAAATACAAAAAGAAACTTCTTTTTTATTTTAACTACCGATAGATGGCGCCAACGAAGCATAAAAGTTCACAATGCATAAACATCACTGCTACACAAACAAATGTTTACTTATGGAGCGAGAGATAGAGCTGCCAAATTAATTTCAACTGAAGTTATCTCAGAATATATACATAACTGAATGTAAGTCTTCTCTCAAATGCTAATTTATTTTGAATAATCTTTCTAAAAATGTAACTTTTATGAAGTTTTATTCGAAAAAATAATTTTGAATAAAAATGGCCGAATGGAATACGATAAAGCGAAGTGGTATCCGGATGAGCTCACTCCAGAAGCGTTATACACTTAGCGCTATTATATGTTTTTTAAACGGTTTATAATATACCATTGAAACGGGGACATTCATTTATGGACACTCTAATATTTTTTTCATTCTAAAAAGAACTACCAGTATTTTGCTAGTACCATTTCCGTTATTTTGCGTATTTTTTTATTCTGCGGTGTAATTATAAAAATAAATCCCACACTTTTAGAGAAAATGTAAATTTATCATTATCTTTCAAAGAAATTTTGACATCCATACTTTTTGACACATTCACGAAATCCTTTTCATTGGAAAAAAAATTACGTAAAAATACGGAAATAGTCCTGACAATCAATGGAAATTATTTTGTAGTACACAAGTAGAAAAGTTACCTCTTTGTGTTCCTCTGTCATTATTCGAACTACTATTAATAGTTTTAATTATGAATAGTGTTACAGTGTGATACTGGTAGATATACTCGTAATATACCAATCATAATGCAATAATGTACAGTGGCGGTCAAAAGTGTCCGGCCAGTTAGTTTTTCTTTGATTTGTTTGCCAGAACGTTCCAGCGAAGAATAAACGCCGTCCTCCAAAAGTTAGGAATATGCAAATGATCTCTGACTACGTGATAATCTTGATTGGATACTGGAGACATTTGATGCAAAAAGGGGGGGGGGGGGTGATTCAACATTCGCGTATGAAAGTTTCCGGCCATTCGTCATTCGTTACTTTTTGCTATCGGTAAATTGTCTTTTTGGCCGTGTTTGTTAATTAATCAACCTGAATAACGTAGTTGAAATTCAAAAATGAAAAGATCAACAATTATTGTTTGTAAACGAGTGGTCTGTTTTTCGCTGACGGTTTGACAAGGAACACAAAAACTGGTCAAATGAAAACTGGAAAAAAGTACTATTTTCCAATTAATCGAAGTTCAACATTTTTCAGAGTGATGGCAGACATTACGTCAGACGACCTAAAAACAAAAGATATGATTCGAGATATATTATTCCTACAACAAAGAATAGCAGAGGACACGTCATCCTGTGGGGAGCATTTTCTGGAAAAGGTATTGTTCTGTCAGTTGAAATCCGCGGTAAGATGAATGGTGCAATGTATAAAGACATCTTGCAAGATCATTTGTTGCTTTATTGGAGGAAAAATTGTGGTCACAACTATTTATTTCAGCATGATATCGGCCAAAGAATACGTGCAAGCTCGTCAAGCAGTGGCTTTCGCACAGAAGAATTCCGCTTTTGAAATGTCCAGCCCAATCATCCGATCTGAATCCAATAGAAAATTTTTGGAACAAACTTGACAAGTGCGTGCGGAATTATAAATACTCCAATTCAGCAGAATTTCCCGAAAATTGCAAGAAAAGTTGAAAAAAGATACCATAGACAATCTTCAACCATTCATTGATGCCACGTCACTGCGCCGCAGTACTTATTGCTATAGGGATGGAGACAAAATACTAATTATAAATATTGTTGATCAATGTTATTTTCTATTATAACACCAATTTTTTCCAAACTTACCAAGATGGTCGGAAACTTTTGAGAACATGCGTTTTCCTTTGCAAATAATTTTATCAATTAAATTTATTGACATTTATTTGGTATTCCATAAATTAGTTCCTTAGTATTATTTCAATAAAATGTATAAGTTACCCTTTGAGATTCCTCTTCATATGGGTATACTTACAAATTAACCAAAAATTTTATGCTGTCCGGAAACTTTTGACCACCAATGTATGTTGGAAAGATGTCTATTCATGTAAGCGACATCGACTGTATTTAGATTTTGAAATCTCATATGTAATTATGAAAATTTTAAAATAAACTTTCTGGATTAATGAATTCAAGAATAAATAATTTGATTAAATAAACAATTAAATTTAAAAAATCAAAAAACCCGACTGCGTAAAAAGCGAACTACTTAATTGTTTCTCATCAATGTGAAACTATTTTTTTTCCTACTATTAGCTCACACTCTCGCTATATATATCTTGTTCAAATTTTTAATCGTTAATAAAATACTTATTATTCATCCAATCAAGCTCAAATAATTTTTTTTAACTTGTACTGGATGACACTTGGTGTTAATCCAGTTTTTTTTCAAATATTAATTCATTAATTAAATTAATTAATTTTTTAATAATCGAGAGAGCCTTCTTCTTGATCAAGGTATTTTAAGATCGAGAGAGCCCTCTTCTTGACCAAGGCATTTTAAGCGCCACTCTAGAGGAAAGAAGAATGGGAGAAAAAAATTCTCTTATTAACCAAAGTAGGAATTGACTTAAAATATATTTTTTATATTACTTGTTTATAATACTTGCCTATTTTTTTTTTATTTACTTGCATTGATGACTTTTACTACTTATGAAATTTTGTTGAAAGATATACTATACAAATAAAAATTAAATTTAAAAAATCAAAAAATCCGACTGCGTAAAAAGCGAACTAATTAATTATTTCTCATCAGTGTGAAACTATTTTTTATATTACTTACCTATTTTTTTATTTATTTGCATTGATGACTTTTAAGTTGTGTTTAATTGTTATTTCCTATCTATAAACACAGTTTTGATGAGGCCTATAGATGTCGATGAAGGTTTGAGTTGCAGTAAAGCTAGAGATCCTACCTACACAACTTCCAGGTTGTGTAATATTTAAACGGAGCTTCTCACTGTAAAATAGCCAATGAAACATTGTCTTCATTTTGAAAGACATATCCAATGGCAGGCCACTCAATAGGGTGCGTAATTTTTTTTTCGTCTCTACCGCCATTTTGTATTTTACGGCCGCCATTTTGAATTTATAAAAACAAAACCTAGCCTATAAGTCGTTAAGACGAATTGATAGAGACCTCATTCGTTAAAATCCACCCAGCCGTTGGGATGTTTCGAGGGTATAAAGGAATCCACATACACAGATACACGTGAAACACATAACCCTTCTTTTCAGTCGGACAAACAATATCTCACCGTGAGTTACATAGTGCACAGTTTAAAAGTTACCTCTTTGAGTTCCACTGTCATTATTCGAACCACTATTAATAATTTTAATTATGACTAGTGTTACAGTGTGATACTGGTGGATTTTCTCGCAATACATTAATCATAACGCAATAATGTATGTTGGAAAGACGTCTGTTCATGTAAGCGACCTCAACTGTATTTAGTTTTTGAAATCTCATATGTAATTATGAAAATTTTAAAATAAATTTTCTGGATTTATGAATGCATGAACAAACAATTTGATTAAAAAAATATCTCACCGTGAGTTACATAGAGCACAGTTGAAAAGTTACCTGTTTCAGTTCCACTGTCATTATTCGAACTACTGTTAATAAATTTAATTATGAGTAGTGATACTGGTGTATATACTCGTAATATGCCAGTCATAACGCAATAATATATGTTGGAAAGACGTCTATTCATGAAAGCGACATCGACTGTATTTTGATTTTGAAATCTCATATGTAATTATGAAATTTTCAAAATAAATTTTTTGGATTTATGAATGGATGAACAAACAACTTGATTAAAAAAATATCTCACCGTGAGTTACATAATCCACACCGGGCGTTATGGATCCTAGAAAGAGAGAAATGATAGTCTAAAATAGAATCAGAATAACAGTTACACACTGCAAATTCTCAAGCACAAAAATAAACACATTTTACAACACTTTTTGTCACCAAATTAACAACACATTAATGTGTTGTGAATTAGAAAATTTCATATACAAAATATTTTTGTGTTGTGATTGTGTTCTTAATATGTTGCAAAAATGTTGATATCTAGAAATATGTTGTTAATAAGTTGCAAAAGTGTTTCTATCTAAAAATGTGTCCTAAAAATAGTGTTGTTAATTGTGTTGAAATCGTGTTTTAAATAGTGTTCATAAAAATATTTTCTTACAATAGTGTTGTGCTGCAGAACGCTTTGTCACCAAATTAACAACACATTGTAAACACAACACAATTTGGAACACTATAAAACAACACATGTAAAACACTTTCGAAACACTTTCTACATGGTGCCCTTAAAATAACACACACACACACTTAAAACATACTATTTATTAAACATTTATAACACAATTTTAAAAATGAATATTTTGAAACGTTTTGAAAACACATTTTCCCCTCTTGTAATTTTTAACAACACTTTTTGCATAATGTTTTTATTTGGCGCAACACATTCAGAACACAATCGAAAATGATTTTAGTGTTATGTTCAGTTAGTGTTACAATGGTGTTTCACGAATTTGCAGAGCAGAATTGAAATTTTTGTATAATAAACGAGTCAAAACCCGTCGAAATCGAGAAATAAAAATGTTTAAAAGAACTGTTTGACTGAATTTATATATAAAAAAAAATCGCATAAATAATTACAATAAATAACCAATCTAGCCTAAGTTTTAAAAATAATATTATTTTTAATTAAAGTTTCATTTCAACTTCTCATATTATTGAAAAAATAAACTTTATAACCTATACGCCATCAGTAACATGCAATTAAGATAAGAAATTATGAAGTTATTAATTGAGGCTTTGACCTTTGGTATAGACACTTTCAGTGTGACGTCAGTCATGACGTTTTGTTGGGAACTGACTCCAAACAAACAGTTGCTATTCGTCATTTCTTTCTAAATATAAATCATAGAAAATGTTACCACTACATATCAAGGATTAAAACACTTAGATATGAGATATAGATGTAAGATAATATAATATAGAAGCAAAATAGAAAATACAACATAGCAACCGTTTGTTTGGAGTCAGTTTCCAACCAAAACGCCATTACTGACGTCATGACTGAAATCATCTATTACATAAGGAAAAATCAACGAAAATTGCGCCACTGTGATGCAATCATAACATATTTTTTTCCAAGGAAATCTGAAAATAATGTCGTTTTCATCGTCGTAATATTTACTTACATACTTTTCAAATTTATATTCATTATTAGCCCCCGGAATGCTATTTCTTTCTACCAGCTTATTTTGTCTCCAATAAATAACGTTACCTTGTGTACGCTAGCCATAAAACAAAAGCCGATGTTTCATTGTGCGATTAAATACTCTACAGCATTTTTTTAAACTTCTAAGCATCGCACATTTTCAATGTTTATACCGTCGTATTGGGGGAAATAAAGTACTTTTTAATGCAATTTGTTTGAAAATTGCATCTCCATTTGTTTTTCAAATATTAATTTTTTGTAGTTTTTAGCGACATTTGTTTCATTTTGCCAACTCAAGTTCTCCATTTCTGTAGAAAGTAAAGAAAAAATTGTTGAAAAATAGCAATTATATCTTTTTGTTGCCATTTTCTTTTAAAAATTGAAAAAAAAAAATTAATTAAAGTACGTGCTATTTTGAGAAAAATATAAATGAAGGATTTATGATAAAACATGAAGCTATTATAAACTATATTTAATTTTAAGAATCTATATTAATGCAAATGACGTCATTTTACATAAAATAAAAGCGTGTCTTAAAATTGAAAAATGTTTCGCAGTAGAGTCCTGCTTAACCGAGTTATTTTCTTCTGATGGACTGGTGGCTTCTATTATCATGAAACAGCTATTATAAATGAAGCGTAAGGTGAAGATGAAAGAGCAGTCGTAAAAAGTTAGAACTCTGATTTTCTGGTCAGAATGGGGAAAAAAAAAAAAAATAGCCATAATTTTTTTTTTTTTTATGGCCATTTATTTTTCTCCATTCTGACCAGAAAATCAGAGTTCTAACTTTTTACGATTTCTCTTTCATCTACACCTAACGCTTCATTTATAATGGCTGTTTCATGATAATAGAAGCCACCAGTCCACCAGAAGAAAATGAAGTAATGGAAATGCCGGGAGCGATATTAAATTCTGAAAAAGCAGAATTCCTGTTCTCTAGTTTTTAATATATTTTAACATGTAGTATATTATTAATAAATTTATTCCCAAACTTGATGGCACGTTTCCAATTTACAATTTTACAGGTGAACATTCCCACTTTTGACTTGAAGTTCTAATCCGAGTGCCGGAAAAATCCAGAAATTTATTCTTTTAGACGTAGTACTTTTCTTTTCGTAATAAAATATTTCGTTTTATCAAATTAAATACTCATCTCATTTTTACTATGACGTCATTTTCACTAACTGAGGCCCTCTGAGATGAGCGTCTCAATCTCAGTGTCAGCTGAATGAAAAAAACTAGAAAACAGGAAATCTGCTTTTTCAGAATTTAGTGTCGCCCCCCGATGAAAAAAAAAATGTATATATAAATAGCACAAAACAATTTTAAGACTTAAAGCACACACTTTTATTTTATGTAAAATGACGTCATTCGCATCCGCTTAAGAATTCCACATTTACGATCCACTCTTAAACATCTACGGTAAAACATGCATAGGACGTCGCTATCGCAAAATAATACACAGATGCAGCAAAAAAATACCGTCATTAAAGAAACTCGACAAAAAAGGCTATCTAATGATTCATAGACCTTCATCTGTTTGTAACATTAATATATTAATATAGTATACTTAATATAGTATACACATAATATACTTAAAATTAAATATAGTTTATAATAGCTCCATGTTTTAACAGAAATCTTTCGTTTATATTTTTCAAAATCGCACGTGTTTTAATTACATTCTCTTTCGATTGTTATAAGAAAATGGCAACAAAAATATGTAATTACTATTTTAGAACTATTTTTCCTTTACTTTCTACAGAAATTGAGTACTTCCGTAGCCAATATTAAGCAAATGGCTCCAAAAACAACAACAACAACAACAACAACAAAAAAAAATTAAAATTTCTAAAAATAAATGGAGATACAGTTTTCAATCAAATTGCATTTAAAAGTACTTTTTTTTCGCAATACGACGGTATGAAAATTGAAAATGTGCGATGTTTATAAGTTTAAAAAATTGTTATAGAGTATTTAATCGTACAATGATACATCTCCTTTGTTTTATGGCTGACTTATACAACGCAACGTTATTTTTGGAGACGACACAAAATAAGTTGGGAGAAAGAAATAGCATACCGGGGACTAATAATGAAAAGCTTTAAGAGTAAAATTGCGTTTTTTCAGCCTTGACGTCATTTTCTGTTCAAAATCTTTAGAAAAGTTACTTTTAAATGTATGCGAAAATGTCATCCGTAATGATATCGCAATGCCCATTGTTTCCCCTCCCCTCTTCAACAATAGAAGTAACCGGATTGCCACCAATGAGAAAAAATTTCATAAAATATTTTTTAAATAAAAATTAAAATAAAAATAAAAGTAAAATTGTAAAAATGGGATTATTTTTAAAAATAGTGAATGCGGGCACATCTACAAATCAATTGCTTTGATTATAGAAAAAAATAATTATCAAAATCAGTTCAGTAGAAAGCTCAGTCCATATAATTAAATAAATTGCTTTGTTTTCTAAATGTATAGACAAACCGTTGATTTCGAAAGTAGGCAACTTCATTTCGTGAAAAAAATTGTTTAATGCTAAATCTTGCGACAAATTAAGATAAAATTTATGCTTTTAATCAATTCGCAATTACTATCTTAAACGTTAAAGAAATTGGAACATCAAGCTTTAAAAAAATAGACGTAACTCAATTGGAAAAGAAAATGATGGAAGGGAAAAACTACAGATATAAGATAGAGAAAACTTCTGTGGCAAAAAAAAAGTCTAATGATTCAGAAACTAAAAAAGAAAATCAAGACAGTGACGATTGGTTGTAAGAATAGCAAATAAAGCCTTTGTGCAACAATATTAAAAAGCAGAAAAACCAAAGTTTAAAATGCACGACTCAGTCTTGCTTTTTCTAGCACGCTGTTCCTTTTTCCCTAACTTGCACAGAAGAAGAATCTCGCTAGTAGATACGAAACAGCTGTTTGCTGCTTTTCATACATTATTTGTGCATTTTAAACGTTAGTTTTTCTGCTTTTTAACGATTGGTTGTGCCTGATTCGTAAGAAAAATCAAATAGCAGAAATGATTCAATGCCCAGATTCCCAAATGTAGTTTCCTGTTGTGTGCGCTGAATTAAAAAATTAACAGAGCAAAGTCACGTGTAAGTCTTGCATAACTTCTTGCATGATATTCAAGTAACTGGCAATTAGTTCCATAAAATCTATTCTTAATTACTTATAAATTGTATTTATATTTTGAATACATTTTGGTTTAAAACAATTACTCTTACTTTCGGACATTTGATTTCATTATATTTCATTGCTGTTGTTTTGTTTGATTGTTTCATCAATCGTAAACTTTGCTTTTAATAATATTAGTTATATTCTCTACTCATTAAAATAGTCGTATATTGTTTGGTTCAATTTAGGAGATGGTCTGACTTAGGCGACCAGTCGTTGAATTTGGACCACTTATGGCAAATTTTTGAAATTACAATAAAACGTAAGATTTTCAAAATGAAATTCTTCTAAAGATTTATTTAGTTATTAGACGATAGGATTGACCACGTGTAGTGATATTTTGCAGATATTCAAAAAATGAAGTGAGTTACATCTGGAGGTAAGTAAAGTGGTCCAAATTCGGCTACTCTCCCCTATTGCAAACTTCTAATTATTTATTTTTTTGTTCTATCAGCATTGTGTAAAAAAGAAACTGATTTACCAGGATGTGCTTGAATTCCTGATCCTATTGTAAAACAAAAATAGATACAATATATGACTGTCACCTTGTTCGGTTATTTATGCGAGAAAAAAAAAAAGATATTAATACCAAATTTTGCGTTTAAAAAAATAAGTTACATTCTCTACTCATTAAAACAGCCTAATATAGTTTGGTCCAATGTAGGAGACTGGTGGTCTAACTTAGGCGACCAGTCGTTGAATTTGGATCACTTTTGACAAATTTTTGAAATTAAAATAAAACTTAAGATTTTCAAAAAGAAATTGTTCTAAAGATTTATTTAGTTATTAGATGAATAGATTGACCACATGTAGAGATATTTTTCAGATATTGCAAAAATAAAGTGAGTTACACCTGAAACTAAGTGAAGTGGTCCAAATTCGGCTACTCTCCCCTACACTCATTAATATTCAAATTTTTAGTTTTAGGCCATTAGGCCATTATAGAATATTGAGTATTTTTTTTTTAAAGGGTCAACCTGAACCAAGCCCAAAACACTCAAAACCTAACCCGAAATCGGCACACCAGCAGCGAAAACAATTAACGTGATCCCGACACATTCCGATGCAGGAGGCGTGTTCAAAGTTTGAATAAATCCACATTATTAATACAAACGAATGCAGGAATAATAGCGTACATATACATAAATTTCACACAATTTATTAAATCGTTAACATTCAAAATATTTCAATTAATTATATTAATTTGCAATTCATTAAATTAATTAACATTTAAAAGTAAATAAGAAAAGTCTCTTATTACCTGGAAACGCTTGACCACCCAGCATGATGCCTGTGCATAGTAGAAAAAGAAATCAATTTTCAGGGATGAAATAAGATCAAAATAAATAAACATTATTGAATTACTTGATTTAAAAGAAGTAGACAAGATCATTTATTGTTTACAAAATGAAAAATAATTTTCGGAACAGAAGCCACGATAATTGAATTTCATTCATTATTTAACACTGAATTAGAAAATGCATTTTATTAAATTAATTAATGTTTAAAAGTATTTAATAAAAAATTTCTTTTATTACCTGGAAGTGCTTCGCCACTCGGCTTGTTACCTGCATAAAAGAAAAAAGTTGCTGCAATGTTCAGGGAAGAAATAACATCTGAATAACTTATAAATTGACTGTTGTAAAAGAAATATAGACAAAATTCAAGTTACATTACTGCCCACAAATCTTTCGCAAAATATTAGAAAAAAATTCTTTTTAATATTTTATTAATATATAAGAAGCATCTCGCAAAATAAATACCCGAATAATTAATAAATTACCTGTTGTAAAAAAAATACAGACAAAGTTCAAATTACATTACAACCTTCAAACCATTTGTAAAATATCGGGGAAAAAATTCTTTTTAATAATTTATTTATATGTAAGATGTATAACGAAAAATAAATACCAAACACTATACTGAAATGCTCTATAGCATAAAGCAAACAAAGGATTCTAAATAAATAATTAAATACTTTTAATTATAATTTAACTTTTAATGAATAATTTTTATCTCTATAGGGATTACAAGAATTGCATTTGTACCATACAATATAATGTAAAGTAAAATTGCATATAAAATGTAACACATAATATTCTTTAAATAAATATATATATATATATTAATAAAAATATTCAAGAGAAATATTTATGAGAAATTGTGTTTTACCTGAAGGAGCTTGAATATCGGTCATATTCTCTATATAATAAAAAAATATCACTACAGTTATCGCGGACTAATATTTATTATAAATAAATTACTTACTGTCGGGAAATAGATATAACGTTTTGTTACGTTATAGCTGTCAAACTTTTCGTTAAATATTAATAGTTTAAAAATCGAAAAATAATTTTGGAACAGAAACCACAATAATTGAATTTCATACATTATTTAACACTGTTTAGAAAATGCATTTCATTAAATTAATTAACGTTTAAAAGTATTTAATAAGAAAAGTGTTTTATTACCTGAAAGCGCTTGACCAGCCGGCATGATACCTGTCCATAAAAAGAAAAAGGAATCAATTTTCAGGGATGAAAAAACATCCAAATAAATAATTATTATTAAATTATTTACAAATTGAAAAATAATATTTGGAACAGATGCCACGATAAATGAATTTAAATAAATTTGTAAAAGCTAAATTAGAAAATTCATTAAATTAATTGATATTTAAAAATATTTAATAAGAAATGTATTTTATTATCTGGAAGCGACTGACCATCCTTCATGGATCATGTGTATAATAAAAAAAGAAATCAGTTTTCATAAATGAAATATTATCCAAATAAATAATCATTACTAAACTACTTCATTTAAAAGAAGTAGACAATAGGGTGGGCCGAAAAAAACTTTTTTTTGATTTTCGATGATGGGTAGTGCGGAAAAGTGGCCACTAGTGGCACCGAGTTCACACAAAAAATTTGAGATTTTTAGGACAATTCCTATATTTGCCGCTTTTGGCTTGAAGTTTTGCTAAAAGGCTGATTTTTGAACTTTTTTAGCAAAATTTAAAAAATGTTAAATTAAACTTATTTTAATCGTATTTACTTGAAAAGGCATATTTTATGTTCCAAATGTATAAATAAGCTCTGATAATGTATTATTTAATTGCTATGTGTATTTTAAATTAGACGATTTTTATAGCCTTTTCGCGTTTAAGTAAGCAAAAGTTGCATGTATTGTTTGAATCTTTCAACGGTTTCTCTCCTTTGGCTTGTTTATGTCCCTTGGTCTTCCTTATTTTTTTTCGATGCTTTAAGGGTCATATATTTGGGTGACGGACAGCAGAACCCCTCAGAAACAGATTTGGAAGGAGAGAAGGGGTTGAGGCGAGAACTTAAGCGAACGCAGTGACTGATCGCGATGTTGGGGGAGTGAAGGAGGAAATACAAGAGAGGAGAAAGTGCGATAAGGGATGCTTATTATTTTCAGTGTTCCGTTTCCCTGAGACGTGGCGGACGTTGTGTGAGACAGGAATATGCGTTGATCTTCCAATCTTGCTTGAATCTTCCAACAATATAACTGCCTTCCATCTGGATCTAAGTACACTCGTTGAAGGCTTTGTCGCAGAACCACTATTAATCGTTGAAATTGTATCCTTCTTCATTTTCCGCGATATTTTCTTTGCAAGAGTTTTGCTTGTTTTTAAATCAGTCGGCACTCCTTAAGCACCGCGATGTCATGTCAATATTTCCGATAAACATTTTTTGAACAGTTCTTTGATCCTTCAAGAAGTTCACCTCCCGATGTGGAACTTTACGTCTGATGTCGCAGCTACAATTGTTTAAGCCTCTACACTTACAAGCTGCAATGTCAAAGAGAGAGGTTTCCGCATTTCGTACAAAATCTTCGCAGATCGCCTTGCCTTTAACGCCCGTATGATTACAAGATTTCTCCAATGATCTACGCTCATTGTAATAGTTTTTAATCTTTCCGTTAACTGTTCGTTGGGAAACCACTGGTATGGAAGATTTTATCCAGATTTCGGAAACTTTTTCACCTACCATTTTAATAATATCCTCCACTGGTTGAAGATAAATATCTCGATTTTCTTCTACATCGCTTCGCAACCAATAGTAGTGGCGCATGATGTCAGCAATAGTTGGCAATTGCCTTTCAATTTGCATTGTGCCTCAAAATGGCTATTTTTCACGCTATCACATGTCTTTACATGATCAGGAACTTTCGCACTAGCCATTTCTAAACTCGTCGTAATAAAACGCACAAAACACAGTAAAGGCACGTTAAACGATCCAAAAAGCAATGTATTGCACGAGAAAAAGGTTTTACTTTTGCACTGAACAAATGTCACAGGGAAACCGAGCACTGAAAAATGATAAGCATCCCTTATCGCACTTTCTCCCCTCTTGTATTTCCTCCTTCACTCCCCCAACATCGTGATGAGTCACTGTGTTCGCTTAAGTTCTTGCCTCACCCCCTTCTCTCCGTCCAGATCTGTTTCTGAGGGATTCTGCTGTCCGTCACCCAAATATATGACCTTTGAAGCATCGAAAAAAATAAGGAAAACCAAGGGACATAAACAAGACAAAAGAGAGAAACCGTTGAAAGATTCAAACAATACATGCAACTTTTGCTCACTTAAACGCGAAAAGGCTATAAAAATCGTCTAATTTAAAATACACATACTAATTAAATAATACATTATCAGAGCTTTTTTATACATTTGGAACATTAAATATGCCTTTTCAAGCAAATACGATTAAAATAAGTTTAATTTAACATTTTTAAAATTTTTGCTTAAAAAGTTCAAAAATCAGCCTTTTAGCAAAACTTCAAGCCAAAAGCGGCAAATATAGGAATTGTCCTAAAAATCTCAAATTTTTTGTGTGAACTTGGTGCCACTAGTGGCCACTTTTCCGCACTACCCATCATCGAAAATAAAAAAAAAAGTTTTTTTCGGCCCACCCTAGTAGACAAGATCATTAACTGTTTACAAATTGAAAAATAATTTTTGGAACGGAAGTCACGATAATTGAATTTCATACATTTGTTAACGTTGAATTAGAAAATTCAATTCATTAAATTAATTAATATTTAAAAATATTTAATACGAAAAGTCTTTAATTACCTGGAAGCGATTGATCATTCTGCATGGGTCCTGCGTATAATAAAAAAATAAATCAATTTTCAGGAATGAAATATCATCCAAATAAATAATCATTATTAAATTCCTTGATTCAAAGAAGTTGAGAAGATCATTAATTGCTTAAAATTGAAAAATAATTTTTGGAACAGAAGTTACGATAATTGAACTTCATACATTTGTTAACGCTTAGTCAGAAAATGCAATTCGTTGAATTAATTAATATTTAATAAGCAAAGTCTTTTATTACCTGTAAGCAACTGACCATCCTGCATGGTTCCTGTGTAAAATTTTATCAATTTTCAGGAATTAAATATTATCCAAATAAATAATCATTATGAAATTACTCGATTTAAAAGAAATAGACAAGATTATTAATTGTTTACAAATTGAAAAATAATTTTTGGAACGGAAGCCACGATAATTGAATTTCATATATTTGTTAACGCTGAATTAGAAAATGCAATTCATTAAATTAATTAATATTTAGACATATTTAATACGAAAAGTCTTTAATTACCTGGCAGCGATTGATCATCCTGTATAATTCCTGTGTATGATATAATAAAAAGAAATCAATTTTCAGGAATGAAATATTATTGAAATAAATAATCGTTATTAAATTACTTGATTTAAAATAAGTAGAACAGATCATTTATTGTTTACAAATTGAAAAATTATTTTGGAACAGAAACCACGATAATTGAATTTCATACATTACTTAACACTGAATTAGAAAATGCAATTCATTAAATTAATTTTTAAAAGCATTTAATTAGAAAAATCTTTTATTAACTAGAAGCGCATGACCACCCGGCATGATTCCTGTGCATAAAAAGGAAAACGAATTAATTTTCAGGGATAAAATAATTTTCAAATAAATAATTATTATTAAATTACTTGATTTATTACTTGACATCATTAATTGTTTACAAATTAAAAAAAAAATTTTTTTTTTTTTGAATCAGAGGCCACGATAATTGAATTTCATACATTTGTTAACGCTGAATTGGAAAATGCAATTCACTAAACTAATTAATATTTAAAAATATTTCATGAGAAAAGTCTTTTAATACCTGGAAGCGCATGACCACCCGGCATGATGCCTGTGCCTAAAAAGAAAATGGAATGAACTTTCAGGGATGAAATAATTTTCAAACAAATAATTATTATTAAATTACTTGATTTAAAAGAAGTAGATAAGATCATTAATTGTTTACAAAGTGAAAAATAATTTTCGGAATAAAAGCCACGATAAATGGATTCCCTAAATTTGTTAACGCTGAATTAGAAAACGCAATTCATTAAATTAATTAATATTTACAAATCTTTAATTAGAAAAGTCATTTATTACCTGGAAGCAATTGACCATCCTGCATAGCTCCTGTGTACGAAAAAAAAATCAATTTTCATGGAGGAAATATTATTGGAATAAATAATCAGTATTAAATTAGTTGATTTAAAAGAAGTAGACAAAATCATTAATTATATACAAATTGATAAAATTATTTTTGAACAGAAACCACGATAATTGAATTTCACACATTATAATTATATGAAATATTTAAATAATTAAATGAAATATTTAAAAATAATAAATTAATTAATATTTAAAAATATTTAATAAGGAATGTTTTTTATTACCTGGAAGCACATGACCACCCGGCATGGTGTCTGTGTATAAAAAGATAAAGGTATCAATTTTCAAAGATCAAATAATATCCAGATATATAATCATTAATAAGTTACGCGATTTAAAAGAATTAGAAAGATCATTTATTGTTTACAAATTGAAAAAAATATTTTGGAACAGAAACCACGTAATTGAATTTAATACATTAGTTAACACTGAATTAGAAAAAGCAATTCATTAAAGTAATAAACTATTAAAAATATTTAATTTAAAAAGTCGTTTATTAACATGAAGCAATTGACCATCCTGCTTGGCTCCTGTGTATAATAATAATAAAAAAGAAATCTATTTTCAGGGATGAAATTATATGCAAATAAATAATCATTATTAAATTACTTGATTTAAAATAAGTAGACAAGATCATTTATTCTTTAAAATTGAAAAATAATTTTGGAGCAGAAAGCACAATAATTGAATTTAATACATTAGTTAACACTGAATCAGAAAATACAATTCATAAATTAATTAATTTTTTAAAAGTGTTTAATAAGAAAAATCTTTTTTTAGTTGGAAGCGCATGACTATCCGACATGGTGCCATTTCATAAAAATATAAAGGAGTCAATTTCAAGGGATGAAATAATATCCAAATAAATAATCATTATTAAGTTACTTGATTTAATAGAAGTAGACAAGATCATTTATTCTTTAAAACTGAAAAATAATTTTGGAACAGAAACCACAATAATTGAATTTAATACATTAGTTAACAAGAAAATGCAATTAATAAATTAATTAATTTTTTAAAAGTGTTTAATAAGAAAAATCTTTTTTTAGCTGGAAGCGCATGACGACTCGACATGGTGCCAGTGCATAAAAAGATAAAGGAATCAATTTTCAGGGATGAAATAATATCCAAATAAATAATCATTATTAAATTACTTGATTTAAAAGAAGTAGACAAGATCATTTATTCTTTAAATTTGAAAAATAATTTTGGAACAGAAACCACAATAATTGAATTTAATGCATTAGTTAACACTGAATTAGAAAATGCAATTAATAAATTAATTAATTTTTTAAAAGTGTTTAATAAGAAACATCTTTTTTTAGCTGGAAGCGCATGACCACTCGACATGGTGCCAATGCATAAAAAGATAAAGGAATCAATTTCCAGGGATGAAATAATTTTCAAACAAATAATTATTATTAAATTACTTGATTTAAAAAAAGTAGACAAGATCATTAATTGTTTACAAAGTGAAAAATAATTTTCGGAATAAAAGCCACGATAAATGGATTCCCTAAATTTGTTAACGCTGAATTAGAAAACACAATTCATTAAATTAATTAATATTTACAAATCTTTAATTAGAAAAGTCATTTATTACCTGGAAGCAATTGACCATCCTGCATAGCTCCTGTGTACGAAAAAAAAATCAATTTTCATGGAGGAAATATTATTGGAATAAATAATCAGTATTAAATTAGTTGATTTAAAAGAAGTAGACAAAATCATTAATTATATACAAATTGATAAAATTATTTTTGAACAGAAACCACGATAATTGAATTTCACACATTATAATTATATGAAATATTTAAATAATTAAATGAAATATTTAAAAATAATAAATTAATTAATATTTAAAAATATTTAATAAGGAATGTTTTTTATTACCTGGAAGCACATGACCACCCGGCATGGTGTCTGTGTATAAAAAGATAAAGGTATCAATTTTCAAAGATCAAATAATATCCAGATATATAATCATTAATAAGTTACGCGATTTAAAAGAATTAGAAAGATCATTTATTGTTTACAAATTGAAAAAAATATTTTGGAACAGAAACCACGGTAATTGAATTTAATACATTAGTTAACACTGAATTAGAAAAAGCAATTCATTAAAGTAATAAACTATTAAAAATATTTAATTTAAAAAGTCGTTTATTAACATGAAGCAATTGACCATCCTGCTTGGCTCCTGTGTTTAATAATAATAAAAAAGAAATCTATTTTCAGGGATGAAATTATATGCAAATAAATAATCATTATTAAATTACTTGATTTAAAATAAGTAGACAAGATCATTTATTCTTTAAAATTGAAAAATAATTTTGGAGCAGAAAGCACAATAATTGAATTTAATACATTAGTTAACACTGAATCAGAAAATACAATTCATAAATTAATTAATTTTTTAAAAGTGTTTAATAAGAAAAATCTTTTTTTAGTTGGAAGCGCATGACTATCCGACATGGTGCCATTTCATAAAAATATAAAGGAGTCAATTTCAAGGGATGAAATAATATCCAAATAAATAATCATTATTAAGTTACTTGATTTAATAGAAGTAGACAAGATCATTTATTCTTTAAAACTGAAAAATAATTTTGGAACAGAAACCACAATAATTGAATTTAATACATTAGTTAACAAGAAAATGCAATTAATAAATTAATTAATTTTTTAAAAGTGTTTAATAAGAAAAATCTTTTTTTAGCTGGAAGCGCATGACGACTCGACATGGTGCCAGTGCATAAAAAGATAAAGGAATCAATTTGCAGGGATGAAATAATATCCAAATAAATAATCATTATTAAATTACTTGATTTAAAAGAAGTAGACAAGATCATTTATTCTTTAAATTTGAAAAATAATTTTGGAACAGAAACCACAATAATTGAATTTAATGTATTAGTTAACACTGAATTAGAAAATGCAATTAATAAATTAATTAATTTTTTAAAAGTGTTTAATAAGAAACATCTTTTTTTAGCTGGAAGCGCATGACAAAATCATTAATTGTTTACAAACTGAAAAATAATTTTTGGAATAGAAACCACAATAAATGAATTTCATACATTTGTTAACGCTGAATTAGAAAATACATTTCATTAAATTAATCAATATTTAAGGGGGTATGATACATTTAAATCATGAAAATTTTCGATTTTTTTCAATACATATTTTGATTCTGTAATCATTTCTGAACAATATGCAGAAAAATTCATTAAAAAATGCCCATTAGTTTACCAATTATGGCATTTTTATTATGACTACATATTAAGACTACATAGGAGAATTAAACTTTGCATTGCGCTTACTCAAAACGATAAATTTTGATACTACGCGCACTGCTACTAAAACACTATGCATGGCAATCAAAAGAAATTTTTACCATATATTCATTTCCGTATTATCTACAACTTAATACCAGAAAAATGTAAAATTTTATTTTTTTTCCTGATTTCATACTTTGAAAATATTTTTCAAAAAGTGAAAAATTTCAATTTTTTTTTTAATTTTTTAATTTAGTCAATATTTTTTCAAATATTCTGGTTTTAGTATAAAGGTAACTCTATTATGTATTTATTTTCACCAAAATTTTCTCTTTTTATGCATATTTTCAGATTTTATCATGCGCGCAAGATTTTTTTCTCTTATTATCATATATTTTTAAACTTATCCTTTCAATATTTATTTATGAATTTACAAGTATATATATATATAGATATATATAAATATAAATTTAAATATGAACTTTATCTTTAAATGAAGTTTGATTTTAATTTTTCACTTATTACCCAAGTTTTGAAGCTTGGAACATAGTAATATTTTTTACTTTTTCGACGCGTTCAAAGGTATCCTACCCCCATGGAACCCCATTAAACATGTTTAATTAGAAAAGACTTTTATTACCTGGAAGCGCATGACCATCCGGCAAAAAGATAGAAGAATCTATTTTCAGGGATCAAATATTATCCAAATAAATAATCATTATTAAATTACTTGATTTTAAAAAAGTAGACAAAATCATTAATTGTTGACAAATTGAAAAATAATTTTTGGAATAGAAGCCACAATAAATGAGTTTCATACATTTGTTAAACCCGAATTAGAAAATGCAATTCATTAAATTAATTAATATTTTAAAATGTTTAATTAGAAAAGCCTTTTATTACCTGGAAGAGATTGACCATTCTGCTTGGCTCCTGTGTATAATAAGAAAAAAGAAATCCATTTTCGGGAATGAAATATTATCCAAATAAATAATCATTATTAAATTACTTGATTTAAAAGAATTAGACAAGATCATTACTTGTTTACAAATAGAAAAATAATTTTTGGAACAGGAGCCACGATAATAGAATTTCATACATTTGTTAACGCTGAATTAGAAAATGCAAATCATTAAATTAATTAATATTTTAAAATATTTAATTAGAAAATTTTTTATTAACTGGAAGCGATTGACCATTCTGCTTGCCTCCTGTTTATGAAAAAATAAAATAAAATAAAATAAAATAAAAATCCATATTCAGAGATGAAAAAATATCCTAATAAATAATCGTTATTAAATTACTTGATTTAAAAGAAGTAGACAAGATAATTTATTGTTTACAAATTGAAGAATAATTTTGGAACAAAAACCACGAAAACTGAATTTAATGCATTAGTTAACACTGAATTAGAAAATGCAATTCATAAAAGTAATAAATTTTTTAAAAGTATTTAATAAGAAAAATCTTTTTTTACCTGGAAGTGCATGACTACCAGGCATAATTCCTGTAATAAAAAGTCCATTAAAAGAAAAGGAATCAATTTTCAGGGATGAAATAATATCCAAATAAATAATCTTTATTAAATTGCTTGATTTAAAAGAATTAGACAAGATCATTTATTGTTTACAAATTGAAAAAAATAATTTTTAGGACAGAAGGCACGATAATCTGATTTTCATACATTTGTAACGCTGAATTAGAAATAAAAATTAATTAACGTTTAAAAATGTTAATTAAATAATATTTAAAAATATTTAATCAGAAAAATATTTTATTAAGTGAAAGCCATTAACCATCCTGCTTGGCGCTAGTATATAAAAAAAAAAGAAAAAAAAAAGAATTCCATTTTCATGGATCAAATAGAATCCGAATATAGAGTAATTCCGGGATTTATGCCGCACATTTTTTTTTTTAATTTGTGTATAAAATCCCATAGTGGACATAAAATAAAAAAAATCATGCTGTGCTATTTAATGTTAAATATACAACGCGTGTACTGCGACAAAAAAATTCAAAACAAATAATTAATATTTTTTAACATTTTTTTTCTAAAACATTACACTGTGGCGCGTCACCCGTACATTCAATATAAGACGCCACGCTTGTGCGGTAGTTATGCTGCGCTCGTAATAAGAACAAAATGAAATTATAAATAAAAATATTCAAAAAAATATTCATATCTATACTATAATTAACGATGTAATAACAAAATGAAACTAAATGAGTACAATGAAACGTATTAGTAGAATCAAATTAATAATTGTTTGCCTACTTTCACTATAAAATTATAGACTATTTTTTTCACATTAAAATTTAATTGTTATTTCAACAACAATCTAACATAAATGTATTAGAGCGGGACAAGAAAAAATGTAAAATTGCGTTTACATAATTTATTTGTTAACCCTTTCGGGACCTGTGGCTGTTACACAAATTTTCTTTGGTTGGCACCACTTTTTTAAAAGAAGTTATCTTTACTCAAAAAATCATGAAAATGCTCTAATGAAAGAAAGCAAATATTACTTTTCTTTTTTACTGGTGCCAGAAACAAATTTTGTATGCTCTTTATGAAGGAGCTTACATGCACCTATGGTCCCAAATGGGTTAGGAGACCTACTTTTTTCGACTACAATCTACAGATAAAGTGTCGAAAAAGTACAGTCTTTATGTAACTACATTCCACACATGATGCAATGAAGCCAATTACACTTCCTCTTTTTTGGAGTAGTTTTCTAAACATTCCTTGCAAAGAAAGTCTGCATTACGCGTAATCCAATTTTTCATTATTATCATCTTAACTTGCATCTTTCTTGCCCTTTTTACTTTTTATTTTTCCCTTTTTCTCCTTTGGTTTTAGTAAACTTGATAACATGCCTAACATGGTTAGTCTGTGCAAAAAGAAAAGGAAAAGTTAATAACACTTAATCATCCCGTACAAAAGAAACTGCGGCATGTATCCCACTTTGCATGGTGCAGATGTCGGCCATCACATTTACCTGCAATCGCTAAGGGGAATGTCGTAACCATACACACAGTACTCTATATAAACGCTACACTTAGTTTTGACTTCGAAATCATGCATGAATTTAGTAGTGTATGAAAATATTTAAACATAATGTGCTTAAAAGTTTGGACAGTGAAATCATGCACTTAGGTCAAAATAAGGATTGTACTTCTACAAGTAAACATTAGAGATGGGCAACATCGTTCCTTTTAAGGAATCGTTCCAGCCGGAATCGTTCACCGAAAGGAACGAGTTCATTGGAGTCGTTCCTTTCGGAATCGTTCCGAAAAAAGGAACGAATCCGAGAAAAAGGAACGATTCCGAGAAAAAAGGAACGATTCCGAGAAAAAAAGAACGATTTTGAAAAATAAAGGATTCCAAGGGAAAAAAAAACACTTCCGAGATAAAGAGAACCACATGCAATCCATAATATTTTTTACTAATTTATTTTCTTATGTACCCATCCATTTTCTTAGGCATCCAGTCGCTTTAATTTTGTAATGTTTTGAACAGATGATTTTGTTTTTAAGAGTTCATTTCATTGATCAGCGTGTGCAATTAATTTGCAGTTATTTCTAACTTTATGATTTATGGTATAAAGCATAATTCCTCTTGGAAATTTAAGGGCGGTGCAAGGTCTATTCGATTTTCAGTGTAATCATTGGTTTCTCTTGAAAATATGTCGTCAAATGACCGTCCATTTATATTATTATTTTATATAGTGTGTCTTTACTCTCAACGATGTTTAGTGGCTAAGTCCTAACCGTTAGTCATAGACCTATAGTTCCAATTACAAAAATGTTTTAAATAAGGTAAAAAATTATTCTGAAAGTCGTTTGGATCAATAAAAATATTTCTAAAAAAGTTACGAAATTTAATTTTTTATACGGTCCTCCGCCCTAAAAGAGATATTTAGTAAAAATTTCCTGTTCTCTTAAAAGAAAGACAAAAAAAGTCCCATTCATCTAACACTAAAATTCATGAAGTTATACGAAACTTTGAAATGCAAGACTTATGCCACTTTTCTGCATCCGAATACACATGAGTTTAGCCATGCTTCTAGGGGTCGTAAACAAAGTGCTTAGAGTATTTGAAGGATTTATTTCATGTGTAGCTGCGCTTTGAAAGAAATCGTATTACGACAGATTTTTGTAAGGATTTGAAGCTGTTTCTTTTCATGATTTTTTTGACAAAAACTATGCTATTTTTATAAGCTTTTATTTAACCTATTAACCGCCAAAACTATAAGTAGGAATTTTCAAATTTCTTGTTGAAAGTCGCTTGTCACCACAAACTCAGAAAGGTAATTTCCGCTTTATTAAAATATCAAAATTTCTGCCAATAAATAAGGCAATTTTTTTAATTGTAAAATAGTGGTGACAAAGTAATTAATGTAAGCATGAGCAATTATTTTGACCGTTGCGTGAACGCAACACCAGCGGGTAACGGGTTAACTTGAAACGATCGTATGTATGTCTTTCCAGTTCAAAATTTGTACTCGAAATTCAACTCACTTTAAAATATGCGATCGAGGTTAAATTTTACATATTGACGTAAATCAGATGACAATGTTATATTATTATGATTTTTAGTGCTTACCATTATGTACTTATTTTACAGGGTAACACAAAAAAATTCGGATAGATTACTGCCAACAAGTTTTCTAAAAAGTTTTAAATTAGATAACACAAGACTGCGATGGTTGTGTTTTTTTATTTTTAAAATTATGTATTTTTAAAATTATGATTTTTATGTATTTTTTAGCACTGAATCCGAAAATTATCTTCATTTTTAACCATCATGTCAGAATTTTTCGCAACTAGTAAATTTCAAAATAGTAAATTTCAAAATTGAAAAAATAGCTAATACTATAAAATAGAGTCGATGGTTGTATTTTTTAACTTTTACGACTGATTTGTATGTGCTTTTTAGCACTGAATGTAAAAATTACCTTCATATTTAACCATCATGTTAGACTTTTTTTGTAAATGGCAAATTTCTAAGTTAAACTAGTATGTTGTGGCCATCACAAAACTTTCTTCTAAATAAATCACGTCAATTAAATCATTTAAATAGTAAAAGAAATTACATCAATTTAGAACCAATTCGTATCAAAGTATACCTGAATTTGAAGTTTGATGAAAATTCGTGCATTACTTATTGAGATAGAGCTGTAGGGGAAATTCTGAAAAATGCAGCATAGCAGCGCCACCTGTTGAGCGATTTGCACCAAAACACAAACAGCACTACTTTATATTAAGGTATACTGGAATCTGAAGTTTGATGAAAATCGGTGCATTAGTTCTGGAGCTAGAGCTATTGTGGAAATCACAAAAATGCAGCACAGCAGCGCCACATGTTGAGCGATTTACACGAAAAGGTACAAAACATCAATTCATGTCAAGGACTAACAGAATCTGAAGTTTGATGAAAATCCGTGCATTAGTTCTGGAAATTGAGCTTTTGTGGAAATCGTGAAAAATGCTGCATACCAGCGCCACCTATTGAGCGATTTACACGAAAACATAAACAGCACTAATTCATATCCAGTACACCTAAATCTGAAGCTTGTTGAAAACCCAAGCATTAGTTCTTCAGATAGAGCTATTGCGGAAATCTCAAAAAACGCAGCATAGCAGCGCCACCTGTTGAGCGATTTACGCCACAAGGGGCAAAACGTCAATTCATGTCAAGCACTAACTAAATCTGAAGTTTGATGAAAATCCGTGCATTATTTCTTGAGATTGAGCTATTACGAAAATCGTGTAAATGCTGCAAAATGCAGCATAGCAGCGCCATCTGTTGGGCGATTTGCACCAAAACTTTACCAGCACTAATTCATATCAAGGATTAACGGAATCTGAAGTTTTATAAAAATCCGTGCTTTAGTTCTTGAGATAGAGCTTTTGCGAAAATCCTGCAAAATGCTACATAGCAGCGCCACCTGCAGGGCGATTTACACCAAAAACTAATGAAGGTCATTTTCGGATTCAATAGTAAAAAATACATAAAAATCAATTATCAAAAGTTAAAGAAATAACAATCACATCTATTTTATACTATCAGAATCAGATTTCCGAAAATTTTTCACTTTTTAGCTTTCAAATTTACGATTTGCAAAAAATCTGTACTTTGTCATAAAAAATGAAGGCCATTTTTGGATTCAGTGTGTAAAGAATCGAGGCTGTTGCTTTTCAACATTTTATTTAACGAAAATTCTATTATTTTTTTCCTGTTATATGTTTAGTACAAGCTGTATATTTTGCATTAATATTTCAGAATGATTATAGATTTCAAATTTATAATGCAATGTTAATTTTACTATCAACTATATTTTTTATATATCTGAAGATTATTTATATTTCTAGTAAATTTGTAAATGACCCCTATTTCGCAGCAAAAAATAGGCTCCAAGTTCAAACAGCCATTACTTCGGTCAGTTTTAGTCGTAGAATAATAGGACTTTTATTTGTCTTACTTGTAAGTGTAATAGGAAAGTTTTACTAACTATAACTTGAAAGACCGGGGGATCGTATAAAAAATTAAATTTCTTAATTTTTCAAGAAATGATTCTATTGACCCAAATCACTTTTTAAATACTTTTTTACCCCCATTTAAAACATTTTTGTAATTGGAACTATATGGCTATGACTAACGGTTTAGGAATTAGCTATTGGACATCGTTGAGAGTGGACATCCTGTATAGGAAATTTTATTATTGCTCTGATATTTGTCACCAGGGTCTAGGAATTTTTAGTCTCATAGATTCCTCTTCAAAATCTACCTCTAGGTAATCTTAATTTCATTTTTCATTCTGAATCTCATTTTTCATTTGGATGGCCCTACTGGTTTGGATATGTAACTAGTTAAAGCAGATTACATTTTTGTTCCAGTGTCCGTACTTTCAATAACTTTATGCCCTTTATCGTCTTTCTCCTCAGCTCCCTAACTTTACGCACACAGGATATTTCGCATAATTCATCAACATTATTATCACCGCCTTCAGGATCTGGTTCAGAAGTGAAACACCCTATTCTATAGCAATCATCTTGTAGTGCAATTCAGTGATATATATCAATTTTAATGCATTTGAAATAGCTTAATGTCATTAAAATGCGCTGCAAACGATTTTTTCTCGTTGACCATAATGTAACGAAATACTTTTGAGTGCCCCTGTGAATAAAATATTAATGCTACACTCTTCATATTGAATACCAAGCATCCCATGGTAAACATCATTAACATATATCAATTGCATGGGAATCCGAGTATATTTACGGGAGTTAGGTATATTACACACTGAGACCACACAACGACACAAAGCGCAACATGAAGTGCAAAAACCGGTCGAAACAAAGAGCGAAGTAGTTGCAAACTTGTTTTAAACCAGTTTTTCTAGCGAATTCAAGCGACATGTCTTATGTGTCGCCTTAGTGTGTGACTTGCCTTAGAGCGTGAACAGACGGTCTGACGGACAGACAAACCGCATTCATAAACACTAACTTTATTGGAAAGAAATAAAAAGTAAAGCACGTTTTCGCACACTGTCTTTCCTGAGTGACTGATGTATATCTTGTCTTTTACCCCAACATCGCTATTTGTGAACTGCTGTTAACTACGTAGAATTTCAATAAACTTACAACTCTTTTTGAATCTCCAATTTCACGAGAACCTACCGGAATTTCTCTAATTTCACACCCTCATCCGCCGTCACCCTCTCTTCACTTATATGATACAGAACCTCAGTTCGGTGTGAGTGAATTGCAATGCTAATATGTTTGTTTGGATTGGGATCTTTGGAGCTTCATAACTCATGAAGTCATGGAACACTTGTGTTACACGAAAGGGTAGAAGTTCCTTCAGATGATTTGTAAACAGATTCATTAGCAGGGCTATGACTAGTGATATTTATAAGATAATATTATATGCATTAATATTATAATATATATATATATATATATATATAGTAATACATATGATTTTATTCATATATAGTACATATTATCTCCGCCAAAAGATATAGTGATTCACTAAACTTCAAAGTTCTATTTCTTTAAATTTGAAATTTGCTAACATTTTAACTGAAAAACGGTTTATTGGTTTAATTAAATTAAACAAATTAAAAGTATGTCCATTATTATTACAGAGTGTAGTGCTATATAAAGAACTATCCTTTTGACGACGTTTCGGCCGTTGAATGAAAGATATCTGTTGTACAGAACACATTGTAAACATTGTAAACGTATTATAGATAATACCAACCTTAATTTTTTGAGAATTTAACTATTTTTTATTCGGAGTTAAACTTTTTATTGTCAAAACTATTTAAAATAGATAAAACATTTTGTTAAATTCGAACTTTTCAGAAAACTTTATGTAATTTAAGAAAAAAAAGAAAAAAAATAAATAAATCTTCTAAGTGAAAAGAATAACAATAAGAAAGGAAAATACATAAAATTTAGTATCGTATTTGCAGTAAGTTTTACCTCAATAAAAACGGAAATTTGGTATTAGGCTTGAAACATTAAATTTAGTTTAGCATGAAGGGAGCCTTGATTTGCTCGAAATTAAACTCAGATATGTATTATCCATCACCACAGTAACAGGCATTAATCGTGGCATTGAACTCGGGATTTACGAGTATCAATAACGATCAAGAAATCTGAATTATTATAAGAAATTATTACGATAAACGATTTTTTTTGCTTTTATTTTACGTTGAATTAAAACAAAGTCACAGTTATTTAAATTCTAATTATTTAGCAAGAAATAGAAGTAAAATAACAAAGAAAAAACTGTACAAAATCACAACGTGCATTCTTTGGAAACCAATAATTAAATTCTTATATTGTAAAAATTTTAAATGCAGTATTAACCTTCCGCATACCAGACCGGTGCAACAGGACCCGATAGATACATTCAAATTGATTTTTCACATTTTAAAACATGAAAATTTTGTAAATATGTGACTTTTTCTGGAATGTTCTACTCAAAAGAATAGAACATCCCAGAAAAAACCCATATTTACAGAAATTTCAGTTTTAAAAATAAATTAGAAATATCATTATAAATGTACCTGTCGGGGCCATTGAACGCCTCTGGTAGGCGGAGGGTTAACATAAATCTATTAAACCGAAACAAGCATAAAATATGCAGCTTTATATATGTCGCAGTGTTGGAGAAAGTCCGATCATCTATATGTAGCACGTGATTTTTCTTTCCCGTTTTTATACTCAAAACGGCCATTAAGAGAGCGAACCGCGGTTAAATTATTTCAATCCCACCCACCACTGTTACTGTTATCTTATTATTATTATTAGACATTATGCTTTTTGAAATATTCATTATCTTAAGAAAGAAAGAAACGTTTTACAAAAATTCCTTGTTCTAGCAGATTTTATTCTATGTAATAAACCTCAATGTAAGTTGATTAAAACAACAATCTTAGGGAGTTTCGAGATTTTTTTAATCATCTTCTTCAGGAGAGAAAAACAAGACGCCAAACTGTGGAAATAAAGTGGTACTCGAGCGCTCGTAGCTGGTCATATATTTATTTTGACAAAGAGGATTCTCAAATTGAAATTATGTTTGAGGAAAAAACATGAAATAGTGAAATATGCATGAAAGTGCGTAACTCTACAATTATTAAAATAATTGAAAATCAGTTATTATTATCCTATTAAAATGCAATTTTTATGGCCTAGTGATATATTTCTTACATTATTCAAAACTGTTTCTAGTCAGATTTAAAAAAATATTTTTCACAAGTAATTAAACAAGCATTTTCTTTGTTTTTCTTAAGGCTGTTCTTAAGTGATCTGCTCAACAAGCGTAAAACGTTTTGACACATTTACAAATTCATTTTTTAACGGAAAGATATAAAATTGGAATGTTTGATCATGGAAGCGATTTGGAATCGAACTGTGTTTTCCATCTTTTGATCAGTAAATTACCTATTGAGTTATAATCGATTTTGATCACGTGACAAACATGTTTTTCACCCATTTTTGAGAAATTATGCGTCTTTCGCGCGGAAATTCGGTTCAAAACGCCCACTTTGACACTATTTTCTGAAAGGCATATTGCGTTTGCAAAAAAACGGAAAAAACAGCTCGATTACATAGTTTATGAACAACAACACCTGTTCGTTTCATGCATTTCCGAATAAAAATAAATTAAAACTTTTGTCACAAATTTATCCTTTTGGATTTGAGAACAACCTTAAGAATTCATTTAGAAAAAAATTCATTTCGTATGATACATTTACCAATTAGAAATGTATTAGTGTATTAAAGTACACATGGTGTTCCATTACCCTCGGGGTCCAGGTACTCAATCGGTAAAGCACGTAAAGTTTCTGGGTTCGAATCCCATCTCGGGCACTTTTTCTCTCAGGTGTAAAAAATCCAATTCGTATAAAATATTTTTTTTAATTATTTCTTTCAGATTAATTTAGCACAAGAAGATGAAATAGTAATGTTTATTAAACGCCCTACTCCGCCCCGCACTTCAATTTCTTTTTTCTTTCTTTCTTTTTTGTTTTGAGGAGGGGGGGGGGGAGTGGCACACACATTAGAAGGATATTTTGGCAATAAAGTCAGCTTTAATAGAATCAAAATCTGTTATTTTGAAATAAAATAGCGTATTTTAATTTATTAAAACTGGCCAGTCTACAAGAAAAGAACCGATTCCCGAGGAATCGGTCCTTTTCGGAACGGTTCCTCGGATTCGGTCCTTTTTGGAACGGTTCCTCGGATTCGTTCCTTTTTGGAACGATTCCGAAATGGACCGACTCCGAGGAATCGGTCCTTTTCGGAACGACTCCGAGGAATCGGTCCTTTTCGGAGTCGGTACATTTTGGACCGATTCCGAGGAATCGTTCCGAAAATGACCGAGTCCGTGGAGTCGTTCCTTTTCGGAATCGTTCCAAAAAGGACCGATTCCGAGGAACCGTTCCAAAAAGGACTGAATCCGAGGAACCGTTCCAAAAAGGACCGAATCCGAGGAGTCGTTCCAAAAAGGACCGAATCCGAAAAGGACCGATTCCTTTTTACAGAATGGAATCGTTCCTTCAGTTTCACTGCCGGAATCGTTCCTTTGGAGTCGTTCCTCAACAAATGACACATCTCTAGTAAACATCGAAATAGGATTCACGCTATGCACTGGTTAAAATAATCTCATTGCAACCCTATACTGTGCGTTTGACGATCATCTATTGATAATTACAAGGAATACAAGTGGTGCGGCATCTATCCGGGAAGCGGCGACTCTCCCGGAGTTACCCTATAATCATTATTAAATTACTTGATTTAAAAGAAGTTCACAAAACCATTTATTCTTTACAAATTGAAAAAAAAAATTGGTGTGAAACCACAAAAATTGAATTTAATACACTAATTAACACTGAATCAGAAAATGCAATTCATTAAAGTAATAAATTTGTTAAAAGTATTTAATTATAAAAATCTTTTTTTACCTGGAAGCGCAAGGCCTCCCGGAATGATTCCTGTGCATAAAAAGAAAAGGAATTAATTTTCAGGGATGAAACATTATCCAAATAAATAATCATTATTAAATTACTTGATTTAGGAGAAGTAGACACGGTCATTAGTTATTTACAAATTGAAAAAAAAAAAATAGAACAGAAGCCACGATAATTGAATTTCACACATTTGTTAACGCTGAATTAGAAAACGCAATTCATTAAATTAATTAATATTTAAAAATATTTAATTAGAAAAGTCTTTTCTTACCTGGAAGCGCTTGATCACCCGGCGTGATGCCTGTGCATAAAAAAGAAAACGAATCAATTTTCAAGGATGAAATAATATCCAAATAAATAATCATTATTAAATTACTTGATTTGAAAGAAGTAGACAAGATCATTAATTGTTTAGAAATTGAAAAATATATATATATTTTTTAATAGAAGCAACGATATATGAATTTCATAAATTGGTTAACGCTGAATTAGAAAATTTAATTCATTAAATTAATTATTATTTAAAAATATTTAATTTAAAAAAATACTACCTGGAAGCGCTTTACCACACGGCATGATACCTGTACATAAAAAGAAAAATGAATCAATTTTCAGGAATGAAATATTATCCAAATAAATAATTATTATTAAATTATTTAATTTAAAAGATGTAGACAAGATCATTAATTGTTTACAAATTGAAAAATAATTTTTGAAACAGAAGCCACGATAACTTCACATATTTGTTAACGCTGAATTACAAAATTCAATTCATTAAATTAATTAACATTAAAAATATTTAATTAGAAAAATCGTTTATTAACTGGAAGCGATTCACCATCCTGTTTAGATCCTGTTTACAATAATAATAAAAAAGAAATCCATTTTCAGGGATGAAGTATTTTCCAAATAAATAATCATTATTAAATTACTTGATTTAAAAGATGTAGACAAGATCATTTATTCTTTACGAATTAAAAAATAATTTTGGAACAGAAACCACGAAAATTGAATTTAATACATCAGTTAACACTAAATTACAAAATGCAATTCATTAAATTAATTAATATTTAAAAATATTTAATACGAAAAGTCTTTTCTTACCTGGAATCGCTTGAATACTCGGCATGATGCCTTTGCAAAAAAAGAAAAGAATCAATTTTCATGGATTGAATAATATCCAAATAAATAATCATTATTAAATCACTTGATTTAAAAGAAGTAGACAAGATCATTATTGTTTACAAATTTAAAAAAAAAATTGAAACAGAATGCACGATATTTGAATTCCTTATATTAGTTAACACTGAATTAGAAAACACAATTCATTAAATGAATTAATATTTAAAGATATTTAATACGAATTATCTTTTATTACCTGGAAGCGTTTGAACACCTGTCATGATACCTGTGCATAAAAAGAAAAAGTAATCGATTTTCAGGGATGAAATAATATCCAGATAAATAATCATTATTAAATTACTTTATATAAAAGAGTTAGAGAAGATCATTAATTATTTACAAATTGAAAAGTAATTTTGGGGGCAAAAGACGCGATAATTGAAATTCATACATTTGTTAAGGCTGAATTCGAAAATGCAATTCATTAAATTAACTAATATTTAAAAATGTTTATTTAGAAAAATCTTTTATTATCTGGAAGCGATTGGCCATCCTACTTGGCTCCTGTGTGTACACTATATGGCCAAAGGTGACCGGTCACTTGCGATTTTAGACGTTTTGTTAAACATCTGGAAAAATACAGGAGGAATTAACCTGAAACTGCAGGTGTATAAACAGTACAGTATAAGTCATATATTTCCGCGAAGATTTTTTCACGAAACCCCATAGGGGACCGGCAACGAATTAAAAAAAACGAATACCTTTTGGATAACCCTGCAAAAACTAATGCAGCAAAAGCGTTCAAACTCAAGATTATTAATAAGTGGCTTATTGTAATGTACTGAGTTCATTTTTATGAGGATAGCATTTAAACTCGTTGAGAAATGATGGTTTTTATAAAAAAAGTCCCAAATTTCGCCAAGTGTGTTGCTTATAATTTGCAGAGTTCTTAATATAAAAAACAGTTCTTTTCAGAAAATTTGACAAACAACAATGTACATAATATTCTGCAATCAGAATTAAAAAACGATAAAAATTGGATAAAAAATGAGCAGGTTTACTAAAAAATGTTTCACTGCGCATGCTCGAATGCAATCAAAATTTAATGTGCATAATGTATTCGCTAAGTATATAGAGTAACTTTTGTGAAAGTCTCAAAATCATAGCTTGAAAATTCTGAAAATAATCGCCGATAGAATAAGCTCGATATCCGTTGTTCCCAAAAAGAAGCAAAAAGATGATGGGTTGTATCCAAATGTAATAGTACGTGCAATATTGTGTATGCTATCTCGGCACTAATCAACAGATATTTGATACAGCCCCTTATCTTTTTGCTTCTTTTTGGGAACGACTGATCTGTTGAAAGTAAAGGGAAGTACAGATTACTGTATAGACCAATCAGAAAACGAATAAAATGCGGATTAAACCTATGAAAAGCTTCAGATATGCTTTTGATTTCCTACCCTTACGAGGAAAATAAGCATTTTTCCAAATGGTTAAAAAAAACGAAATCCATTTTCGGGGATGAAATATTATCCAAATAAATAATGATTATTAAATTACTTGATTCAAAAAAAGTAGACAAGGTCATTTATTCTTTACAAATTGAAAAATGTTTTTGGAACAGAAACCACGAAAATTGAATTTAATACAATAGTTAACACTGAATTAGAAAATGCAATTCATTAAATAATTTTTTTCTTTCAATTACTTAATAAGAAAATTCTTTTATTACCTAGAAGCGCTTGACTACCTGGCATGATTCCTGTGCATAAAAAGAAAAGGAATAAATTTTGAGGGATGAAATAATATCCAAATAATTAATCATTATTAAATTACTTGATTTAAAAGAAATAGATAAGATCATTAACTGTTTACAAATTGAAAAATAGTTTTTGGAGTAGAAGCCACGATAAATGAATTTCATACATTTGTTAACGTTGAATTAGAAAATGCAATTCATTAATTTAATTAATATTTAAAAATACTTAATAAAAAAAATTATTACCTGGAAGTGCTTGATTAACCGGCATGATGCCTGTACACAAAAAGAAAAAGGAATCAATTTTAAGGGATGAAATAATATCCAAATAAATAATCATTATTAAATCACTTGATTTAAAAGAAGTAGATAAGATCATTAACTAATTACAAATTGAAAAATAGTTTTTGGAGTAGAAGCCACAATAAATGAATTTCATACACTTGTTAACGCTGAATTATAAAATGCAATTCATTAAATTACCTAATATTTAAAAAAACTTAAAAAAAATTATTACCTGGAAGTACTTGACCAACCGGCATGATGCCTGTACATAAAAAGAAAAAGGAATCAATTTTCAGGGATGAAATAATATCCAAATAAATAATCATTATTAAATCACTTGATTTAAAAGAAGTAGATAAGATCATTAACTTTTTACAAATTGAAAAATAGTTTTTGGAGTAGAAGCCACGATAAATGAATTTCATACATTTGTAACGCTGAATTAGGAAATGCAATTCATTAAATTATCTAATATTTAAAAATACTTAATAAAAAAAAATTATTACCTGGAAGTGCTTGACCAACCGGCATGATGCCTGTATATAAAAAGAAAACGGAATCAATTTTCAGGGATGAAATAATATCCAAATAAATAATCATTATTAAATCACTTGATTTAAAAGAAGTAGATAAGGTCATTAACTAATTACAAATTGAAAAATAGTTTTTGGAATAGAAGCCACAATAAATGAATTTCATACTTTTTTTAACACTGAATTAGAAAATGCAATTCATTAAATTAACTAATATTTAAAAATACTTAATAAAAAAAAAAAAAAAATTATTACCTGGAAGTACTTGACGAACAGGCATGATGCCTGTACATAAAAAGGAAAAGGAATCAATTTTCAAGGATGAAATAATATCCAAATAAATAATCATTATTAAATCACTTGATTTAAAAGCAGAAGATAAGATCATTAACTGTTTACAAATTGAAAAATAGTTTTTGGACTAGAAGCCACGATAAATGAATTTCATACATTTGTTAACGCTGAATTAGAAAATGCAATTCATTAAACAATTCATTAAATTAACTAATATTTAAAAATACTTAATAAAAAAAAAATTACCTGGAAGTACTTGACCAACCGGCATGATGCCTGTACATAAAAAGAAAAAGGAATCAATTTTCAGGGATGAAATAATATCCAAATAAATAATCATTATTAAATCACTTGATTTAAAAGAAGTAGAAAACATCATTAACTGTTTACAAATAGAAAAATAGTTTTTGGAGTAGAAGCCACAATAAATGAACTTCATACATTTGTTAACGCTGAATTAGAAAACGCAATTCATTAAATTAACTAATATTTAAAAAAACATAAAAAAAATTATTACCTGGAAGTACTTGACCAACCGGCATGATGCCTGTACATAAGAAGAAAAAGAAATCAATTTTCAGGAATGAAATAATATCCAAATAAATAATCATTATTAAATCACTTGATTTAAAAGAAGTAGATAAGATCATTAACTGTTTACAAATTGAAAAATAGTTTTTGGACTAGAAGCCACGATAAATGAATTTCATACATTTGTTAACGCTGAATTACGAAATGCAATTCATTAAATTAACTAATATTTAAAAATACTTAATAAAAAAAAATTATTATCTGCAAGTGCTTGACGAACCGGCATGATGCCTGTACATAAAAAGAAAAGGGAATCAATTTTCAGGGATGAAATAATATCCAAATAAATAATCATTATTAAATCACTTGATTTAAAAGAATTAGATAAGATCATTAACTGTTTACAAATTGAAAAATAGTTTTTGGATTAGAAGCCACGATAAATGAATTTCATACATTTGTTAACGCTGAATTAGAAAATGCAATTCATTAAATTAACTAATATTTAAAAATACTTAATAAAAAAAGTATTACCTGGCAGTGCTTGATTAACCGGCATGATGCCTGTACATAAAAAGAAAAAGGAATCAATTTTCAGGGATGAAATAATATCCAAATAAATAATCATTATTAAATCACTTGATTTAAAAGAAGTAGATAAGATTATTAACTGTTTACAAATTGAAAAATAGTTTATGGATTAGGAACCACGATAAATAAATTTCATACATTTGTTAACGCTGAATTAGGAAATGCAATTCATTAAATTATCTAATATTTAAAAATACTTAATAAAAAAAATTACTACCTGGAAGTGCTTGACCAACCGGCATGATGCCTGTACATAAAAAGAAAAGGGAATCAATTTTCAGGGATGATATAATATCCAAATAAATAATCATTATTAAATCACTTGATTTAAAAGAAGTAGATAAGGTCATTAACTAATTACAAATTGAAAAATAGTTTTTGGAATAGAAGCCACAATAAATGAATTTCATACATTTGTTAACACTGAATTAGAAAATGCAATTCATTAAATTAACTAATATTTAAAAATACTTAATAAAAAAAATTATTACCTGGAAGTACTTGACGAACCGGCATGATGCCTGTACATAAAAAGAAAAGGGAATCAATTTTCAGGGATGATATAATATCCAAATAAATAATCATTATTAAATCACCTGATTTAAAAGAAGTAGATAAGGTCATTAACTAATTACAAATTGAAAAATAGTTTTTGGAATAGAAACCACAATAAATGAATTTCATACATTTGTTAACACTGAATTAGAAAATGCAATTCATTAAATTAACTAATATTTAAAAATACTTAATAAAAAAAATTATTACCTGAAAGTACTTGACGAACCGGCATGATGCCTGTACATAAAAAGAAAAAGGAATCAATTTTCAGGGATGAAATAATATCCAAATAAATAATCATTATTAAATCACTTGATTTAAAAGCAGTAGATAAGATCATTAACTGTTTACAAATTGAAAAATAGTTTTTGGACTAGAAGCCACGATAAATTAATTTGATACATTTGTTAACGCTGAATTAGAAAATGCAATTCATTAAACAATTCATTAAATTAACTAATATTTAAAAATACTTAATTAAAAAAATTATTTCCTGGAAGTGCTTTACCAACCGGCATGATGCCTGTACATAAAAAGAAAAAGGAATCAATTTTCAGGGATGAAATAATATCCAAATAAATAATCATTATTAAATCACTTGATTTAAACGAAGTAGAAAACATGATTAACTGTTTACAAATTGAAAAATAGTTTTTGGAGTAGAAGCCACGATAAATGAATTTCATACATTTGTTAACGCTGAATTAGGAAATGCAATTCATTAAATTAATTAATGTTTAAAAATACTTAATTAAAAAAATTATTACCTGGAAGTGCTTTACCAACCGGCATGATGCCTGTACATAAAAAGAAAAATGAATCAATTTTCAGGGATGAAATAATATCCAAATAAATAATCATTATTAAATCACTTGATTTAAAAGAAGTAGATAACATCAATTACTGTTTACAAATTGAAAAGTAGTTTTTGGAGTATAGAAGCCACGATAAATGAATTTCATACATTGGTTAACGCTGAATTATAAAATTCAATTCATTAAATTAATTAACATTTAAAAGTATTTAATAAGAAAAATCTTGTATTACATGGATGCGCTTGACAGTGATTGTTTACAAATTGAATAATAATTTTGGAACAAGAACCACGAACACTGAATTAGAAAATGCAATTCATAAAAGTAATAAAGTTTTTAAAAGTTTTTAATAAGAAAAATCTTTTTTTACATGGAAGTGCATGACCACCAGGCATGATTCCTGTGTATAGTAAAAAAAATAAAAATCATGTTTCAGGGATGAAATAATATCCAAATAAATAATTATCATGAAATTACTTGATTTAAAAGAAGTAGACAAGTTCAAGTAGCGTTATAGTCTTGAAATTTTTCACAAAAATATACAATAAACATAAATTTAATCTTTTTTAATGCATGAGGTTTTTCTTTCAAAATAAATACCAAACACTATGCAAAAGATAACATTTACTGAAATACTTGGATAAGTCAAACTGTCATCCACTAAGTTGATTTATGGCTTAAAGCCAATTTTTAAAAGTGTGCATGATTTCGATTTGTCTTTCCGTTTGTCTGCCGACGCTGTAACTCGCGTAAATTTGTTCGGACATGCAGGCAATTGATATATGTTAAAGATGTTTACAATGGCATGTACGGTATAAAATAGGAAGTGTGTAGCATTAATAGGTCATTTACAGGGGCACTCAAAAGAATTAAAGAATTCCGTTGCATAATAGTTAATGGGAGGAAATCATTTGCAGTGTATTTTAATGGCATTATTTTGCTTCAAATGTATTAAAATTCATATAAATCACTGAATTCTACTACAAGATGATTACTAAAGAATAGGGCATTCATAGCATTTATCGTTCATTTAAAGGGATACACAAAAGTAATCGGTTACAGTAGTACTGTTTTTGAACAAGAATTGCTGGAAGTGCGTTTTCAATTTCACTATGCGATTTTAAATTTAACTAATTTTTTGCATGTTACTCGCTGTGTAAAAATTCTATACCTCGTATACAGGGCTGCAAGAAATAATTCACATACGATTCGCCTTATTAACGGAAATTTCTGAAGGAGAATTTTCAACTGTGATATCTATTTCTGAACTGAACTAAGTGTTTGCATGTATCAGGTTGTAACGAAAGTTTCCCGCCACTGCTAATACGATCTGTGCAAACAGTTCGCGTTGACGTGTTTGCTCATATTTTGTCAAACGATTTTTGGCGTTTGAAAGAAAGAGACTTGCTTTATGGCACTGTGTTGTTAAATTTGTAAAATAATATCATTATCATTAAGTACAGGGTGTCTAAAATGGAACTATCACGCTACCAAATTAGAACTATCATTTACTTCCAGTTCTGTTGCAAAAAGTTAGGTATAGAATGTCACCGAATAAAGTGTACAGCTTTAGGTGCTAGTGTTGTATCATATGACACTGTGAAGGTTTGGCTGAATGGTGGTTATATATAAAATTATAGTTAATTATATATAGCGCAATTAGTATTATGTAATGGTAATTTGGCGGAAAACTTTCGTTACAACCTGATATGTAATTTATAGATACAAATGTGCACATCATACAGGGCTGCTCAGCGAATTCGGATAATTTTTCGACTTATAGATAAAAATTGCTGAAATTGAGTTTTCAAAAGTGATATGCATTTCCAAATATTTCAATTAGACATAGTATTTCAACTTACACGGAAAAAAAGATTTAGTTAATATAGCCCCAGCTAAAATGTTTGGTTGGATTGACCAAATGTTGGTTCGAATAATCAAATGATTTTGCTCGTTCAATAAAATTTTATTGAACTAACAAAATGATTTTGTCAGTTCAACAAAAAATATTTAGATGGGGCAAAATTTGGTTGGCACAACTATTTTTTTGTTGTTTTAACAAAATCGTTCTTTCCGTGTATTAAACGGTGAAGTTGTATTATATTATTCTGAATGCGTTTGTAAGTGTTTCATAATCTATGCTGCACGCATGATTTTTTTCCCTTGTTGTTATTGTGAGTGCTAACAAATAATTAAACAATTAAACAAAATAAATACAAAAACAAAATCGAAAAGAATTAAAATCAGATTTATGATGACTCGTGTTTTTATTATTACATGAAATATTTATGAATTAAGGTTTGCTTAGATGTGCTTTCTACAATTCTTTTTTCAATGTTATACAATGAATTGTAATCAATATTCGATGTTTCAGAAACGGATCTTAGATAATTTCTGATCGTTTCAATGCAATGCAATGCTTCGATTTTAGTCGGATGAAAAACGTCGTGTAACCACAAGAAAGCACCATTTATTCAGATAAAGGATTGAATTAAAATTTCTCATTTATCTCAATGGGTATTTTAGACACTTTTGTGAAAAGTTTGGCTAAGACATTTCTTACCGCTTAATTTCCATGCTTATAATGTGTATTATGAAAAATGGACGAATTTCCTAAACCGTCGGAATATCCGGAGTCTGGAATTATTTAACGATGTAAGATCCGGTGTTTATTTACATTAAAATCATATAAAATTAATCGGGACTTTGAAAAACTGGCGTGATGAGAGGGGTGACGTGAAAACCGGGTGTCGGGATAACGAGGTCCGACTGTCATGTACTTTTTTTTGACAGTCATAAATGTCATTCAATCATAAATGCAAATCCACCTGATCAGGCGGTCTTGTATACATATGCTGCTTAATTTATTACATTCCATACATATTGAAATTACATAAATATATTAGTAGCTCTTGCTAATGTAGACTTTACACATCTCAACAGTTTAATGACATTGTGAAAAATTATATATTACAGTCGGGCCTCGTTATCCCGACACCCGGTTTTCACGTCACTCCGCTTATCATGTCAGTTTTTCAAAGTCCTGATTGTCTTTATATGAGTTTATTGTAAATAAACTCCGGATCTTACGTCGTTAAATAATTTCCGACTCCGATGTTCCGATGGTTTAGGAAATGCGTCCATTTTTCATAATTCATCTTATAAGCACGGAAATTAAGCGGTAAGAAATGTGTTAGCCAAACTTTTCACAAAAGTGTCTGAATTACCCATTGAGATAAATGAGAAATATTAATTCAATCCTTTATCTGGATAAAAAGCGCTTGCTTGTAGTTACACGACGTTTTTCATCCAACTAAAACCGAAGCCTTGCATCACATTGAAATGATCAGAAATTATCTAAGATCCGTTTCTGAAACAACGAATATTGATTACAATTCATTGTATAACATTGAAAAAAGAATTGTAGGAAGCACATCTAAGCAAACCTTAATTCATAAATATTTCATATTACAATAAAAAAAACAAGTCATCATAAATCTGATTTTATTCTTTTCAATTTTGTTTTTGTGTTTATTTTGTTTAATTGTTTGTTTAATTGTTTTATTGATTAAAACTGCGAGAACAGTTATGAATTTAAAACTGTCTTAAATTAATTAAAAATATAGCTTTTTATAAACATATTTTTCGCCAACTCCGGTTACCGCGACACTCCGCTTATGACGACACTTTTTTCTGGACATTAGAGTGTCGGGATAACGAGGTTCGATTGTATATAGAAAGAAAGAAAAGACATAAGAAAGTAATAATAGTAATAATTTAGTGCATACAATAAAGAAAAGTACAAAATGCAAAACTAAAAAAAAAATACAAAAAAAAAAAAATACAAAAAAAAAAAAATACAAAAAAATGCATAATATACACTAAGTAAGTGATTAATCTCAAAAATCCTTATAAACGATGCTCATATTCACCATTTACCTCAACCCAAGAAATTGCAGTCGAACGCTCAAATGACATTCACGATTCTACTGCTCGGACTGATGGCGGCCGAGTCCAATCAGGTAATGACTCAGGTGGAGACACATTTATTTTTATTTTATTTAGTTATGTAATATATATATATATATATATATATATATCTTGTGTGGCGCTGAAATAGGGCTGAATTTGTTGCTTGCCGTTTGGCAACAACCGCAGTAACACAATTACAGTAAACTCTGTCTAAGGCGGAATCGATCGGGACTGAGAAAATTTTCCGTAGTAGGCAATATTCTGCCTTAAACAAATTTTACTCTATGTCTATGGATTCGTAGGGAAAATCTTACCGAGTTAGACAGATTTCCGTCTTAGACAGAGTCCGCCTTATAGAGAGTTTACTGTAGTTTGCCTTATTACATTCCACCAATCAGAAGAGTGATTTCACCACTTAAACTCGAGTCATATTTAAAAGAAAAATTTCAATGGTTTTCATAAAAAGTAAACATATTAAAACGATTCCGTTTAATTATGCACTAATCGCGTAAGAGCAGAACGCAAATTATTTATTGAGAAATAATATTAAGCAATCTGTGTAAATAAAATGGCAGTGAGTAATCTTTCATAGTAAGCAATATGGAAAATGAAATGTTTCCGATGAAGATAATGACGTCATTCGGAAAACAAAAGATGCATTTTCATCCATGAATTAAAATATTTTACTATAACTGTGTCATTGATGACGTCGTATTCCTGATCCTTATTCCTACACATACATAGACTGGACTCTTGCTATTTATTTAAAGATCCTTGGTATACACAAAATAAAATATTTCTGAAAATTACATAATTTCCAATTAATTAAAATGAATATTTAATGAAACTGAGGAATTTTAAAAGAATTGCTTAAATGACGCTTTAATCTCGGAAGGGATGAATGGTTCTGTTGATGAAAATAATGTTATATTTGAAAGAAAGGATTTATTCTCATACGGGGTCTAAAAATTATGACACACGGTAGAATTGTTTCAAATAAACAACCGATTTCTGAGAAAGTTTTCCATTGTGTGAAGGAGTTACCTCGCGGAAAAAAGCACAGAAAATACCAGGAAATACACAGGAACGGTTTGTTAGGAACTGCCATTTACGTCATGAGAGAGAGAGTCTAAAGACTCTAAAGAGTCTATATAAAACTGAAATATTTTAGTACGATTTTGTCAATATGACGTCATATTCACTAACCTTTACATCTAATTCAGCAAATTAAATTTCAGAACAGGAGCTCTTTTTAAGCACAGTACGATCTTTTGTCAGTTGTAAGAATAGCAATGGCCATTGGTTCGTTTTACGATCACGTGATGCATTCAGAAAATCAGCTTTTTGATCAAAACTTTCTTTTAGACACATCAGAAAACGTGTTGTTTGCGTTTTGTTAACTTGCCAGATGTCTGATGGACATTGTATTTTTCACGTCGAACGAATTTTAGATAGTGTTTGTTGATTTATATTGAACTATCTTGGTATGAGGTAGTGTTTTTCCAAAAGTTTTTCGAAATAAATTTAAGCCGTTCTGTACAATATTATGCGCAATAAGTTTTAAATTAATTGTGTTCCAAGGTAATTTTTTTTTCAGTTGATTATTTTACATTTCAAAAATTGGAGAATTTCATAATGTTAAAATGATTTATGCCTATTGGTAGCACCAACTAAATGCATTTTTAAGTGTGATTTCAATGAAGTTTTCAATTTCTGTTTTTTTACCTTAAATTTCTTTGAAAATTTCATAAGTTAAAAAAGAATTACGATAGAGATTACGGCTAGAGATGCTGCAAAAAGTGTCGAGCAAGCGAAGTGAGCTGGGGACGCGTAGCGATCCCAATGTGAATTGTGTTGCAATTCATGGGGTTGGCGAGCGTTAGGGCCCCCTAGTTTATTATTATTTTTTTTATTATTTTTTTTATTATTACATTGGATAGCTGAGCTCGATCCTTAGATTTGACGCTTTTTACTTTTTGATCTTCGATTGCAAATTTTCTTTTTTATATATATAAAGGTACTTTCACTTTCGGAAACGGTTGTGAAAGTGAAAGTGTCATCTTAAAAATAAAAAAACTCGAAAAATTAAAAAAAAAAAAAAGATGTAGGAATCAAGCTTAGGTATTCAATGAAAAAAAAAAAATAAATAAAAAATAAAATAAAATAAAATAAAATAAAATAAAATAAGTAAAAAAAAAATATATATATATATAATAAAAAATAAAAATATCGAAATGCAAGTGAAAAGAACATCCTTGCCATAGGTTAAACCATAGTTGCTAACCTCCCGATTTTTTTATTACCGATGTTTTTATGCAGAAATACTACAAACGCACAATTTCTGCAATTAAATAAAGCGAACATTTTTGTAAGAATTTGCTGGTATTAAAAAAATCGGTAGTTTGGCAACTATGGATTTAGTATTAGCTCGCGAGTGTCTTCATGTGACGAGACGGGAGTATTATTGATAAATACCATTTGAGCGTCCAACCGATGTTTTTTTTTTTATTATTATTCGAGCACAGGGGAAGCTATAGAACAGTATGTTTTTTCAATAATATTACATTTTAAAATCTCCATGCAAACAGATAACATAAAGCAAAATACTCATTTAGAATTAAACCACACACACACATACCAGGTGTGCCAAAATGACCGATGATTTTAAAATTCAATAACTTGCAAACGGTGACAGGTATTTAAAACAAACCTTGCAAGAGGGTTATGTATGAAGTCAGGAGACTTTTACTGTGATTCTTTATTTTAGTTCGAATTTCAAACAATAGATGGCGCTGAGAGCAATAGGCGGTCAGTCTAGACCCGATTTTTGGTACTTCGGGAACCATTCAATACATTTTAATCTCCTTTTTTCGCGTGGAAGAAGATAGAGGCCGAAAAAACGAGGCTGGATTTAGCGGTTATTGATTGCAGCGACATCTATCGATGCTATTTGTAACTAAAATGAGAATCGAAGTGTACGAACTCCTGACATCTTACATAACACTCCTGCAAGAATCATTTTAATATCTGTCACCGTTTGCAAGTTATTGAATTTTAAAGTCATCGGCCATTTTTCGGACTCCCGGTATATATGTATATTATGTAATACTAAGTTCATCCAGAAAGTAAGTACCGTTTGGATACTAAAAAATATTAGCAATTTTTTTCCATTTCTATTTTATTACAGAAAAATCTAGACACTTTAAACTACTTTTCAACATATTCACCATGCGAATTACGGCATGTGTCATATCTTCGCACTAATTACAACATACCCGCTTAGTAAAATTTGGCCGCCTGCGAACTGAACCAGTTCTAGACGTTTACCTTGATCTCATCATCACTTGCAATCATAAAATGTTTTTAATGGTGTATTTAAATCCAAACGGCTTATTTTCTGATTCATTTTTAAAATCATTTTTGTTCGGAAACGCAACAATTCTCTTATTCAGAAACTGCATAATGTGCCATGCTTCTCGATTTTTCGATAAAGGCAGAATATATTGCAAAAAATGTTGTCAAAGTTGGCGTTTTAAATCGAATTTTTCGAAGCGAGAGAGTTGGGAACGAAAAACAATGGTCACACTGAGAAAATAATTGCTTACACTCTAAAATTGGGAGGAGTGAAAAGTTCACTTTTTGAAAGAGTGACAGGCATTTTTACTCTTTTTGGAGTGGGTTTTATAAAAATACACTCCTTAAAGAGTGGAGTTTTCCACTCTCTAGAAAGGAGTGAGATGTCTCACTCCTGAAAGAAGAGTGACTTACGTGTGCATTGCTTATTAACCAACCAGAGCAGCAACGCGACGACACCCTTTAAAGATAAGAAAAATGATCACTTTTTCGTCCGCCATTTTAAGATTAACAGATTAGGATACCATTAAAATTATTCTTTGGAATACATAAAATGAAGGTAAGTCTTGTTTAATTTTAAGCATTTATCCGTGTAGATATGTGGAATGTCCAGATTATGAGCTAAATAGTTGTATGTTTGTATAGCAAAAGATTGATCGTGGAGAATTCATAAGTGATTGTGAGATTTCGTCATGTAGCGATCTGAAATGTAATTGTTTTAGGGGACCGGGAAAGCCGTATCTCTGCCATATTAATTCTCCAACTTTATGTACCTTTTTCTCAGAAATGGTGAAAGATAGAGATCTAGATTTTTTAGAGTAGTTTAAATAACATGCTTTACGTTTTTTAACTGACCATTTTCGTTCTAAAGTGATTGTGAGATTTCTTCATGTAGCGGACTGAAATTTAAGGGGACCGGGAAAGCCGTATCTCCGCCATGTTAAATTCACCAACTTTATGTACATTTTTCTCAGAAATGGTGAAAGATAGAGGTCTAGATTTTTTAGAGTAGTTTGAATAACATGTTTTACGTCTTTTAACAGACCATTTTCGTTCTAAGTAAAATTCAAAATTAATTATTAATTATTTATTGAAAGTCATTTTTAAATTAGTACTTTTTGGTACGATTTCACTGCCTAAAATAAATAATTCTCAACAAATCATTAAATCCCTGTGTATACAATATAACATAGTATAAGTATTAAAAAAATCAGAGTTCTTATGTTTAATAGATATTGAAACAAGTTGGAAATTGCTCACCAAACGTGGCAAATGAGGTGCGTTCGTACTATAACTAGTTTTAGAAATATTTTTTGCACCGCATATTGTACTGAATGTATATTATAGTGCAATACATAAGTGCATATCCATTTCATTCTGTTCTGAAATTCTGTAACATCATTAAAATGCACTTAAAATATTTTTTTTTTCCCATTGGCCGTCATGTAAAGGAAAACTTTTGACTGCCCTTGTAATTAAACTATGCATCCGATTTTCCTGAAATTTGAAATGAGTCTACAAAATTTTGCAACAAATATATATTTAAAATTTTAGATCATTCGGAAGGCTGTAACATCATTAAAATGTACTTGCAATAATTTATTCCCATTGGCTGTAATGTAACGGAAAACTTTTGACTGTCCCTGTAATTAAACTATACATCCGATTTTTATGAAATTTGAAATGACTCGACAAAAGTTTGCAACAATTATATATTTAAAATTTCAGACCATTCGGTTGGGTAGTTTTTGCTCTGTTATATGCGGGTGTTGAATTCAGACCCTTATCTCCGGGAAAGATTTCTGTGGTTCCGGGGGGGGGGGACATTATAGAGTTCCGGGGGAGGGGGAATGCACTTTTTGACCATTGAAAACACAAAATATCAAATCTTCCGGAGGGGAAATCCACCCCCCCCCCCCCACCCCCACCCCCACCCACCCCGGGCCACCCCCTGAAATCAACACTGACAGACAGACTAAACGACGAATATAGGGGCTACGTATTTATATAATTACGAACGCACCTAAAAAAGGAACATAAAAATCGCTTTTTAGGTGCGTTCGTAGTTATATAAATACGTAGCACATATAGTCGTCATTCAGTCCGTCTGTCTGTCCGTCTGCCCGCATATAACAGCGCAAAAACTACCCAACCGAATCGTTTGAAATTTAAAATATATAATTGTTGTATAACTCTGTCGCGTCATTTCAAATTTTATGAAAATCGGATGTATAGTTTAATTACAGGGACAGTCAAAATTTTTCTGTTACACTACGGCCAATGGGAAAAATTATTGCAAGTGCATTTTAATGTTGTTACACCTTTCCGAATGGTCTGAAATTTTAAATAGGGCAGATGTGCCAGTAATGGTCACCCTTAGATGTTTTTGGTTCATAAAAAAATAAGTAATAAACATGTAACTTTAATTAATTTTTTTATAATTTCCCCTTGCATGTTTCATAAAACTGGGTTATTGTTGACACTTTTAATCAAACCAATTAGGAAGTAGAAAATAATGTTTCAAAGTTTTGCTGTTTTTCTGTGAAAATCTTAATGAAGAGGCTAAGAGCTGGCTTCGTTTAATTAATTTATATATTATTTATTTTCTTGCAAAATTTGAATGCTTTTGTTTGAGTAGCAAAGAAAACTTAGACTTTTATATACTAACGGCCATTTACGAAATTTCATTTATTTTTAAGGTTTTAAGAGAGGGTGACTATTACTAGAATGGTTAATTAGTCATTTTCCACCAAAACTTTTTAAATAGCTGCTTTTAAGTTAGTTTATGTGATTAATAAAATTTCAATATTTTATTCTTTTTTTATGTATATATACTTTGCTATTTTAAAATCTGGCAATCAAACCAGCTAGGTAGTAGAAAGTATTGTTTAAGAGCACAGCCAAAGACGGGCTCATAGGGCTTAATACCTCTCCTTTTAAATAAAAGCAATTAAGTTACAGAAGCTATTAAAAATCTATTTTCTGTGTTAAATGTTTGGTTATTCTTATCTGAAAAAAAAAAAGAAGGAAAAAAAAAGTAATACTCTTTAATTTAGGCAATATTCATGAAACTGGTAAATCTGCAGATCAGTGGCCTCAAACATCAGTTCTACAGTTTTATTTTGAAATTATTTTACTTAGCATTTAAAATATTCAACTCACAATATCATTTCTTTCATATTTGCAATATTAATTATTATAAATGATATATCAAGTAGTCTCTGGAAGATTAATTGTTAAAAATAGCGAGACAAAACTAAACATCACTAACATTCCTTTTTTTATTATTATTACCTTTTAAATCCCCCACTGTTTCAATAATTTAATAGCTGTAATTGCCTGATATTTAGTATTTTAAACTATCCATCTAAAATAATTAAAACATTGATCGTCTGATAATTACAATAATTGATGCAAACAGTAAATGATCATCACAAGTATTTTATTAATTACTGGTATCCTTATTGTTAAATTTATTTGAAAATAACCATTTTGTTTCATTAGTATGTTTTCATTAAATTCTGGTTCTAAATACAGTCATAAAAACAATTATATTTAATACTTTTTATGGGATGTCCATTACTGGGCCAGAAGGTGTCCATTACTGGACTTCTGGGTGTTTTGGTATATTTCTGTTATTTAAAATTAAATTTCGATTCACATTAGGAAATGAGACTATAAGAATGGTTAAATATTGTTGATAGATTGATATAATATTGAAAAAACTGCAATGTAATAATTATAACTATTAATAAAAAAATAATTTTAAAAGAAATTCCTTAAGAGTGTCCATTACTGGCACATCTACCCTATTTAATTGTTACAAAATTTTGTCGAGTTGTTTCACATTTTATAAAAATCAGATGTACAGTTTAATTACAGGGAGTCAAAAGCTTTCCGTTAACTTTAAGGTCAATGGGAAAAAATTATTTCAAGTGCATTTTAATGATGTTACAGTCTTTTGAACAGAATGAAATTGATATGCACTTATAAAGTTCACCAAAATATACATTCAGCACAATATGCGGTGCAAAAAATATTTATAAAATTAGTTATAGTACGAACGCACCTCATTTGCCACGTTTGACGAGCAATTTCCAACTTGTTTCTATTTCCGAGGTCAATCTTTTCCTATAAAACATATAAAATCTATTTTGCTCATATTCACAAAATACAATATCTACGCGAATAAAAAAATTAAATTAAACATGGCTTATCGCGTCATTTCATTAATAAGTATTGTATTAATTTAATTTTTCAGCAATGACGGACGAAAATTAGAAATCATGATTAAGTTAAGGAATATGTTTAAAAGAAAAATATATACATATTCCAGAGAACTTAAAAGTTTAACTTTAGACTCCGTGTTCATATTAAATAAAACAAAAGCAAATGACAGCGGATAATATATATATATACATTCTTAATATTTAAACCATGCTTAGAATTTATTTTAAAAAGATGTGAGGTTATAAGTATTGTTTTTTAAATGGAAAAATTAAAAATATTTTAGAACAATAGGACTTTGCAAAAATAGCAATAATTTAAAGAAAAAGTACGGTTTTATATTTAAAACAAAAATTAAAATCAAATCAAACATTGTTAAACATATAACATCCGCTGATTAAAAAGTTATTAATAAAACTTTAAAAGTAATATCTTTATAGGGCATGCAATAAAAGCAAACACAAAGGATAAGATAGGAATAAAATATTTTAGTTTATTACTATTAGTAATCTAATTTAAATTCGTATGTAACTTTAACTGAATTTTTCCCTAAAAGTTCAATTAGTGTTACAAACTACGAATTACATAAATATTGCTAATAAAGTATTTTATTCCAATCTTTACTACGCTTGTATGTATTTTCATTGCATGCTGTAAAAGATGTGATTCTTTTAAAATGACCATAGAAGCGAAAAAACAAAAAAACAAAAAAAAACAAAAAAAAAACGACTATATAAAAAATGAACATTCACTTTTATGAAAGAGTGACTATTCACTCCTACCAGGAGTGAAAAACCGCACTCCTTTAGCAAGAGTGAATAGTCACTCCTCCGAAAAAGTGATTATCCACCCCTGTTTAGAGTGAATATTCACTTTCCAGGAGTGACTATTCACTCTTTCAGAGAGTCAAAAATTTCACTTTTGCTCAGAGTGAATAGTCACTCTAAAGAGGTTGGGCATATTTTGACTCTGCGATAGAGTGACTATTCACTCCTCCGGAGTGAATAGTCACTCCTTTTTATTTAGAGTGTATAAATCAAGTTCTAATTAATTGAGCAAAAAATGGAAACACACGGCCTCTTATACATCTCTTCAAAAATCACGTCAGCAAGTTTCATGTTTTTACTTTTAAAAATGAGTCTGAAAATATATCAGAAAATTTCGAGCTTTTGAGGGTGGAAAAATATTTTTTCGAGTACACCCTTAAAATGCCCTGACGAATCAAAATCCTGAATCGCCTATAGGAACTAACTTTTTCGCCGATGCTGCGCACCAATTCGGAGATCAACGACGGGCGTCCACTGCACTCCTCCTCGTGGACATTTTTCTTTTCGTTAAACATCTTATCCCACTTTCGCACCATACCTTCACTCATCACGTCCTCTGCGTAAGTTTCATATATCTGACGATAAATTGCATCTGTCGAACATTTCACGCATTCAAACACTTGATAACGGCACAGGTGGCGGGCCGATCGATTATTTTAAACATGATTACCTACAAACAATGACGTCAAAGGTTCACGTAATCAAACAAAAGGGCTATACTAATTCGCTCTCCAGTGGAAGGATGTAACCAAGCATGCGCAACTTTCGTACTGTCAGATGCGCGGGAGATATGCGCAAACGCTTCTTACTTTCTGGATGAGCTTAGTATAAAACTAGCATAGTAGCGGTTATGCTTGCGTGAGTGCTGAAATATTTCAAGTGGTATTTGTATGCTTTCTTACTTGAGGTAGACATTATACTGCTGCTGATAATTTAAATATTACAAGTTGTCAAATTATGTTTAAACATCAGCCTTGTATCGACATAAATTGAATGTTAACAAATAAAATATTGAATTAAATACCCAAATTAAAGAAGACAATCTGCATTTCAACCCTCTACCTTCTCATTTGTAGTCACTTCTCTTCCAAAAAACGGATGAAATGTAATCTGTTTGCGAACTCATACAACAATCTATCTGACAGATACATAAATTTTCAAAATTGTCTTTACTTTCCAAGATTACCTGCTCATACACGATAAGTCATAAGTGGGAGCTACTTTCAACTCGCTAGGTTTCTTCTATGCATTCGTAGAGGAGAAGGTGTAAAAATGGGCATAGGTGAAAATATGGGCACCCCTCCCGAAGTGGCCATTGGAGGTGCTGAAGACTGGCGTCCAGGATTGTACATGATGCCACTTGTTGATATAAGACAATAGAGAGCAGTTGGAACCATTTTTTTCAAATAGTGTGAAAGCAGCGTAAGTTATTGTGCGAATTGGTGTTTGTTCGGGACTGCAAATTTTTGACAGGTATCTGAAATCGTTTTCTTTTCATGTCCTTATAGTTAGTTTAAAATAATTCCAGAGTGATATCGGGAAAGCGAAGATCCTAAGCTACTTTTGAAGCAGGTCTTTAGTCATGCACGTCTTTAGGTTACATGTGAAGGTGGCCATCTTTCTTAGTTGGGGTTGGTGTAAATATGGGGCCCCTCTTTTTCGAATTATCTTGATATACAAGCACATTAAACTTTAGCTATTCTAATTGATAAGGGTGCTGAAACACCGCAATGTTCCCCGGGAATTAAACGTAGTTTCTTCGGCCGATATATCTCCTGTCCAAAATATGAAGAAGAGAACCTTTACTCGTGTACGCAAAGCGGCAAGGTTCAGCATAATCAATGGATTACCATGCAAGGATCAGTTGACCAAGTCGCTTGACAAAGGTGCTCTCAAGAAGACATCCTTGAGTTTTCCCGGAATAAGAGACCGGTCTGGCGGCAGGGGTGGGAAGACCACGAAACGACGATCGACCCATGAAACGATACGATTTATCCTCGGACTCATCACTAACCCTCCTCTTCTGGACAGTGATGACGATATGAACATGAATATCAACGATGGGACTAAACCACTCTCGAGTGATGCAACTTGCATATTTTTTACTCGGCTGCCAAGAAGGGTTATGTGTTTCACGCGTATCTGGGTATGTGGATTTCTTTATACCCTCGAAACATCCCAACGGCTGGATGGAGTTTCATGAATTAGGTCTCTATAGATTCGTCTTAACCGTCCGATGGTTATAGGCTAGGTTTTGTTTTTATAAATTCAAAATGGTGGTAGAAACGAAAAAAAATGTTACGCACCCTATTGAGTGGCATATCATTGAATAGGTCTTTCAAAATGAAGACGATGTTTCATTGACTGTTTTACAGTCAGAAGCTCCGTTTAAATATTACACAACCTGGAAGTTGAGTGGGTAGGATCTCTAGCTTTACTGCAACTCTAACCTTCATAGACATCTATAGGCCTCATCAAAACAGTGTTTATAGATAGGAACTAACAATTAAACACAACTTAAAAGTCATCAATATAGGTAAATTAAAAAATATAGGTAAGTCATATAAAAAATACTTTCACATTCATGAAAAATAATTAATTAGTTCGCTTTTTACGCAGTCGGGTTTTCTGATTTTTTAAATTTAATTTTTATTGATGGAAAGTTCTGTGAAGACGAACGCAGAGAAGTATGGATTAAATGTGCTACGTGCCAAATGTAGGCACACTTAGATTATGCCGGGCTGAAAGAGCCAGTTATGTTTTCGATTTCTGAAAATATTTTTTTTTTCCGTAATAAATAACTTCTCTGCCATTTTGTATTGTTTTATCCTGTTTTAAAGCCTTTTAAAGAAGTTTTTGTGACCTTTTTTGGAGAGGGCCCATATTTGCACCCCATTTTTTCTGATGCTTTTTTCAAAGCTTTTTGTAAATCTTCGTCTTTGAATTGAAAAAATTGACATTAATCATAGTTTTGCATCCTCTCATTTAGTAAACATATTATAGTTGTTGATGAAGTTCAAAAATCTAAAAAAATTTTAAATGAAAGTTACGTTAAGTAAAAAAAAAAAAAAAAAAAAAAAAAGACGATGCCCATATTTACACCTTTTCCTCTATTAATTTATTCTATGTATTCCCTTTATGACTCAACCACTCCTCTTTGAGAAATATTTAGTCAGATGTTATAATACACCATTTTAAGCGTATAAAAAATAATAAAACAAGTTGGAAATTGCACTTCAAACGTGGAAAATTAAGTGCTTTCGTACTATAACTAGTATTATAAATATTTTTTGCACCACATAATGTACTGAATGTATATTTTAGTGCACTTCATAAGTGCATATCCATTTTATTCTGTTCGAAAGGTTGTAACATCATTAAAATGCACTTGCAATATTTTTTCCCATTGGCCGTAATGTAATGGAATACTTTTGACTGTCCCTGTAATTAAACTATACATCCGATTTTCATAAAATTTGAAATGACTCGACAAATTTTTGCAAAAATTATATATTTAAAATTTCAGCCCATTCGGTTAGATAGTTTTTGTTGTGTTATATGCGGACGGACGGACCAAACGATGACTATAGGTGCTACGTATTTATTTAATTACAAACGCACCTAAAAATGTATCATTAAAAAAATATATCGACTACAAGGTATTTTTTTCACACCTTACCTGAAATAAACATGAAATTACATGCTTCTTATAAATATTTTTCGATTTTCTAATGCAAAATTGCAAAGTACGAGGGTAGAATGATAAGTAATGCACACATACTTGTAGAGCGCGAACGAAATGAGTTTTAGAAGCGCGCCTGGTGGCAAGTGTAAGTAACACTCCCCCTCTATATGAATGTGGAGATTTGAAGTCGCTGAATTCATCCAGTGTGTTTTGAGAAGCGGAAGTATCTAGTGCAATATCAACGCGATTTAAACAGCGTGCTGTTATCGAATTTTTAACTGCTGAAAAAGTAACACAGGCTGAGATTCATCGTCGTTTAAAGATGGCGATGCTGTTGATAAGCAAAATCGATTGGCAGTAAAATTTTGTGATTCGAGCCTAGAAAAGGCATAATTGTTAAGAAAAAAGGCAGGGGACGTCCGATCACTGCCCAAACGATAAACAATACAAACTCGTCGAATATTTGATTCAAAATGATCGGTAAATCACTGAAAAGTGTATCGCAAGCCATATTAAAATATCCAAAGAACGCGTGGTCTTTATTGTTGAACAACTGAGATACCGTAAAAATCCGCAACTGCAGAGGTTCTGAGATACCTGAAGTTTGAACCGATTCCACACCCTCCTTACTTCCCCGATCTTGCCCTTTGCGATTTTTATTTTTTTCCTCTACTCAAGAGAGACCTCAAGGGTAGTCATTACACCTCGGACGATGAGGTGAAGGAAGCTGTGAAGTCCTGGATTCGAGAAAAGTAGGAAGAAATTTCCAGTGGCGGAATAAACAAACTTGTTATACATTGGGAGAAATTTGTTAGCCTTCACGGTGACTATGTTAAAAAATAAATATATGATTTTGAAGCTTAAGAATCATAGTTTAATGTACTCTTTGTCCGATCTTGATATTTGTTTTTATTCGTGTTCTACAAGCATGTATGCATTTCTTTTCAGCCTACCCTCGTATAGGAACTTATTTTTTACTTTTATTTTTACTGCCCGAGAGAGACTGCTCAGACTAGGAATTAAGTCTGTAGAGTATAAATGTCCCTCATGGTCCCAGTTATTAAGTTCTAAAAAAATTACCCAAAAAATGCAAAATTCAGCCGAAGTTTAGTCCACCGATACACGCGACAGAGGGCGGAGTTTTATATACAATATAAAAATAAATGTGACAGTAGCAAAGTTAGTTTACAAAATGACAATAAAGACTCCAAGCATTTGTAAAAAAAAACCTAATTTTGGACGTCACCAACCTTTTTAATTTTATAATTTTTAGGAAGTTTATTTTAGAAAATAACGATGCAAAACTGCCCAAATGATAAATAAAACTTTTGTATGTAAAATGAACTCAGTATCGCCGTCTATTGAGAATTCAATGAACAATTTAAATTAGCCGCTGTGTTGGGAGACAGCAGCACTAAATTAAATCATCTTCTAAATCTCACTCTATAAGTAACATTTAATTTTGGGTATGATGGGCAAATACGCAACGCGGTGATACAAAGAGTTAATGTATAATGGCTTTGATACATGCATGTGGGAATTTTCATGCTTTGTGGGTATGGCATGGATGTTACACCCGCAACACGTGAAAATATTCTTTTTACTATCTTCTATCTTTACAAGAAAAAAGTACTGGATTCGACAAAAATTTCGAATTCCGGTTTTCGATGGATTTATACGTTTTAGAAGGTCCTTCCTAAACACGATTTGATAGTTTTTAGAAAATGTCTGTCTGTGAATCAGTCTGTCACTCTGTGAGTCTGTCTGTATATGACAAACATTTTGTGGGCGCTCTGTCTCAGGAACTAATGCACGAATTTTCATCAAACTTCAGACTTAGGTATACCTTGATAAATATTGGTGCTGAATATGTTTTGGTGTAAATCGCCCAACAGGTGATGCTGCTATGCTGCCTTTTTCACGATTTCCGCAATAGCTACTGCAAGAACTACTGCACGGATTTTCATCAAACTTCACATTCAGTTAGTCTCTGGTATAAGTTACCGTTGTTTAAATTATGATGTAAACCTCCAAACAGGTGGCGCTTCTATGTACCTTTTTTCAAGATTTCCGCAATAGTTGTACCTCAAGAATTAATGCATGAATTTTCATCAAGCTTCAGATTCAGTTACTCCCTGGTATAAATTGATTCTAATACAGTTTTTGGTATAAATCGCCCAACCGGTGGCGCTGTTATGCATAATTTTTTACAATTTCCGCAATAGCTCTATCTCAAAAGCTAATCAGCATTTCACCAAATAAATATTGGTGTCGATTATGTTTTTGTGTAAATAGCCCAACAGGTGGTGCTGCTATGCTGCATTTTTCCCGACTACCGCAATAGCTGTATTTCAAAAGCTAATGCACGAATTTTCATCTAACTTCCCATTCAGTTAGACGTTGACACAAGTTGTTGCTGATTAAGTTTTCGGGTCAATCGCCCAATATATGGCGCTGCTATGCTGGATTTTTCACGATTTTTGCAATAGTTCTATCTCAAAAACTAATGCAAGGATTTCCATCAAACTTCAGATTCAGTTAGATGTTGACATAAGTTGTTGCCGATTAGGTTTTGGTGTAAATCACCCAACAGGTGGCGCTGCTATGCTACATTTTGCTGGATTTACACGATTTCAGCGATTGTCATATCTCAAGAATTAATGCACGGAATTTCATATTTATAGAATCCTCATGATGGGCACAGATTGCCATTTAATTTTGGCACTGTGATAACGAATTTTGAAGTATTAATATGTGTGAAATAGAAGAAAGTTTTGGAATTGGCACATCCGATGAGTTCTGAACACATGAAGCTGATGTTTCAGAAAATTCATGTCGCTATATTATATACGATGTATAAATTTTAGGTAAACACAAAATTGTGTAATTTAAAAGTTTAATCTATATACCATTTAAGTACAAGGTTAATTGACTTGTAAAAATGTCAGAAACGCCCCCAAGTATTTTACGATTATTAAAAATCTTTCTTATTTGCAGAATTACTTTAACTCATTAAAGCCGGTTGGCAAGAAAACTTGCCATGTAAAGCGAACAAAACTTTTAAATTTGAATACCAGCATTTTAGTTTGGAAAATTTCACATTATCTTATCTCAGATTTTGAGCGATTAAATAATTCAAAATTACAATGTGGAAAAAACTGGTGTCGAAGAATTAAAAGATGTGTAAAAGAGGCTCGTCTGTAATGGGTTAACCTTTTGATTACGGGCCAGGATTTTCAATTATTTTCCTGTTAAATTACATCATAATTTCTAAAAAAATTTCTTAATGGTAGATATGTCTTGGAATATCCTAGTATAAGGGTATGGGAGAGATAATTTTTCAAAAAGTAGTGTGAATAGAATAAAAAAAGGCTCCGGTATGTACGGTAATGGAGCTATAAATAAAGAGAAGGTGGCAAATAGTATAATTTACAGTACATATACATTTAACGTCTGAATTTAAAAACCATTAAAACATCAAATTAAATAAACTAAGACGGACTTGATCACAGTTAAAAAATAAAATTTATAGAGAATATACTTAAAAACAATTAAAAATATAATATGTAATATACATATTGTAATATACATTGTTACATATTGTATTTTTAATTGTTTTTAAGTATATTCTCTATGAATTTTATTTTTTAACTGTGATCAAGTCTGTCTTAGTTTATTTTATTTGGTGTTTTAAATAGTATAATGTCTACCGATTGCTGGTGAAGTAGCTAAGGAGTAGTCACAAGATGGCGGGTGTTACTTGTTTAGATCGGATGAGAGCCTGATTAACGTTGGAGAAAACTTCCACCAGTAAAAACGAACAGATATTTTTGCCTTATTTTTGATAGAAATTCTGAATGGAAAACACGTTTAAGTAATGCAAAAATTTCTGTTCAAATTTACTAGTGGAAGTTTGCTCCGGCGTTATTCAAATTAAAATTCGACATTGACAGAAGGTGATTGTTTATATTGTCATAATATAGTGGAACCGCACGGTCTGACTACTGCCAGAGCAAACTTCCACCAGTTAAAACAAATAGATTTTTTGGCTTAATTATGGCGGAAATATTTTATGAATAAGGTGTTTAAATAAGGAGGTAATTTCTATTCAAATTAATCGGTGGATGTTTGCCTTGGCGGTAATCAAGCGCTGCGAAATCGGTTACAGTTGAAGCTTCACTATTTTGAAGGATATGTCAAACCTTGCTCGTAATTCCTTGCCTAACATTGACAACTTTTTTATTATTTGAGTTATTCACCTGCTTTTTTTTCAATGGGATATCTCGTATTACTCTTATTCTTGATCCCACTTAAAATTTTTACATTCAGCACACATTATCCTAAACAATAGCATCTTTTTTCTTTCTTGGGTTAAATTTTTGGTTTCTTCTCGCACTTATTGGTTGGTCCCTGCACTGATTTTTGGCGCATTTACATCATAATTATTCATCTATACTTTTGTGTACCATATTTCTTTTCAGGCAAGTGCGGCAGGACCCTAGTAGCGTCGGGTGTGTACTGTTAACTTTCATACTTTAGTGTAATATTTAACATTCTTTTTATTTTTCTGGTCCACCCAGTCAGCCCTTACAATGTCTGTTCCTTATTTTGTCCAAGTGTGGGAAATCGGGATTGGATAGGCAATATACATGCTGCAGCAATGTTGTTGTAATTGTCTACATCAGTTCTACATTGAGAGTGTAAATATGTAAATTTTTTCTCTATTTCATTTTATTATTTTATTATTCATAACACACTATTATTCCTGTATCATGTCAGATGAATTAAACTAGGAGACCATTTTTGATCACAAACACAGTAATAATCTTCACATACTGAAATTTGTTGTTACTTGTAAAAAATTATGATTGTGATTGTCGGAATTACAAAGTTGGACAGGGTATGGTGTTATTGGGAGAATTGTACAATTGATTTATATCTCTTTTTGAGTGTATGGTTTTTGTGGTACGGGGGCAAATGCACATACTTTTCCCTTTTCTTTGTTTTGATATAGTAAACTTTTACTATCATTATTTTATTTTATTTTTATTTCATTTATTATTCAAAATTTTCCCCTTATTAGGCTCTTAATTTTTATCTTAGTCATTTTCGGTGGTCACGACCACCGGTTTTTGCTTTTTTCTATCTATATCCCTTTCTTTCAAAGATATGTGGTGCGGGTCTAGTGGACCCCCCCCCCCCCATTTATGTGTTTATCTTCAACTTTTAATATAACTCAAACGTATTATATCTTTAAATTGCTTGGCTGGCATATGATGATAGAACGTAGTATCTAAAATCATTTTAATAGTATCTTCGATCATTCTTAATAATATCTCTCTTAAAGTATTGCATAATTACTAATTGAAATTAGTTAACTAAAATAATCCCAAGTATTGATAAGCAGTCTTGTTAAACTGGACTTAAAGTAATGTCAAGATACATAATGAATCAAAAAGGAATCAATCCAACAGTCAACTTGACAAGATTGGATATGGACACAGTAGTGAAAACAAGTACAATAAATAGAGAGGCATCTAATAATGAATTGGCTGACGTCCAATCATCTGGAGTTATTCCGGCGACAGAACCAGCGCTAATTACGAGTCATGTTGTTCAACAGTTGATAAATAAGGTCGAGGCGGTTTATCCACAACGTTATGAAGAATTTAAGGTCCTATTAACAAATCAATTAGAACATATCAAGGCTGTGGAGAAGGGAGAATTTTCAAAGAGCCCATACTATGGCATATATAACATACAAAGTTATAATGTTGTAAGTAATATATATCAACCAGAAAAATATCGTATGAAGACAGCAAAGGGTGATAGAGCTGCCCAATTAAGAAAAAATGCACTATTTTTGGAATTTGAGTTACAACACATCAGAGCAATACATTATAAAGAATACAACAAAATACCATATTATCAAGCAAATAATACTGAACTAATAAACCTGCATCGGGAAATGAAAAGTGAAGAAATAATTAGCATAAGAAACAGAATTATAGAACTAAATCATAAAGAAAACAGAAGACCATATGTGACTAGTTGTCCGTTCTTCAATCATCTGCAGCTTCTGATCCTACTAAAGGAAGAGAATGATCCCATACCTCAACCAGAAAAACTAAAATCAAAAACTATCAGTACCAAGAATACCCAACAAAGAAAGCAGTCTAATTTGGAAACTGCAATATCACTAGCAGAAGAAATTAATGAGGCTCGATTAAAAAACAAAGAAAAAATTATACAAAATGCATTAGGTGGATCACCACTTCCATTAAAAATACCACCATCCATAAACCAGCTAGAGTCACTATCCATCCAACAGCTCATTCAGGAGTACAATATACTATTAAATAACAGATCTAATAGTAGCTCAGAAGAAGCTAAAAAATATCTCGAAACAATCTTTTCTAAAGCAAGAAGAGATGAGAAACTTCTTATACAATACTCCAACGAAATAAATAAGGATTCTCCTGAAAAGATGAAAAAATTACGACATAAATTGGATATCCTGCAAACACAGAATGATGAATTGTCATTAAAGCTCAAAGAAAGTACAAAAGTGGAAATTAAACTTGAGAAATATTTGGAAGAACTGAAGCAAGAGAATAAACAATTAAAAATCTCCTTAACTGAGGTAGAACATAGTAAAGAACAAATAAAAGAAAGTTTTAGAGAAGAAATAGATAAAATAAAAAGTCAACAGAGGCAACTTAAGAAAAAAACTATAGACAAATTTTCACAAACAGTAAATAAATTAAAAACAACAACAACTCAAACAATAATGGAAAAAAGATCAAATGCAGAAGTAAAGATTGAAAATAAATTGGAAGAATTGAAACAAGAAAATAAACAATTAAAAGACTCTTTGGTCAAGGAAGAACAAAATAAAGAACAGATTAATGCAAATATTGTAATCCTTCAAGAAGAAATTAATAAATTAAAACGACAACAGAAGCAATTAAAATCACAAACTAGAGAAAAAATCATACAAACAGAAGTTAAGTTAAAAACAATAGCAACTCAAACAATAATGGCAAATAACGAAAATGAGAGAATAGAAGAAAATGGTGAAGGAGGGTTCATTCAATTATCCAACAGACTACAGAAAATTGAGGAGTTGGTGACGCGAAACCTGGAGTACTCTAGTGGGGGCTGTCAAGGAGTGAAATGCGGTGATGGCACAAAAACGGGCGTTCCCCCTGCTTTGCCGAACTCTAATTCTGCAATATTAATTAGAACAACCGCTAAACACATAAGGATTCCAAAACTCAAAGCATTACTTAACGAACACTTTAATAAAGTGAAGGAAGTTCCAATAATATACTGCAGAAATGCCAGAAATCCAGATACAATAATTATACAATCTAATACAGATGACAATACAGAACATTTGTTAAAAATGATAGAAAACACTCCTGACATTACAAAGTTAACAGAAATCACATATAAGTTGACTAATTACAAAAGAGTAATAATCACCGGTATTCCATCCTCAGTACCTACAAATGAAATAATATCATATCTTGAAGAAAATTTATCTGATAAAAACATCACCTTATTGAAAATTCTAAAGAGGGATAATTCTACACTACATCACATCATATTGCAATTAGAAACAAAAGCATCACAAGAACTATTAGAAAAAAAATTTATACAGGTGGGTCTCAACAAGTGCTATATTCGTTCTTTTCGCCCAATAATTAGATGCGGCAATTGCCAGCTGTATGGACATCAGACATCTTACTGCAGGAGACAGCCAATTTGCGCCAAATGTTCGAGAGGTCACTGCACTTCGGAGTGCCCTTTTGCGGGAGTTCCCTCGCAATATAGATGCACAAATTGTTTCCACTTACCTAATTATAGGAAACATTCAGCGGATTCCACTGCGTGTCCGGTTTATCAATCACACTTGGCAAATAGAAGATGTATTCAGTAGGACCATATCGCCATATTGTCAAATATTAAATAACTCAAAAGAATTTGTAATAGTGCATAATATTAATTATTGTTCGCATATTGTACCTTAATACTAAATTTTCAGTGTAGATTTAAAAATAATTTTTGCATCATGTATCTTACATAATATCTCAAACACAGTATCATTGTACTGTAAATTTGTAGGTAATTATTATCTACAATTACTTATACTTTCATAATAGTGCATAATATTAATTATTGTTCGCATCTTGTACCTTAATACTTATTTTTAGTATAGAGTTAAAAATAATTTTGCATCATATATCTTGAAAATAGCTTTAAGTGTTGCAAATATCACATCTGTACATGGTTTAAATTGATGTTATGATTTAAATTATGTGTGAATCCTGAAAATAATATAAAAGTGTTGCAAATATGTAGGTAATTGTGTTAAAAAAAAAAAAAAAGTTTAATATCAAATTCTAAAAACTATGCATATTTATATGTTATAATAATGAATATTTCTCTCAAATGTAATTATAGGGGTCATCTGTAAATATTTATTGCAAACACTGTCAATAATTGTCATATATCTAACATTGTTATTTCTCCTAAACTGTAAAAAAAAAAAAAAAAAAAAAAAAAAAAAAAAAAAAAAAATTCAAGGAGTTTCGCAGGTAGTAAAACTTTTCCCTGCCCTGGGCTTGGGGGTTACACCTAACCATAAGCCAAAAGCGGGTTCCCAGGGTGGGTGCTTACTTACTTACTTACTCCGTAAGGAAAAGATAAATATTTTTCAATTACTAATGATTTGATTACTTCTTAAGACTTAAAATTGTTTTAAAGAAAATGGAAGAAGATCTATGATATAAAATATCAAACACACTATGTTTCAAGTAATTATTTAAATTCTGCAAGTATACCTATCTCTGTAAGCTACTCAGTCAATACAAAAATGCACATTCAAAACATCTTACAAAAAATCTTAAAATAAAACAAATTATAATATGGTAATATTTCAATTACTTTGACAACTGACAAAAGCTTTCATTTTTTACTAGATACTTTCACGCGCATAAATGTAACATTGCAATAAAGATATACACATATACAATGAAAAATATACGATTTTTTTTTTAACTTCTGATTTATTTTACTAAAAAGGTGCTAAAATACATTAAAAGGTTTTCAGAGCATGACATTATGTATCAAGAAATCCTTGAACATTTCTTGATACCATCGTCGGAAGATCTATGTGGTGACGATTTTATTTTCCAACATGATTTAGCATCTTCACACAGGTCAGTGTTCACCAAGAACTGACTTAGCCAACACCAAATTAACGTACTTCCCTGGCTGACTAATTCGCAGGATTTAAATCCAATAGAGCATTTGTGGGGAATAATGAAGAAAAGACTGCAAGATAAAATTGCGATAAAAAAAAAAAAAAAAAAAAAGAAGAAGTTGAGTTTCTTTCCAGCATAAAGTCAACATGGTCCTGTCTGGTCAGAAAATATTGTGAACCACTTGTAGCTAGCTTAACAAAGCGAGTTTGTGATGTTATAAAATGTAAAGCTGATGCTACAAAATATTAAAGAATAACTATTTTTCATTTTTTTTAACACGTATTTTTTACAATGCATTATTCTAATATTTTGAACCAGGTAAATAGTTTTTCTAATATTTTGATATTTTCTAAGTGTGTATAATTATTTTAGTTTTTGTATTATTTTCTTCCATTTTTATGCTAAAAGATTCTACAAACTATATAGATTCTTACAATATTAAATTTTACCCTGTATTGTTTTTCATATAAGCGTTAAATAAAAAACCTTTTTTCACAATTCCTTTTTTTTCTATTATACTATTTTTTTTACTTGGAGCTGTATTTTACACCTTTTTAGTAAAACAAATCACAAGTTTAAAAAAATGCGTATGTTTTTCGTTTAATAATCAAGGCAAACATGACGTCCGAAAATTATAGTTAAACTATATTTTATAATACACATATACATTCTAGGATCCGTTACATTATAAATAATTCAAAAATATTTGATATGAAAGATTCTTTATGACCTTGAGGCACTAATCCATCCGTCATACTACCTGCGTAGTAATAATTTAAAAAAATCATTTCAGTTTTTAGATGGAAACTAATTATCTTGCAATTAAAATAAATACTTGTATAATAAATAGAGAACTTTTACTGTACGTTATACCAGGGGTGACTAACCTGCAGCATGTGTGCCGAACTTTGAATGTAAGAAAATTCTCTGGCACGCGAAAAACTTACAGATGATATTGAGTTTACGAGGCAAATTATATTTTAGGTTTTTACAAGAAGTACAGTTTTGTATAACATGCAAATAAATTATTAAGCAAGTTGGAAAATGCACGTCAAACTTGGCAAATGATGTGCCTTCGTACTATAACTAGTTTTATAGATATTCAGATCTTGATGCAATATCTGTTGCACACTTCTGCAAAAATGACTGAATGCCAAATATAATACGATTATGGCAACTTTTATGTAGTTTTATTTGAAAAAATAATTTTGATTCTTTAATCAAAATGGAAACCTTTCTTATGAAAAGCGAAGGAATCAGACCGTTGTTTATGGCAGTTACATGGCTTGGACTATTATAATATAAACGAAATAATAGCTATAGAATAATATTCGGCGACTTATCACACCTGTGGCTGGATAACATTAAAGTATCAAAATGGCCGCCTGGAATATAAAAAGCGAAGGGATCCACCTGGAGCTGTTGATGATAGTCACATGGGTTAGGCTATTATTATAGAGATTGTTTTCAATTCTAAAAACAGCGCAAAGAATAAGATTTCCTAACGATTAAAAATTTATTTTCACGTGACTATTAAAAACAGAAAACAAAACCCTTTAAAATTGCTATTAAATGAGTACGTGTTAAAAGCAGGAAAATAATGAAAATTATGTCTTGAAAATTGTATTTACACGTGAATATTAAAAGGGAAAGGAAACTTTAAAATAATAAATATATTAATATGCGTTTAACCCTTTCACGGACAATTACACGGCGGCGGTTGGGAGATGTTTACCACGGAGTTGGGAAATGATTAGGACAAGGGATGGATGGACATTCTCTATATTTCATGCAATGAGCTTTTTTTTTTAAGTTGATTTCTATTCTCATATATGGCCAGTGTTCTCGCTGCCGCTCGCCATTGCGCCAAATCGCGACAAAATTCTTCATTTGGCGAGTAATCCAACAGTGAAATTCGCCAAATTTCATCGCTCAGTTTGTGTGTTTGTGTATGTGGTGTGCCAATACAGTCGAGATTCTGAAACGCGTTACTGAACGATTGATGTCGCTTTAACATGTTCAATCGCACCGTGTCATTTACATCGCTCTATTTATAGAGATACTGACTCAACACCAATTTAGTTTAACAACAGGCAAAGACGCAGAAAGGATTATGCGGTAGGGATTTTTCTGTTGTCAGTTAATCACTATCTATGCTCCAGCGTCGCGGCTGTAAAAACGGAAACAAAATTACACACATTAAGCGCCAAATAGAGAAAACGTTTGCTGGAATGCGGTGTTGAAATTAGTCATTTACCATACTATTTATTAAATGCATGCAAAGTATCATTGGTCGGTCAATTTTTTTCAATCTGTTAATAGTCGAAATCTCATAGCCATTTTTAGTGTATATCTTCACAACGGTAAATCAAAGATTGCTGTATTTAATTTTCATTTAGACAGTTAAAAGAAGAACATTTACACATTTAGGAGACATTTAGAATGCACTTATTTTTAATAGTTTCTGTAGCGGATATTCGAATTTCAATTGTATAAGCAATTACAAAAACTTGAGTTATTTTAGAACATATTGAAAAAAAAGGGATACAATACGAGGTTAAAGATAGATTTTTCAGTGTTTCAAGCCGAATCTATTTTGCTAACATTTCTGTTCATTTGGCTACTGTTTTTTATTTCTTATTCGCCAAATCGCTAATGTTGGTCAAAAGCCAACGAGAGCACTGTATATGGCCCTACCATAGTGTGCTTTAGAACCAAAAGCAAAACCATGCTCTTTTCAATTTTTTGCAAAGTTGCATTTTTTGAAACTCTGCTTAAAAGTAATTTTTTTTTTAAATTTGAAGTTGTCAAATATTTTATACAATATAAACAAATAAGATATGTTGTAGTTATTTATTTGAAGGTTCAATATTGGTAATTAAAATGAGTGCATATTAACCAATGTGACAAAATAATTTCTGAGGCAAAATAGTGGACAATTGAATCTATGTATCATACGGATGATAGGGACAATTTAAATGGGGAAGAAGGAAACAGTCTTTTTCATCCCTAGAGATGTTAAAACATTTATTTATTAACTAAAAAATATTATATAGGTTTATAAATTAATGATTTATGTTAATTATTAGTATTAAATTGTACTCGTATTATATAAGTTGTTTATTATTAAAAATTATATTGAATCTTAATTATTGTATTGTAATAAAGGTTAAATAGTTTATTAAAAAATTGATAATGAAACATTATCAAAATAGATAAAATTGTTAAAAGTAGTAGGGGAGACCGGGGCTAGTTGGCTACAGGGGTAAGTAGGCGCAGTCCTTATAAATCGGCTGTTTGTGTATAGATTGCGCAACCAGTCACAGAGTACCTTTCTACCTTTCTTCTTGCTTTTTACAATCCTCATTGTAGTTTTGCAGCGTTACCTACGTGCAGTGGACGCATTTATTACGATTTTTCTGTTTTGTTGCACTCATAAGTAATTTTTTGTTGCTTCATGCTTTTTCTAATTTCTAATACTTACCTTCATAATTCCGATTTAACTTGTGCAGTTTTTCTTAGTGTATGATTAACTCTACGTACCCCATATGTGATTTACTTGGATTATTTATGCTTAGATGGTTACGTGCCCCTTTTGTGACGAAATGTATTGTGGGGCTACTAGGCGCATTGAACATGGGGCAAGTTGGCTCGGTGTCTGGTGTGTGCTGGTAGCTTGAAAAACAGCCAACACTGAGAAAAGTGGTTGCAATGTAAGATTTTGGGCACACGAGGCTTGCACACACGGAGAAACTCGATTTTTTATTTGTGACAACTGTAACTCTAATGATGACATCGAGCAGGATAGAAATTACTCAATGTTAATGTTTTATTCATTATTTTTATGTCTGTATAATTTAGAATTTATATTGTACGGCGATAACGCCTTTGTTTAAACTTACTGGTTATAATGAAATTGATTTCTCTTAACTGCGTGTCTTATTTGAGTTTCATTTAAATTTTTATAAAGCGTGTGCCAACTTACCCCATAGATATAGGCAACTTGCCCCATGACGGAGTAGGTTGGCGCACAATTTTTCTTTTACTTTAGGCTTCTGCTAAATATAAACTACAAAATCTACAAAATCAAAACTCCGGGTATTTATAGCCCAATGCCTGTTCTTTAAACACCTATGCCAAATTTGGTGGGTGCTCCGGTTGGGTGATTCTGCCTGCTCTTTAAAATCAAGGTGTTGCAGCAGCTTATGTTGTGTTCAGGGACCATGACTCTATATTTGAAAAAAGGATAAAACTTAAGAATTATAATTCGATCTATCAGGCAGAGCTGGTTGCAATTGCTGATGGAATAGATTGGTGCAGGTCATCACAGTTTTCAGTTTTCTATTTGTTTACGGATAGTTTTTCATCGTATTGCTCTCTCCAGCGTCTTTTCCCTAACGATGATCTTTTAATGAGAATTTACGATAATCTGAGATTAATGTGTGATAAAATTATTAACATAGGATGGGTTAAGGCCCATATTGGCATTTATGGAAATGAAAGAGCGGATTTCCTTGCTAAATCAGCGATTCTTAACGATGAGTATGATATTGAAGAAAACATTCCTATACCGATCTGCATGTTAAAAGCCGGTCTGTCTAAAAAACTTATTTGTGATTGGCAAACTGATTGGAATAATAGTAAAAAAGGTCGTTTTACATATGACTTATCAAGTAAAGTTAATTTGGATTATGTATGTTATTCTCAGATATGTGTTTATGTTTACACAGAGCATGGTGCCTTTCCGGCATATCTTAAAAAAATGGGAAAAGCAGAGAGTGATAAGTGCAGTTGTGGTACTAAGGGCGATGTTCGTCATTTTTTATTTGACTCATGCCAAGTGTCTGCTGAGAAATTTGATTTTATTACGATCCGTCCAGTGGCATGGAATATCAAAAGAGTTCTCGCCTGTCGTGGGAACTATAATAAGTTACGAAATATCTATAACAAGCTAAATAAGAATTTTTCATTTATTAAATATGTGTTTTGAACGTCTACTTCTTGTGGTTTTTACTGCAAGCTGGTGAAAGTACTATAAAGCTGTGTCCTTATTGTGACATTGAAATACTTGGTCTGCTGGTCGGAACTATCTTTTTATCTTCGGTGCTAACAGTTATTGGCATGTTGTGCGGCTACATATGATGGTCTTTTAAAAACTTTTTAGTAACATTATTATGTCTTTTTACGAACATTTCGGACTACTTTCTACAGACTTTGTGTTTCAGAGTGTATGTGGTGTCCTTCTTAGGAACTATGATACGAACAATTATTTTGTAGGACTTTGGCGATGGACTCGTTTATTTTAGTCTAATGCAATTTGTATATTTGCAGGTCAATTTAATTTATAATTTAGTTCAATGTGTGATTCCAGTTTTGTATAAGTTTTCAAGTCAGTGACTTGAACCTCTGTGATATTTTTATTTTGGTTCTGTTGGTGTTTAACGAGAGGTGTTCTCGTTCTTTGTTTAAATTTTATTTTGGTTTACAAATTATGTAGCCTTATGTATGTAGATTTTATTTCTAGTGAGAGTCTCACTACTGAACGTTAGTCTATGTTTAATTATTTGCCGTCTGGTTTTTCTGGGCCTGTTTTCTTAGCGGTGGTTTTTCTTGATGGTGCATAGGGTTTTCCGCCGGAGCAATAGAACCTATGCCAAATTTGGTAGGTGCTCCGGTTGGGTGATTCTGCCTGTTCTTTAAAAGTACAATTAAAGTTTCATAAAAAACTTAAACAAAAAATTAATAAAAATCAATAACTAAAAACTGCGCCTAGTAACCCCGATCTCCCCTATATGTTTATTGATCAGATGGGGTAAAATATATTGAATTTGAAACTTGTGCTTAAATAAATTTCCACTCGCACCTCCCCTGACGTAATTTCATTTGCAGGGGTCGTACGCTTAAGGGATTTTTTCAGGACAAATATCACTATTTGTTTATAGAAAAATAAATCTAGGTTAAACGCGCGAAATTTCGCCTTATTTAAGAAGCGATTTTTCCATAAGAAAGTACTGGTACCGAAGAATTTCCCCGTCATGAAATTTCAAGACAAGTACGACCCCTGCATTTGTGCATGATATCTAAGATACATTGAATTAATATTCATTAATAAGTTGTGATTGAAAAATATTGGCTATGCCGTATTTCAAAAACATTTTTCACTTTCATTTCATACCTAAAATGTCTCGTAAGTGGGAAAAGGGAACAGATAGACAGTCGAAGTTTGCATTACAAGTTAAAACTGCAGTAAAAGAAGTGATTAGCAACACTGAGATATAATAGCCATATTATAAGATCATATATTACAAATATAAATACATATAAGTTTATAATTATACATTTTAACTAGGTAACATTGAATACAGGGAGAAAAATATTGGTGTTTCATCCATCCCTATTAGTGTCCCATTCATCCCTGCTACAGGGATGATTGGGACAGGGAGTAACGTTTTTTAAATTTTATAATATTTTACTGTATAACAATAATATAGACTAAATATGGTGCATAGATGTAGTCAAATAACTAATGCATGAAATGTGATACATAATATTGAAAATAACTTTAAAAGAGTATTAAAAAGAGTATTATTAACAGGAAGTAACTAGTAGTAAACCTCAGCAACGTATATCAATTTCGTTATATGTCAAATAGTTTAACATAATTAAAATACGCCGCAATCAATATTCCCCCCCTATACCATTATCTAACGGAATTCTTTTATGTGGCCCTGTAAACGAACAATAAATATTCTTAGCACCACATATTCTACAGAATGTATATTTCGTGCACTTCATAAATGCATATTTAGTGCACTTTATAAATGCATATCGATTTTATTATGTTCGAAAATCTGTAGCATCATTAAAATGCACTTGAAACAATTTTTTCCCATTGATCGTAATGTAACGGAAAACTTTTGACTGTCCCTGTAAATGAACTATGCATCCGATTTTCATAAAATCGGAAATGACACGACAAAATTTCGCGACAATTATATATTTAAAATTTCAAACCATATCGGTAGGGTATTTTTTGCTTTGTTGTATGCGGACACCCAGACAGACGGACGGACCATACGACGTCTATATGTGCTACGTATTTATATAATTACAAACGCTCCTAAAAACAATCAGTTACCTTTGAATGAATTAATGCATTGTAGATCTCAGTGATAGCGCTCTATAACGCTAATATATCCCCAAACTATACAACATATAATGTTTGCCAAATGATTTTCCTGTTCAATCTACATGGTATGGTGGACAAAACTTAAGGACCAAGAAGAAATGTATACGTAAAAGATTGTCGGTCAAGAAGCAAACAATAGTATTAACAGAATGTTACACAGGATTTAATATAAAAATTTTGTTGAAAGGATGTATGCAGGGTATTACCAAAGGTTCTTTTTTAGAAACGTGAATATTGTACAAAAACATGACTGTACAAAGAAAGCAAAATACACACAATTAACAATCTTCAGTGCCATATCAATAAGGGATGTGGACACCGTGTAATGCGAGATAACTTTCAACACGGTGGCGTGGCATAATCAGAACAACATGATTCAGTAGCTGTTGAGGCAAGCTGTCCCATTCCTTCTTCACTGCACGGATGGCGGTTACCTTGTTTGTGGGAGGAAATTTTCGAGCAGCAATACGTCTCCCCAAGGTATCCCATACATTTTCAACGGGATTCACGTCAGCGGAATGTGCTGGCCAGTCTATGCGATGGATATCTTCGGCCTCAACAATCTTGTACAGATATTGTGCGATGACAAGGTGCGTTATCGTCCATAAAATTAAACTTTTCGCCGACAGCACCACGAAAAAGATGAACGCGTAGCAACAGGTGCTCTTCAATGTACCATCTACCGGTTATGGACCCTTGGTCAAGCACATAGAGATCCGTGCTGCCATTGAACATGATGTCTGCTCACACCATGATACTTGAAGTCGCATATCGATCTCTTTCTAGAATATTTTCGTGACACTAATCACTACCAAGCTCGCGTCATATCAATTTACGTCTACAATCAGACGATAAACGGAATCTAGTCTCATCTGAGAAGAGCGCGATAGACCAGTCGTCATCAGTCCAATTGCGATACATACGGCACCGCTGTAAACGGGCGCTACGTTGGCATCTCGCGAGTGGGACATGCACAACAGCTCTTCGGGCGTATAGTCCACCCTTACCAAAGGTCTTGCACCAGTTTCCTGCGATATTTTAGTTCTTGTGGCAGCACAAAGTTGATTTGCTAATTGAACAGATATGTTGCGTCGGTTCCTTTTTGCCGAAATAACAATATAGCGATCTTCTTGGGAAGTCGTACTGCAAGGACGACCTCCTCCCGTGCGCCTAGTACATATTCCACTCTTTTCGAATGCCGCCCATAGCCTAGAAACAATATTGTGCGCGATGTTAAATTCACGGGCAACATCTCTCATTTTGCGTCCTTCTTCCAATTTTCCGATTATTCTACCACGAGTAATATCATCTAAATGATGCCTCGAAGACATGTTCAAAATTTCAATGTTCAAACTTCACTCCATCTCAATTTCAATTTTTACATCTAATGACAACTCACAGCACCCGCCGATTACCTAAAATCTCTTATCTCTGCTGTCACGTGATCGACAAAAGCGGAAGTACAAAATTCGCATAAGTTTCACAAAACACAGTACATCCCGCATTCATGCAAATTTACACCCGCTGCTGCGGATCTATTTCTAATTGTAATCGTTGAAAATAAGAGTGGTCCTTAAGTTTTGTCTACCAGTGTACTTTAAAGGTTTTACTTTTGAAAATTGAATTTTAAATAATAATACATATACCTAATGAATACGCTTCTATTTCAAATTAGGTTTTATTTTATTGAGGCTTAGGTTATTTAGGCTATATAGGTTTTATTTTTGAAAACTGAATTTTAAAGCTAATAATTTAAATAATAGTGCTACCAATGAATCTGCTTCTACTTCAAAAACTAAAACTGGCATTACTTATGCCCGATTCGGCACCGGACATTAACAATGTACACTGGTTTCCAACAATTAAGGAAAAATCACAAAAAGAGCGATAATTCGCTCAAAAAAAAAACCTATTCGTATGAAATTTGCATATGTTGTTAACTAAAAGATACTGAATAAAATTACAAAGTGCAAATTAGTGGCACTGCAATCGGATTGCCTCATCTGTGAGGAGCATAAAAATGCATGCTAGAGAGTACGGCTGCAGGTGTCGCTGTGATTATGAGATAAGAGAACTGAGATAGCCAATTCATTAGTATGACCTCGAGGTACCATTTGTCCGCAGAACTTCGATATAGAGCTATTGAAAGACAGGAGGCAGGTCAAAGTCAGACAGAGGTGGCCATATGGCTAAATGTGAATCCTTCTTTTGTTCATAGGCTTTGGCAACAATTTGAAACTACTAGTTCGGCCTCCAAAAGATTCAGCCAAGAACGGGCAAGAGCTACGACAAGCACCGATGACCGATATTTGCGGTTATGCGAGCGAAGGAATGGAACAGCAACCCCTCTCATCTTAGAGCCTCCCTTGCTGCAGCCAGGGGAAGGTTGGCATCAACGTCTACTGGGCGTAGAAGGCTTCATGAAGGTGATCTTTACGCTAGGCGACCAGCCATTTGTGTGCCGCTAAACTCACGTCACCGAGGGGAACGTTTAAGGTGAGCACGTCAACATTTCCACTGGACGGCTGATCAATGAAGACAAGTTCTCTTCACGGATGAATCCCTGTTTAGCCTCCAAAACGATAGTATGCGTTGTTTGATTTGGTGAGAATAGAGAACACGTTATCATCCATCAAACATTCATGAAAGAGATTTATACGGAGGAGGCAGTGTCCGTGTTTGGGGTGGCATCTCTTTGGGTGGATGTACAGATCTCCATGTCTTTCATCGTAGAACTGTGAGTGCTCAAGTTTATAGAGATGACGTTCTTGATGCTTTCGTGCGTCCTTATGTAGACGCGTTAAGTAATGATTTCCTGTTACAGGACGAAAACGCTAAACCGTACAGGGGTCGCATCGTGGAAGATTATCTTCAGCGCCAAACAATTCAGCGCATGGAATGGCCAGCTCAATTTCCGGACTTGAATCCCATCGAGCATGTTTGGGAGGCTTTGGGAAGATGTGTTCCTGCTCTCAATCTCCCTCCTCAGACCCGTTCCACGCTTAATACTGCTCTACAAGAGCAATGGCTCGAACTTCCCAGCGAACTTACCGATCGCATAATTGATAGTATCACACTTCGCTGTATGTGCTGTATTGCTTCTGCGGGTGATCATACTCCATATTAAAGGTACTTTTACTATACCAAACTGACACATTTATTTTGTTTATTTTATAATTGCGTTAATTTATGAAACACCACAACCCTCTGGTAATTTCTTTTATTGTTATTTTATACCTTATTATGTGTTGTATATTGTGGCTCAGTTTTATTAAAATCTACATGTAACATTTTGAGTAATCGCTATTTTTGTTTTTTTTTCCTTAATTTTTGGAAACCACTGTATATAATACAAATGATTATATTCCATCAAAAATTTAATATACAATTTATAGTCTGATTCCAGCTATTCGCCATCCCTGTGTTATACCCTTTAAAATTTTCGCAAAATAACAGAAAATACACATTTTTAATATTTTTTAATTAGATGAAATTCATCTCACAAAATAAATGGGCATCCAAAAGTAACATTTGTAAAACACTTTATGACATAAATATAAGAAAAAAATTCTAAACATATACAATAATAAAGGTAAACAGTACAGGAACAACTCTAATCAAACCATCGGGTAAAAATAATTCCGGTACCAACCAATACGACGTCAACAATTAAATTATACAGGGTGGTTCAAAAGGTTATGTCCGAACGGCACATGTGGATGTATCAGGTCATGAGGTGCAAGAATTACATAGGAACTAGATGTCGGAAACGCGATCGTGACGGTACAATTGCATCGACCGTGACGCAAAGAAAATATAACAAAAGGGGTAAAAATACCTTTATTTAAAAAAAACTTAATCGAAGTACAAAATACAAATGAAAAAGGTTACAACTCATAACAAGTGCATAAAATGCGCCCCATTAACCGTGATGCATGCTTCACATCGGCGTCGCATGGAATTGCGAACACGTTCCACTTGGCCAGGAGTCTACTGGACACGTGCGCCGCCGCTTCAGCGACCCGTGTCATGAGGTCCATGGCCAATGTCTCGTCATGAGGTCCATGGCCAATGTCTCTTATATCAGAGGCTTAAAATATCCTTCAGAGGTAGAAATACAGGGCGTTAGGTCCGGGGATCGCGGTGGCCACGGTACAGTGTTCGCGATTCCATGCGAAGACGATGTGAAGCATGCATTACCATACCCTAAAAAATTTAAAATATCAAGTAAAGAAAATGTGTTATTGACAGTCTAATAGTACCAGTATTATCCTTATACTATTATTTTGAAGGAATTAGTATAGTATGTTTTTTTTCTCTAAGCCTAAACGTAGTTAAACTAGTCGAATGAGCCAATCCCAAAAATTTCTCTATTTCTTACATTCTAATACTTACAATTTGCTATTACAGTCCCAAAATTAAAGGGCAATCTATGTCCATCATGAGGATTCTAAAGATATGAAATTCCGTGCATTAGTTCTTGAGATATGGCTATCGAAAAAATCGTGTAAATACTTCAAAATACAGTACATTAGTGCCACCTGATGGGTGATTTATACCAAAACCTAATGAGCAAAAACTTGTGTTAACGTCTAACTGAATCTGAAGTTAGATGGAAATCCGTGTATTAGTTCTTGAGATATAGCTATTGTGCAAATCGTGAAAAATGTAGCATAGCAGCGCTACCTGTTGGGTGATTTGCACCAAAAACTAATCAGCACCAATTTATATCAACTGAATAGGAATTTTTATTAAATTCCGTGCAATAGTTCTTTAACTAGAGCGCCCACAAAATTTGTGTCCCATACAGATAGATAGACTCACAAACTCACACAGAGACATTTTGTAAAAACATGTTTTTCGGGATCTCTGACCCTTAAACGCGCAAATCCGTCTAAAACCGGAAGTCGAATATTTTCGCGAATCTAATACTTTCTTCTTGTAAAGATAGAAGAAAGTAAAAATAATTTCATAACTTAGTCATGATTTAATTATATGCAAAGGCGGAAAGTTGTTTCCAAGCGATTGGTAAAGCACGCAATCAACAAGAACGAAGGTGATTGGGTTTAAAGTAATTAACAAACTGATTCTGGTAGTATTAATTCCTCATAGCACTCAATTAATGAAAGAATACGCATTGGGTAAGTCTTAAAGACAACAATTTGTAATATCAGAAGGTTTTAATTAACGTACGACGTAAACGTTAATGATTAATGAAATAAACATCGCCTTATGATGATATCAGCAATGATATACATAATGACATACGAAATGATATGAATAATGATCAATACAGTCAAAACACTGTATTAAAAAAAAACTAGTGTCGTGAAGGAATTTTCACCTTGCTATTAATATAAACTTTCAAACATACACAGGTGTTCAAAATTAAGGACCGATCACAAAATGCTAGTTTTCAAGTACGCGAATACTCAAAAGTAAATAGTATAATTCGAATGAATACTATCTCTAAAGAACATCTAATCCATATAACATCTCATTCATGTCACACGTGGTCACAAGTGTCACAGTCAGTACGGTGAAGGAAAAAAATAGGAAATTCCATCCATCTCATTATGAGTGTGAAATGATCACTATATGTGACTCCACTGAGACGTCACTGTGACTGCTGCTTTGTGACGAGTCACCATGTGACCTTACAATGTAGTTACATCGTGACTCTCATGTGACTGTCATCTGTAGACTCAATTTCAATGTCATCGTGAACGCTGCATTGTGATAAGTTACCAAATAATGCCACATTAAAGTCACTTGATGACTTTCGGGTGACAGAGAGACTACTGTGAAGTCACCATTGTGCTCTTTTGTGAAAAGTCATCATGTGACTATAATGTGATATTTTTTGGTGACTTATCATAATGCAACGTTCATGATGACTTTGAAATTGAGTCTAAAAATGACAGTCACATGATAGTCACAATTTAACTACATTGTAAAGTCACCTGGTGAATAGTCACAAAGCAGCAGTCACATTGACGTCTCAGTGGAGTCACATGTAGTGATCATTTAAGACTCATAATAAGACGTGTGGAATTTCCTACTTTTTGTTTCACCGTAGTGACTGTGAGACTTGTGACCATGTGTGAGATGAATGAGATACTATATAGACTAGCTGTGCTGTAGGGATAGTAATTATTTGAATTATATTATTTCCTTTTGAGTATTCGTGTACTTAAAAATTAGCCTTTTGTGACTGGTCCTTAATTTTGGACACCAGTGTACTTATAATTACTCAAAAGGGGACACAAACATATAAAGATATTATTTAATACAACCATGAGATCCTTCAAACGCACGCTTTCATTTTCAAAGGAAAAAGATGACTTACTGAATAGAAAACAAATTTAAAAACAAAAACAAAATACTACTCAGTATTATTGCGTACTGGAACAAAATACTGTGTAGTATTTTGTTTTTGATTTTTAATTTGATTTATATTCAGTCATCTTTTCACTTTGAAAATGAAAGCGTGTGCGTTTGAAACATCTCAGGGTTGTATTAAATAATATCTTTATGTTTGTGTCACCTTTTAAGTAATTATAAGTACACTGAAAATTCTCAAGCACACAAATAAACACATTTTACAAAAGTTTTTGTCACCAAATTAACAACACATTAATGTGTTGTGAATTAGGAAACTCCTTATACAGAATATTTTTCGTGTTGTGATTGTGTTCTTAATATGTTGCAAAATTGTTGCTACCTAGAAATGTGTTCTCAATATGTTGCAAAAGTGTTGCTATCTAGAAATGTGTTCTAAAGATAGTGTTATTAATTGTGTTGAAATCATGTTGTAAATAGTGTTGATGAAAATATTTTCTTACAATAGTGTTGTGCTGCACAACACTTTGTCACCAAATTAACAACACATTGTAAACACCACACAATTTAGAACACTATAAAACAACACGTGTAAAACACTTTCAAAATACTTTCTACATGGTGCCTTTAAAATAACACACACACACTTAAAGCACACTATTTATTAAACATTTGTTACACAGTTTTAAAAATGAATGTTTTGAAATGTTTTGAAAACACATTTTTGCCTCTTGTAATTTTTAACAACACTTTTTGCACAATCTTTTAATTTGGCACAGCATAATCGAAAATGATTTTAGTTAGAAGTGTTAATTATTATGTTCAGTTAGTGTTGCAAAAGTGTTTCGCGAATTTGAAGTGTATGTTTCAACGTTTATATGCATTATGATTTACATAAATGTAAACATTATTGTATAAATATGGATAATTTTCACAAGATTCATTAAATCATAAATATTCAAAAGCATTTAGTAAGAAAGATTTTTTATTACCTGTAGGAACTCGAACAACCCTCATATTATCTGCATTAAAAAAAAAAAAAAAAAAAAAAAAGATCACTTTTGTTTCCAGAGAAACATATCAATATTTTTGACGCAAATTCATCATATAAACCAGGGTTGCCAGTGGGCTACTTTTTTAAATTTCAGATTTCTTGATTGGCACCACTTTTTTGAAACGGTAAAATTCCCTTTGTTTCCGCCTTAATTAATATGTCATTAAATAAGGCACAGTTTACCATTTCACAAAAGCGGTGTCAATCAACAATCTGATTTTTAAAAAAGTAACCCATCTGGCAACACTGATATAAACAAGAACAAAAAATCATGCGTACAGCATATATTATGAAACGCTTTCCAACATATTCAGAATACTATAACAATACTTCATACTTTACTAAGCGGAAAGATGACGTCTAAATGAATATATATGATCAACAGATGTGTGTACATTCGTATGCTAAATGTTAGTTCAGTTGAACGCATAGCACAATTGAAAATTTGCAATTTCCGCCAAGAAACCAGGGTTTTATGTGTTGCGCATATCTGCGTAGAAATAGCGTTTTTCCTAAAATTTGCGCCAAAGCGTACTTAGTACCAAATGAAATTGATTTTGTCGATCCGAGAAACGAAGAAAAATTCCATTTTTAACTTTTTCCAGACCACTAATTTCGTTCAAAAATGAAAATACGGCAGTCAAATAGTCGCGAAAAATACGTAAATTTTGTCAAAAAATCGCGAACAACAGGCGAATTTTATCAAAAGATCGCGAAACACACGCCATGTTCGTCAAAAGATCAGGAAAAACACGTCATGTTCGTCAAAGGATCGGGAAAACACGCCATGTTCGTCAAAAGCTCTCGAAAAAATGTGAATTTTGTCAAAAAATCGCTAATTTTATCAAAAAACAAACAAAACGCGATCAAAAGATTGCGAAAAAATGCTAATTCCGTCAAAAAATGGCGAAAAAACGCGAGTTTGTCACAAAAATCGCGAAAAACCCCACAAATTTCGTCAAAATTCCGCGAAAAACACGCAAAGTTCGTCGAAAGATCGCGAAAAGAAAAAGAATTTTGTCAAATTATTGCTAGTTTTGGGAAAAAACGAACAAAACGCGGGGAAAAAAACGCTAATTTCGTAAAAAAATCGCGGAGATTTTTTTTTCTGCAATGGGTCCCTAAAGGTTCCTTTTTATACAAAACATATGCTCTTTTTTGGTCCCTTTAAAAAAAAAAAAAATGGTCCCCTTTTACCATTTTTTAGTGCAAAAGTTGACTGGGCATCCTGTATGTTTTATTCATATGCTTTTCTGTGATTAGTTAAAATTACTGCTCTAAAATAATATTTTTTAAAGCCAAATAAACAGATTTGTTTTTTCCTACTGCTAATTTTTCATTATTGCAATCTGTACCTAAATGTCGTTTAGAATGTCCAGAGTTAGCAAAATGTGTGGAGTAATTTTATCCGAGCAATTATTCTTTCAAATGTCAAAATATTTTCAAGATAGCAATCATTTTATTTTTTAGGAGTTTATAAGCATTAGAATTTAAATCTGCTCCAAAAACAGCTTCCATTCCCAGAAAATTAGATTTTGGCTGCTACAAAAATGGATTTTACTCTGCTCTAAAAATGGATTTTACTGCTCCAAAATCAGATTTCTGCTGCTCCAAAACTTCTCCAAAATGGCTTTAGTGTACTTTCATCCCTGCAATAAACGGACGTTGTTGAAAACTTTTGTGTGAGTGTATATGATCTATAGAATTTATGCGCATCAAGTAATATTTAAAAAATAGTTCAATTTAAAAACGCATACCACAACTGAAAACGCACTTCCAGGAATTATTGTTCGTAGATTTCAATAATTCAATTATTGCCCATTTTCTGCTTTAGCCAAATTCTTTTGTCTGTCCCTGTAAATAAACGATAAGTTCTATGCACGCCTTATTCTGTCTTAAGAACCTTGTAGTATGCCTCAGCGATGTATACTAATTTCAATATGTTTAAAATACTTTAATATCATTAAAATACACGGCAAAACGATTTTTCTCCATAGACAGTCATGTAACGGAAATCTTTTAGTGGCCTTGTAAATGAAACGAAAATGCTACACACTTCACTTTTAATACCGAACATGCCATAGTAAACCCCAACAACATATATGGGACATTCTCACAATCTTTTGACTTTTGGGGAAAAAAATCTGGCGAAATTAAACTTGCTAAAATAACATTTTAATCTGATAGACGAATGCCTTAATGATTCAAAATAAAGAAAAAATGGTCAGCAGCGAAAATTTTTTTATTTAACTGAGGTTTAAGTTAAACTTGCGCGTTTAATTTTCCTTACCATTTTACCCCTATAACTTTTTATTTTCTTCTAAATTTTTACTTATAATGATTTTGCATAGTACCCACAGGACATTCAAATAAGAAATAATAAAAATGTAGTACTTTTAATACGGAATTTTTGTATAACATTGTCTTAAAGGGGTGTTAAAGAAGGGACGGTAAGTTAAAAAAGGGGGATGGTATAGGAAAAAAGGGACGAAATGGTCAAAAAAGGGACGGTAAGGATGGAACGGTAAGGAAAATTACCACCTATTTTTAGGAAAATCATGTTAAGACTATAAGTGATAGCCACAATGTTCATTGATTTTTAGAAACAGTTGTTAACATTGGATTAAATTATTATTTTTTTTTTTAATTTACCTCGAAAAGTGCAGGAATAAACCTTGGGGACGGTAAGACTACCCATAAAACCACGATGCTTGAAATTGATATTTAAATGCTGATTTAAATTCCGCAGTAAATTTTCTGTCAAAGAATTTTAGACGCTCCTTCTCTAGCATACTTCTGTATGAGAAAAAACTTGAAAAAAATTCAGTGGCTGCATCTGGAGTGATTTTCTGTGTAATTTTAGAAGAGGGACTGTAAGGAATCTAAAACCCAGGGACAGAGTTTAAAAAATAATAACAACCCTATAAATGTGTGCAGGTTAATTTTTTGCTACATCTACCCTATATATATAAAATCCTAATGAATCGAATTGAAACGAATTTATGAAACGATTCTATGAAACGACTGATTAAACAACTGATTACGTTTCTCGGCGATTTCTCCTAAAATATGGAATACTTTGCGATGAAATTAACACCAAAAAATCCGTATTGATCCACAGATCTCAAAACTGGTATTAGAATTTTAAAATTAGAATTAGTTTTCGAAATATTAATTTTTTCTAATTTTAAATACTTTTTTTCTAATAATGGCAACTCAAATTTTAATCATAACAGATATTTTTTTCATATTTTAGAAAAGGTTATTTTAAATTAATTTGGCGACGAGTTTGGGCTCCCTTAAATGTATGCTAAGAAAAGCATGTTACTTTTATTCAGAATTCAATTTGTATTTCATTATCATTTTATTTAATACAAAACTTTCATTTAAAATTGAAACCTTTAAAATAAATGGCTTTTACTTCATTCTTTTTTTAAACGAAATGAAAAGAAAAATATTAGACACAGATGTCATATACGCAACGGGGTACCTAATTGGCGCCAAAATAGCGTTATTTTGCCTGACATGGTAACCCGGCTATTGTTGCTTATTTATTAATAAATGTTTATTTGAATTTATTTTTTATTTATGTACGAAAAATGTTATAAATTGTTTTGTTCTATAGTTATTAATTAATTTTTGTTTTATTTATTGTTATTTCATTTAAAAATAACAGAAAATAATTTAAAAATACATATGCAACAGGTATTTGAAAACGAGGTTTTCGCCAAATTGTCGTAAAAAAAAAAATCACGCCAAGCCCGGTGCGTATGTGACAATGCAACAAATCATGAGATTTAATTTCCACTTCAAAACAACGTTTTAATGTTATTATGTCTCCCGTCGACCAATTTCGCCAAATTATATAAATAGCCAAATTATACAAATTGACATATTTTTTTATTTTAAATAACAAAAGAGCAAATAAATTAGTATAACATTAATAAAAATACAAATAAAACGTCGAAATAAAAATCACTTGATGGCGTGAACATGTGTAACTTCCTTAAAGTCAAGTGAATATGACATTTACGATCAACCATTATTGGCATTTAATCTTATAGTTTGGCGACAGATTTTAAGTCGATGGGATAACCAAGTAGCACCGTTTTAATTTACCACTCGAAAAATAAAAAAAATGCTAACTGGCGAGTTAAAAAAAGCTATTGGCGAGATTTTCACCCGGCTAACATAAAAGTACCAGGAATTCTTTGTGATCATGGCAACTTTTATGTAGTTTTATTCGAAAAAATAATTTTGATTCTTTAATCAAAATGGAAACATTTCTTGTGAAAAGCGAAGGAATCAGCCCGTTGTTTATGGCAGTTAAATGACTTGGACTATTATAATATAAACGAAATAATGGAGATAGAATAATATTCGGCGAATTATCACATCTGTGACTGGCTAACATTAAAGTACCAAAATGTCCACCTGGAATATAAAAAGCGAAGCCTGGAGCTGTTGATGATAGTCACACGACTTAGGCTATTATTATAGAGATTGTTTTCAATTTTAAAAGCAGCGCAAAGAATAATATTTCCTAATGATTAAAAATTTATTTTCACGTGACTATTAAAAACAGAATAAAAACTTTAAAATTACTATTAAATGAGTGCGTGTTAAAAACAGGAAAATATTCAAAATTATGTGCTGAAAATTGTATTTACACGTGAATATTAAAAGGGAAAGGAAACTTTAAAATAATAAATACATTAATATGCGTTTAACCCTTTCACGGACAAGGCACTTCTATTCGTAAAATCTTGAAATCAGTGAATGGCACCAGAATTTACAAATAAATTTCGAAATACAAAAATGCTTTTGTTCACTTACTTAATAAAAGGGAAATTTTCATCCCAATATTCTGATGCTAATGTGGCATTTATGAATTAAAATTAAGTGATCCAAAAATGAACCACCGCCCTTGAAGGGGTTAAAGCAGCAAATTTTAGTAATTGTATTACGTCAATCATTTTATAACGCTGTTAAAAAATACCGAGAGACAAAAACTCTGTTTACTTAATTCATTTTATTTTAGCTTCTTTTCGAGTGTTTAACTGATCTTCTTTAACCAAATACGAAAGCAACCATTGGATGTCTTAACAGCAACTGATTCTACCTTAAATTTTTGCAATCAAAGGGAATTGAATGGAAACCCGTTTACAGGGAGATCGCTACAGGTTTTTACTTATTTATCTCGTTAATATTGTTGTGCAATCATGCAATGGGATGTTCACCAGTATATGAAATTTTAAAAAAAACACAAAAAAGTGTATTAAAATAAAAATTATTATTCAGGGACATGAAAGTCAAAAGATTGTGAGCCCCATATCTATTTCATAGCAATCGGACTATATTTACGCGAGTTAGAGCACGGACAAACTGAATTCATTTCAATTTTTTCAACTGTGTTGGAAAGTGTTAAAAGAGATATTCGTAATAATAGGTTAAAAATAAAATTTTGTATTAAATGAGTTACACAAATTAATCGTTGGAGGACGACTGTGTTTTAAAATTTGAATAGTAACATCGAATTTTGACAAATATTTTTTACTTGTGTTAAAATTTACTTCCAGATGCCAATTTTCAAATCATTTGGATCGAAAGTTAAAAAGTTAAGAATTGCACTTACTCAGGGCTTTCGTCCTTCTAATGTTACATACTTTTAAATATTTAGATTTATATCTCATAAAATATTCTTACATATGGTGACGTTATGCATCGACATACTAATCAAAAACTCAAACTTAGACTGAAAAAAAAAAAAAAAAAAAAAAAAAAAACTGTTTACTTTCAGTACAATTTCCGCATTTTTATATATTTTTATTTCCAAATTGTGATGGAAGAAAACTAAAATAGCCATTCGAGTTGAAATAAATTCAAATTAATTTTTACAAAATACAAAAATGCCCCAAAAGTCTCCGTACAACTTCAAAAATTTATTACAAAAAAATAATAGGCCTACAGCAAAAATAATTACAACAGTACGTAGAGTAACTCAAAAATTTTTTTTTCTACTATCTTAGTTTCTACATGAGATCTTTTCGTTGCACACGACGTTTCCATGCGATGAAGCAGTTCAACAAGTGCGGAACGAGTACGTGAAACTTTTTCTAGGAGCCCTGTAAAATCAATTCGAAAAGCATCGCAAGAGCTTATTATGTCATAAATCGCAACACACAGAGTGTTTCATAAACGATTACAACTTTCATCCTACAAAATTCAGATTGTGCAGCCGTTACAAACTGATGATTACGCGAAACGCTTCGAATTTGCATTTGAAATGCTTCATCGCATGGAAACGTCGCTTGAAACGAAAGAATCTCATGTAGAAGTATACTAAGGTAGTAAAATAAAACTTTTTGAGTTACTCTATGTACTGTTGTAATTATTTTTCTTGTAGGCCTATTATTTATTTATTTTTTCGATTTTTGAAGTTGTACGGAGACTTTTGAGACACTCTGTATATTCCTTTAAATTATTTTTCAAAAAATATGTCAGTTGTAACATATTAATATTTTAACAGAAATTGAGATTGATTTCCAGTAGCTTACAATATGGGAAATTAAATTTACACCTCATTCAACCAAGTAGCTTTTGAGTTGTGCTTTAAAAAAAACTACTCTCATTGCAATCTCTTTTGGAAGGATTATAAATAAATTTAACACTACTATTTGGAGTTACAAACTTCAAACCTTAATATTTCTTAAAGTACTTCACCAACTGACTTCCCGTTTCGTATTCTAAGGTAAACTTACTGACTTATCATAAAGTACCGAACATTTCAAGTATTTTGTCAAAATTAGGTATTCATGTTGGAAATTTCAGAGTTTGGCACAATTTCCGTATGAAGACGACTCCTAAGTTTATTATTATTTTAAACATAGGATGACCGCACCAGTAGTTGATCACCCCTCCAAAGTAGTTGATCAAAATTTTCTAAATATTGCTCCATTTCAGTCGGAAATGAGTTTTACACGTGACACTAGACATAATATATTTGTTTGAATGTTGGAGCACCTGTTGTCACATTGTTTTCAGCTGCCTGCTGTAAGAAAAGCCATTTTATCTTTTTTTTTTTTTTGCAAAATATAAAAATTTAGTTTTTGATTAGTTGGAGACAATTACGGTATGTCAAAATAACCTACTTCTATCTTTCTTATTCCAAATAACAGTTTTATATGAATTATTGTTAATCGCAGCCCAAGCAGGATATTAAGATTTATTTATGAATTCTCGACTGATTTCTTCGATTGATCAACTAATGGGAAAATGGCCATTAAAGAAACTATTTATTTGTAATTTTGTTGCTATTTATTTTCAGCAGATTTCATTTTTGACCACTATAGCACATTCATTAAGAGTTGTAGCAATCATGTTAGTTTACTTCTAAAACTTAAAAGGAAGGAATTATAATAAAACCCCCGTAACACTGACCTTATTTGATCAACTATTGGCTCAGTCACCCTACATTGAAAGAAGACATAGTTTTCAATCGATTGACTATTCCCGTGGTTTTTTTCTTGGACAAATTCGTGTTAGAAATAGAAGTGTAAGAATAGAGTGTTCTCTTTCGTGTGTGTATGTGTGTGTGGAGGGGGGGTGCAACATAAAAAATATTCTAATCATTATTTAATTAGATGCAAAATATGTTGACAATTGCATTTTAACCCTTTCGGGTCTGGTGTATTATTAATAGTACGTGTCTTTTGATCGATACATATTCAGTAATGATAGTATATATCCTTATTATGACTTCATTTATGTTTTGGCATTTAGTAATAACAATAATAAGAAAAGTTTGCTTAATTCTCTTTGCACAGTTGGCGATTCATTTACTTTATACATATATTTCACTCTTTAAATTTCAAATATAAGTTATTTTTCTGTACGAATCATGTGTGACAATACGCAGAAAACATTAGAAAGTTGTAATACAATTAAACCCTGTTGTAATATGATGTTTTCCAAAAGTCTCCAAAAATTCTTCCTTAACCTGTTATCATATAAATGTGAATTGAATAGTACACAAAATAAATACATTTGTTAGATTTCAGACTATGAGATAATATTTAAACGCCAGTAAATCTACTTGGATAATGGCGAAAATGTAGGACGCGTTATGTGATTACTTGTTTATATTCGACGATTTTTTCCATTTTTCATATGCATTGTATTTGTAATTTTCTGTTATACATTCTGATGAAGACTCAGTGGAAGAGTTGAAACATGTCAATATAGATTTTTAATTTACTTTTAATGTGTTTCTATAACGCTTTTCAAGCACATAAATATTTTAATATTGTGATATGATTATTAGGAGCTACAAATTTCAAAACTTAATATTTCGAAAAGTACTTCACCAACTGACTTTTCGTTTCGAATCTTAAGGTAAACTTACTGACTTAACATAAAGTACCGAAAATTTCAAATATTTTGTCAAAATTAGGTATTCTTATTGTAAATTTCAGTGTTTGGCACGATTTCCGTATGAAGACGTCTCCGAAGCTTGCTGTTATTTTAAACATACATTGAAAGAAGACATAATTTTCAATCGATTGACTATTCCCGGGTTCTTTTACTTGGGAAAATTCGTGTTAAAAATAGAATGTGTGTTTTCTTTTGTGGGTGGGGGAGGGGTTGAGAGGGCTTAGATGCTGTATATTCCCGCGGCGCCATCTTGGATGTTTTGAGATTTCTTGGCGAATTGTTGTTGGTGATTTATTATTTACACTTTATTTTCGTTAAGCCTAACATGCACATAAATCGCTGTTTAGCGACATTTACTACTTGGCTGAAAAGCGGTTTTCACACCAAGAAAAAATCTATGGCGGCCCCGGGATAAATAAAGCGGCCACAGGAATATATGACATCTGTTCCGGGGGGAGGAACATAAAAAAATATTCTAATCATTCTTTAATTAGATGAAAAATAAGTCGACAATTGCATTTTAACCCTTTCAGGTGTGGTGTATTATTAAAAATACATGTCTTTTCATCGAATATTTTTTTGTCTTAACAATTACTTTTGTTACTATCTACATATAGTAATTATAGTATATGGCAATGCCTTTCTGAATATGACTTCATTTATGTTTTCACATTTTGTAATAACAATAATTATAAAAGTTTGCTTAATTCTGTTTGCACCGTTGGCAATTTCTTTAATTTATACATATATTTCACTCTTTAAATTTCAAATATAAGTTACTTTTCTGAACGAATCATGTGTGATAAAACGCAAAAAAAATTAGAAAGTTGTAATACAATTAAACCCTGTTGTAATACGATGTTTTCCAAAAGTCCCCAAAAACTCTTCCTTAACCTGTTACCATATAAATGTGAATTGAATAGTGCACAAAATAAATGCATTCGTTAGATTTCAGACTATGAGATAATCTTTAAACGCCAGTAAATCTACTTGGATAATCGCGAAAATGTAGGGCGCATTATATGATTACTTGTTTATATTCAACGATTTTTTCCATTTTTCATATGCATTGTATTTGTAATTTTCTGTTATACATTCTGATGACGACTCAGTGAAAGAGTTGAAACATGTCAATATAGATTTTTAATTTACTTTTAATGTGTTTTTATAACGTCTTTAAAGCAAATAAATATTTTAATATTGTGATATGATTATTACGAGTTGCAAATTTCAAACCTTAATATTTCGTAAGGTATTTCACCAACTGACTTCCCGTTTCGTATCTTAAGGTGAACTTACTGACTTAACATAAAGTACCGAAAATTTCAAATATTTTGTATAAATTAGGTATTCGCATTGCAAATTTTAGAGTTTGGCACAATTTCAGTATGAAGACGACTCCTAAGTTTATTATTATTTTAAACATGCATAGAAAGAATACATAGTTTTCAATCGATTGACTATTCCCGTGGTTTTTTTCCTTGGACAAATTCGTGTTAGAAATACAGGGTGATCATAAAAAAACTTCGCCGATATATGGAGCTCTAGCGGCCGGTCCGTTCAACCGATCGAGGTGAGATTTCAGATATAGTTATTCAAAGATATAAGCTCGGGATTCTGTGAACGGCAACAAAGTGGTGCTCACGGTTACAGGTACAGAAAGTCGAAATTTTTCAATGGCAAAGCCCATTTTTTTCTTCGCAAAATGCTAAGCGCATGCGAAAACCCTAAAGAGCGTTGAAACCGTACGTGTATAGCAAGAAACGGACGCGTTATGCACGCACAAAAAACAGTTCTGCGAACGGAAAAAAAACACGATCTGGACGCACGGAGGAAGTTTTGATATGACAGAGAGTCAGTACACCTACCACTGATTGCAACACAGATCGGAGAAACGAAAACTTTTATTTTCATTACACATTTTCCACATTGGTGCCATCACAGGCATTACGCATTGCATGCGGGCGACTGTGGACAATAAAGCCGACCGTAACATCGCATGATGGATGTTAGCAATCTCACGTTTGATAGAATCCTTCAAATCCGGCAAAGTTTGCGGATTGCATATGTACACTTTAGATTTGATATATCCCCAGAACCAGAAATCCATAGGAGTGAGGTCGGGGGATCGCGAAAGCCACGGAAATGTAAAATGGCGTGAGAGGACACGGTCGCCAAAATGCTGTTCCAGGACCCTGCGAAAAGACTTCGCTATATGTGGAGGCGCTCCATCTTGCATCCAAACAATGCCATTCAATACATTTCGCTGCAGCAATTCTGGTATGACGTAATTTTGCAGCATTGCTCTATAGCGGGAGCCTGTCACCGAGCAAGTTACAAATCCCGTTGGTGTCGCTTCCTCAAAGAAGTACGGCTCGAGAATAATTGTATCTGCAATTCTGCACCACACAGTAACTTTGACGACGTATAGAGGCACTGGTGCCATAGCGTGCGGATTCATGCCTGCCCAGTGCACACAATTTTTGGTGTTGACGTTGCCAGTTAGGGTAAAATGTGCCTCGTCCGTCCATAATATGCGAAGAGACCAGTCGTTATCGCCATCATATCGGATAAGAAATTTGTTAGCAAAGTCTATACATTGTTGACGGTTCCTCACTTCCAACATCTGGACGTGCTGGTATCGGTAAGGAAACATGCAGATTACAGAGCGCAGTAGCTTTAGGAACGTTAATTTCGGTATATCTAATACACGACATCCACCTCTTGCAGTTTACTTGTGTCCTGTAGTCACTATGTGATGCACATCCATAACAGTATCCTCAGGAACAGTTGGTCGTCCGGATCGCGGTCTATCACATGTGCAGCCAGTTTCTTCGAATTTCTTTATTAAATCACGAAGTGCTTGCGGGCTACATGGGCCACGTATTTGACGATGGTTTCGATGATAATCACGCGAGGTTTCCGCAGCATTCATCCCATTTTGATAATAGAGTTTTACCAATTCACCACGAACTTTCGCTGGCAGAGTCATTTCGTCGGCATGTGCGAGCTCCCGACTGAAGAACTGAGGCAAGTCACACGCTAAGGCGACACATAAGACATGCCCCTTGAATTCGCTGGATAAACTGGTTTTAAACAGGTTTGAAAGAACTTCGTTCTTTGTTTCGACTGGTTTTTGCGCTTCATGTTGCTCTGTCGTCTCAGTGTGGGCTATGCCTAACATTCCCACCCCGCTTTTTATCCGTTTTCTACGCTAGCTATCTGGCGGACGGCGTTCTGTGATTGGTATTTTGCCTCTGTCATAGGCAAATTTCCTTCGTGCGCCCTGATCGTGTTTTTTTTTTTTTTTCTTTGCCGTTTGCAGAGCTGCTTTTGTGCGCGCATAACGCGTCCATTTACTGCCATGAACGTACCGTTCTAACGCTGTTTAGGGTTTTCGCATACGCTGAGCATTTTGCGATGAGAAAAAAAATGGGCGTTGCCATTCAAAATTTTCAAGTTTCTGTGGTTATAACCGTAACCGTGAGCGCCAATTTGTTGCCGTTCGCAGAGTATGGAGCTCATACTTGTGAATAATATATCTGAAATCTCATCTCGATCGGTTGAACGGACCGACCGCTAGAGTTCGATATATCGCAAAGTTTTTTTTTATGACCACCCTGTAGAATGAGTGTTCTCTTTCGTGTGTGTATGTGTGTGTGGGGGGGGGGGGCATAAAAAATATTCTAATCATTATTTAATTAGATGCAAAATAAGTCGACAATTGCATTTTAACCTTTTCGTGTATGGTATATTAGTAATAGTACATACCTTTTGATCGAGTGTTATTTTGTCTTAAGAATTACTTTTGTAACTATCTACATATATAGTAATGATAGTATATATCCTTATTTTGACTTCATTTATGTTTTGGCATTTAGTAATAACAATAATAATAAAAGTTTGCTTAATTCTCTTTCCATCGTTGGCGATTCCCTTACTTTATACATACACTGTTAAAACTGGATACTTAAAAATAAGCAAAATGTACTCATTTTTTATTACTTTCCGATCTTATAATAGCTCCGAGTACTCAACTCTTAAATTTGAAAAACGCATGTACTCATTTTTTTGAGTACACACAGGGACTCGAACATAAGTATGACTAGAAACACACATACTCATATTTTTGAGTACATATAGGACTCAAACGTGAGTATTTAGACTTAAATACAAAATATATGTACTTATTTCTGAATACATTTATAAATCAAGTTTAAGTGTACACAATTTCGATTTTTTAATGTATGAACTATATGTATTCATTTTTTAATACATTTATGAATCAATTGAAGAGCTGAGTGGAAGAACATGTTATGCGACATTTTCTTAAAAATTATTTTATCTTTTGGACGAAGGTGTTATCAGATATTCTATCACATGGTAAAGCTAAAATACCAAAGTTATATTTAGCCTTGAAGATTTAAGACATTATTCATTAATATTTAATATTTTAATATTTAATAATACAAATAATATTAATATTTTTTAATATTTAACAATTAAATATGAATAAGTTTTATTTTTTGATAGAGTTTAGAACCACACCTGTTAATATTTTAAACGCATGGTATCAAACAGAAAATAAATCGTTAAAATTGACAACAAAAACTTTCACATCAAATTTCTTCAAATGTAATTTTTGCTACTTAACATGTTCTTCCACTTAGCTCTTCAATTATGATTATATTAAGTTTTAAATCCGAAATATGTATATTATATGTACTCATTTTTGAATATATATATGAATCAATTATGATTATATTCAGTTTTAAATCTGAAATATGTATATTTTACGTATTCATTTTTGAATACATAGAGGAATCGTTAATGAATATATTTGGCTTAAAATTTTAACTTCTTTTCTATATGTACTCGTATTTGAATACGTTTATCAACCATTTATGATTATGTTAATTTTTAAATCTGAAATATTTATACTTTTAAGTACTAGTTTTTGAATACATAGATGAATTGATAATGAATGTATTTGGCCTCAAATCTAAAATTTCTTTCTTGTATGCACTTATTTTTGAATACGTAAATGAATCTAATATAAATATTTTTGGCTTCAAATTTGAAAAAACTTATATTCCTAGATAAACACATACAAGAATATGCAACGATTACATGTGGGTTCAAATTTGAAATGTTTCTGCTATATATAAACTCATTTACTATATGCACACATAACTCTTCTATGAATCTTTTAAAAGTTTTAAATATGAGAACTATTTTTACTTTTTAGGGTAAAAAATGGTATAAATTATATACTTTTCAAATTCAACTTTTTTATGCATATACTCACTTTTGGGTATAATCAGTGCATTTAGTTAAATAATAAGGTTATGTGTAGCGTGGAAGGCGCTGGCAATATATTTTATTAGCAAGTTTTTGAATAATCAGAATTGTTGCCAAATGCTGAACCACATATTTATGACAAGTAAAGTATGAGATTTTACCTTTATAATTGGAACAAATGTTCCCCACAATAATATATACATAATACAAAAAATTCCATCAGCAACTTCATTGCTGCATAATTTTTTTTAATAATAAAATGCACATATTTTTACTGTAACTATCTCATTATGCTGGAAAGTGTTTCATAAGTTATGCTTGATGCATGTCTATAACATGGATTTGTCTACTAAAATATTTTTTCAAATCTTTTCTTTCAATATTTAATATTCATGTGTCTCATTTGAAAACAAAATTTATTGTTCGGTAAATTTGTTCTTTGCACATTCCTTGTTAGGCTATTTTTGGTTATCCCCCATCAAATGGGCTAAAATGGAGAATGTATTGGCTACAAGTAGTTTAATAACATCCAATAATGCAAGTTTGCACTACAGTACTGCTATTGTTACACTACTAATCCAGAGCCATACATTCTACTTGTCATTCTGGTTTGATATTCAAATCATAAATTCTCATACTTTAGAAATTCTACATTCAAAACATTTTACTTTCCATTTTCTGTCTTTAGCAAAGATTAGCTAATCTATTTTTGTGTGGTGTAACACTTGAAATAGCTGCAAGAACAGGGAGAAAATATATTGCATTAAACAAAAACTAACTTTACTTTATAATGAACTAACTTTTTATGAAACGAATTATATATTTTCTAAGGAGAAATGTTATTCCTTAAGTGAAATCTGAGTTTCACTTAGTTTTCTTTTTTTAAATTAACCCTTTCGCTACTGGCATCCTTGATCAAGCAAAAAATACTAGTAAGTTTTTATGCTTGTTTAGTTTTGTTGTAATACGATTATTTTCCAAAGTCTTAAAGAAAATCTTCCTCAGACTAGTGTCATATGAAAAATACGCAAAATAACTACTTTCGGCAGATTTCATCAAATAACATATTCGTTAAATTTCAGTAAACCTTAACTTCTGTGATTAGAGTAGTTATTTTTAATTTTATTTATAATTATTTATTATATTATTTTTCAAAAAATTGAAAAAAAGTTCAGTAATGAAAGGGTTAAAAAATAGTTATAGAAATGGTTAAAAAAAAGTAGTCTTAATTGTTTTCCAATAAAACCAATTTGGATGGAATAAAAGCAAAATGACTTTAATTACATTTTAAATGCGCTAACCTTAATGAAATTATTATTTATAAGAAATTACAAGCAACACATTCGTATTTAATTTGAAAGCAAGTATTTATTTTTCATCAATCTTAACAAATGAAATTATATACACATATGTCAGATTATTCCGAAAATTTCAATAATGTTTATAAATTAACACCTTTTTTTGGTCCGTTTGGTATCCTAAAATTCAAGAAATATAAATATTAATTACATAATAATATATACAATATCTTTCATTTTAATAAAAAAAAAACATTTTTTCATTACTACTATTTTTTTAATTACACAAATATACATTACAAATCGCACTTAAGTGCATAATTCTCAACAAGATACAGTTTTCAAATTGATGTATGTTTTATTATGAGTAAGGCTACATAATTTTAAAAAGAATTCCAAAAAACTATTTAAATTTCTCACATTTAAAATACTTAGCTGGTTTTATTTATTGGAAATGAAGTTTTAATTTGACATCAAATGTTCTTTTCACAAGTTTTAATTAGCTTTTCGCAAAATATCAAATAATAGTATTATAAAAAAAAGAGGGGGGGGGGGCAGAAATCTAATTAAGGACTTAATTTTTACTTCGTAGATTTGCTAAACAATAGTTAGACTAATTTAGATGAATATGACATAAATCCATATTTTAAATTACTCAAAATTCTCATTTGTGCAACAAGGTTTTGTTTTCTATATAATATACATTTTATTATCATTCAGGCAGCTCGATTTTCTAATATAGAGAATTAGAAAACTGTATAGTTTTTAATATTTATAAAATTTTCCTCATCTGGTTTTTTTACTATCTATGAGTGAAAATGTTCCCCAAATTCCATTGATACAAAACCAATATAAACTATATAGCCATTTTCATTAAATAAGAACATTTTAACTTTTCCTAACAAAAGCAATTCATTTTCATGATTGATGCATGTGGTCATAAAAATAATAGATATAATTGCTTTTATGATTTTATTTAGAAAATGAATTTAATAAAAGCTTACTAATAAAACAAACTCGTCATTTTCAAATTGAATTTGACAATTAGGATATCAATATTTAATAAAATATTTATGATAATTATTCATTGCTTAAATTAATTATTATCATTATCACAAGATCAATAAATTATTTTAGATAGATGATTTAAAATAGTAAATGTGAATCAAAATGGACATGGAAACTCTCTGTCATAATATATCGGACACTCTCTCCAAATACAATTATTAAATTGTTGAGACAATGGAGATTTTAAAAGGCTTAATTATAATAAATTTAAAAAAATCATGCTTGAGGCCACTGATCTACAGAATTACTAGTTTAATTTTTATTTTAAATTTAATTTATATTAAAATATTTTTTTTTATCTACAGAGTAGTTTTGTCAGAGATTAATAATCAAACATATAAGACAGAAAATATCAGATGATTAAGAACTCCTGGAACTTAAAAAAAATGTGTTAATTTAAATGGAGAGTCCTTGAGCTTCAATCAGCACCCATCTTCTCTATGCCCTAAAACAATATTTTCTTCTTGCTGATTGGTATGATTTATCGCCACATTATAAAATATGCAAGGCAGAGATAGTTATACAAAAAAATAAGTTGATAACAGTATAAACCCTCCAGCATTCGCGTTCGGTCTTTTTCGTCCGGGAACTTAAAATGTAAATTTCGTGGTTAAAAAACCTAGTAAAACAAAACAAAAAAAAAACACCAGATTCTGTAAAAAGGTTTAATTCTCGCTAATTTGAATATAAAATTTGACGAATAAACCCAATTTATATTTTTATTTTGAGAATAAAAATAATAAAAAGAAAAGTGCCCAGTTAAACTCATGGCATTGAGCTCACAGTCTATTCACACTGATTGTATATTATACTCTTACTTCAAAGAATAATCCCTTTCGCAAATTAAATTAAGGGGGGAATTAGCCCCCCCCCTCTATTTCACATCTTTATACTTAACCAATGAGCCTCCAAATCTCACCAGGAAAGCGCCTTATCAGAATAAACCGGTATACAAAATTTGAAGCAAATCGGATAAAGAAAACCCATTTATCTAAATTAAGGGGGTATTATTCCCCTCGATCCCCCCTTTATACTTAAAAAATGAACCTCCAAATCAAATCAGGGAAACTCCTTACCAGAATTAACCGGTATACCAAAATTGAAGCAAAATCTAATAATTTTGCATGAAAAACCCATTTATCTAAGTTAAGGGGGGGGGGGGGGTTAGCCCCCGTCCCCCCCTTTATAACCAATGAATCCCCAAAACTAATCAGGGAAGCGCCCTATGAGAATTAATCTAGAAAAAAATTGAAGCAAATCGGATATTTCTATCAAGAGTTATCGCGTTACGTAAGTACGTACATACATACATACGTACATACATACAGAACGTGCAGGCACATTAGCTCTCAGGCTTTGATAGCTTGTGAGATAAAAAGCCAGTAACCGGGTCACTTTGACCCGACGCAAGTACTGAGGGGGGGGGAAGGGTTAAAAATTTTATTAATCATATGCAATAAATTAAAAATTACTATTTATATATATATTTTTTTGTTCTAATTACATTCTACTAAGTGCTATTTAGAAACGAAATTTAATTAATATTTAATATATTTTTATATAATTTTATATAATTTAATTAATTTCAGTTAAGTCAAAAGATGTTATGCATTATGAACGTTAATGAAATTCCACTTTTAGTAATGTTCATATGGGGCGTCCATTAATGGAAATTGGCTAGTTAAGCATTCTAATAATGGTCATTGCTCTTAAACCTTAAAAATAAATAAATTCTGTAATTGACCATTAGTATATAAAATTCAAAATTTTATATTACTACCAAAACAACAATGTAAATTCCGCAAATAAATAAAGATTATATAAATTTATTCAGTGAAGACAGCTCTTAGCCTGTCCATCTTAAGGTTTTCATAGAAAAACAATGGAACTGTGAAACATTAGTTTCTGCTTTTTGATTGGCTTGAATAAAAGTGCCCACAATAACCCAGGTGAAAGGGGGGAGTTATGAAGAAAATTATAAAAGCTAAATTTTCATTTGTTATTTTTTAGTAAACCAACAACTTTGAATGGTGTATATTACTGGAACGGTGTCCGTTACTGGCACATCTAACATATGCTCAAAATTAAATCATTCTATATACATTCCAGTTTCTATAAATAGCAAATATGATTTTATAAGGATTCCAATTTAATAATAACAAAATATAAAATAATAAATCGTGAGTAATATTTTATGCTGAATTCAACAAGAACCTTTCAAAGTTGTAAGAAAATTATAAACGTATCAAATTATAAATTCTAAAACATATGAATTCGGAAAGAAAAATGAAATTTCCTTGCAGAACAATAACAACAAAAATAAATTAATTAATTAAGTAATTAAATTAATAAAATCTGGTATATTTAATTACAGGGTTCGTGCAGTCTTTGAAAGAGTTTAAATTATTTTAAGTAATTGTTGGTTCCTAAAAGTACTTATTTCTATGCAACATATTCAAAAATACTTTAATTTTACTTTTGTGTTATTTCTTAATCAGGATTGAAACTCTTGTGTGTTTCTTTGAATTTCTGATTAAAAAATTTATCTAAATCCCCTCTTCTCTACCCATCGTCCGAAATTCGGTTCACTCCTTTCCTCCCCCCCTCCCACACACACACACATAGTACCAAAGTTAAACATCTGTAAAACTCCTTATAAGGAGTTTAAAAAAATTACATAATTTTTTTTTTAATTTATTTCTGATCTCTTTCTTACTTTACAGTGACAATAAATGATCAATCATAAATTTCATTAACAATTCATTCCTTCACAATCATTTCACTAAAATTTTATCTAAATTCCCCTCTCCCAAAATTTCACTTCTGCTATCCCCCCACCCCCAATCACAATGCCCAAAATTTAAAAATTATAAACCCCCCTTTTTCAACAAATTTTTGCCCCATTGGCACTTTATTGTAACGATAAATAATAGATCATAAAAAATTTTCCTCCCCCTCTGCCCGAAAGTGACGTTTTCAATTACCCACCTTAGCAGGCCCATACCATTTAAAGTTTTTAAAACTTCTTATTTTATTTATTTTTTTACCTATTTGTAAATCTCTAGTAAGTTAAATAAATAATTAATCATCTAATAACCCTCCGCCCCACCCCACCCAAAAAAATCTGCTATTTCCCCTTTGCCTACTCAGCTCACAAAGTTTTAAAAAATGTACTATATCTGTTATATTATTGTAGCAGTAAATAATCGATCATATAATTTTACATTTATCCCCTCATCGATATTGACTCCCCCCCCCCCTCTTCCCACTTTTACTCTTACTAAGCACATAAAATTTAGTCTTTAAAACTCATTTTTTTTTTACTGCCCCAATTCTAAATCTTTAGCAATGATAAATAACTAAGCAATCATCTACTCAACCTGTATTCTCAATCCCCCCATTCCAAAACAATAAATAAAAAAAGCAATTTAACAAATTACAACGACCATTTGGAAAATGATTTTTTCAAAGACTAAAATTTAAGACATAAAAAATCGCACGAAGTTGATCATACATTACGTACGCCATGAATTAAACATTAATAGTGTTATTACACGTACAAATTGCAAGCTACAAAAATCGCCTGCGACTTACGCATTATCCACCTGAAATTTACATATTATCCAAGGCATTTGGCTGTTCGGGGAAAGGCTTTTCCATCGTCCAAGAAATCTGACGACCAATTTTAAATGAAATTTCATTCTTAAACTTCTAAACATCCCACAATATTACTTTTTACACCGTCGTATAGCGAAAAAAATGTACTTTTAAATGCAATAATTTGTTTGAAAGCCGTATCTCAATTTGTTTCTGAGTTATATATATTTTTTTTGTAGTTTTTATTACTTTTTTGTCATAGTGGCAACAGAAGTATCCATCTCTGTTGAAAGTAAAGGGAAATACAGATTACTGAATAGACCAATCAGAAAACGAATCAATGCGGATTCAACCAATAAAACGCCTCAGATATGTTTTTGATTTCCTACCTTGACAGAGAACAATAACCATTTTCCCAAATGGTTAAAAATAAATTTATATTTCTTTATTGTGATAATAAATAATCTCTCATCTGAATCTGTTTTCTGTCGTCCCCCAACCCACTCTAAAAAATTCCTTTCCCCTTCTTCTTCCCGTATAAACTTCACAAAGTTAAAAAAGTTGCAGCTCTTTAATGTTTAATTATTTTTCTGTCCTATTTGCAACTCCATAGTAATGATAAATAAATAATCATCTAATTGAACTTCTAAAACTTCTCTAGTTTGAAGTTTGAAGGGGTGGTGTGTGTATTGAGACCTATAGCGACCAGGCTGTAATCCCAAATGATCCGTAAACTGTAAATTATAAAATTTCTTTAGTTTAACCCTTTAAGACCCGGTGTATTTGTAAACAAAGCTAGTCATACCTGTAAAAAGTAAAACATGGACAGCAATAGCTGCCTGTTGATAAAAAATGATACTTTACTCTATCTGCAAACGAGAACGATCGTTCGATTCGAGTTTTTTTTACAAACGACTCAGAAACAAACAATTAAATGAATGTCTAATCCACACGATCGTGCGGGTTGGGTCTTAAAGGGTTAAAAGCGCTGTTTACTTTGGATCTTCGGGCAGATGAAAAGTAGCATTCAATTATTGCAGATACGCATGAGCCAATTTTGTGATTCTCAATTGCTGCAACGATCGGCTACAAAAAAATACAGACAACGTATTAATTACGAATTAAGCTTGAATCCTGAAATACAGAAAACAAATTCAGAATAAATAACAGTTATTTTCTAATTATTGCTTAAAAAAAAGTAAAATGATATTACTTACTTTCAAAGTTCGTGTAAAAATTCATCAGGCTGCACTCTTCTAATTTCTTTTTCACGAAATCCATGGCGAGATTTTTCTGCGAGAACGAATGTGAATTCGAATGTGATGTGTCGATATGAATGAGTACGTATGTACTCAATTCGCCGATGTAGTCTTTCGCGCTATGCAACACATTTCTTCAAGATGTAGCTCGAAAATTTGATGTGTGCAGCTTAAATATAATTCGCTATATAACGTTCATTATAGCATATACGTTCACTAAACAATTTCTATTGATAACTTTAATATGTGAATAGAGTAACAAGAGGTTATATTAATATTTAATCACAAGCTTACTTTTCAGTCTGGATTGTCACTTATATTTGAAAACATCTCTGAATCAATTCTACTTTTAAAAAAAACGAGTCCATAGAGGTTCTCATTTTTAAGTAGATTATTTTTAACAGTGTATATTTCACTCTTTAAATTTAAAATATAGATTATTTTTCTGAACGAATCATGTGTGATAAACGCAAAAAACATTAGAAAGTTGTAATACGATTAAACCCTGTTGTAATACGATATTTTCCAAAAGTCTCCAAAAACTCTTCCTTAACCTGTTATCATATAAATATGTTTTGAATAGCACACAAAATAAATACTTTCGTTAGATTTCAGACTATGATATAATCTTTAAATGTCAGAAATTCTATTTGGACAACTACGATTAACATTATTAAAGTAAAAGTAATTTTGTTCTCAAAATTAAAAGAAAAATCGGACCCGAAAGGGTTAAGAAATTCTTAAATTTATTCTGCTAATATATCTAATTCTGTAATCCACGCAATCAATGTGAGAATACTTCTTGAAAACATTTCATGGAAACAAATTATATCGTAAGATTTGTTGTTAAAATAGACAAAGTATATATAACTAACGCATTTTTTAAAAGTTTCATTCTATTATAAAGGGTCAAAGTTTTCGATGGTAATATATAATCCTTGTCACTGACACAAATTGATAGTAAAAAGAGACCGAATTAATTTTCATTAATAGGAAACAAATTACAGTAAAAAGTCTTCATATTAAAAAAAAAATAAATGAATAAGTCTTCCATATTATGATCTGTCACGCAATAATTAAAAGTAAAAGAAAAAAAGTAACTTTAAAGTATCTAAGCAAAATGCTTAATGAATGTAATCGGTTACGGAAAAATTTTCATTACATCCGATAAACAAATACAGTGTGTTATAATAAAACACTCATACTACAATATATATTAAAACACACATACACACATAAATAACGCCCGCATTCAACAGTTAAAGGTATATATAAATATTATACAGACATACAAACAATAAACCCAACTGGAGTGAAAAATTAGCCAGAGCCAGGAATCGAACCCGGGACCACAGTATATAAGACTGCTGCTCTAACTACTGAGCTACTCCGGCCGATATCGGGGTCTGCAATTTCTCAGTAATAAACCATGTTGTGTAAGTCACCAGCCATCTATACAACAGCCTTGGATGACCGGACAATGATGAATAGATTTTACTATTACATCGATCTACGAAATATAATAATAACTACATATACTACAATATTTATTAAAACACACATTCACACATAAATAGCGCCTGCATTCAACAGTTAAAGGTATATATAAATATTTTACAGACATACATACAATAAACCCAACTGGAGTGGAAAATTAGCCAGAGCCAGAAATCGAACTGTTCTATGTATGTCTGGAAAATATTTATATATACCTTTAACTGTTGACTGCAGGCGTTATTTATGTGTGAATGTGTGTTTTAACAAATATCGTAGTATATGTGTTTATTATTATATTTCGTAGATCGATGTAATAGTAAAATCTATTCATCGTTGTCCGGTCATCCAAGGCTGTCGTATAGATGGCTGGTGACTTCCCCAACATGGTTTATTAGTGAGAAATATACGACCCAGATATTGGCCGGAGTAGCTCAGTGGTTAGAGCAGCAGTCTTGTATACTGTGGTCCCGGGTTCGATTCCTGGCTCTGGCTAATTTTTCGCTCCAGTTGGGTTTATTGTATTTATTGTTTGTATGTCTGTATAATATTTATATATACCTTTAAATACAGTGTGTGTTTGCTATCTTCATTTAACGGGTCTCAAGACTCTTCAAATTAAAAAAAAAAAGACAAAAAAGACTATTTTCAACGTTTAATATCTTAAAATGTATATGATTTTAAAAGAAATTTATATAAGTATGTTCTTTCATTTCATGTATTTAAAAAATTGCCAGATGCAGAATTAGCATTTACAGGGGGCCCCAAACTGTCAGCTATTTGACGAGCAGAAAAAGGGTACAAAAGCTTATGCGCAGGATTACAAAATAAATTTTGCAACTATATTGGAAATTTTTGTGCCTACTTATACTTCAGATTATAATAATTAACCTGAACCTAAATAAATTTGTATTTAGAGGATTTTTATATTTTTAATACAAAATTGTATTTTGCTAATACAAAAATTTGAAAATTTCAACAGTATAATCACTTAAAAATATATTTTTTTGAACAACAAAAAGGAAATTTTAGGTTCAGTCAATGCAGACTAACAGGAAACATACGTTTTGAAAATTTCATTAAAAAACATTCAGTAGTTTTTGAGATATCGTACGCGTTATGCCCAAAAACTTCATTTGGAGAAAAATGACTTCAAAGTTTAGGAAACGCCACTTCAGCAATTGAGTGGATATAATTCTAAAAACTATAACTTCTGTTCTAATAGGAATTTCAAGGAAACAATCATATCAAAATGTTCAGAAAAGTCAGTAGTTTATCATCTAAAAAAATTAAATTTTCGAAAATTTTGAAGCTTTAAGATTCCTGAGACCCCTTAACATATCACTAATTGCAAAATATGTTAAAAGTACATTATGTAATTGTATTTTGATGAATTACTTACTACGTTTCATCCAGTTTCATTCACATTAACACGTTCGTATGCACCATTTAGCCGTTTCAATCTTTTCATTTTATAAAGCTATGAAATAATTTTCAGTAAAGACATTTTAAAGTAGAAATTAAAATATTTTAAAAAATTGAACCGTGGACAAAGAACGCCTCTAGTGGATAACGTTCATTGGCTAGTTCGCAATCATCAAGCAGATTATTGGTAGAAACAGAACAAACGAACCAGGTAGAACCTTGCTACATGACGCCACATACACTGGTGTCCAAAGTTAAGGACCAGTCACAAAATGGTAATTTTTAAGTAAGCGAATACTCAAAAGGAAATAATATAATTCGAATAATTATTATCCCTAACAGCACAGATAGTCCATATAACATCTCATTCATGTTACACATGGTCACAAGTGTCACAGTCACTACGGTGAAACAAAAAATAGGAAATTGCACACGTCTCATGATGAGTCTCAAATGATCACTATATATGACTCCAACGAGACGTCAATGTGACTGCTGCTTTGTGACGAGTCACCAGGTGACTTTACAATGTAGTTACATTGTGACTCTCATGTGACTGTCATTTTTAGATTCAATTTCAAAGTCATCATGAACGTTACATTATGAGAAGTCACCAAATAATATCACAATAGAGTCACATGTTGACTTTTCACAAAAGAGCACAATGGTGACTTCACAGTAGTCTCTCTGTCACCTGAAAGTCATCATGTGACTTTAATGTGACATTATTTGGTAACTTATCACAATGCAGTGTTCACAATGACTTTGAAATTGAGTCTACAGATGACAATCACATCAAAGTCACAATGTAACTACATTGTAAAGTCACATGGTGACTCGCCACAAAGCGGCAGTCACAGTGACGTCTCAGTGGAGTCACATACAGTGATCATTTGAGACTCATAATGAGATGTATGGAATTTCCTATTTTTTTGCTTCACCGTAGTGACTGTGACACTTGTGACCATGTGTGACATGAATGAGATGTTATATAGACTAGCTGTGCTGTAGAGATAGTAATTATTCGAATTATATTATTTCCTTTTGAGTATTCACGTACTTGGAAATTAGCATTTTGTAATTGGTCCTTAATTTTGGACACCAGTGTATTTCAAATATTTTTCGATGAACGATTTCTTCTTTCAAAGCCTATTTCGTTATATGGCCTACCCTATTCTATGTCCAAGCCTTAATACTAGGTATATGCGTTGAAAGAAAAATGGGGGATTTTCTTTTTTCTTTTTATCCTTTTTTCCGTTTGTACGGTCCCTTGAATATGAATACCAGTATTTTCTAAAACTTTTTGTCGCATTCTGTTTTTTGTGATTCAATAAGATGAGGAAGCTTTTAGAAAATATTGGTATTAAAATTCAAGGGACCGTTAAAACACTGAAAATAAATCCGCTTACTACTACCACTATTTTTGTGTCAGTTTGTAAGCCTACCATTAATGGGGCTGTGGCGCATCCTAAGATTGTGTCACAAAAGACATACGCTGACAAAATAATTGAAAATAATATAATTTAATTTAAAAAATCAAAAACACCCGACTGCGCGAACAAATTAATTTTTTCTCATCAATGTGAAACTATTTTTTTATATTACTTATCTTTGTTTTACTTATTTACTTGTATTGATGGCTTTTAAGTTGTGTTTAATTGTTAGTTCCTATCGATAAACACTGTTTTGATTAGGCCTATAGATGTCTATGAAGGTTAGAGTTACAGTAAAGTTAGAGATCCTACCTGCACAACTTGCAGGTTGTGTAATATTTAAACAGAGCTTCTGAATGTAAAATTGTCAAGGAAACATCCTCTTCATTTTGAAATACCTATCCAATGACATGCCACTCAATAGGGTGCGTAAAAAAAATTTCGTCGCTACCGCCATTTTGAATTTATAAAAGCAAAAACTACCCTATAACCATCGGACGGTTAAGACGAATCGATAGAGATCTCATTCATTAAAATCCATCCAGCCGCTGGGATGTTTCGAGGGTATAAAGAAATTCACATACCCAGATATGCGTGAAACACATAACCCTTCTTGGCAGTCGGGTAATAAGACGTATGTTACATTTTTGTTAATTTGCTACGCTTGTGAAAGCTGCTACAAAATAAAAAATCATTATTTTCTTTTATTTCGTTTGAAGAAGCATTTCCCATCTCCCGCACACTTTCAGAAATTTTTAGCTCACAGGTTATCAAAGCCTGAGAGCTAATGTCCCCGTAGGTTCTGTAAGTACGTACGTATGTATGTATATACGTAACGCAATAACTCTTGATAGAAATATCCGATTAGCTTCAAATTTTGTAAATAGGTTCTTTCTGATAAGGCGCTGCCCTGATTAGTTTTGAAGGCTCATTGGCTAAGCATAAAGGGGGGCTAATTCCCCTTAATTTAGATAAATGGGTTTTTCATGCAGAATTATCCTACTTGCTTCAAATTTTGCAAATAGGTTCATTTTGATAAGGCGAATCCCTGATTAGTTTTGAAAGTTCATTGGCTAAGCATTAAGGGGGCTAATCCCCCTTGATTTAGATAAATGGGTTTTTTATGCAGAATTATCCTACTTGCTTCAAATTTTCCAAATAGGTTCTTTCTGATAAAGCGCTTCCCTGATTAGTTTTGAAGGTTCATTGGCTAAGCATAAAGGGGGGGGGGGCTAATCCCCCTTAATTTAGATAAATGGGTTTTTCATACAGAATTATCCAACTTGCTTCAAATTTTGTAAATAGGTTCATTCTGATAAGGGGCTTCCCTGATTAGTTTTGGGGACTCATTGGTTAAGTATAAAGAGGGGAAAGGTGTGCTAATCCACACCCCCTTAGTTTAGATAAATGGGCTTTTCATGCGGAATTATCCGATTTGCTTCAAATTTGGTATATCGTTTTATTTTGATAAGGCGCTTCCCTGATTAGATTTGGAGGTTCCTTGGTTAAGTATAAAGGGAGAAATGGGGGAACTAATCTCCCCCTCCCCTTAATTTAGCTAAATAGCTTTTTTATCGCTTTTTTTATTTTTTGAAAGCATTATTCTTTGAAATAAAAGTATAATATACAATTAGTGTGAATAGCCTATGAGTTCAATGCCGTCAGTTTAACTGGACACATTTCTTTTTATTGTTTTGTGTGCTACTTGTGATTACATCGTATGCAGTGACCAGGACTTGTCTGCTAACATGCATATAGTACCAAATGTCTTTGTGACTGAATTTGTAATATATCAATTGGAAATTCTGATGTACTTATAATTAAAACTAAATTGATAGTCTACCAATTAGAAAAATATTATGTCCATGCCAACTTTTACGTTTGATTGTTACCACTAAAATTATAGAAAATTTGGATTTATTTAATCTAGGATTTCGGAAAATTAAATAAAGCAAAATAAGCTATTGAATTTTGGTGATAAGAGAAAAATCTAAAACTTGTCAGTTCTGGGGTGTCTTTATGACAAAACTTACAATTTACTAATTAGAAATTCTAATGACATTACGACTAAATTTATTTAACAAAATACAGATTCTGGGGCATTCTCACAATCTTTTGACTTTTGTGTCCCTGAATAATAGTTTTTATTTTAGTACATGTTCTTGTGTTTTTTTACTTCATATACTGCGGAACATCCCATTGCATGATTGCACAACAATATTAACAAGATAAATAAGTTTTGGACGATGTTGGGGGTCCAAATTCCAGGAAAACTCCTATACCGTCCCGTGTCCCTGATGCTGATTTTTAAGTTTGGAGCTGTCTGGATAAAATTGTTTCAATAAAAATAATTCGATGTAATTTTTTCCTGAAACTGGAATTATTATTTTATATAAATAAGTGGCTAAAAATTAACCTGCACACATTTTTAAGGTCGTTATTATTTTTTAAGCTCTGTCCCTGGGTTTTAGATTCCTTACCATCCCTCTCTTCTAAAATTATACAGAAAATCACTTGAGGTGCAGCCACAGAATTTTTTTCAAGTTCTTTCTCATGCAGAAGTATGCTAGAGAAAGAATGTCTAAAATTCTTTGGCAGGAAATTTACTGTAGAATTTAAATCAGCATTTAAATATCAATTTCAAGCATCGTGGCTTTATTGATAGTCTCACCGTCCTCGAGATTTATTCCTGCACTTTTCGAGGTAAATTAATTTTTTTTTTTTTTTTTTAATCCAATGTAAATGTTTCTAAAAATCAATGAACATTTTGGCTACCACTCAGTCTTAACATGATCTTCCTAAAATAGATGGTAGTTTTCCTTGCCGTTCCATCCTTAGACTGTAAAAAAAAAAAAGGACTAAAATACGGAAATACTACTGGCAATCTAGACGCCAGTACTATTTCCGTATTTTAACGGAACTTTTTCCCGGTAAATTACAGATAAATTTCCGTTAAATTCCAAAAAAAAAAAAAAAAATCGGAAAATGTTCTTTAATTTACCGGGAAAAAGTTCCGTTAAAATACGGAAATAGTACTGGCGTCTAGATTGCCAGTAGTATTTCCGTATTTTAGTCCGTTTTTTTTTTTTTTTTTTTTTTTTTTTTTTACAGTGTACCGTCCCTTTTTTCCCCATTTCGTTCCTTTTTTCCTGTACCATCCCCCTTTTTTACCTTACCGTCCCTTCTTTAACACCCCTTTAAGACAATGTTATACCAAAATTTTGTACTAAAAATACTACATTGTTATTATTTCTTATTTGAATGTCCTGTGGGTACTATGCAAATGCATTATAAGTAAAAATTTTGAAGAAAATAAAAAGTTTCAGTGGTAAAATGGCCAGGAAAATTAAACTCGCAAGTTTAACTTAAACCTGAGTTAAATAAAAAAAATTTCGCTGCTGACCATTTTTTCTTCATTTTGAATCATTAAGGCATTTGTCTGTCAGATTAAAATTTTATTTTAGCAAATTTAATTTCACCAGATTTTATTCCCGAAAGTCAAAAGATTGTGAGAATGCCCCATAGATTGGTTAGAATAAAAAATAAATGAGAACTTACCACCATAAATCAGCAACTTTTCAGACCCTTTAAAATGAAGCACATTTTAGATAGGCGAATTATAATTTCTTATAATTTTATCCATGAACTTTAACACTTATAAATATTACCAATCATAAGATTCTATCTTTATATACCGGAGTTCGTTAAATCTTTAAAAATTCATAAAAAAGGAAGAAATTATGATAAAGGTGTGCAATTTGTAAGCAAGGGCTCACAAGGTAGTCGGATTTTTTTTAGCAGTAAAAAAAAATTAGTTAAAGAAATGACATGTAGAGGGCGATGACGACCCGAAACACAATGAACAGGAAAACAATACGCTCCATTCATTTGTTCTTCCAATAACAAATGTTCAACATGACCTTCAGAACATTCTACGAAGCAACTGTTGTTCTGTTCATTGTGTTTCGGGTCATCAGCGCCCTCTACATGTGAGTCCTTAACTATTTTTTTTCTGCTAAAAAAAAATCCGACTACCTTGTGAGCCCTTTCCCGCAAACCACACTCCTTTATCATAATTTCTTCCTTTTTAGGTGCGTTCGTAATTATATAAATGCGTAGCACCTATAGTCGTCGTTCAGTTGGTCTGTCTGTCCGTCTGTCAGCATATAACAGAGCAAAAACTACCCAACCGAATGGTCTGAAATTTTAAATATATAATTGTTGAAAAATTTTGTTGAGTCATTTGAAATTTTATGAAAATCGGATGTATAGTTTAATGACAGGGACAGTCAAAAGTTTTCCGTTACATTGCGGTCAATAGGAAAAAAATATTATAAGTGCATTTTAATGATGTTACGAATGGTCTGAAATTTATATATATAATTGTTACAAAATTTTGTCCAGTCATCAAATTTTATGAAGATCGGACGTATAGTTTAATTGCAGGGACAGTCAAAAGTTTCCCGTTACATTAAGGCCAATGGGAAAAAATTATTTCAAATGCATTTTCATGATGTGACAGCTTTACGAACAGAATGGAATTGATACGCACATATGAAGTGCACTAAAATGTACATTCAGTACAATACGCGGTGCAAAAAATATTTATAAAACTAGTTATAGTATGAACGCGCCTAATTTGCCACGTTTGACGAGCAATTTCCAACTTGTTTATGAGTTTTTAAAGTTTTAACGAACTTTTGGCTTACCCGGTACATGAACCAAGTTAAGTTAAATAAATTAGAAGTAAGGAAAATTTTAAAGACAAGCTTTTATTGTAATGTACTACGAATTAAAAAAAAAAAAAAAAAAAAAAAAAAGTTCAAGGACAATTTATAGAAACAAATATCTTTTTTAACCCTTTATGCCACGACGGTACATTAAAGTACCACAGCTTTCTATCCCAATTAAAACACAATCATTGAATGCATTCACAATGATACTTTTAGTAAGCAATTGTATATACTTCCTTTGTACCATCACTCGATAGCAATAGCAGTTCCAGTATTGTTCACGAAGCTATTTTGGCGCGTGTGAGTGTCAATTTTGCTTCCATTTTTAGTGCGTTCGTAACTATACAGTGCGTCTCATAAGTATATAGACAAGCGATTTTTTGAAATAGCAGATCAAAATATGAAGCCATAATCACGAAAAAAATAATAAGCATATGGAATCATAATATATGTTTGTTACAACAACGAACTACAGTATAGATTTTTACAGAATTTTTGTAAAAAAATAAAATTAAAAATAAGCTGACCCAAAAATATATGGACAATGAAGAGAATTGCTTTTATTTCCAACGTATCAAAAAAATTTGCATTTTCTGTGTTCTGTACATGTCAAGTACTCACTGCGAAATATAAAATCACTGCTCATTCTTCAATTATCGAATAGTGGTAAAATGCCTCGCAATGTTAAATTCTCTGCTGCTGATACAGCTAAAATTTGGCGTTTAAAGACTCAAATGTTAAAATTTCTGATATTGCTAAACAAATAAAGAGTAACAGATCGAAATTTATGAAATTTTATCAAAAAGTGACAATGCGATTCCAAAACAACGTTCAGGTCGACCAAAAACAAGCAACTCTACGACAAGACAGAGAGATTTTTCGAGCAGTTCCAACCCAAAAGAAGTTTGTTCTTGAAATTTCGAAGACTTTGGCGTTTCCTATTAAGAAATCTACTGTTCACCGTTGCATACAGGCAATCAAAATTCATAAATATCGCAGAATAAGCGTGGAATCTAAAAATGCACGCGTTCTTTGAACTAAAAAACACGCGCCTTGGGAAGATGAATTGTTAAGTGCTCCTTCAGTGACGAAAACAAAAACAATTTGGATGGCCCATATGTCTGGTCATACCTTCGGCATGATCTACGACGAAATTCTCGGGTCTTTAGTCGACAACAAGGAGGGGATTCTTTCATGATGTGGGGCGCGATCTGTTTCAATGCAACAACGGATATTTCTTCTCTTAACTGTCAACAGTTCTCTGAGGATTTTTAAAAGGTCCTTAAAATCAATCTACTTCCATTTGGAAACATTTTTGGAAGGGATAACTGAAAATTCCAAGAGGACAATGCGTCAATTCATATCTGTCATTCAACAACAGCTTGGTTTACACAGAAATAAGTGACTGTTATATACTGGCCAGCTATCAGCCCAGGCCTAAATCCAATTGAAAACCTTTCGGGAGTACTTGCACGAGATGTATATGCTCATACAAAATTGGTTCTCTTTAAAGCCACACATTCTCCAAACACTAGTTTGAACCTTACGCGATACGGTTTCCAAGATAATTCAAAGGAACGGATCCAAATTTTGAATTTAAATGCAAAAAACTCGAAAAGTCCATATATTTTTGAGACAGCCTATTTTTATTTTTATTTTTTTACAAAAATTCTGTAAAACCTATACTGTATTTCATTTTTGTCATAAACTTGTATTATAATTCCATATGCTTATTATTTGTTTCGTGATTATGGCTTCATTTTTTGAACTGTTACTTTAAAAAATCGCCTGTCCATATACTTTTGAGATGCACTGTATAAATACGTATCACCTATAGTCGTCGTTCCGTCTGTCTGTCTGTCCGCATATGGGGAAATCTCACAATCTTTTGACTCTCGGGAATAAAAATCTGATGAAATTAAACTTGCTAAAATAACATTTTAATCTGATATACGAATGCCTTAATGATTCAAAATAAAGAAAAAATGGTCAGCAGCGAAACATTTATTTTATTTAACTAAAGGTTTAAGTTGAACTTGCAAGTTTAATTTTCCTTACCATTTTACCACTATAATTTTCTATCTTCTTCTAAATTTTTACTTATAATGAATTTGAATTGTACCCACAGGACATTCAAATAAGAAATAATAACAATGTAGTATATTTAGTACAAAATTTTGGTATAACATTGTCTTAAAGGGGTGTTAAAGAAGGGACGGAAGGAAAAAAAGGGGATGGTATAGGAAAAAAGGGACAGTAATGGAAAAAAAGGGATGGTAAGGATGGACGGTAAGGAAAATTACCATTATTTTTAGGTAAATCATGTTAAGACTAAGTGATAGCCACAATGTTCATTGATTTTTAGAAACAGTTATTTACATCTGATTAAATAAATAAATAAAAAAAAAATAATTTACCTCGAAAAGTGCAGGAATAAACCTTGGGGACGGTAAGACTACCCATGAAGCCACGATGCTTGAAATTGATATTTAAATGCTGATTTAAATTCTGAAGTAAATTTCCTCTAGCATACTTCTGCATGAGAAAAAGCTTGAAAAAAATTCTGTGGCTGCATCTGAAGTGATTTTCTGCATAAGTTTAGCAAGAGGGATGAGATAAATAATCTAAAACTCAGGGATAGAGTTCAAAAAATAATAACAACCATAAAAACGTGTGAAGGTTAGTTTTTTGCTACATATTTATATAAAACAATTGTCCCAGTTTCGGAAAAAAAGTACATCGAATTATTTTTATTGAAACAGTTTTATACAGACAGCTCCAAACTTAAAAATCAGCATCAGGGACACGGGACGGTATAGGAATTTCCCTGGTATTTGGACTCCCAACATCGTCCGAAACTTATTTATCTCGTTGATATTGTTATGCAATCATGCAATGGGATGTTCCCCATTATTTGAAATTTTAAAAAAAACACAAGAATATGTACTAAAATAAAAATTATTATTCAGGGGCTTAAATTCAAAAGATTGTGAGAATGCCCATATAACACAGCAAGAACTACCCAACAGAAAAGTCTGAAGTTTTAAATATATAATTTTTGCAACATTTTGTCGAGACATTTCAAATTTTATGAAAATCTGATGTTCAGTTTAATTACAGGGACAGTGAAAAGCTTTCCGTTACATTACGGCCAATGGGGAAAAAATATTCCATGTGCATTTTAATGATGTTCGAGCCTTTCGAACAGAATGAAATGGATATGCACTTATGAAGTGCACTAAAATATACATTCAGTACAATATTCGGCGCACAGAATATTTATAAAACTAGTTATAGTACGAACGCACCTCATTTGCCACGTTTGACGTGCAATTTCCAACTTGTCTTGTCTGACATGGTATCCCTAACTTTTGTTTGGAAACATCTTAAATTTTAAAGGTGAGGCTATCCTATTTTTCCCTAGTTTTAAATAGATCACTTGACAATATGTTATGCCGAAAAAAATAATTTTCAGTTTGTTTACGAAGCACTTTTCAAAGCGGTACTTTTGAGCACCATCGGGACTACACAACAAGACTTTTACTTGACAAGAACTTGAACAAGGTTTTTACTTAGATTTTTATCATTTGAATATATATGGTGCATAAAAAGTATATGGGGCATTCTCACAATCTTTTGACTTTTGGTGGAAAAAATCTGACAAAATTAAACTTGCTAAAATAACATTTTAATCTGGTAGACGAATGCCTTAATGATTCAAAATAAAGAAAAAATGGTCAGCAGCGAAAATTTTTATATTTAACTGAGGTTTAAGTTAAACTTGCGATTTTAATTTTTATTACCGTTTTACCCCTATAACTTTTTATTTTCTTCTAAATTTTTACTTATAATGAATTTGCATAGTACCCACAGAATATTCAAATAAGAAATAATAACAATGTAGTACTTTTGATACAGAATTTTTGTATAACATTGTCTTAAAGGGGTGTTAAAGGGACGGTAAGGTAAAAAAGAAAGGGATGGTATTGGAAAAAAGGGACGAAATGGTAAAAAAAGGGATGGTAAGGAAAATTACCACCTATTTTTAGGAAAAATGTTAAGACTAAGTGATAGCCACAATGTTCATTTATTTTTAGAAACAGTTGTTAACATTGGATTAAATTAATGATTTTCTGTATAATTTTAGAAGAGGGATGGTAAGGAATCTAAAACCAAGGGACAGAGTTTAACAAATAATAACAACCCTAAAAATGTGTGCAGGTTAATTTTTAGCTACCTATTTATATAAAACAATAGTTCCAGTTTCAGAAAAAAATTTCATCGAATTTTTTTTATTGAAACAATTTTATCCAGAGAGCTCCAAACTTAAAAATCAGCGTCAGAGACACTGGACGATATAGGAGTTTATCAGGTATTTGGACCCCCAACATCGTCCAAAACATATTTATCTGGTTAATATTGTTATGAAATCATACAATGGGATGTTCCCAAGTATATGAAATAAAAAAAAAACACAAATAAGTGTATCAAATAAAAAATTGTTATTCAGGGACATGAAAGTCAAAAGATTGTGAGAATGCCTCATATTTTTACTAGAGATACGTGGGTGCTAGACAGGTGGATTTTGATACAAAGTAGGACAAGATATTGAATTTTTATAAAACAAAATTAAAAATATGTATATAAATTAGGGAAAAAAAATCTAAAAATGTATAAAGTTGTAATTTTGGAATACAGAAATTGTTTTCGGATGTTAAATATGTTAAATTTTATTACCTGCTGGTCTTTCTCCTATTTGTATTACTTGCGTCCCTCCATTCGATATGAAAAACTGGTTTCCAGACACATTTGCTGTAGTAAGGATAAAGACATTTTTAAAAATAAATTATATAAAAAAATTAAAACAAAAATAACTATTTCATAGATCCCTTTTTTAATTTAAATAAATGAGATGTGAACGAGAAAACAGGAATTCTGCTTTTTCAGAATTTTATGCCCCCCCCCCCCCCGATGAAAAAAAAACCCTTCTATATATATATAAAAAAAAAGTAACGATTTGGAAATGGACCAATGAAAATCTGCTATATACCGCGAAACGCATCTGATTGATCAGATTTTTCTGACTTTTCTTAGCGGGAATTGTGCTTGGCGAAAACCATGAAAGTAGAGAATGTATATATAGGATGGGCGGGGAAAGGGAAGAATCTTCTGTATTTCGATAGACTTCTGTTTTTTTTTTTTTTTTTTTTTTTTTTTTTTTTTAGGGGTTGATGTGAAAAGTGATTCTTACAGAAAGAAGATAATTTCCATTAACACGTTAGCCACGTCAGTCACCGGTGACTGACACTGAACTTTCCGTTTAGAACGCGTCATTCACCGATGACTGACGGCCTAAAATATGATATAAAACTAAATATATATATATATATATTGTTTTAAGTAATTACTGAAAATTTATTTAAAATTGACTTACCTTTTACTTATTACAGGATTATACTTTCTTAAAAAATTGTAAATTTTTCAGCTTCAGTGTCAGTCACCGTGACACTCAACGGGTTAACTAATGAAAAAAGGGCGGGGGGGGGGGGGGTCATCTGCGGTTCGATAGACATCTATTATTTTTTATGAGGGAGGGCATGTAGATTATTTAATTATTATTACTATAAAAAAAAGAAAGAAGAAAATATTTAATATATATATATAATTTTACATATATATGTTGGCGGAGAAAAGGCGGCGAAGTGAAAATTTCAGAGGAGAAAAGATTCATATGATACGATTATTTACTGTAACTACAAATTAGCAACTTCATTACAAAGATAAGGAAAAAAAAATCCAAATAATTTTAATATATTTGATACTTTTTAAATTTAACATATTTTCTAAATTTACAATATTTTTAATTTTAAATTTTCTATTAATTTATAATTTTATTTTAATTATAAATTTATTTAATTTGTAATTATTCAAATAAATTATAAATTTTACCTTTTATTAATGATTTTTTTTAATAATTCTTATAATCATGAAGCTCTGTAAGCTCTAATGATTATGTGCTCGGAGAGAAGGAAATAAAATTATCAGGAGTTGGCGAGGAGCACGTTTTTACCAAGTGGAATCTAAAAATCGAATGCATAGAAAATAAGGGATCGCGAAGCGATCCAGAATGGAAACGCGAAACAATTACGTCTGGGGTTGGCTAGAAAATAGGGATTACTTCGCGGTACCAAACGGAATCGCTAAGCGATTACGTGGGGGGTTGGTGAGCGTAGTGAGCAGGGGGGCGGAGCCCCCAAGTATATGTATATCAATTTCAATATAGATGGTGCAAAACATATTTCAGTTTTAAGATTTAAAATACACGCTTTTATTTTATATAAAATGACGTCATTCGCATCCGCTGAAGAATTCCACATTGACTATCCAGTCTTTAAACAACATTTACAAAAAAGTGTGCATAGGACGTCACTATCGCAAAATAGTACACAAGTCCAACAAAAAGCGATGCCGTCATTCAAGAAAATCTACAAAAAAATCGACTGTCTAACGATTCATATGCCTTCATTTGTTTGTAACATTAATATAGATACTTAAAATTAAATATGGTTTATAATAGCAGCATTTTTATCCGAAATCATTCATTTATAATTTAAGAAAATAACGCGAATTTTAATTACATTTTTTTTTCAGTTGTTATGGGAAAATGGCAACAAAAATATATAATAATCTACTATTTTCCAACTATTTTTCCTTTACTTATTACCGAAATGGAAGAAATGGAGTACTTCAGTTTCCAATAGTAAAGAAATAGTCTTAAAAATTACAAAAATAAATTAATATCTCAAAAATAAATTGAGATTTAGTTTTCAAACAAATTGCATTTAAAAGTACTTTTTTTCCAATGCGACGGTATAAAAATTTAAAATGTGCGATGCATAGAAGTTTAAAAAATTGTAGTAGAGATTATCCGTATTTAACTGTACAATGATACATCTGCTACTTTTTACGGCTGGCTTATATAACGGAATGTTATTTTTTAGAGACGACATTTTAATCACTGCCCGAAAGATATAGCATATCGGTGGCTAATTAACCACAAATTATTTGCTATATTGGTATATAAACATGTAAATGTACATTTAAATTCCTGAGGAAGGCCACAGAGGTGAGCTGAAACTGTAGAATATTTTAATGTTTTTAATCTATGTTAAATGTTTGTACACCAACATAGCAAATAATTTGTGGTTTATTCACATCTCATTCATTTAAATTTTGATTATGTATGGCGTAATGGTCCAAAATTATTTATATATATTTTTTTAATCCAAAGAAAATTTCTTTATTGAATTATGAACATTTAAAATCGATATTAAAATATTTATGTAACCAATTATACAGGGTGCAATATGTTATCTATCGCCGACCTTAATTTTTCAACCATTGGTCGTAGACATATAGTTCCAATTACAAAAATGTTTCAAATGAAGTAAATATTCATGCTGTGGCATTATTTAAAGTAAAAAATCAGTTTTGTAAAAATTACGAAATCTAACATTTTATACGGTCCCCCAGTCCCTATAGTTATATTTAGTAAAAGTTTACACATATCATAACACATATAACACAAAAAGTTTGACATCTGTACTACAAAAACTGACAGAGTAATTAAATTTCAAATTTTAAGATTTTTGGTCATGATTTTGTCTTTCATTGAGGGATCAGTTAAAAGATTAATTAAAGTAATTCGAGATCAAAATCCGGGTGCTATGTCCTTTTTACGGTGAAACCACCTTTAGCCGGTATCGCCAAATCGGGATATCACCGAAGATTGTTATTTCATCTAAAAATTTGAGCTGACTTTTAGGGGCCGTATACAAAGCGAAGAATGAAATATTGAAATTAAATAACAGAAAAATAAATATCAATTTATTATAATATCGTAAACGGTCTACTAAAAAAAAATGAATACATAAAACGCCGGAAACTATTGGAGATACTTCTCAAAGTGTTCTCCATTGGTGGCAATGCACAATAGATTGCGTGACAGTACTGAGACCTGGACACATTAGAGCATAGCAGGTGTGCAAACTGTGCGACAATCAAGAATGATGCGCTGCTTCAGATAAACCATAGATGTAGTCTAAGTCACATAGCCTTGATGTAATCCCAGAGGTAGAAGCCCATGGAAGTCAAGTCCGGTGAACGCGGTGGCCACTCTACCGGACCACCGTATCCAAGGATCTGTTGACCAAATTCGGTGGCCATATACGCCCGGACGTTTGATGTTTTATGCGGAGAGGGCTCCATCATGTTGAAACCACACCCAGCATGCATGTCGTAGAGTAACTCTTCAGACACGTACCAGTCACGTATCGTGCTTTGTAGCAGATCCAGGTAACGATCGCTCATTAAGGTCCCACCTATCGTAGAAGATGGGTCCAACAATTTAGGTTCCCTATATACCGCGCCACACGTGTCGTATTGCCCGGGTGATGTGGAGATTTCCAGGTCGCATCATCCTTTTGATTGTCGCACAGTTTCCACACCTGCTATGCTCTAATGTATCCAGGACTCAGTACTGTCACGCAATCCATTATGGATTGCCGCCAATGGAGAACACTTTGAGTAGTATCTAGTAGTTTCTGGCGTTTTATGTATTCATTTTTTATAGTAGACCGTTTTCGTTATTATAATAAATTGATACTAATTTTTCTGTTTAATTTCAATATTTCATTCTTCGCTTTGTATACGACCCCTAAAAGTTAGCTCAAATTTTTAGATGAAATAACCCTCTTCGGTGATTCCCCGATCTGGCGATACCGGCTAAAGGTGGTTTCGCTGTAAAAAGGATATAGTACCTGGATTTTGATCTCGAATTACTTAAATTCATCTTTTAACTGATCCCTCAATGAAAGACAAAATCATGTGCAAAAATCTCAAAATTTGAAATTTAATAACTGTGTCAATTTTTTTAGTACAGATGTCAAACTTTTTGTGTTATATGTGTTATGAGATGTGTAAACTTTTATTAAATACTAGCAGGCTATGCCCGCTGCGCTGGTCAATATTTCCAAATGAACCTTGGATTAAACTAAATGGTGAATTTGAACTTGTATTTTAAACAATATGGATCTTCAACTTGACCTTGCACATTACTGAAAACGATGCGAACGCCATTGCGATATAATGTTATCTTAAGCGTTGGACAAAATTTAGCAATTAAGAAGTAATTGTTTTAGTTGATTATAAACAGCGCACTTATGGTCGGGTAATGAGACCGTTATGACAACAGAAATTAATACCTCTGTAACTAATCAACATATAATGAAATCGTATATACTAACACCATTCCTAAAAGTCATGCAACAGGGCCACTTGTAACAAAATATGTTCTGTAGATTTTTTTAAAAAGGCTAAACTTTCATAATCAGGTTCACTTATTTTTTGAACTTTTACTGTTGCTCTATAACTAAGTACCCTTGAACAATATGTATACACTAAAACCTTTCCAAAATTATTACCCAACTAATTGTGGTATATCCTACGAAAGTATTATAAACAATCGGAATGAAATACAAATTTCCGTTGTAAATATATAGTAGATGATGATGATGCGATTTTGTGTAACAGAATTCATAGTAAAGTTTTCGCTTCAAACAGAAACAATGCTTTCAATATTAAAACTAATACACCAATATGTGAAGTATCCGATTACGGAAGGTTAACTTGAATTCTCATGAGCAACTACTCAAATAAAAGTGAATATGTGGCTTTTGTGATACTTTTATGTCAGCCGGGCGCAGGTAATAAATCAATAAAGATTGTTTTCATAGCATATTCTTATTTTATTATTTTCATTTAAAACCCAAACCTTTCACTCATTTCATTTAAAATGCATGCCTTATACTAATTTCATTTAAAAAACTGAAAAGATAAACAATAACAGAAAATAATGCCATAATTAAAAGCAAAAAAATATTTTTAATTTACATACGCAAAATGTAACTACTGCTACTGGGAATTTTAAAAATGCTATCAGCGAGATGTGCGCACGGTTGTTATAAATGTACCCATTTTTTCTTCTTATCGAGGAGCAATTTATAAATCGCACAATATTATTCCAATTCCAATTTCTTTCATTGAGGAACCTATGACCGGAAAAAATGGAAAAAGACTCTTGTAGATTCTTCGGATGACGGCGTCTGACGCCATAAACCGAGTTTATATATATGAAAATAATTTTTAAGTCGTTACAAACATTGCTTTCATACTTAAATATTTTCATTGGTACTACTTGTTATCCCGTCGACCAATTTCGCCAAATTATATAAATCGCCAAACCATTCGCCAAATTATATAAATTGACATAATCTTTATTTTAAATAACGAAATATCAAATAAATTAGTATAACATTAATAAAAATACAAATAAAACGTCGAAATTAAAATCACTTGATGACGTAAACACGTGTAGTTTGTTTAAATTCAAGTGAATTTGATATTTACGATCAACCATTATTGGCATTTAATCTTATAGTTTGACGATAGATTTTTGGTCGGCGGAATATCTAAGTAGTACCTTTTCCATTTTTGTTTTATAAAGCTAAATTCTCAGTAATTTTTTCCCTTTTATTTTACATAAAATGACTATTTTTTTAAAAAATTAAGATGCTTGCATTTTTATTTCAAACTCATAGAGCCGTTTTTATTTTTTAGCCTAAAGGGTTGATTTGAATTTTTTCCGTTGCTAGAGTAACGGATGTAATGATAGATATTTTGAGGTTTAGATGCCAAAGACACCGCCAAATTAGAAAAATATGAAATGTGTCATGAACTGTTGGACTTATAAAAATTTATTTGGTAGCATTCGATTCAGCATACAAAACTACATTAAAATATGCTATCATTTGACGCATAATTTTGATATTCGATTTTTTTCCCCTCCCCGTGCGAAAACCATTAGGGGTGACACTTTAGAAAACCCTTTCTTAGCAGAAGTTTATGTCATAAGAACTATTTTTACCACGATTTTCAAGATTTTAGATTCAGTAGTTTGCGCTGTGCGTTAATTAGTCCCCTAATCCAGACTTTATTTTATATACTATATTAGATATGCCATTTTGCGGTGACTCTATGATCGAAAATTAGTCCAATATCATTTGAAATATTACATAACAGAGGAGAAAGTACGAAGAAAGACGAAGAAGAAATGACAAATTACAAAAGACTTGTAATTTTTTTTTTCAAAATGTTGAATTTTTCCATAGTAATAACGTATTAAAACATAAATTTCCTTAAAAATTATCTTTATTTCCTAGATTTCGAATCTGTGAATTTTCCTATAAATGAAATTGGCGATACGACTTGAGAAAATAGATAATATTTGCTTAAATAAAATGGGTAATATTCGTTGATCTGAGTTCGAGTTTATAAATATCACATACTTTCGGAATTACGGCGAAAAACATTTTAAAAAGTATGAAATTATTTTACAATATGTATGTGTGGCAGAAATTCACACTGAAATTTAAGTATTCGATTCCATTTTTAAAATATTAACTGATATCTATATAAGTTACAATTGAATATGAAAATGTACTCAAAAAATGATCTCTTTCATCTAAAAAAACACCATTTGTGAGAACATCCTCAAGCTAATGTCACGCTTATGCATTTTTGGCTTAAAATCACATTGTTTGGCGACAAAAGAAAAATAAAAAATTGTAAATAAACAAATAGTAATTACACATGTGACTCACAATTACATCTGCTTGTTTCTTCTATAAGTCACGTGATGGGACAATTAGATATAAAAATAAAAGAAAAGAACAGAACAGAAAGAAAATGTCGTTAAAATTTCATCTAATCAAATTTTCAGATTCGTTTCCATATCTAACGCAAGCGGTAAAGAGCCAAATATTGCGTATCAAGTGTAATATTTCTTATTAAATTAATTTTTAAGCATTACAAATATTTCTTTCAGGGTTTGATTAAATGTTTCCGTTTTTTAATATTATCACTCATTAAAACGGATTTTCTTCTTCTTTTTTTCTTTTTTTTTTCACTTAAATAAAATTAGTAACAGTTTTTCTTTTATTTTTCGAGGATTAATAGCCGTTTCAATTTTTTTTATCAACGATGAATTTCGCCAAGAGATAAAATGGTAACCTTATCGCCCAAAATAACAGAATTTTCCGTCATAATTCTAAAACTAATATAGGTAGAATAATGTGTTATAGATTAAAACATTCCCTGAAACAATACCTATCTTACGGTATAGGTTCCGTAAATCCATGCAGTAGAACTCGAAATCTAGGCGTTCGGACCGAAATTTCCGTTTGGATTTTATATATATAATAGATAATAGAATAGATAATAGATTTTACATATATATAATAGAATAGATAATAGATTATGAGTTATGAACTATCTCAAAGTTTAAAACAGATCGCATTGTTAGATTTCCTAATTTTAACAATATCGCGTTATGTTAGTTCCACATTCCACCACCAGGGAGCGCACTCTGTTCTTAACGAAAGCGTATCTGAACGAAACTCCTTCATGCAACCTTTCCGTAGATACATGAATCGGGAGGGTGGCGGTCTTAACCAATAATTTAAGATAATTGCTGAAATTACTACGAAAAATATTTTAAAGGGGCTCTACGCGGGCCCCTAATAGAGTTAGAGGAAATTGGAAGACGGCAAAATAATCGCGAGGAAAAGTTTGCTTGGTTACTTCGGAGCTACTTTTGGCGCGAGATCTAAGCCCTACGACCAACAGGAGCCCAGATATTTAAGGAAATATGTAGTAACAAAGTCCAAAATAATAGAATTTTCCGTAATAATTCTATAACTAATCTAGGTAGAATGATGTGTTATAGCTTAAAACCTTCCCTGGAACGATACCTATCTAACGGTATAAGTTCCGTAAAAATCCATGCGGTAGAACTTGAAATCTCGGCGTTCGGAACGAAATTTCCGTTTGGATTTTATATATATAATAGATAACCATAGGGACTGGGGGACCGTATAAAAAGTTAGATTTCGTAATTTTTATAAAATTGATTTTTTACTTTAAATAATGCTGAAACATGAATATTTACCTCATTTGAAACGATTTTGTAATTGGAATTATATGTCTACGACCAACGGTTAAGAAATTAAAGGTCGGCGATATATAACATTACACCCTGTATATATGTAAGGACTTGGCAGGTGGTGGTACTTGAAAGACGTTGCTGGTAGATTAAATAACTGACTCAGGACCTCGCTTTTTCAGTAAATTTCGTTTATTTGTGAGGTAGAAGATACAAACTAGTCGCGAGTCCATTGAAGGCCCTGAGAAACCATTTTTTCCCTGTGCCACATTATGCAGGTATTAGAGTACGCTTAAATCTCCAAAAAAGTGAGCTAGCCCACTTTTTTCAGCCGAAGAGCTCTTCGGCTGAGCACATGAGTTTTGTAATGAATTTTGAATATTTTCCAGCAGAGGGCGAAACTGTCAACTTGGGAGGAAACTTTAATTTAATTGGCTCACTGTTCTTGAATAGGTGCGGCCTAGTGATGGCAACAAGCTTGACTCAAGTTAAGTTTATAACTTAAATGTGATCATGAATCTAATAACTGTCATTTTGAGGAAAAGTAATTACAATTTATAGCCTTACTATAATCAACTGTCATATTTGGAAAAGTAAAAAACTATTTATGGTTTTAAGTATTCATTTAACATTAGAATGCCCAGAAGGAGTCAACACGACTCCGACCATATGATTAAATGTCAATTGGAACCAGAAATTCTTTCACAAAATAAGTTGCATTTAAATCACGCAAATTTACGTTAAATAAATCAATCAAATAATTTTAAATAAAAATTCTGGTGTCAAATATTTTTTATGAAACTTTAGTAAAATTTCCGGGCGTTCTAGCGTTAATGTTTATTTTAACACTAGTTTGATTTTATGAGCCCAATACATGTTATAATGGTTGTTGATTGTGATTTATGGTTTTGAGTATTCATTACATCTCAATCAATGTCAAAGAAATTAGAAATTTATAAAAAAAAAAGTTTCAAAAAGGGTTTTATTTTTTACACTTTCATGTACTTAGTTGTGTTTTTTTATACAGACGAAAATAACCGAATACTTTCAATTTTCAGACATTTTTTCTGAATTTTTATAGAAGTGCTACACAAATAGTTGTTACGGCCACGTGCACTGTAAAAAAGAAAAAGAAAAAAAAAAGACAAAGATTTCTTAATCTGGGAAATTATAAGATAAGCACAAACAAAAATATACAATACCCTCTTCCGAGTTACCCACGATTCCGAAAAGCGTTCTTTATCTTTAGAAACCTCAGAAATTAATATACCTCAAAATTTTCATTTATAAATAAAAATTCTGCTTGATAAAATAAAAAATATATATTTGTCTGGGAAAGAAAACGAATCATTAATAACTGGAGAGCTTAGTGGAAGAACGTGTTATGATACATTTACTCAAAAATTGTTTTATTTTGTGGATGAAAGCGTTATGAGGTGTTATATCATACACTCTCAGAAATACTTTCTTCAATTAACGGAAATTTCCTGGCATACCTGCTGCCAGGATTTTTTCGTTGATTGGCGAATATCCCGGTTTTTTTTCCGTTACAGGAGGTAAAATATACGTCAATTGAAGAAGGTTGGGAAAAAATAAAAGTTGCTCACCTTGAAGTCGAACCAGTCATCTAAAGCTGCTATCAGATTCACCAACTTTTCGAGTAATTTTTGGGCCAACTTTTGATTTCCTCCAACTTTTCGCGAAATATTGTCTCAACACCCAGTGTGATAGCAAACAGCAATATCCCCAACTTTTTATCCACAGCTCTAAAAAGTCTGGGCAACTTTTCCTCCCAACTGTCAATATTTCAGCCAATCGGAGATAAGCGATTGATAAATTATTGATAGGAATAGGCGATATTTATTAACGGCGGGTACTAGTAGTACTGGTTTTCCTCCAACTTTAACAACGACAATTGTAAACTTTTTCTCCCATTGAACAGGAAAAAGTTTGGGTTAAAATCGGCTGAAAAGTTGGTTTCTCGAAAAATTGGTCAATGTGATAGCAGCTTTAGCGTCACGAGACGAGCATGCTAAACACTGGGCTACAGTGATTTCGTCTTTAAAGATTGTTGGTGGGGTTTTAATACTTTAACATTAATAGAGGATAAAAAATATGAATTATAAATATGTATTTTTAAGTAGATTGCTAAATGTAAAATATGAATATTATATTTTTATTCGATAAGATTTTTTTTTTTAGTAATATGGATTTTTTTCCCATTTCATATAATTATAATATATTTTAAATGTGTTCGTTTAAAATATATTTTAAATGCAAATATTTATTTATAAACAACTTTATAAATTCAACTTTATTTACCTTTATTCAACTTGTTCAACTTTAAAAAATAAATTGTGAGCACTGCTTTTGAATGAATGAGAAAAGTAATTGTTATTTATTTTTAAATTCGAAAACTTTTTCTTTAAATAAATTAGAAACCTTAATTTATAGAATTTTTGGTTTTTCATTTTTAAAATAAATTCTGATTTATGATTAATAAAACCGATAAGCATGCGTTTTGGGAATGAACATAATTTCTCCCTCTTTTTCCTGAGTTTCAGGAAGAACTCACGGATAAAACATGTTTTCTAGGCGTACGTAAATTATATGTTTAAAAAAAAAAATGAGGAGTAATTTAATGGGGAGACCGGGGCGCAGTAGGCGCAGTTTTTAGTTATTGATTTTTATTAATTTTTTGTTTATGTTTTTTATGAAATTTTAACTGTACTTTTAAAGAACAGGCATTGGGCTATAAATACCCGGAGTTTTGAGTTTGTAGATGTTGCAGTTTATGTTTAGAGGAAGCCAAAATTAAAAAGAAAACTGTGCGCCAACCTACCCTGTCACGGGGCAAGTTGCCTATACCTATGGGGTAAGTTGGCAGACACTTTATAAAAATTTAAATGAAACTCAAATAAGAGACGCAGTTATGAGAAATCAATTTGATTATTACCAGTAAGTTTAAACAAAGGCGTTATCGCCGTACAATGTAAATTCTAAATTATACAGACATAAAAATAATGAATAAGACATTAACATTGAGTAACTTCTATTCTACTCGATATTATCATCAGAGTTACAGTTGTCACAAATAAAAAACCGAGTGTCTCCGCTTGGGCAAGCCTCGTGTGCCCAAAATCTTCCATTGCAACCACTTTTCTCGGTGTTTGCTGTTTTTTTAAACTACCAGCACACACCAGACAGCCAGCCAACTTGCCCCGTGTTCAATGCGCCTACTAGCCCCATAATAAATTTCTTCACAAAAGGGACACGTAACCATCTAAGCATAAATAATCCAAGTAAATCACATATGGGGTAAATACAGTTAATCGTACTCTAGGAAAAACTGCACAAGTTAAATCGCAATTATTAAGATAAGTATTAGAAATTAGAAAAAGTATGAAGCAGCAAAAAATTACTTATGAGTGCAACAAAACAGAAAAATCCTAATAAATGTCTACTGCACGTAGGTAACGCTGCAAAACTACAATGAGGATTGTAAAAAGCAAGAAGAAAGGTACTCTGTGACTGGTTGCGCAATCTATCCACAAACAGGCAATTTATGAGGACTGCGCCTACTTACCCCTGTAGCCAACTAGCACCGGTCTTCCCTGCCGTGTGAGCCAAAAGTTCGTTACAACTTTAAAGACTCAAAAAAAAGAAAAAAAATTATGATAAAAAAGTGCGGTTTGCAAGAAAGGGCTCACAAGGTAGTCGAATTTTTGTTTTAGCATAAAAAAAATTTTTAGTTAAAAAATCACATGTAGGGGACGCTGACGACCCGAAACACAATGAATAGGACAACAATACGCTCCATTCATTTGTTCTTCCAATAACAAATGTTCAACATGACCTCCAGAATATTTTACGACATAACGGGTCGACAGCGCCCTTCTCATGTGATAGTTTTAACTAAATTTTTGTTTGCTGCTAAAAAAAATCTGACTACCTTTTGAGCTTTTTCTTGCAAACCGCACTCCTTTATCATAATTTCTTTCTTTTTTATCAGTTTTTAAAGTTGTAACGAACTTTCGGTTCACCCGGTATATTGACGAGTTTTTCTGACGGTGTATGTTAAAACTAAAATACTAAAATTCTACTTAGCATTAAAGATATGAGACAGTATCTTTTAATATTTAATATTTTTATATTTAATAATTTAAATGATGAAAATAATTTCTAATATTTAATAGTTAAACGTTAATATTATTTTTTAGGAGAGTTTAGTATCACCTATAAACATTCGAACATATGATACTAGAAAGGAATTAAATTAATAACTAAATTAATAACAACCAAAAACTTTGACTTGAATTTTCTCGAATTCTAATTTTTGTTACATAACATCTTCTTCCTCTCAGGTCTTCAACTATCCCAGCTCTATTTTTTTTTTTTTTTTACTAATATATATAAACCAATGCATCTCGAAATGTTCATTTATAAATACAGTGAAACCTTTCTGTAAGGGCCATTTGCCGTCCCACTGAAAATTGGCCCTTATGAGGGGTGGCCCTTGAATAGGGGCGACCAAATTTTTCATTTCTCTTTCTTTTTTTCCTGCGATTTTTAAAATCTGCATATTCTTTCAGTAACTTTTCTTTGTTTTTAATAATATTGTTTATTTAATTCTTGCTGCAAATAAACTGTGAAGCGAATTTTCTTGCAGATGTTCCTTAATCATGACAATTAAGAACTTTGATTTTGTCATTCAAATTCAAACGTACTCTTTGGCTTGATTTAGGTGCCATATTTTAAAATTTTCATAAGTTTGAGCATAAAATTTCTAGCGTAAAAATTGTGCTTCAGTATGGATTCACAGTTTTAGTAAATGTGGAAGAAGTTTTTCTAGATAACCTGTTATTCTTTGTGTGTCCACAACAAAGGGTCAAGTTTTCCCTCCAACCCAACCGCTACAGGATGGAAAATAAAACAAACGCTGTTTGCCTCACTTGTGGAAAAGTTTGTGGTACTCCATTACGTTACTAAATCCTTCCCATCTTCCCCTGGCTTCTTTGTTGCAAGTGCAGCTGTTTGCTGAACTCTTATCTTTTGATTCAGGAATTCAATACACCTGTTTAGGACTTAAGGCACACGTGAAAAAAATCGCCTTTATGAGGGGCAGGTGCGGCCCCTAATAGGAATAAATTTAACATTATCCCTATAGGGAAAATTTTCGTTTCTAAAAATATTGGCCCTTAATAGAGGTGGCCCTTGAATAGTGATGGCCTTTAAGAGAAGTTTCACTGTAATTAAATATAGGGTGACCCCCGCCAGTAGTTGATCAAATAAAGTCAGTGCTAAGGGGTTTTTATTGCACAGGGTGGACCAAAAGTCTTATCTTGATTATAATAATTCACTACAAATTAACCGTTTGTATAATAATGTAACTTTTTGTATCATTGGATAGGTCAGTTTAAGAAGTTGTTTTGTGCAATAAATGGCGCAATTGCTCCAATGGAAGGACTTAGGGAAGGAGGACTTTGTAAGGAAGATATTTTCGGCCATAATGGCGTCCATTCAAGAGAAAGCTCAATGTATGCTTTGGTTTCACGAAACGAAATGGCCCATTAATGTTCTGCGAACATTTCGACATTGTTGTGGATGGAACCCTCCTGATGCAAAATTAATAAAGCGATGATATAACAGGTTTAAAGAAAGAGGCAGCGTTGCTCATCTGCTCAGAAGTGGCAGGCCAAGTGTGAGTGAAGCAATTGTTGAACGCGTTCGGCAATCGTTTTAGCGGAGTTCTACTCAACCAACTCGTGAACTTCAACTATCTGCTGCTAAAACTACTGTGTGTAATGTAACAGAAGACATGTTAAGAACACTTGGCGGGAACAAGAATACCGCTTAGAGATTCTCCGAGTTACTAAGGGCTGGAATTTACTAAGGTACGTGGTCTTATAAAAAATTTATAATAGTACTTACAATGTATCCAAAGAAACATATGTCTAATTATAATATTTTGAGCTCAATAAATATTTATAATCAGGGCAATACTTTTGGTGCACCCTGTATTTCCTTCCTTTTAAGTTTTAGAAGTAAACAAACATGATTACTACGACCCTTAATGAATGTCTTATAATGGACAAAAATTAAATCTGCTGAAATTAAATTACAACAAATTTAATTTCTATTAATAATTTTATTAATAATATTTAATTTATATTTAATAACTATTAATAAATAATTTTTTTAATGGCCATTTTCCCAGTAGTTGATCAGGCAAAATAAGTCAATCAAAAATCTAAAAATTAATCTTTATAATATGATCCTTGGGCTGTGATTAACAATAATTCCTAAAAAACTATTAGTTGAAATAAGCAAGATGGAAGTGTATTATTTTAACTGACCGTAATTGTCTCCAACTAATCGAAAACAAAATTTGTACACTTTCTAATAAAAACATTTCATAAAATGCCTTCTCTTACAGCATACAGATGACAACAATGTGACAACAGGTGCTCCAACATTCAAACAAAAGTATTATGTCCAGTGCCATGTATAAAATTCATTTCAGACTGAAATGGCACAATATTTCAAAAATTTTATCAACTTCTGGAAGGGTATCAACTACTGGCGAGGTCACCATATACGTATATATATGTAAGGAAAGCCTTACGGTACTTCGCCCTTTTACGATGTAGACTGTCCATAGTTCTAATACGCAAGGAAGTCGAGATACAGTGAAACTTCTTTTAAAGGCCACCTCTATTAAGGGCCAATATTTTTAGAAACGAAAATTTTTCCCATAGACATAATGTTAAATTTATTCCTATTAGGAGCCGCACCTACCTCTCATAAAGGCCATTTTTTTCACATGTATTTTAAATCCTAAACAGGTGTATTGAATTCCTGAACCAAAAGATAAACAACTGCACTTGCAACAAAGAAGGCATGGGGAGATGGGGAGGATTTAATAACACAATAAAGGACAACAAACTGAGACAAACAGGTGTTCCTCATACTTTGTTTGACCTTTTAACCTGTAGGGTGTTGAGTTGGAGGGGAAACTTGACCCTTTATTGTGGGCACACAGAGAATAACAGGTTATCTAGAAAAACTGATTCCACATTTAATAAAACTGTGAATGCATATTGAAGCACAATTTTTACACCTGTCAGGAAACACTAACAGAAGTAAATAAACTAATATCTCATTCTAAGGCATTAATAAATGATGCAAATTTAAGTAATTTGTTCCATAAAGTAAAAGAATCATTAGAAACCAAAATTGTCTGCGAAAAAATTATGAAAAGTAAACAAACTTCAATAGAAAATTTTTTCAATCTCTATAGAGTCTAAAAATGTTAATAAACAGTTTTTTCACTTATATAGGTTTTGGTTTTCTTATTTTAGTTGGGTTTTTTTTTTTTTTGGCCACCCCTATTGAAGGGCCACCCCTCATAAGGGCCAATTTTCAATGGAACGGCAGGTGGCCCTTACAGAGAGGTTTCACTGTATTTCCGTTGGGGCCTGATTTATTCATCCTGTTTACATACATGATCTTCCTTTTTAAATCAGGTCCAGTCAGTGTGAGAGGATCTTGTTGTTACATAGCCCTTGTATGAAAGGAGCGCTCTTTCCAGCGACAGTAGTTTGTTTTAGCACTTCGTTTTTGGTAAAAAGCTGTCACCTGCTTGTGCAGTTTGCTTTTGTTGTGTATTTCAAACTTCTTCCAACAGGCGGCCTAAGTCTCAAAGTGGGTGGTTACTTCAACCCTAATTGGTTTAGGCTAATGTGAGACGAACGTCTTTTTACACGCTTTTTTCCTTACGTATTATCCCTACACAATGCTAGCGGTATTGTGTAGGGATAATACGTAAGGAAAAAAGCGTGCAAAAAGACGTCCGTCTGACATTAGTCTTAATCTATTTTTAATGGTGGGTTTTTCTGAGGCGACATCAGTCTTGCCTCAGCCTTGATTACACCCATTACAATAATATCATTGCCCGAAATAGAAAAATCCACGAATCAGAATGCTATTTCAAAATTACTTTTTGCTAGAAAAAAATTTTAAGGTACAGTAGAACCTCTTTTATACGAAACTCTTTTAACCGAAATCCATTTTTAAGCTTTTTTTTTTCTTTTCTTTTCTTTTCTTTTTTTTTCCTACTATCACATTCCTTGTGTGCAAAATCCATTTTGAAAGCTCTTTTTCTATCAATAAGAAAAACATCTATCATATTCCTTGTGTGCAAGGGGTCCTTTCCGAACCACGAGTACAAATAAATATTTTCGAATCCCTACCTTAAAATTCCTTAGAATTTAACTTGAGCTCCCGTAAGCTGAGGAGTGGAACGAACAAAACGAACTAAGAAAACGAACAAATCAGCAATTCTGAAGCTTTTGAACGGTTTGCAAAACGTTTGGAATGGCTGCAGCAGATAGACTGATAACTGGTGAACTAATAATATTAAAAAACTTCGTTATAGATCTTCAAAGCGAAGGCAATCGAAACTGTGACAAACAAAACATTGTTTCAAACCCTTGGGAAATATGTAAAAGGTACTTAATTTCAAAATTAAAATTCAGGTAATTTATTCTTGTTTCTATTTTGCTATTGCTTTATTTTTATTAAGCACTTGTTACCATATTAAGAAATATCGCTTAATCTTAAAATTGAAGCATTTTCGATTACCCGAAAATTTCGATTTATCGAAAGACGGTCTGTCCCAATTACTTCGGATAATCGAGATTCTACTAGACAAATTTATTTCTAATCATACAATTTAAAAAATCCATTCAAGATTCTAAATAATAATAATAATAATAAAGTTACAGAGAGCACAATAAGCTGTATAGTGTCTCCGGCAAGGTCTAAATTAAACCTGCTTCCATCTTCCTTACACCAAAATACCAAAATTAAAAAGTTTGGATGTGTGGCCTGTCATATTTGTTTAGAGATCAAAATTTAATAGTCATCTGCCTCGTGAGTCGTTCACTTTTGGAGCTGGGACTATCGCAAAAACATCAGAACCGTGAGTATGGGTGGTGGTTTATCACAGTGATGTTAAGTGCATCACCGTACGTTCTATCCATTTTTTCCCGATGAACCTTATTTGGAACAGAAATATTCAAATTTTTCAGGAACTTAAAGGGGCTGGTCACTCAGATTCGGAATTCTCCTCCGTAATGTTAAGTATATGGAATTTTGATGCATTAGAATATTTAAAATATCTTCTCGGGAAATTCATATTTTTAACATCTTTTTTCTGTGTACTCTTTTTAAAGGATGTCTCTTTTTTTCTTAGTTTTTAAAACATTTCTGAAATCTATGCTGAATTTAATATTTTGTGTGTTAAAAGCAGTCGATCTGTGAGTAAGTTTTTAACACTTACTATAAAATTAAGTCTATACTTTAGAAATATTGTGATAACTAAGAAAAAAAGAGACATCTTTTAGGAAGTGTACACAAAAAATAGAAGTTGAAAATATGAATTTCCCGAGGAGCTACTTTAAATAGACGAATGCATCCAATGCCCATAGACTTTACATGAGTGAGGGGAAATCGGAAGCTGAGTGACCAGCGCCCTTAACACGTTGAGTGCCACCATACAGATTTGCCAGTTTGGCCTTCATTTTTATCGAGAAATTTAGTGTTCATATCAGAAATAAAGAATAGTATCTTATGCTTTATCTAATAAAATACATTTAGCGATAACATAAAGTAAAATATCTTCTTTCGAAATTTCCGGTATCAATTTAAAATTTTTGATCGAAAGTGTTAAATAATATCGCTCACCCGCAAGAAACGTGACACATCTCGCAAAAATGCATTTTGTGTTTTATTCCACTAATAGATTTGTCATAGGTGCGTCCTGCTACACAAACAGTTTCATAAATGTAGTTATACGGAAAATCACTTTATTACGCTATATGCTCATTTGCACTGTTAAAAATATTTTTGTAAAACAACAGAAACTTTCTGGCAGCAAAAAGTTGCCAGAAATTATTTGTTTTCAGAAAATATCTGTTAACGAAAGAATGCGTTATCAGACGACAGAAATACGTAGTCATACAGGCACTTCGTGTTGACAATTGACGCTTTTCCCAACAGTCAAAATCTGTAGGTCGATTCCTCTTGGCGAGGGGGGGAAGGGGGGAGGTTCTATTTAACAGAAGAATCGCATATTATAGGTTAGGTACACGGGAAATTTCTATTTACCGATCGATTTGTTTATATTAATAATAATAAATATTTATAGGAATTTCTCCTCCAAACTTTTATAAAATTAATTTAAATAGCTTATTCGCAATAAAATATTTCAACAGTTGAATTTATATAGATTTGTAAATTGAGTATATTAAAGACTGGAATAAGTGAAAGAAGGTATCTTAACCCCCTCCCCCTCCACAGAATAATAAAGAAATATATATACGATATAAGGTAACTCCCCCCTCCCCCATAAAAATATTTATTAATAAAATAAATATATGTATTGAATGTGATTTGTAATTAAAAGAACTTTAATATTTATTCATGGCAATATTTTTGAAAATTGATTAGGTTAAATTAGTGACTTTGGTTAATTATGTAAATAATATCCTGCCAATTTTTATAATTTTTTCGAATAGAAAGCTTTGTATATATAAATGTGTAAAAGTTGACAGCTATGAGCAAAGATGAGAAATGAAAAAGAAGAGCCACTAAAATCTATATAAACATCACCATAAAAAAAAGTATTTCATTTCAGCTAAAGTGATAAAATGAGTTTTCATCCTTCTTAACAATTTACAATGTTTTTCCGTATAAAGTAAATGATCATCAACTAAATAAGAAAAAATATTACAGTATAATTTAAATTAAAATGTTAAACAAAATTAAACTTGCTGATTCTATAAAATGAATGGTTAAAGCTTAAATAGGAATTATTTTTAAAATAATTCACACAGTTGTAGCTCAAAATTTATTTCATTAAATAGAGTGAATAAAATTTACAAATTTTAACTTAACCACTACAGGTAACTCTAAGATTGTACTAAAAAAAAAGCATTTCTTCAGAATCAACATATGGAACGATTAAACAAAATATCAACCACTCCATTTTAAACAACATAGTAAATAGTAGGAAATGTGATAAATTTAAACAATAAAAATATATGAACAGCGTCAGATCTAATAAATATTATTCTGGTTAATGTTAAACGAAAATATCAGTTATCTATAACTATAATAATTAATGCAGCTACTCCGTGTTCATTATTAAAACTATCACTCCAAAACTAATCACGTATGTCAATTGATGACAAAATTAATTTAAAATCTCAATCAAAATTTCTGCAACTAATACATATGAAGTAAAATTAAACTCTTAGTCATAAAAAAGTTAAATATAATAAGTAATCATTCTACAGCTATGTAAAAATTCAAGATTTGTAAACTAATCATAAACTTAAGATTATTTATTTAACTTAAAATAAACAACCGATCAAAAAATAATCTCCAGCTATTAACAGAATTAGATCAACTAAGTTACTAATGTGCATAAATAAATGAAGTATAAAATAATACTAATAATTTAAGTAAATCATACATTATGAAATAATAATAATAATAAATAGTATTGCTTAATTAAGATTTTTAGCAAATAGGAAGTAGTTTTCCTACATATTGTTACGTTTCGGAAAAACATTGTTACATATTTAAAAGAAGGATGAAAACATACCTTTTGCTATGTTTGTTTTCTAGTATTCCAACTGTAAATCCTAATCATTGAAGAAAGCGGTTCTGATGTCAAAGGTGTGTGTCGCGGGTTCCAATTGTGAAAATGATTCTTAATTTTCTGTTAAAATTTCTTTATATATTATTCTTTTTCAATTAGATGAACTGCTTTATTAAACGAACTGCCATTTTCAACAGTACACAGACAAGACACTCAAATATTTCAAGTTAGAAGATACGTCTTAGCGTGGGGTGGGATAACCAATGCTTATTGGTCATTCTAAATGACCTTCTAGACGTCATAGGGGATGACCTCCCGTTCTTCTGTTTTCCAACATATTATCCTGTCGCAGTGGAAACTGATGGCAAAGAAAACAGAATTGTTTGTTGTTTAACATGAAAATAAGCGATATGAGGATGGAATGACATAAGAAGACTGTTAACGTAATTTTTACTGTCGGAATTCGAAGATTTTTTTCTGTTGTTTTAAGATTTTTTTTTTTACAGTGTGACCACAGAAGAGGGTTGGATTGTGCGGGGAGGTAAAATTACCCAACCCTCCAAACCTCATCATACTTCTTCGTCCTTAAGGGTTTTATGCTTTTATGCAAGCTTTCATTCCTGTATGCTGAGATAAATGCTATAATTTCATGCTACTGTAAAACCATGCACATTTTCTTTTGCCTCTCCTGTGGAATTTAATTTTGTCCAGATGTATTACTTTTCTTGCGGGTGAGCGATATGTTCTAATAATTGCACAAACCGGAACAATATTTACCATAATTTCAAGAACCGGAACAATATTTGTCATAATTTCAAGAACCGGAATATCGTTCCGGTATTTGCTCCGGTACATTTTGAGCCCTAGGTAATATACACCTTTGACATTAATTGAAATTTATTATTTAACACTAGAAGGACTATGAGCGGCCATTTTGACCGCTACCGAATGGATATATTTCAGTTCGAACCAGAAATTTCTTTATGAAATAAGTTTAAAAGATACAAAGGAAAAAAGAGTAAAATAAATATGTAAAACACTTTTAAGGCTGTTCTTAACTGCTCTGCTCAACAAGCGCAAAACGTTTTGACACATTTACAAATTCCTTTTTTAACGGAAAGGTATAAAATTGGAAAGCCTGGCCATGGAAGCGATTTTGAATTGAACTGTGTTTCCATTTGTTGATCAATCCATTACCTATTGAGACATAAGCGATTTCGATCACGTGACAAACACTTTTTCGTCCGCTGTTGGGTGCTCTTCCTTCCTTCGCGGATAAATTCGGTTCAAAACGCCCACTTTGAAACTCTTTTCTGAAAGATCTATTGCGTTTGCAAAAAAAGGGAAAAAACAGCTCAATAACATAATTTTTGAACAACAACACCAGCTAGTTTCATGCATTTTCAAACAGAAATGAATTAAAACTTGTGTCAGAAAGGTGCCATAATTGATATGGATTTTAAAAAAATCTAAACTTAGTTTAGAAGTCTGATAACTAATGCGCTCTCCGGAATTATTTTTCTAATAAAACCTTCTTCAAGCGACCAGAAAAAAATGGAATTTTCTTCAAAGAAATGGGTCGCTCATGGAGGGAGTTCAACTGGGATGGTCTCTGAATGGAGGTAAAATTAGTATTGAGCCTATGGGAATAAATTTCGTTCCATGAAAAAATGGTCGTTCAGTGAGGTGGTCACTTAATGGAGGTGGTCGCACAGGGAGGTTTCACTGTACTTCTCAAAAAGCATAGAAATTTTATAAACATCCCGCATTTTTACTCTGTTGTGACCGGTTTAGGTGGTCGTCGTTGCGATGCGATTGAAGACACGTGAGATTAGAACATATAAGACACCCACCATAGAAAATGCTCAATATTGTAAATATAATGGTATAATGATAAATAAAAATAATAAACAAGAACTCACCTCCGGAAAGTTCCACCGCACCAGATGCTTAAAAAAAATAATAAAATTTTAGATGGACGAACTATAGTTTCTAATACATAGTATGTGAAGTTTAATTCTAAAAACTATAATTCAATTATGTAAAAAAAAATATGTAAAATTGTATTTTAGTATTTAAGAACAAAGTAAATTATTTGTAACTTGCAAATTATTAGGACACAAGTGCTTGATTTAAATCAACTAGACGGTTATTCATTGAGAGTTCTGTAAACAACATCAAAATAATAACGTACCGGGTGAATGAAAACAACTTTCCAATAATTTGCAAGCATAATAACAAAGGCAAACTATATAAATTAATTTTTTGAATACAATGTATAAAAAGATAAATATTTCTTAATCTGTAAAAATATAATATAACCGCAAAAAATATATAATTTTTTCCAAATTAGTACGATTCCTTTATCTGATACCTCAGAAATCAATAGATTTTTGAAATTTATAAAAGCAAAGTTTTTTTTAACTGTTCGTAATTTTTGGAAACGTTTCCGCTTAGTTTTTACAGTGTATTAATTATTTACCTCAACCCGGAACACAGGTTTTTCTGATGCTATCAATTCTTAAGGGGTCCCAAGACTCTTAAAACTACAAAATTTCCGAGATTTAAAATTTTTTTTACATGTTAATCTCCTATTTTTTCTGAACATTTTGCTACAATTTTTTCCTTCAAATTCCCATTAGAACAGAAGTGATGGCTTTTAGAATTATATCCCCTCAATAGGTGAAGCAGCGTATCCTAATCTTTGAAGTCATTTTTCTCCAAATGACGCGCAGAATATCTTACAAACATTTGAATATTTTTTTTATGAAATTTTCAAAACATATGATTCATATAATCTGTATAAACTGAACCTATAATTTCCTTTTTATTGTTGAAAAAAATATTTTTCAATTGATTATACAGTTATATTCAAAATTTAAAAATGCTTTAAATACAAATATGTTTACGTTCAAAATCATTATTACAATCTGAAGTATAAGTAGGAAAAAAAATTCATTCTAGTTGCAACATTTATTTTCTAATCCTGCGAGTAATCTGTTATATCAATTTTCTGGTTGTCAAATATCTGACAGTTTTGGAGTCCCCTATAAATGCTAATTCTGCATCTTGCTATTTTTTAAATACATAAAATGAAAGAACATACTTATATCTTTCATTTCAATAAAAGTTGTGTTTGAAAATCACATACATTTTAAGATATTAAGTGTTGAAAATGGTCTTTTTTTTTCATTTTTTCCAATTTTAAGAGTCCTGAATAAACAGTTTCATGTTCAACAAACAAATTTAAGGTATCTGACTACGTTTAAAATGCGATTTTCAACCAACATTTGCATTTTCTTTTCATTAGATGTTACTAAATCCCAATTTCTACATCTGTGCTTGTTTTGATTGTACTATAAATAAAACATGAATTATTGTAATTTAAAAACTACTTAACAGCTGTGAATGAAACCGGAAATTCAATTTCAATAGCCGGAAGTGAAGAGAATTTTCGTTGTTTGCAAGAATTTTCTGTACTATAAAATGTAAATAATAATTGTTGTATTTTAAGTGAATATTCGAGTACCTTTATAAATAGTTAATCATAAGTTTCTTTGAATATCCTGATTTTTTTAAATATCCTATTTTTTGTTTTATTTAGCAGTAAAATAATATAAAATCGTATTATATATGTTATTAAAAGTTATAAAGTTATTCAAAAGCCAGTGAGGTCATTAATGACCCAAGAATATGGTTCTTTCACTTTTTAATACATGTCCAGTGCAAAACGTTTTTTCTTCGCTTCGTACAAAAACTACAAAAAACGAGAAAGAAATCTGAGCTTTTAGAAATAGAAGAAGGCTCAGAAATGCAGAAAAGACCATGATTTATAAATGCAGTAAACTTCAGATGCACATAACTGTAAATATTTTTAGTAAAACATAAATGTAAACTTTAAATGCGTTTTATTGAAAATATGCTTTTCACTGAAAATTCCATGCGCTAAACATGATTTCTCGAAAAGTTAGTGAAATATGACTATGAAATTCTAATTACAAGTTATTCACACTGTTGTGAAGGCAATGAACTAAAACTTTAATTTCAAAATAAATACTTTTTGTATTATAGTTGTTTTCGTGGACTGAAAACTATGGATTTTCAAAAAACTGGCATGTAAACAGATGCGATATGCCGTTAACTCGTGAAGCATTTATTTCTTAGATTTCACTTTATTGCCTTCATCATTGTTCAAAAAATTACGCTCAGAAGGAAAATGCATATACAGTAGAGTCCCGATTATCCGAGTCCCGCTTAACCGAGTTTCTGCTTTAACAGAGTTATTTTCTTCTGGTTGACGGATAGCTTTTCCATTATTATGAAACATCCATTAAAATTGAAGTGTTATGTGAAGATGAAAGAGCAGTCCTAAAAAGTTAGAACTCTGATTTTCTGGTCAGTACATGTAAAAAAAAACAGCCATTATGCCATTCTCTCCCCCCCCCCCCCCATTCTGACCAGAAAATCAGAGTTCTAATTTTTTACGGCTGCTCTTTCATCTTCACCTAACACTTCATTTATAATGGCTGTTTCATAATAATGGAAACCATCAGTCCATCAGAAGAAACCGATCCTTTCCAAAGATATAAGTTCGATTAAAAAAAAAAAAACTATTTAGTACTTTGAGCAGAAAGAAGAGGCTACACCTGCAATTTTCATGATACTAATACAATCACATAGCTACCAATTTGTACGGTTTTGTTACCTCTAAAATTTAATACAGATTTTTGTCATATTTAACCGTTGACAATTGTTAGATTTCGGCTATTGAATTAGGCAAAATTTACTGGTAAGTTTTAATGGAAAGGAAAAATCTTAGAAATTGATAGCTATGCAGTAGCGTAATACTGCAGTAAAGAAAAAAAACTGCAGCAAAATTGACATTTAAAAACAAAAATCTATCAAGGACTTTTTCGAATAAACAATTTAATTCCCCGTTTTTCTAAGTAACGGAAATGTACATCAAAGAAATGTTACTAGTACCATAAAAATTAATGAATTTACATAAAAATTAATGAATTTAGTGAAAATTTATGTTTCATCTCCTTATTTGGTGACGATTTGTGTCAATTCGGTTTATTCGCGCCTTTTGCTTATCCGAAATGAGCTTGATCCATATTAACTCGGATAATCGGGACTCTACTGTATGTGAGATAGAATTTCCTGCAGAGTGTTTTGCATATTGGGCTAAATTTCACAAAATTTTGCCATAAATTCCTAAATTTACCAAAAAGTAAGCAAAGTATGGACTATTTTTTGTTTTCTTTCCTGTTTTCGAATGACAATAGTAGTAAAAATAAATTTAAGCTGAAATTAAATAGCTTTTCTTAAAAAGAGTTGCTCCGAACGTAAATCAGATACCTTAACAGACGGACTTGTTAAGTTAACAGCAATAACATTTTAACATTAAAATTATTATTATTTTGTTACTCTTCCGTGTACAAATTCAGTTGAGATAATGAAAATATTTACTGGAGAGTTGATAGCAACTGCAAAACCGCTTTTCCGATTTGAATACAACTCTTGTGACAGTAGCCTATAACCTAATTGCCAAATTGGAGTACTTAGCTTAATCGAAAGGATAGTTTGATTGCTATCGTGATCACTTTAAATACATACAGCTCCAAGTCAAAAAGTTAGAATAATTCATTTCATTTGTATTTGGAATTACGTTAAGTTTATTTCAGTGTAGTACAATTAAAAAAGAACAACGGTTGAAGTTTTAATAAATTTGCATGATAATTAAAGAAAATTAAAACTGTAAAAGATTAGATTTTAAGTGAATATTGTATTTTTGTAAAATTATTTTCATTATTTAAAATAGTAGAATACTAAAATAGGGGGTTCAAAAAATTAGAATACTTATGAATTTTCCTGGTAGGTTCAGAAGGTTGCATAAATTAAGCATAAAATTAGCTTCTGTGGGACTTCTTTTTAAGTTATAAAAATGCTTTGTCATTGATTTCATTTTGTGTGAAACATGGGTCTTTCGTCCGACATAACCAAGTTTACAAAGCATCGTATTACTGATTTGCATAAAGAAGGTCGTAATCAGCAATATATCGCCAGTTACTTAAAATGTTCTCACGCAAGTGTTAGTAGAGCAAAAATGCAGTATTTTAACGACGGACATTTTGAAAACAAGTATCTGAATAGCGGCCGAAAGCCAAAAACTACTCAGAGAGATGATAGAAAGCTAAAGAGTATTGCTAAAAAAAACCTTTTAGAAGTGTAAGATATTTGCATCGAAAGTGGAAAGAATACGGTGTTGATGTGAGTAAATCTACAACACTAAGACGTCTCCATAAACTTGGGTTTCAATCTCGTGTACCAAAGACAAAGCCCCTCATGACTATTAAAGAGAAAAGGGAGAGAGTGAAGAGGTACAAAAAATGCTTTTATGGGGTCTGGATGAATGGAAAAAGAAATTGTTCAGTGATGAGACTGTGTTTTGCGTAACATATGGTGATCAAGGTGTTTGTGTATGGCGAATGAAGCAAGAAGCATATGACAAGGACTGAATGAAACGATCAGTGAAATTTGCAGCCAGTGTAATGGTATGGGCATGCATGACTGCAGGTCCTGGAAGGCTATGTACCGTTAACGAAAGGATTAATTTTGAGATATATCAAGAAATCATTGAGCATTCCATGATGCCATCGTCGGAAGATCTGTGTGGTGAATATTTTATTTTCCAACATGATTTAGCACTTACACAGAGGTCAGTGTCCACCAAGAACTCGCTTAGCCAACATTAAATTAACGCACTTCCCTGGCCGGTTAATTCGCCGGATTTAAATCCAATAGAGATTTTGTGGGGAATAATGAAGAAAAGACTGCAAGCTATTGCGCCAAAAAACAAAGTTGAGCTTCTTTCTAGCATAAAGTCGACATGGTCATGTCTGGGCAGAAAACATTGTGAACCACTTGGCATAGCGAGTTCATGCTGTTATAAAATGTAAAGGTGGTGCTACAAAATATTAAAGAATAACTATTTTCCCATTTTTAAAACACATATTATTTACAATGCTTTATTCTAATATTTTGAACCAGGTAAATGGTTGTTCTAATATTTCAATTTTTTTCCAAGTGCGAATAATTATTTTAATTTTTGTGTTATTTCCTTTAATTTTTATGCTAAAAGATTCTACAAACTACGTAGATTCTTACAATATTTAGTTTTATCCCGTATTACTTTTTTGTATAAGCGATACATAAAAAAAACTTTTTTCACAATTCATTTTTTTTCTATTATTCTAATTTTTTTACTTGGAGCTGTATATGCATACCGACATCATCGAAAAACACCGAAAATTAAATCCAAAATTCTAAGCATAATTTTTTTTCTAGGCATATTTATATTTTATAAAAATACAAGCTGAAATGCCTGGCATTGCCAAAGGTTTTAAACATGCTTGATTAGAAAAATCAATTTTTAAATTAAACACCGTACGGACTATAAACCTCGTGCAAATATGCTCTCTTTTTTAACATATTTAAAGCCTTGCGAAAATTTTCTTTTATACCAGTATTTAAAAAAAAATTCCTAATGTTTCCTACGCCAAAATAAATATAGTCTCGATTCTTGAAAAAAAAAATTGAAAAAGAAATATAAATTCATGAAAAGACCTTCATGATATCACTTTCTCTTGTAAAAGCCATGCATTAACCCTATATTCGTTTTAAATAGGAGGTCATACGTGAATTAACCTATATTATTCACAACTAAAAAGAAATGGCGCATCTAGTACCTGTCGAGAATTAAATAAAAATCACGCACTCGTGAAATCATAATTCACTTTTACATTTTACCAGAATAATAAGCCTACTATCATTTGTGACTCGTGCTATAGTCAGTATCCACGTCAGGATACATTGCCATTATCATTATCTTTTTATGCGTGAAAGTTTTGCTAGGGTACTCCATCGTGAAATTTGGTAATTTTTTTAATTCACTATTTGAATAACGGCATAATCATTAGATTTGAAATTTATATCAAGAAAAATGCAATTTTTTACCTTTCTAACGCAGTTTGTCTAACTATTTTCTGACAAATACTTTTCGAGCTATTAATTTTTTCAGTAACTTCAAATGTTTCATTTTCCGAGATGAATCTGTGGCAACGATTGGCAAAAAAGTCAGTCGTCAGCAACGCGTAGGTTTTTATTAAGGAGTTTTCAGTAACTTCAAATGTTTCATTTTCCGAGATGAATCTGTGGCAACGATTGGCAAAAAAGTCAGTCGTCAGCAACGCGTAGGTTTTTATTAAGGAGTTTTCAGTAACTTCAAATGTTTCATTTTCCGAGATGAATCTGTGGCAACGATTAGCAAAAAAGTCAGTCGTCAGCAACGCGTAGGTTTTTATTAAGGAGTTTTCAGTAACTTCAAATGTTTCATTTTCCGAGATGAATCTGTGGCAAAGATTAGTGAAAAAGCCAGTCCTCAGCAACGCGTAGCCTTTCATTAAAGAAGATTAGACCACTATGCATTGATATTCTACAAGAGAATGTTAGCTTTTTATTTACAATTTAGAACACATTTTCCTTCTGTCATGAAAGCTTTTTAACCAGTCATACACATATTACAGTGTGTCCCAAAAGTTTATGGACAACCATTTTTTTTTATTTGAGAGCTAACTAAACAAGTAAAGAAGACGAAATATATTATGAAAATTTATAAAGATGAAATAAAAATAATAAAATACTCAAGTAACTTTTAGCAGTCATAGATTTAATATAAAAAATTAGAAGTAAAAAAATGCTGTCCCAAAAATACGCAGACAACCGGTGTTAAAAGTTGATTTAGGTTCTGATGTCCAAAATTTGCATATTCCAAGGTCATGTACTTGTGACGCAATAGTTTCTTGAGATAAAATCTTATCTGTCTTTCCGTTTCCGACTGATTGCAAAGGTGCCTGGCAATGTGCAATTTTCCAAAAAGGACATTTTGGAAATCTATCGCTTAACTCCCTCACTGACAAGCTCATGTTAATACGGTCACTAAACTGCAGGTTTCACTGCAATACAAGCAATATTTAAAGTAATATAATTCTATTGATTTAATGCAGTTTTAATACATTGAACAGTGATTAATACTTCCAAGGTTTGCATTCATATTCGTTATTAAGATTTTTTATAAAATGCTGAAAGAATCATCTTCTTTTTTTTTTTAGCATTTAACCCTCCGACTGTCTTGGAAAAGGGCAAAATTGTGATGTTGTTTTCTCTGCATTTTGTTTTAAATGCTAAAAAAAATTATTCTTTGAACATTTTATAAAAAAACTTAATAACTAATATGAATGCAATCCTTGGAAGTATTAATCATTGTTCAATGTATTGAAAATACATTAAATCAATAGAATTATATTACTTTAAATATTGCTTGTATTGCAGTGAAACCTGGAGCTTAGTGAACGTATTAACACGGGCTTGTCAGTGAGGGGGTTAAAACAAAAAGAGGAGAAAACAACATTACAATTTTGCCCTTTTCCAACACTGACAGGGGGTAGACTCGTGGATGGAAAGTTGCGGACATTTCAAGAAAAACTGGATGCAGCAGGGTTGGTATTTAGCGAATTCTGTCAAAAGGTGACAATCTGAAACAAAATCTCGTTCTAGAAGACCAAAGAAAACAACTAAATGATAAGACAGAGAAATTTTGACATTAATTTCAACCCTGAAACTTTGTGTACAGTCGTGGAAAGAAAAAAGTAAACACCCACTACTAACTCCTCAACAAATTATCATAGAAGAAAGTTACTGGTACCGAACGATTGGAAATAAAGTCTACTTTTAAATGATGTATATAAAATTTGCTTAGAGGTCCATCTACTTATTAAAACGAACCATAACTTTGTTTTTTTTCAATAGCAGTGCCCAATTCTGACAGCATAAATGAACTCTACACCCTTCAATTAGCCTAAAAAAATGTTATGCAATTCGTACCGTAAGTTTCCGAGAAACTAATTACTTTAAAACGAGCTTATTTTAAGGGCTGTATCCAAATTGGAGTTCCGTACTCGATTGTTAACCGCGAGAGCCCCCTTCTTGATCAAGGCACTTAAAGCACTACTCGAGCAGTCAATGAAGCCTGCTGGATTACACGACGCAGAAGAAATTTCAAAATATCTAGTCACATCTATCACAGATGGCCCCTTTAAACATCATTTTGCCGTTTTTTAAGCATAATTTGAAAATTACTTGTAAGAAAAATGTAAAATTTTGGATTTCCATAAAGCAGGAATCAATAAATCTAAATCCATCAAAAAAACTGTAGGTTGCAATTTATAATTTTTTCGAATATTAATTTCATAATTCATAATTCATATCATAAAATTATAAAAATTGCAAATTCAACGTATTTATGTTTGGGTATATTAGTATTATTGCTCCACAAAAAATTAGCACATTAGGAGCATAATTTCAGGAGATATAAATAACAATATAAAAATGTAATTTATCATTAGAAGCACTAAATTTTGAATGTTTATAATTCAAAAGCTTATCATTCAAATGACGAGAAATTTGGTGCCTAGGCATAGTTTTAACCGAAGATTTGAAATATCTCGTTAAAGTTGGGTATTGCCATTGAAAAAAATGAAGTTTGGATTCGTTTTAATATGTAGATGACCCCCTAAGCAAATTTTATATACATCATTTAAAAGTAGACTTTATTTTGAGTCGTTCGGTACCAGTAACTTTCGTCTACGACAATTTGTTGAGGGGTTAGTAGGGGGTGTTTACTTTTTTTCCACGACTGTACAGTTAGTTTCTATAGAAGTAAACGTTTCAGCATCAATATCCACGGCTCATCGATGGCTGCTAGCAAGTACATTTCTTGATTTTTGCAAAATGCGTTATTCGCTAAAGTTTATTAAACCAAATAAAGACAATCGTGTTCAGTGGACCCGAAATCACAGGAATTGATCATATGAATGGTTGCGTGTTCTTGTCAGCGATGAAAAGAAATTCAATGGCTCCGATGGTTGGGCATATTAATGGCACTATATTCGCAAAGAAGCACGAACTTTGTTTAGTAGGCAACAAGGAGGGGTTCACTCATGGTGTGCGCAGCATTTTCTTATAATGGAACAACCCATATTGCTTTTTTGAAAGGTCGTCAATGGTTCTAAGATTACCAGAAAAGGCTTGAAGTACAGTTACTTCCATTTGGAAAGTTGTTAGGAGGGGGGGGGGACAAATGGATGTACCAGCAAAACCATTGCTCCATTGTCGTATCCAACTCTACAATGCAGTGGTTTAGACAAAACCAAGAAACTGTTATGGACTGATCAGCCCTTAGTCTTGACATGAACCCAATAGAGAATCTCTGTGGAAGATTAGCTAGAGACGTATATGCTAAAAGGTGGTTCGAGCTATAAAGCTGCAATTTGAACGAAATTGATTTTCTTTAAAGTCAGAACTTCTTGAAACTTTTGTTTTCAGTATATCTGATCGAGTTTTTGAACTGATTAAAATAAACGGCTTAAACATTTGAATGTTAAAGAGGAAAAAATGAGTTGTCTATAAACTTTTGGGACAGTCAAATTTAAGTTTTAATTTTTCTCACAAAGTCTGTGGCTGTGTAATATTATTTGTGTATAGTATTATTATTGTCTTGCTATTATTTGCTAAAATTGTTTTGAAATTGTTACTCTTCTTTTTGAATTGGAAAATTAAAAAAACATTGTTTATAAACTTTTGGGACGCACTGTATCAATGAATCCAACATTTAAAAAAATATAAAGATATTTAATATACTGAACTAATTACCTGGTTTCCAGGGGCATCCACTAGAATCTTTCAATCCTACATTAAGAAAAAAAACAAAAAATATCTTTATTTACAATTTATAACACATTTTCCTTCTGTCACGAAAGCGTTTCAACCAGTCATACATATATTATCAATGAATCCGATATTACAAAAATTATAAAGAGATTTAATATTCTGAACTAATTACCTAGTTTCCAGAGACATCCGCTAGGATTTTTCAATCCACATTAGGAAATAATAAAATATATATATATATATATATTTATTTATGCCAAAATATTATTCAAGTCATATAAATTGTTTCGTAAAAACAAAAAATTCCATTTAAAATTATTAAAAAGTGTTTTATTCAATTGCCTACGTTGCACAGCTAAAATATAAAAACCAAGTAGGGGAGGTAGGGGAGGTTTGATACATAGGGAGGCTTGATACATTGGCAATTTTTCTCAATAAATGACATTAACAGCAATCTAACACATATAAAGGCTTCTTTTATTTACAGAAGCCATCATTAGGTGGACTTAAAAGAGAAGAACTGACAACTTTGTTTTTCTTTTAATTTTGAACATTTTTCGAATGTCAATGTAAAGTTTTCAAAACACAGATTTTCTTTCATAACTCTCATTATTGTGAAGATAATATCTTGTAATTTTTTTTAATTTATAAAGCACATTGTTGGGGGTTAGTTTTACTACAAAGTAGATTGCCATTTTTCAACTGCATTTATACAAAGTGATTGAAAATCCAATAAGGCATAATTGACAGAAATGATACAATATACTGGAGAGAAATGATATACTTGTATATGTTACGGCCAAAACCCGGAGCTTGGCCAATACGCGAATTGGCCGGCCAATTCGCGAACTGGCCGAGATTTCTGGCCAAAATCCGAAATAAATGAAATGAACAGTTTATTACTGGTTTTGGCCGGCCAATTCGAGAACTGGCCGGGAAGCCTTGGCCAATATACGAAGTGTTCATCAATGGGTATCCACAGCCGGTGATGTGATTCTTTTAGCTTAGATCTACAAACCTGGTAATACACTACATATAAATTAAATTTTAAAAGCCTATCACAGCTGAAAACGCGCATCAAGCAATAATGGCTCATAGCCATACCAATAACCCAAATTATTTCAGTGACTTTTTAAATAAACGACAAATTCTACTTAGTCAATAATCTATAGAAAACGTGTTGTATAATATAATAGTAATGTATAACGGTTTCATTATGTATGAAGTAGTGTAACATCATTAGAATACCCTATAAACGATTTTTTCACATATATCATAATTCTTTATCGGAATTTTTTTGGCGTCCGTGTAAACGAACTATAATGACTACTTAATCAATACTCTACAAAAAAGCATATTGCTCCCAACATGTGTGAGGCGTGTGAATTTTATTATGTTTGAAATAGATTGACATCATTTAAGTGTACTAAAAATTATCTTTCCCCATCCACTGCAATGTAATGAAATACTTTTAAATGTCTCTGTAAACAAACTATAATTGCTACTGATTTTATACACTTAGATAACAGTTTGTACTCCATCGTAATGATGCATACCAATTTCATTATAATTGAGATAATGTAACAACATTAAAATACACCGCAAAAACTTTTCTCCTTGATGATATTGTAACGAAATACTTTATTGTGCCGCTGTAAATTAATCAAAAATAGTACACACTTCACTTGCAATATCGAAATTAATTTATAAAACTAAATAATATAACAATTACAAGTCAATCCGAGTCTTTACTCGAGTTAGAGCACGGACAGGCAGACTGCTAGACAAATTGAATTCATCAACAGTTTCAACTATATGTTAGAAAGGGATGAAAAGTAAAAATTGGTTTCTATATACTTATTTCGCGAACTGGCCGATCGCGTATGGCCACTTCGCGAACTGGCCGATCGCATCTGGCCAGTTCGGGAATTGGCCAGTCAGTTTAAAGCGTTGTTGGCCAGTTCGCGAATTGGCCGGCCAATTCGGGTTTTGGCCAATTTCGGGTTTTGGCCGTAACATATACATTAATTTTGGGAAAATTTAGTCTTTAATGCGATTGTGGCTGGGGTTTTAATACCTTAGTATTAAAGTAGGATAAAAATATTAATTATAAACTTTGTTTTGTAGATTGCTAGATGTAAAATATGAATACTATATTTTCATGCAAAAATTTTTGTTGTTGTTGTTGTTTTTTATCGATTTTTTTTTCATTTAATATTTTAATTAAAATATCTGTTTTAAATGTGTGTTCATTTAACAGTAGAACAGCCAGCAATTTTATTCAAGCTTTATAAAAAGTATTTCACACCAGAATCTTTATTTAAAACTACTTAACTTATTTAAGTAGCCTATTTTTGTGCTCCAAACATTTAACACATTTTAGAAATCAAATACTGGTTCGAATCGACTATTATCAATTTGGCAGGAGTCAAACTGACCCCTACACTGTAAAAAAAAAAAAAGACCAGTTTTCCTGTAGGAATCGGAAAAATAGTTGCCCTTATCGTACCGGAAAATTTTCCGACCCAGCTTGGAATAAAATCCGTAAAATCGGAATAAAATCGTAAAATGCCATTTTATTGACTATTTCCTCTTTTTACGGATTTTATTCCGAGCTGGGTCGGAAAATTTTCCTGCACGATAAGGGCAATTATTTTTCCGATTCCTACAGGAAAACTGGTTGGATTTTTTTTTACAGTGTAATGGCGATTCTGGTGTTAAAATACGTATAATTTTAATGCAAATATTTTTTTATAACTTAAAAAAATGAATTGTGAATACTTTTAAATGAGTGAGAAAATTAATTGTTATTTATTTTTAAATTCGGAAACGTTCCCTTTCTTCGTTGTTGTTTAGTTTTTTTTTTTTTTTTCATTTTTTTTTTTTTTCATTTTTTTTTTTTTTTTTTTTTTTTTTGTTATTGTTTGCTTGTTTGTTTGTCTTTTTAAGTAAATTAGAAATCTTAATTTATAGAATTTTTGTTTTTTCATTTCTAAACTGAATTCAAATCTTAGTATTAATAGAGCCAGTACGCATGCGTGCTAGGAATGAACGGAATTCCCCCCCCCCCTTTCAGTCTTTCGGGATGAATTCATGGATAAAACATGTTTTCTAGGAGAACAGAAATTATTTGTTAAAAAACGAGAAATAATTTAGTTTTTCTGACAGTGTATACTTTATAATGTTGTATTAGAAAATTGGCAATATTTATAGAAAGCATGTAATTTAGCGGGGGGGGGGGGGGTTACATGCTTAAAATGATGTACAGTAAAGCGCCGATTATCCGAACTCCAATTAACCGAACTCCCAATTATTCGAACAGCCAATTTCACTCAAAAGTACTTTTTAACCGAACTTCAAATTATCCGAATAGCTTATTTCTCTCGTTTTTTTTTTTTTTTTTTAATGAACTACCAATTATTCAAACACCCTATTAGACCTGGATTTCAGATTTTAAATGATGATGAGATTGTGAATGATATTCAAGACGAAAAAGAAATTGAAAACGAATGCTCTGAAAATGATAAATGTCCATCACATAACGAAATCTTTGAATGTTTGGAAACAGCTATGAAATGGCTCGAACGGCAGAAGAATGCTGTTCCTATTTAAGAAGACTTCGAGATATCGCAGCATTGAAAAGAATGTCTTCTTTGAAGCAAGCAACAATCGAAAGTTCTTTTGCTTAAATTATAGTCTCTGGAGTTCAGAAAATGATAATAAAATGTAAACAAAAAAATTAAAAAGACAAAAATGAATTTTTAAACATGCTTGCATTAACTAGTGCTGTCAGTCTAAAGCGTAGATAAAGAGTGAAGATTTCAGTAGTCAGGAACATTCGTCGAATTGTCTGTCCATTTATCCGAAGTTTTGCTTATCCGAACTAGGGTCGGTCCCGACTTGTTCAGATAATCGGCGCTTTACTGTATTCTAACATTTCAATGAATATTTTTCAAAACGGATTTGTTGCTTCACAAAGGGTTAATTATCGCGGAATACTATTTTTCAATGGTTGTAACCGATAATTTTTCAACAATTTGAAATCTGATATTTAAAAGTTTAGACAGCCAAGCTGTCGCCCGTCCCCCCTTCTAACCATATTTTAAGAGCTCCCACTAGTCACGGGAAGAAAGGAAAACGCTAATATTAAGTCTATGAGGGCGTTATTTTCAAATTTCGTTCTTTGATTTTAATATTTTTGAACGTTTTTTTTTTTTTTTTTTTTTGCATAGGATCTACAATCGAGCTAGTTTTTACTTTTTCAATTTTGATTATAGTTTTGTTATTTTATTAGGATAGTTTAAATTTCAGAACCGGTTCAGAAAGTAAAGTTTTTTTTTTAAATCTGAAACCAAAATGGAAAAAGTTAAAACTACACAGTTGTAGATCATCCTCAGCTATCCTATGCAAAAAAAATCATTCAAAAATATAAAATTCTAAGCAAGAAATTTGAAAATAACGCCCCCATAGGATTTCTCAATTCTTCACGTGACTGAAGCAACCTCTTATTAAGAACCGGACTTCCTTCAAAATTTATTAAACACGTATCTTACCATTTTCTATTGAACCAGAGTATTTACGAGGTAAACGTAATAGAATGTAACTTTTGGAATGTAACCTGCGTACATCATTTTTGATAATATGGCACGGTTGGTTGTGTTTATGACGGCCAATTATCAACGCTAGGGATATAGTCCCTAAGGGGAGGAGTGCCCTTCGTGGGGGTCTTTCTAAGGGAACCTAACCCGTATTAACGCTTGGAAATCCAAGGTTAGAAGAAAACTCCGAACGATTAGGCCGACGGGCGCGATTGGGTTCGAACCCAGCACCTCCCGTCTACCAGCTTCGAGAGCAGAACCTCTCGGCCAACGGTGATAATATGACACGAAATTGTGGTGGTTAAGAATTGCAGCTTTTAAAAAAGGTTTTTCAAGGACTCAGTAGTGATTAGGGAAAAAAAAAAGCATAATTTCAAAGAATGAACTCTGTACAGACATCTTTCTAAATCTATCTTACTCTTATTATTTATATCGATTTCTTTTCCCGCAATTCGTAATATTTCAAAATATTACCCTGCCGTTTTTTTCCCAAATGCAGTAAAAGAATAAATTTTATGAAATCAAATTAACTAATATCCACACTGAAGCAAAACACATTTTATTAAGTATTTTTTTGCTTGTTCAAATTACATTAATTTTCCTTAAAAATCATACCGAAGGTTGGCAGTTATGAAAACACCTTTAGCTTTAAATGCATGTTTTATGGTAAACTTGAAGATCTCCGACACAGAAAGTTATCCATAGATGCCAACAAATCTTAATTATTCCGGAGTCTGATCCAAAATTTGCATGTTCAAACCGGAAAATATATATAAGAAAATATGTATTCATTCTATGAGGTGTATTTTCTGTTTCATTTTGAAATTTTTGGTTAAATAAAATTTCCGTTTGAAAACGTGTTCATCTTGGATCAGACTCCGGAATAATTAAGAGATATTGGCATCTATGGTTATCCCATAAGAGTACCACAAATAAAAATAAAATAAAATAAACGCTGTAAAAAAAATGTCCGTTAAAAAACGGAAATTGTACTGGCAATCCAGACGCCAGTACTATTTCCGTATTTTAACGGAAAAAAAAATTCCGTATATTCCAGAAAGTTTTCCGTTTTTTTCACAATTTTTTTCCGTTTTTATTTTATTTTATTTATTTATATATTTCCGTATTTAATTTTTTTTTGTTTGAAACACACAAAAAAACATTATATATAACTTTTCGAGGCACTTACATCTTTATGAATTTCAATTTTTACGAACACGTTTATCAAGGTCAGCGTATCTCTACACTGTAAAAAAAATACGAACAGTTTTCCTGTAGGAATCGGAAAAATGGTTGCCCTTATCGTACCGGAAAAATTACCGACCCAGCTCGGAATAAAATCCGTAAAATACCGTATTATTGACTATTTCCTTTTTTTACGGATTTTATTCCGAGCTGGGTCGGAAATTTTTCCGGTACGATAAGGGCAACTATTTTTCCGATTCCTACAGGAAAACTAATCGTATTTTTTTTTTTTTTACAGTGTACATTAAATGATCCTATAGCGTTGTTTTGCGCTCTGTAGATTTGACGTTGCCCGCTGTCATTAGAAAATTGCAATTATGAGTCATTAGAAAATTGCAAAATTCTTACTTCTTCAGTAGAATGGCAGTTACTAAATATCGAAATCAGCTTCATGGAGATATTAAAAACTCTTAAATTCTACTTTACTAACCATAAAAAAAGTTAAATTTTTTTTTTAATTATATGAAAGAGCAAGAAGAATTACTTTTTCCGGCCAGATGGATTGTTTAAATTTTTCTTTAAAAAGTCGGAAATTATACGTCAAACGTGGCAAATGACGTGTTCGCACTATAACTAGTTCTATAAATGTTCTGGTATTGGTGCAATACACACTGTAAAAAAAAATACGACCAGTTTTCCTGTAGTAATTGGAAAAATAGTTGTCCTTATCCTATCGGAAAAATTTCCGACCCAGCTCGGAATAAAATCCATAAAATACCGTTTCATTGACTATTTCCTTTCTTTTACGGATTTTATTCCGAGCTAGGTCGGAAATTTTTCCAGTACGATAAGGAAACTATTTTTCCGATTCCTACAGGGAAACTGGTCGTATTTTTTTACAGTGTATTTCTCTCACAATTTTTTTTAAATCGAACTTTCATTTATCCGAACAGCCAATTTCTCTCAAAAAATTTTTGTAATGATAATGAGATTGTGAATGAGATTTAAGATGAAAAAGAAATTGAAGACATGAAAACGAATGCTCCGAAAATGGCGTAGGTCCATCCCATAACGAAGACTTTGAAAGTTTGGAAACAGCTATGGAATGGCTCGAACGGCAGAAGAACTCTGATCCTATTCAACCAACGTATTTAAGAAGAATTCTAGATATGGCAGCATTGGAAAGAACATCTTCATTGAAGCAAGCAACATTCGAAAGATTTTTTATTTAAATTATAATCTTTGGAGTTCAGAAAATTATAAAAAGAGAAAAAGAAAATTTTAAATGATAGAAAAGTAAATAAAAAAAAACCTTGTTTTTAAACACGCTAGCACTAACTGGTGCTGCCAATCCTAAGCATGGATTAAGTTTGAAGGTTTTAGTATAGTCAGGAACATTCCTTAAACTGTCTGTCCATTTATCCGAACTTTTGCTTATCTGAACTAGGGTCGGTCCCGACTTGTTCGGATAATCTGCGCTCTACTGTATTTATTTATTTATTGATTCATTTATTTTTGCAAAAATACCAACATACTTTTTTTCAAATATTTCACAAATTATTTTTTGCACTATTATACACTTTTTCAAATTATTTGTGTGATGATCAAATAGAGGGGATTACTACATGGCATAAAAATAAATTTCCTTTAATGCTTATTATAACTTAATGTCAATTTTATAATAATTTCGTTATTATATTTCAGCTATATGTTTTAAGTTTTATGTGCGAATCTGAGTGAATACGTTAAAAAATAATAATCTAAAGTGAATACGTTAAAAAATATTAAAATTAAAAATAGATTTTTTTCATTTTTTTTAAAAATAATAATAGCTCGCTATAAATAAGTGAAACATTATTCTACAATCATTATGAAAAATAAACTGTAACGTTTCCTATTCAACTGTCTCAAACTTAAAAAGAATTAATAAGATTTTATTTTTTAAAACATTGTAAAGAATTCTAAAAAACAATTTTAAAGCTTTTTATTTAAAAAAAAAAAAGAAAGAAAGAAAAATACTATAGGGTCATTCCATGTCAGTTCAGGCAGGCATGTAACCCACCATCACAGATTTTGATGAAACTGCGTGTGTTTCTTCCTTTTATTAAGATATGATTCCCAGTATTTTTTTTTTTACTTCTTGGTCAAATAGTTTCTGAGAAAAAAATTGTCAAAATTTTGAAAAACTGCCATCAGTTGGCATTCTTGACTGCTCGATTTTGAAATGTAGCATGACATAAATATGATCATATTTCAATATCTATTCCACAAATCATCTTCAAATAATTTATGCATAATATATAGGGTACGTATTTTATGAAAAAAAATACTGTTACGCTTATATAACATTTTAAGTGTGTCTAAAAAAATGTTTAATCTTTGAAGTCGTGATTTTTTAATGAAAAATAATGCATTAACTAAAATAGCATTATTAACAAAAGGCGGTATTTTTATTAAATTTATTTTTTGTGGGGGATATACTTAAAGGTGTCCTTTACCTGATTCTGAAATAAATGTAGTGGGATTTTGGGTGTTTTTAGTAGTATTTCATATTTAAAAATATTTTAAGGCGTATTTCAAATCAAATCAATCAGAGTCATTCCATGTCAGTTCGCCTAAGACATTTAATTCACTGTCACAAATTTCAATGAAACTGGGTATGTTTATAGCTCATTTTAAGACAGGATCAAGGAAATTAAAGGTGATTACAAGTAAAATACTTTTTAAGATAAAAAAAATATCTAAATTTTGAAATTTTTTAAAAATGTTTTTAATGACAGATCTATATTCAAAGACTGCATAAAAAAAAAGTCATTTCAATATAAAATCACTAAATAAGTTTCAAATAATATATATGTGACAAATAATGTAGGCAGATTATTATTTATTGTTGTTTGTCATGTTTAAATGCTAAGAATGTGTTTAATCTTGTGAATTCTTAAAATCAAGAATTTTGTGAAAAATAATGTGTTAATCAAAAATTTATTATTAACCGAAGGCAGGCTGTTATTACTTTTTTTAATTGTACGTAAAAATATCTTTTCAATAGTTATAAAATAAAAATAGTGAAAATATGAGCAATTTTAACAAAATTTTCATAAAATGTCAATGTTTAATGATAAATATTGAAGCTTTTCATGCTAAGATGTACTAAAATGACTACGATATCGTGTATTTCTACTCTTGCTTAAATATAATACATACAATAATAAAATAACAAATATTATTTACAGCAATAAAAATTAAATTAAATAGTACCAGTTCCTTTACCAACACTACATTGCTCAACAGCCGACTTAAAATCAACAGCCCACTCTTATTGAAAAATGCTTTCAACTGTTCAAATAATAAATAAACTGCATTTAAAAATTTTAATATCAACTTATTATCTTAAGACGATAATAATAACTAAACAACATGATGAATTTATAAATCAGCTTTTAATTGAAAAGTCATGAAATAGTCCCTTTAAATATTGTTGTTCATCGAGTCAATCAAAACAAATTATATAAAAAAAATAGTGAGCCTAATATGCTGACTGCAATGACACTTCTAACAAAACTAATTAATTCATTACCATCTGAAATCAAACCCGAAAGATCAAAAAGAAAAAAAAAATCATCTGTAGTGTGAATGTGACATACTCAGTGGTTGTTGAGGTAGGAATGTCTTTGTGACATTTTCACCTGTACTTCAATAAAATATAAACATGTAAGCTTTTTTCATTCATCCAAATTAAGTAAAACAATTATAAAATTTTGTTGTCATTACACCAGATGTTAAATTTTTCGTTACATACTATTAGATAAGTTCTTTACTTTTAGACATTATTGACATAATATCATAAAATTTACTATATGTATTTTCTATAAGTGTATAAACAATATATATATGCTTTATTAAACATAAATGAATAATTTTTAAATAATTTGTTTGAGAACAGGGATATATATACACACATATATATGTTGGAAATCCATCTTTCAGCAATATTGTGATGAAATAAATCAAATTACCGTAATTTCCGGTGTATAGCCCGCGGATCAAACAATTGTGTTTCGACCCAGAAATTTTTAAAAATAAAATGTAACTTTTTAGATCACAGTAAATATTGGTCTTAAAATACTGAATAAAATTTCTGGGTCCAAACTAAATTGTTTGATCTGCGGGCTATACACCCGAAATTACGGTACATATCATTAGAAACTGAATAAAGTTACAAAAGTGCAACTCATTAAGTTTTAAATATTTTTTTTAGATATAGTTATTTGAAAGATATAAATATAATGGATTATGCATTTTTTGCATATATTTAAAGCACAATACGTCAAAATTTTCTTCAAAAGAGTGAAATTTGGTATTTTTTTCCAATATTAGCAGCTCCATGCTAAATTTTCAATATTAACAGCCAAATATGAGTTTAAAGATTAGGGCTGTCATTTTGAAAATTTCTATTGGGCGGTGAGGAGTTAGTGATTTTTCTCTTTTTTGGAAAGGGATAATTGCTCTTCGCCCTAGAAGTTTTACTAAAAAACAATATTGTTTATTTTTTGCTTAAAAAACGAACATAAAAGATAATTTGAAAAATAAAATAAATGTATAAATAAAAATATTTCCAGGGATGATACATTGGATAGGTTTTACATTTGAAAATGTTGATAATTTTAAATATGATTTAAATACTACTAAAACCAACCAAAATCCCACTATTTTTATTTCAGATCCAGTTATAATGTAGTATTATGTACAATTTAAAATTAAAAAATTAGTCATAGAAACTCCGCCTCTGATTGATAAAGATTTTTTAATAATTTCATTATTTTTTGTAAAATATTTTTGATTTCAAAGATTATACAATTTTTTAGACACATTTAAATATTTTTTAACATTACAGCAATATTTTTTTCATAATTTACATACTTTATTTACCTTGCTTAAATTATTCGAAGAAGATTTCTTTATTAGTTATTGAAATATGATTTTATATATAAAATGAGGCCTTTGAAAATTGAACAATCATTAATGGCAACTCGTGGCATTTTTCCAAAATTTTGATAATTTTTTCTCATATGTTCACTATTTTTATTTTATAACCATTTAAAAGATATTTTTACGTACAATTAAAAAAAAAAAAGCAATAACACCCTGCCTCCGGTTAATAATAAATTTTTGATTAACACATTATTTTTGACAAAATTCTTGATTTTAGAAATTCATAAGATAAAAGACACTCTTAGTGTTTAAACATGATAAAAAACAAGAAATAATAATCAGCCTACATTATTTGTCACATATACATTATTTGAAACCTATTTAGTGATTTTATATTGAAATTACTTTTTTTTTTTAATGCAGTCTTTGAATATCGAACTGTCATTAAAAAAATTTAAAACAATTTTTCAAAATTTTGATATTTTTTATCTTAAAAAATATTTTACTTAGGATCAAGAAAATTAAAGGTGATTACGTCTTAAAATAAGCTATAAACAAACCCAATTTCATTGAAATTTGTGACAGTGATTAAATGGCTTAGGGGAACTGACATGGAATGACTCTGCTTGATTTGATATGAAATGCACCTCAAAATATTTTTAAATAGGAAATACTACCAAAAACACCCAAAATCCCACTATTTTTATTTCAGAATCAGGTAAAGGACACCTTTAAGTATATCTCCCATAAAAAATAAATTTAATAAAAATACCGCCTTTTGTTAATAATGCTATTTTAGTTAATGCATTATTTTTCATAAAAAAATCACGACTTCAAAGATTAAACATTTTTTTAGACACACTTAAAATGTTATATAAGCGTAACAGTATTTTTTTTCATAAAATACGTACCCTATATATTATGCATAAATTATTTGAAGATGATTTGTGGAATAGATATTGAAATATGATCATATTTATGTCATGCTACATTTGAAAATCGAGCAGTCAAGAATGCCAACTGATGGCAGTTTTTCAAAATTTTGACAATTTTTTTCTCAGAAACTATTTCACCAAGGAGCAAAAAAAATTACTGGTGATCATATCTTAATAGTAAGAACAAACACACGCAGTTTCATTAAAATCTGTGATGGTGGGTTACATATTGATATTTTACTGCCTGATTTGACGTGGAATGCCCTTATAGCGTTAAAATACTATATAGTTTAAATGTACATGCATAGATGGCGCCATAACTTTTATCGGTGTTACTTGAAAACCCACATAAAACCAATCCCATTGAGTAATCATTGGATATATTTTCAACATAGAATCCCATTTAGTCAATATTTGAAGTTTCATTGAAAATAATATCACTGTAAGTCAAGTACATACAACAATTATTTACTTCGCTTACCAAACATGTCAATTATTTCTGAACATCATTTACGGAATTTGTACTGCTTTGAAAGCAATACAGAAATATTCCGTAAAATTTACGGAAAACTTACTGGATTTACACGGAATTATAATCGCATGATGTCAGTTACGGAAATTATACTGTTTTCTTAGAAAAATGAAACTATTCCGTAAAATTTTACGGCAAAGTTTGTGTATATTGACGGATTTTTTTTACAGTGAATAAATAAAAATGAACTTATGCTCTAAAGTATTTTACCTGATTGCCCAACAGATTGAACTGGAGGAATTCCTGTATTGAAAAATATAAAATTTTATGCATAAAAACGCTTTATATAAGAAAATTTATTTAATACTGAATGCATGAAAGTCATGCTTATGTTTTATATTATGATACAACAAAAAACAATATAAATTATTCTAAATTACTATACCTGGTTGCTCAATATGTCCACTGACTCCAGGGCCTCCTGCATTAAAAATTGAAAAAAATATGTACACATAAAATCTTTATTTCTGAAATGTTACTTAATACTCAATGTAGGAATATCATTTTAAAATTCTTTTTTAGCTATGATAGAAAAAAAATGACATGACATAAAATATACATTGTTCTAAATTATTTTACCTGGTTGTTCAACAGGACCGCTTTCTGCAGATCCTGCTAAAAAAAATTATAATATATATATACATAGAAATACTTTAGTTTTGAAATATTATTTAAAACTCGATGCACGAAAGTCGTGTTTATGTTTTATATCACGAGTCAAGAAGTAATATTAAAAACAATATAAATTATTCTAAATTGCTTTATCTCGTTGCTCAACATGACCGCTTTCTGCAGATCCTGCTAAAAAAATTTATAAAATATATATACATAGAAATACTTTAGATTTGAAATATTATTTAAAACTCGATGCAGGATAGTCGTGTTTATATTTTATATCATGAGTCAAGAAGTAATATTAAAAACAATATGAATTATTCTAAATTGCTTTACCTGGTTTCTCGACATGACCGCTTTCTGCAGATCCTGCTAAAAAAAAAAAAAAAAAAAAAAAAAAAAAAAAAAAAAAAAAAAATTATAAAATATATATACATAGAAATACTTTAGATTTGAAATATTATTTAAAACTCAATGCACGAAAGTCGTGTTTATGTTTTATATCGTGACTCAAGAAGTAATATTAAAAATAATATAAATTATTCTAAATTGCTTTACCTGGTTGCTCAACGTGGCCACTTTCTGCAGATCCTGTTAAAAAAAATTATAAAATATATATAGAAATACTTTAGATTTGAAATATTATTTAAAACTCAATGCACGAAAGTCGTGTTTATATTTTATATCATGAGTCAATAATAATATTAAAAACAATATAAATTATTCTAAATTGCTTTACCTGGTTGCTCAATATGACCGCTTTCTGCAGATTCTGCTAAAAAAAATATAAAATATATATACATAGAAATACTTTAGATTTGAAATATTATTTAAAACTCGATGCACGAAAGTCGTGTTTATATTTTATATCATGAGTCAAGAATAATATTAAAAACAATATAAATTATCCTAAATTGCTTTACCTGGTTGCTCAACATGACCGCTTTCTGCAGATCCTGCTAAAAAAATGATAAAATATATATACAAAGAAATACTTTAGATTTGAAATATTATTTAAAACTCAATGCACGAAAGTCGTGTTTATGTTTTATATCGTGACTCAAGAAGTAATATTAAAAACAATATAAATTATTCTAAATTGCTTTACCTGGTTGCTCAACATGTCCATTTACGGCAGGGCCTCCTGCATTAAAAATTAAAAAATATATACATAAAAATACTTTATACCTGAAATATTAATTAATACTCAATGTAGGAATATCATTTTTAAATTCTTTTTTGGCTATGATACAAAAAATTATATGAAATAAAATATACACTGTACTAAATTATTTTACCTGGTTGTTCAACATGACTGATTTCTGCAGGTCCTGCTTAAAAAAAATTAAAATATATATATACATAAAAATACTTTAGATCTGAATATTATTTAAAGTCGTGTGCACAAAAGTCGTGATTATGTTTTATATCATGACTCAAGAAAAAATAATAAAAACAATATAAAATGTTCTAAATTGTTTTACCTGATTTCTCAACATATCCACTTACTGCATGTGACAGAGTTTCTGTCACATATCACTTTTTCTTCAAAATTAATTTAAAACATAATTTTTTTTTTTTTTTTGCTTTTAAAAGATGTTGTTCTCCCTTCCACCCCCCCCCCCCTCATTAAACTAAAATTTGTAATTTAATTCAGTGCTTAAATCCATAAGGAATTTTATCTAGATGTTTTTTTTTTCTTTCTGCTATCGTCTTTAATTCAAAACCGCTAAATATTATCACGGAATTATAATTTCCGTTAACACTCTGGTCATTAAATAAATAAATAAAAGAGTTAAACGCAGCTGTCTGTAATATTAGATTTGCAGTTATTTTCCATTTGCGTATGCCCACGTTGGAAATAATTCAGTCTTAATCATTGCTAAATTTTGAGCCGTTGCAATAAAGTAAAAAAAAAAGAAAATAAAAGTTATTTTATGCGAATGCGGTCTTTGAAATCATTTTCATGTACGTTAACTTGATTTACGGGTAGTATAAAAACATATGCATTTTGTCGTCATGGCGCAATTATAAGTAGCTAATCATTAGAGTTTGATAAACAAAGCCAGGTTCTATGTCGCCGCTGTTATGTAAATATGGAAAACCGTTATTTTGTCAATCTTTGCTCAACGCGTCTAGTCGGGAAACTACATTATGAGAAGTACTCAATTGTTTTCGCCAAAAACTTTGTTCACCCTTTAATCAGCATTCCAAAGTTTTAAATTGGCGATAGATTGTCACGCCAAGAGATCTAAACTTCTTGTGAAATGTGTCACTTCAATTTTGGTTGTTGAGTTGAAAAGTACTAATAACAGCGCTTCGGCGCACTTGTTAAATGGGGTCTCTCTCTCCATAACCACTAAAAATACAATGTACCTGTTGTAACCTTTTTAATATGTTAACTTTTTAAATAAATTTTAGTTCCCGTAATTAGAGTTGGAGATTTTGCATTTTAAACACCCGTACCACTGACCGCCATCATAGTGCAGGGCCTCCTGCATTAAAAATTAAACAAGTAAGAAAAATCATGCGTTAAGCATAGATTATGAAACACTTTCCAACACTTCCTGTATGCTTTAAAAAAACTTCGTTATTTAGGGGAATAATGTATATAAAAGAACTAAGTAAACATTTCAGAAAACGCATAAAACATTTGAAAAACTGATTTCAGCAGTTACCATCCATATCAGATATGTATTCCGATTCTTTTGAACAGCTCTGTACTTGATCTGTAGGTTGATATATATGCTATATAATGGGGAAATTTAGTTTAGCAAGAAAACGAATAACAGGTTGAAATTTCTCTTTCAGCAATTTATGCTAATAGATGGAAACATACTTGTATACTTTTGTACAACCCTGTAGTTAACCTAGTACCTTTATTACACGCCACTATTTAGCTAAAGTTTAATTCAAAGCAAAACACTCTTAAAACTACTGGACTCACATTTTCAGAAATTATCATTTATAGACGGCCATGTATCCAATTTTTTGCGTGATGCTGTATATAATTTTATCTAGGTTTTATAATTTTATCTACAAACATTTCTTAGTAAACAAAATGCAGTTCAGTGTAAAAATGCATAACACATTTAAAAACCACCTTTAAGCAATTTACAATCATACACAGTAACCATTACGAATTCTTTAGTGTAGCCCTGTATATGGATTACAGCATTTGTACACATCATATACAATGCACAAATATAGTGAAACCTAAAAGCGCATAACATAATTAAAAATGCATTTCCAGCAATCATCGCTACCGTACAATACTTCGGATACAATATAGTATCTGAAATCTTTTGTGTGTCCCTGTAAATGCTATGCACTTCGTATTATACATGAAATAATTTATAGTAAACCTAAGCGACGTATATCAATTCCATTATACATGAAATAATTTAACATAATTAAAATACGCCGGAAAAAAATCCCTCCACCCGTATATCATTATGTAACGGAATTCTTTTGTGTGGCCCTGTAAATGAATAATATTTATTCTTCGCAGCGCATATTCTACGGAAAGCATATTTTAATGCACTTGATAAATGCATATCAATTTTATTATGTTTGTAAGCATGTAGCATCATTAAAAATCATTTTAAACGATTTTTTTCCCATAGGCCGTAATGTAACGGAAAACTTTTGACTGCCTCTGTAAATGAACTAAACATGCTACAAAATTCATTTGCAATAGGGTTCGTTCTATGGTAGAGGTCACTAACATCCAAAAATTTCAGAACGATCCGAGTATATTTACGGGAGTTAGAGCGCGTACAGACGGACAGACAAACCGAATGGATAAACACTTTTCAACTTTGTTGGAAAGTGTTAAAAAAGATATACACATAAAAATGCTTTATATCTGAAATATTAGTTAATACTTAATATAGGAATATCATTTTTAAATTCTTTTTTTTTTTGCTTTGATGCAAAAATTAATTTGAAATAAAATATACACTGTTCTAAATTTTTTTACCTGGTTGTTCAACGTGACCGCTTTCTGCAGATCCTGATAAAAAAATTATAATATATATATATACATAGAAGTACTTTAGATTTGAAATATTATTTAATAAATGCCCGAAAGTCATGCTTAAATTCTTTTTTATTAGGATACAAGAAATCATATGAAATACAATGTAAACTATTCTACATGGTTGTGCAGCATGTCGGCTTTCTGCTGGGCCTCCTGTATTAAAAATTGTAATAACTTTAATTCATGTCTACATGGTTCAGTTTACAGAAATATTCTTCTAATTGTAATCGTATTAAACATTTATGTTCCTACCAATTTATACAGTCAAATTTATTAAAATAAATAAAATAGAGCACTGTTTCCGTTTCCTTTATTTCTTCATGGATGAAACAGTCAGGGCATTTAATATGTATAAAAATTATAAAATAGAAAACAATATTATAGAGGGTGCAGACTGCTGGAAAAATTATAAAAACATATAAAAATTGTTTTATAAAATTCTATCAAAAAATACATATAAAAAATCGAAATGCCATTACGGAGGGTTGAGGTCAGGTTTGCTAATAAAAGTTTAAAGCATTTATAAAATAAACTAATGGGTTTATGCATTTAAGGGGAACACGGGACCTTTGAGTTTGACGAAACGATCGAAAACATCGCCTTCTCCAGAGTACCAAAACACAAATAATATGCAATTAACATCTTTTTTTTTTTACCCCTTTCTGCCTAAAGTATATACTCTTAGCTATATTATCCAGAAAAATAAATGTAATATATACAATATTAATATTGAAATTTAAAATTTAAAAATTCAGGTCACTATTGCGTGAATTAAAAGTATAAGGGCTGCGCGCATGATAAAACTCTAAATTGTGCATATAGAAAACAATTTTTTGAACAAAATAGAGTCATAACACATCCACGTCTAAATTAAAACCAAAATATATACAAAAAGTTTTGTTTACAATTTAATTTTAGCACAAAATAAAAAAAATCAAAAGTTTCAAAAAAAAAAATAATTCTAGTTTTTCAAGTGAAAAAAAAAAGCGTAAAGACTATAAAAAAACGAATATTTAGTTAAATTTTTAAGCTCTAGCTTATAAACTTTAAAAGTAACAGTGCATGCAAACTCTAAATTTACTAATCTGAAAAAACGCGTTTTAAAGTTTCAATATCAAACGGATCTTCAATTATACTCACCGTCTATAAATGATTATAACTCAAGAAATCATGCAGATTTTAAAATGGGTTTTTTCGCAAATTGGTCCGAAGTTTTAAAAACTCAGAATAAGACAAAAACCGAAAACTGATCTCCTTTTTTTTTATTTTAAAGGTCCTGTGCCCCCTTAACACAATCATTTATCATAAAATACCTTAAATAGCACCTAATACATGGCTATATTATACCTCTTAAGGTAATGCTTATTTAATATTAATTTATCATTTACAAATTCATCTCTCTTTTCTTCTTTTTTAAATTTATTCTTAAATGTAATTAACTTCTTTATTTATTCAATATTCATTTTAAGTTATTACCTAAATGTATCACTCCATTTTTAAACAAATATAAATGTATTCAGCGTTGTTGATTACCATATTATCCCTCTGTAATCTTCATACCTCTTTATTTATTTATTTGTAGTTTTAAAGTCGTAACACTGTGTTTCTAATTTGTTTTTTAGCTTATCACTCATACATTTACAGCTAGATGGCAACATTAAACTTGTTAATATTATTATTCTCTGTCTGTCCTGGTATACATTTTTCTAGTTGCCAGTCACATGTCACAAAATCTAGTATATCTAGCTTTATGCGCTCTACGGTTTATTTCCTCTTGGGTTGTGTCTATTACTTTTTAAGATTTTCATGTCTTATATTTTTTGTATTTTTTTTTTTTAGATCTGCTAATTCCTTTCTATTATTTCATTTATTTATTTATTTGGTGCGGAATGAGGTCTGTATGTTATAAGGAACTTATTATTGCTATTTTTAGGCCTGTGCTGACAATATTCGAGAAATAACATACTGTTACTATGAATCATGGTTATGAAGCTCCTGTAAAGAATCCATAACCTATTCATAATTTCTTATTTTTGTATTTTTAATAACCTGTGTTCATCATTTGAATAACTTTCCCATTAAAATTAAATTTGTGATTTCAATTTAATTATATATGTTACATTATTAGATCTAATTCCGCGATTTCCTTACCTTATTCTAAATTACTACTTATATTCACTAAATCCTTATTCTTAACCCGGGAGAACTCGCTAATGAGAATTTCTCTCACGGTGCCCAATTGCTTTTCTTTTATTTTACATTCGCTTAATATCATTTTTTTTTTTATTGGCTTAGTACTTTTACTCACAAATAGGTAAAATAATTGAAATAACATTTTTAAATTTTAATTAAAATGAAAAATGGTTTAAATAAGAGTCTTAAAAAAAGTACGACGGTGAGAGAAAATCTCATGCAGCGAGTTCTCCCGGGTTAAATAATCTCTATCGTTAACTCTGTTAAATTCCCTTTAATTTAATGTCTCAGTTATCTAAATTGCTTAAATATTACGCTTTTAGTATTCTTAAATTAAATGTTTCATTTCCGCGCTTTTTTCTTTCTAGAATGTTCTTTTAACAACCATTTATTCCCGAATTTTACTTTCCCGAGCATTTCCGAGGTTATCCTTTTTCCCTTCAAATTCATCTGCTCGCTCTGTCCGCACTCTTTCCATGGCGTAGTTTTCTTAATTATTCATTGGTTGAGAGCGCGATCTACGTCATATTTGTATTCCTACACTTGACGAGCAAAAAGCCGATGCTCGCTGTGTTTCAGCAGATTTGAATCGTATTTTCTATTTTTCCTACCACCCCCTGGTCACCGCTCATTTATTCGATTATCTACAACTTTGTTTAGCCCTAATTACTAATATGAAGAGATGACTAACATGCTTGGTGGAAACTGCGCCGCCGAAAGATGTTTTAATGAATTGCTGAGCTGTCTTTACGTTTTGTCTCAATTATTTCTGGGGAAACTTTCACGGAAAAATGTATTCCATAGCCTTCACTCGTCGGCTCCTACAGCTTCCAGTCATCATCCAATCTTCGTTATACTAATACAACAGGATCGAAATACCTGCTCTGACAACTTATATTACGCTATTACTACTGGATGTGATTCACTACTGCTATCGAGACAGCCAGTAACGTCATTTTCAACTATAGGAATAATCCAATGTTGCTATTAATGCAACATTTAGTCGACAGGATAAAGAATGGGTGCTGTATTATAACATATATGCATATATATATCCATAAAAATACTTTATATTAGAAATCTTATTTAATACTGGATGTGCGAAAATCCTGTTTAAATTCTTTTATAGTTATGATACAAGAAGTAATATGCGTAATAAAATATAAACTATTCAAAATTATTTTACCTGGTTGTGCAACGTTTCCTTTTTCTACAGGGTGTCCTGCATTAAAAATTGGAAAATATATGTGTATAAAAATACATCATATTTGAAATTTTATTTTATACTCAATGCACGCTAAATTATGCTTAAATTCTTTTTTAATCGTTTACAAGAAATAATATGAAATACATTATAAATTATTCTAAATTATATTACCTGGTTCTGCAACATTTCCCCTTTCTGCAGGGTGTCCTGCAATATAAATTGTAAATAAACGGTTAAGTGAAAGTATTACTCGCGCTCAGAGGTTTCGTACGATAAATATATGAATTATTAACTGTATTATTTAAAAAAATCGTTACTAAAAGAGTAATAACATTTTGTAAAAAACTATACAACGTAGAGTCGGGTATAGCTGTATATATAGTTGAAAAATATGAATGGATATACCATAAAAGTTCAAAGAGATATGAAGCCTAAAAAATATCAAATATTGCTATTCTGTATAACTCTTATTTAAATATTATAGTAATCTGTTTACGATGAACTTAATTCGGCAATGACAATAAAAGTAGTGTATATTTAAACTTCATTTGGCATTTCATAAAACTAAATTCAGCGTCGTAATAATCTTTTCTTTTTACAGTGTATCTAAAACAAAAGCCTTTTTCAAAGTTTAAACTTGAGATTTTGCAAAGCGCGCTCCGAAAGGAGGTCGCAAAGAAGCAAAGCCTCCTTGGCCCGTGCCGCGTTTTTCCAGATAGGTTTTTAATTAGCTTTTAAAGACACGGGAAACATATTGAGAGATCTACTCAATGCAAACTAGTTGCGAATCCCATAGTATTTTTGTAATTATTTATAGTTAAATTAGTCTGTTTTTAACAATTTGACGTTTATTGCTTTTATACTGCTACTGTACATTGTATTACATAAATGTATCATTAAAGTTGTTATGTAGGCTTTAAAAGTCAATGGTACATAAAGTAGGCCGCCACTGTCATTATGTATATCCAAACCGTCCGTGTCTTTAAGGGTTAATATCTCGGCTAAAGACCCACGATTTTTTTCAAAAATCATTATCAGCAATGCTTTTATACTTCTGCTACGATAGGTACCTCCAGCGCTCCTCGGCACTTTTGCTGAATGCCCGCAAATCGAAATTTTGTGTGTAACGAAAATATGAGCTTTTCTCAAAAACTGTGTGACCTAGAGTAATCTCTATAATTTTCCTGCAAGGTTTAAATTAACCTCTACTGCCTCTAATTTTTTCATAATTTCAGTTTCAGTAGATTTGGAAATAGATGGGGGGGGGGGGGGGTCATATTTTTGCACGACATTTTCGGTGATATTTCTGAAAATATAACACCTAAAATGAAATGAAATGCATTTTTGAGTTCAGCGTAACGAAAGCTTTACCTTGATACTCCACACGACATACAAAGAAAATATTCTACAAAGCCCTCTACATTTTTCCTAAAAATATTTGTAAATGTTTAATAATCTGTAAATATGTGGGTCAATAGTCTTTATTACTTCCCCCAATTTGAACTTTCCACGCTCCATAGTTTATGAGTAAAATGACTATGACAGACGGACAGACAGACACAGGAGTTATCTTATAATGGTTTCATTTTTACTTTTTAAGTACGGGACCCTAAAAATATATCTACAAAAATACATTATATTTGAAATTTTATTTTATACTCAATGCACGAAAATCATGCTTAAAATTCTTTATATTTGAAATACAATTTAATACTCCATGCACTAAAACTATGTTTAAGTTATTTTTGTATTATGATACAAAGAAAAAATTTATAATAATATAAAAATATATAATCTAAATTACTTTCCTGGTTGTTCAACATGTCCGCTTTCTGCAGAGCCTCCTGCAAAACAATTGTAGAAAATATATATGCATAAAAATACTTTAGATTTGACATTTTATTTAATAGTCAATGTTAAAAAATCCCGCTTAAATTCTATTTTTTCAGTTATGAGCGAAGAAATCTATTATCTATATTATAAAGGACAAACATATCTGTGCGTAACGCATACGTCATTCTGCGAATGGCAACACTTTCGAATTTGAAATGAATTTTCGTTTTGCAATTTTCGCTACTGAAAATTTATAAACTTCTACACATCGCACATTTTCAGTTCTTATACCGTCGTATAAGGAAAAAAAATGTACTTTTAAATGTAATTTGTTTGATAGCTGTATCTCAATTTATTTTTGAGATATTAATTTTTTTTATAGTTTTTAGTACCAATTTTGTAATTGTGGCAACAGAAGTACCCCATTTCTGTTAAAAGTAAAGGGAAAATATAATAAAGTTTATTTATCCTTATTGATGCCACTTTCTCATTATAATTAGAAATAACATTTTTTTCAGTCTGAACAGAAAATGACGTCACGCTTTAAAAAACACACATCCCCCCCCCCCCCCCCATAAAGCTATGTTACATTTCAGTACATTTTCATTCCGCTGATACCGAGTTTGAGACACTTGGCGCAAAGCTTCAGTAAGTGCCGTATTTAAAAGAAAATAATCCTTTTCTTAGACAAAACTAGATATTTTGCCACGAATGCATCTAAAAGACATCAATTTCTGGAATTTGTACTTGGCGGTACTGAGATTAGAACCGCAAGTAAAAAGAATGAATTTTCACATGCAAAGTTGTAGCTGACAAACGTGACTTCAAATTTGAAAGTTTATCTACATTATAAAGGAAAAATGCGTTCGTGCGTTACGCTGACGTCATTTTGAAAATGGCAATGCTTGAAGATTAAATTTCAGTTTTGCAATTTTTGCTACTGTAATTTTTTTAAGTTGTAAACATTACCAATTTACAATATTACACCGTTATATAGGGGAAAAAATCTTCTTTCAAATGCAATTTGCTTGAAAACGTTATCGTCATTTATTTGTTTATTATGGTTTTTAAGTAATTTTCAAGCATAACTTTTTTAAATCTATCTCCATTGCGTGCAGGCTCCATTACGAATTAACCCATTTGCATTTAAAGCAATATAAATAGTTGAGTATTTGTCTCCGGCTAATTTTCATAGCGAAATAAAAACTTCATCAGTCTTATTATATTAAAAAGTGACTGCCCGTTTGTATTTCACAGCTCCTCCTCCTACAAAATAGAACGTTGTACGATCAAATTAACTCCAGTTATCCGCATTGATTCGAGGATGTTAAAAGTAGTCGTAGAATTTTAAAATGTGAATTAGTTCTTTAGATATAATTTTTTTTCGTTATTTTTAATGACATAATTATTTAATGTTGGCTCCATTTTCGTGGATAAAAGCGAAAAAAGGGAAAATGATAGGGATTAGATATCATTGTTTGACATCATTTTTAAATTGAAATTAACTTTTATTTGAATAAATAGCGAAATTAATATTGCCATTGAATTGTATTTTGAAAGAAAATTTCAAGAAATACAAACTTATTTTCACATATTCAAGCTTCAGGAATCAGTTCATTTTGAATTCATCAGTTCATTCATCATTTTTTGATTTTCAGTTCATTTTCCCTCCCGATTCATGTATCTACGGAAAGGTTGCATGAAGGAGTTTCGTTCAGATACGCTTTCATTAAGAATAGAGTGCGCTCCCTGGTGGTGAAATGTGGAACTAACATAACGCGATATTGTTAAAATTAGGAAATCTAACAATGCGATCTGTTTTAAACTTTGAGATAGTTCATAACACATAATCTATTATCTATTCTATTATATATATATAAAATCTATTATATATTCTATTATCTATTATATATATAAAATCCAAACGGAAATTTCGTTCCGAACGCCTAGATTTCGAGTTCTACTGCATGGATTTTTACGGAACCTATACCGTTAGATAGGTATTGTTTCAGGGAAGGTTTTAAGCTATAATACATCATTCTACCTAGATTAGTTTTAGAATTATGACGGAAAATTCTGTTATTTTGGGCGATAAGGTTACCATTTTATTTCTTGGCGAAATTCATCGTTGATAAAAAAAATTGAAACGGCTATTAAACCTCGAAAATTAAAAGAAAAACTGTTACTAATTTTATTTAAATGAAAAAAAAAGGAAAAAAGAAGAAGAAAAAGGTTTAATCAAAACCTGAAAGAAATATTTGTAATGCTTAAAAATTAATTTAATAAGAAATATTACACTTGATACGCAATATTTGGCTCTTTACCGCTTGTGTTAGATATGGAAACGAATCTGAAAATTTGATTAGATGAAATTTTAACGACATTTTCTTTCTGTTCTGTTCTTTTCTTTCTTTTTTTTTTATATCTAACTGTCCCATCACGTGACTTACAGAAGAAACAAGCAGATGTAATTGTGAGTCACATGTGTAATTACTATTTGTTTCTTTACAATTTTTTATTTTTCTTTTGTCGCCAAACAATGTGATTTTAAGCCAAAAATGCATAAGCGTGACATTAGCTTGAGGATGTTCTCACAAATGGTGTTTTATTTAGGTGAAAGAGATCATTTTTTGAGTACATTTTCATATTCATTTGTAACTTATATAGATATCAGTTAATATTTTAAAAATGGAATCGAATACTTAAATTTCAATGTGAATTTCTGCTACACATACATATTGTAAAATAATTTCATACTTTTTAAAATGTTTTTCGCCGTAATTCCGAAAGCATGTGATATTTATAAACTCGAACTCAGATCAACGAATATTACCCATTTTATTTAAGCAAATATTATCTATTTTCTCAAGTCATATCGCCAATTTCATTTATAGGAAAATTCACAGATTCGAAATCTAGGAAATAAAGATAATTTTAAAGGAAATTTATGTTTTAATACGTTATTACTATGGAAAAATTCAACATTTTGAGAAAAAAAAAAAATTACAAGTCTTTTGTAATTCGTCATTTCTTCTTCGTCTTTCTTCGTACTTTCTCCTCTGTTATGTAATATTTCAAATGATATTGGACTAATTTTCGATCATCGATTCACCGCAAAATCGCATATCTAATATAGTATATAAAATAAAGTCTGGATTAGGGGACTAATTAACGCACAGCGCAAACAACTGAACCTAAAATCTTGAAAATCGTGGTAAAAATACTTCTTATGACATAAACTTCTGCTAAGAAAGGATTTTCTAAAGTGTCACCCCTAATGGTTTTTGCACGGGGAGGGGAAAAAAATCGAATATCAAAATTATGCGTCAAATGATAGCATATTTTAATGTAGTTTTTAATGTATGCTGAATCGAATGCTACCAAATAAATTTTTATAAGTCCAACAGTTCATGACACATTTCATATTTTTCTAATTTGGCGGTGTCTTTGGCATCTAAACCTCAAAATATCTATCATTACATCCGTTACTCTAGCAACGGAAAAAATTCAAATCAACCCTTTTGGCTAAAAAATAAAAACGGCTCTATGAGTTTGAAATAAAAATGCAAGCATCTTAATTTTTTTAAAAAATAGTGATTTTATGTAAAATAAAAGAGAAAAAAATTACTGAGAATTTAGCGTTATAAAACAAAAATAGAAAAGGTACTACTTAGATATTCCGTCGACCAAAAATCTATCGTCAAACTATAAGATTAAATGCCAATAATGGTTGATCGTAAATATCAAATTCACTTGAATTTAAACAAACTACACGTGTTTACGTCATCAAGTGATTTTAATTTCGACGTTTTATTTGTATTTTTATTAATGTTATACTAATTTATTTGTTATTTCGTTATTTAAAATAAAGATCATGTCAATTTATATAATTTGGCGAATGGTTTGGCGATTTATATAATTTGGCGAAATTGGTCGAAGGGATAACAAGTAGTACCAATGAAAATATTTAAGTATGAAAGCAATGTTTGTAACGACTTAAAAATTATTTTCATATATATAAACTCGGTCTATGGCGTCAGATGCCGTCATCCGAAGAATCTACAAGAGTCTTTTTCCATTTTTTCCGGTCATAGGTTCCTCAATGAAAGAAATTGGAATTGGAATAGAATTGTGCGATTTATAAGTTGCTCCTCGATAAGAAGAAAAAATGGGTACATTTATAAAAACCATGCGCACATCTCGCTGATAGCATTTTTAAAATTCCCAGTAGCAGTAGTTACATTTTGCGTATGTAAATTAAAAATATTTTTTTGCTTTTAATTATGGCATTATTTCCTGTTATTGTTTATCTTTTCAGTTTTTTAAATGAAATTAGTATAAGGCATGCATTTTAAATTAAATGAGTGAAAGGTTTGTGTTTTAAATGAAAATAATAAAATAAGAATATGCTATGAAAACAATCTTTATTGATTTATTACCTGCGCCCGGCTGACATAAAAGTATCACAAAAGCCACATATTCACTTTTCTTTGAGTAGTTGCTCATGAGAATTCAAGTTAACCTTACGTAATCGGATACTTCACATATTGGTGTATTAGCTTTAATGCTGAAAGCATCGTTTTTGTTTGAAGCGAAAACTTTACTATGAATTCTATTACACAAAATCGCATCATCATCATCTACTATATATTTACAACGGAAATTTGTATTTCATTCCGATTGTTTATAATACTTTCGTAGGATATACCACAATTAGTTGGGTAATAATTTTGGAAAGGTTTTAGTGTATACATATTGTTCAAGGGTACTTAGTTATAGAGCAACAGTAAAAGTTCAAAAAATAAGTGAACCTGATTATGAAAGTTTAGCCTTTTTAAAAAAATCTACAGAACATATTTTGTTACAAGTGGCCCTGTTGCATGACTTTTAGGAATGGTGTTAGTATATACGATTTCATTATATGTTGATTAGTTACAGAGGTATTAATTCCTGTTGTCATAACGGTCTCATTACCCGACCATAAGTGTGCTGTTTATAATCAACTAAAACAATTACTTCTTAATTGCTAAATTTTGTCCAACGCTTAAGATAACATTATATCGCAATGGCGTTCGCATCGTTTTCAGTAATGTGCAAGGTCAAGCTGAAGATCCATATTGTTTAAAATACAAGTTCAAATTCACCATTTAGTTTAATCCAAGGTTCATTTGGAAATATTGACCAGCGCAGCGGGCATAGCCTGCTAGTTATATAAATAAAATAGAAACTACTCTAAATTATTTTACTTGGTTGTTCAACAAGTTTGTTTTCTGCAAAGCCTCCAACATTAAAAATTGTATTAACTTTAATTCCTGTCTACATGATTCAGTTTAGAGAAATATTCTTCTAAATCATTGTAATCGTATTAAACATTTATGTTCCTCCTAATTTATACGACCAAATTTATTAAAATAAATACAGCATACAGCACTGTTTTATAAGTATTCCGGTTTTCTTTATTTCTTCATGGATGAAACAGTTAGGGCATTTAATATGCATAAAAATTATAAATAGAAAACAATATTATGGAGTGTGCGGACTGCTGACAAAATTATAAAAACATATAAAAATGTTTTATAAAATTCTATCAAAAAAATATATATAAAAAATCGAAATACCATTACGGAGGGCTGCGGCCGGGTTTGCTAATAAAAGTTTAAAACATTTATAAAATGAACTAATGGGTTTTATGCATTTAAGGGGGACATGGGACCTCTGAGTTTGACGAAACGATAGAAATTGCCTTGTTCAAAGTACCAAAACACAAATAAAAGGCAAGTAACATATTTTTGCCCCCCTTTCTGCCTAAAGTATATACTCTTTTATATATTATCCCGAAAAATAAATGTAGTATATACAAAATTAATATTTAAATTTAAAACTTCATGTCACTAATGCGTAGATTAAAATCATTGAGTGCTGCGCGCATAATAAAACTCTAAATTATGCATATAGAAAACAATTTTTGAACAAAATAGAATCATAACACACCCACTTCTAAACTAAAACCAAAATACATACAAAAAGTTCAGTTTAAAATTTAATTTTAGCACAAACTAAATTAAAAAATCAAGTTTTTCAAATACAAAATAATAATAATAATAATAATAAATGAATAAATAAATAAAATTAATAAATAAAATAAATATATAAATAACCAAAATATGTGACTCTTTTTTAGTTTTAGCGTGAAGACTCTAAAAAAACGCATATTTAGTTTTTTTTTTTTTTTTAAGCTGTAGCTTATAGGGCAATTCCGAGATTTATGCCGCACATTTTTTTGAATTTGTGTATAAAGTCCCATGGTGGACATAAAATTAAAAAAATCATGCTGTGCTATTTAATATTAAATATACAACGCGTGTACTGCGACAAAAAAATTCAAAACAAATTTATAATATTTTTTAACAATTTTTTTCTAAAACATTAGACTGCGGCGCGTCACCCGTACATTCAGGCTGAGACGCCGCACTTGTGCGGTAGTTATGCCGCGCTAGCAATAAGAATAGAATGAAATTATAAATAAAAATATTAAAAAAATATTCATATCTGAACTATAATTAACGATGTAATAACAAAAAGAAACTAAATGAGTACAATGAAACATATTAGTAGATTCAAATTAATAATTGTTGCCTACTTTCACTATTAAAATTGTCGACTTATTTTTTGTTTTTACATTAAATTTTAATTGTTATTTCAGCAACAACATAACATCAAGGTATTAGAAAGAGAAAAGAAAAAATGTAAAACTATGTTTACATAATTTATTTGTTAACCCTTTTGAGACCGGTGGCTTTTGCACAAATTTTATTCGGTTGGTACCACTATTTTAAAAGAAGTTACCTTTACTTAAATAATCATGAAAATGCTCTAATTAAACAAAGAAAAATATTACTTTTCTTTTTTACTGGTGCCAGAAATAAATTTTGTAAGTTCTTTATGAAGGTGCTTATATGCACCTATGGTCCAGAATTGGTTAAGGGACCTGTTTTTTCGACTACAATCTACAGAAAAAGTGTCAAAAAAGTACAGTCTTTATGTAACTATATTTAAACACATGATGCAACGAATCCAATTCCACTTCCTCTTTTTTGGAGTAGTTTGCAAAGAGCGTCTGCGTTATGCGTAATCCAATTTTTCATTATTATCATTTTGACTTGCATATTTCTTGCACTTCTTACTTTTTATTTTCCCCTTTGGTTTTAGTAAACTTGATAACATGCCTAACATGGTTAGTCTGTGCAAAAAGAAAAGGAAAAGTTAATAACACTTAATCATCCCGTACAAAAGAAATTGCGGCATGTATACCGGAATAACAGTGCGGCATGTATCCCATTTTGCATCGTGCAGACGTCGGCCATCACAGTTACCTGCCATCGCTAAGGGGAATGGCGTAACCATAGACACAGTATTCTATACAAACGCTACACTTAGTTTTGACTTCGAAATCATGCATGCATTTAATAATTAGTGTATGAAAAGTATTTAAACATAACGTGTTTAAAAGTTTGGACTGTGAAATCATGCACTTACATCAAATTAAGGATTGTACTTCTACAAGTAAACATCGAAATGGGATTCACGCTATAAACTGGTTAAAATAATCTCATTGCGCACCTATACTGTGCGTTTGATGACCATCTATCGATAATTACAAGAAATACAAGGGGTGCGGCATCTATCCCGTATGCGGCGACTCTCCCGGAGTTACCCTATGGTTTGAAAGTAAGAGTGTGCGCAAACTCCAAATTTACTAATCTGAAAAAACGGGATTTAAAGTTTCAATATCAACGGATCTTCAGTTATACTCACTGTCTATAAATGATTATAATTCAAGAAATAATGCAGATTTTTAAATGGGTTTTTTTTGCATATTGGTCCGAAATTTTAAACAGTTCAGAATAAGACAAAACCAAAAACCGATTTTTTTTTTACTTTTTAAAAGATTTGTGCCCCCATAACATAATCATTTATCATAAAATACCTGAATGAAAAAAACATTTGTCTAATTTAAAAAAAAAAAAAAAAAAAGATACCCCATGCATTTTGTTTGTAGTTTACGTTATTTCTTTGTTCTAATCATAAAACCATCAAAGGATAATACTTTTTGATTAACAAAATGCATGAGGCATTTTTTTTTTTTTTTTAAGTCAGAAAAATATTTTTTTAACTATTGTTTTGAAGATTTATCATTTACTTTCCGTCATAGAATGCGTAGCTGGAAATGGCGCGTTTAAGCACTGGTGACTAAATTGTAGTTTACATAATTTCTTTGCTCTAATCATAAAAAATCAAAGGATAATGCTTTTTGACTAACAAAATGCATGAGGTATTTTTTTTTTCTTTTAATCAGACAAATATTTTTTAACTATTGTTTTGAAGATTTATCATTCACTTTCCGTCATTTTTGATGTGGATTAAGTACTAGTATTTTTAATATTTTAATACACATTTAATTACTAGCTGACTTGCCCGGCGCTGCCCGGGCCCGTGATAATAGTATTAAATGAACCTGAAATTTGCATGATTTTATCTCTAACTCGATTTTGTCTGAAGTACATACCCGCTGAATGTGTGAAAAATCGGTTTTAAAAAAAATCTGATATTTAGCGGTAAAAAGGCTCAAAAAGACTGCAACGGGAAACAGGGGATATGTGTGCGACGACTGCGTGATTTTCATATAAAAATGTTGATATTTAACAGCAAAAATCACTATTAAGCCACGTAACTATTTATTTTTTTTTTCACATCGAAATCCTGTGTGAAATATTTTGATTTTAAAACTAATTATATCACTCTTAAATCCGACTATACCTCACTGAAATCTATATTCGATCATTAGCTAAAAGGTTAGTATATAATATTTTAATTTCAGAGCTATTGTACAAAATTAAGTATATATTTTTAATCAAAACATGCGTATTGTTCACTCTGTTGATAAAATCCTAACCGTAACCTAATTGTAACGTAACCGTAACCTATCTGTAACCTAGATGAACTTAACCGTAACTTAAATATAACATAAATGTAACCTAACCGTAACCTAACTGCAACTTAACCGTAACCTAACTGTAACCTAATCGGAACTTAAATATAACCTAACTGTAACCTAATCGCAACTTAAATGTAACCTAACCGTAACCTAAGTAATCTAAATGCAATCTAAATGTAACCTGACCTTAACCAAATTGTAACTTAACACTAACCTTAACCTAACTATCCTAGCCGTGCACGTGTTGCAAAGTACTTTAGTTCCACTTTTCACCGACACGGGGCACAATATGTTTTATACGAACAACCGACACGAGGCATCGCCGCTGCAACCAGGTATAGCAGGCGTGCTACGCACGCTTCGCAAAATCTTTTAGTTTCCCTTTCAACCACCAGGATGCACACCCTTACGTAAACAAACCTATATCCTAACGAAGCTCCGATTTTCAACCTATCCGTAGTTATGCTACTCGACGGGGTGGGGACACAAATAGGAATTTAAGTAATTTGCTGAAATTTTTATTCGGAAATAATGGCAACCACCACTCATTTAAGAGCCCAATATGATCTATAAGAACCGCCGACACGTCTCGTTGACACGTCTATACTTCACCGTATAGCAGGCGTTCTGTGCAGGCTCCGTAAAATATGTTAATTCCATTTTCCGCCTCCAGAGGCCGCACTCTGGTCTTAGCAAACGTACATCCGAACGAAACTCCGTTATTAAACCTATGTGTAGATATATTAGTCGAGAGGGTAAGGGAATGATATAAAAATTTAAGAAATTTGCGGAAAATTACTACTCGGAAATAACCACTAAGCATAAATTAAGGGTGTAGTTCTGTACGAACATCCAACATGGGTTCCCACTGCCTGCGGCATTGTATAGCAGGCGGGCGATAAATTCGGAACATTTTTCTGTATTTAAAAAACAAAAAAGAGCAATTAAAAAATGCGTTTAAAAATGTCTTTAAAAAACCCTTCTGAAAAAAAAATATTAACAGTATTAAAAAGGAGAATTTAAATTCTATTAAAACTGTTGCTGCTCGCTACAGCAGCAGAAAGCATTAGAATGCAAGGACTTATTGTTGCCAATTTCTAATTTCTAGTGGTAAAAGAGCCAGTAAGGAGTATTCTAATCTTTTATTTAACTTTTAAAAACCACATTTCTTGCTATCTAAATAGTCACACAGGCATCTCCAATTTTCCGTAAACTAATCAAAATCGCCGATTATTTAGCAAATATTATCACTCAACCAATCAAAATAGAGAAAAAACGGAAAACAGTGTGGAAAACAAAAAGCCTGCAAGGTTGTCAAGCTGGTTGCTAGGTTGTGACGTCATTTGAAATTAATCTATTCTCTTAAACGTTCATTATTATTAAATATGTTTTCAAAGCATGTGTTTAACCTTCATGCTAAAATTTAATGTTTAGTTGAAAAAACATCTCTTGAAACATTAAGCACTCAAATTGGTTTATTTAATTGTATCCCGGTTTACTTAATTATTTCTGCGAAAGTTTTATACAACCAACCAAACAAAAGCAAGCGGAAAGAAAGAAACGTATTTTTGATGAGAAATGCTTTATGAACCATTCAACCGAAAGTAAGCGCAGGGAAAAAATGCATAGTTTTGATGAGAGTGATGTCCGAATATTAATTAATTACTCAGCTAATAATTAGAATTTTAAAATTCTGAGGACCAGCTAGGAGAGGCCTTGGACTATCTTCACAAAAATTTCGAACCTCGTACGTGCCGTAGATTTTGCCAGCCATCGCCGACAGGCAGAGAAACACACACACACACAGAGCTATCTGTTCTTTTATTAGTATAGATAATTGGAAGCGTTTTATCTGATAAACCCTGTTGTCCACTTCCTGGTTGCATTCCTCCTTAAGGAAAGATTACAAAATTACTTGAATCAAAAAACAATTTTTATAAGAATTCAAATAAATTTCAAAATAAAAACTTGAATATATCAAATCTCAGTAGTACGTTTTTTCAATTTTAGGATTATTTTAAAGAAAACGCAAAACCATTCATAAAATGCAAGTTATAACAATGCTTTTCAATAAGCACTGTTATTATTTTAAAAAAAGTAGTTGTTTCACTATCTTAAAAGTAAGGACATGCCAAAGTCAGGACTAAATAAAGACTATATTTTTATTATTTTAATACATATTTAATTATAATTTGAAGCATCTTACCTGATAAACCTTGTTGTCCGCTTTCTGGTTGCATTCCTCCTTAAGGAAAGATTACAAAATTAATTGAATCGAAAAACAATTTTTATAAGATTTCAAACAAATTTCAAAATAAGAACTTGAATATATCAAATCTCACAAGGAAGGTCTCCATACAGGGCATACTCAGAATATGTTGAAAAAAATGCAAGTGAAACTACTCATGTATGTAATAAGGGATCAGTCAAATTTAACGGCGGAATTTCAGTAGAAAGTCTGTGAAAAAATAAAATACATTCGAATGTTTGACTTGAAAATACGAAAGTGACACGCGATTTGGCGAGCAGGATTTTTCCTAGCCAAAAGCAAACGATTTTAATGCATCTGAAAATTTATTAATTGTTTTTTAGAATGCACGGTTTTTAATGAATTCAAACTTAATCAATTAAAGAGGTTATTATATTTTTTTATATTACATATATATGTTGCTTATTGCTGTAGTTATTTAATTTCATCATTGTAAAAATATTTTCTATGCTTTGCAAGTTAAAAATATCTATTTTAAGTTATAGTCAGCTGACATTTGATTTAACATTTCCATATCGAAAACGAAGTCGTTTCCATAGTAACAAAATCAAGTCGACAGTGTTCTATCTGCCTTATTTTTGAGCTTGAAATAATTTAAATCAATTTAAATTTTGTTTTAAATCGTAAAATATGATATTTAAATTTTAATATAAATATATGTCACAAACAATAGTTAAAACAAACTAAAAATGACAAAACTATTGTTAAAACAAATTAGAAATGACAAAACTAAAGTTATTTAAATTAAACTTGTATAAACAAATTCAACATAAAAAGTTTTTCCGACATAAAACCGTATTTTTTTTTAATCGTCAACCGGTGATAAATCGCCAAATAAACGAAAATTTCGTTATTTTTTTACGGACGCTGTATCGGGGTTCCGCCAAAAAAAATTTTATAAATATATATATCCATATGAGAAGAACATTCTGTAATTTTTTCAGATTTTTCTGAGTATGCCCGTATGGAGACCTTCCTTGTCAGTACTACGTTTTTTCAATTTTAGAATTCTTTTAAAGAAAACGCAAAACCATTCATAAAATGCAAGTTATAACTATGCTTTTCAATAAGCAATGTTATTATTTTAAAAAAAGTAGTTGTTTCACTATCTTAAACGTAAGGGCATGCCAAAGTCAGTACTAAATAAAGACTATATTTTTAATATTTTAAAACATATTTAATTATAATTTGAAGCATCTTACCTGATAAACCTTGTTGTCCGCTTTCTGGTTGCATTCCTCCTTAAGGAAAGATTACAAAATTAATTGAATCGAAAAACAATTTTTATAAGATTTGAAACAAATTTCAAAATAAGAACTTGAATTACTTGAATTTTAGGATTATTTTAAAGAAAACGCAAAACCATTCATAAAATGCAAGTTATAACAATGCTTTTCAATAAGCAGTGTTATTATTTAAAAAAAAGTAGTTGTTTCACTATCTTAAACGTAAGGACATGCCAAAGTCAGGACTAAATAAAGACTATATTTTTAATATTTTAATATATATTTAATTATAATTTGAAGAATCTTACCTGATAAACCTTGTTGTCCGCTTTCTGGTTGCATTCCTCCTTAAGGAATGATTACAAAATTAATTGAATCGAAAAACAATTTTTATAAGATTTCAAACCAATTTCAAAATAAGAACTTGAATATATCAAATCTCAGTAGTACGTTTTTTCAATTTTAGGATTATTTTAAAAATAAAACAAAACAATTCATAAAATGCAAGTTATAACAGTGCTTTTCAATAAGCAATGTTATTATTTAAAAAAAAGTAGTTGTTTCACTATCTTAAACATAAGGACATGCCAAAGTCAGGACTAAATATAGACTACATTTTTAATATTTTAATATATAATTATAATTTGAAACATCTTACCTGATAAACCTTGTTGTCCGCTTTCTGGTTGCATTTCTCCTTAAGGAAAGATTACAAAATTAATTGAATCGAAAAACAATTTTTATAAGATTTGAAACAAATTTCAAAATAAGAACTTGAATATACCAAATCTCAACACTACGTTTTTTGAATTTTGGTATTCTTTTAAAGAAAACGCAAAATCATTCATAAAATGCAAGTTATAACAATGCTTTTCAATAAGCAATGTTATTATTTAAAAAAAAGTAGTTGTTTCACTATCTTTAACGTAAGGACATGCCAAAGTCAGACTAAATAAAGACTATATTTTTAATATTTTAATACACATTTCATTATGATTTGAAGCATCTTACCTGATAAACCTTGTTGCCCGCTTTCTGGTTGCATTCCTCCTTAAGGAAAGATTACAAAATTAATTGAATCAAAAACAATTTATATAAGATTTCAAACATATTTCAAAATAAGAACTTGTATATATCAAATCTCAGTACTACATTTTTCAATTTTAGGATTCGTTTAAAGAAGACGCAAAACCATTCATAAAATGCAAGTTATTACAATGCTTTTCAATAAGCAATGTTATTATTTAAAATACATAGTTGTTTCACTATCTTAAACGAAAGATCATGCCAAAGTCAAGACTAAATCAGGACTACATTTTTCATATTTTAATACATATTTAATTATACTTTGAAGCATCTTACCTGATAAACCTTGTTGTCCGCTTCTTGGTTGCATTCCCCCTTAAGGAAAGATTACAAAATTAATTGAATCAAAAACAAATTTTATATGATTTCAAACATATTTCAAAATAAAAACGTGAATATATCAAATCTCAGTACTACGTTTTTTCAATTTTAGGATTTTTTTAAAGAAAATTCAAAACCATTCATAAAATGATTAAAGTTATTACAATGCTTTTTAATAAGCAATGTTATTACACTGCTCAAAACAATTAAGGGAGCACATGGTTTTAACAAAATTACGAAAATATTTACAGCGATAAGTAACTTCAATAAAGCATCCATAATTTAAAGCGTAGTAGAAACACATAAAGAAAAATTCAGTCGCAAATTAAAGTTTATGACGTCAAAAACTAGAAAAAGGAGAGAAGTGCAAAAATAGGGATTTTGCAAGAACGTCTGTTTCACTGCCTCAGTTGTAAAATTCAGTTGATCAGTTTGCATTTTGAGAAAGAATGACTTGAAAATGTCACAAAAATCTGATTTAACGGAATCCATGACTTGGCATGTTATCAAGACAGTTGAATCTGGGCTAACACAACGAAGTGGATGCTGTTGGAGTCGCAAGAAATATCAATGCAAGCTGTTAAAACGATTACAAGACACATGGGATGGTAGACATCGACAAATGCAAGGTCGGCCATGTGCTACCACAAAAACTCATGACCGGTATAACCTGTTAACAGCTCGTCGATACGGAACGGGCAATACTACTCAGCTGCAAACACAGTTGTTCTTGCCCACAGGACGAAGTGTGTCCGGGCAAATAGTCCGAAATAGGCTTCATCAGGGTGGTTTATATACACGTAGGCCAATGTTCTGTATTCTGTTGACCTCAAGCAACTGTGAGGTCGAAAGAAGTTTGGGAACTGAACATCGAGTTAGGAGGCAACGTTGTTGGAGTCAAATTCTGTTTACAGGCGAGTCCCAATTCAGTCTGGATGTGATTTCCGATGTGTTTTGGAATGGAGAGATAGAGGAACTCAAAAATAATCCCACATTCGTTCGTGAAAGATCACTTTACAGAAGAGGTGGATTGATCCTATGAGCTGGAATCAGCATAAGTTGACGTAGGGGCCTACATATCATTCTGAATTTCACTTTGACGGTCCGAAGTTATATAGACGAGATACTGAGACATCATGTCGTATTTTATGTTCAAGCAATTCGTGATTTTTTTCCCCATGCATGATAATGCCAGACTGCATAAAGCTTGTCTTGTGGAGAACATTCTTAAAGTTGAAAAAATGCAGCATATGGAATAGCCAACATGCTTTCCTGATCTTAATCCGATCGAGCCTCCGGGACTTCCTTGTATTATCTGGGACTTAAAGATTGCAATTCTTGAGGAGTGGGGCAGTACTCCCCGAAAACTAATCGATAATGTCATCTAATCCATGGAAAACAGGTATGCGACAATTTTATCTGTTCGATGGGACCACTCTCCATATTAAATACCTTGCGTCATTCATAAACAGTTTTTTTTTTTTTTTTTTTTTGTCATTTACATGTAACCAAATTGTTGTCCTAAACCATCTTATCACGTTCATCATGTTTCATCGTTTCAAAGAATTACAGCTCTCTTGCAAATTTTTTTACGTCTTTTTTTCTATACTGCGCATTGATATACATGATACTCTCAATTTTATGCCCATGCTTGACTGTCTCGCACTGTTCTCTTCACTTTTTGGCTTTCTCCCCTAATTTTTTTGAGCAGTGTAATGCGTTGTTGTTTCACTGTCTTAAAGTAAGGTCATGCCAAAGTCAGAACTGAATAAAGACTATATTTTTAATATTATAATACGTGTTTAATTATAATTTGAACCATCTTACCTGATAAACCATGTTGTCCGCTTCCTGGTTGCATTCCTCCTTAAGAAAAGATTACAAAATTAATTGAATTAAAAACAATTTTTATAAGATTTCAAACAAATTTCAAAATAAGAACTTGAACATATCAAATCTCAGTACTACGTTTTTTTTCAATTTTAGGATTCTTTTAAAGAAAATACAAAACCATTCATAAAATGAAAGTTATTACAATACTTTTTAATATGCAATGTTATTATTTAAAAATACGTAGCTGTTTCACTATCTTAAACGTAAGATCATGCCACAGTTTGAACTAAATAAAGACTATATTTTTAATATTTAATATATATTTAATTATAATTTGAAACATCTTACCTGATAAACCTTGTTGTCTACTTCCTGGTAGCATTCCTCCTTAAGAAAAGATTACAAAATTAATTTAATCAAAAACAATTTTTATTAGATTTCAAACAAATTTCAAAATAAAAACGTGAATATATCAAATCTCACTACTAAGTTTTTTCAATTTTAGGATTATTTTAAAGAAAATGCAAAACCATTCATAAAATGCAAGTTAAAACAACAATTCCTCAGAAACCTTGATTCTACTTAAAAACATGTAACTGCTTCAGAATTTAATCATACGCGCATGCCAAAGTAAGAATGAAATTAATTGTATCAGTAAATCAGGCCTGCCTTACCTTTCAGTTATCACGGGTGCACTTTAGCTGTTAGCAAACAATGAAGGGTGCCATTATTCTCATGACTGGAAATATAGGGGAGGGTAGTACACAGTGAGACGAAAATTATTATTACTTAACAAATGGCGACGATTTTCTTTCTTTTGAAAAATTTTTGCTACATCTTTAAGCTACACAAATGCGCTACACATTAATGTATAAATGGTTTTAAAAGAAGTTATTTATAAAAGCACAGAAGCAGCATAACGGAGTACCGAAAATTGTCTCACTGGGTACAGCAAGTAGTACATAGTGAGACAATCTATATTTTTTCATAAATCATACATTTTATTTACACTCTATCAATAATTTTTTGCAGTTTATAATTTCTAATTAATATTTCTAGATTTTCAAAATATTAAAAATACGAGTCTCGGGTGGACAGGGGCAGACCTTTGGCTACCTTGATGCAAATTTTCTGCCTCTTACGTTTACTAAATTTCCCTAGCCATCGCACACCCACACACACAGAAAGAAAGAGAGAGATAGAGAAAAAAACCTTCTTTTATTAATAAATAACTTTTTAAACATCAGAACCACATAGTAAGTACACAATGAGACACATCTCACTGTGTACTACAACTGTGTGTCTCACTGTGTACTTTCACTGTGTAATTTTTGTTACATTGTAACAAAATGGATGCCACATCTGTTACATCAATTTCATCGCTTTAAAAAGTTTATGTCGTTTTCCGAAATAGTCTATTATTAGATATAGCTAGATTTGGTTAAGTAAATATATGTCATATTGAAGGAAATAAATTCTAAAATAGACGTTTATGTAACTTTAACCACCTTAAAATAAGGAATTATTTACTATTTTGTCGGACGAGTAGCTGAAGTGCCGAAACTACATACACGTTTTGCATAAGATGAGGTCGTTATGTGTGTGTGCCAGCTTGAAGAAAGAGTTACAACTATATGTCAAAGTGGCTGCTGTCTGCACTGTGTACCATGTCTCACTGTGTACTCCCCTACCGTACTATGTTATGTTAAGTCCGTAGTGTTAGCGAGACATACTCCCCTCTGCAATGCATAATGTTCCTTCGATAGATGCGTGTGCAATCTCCCAGCAATAACTATGCCTATGTAAAAATAAACTACAGCGGAAATATAAATCATAGTAAATATAAAATTACATTTTTCTGAAAAGGGCTTATCGCAAAAACTTTTGTAGGATAAGGGACCAAAAATTTAACGCTGCCTTCAATAGAAAAACATGCCAATGTTAAAGATAAAACGTTTCTTTAAATGGGTTTTTGTTTAAAAAAAGCTAGTTAACAGGAAAGGCACATGTGCGCGCACACACACACATTCATACGTCTTATACGATGCATACACATCTCATTGGTATAGTCAAGCCCATGTAAAAATAAACTGCAGAAAAAACATAAATAAAGTAGTTAATTTAGAATTACATTTTCCGGAGAAGGATCCTATCTCAAAAACTTTTGTAGCGTAATAGCCATACTGATATAATAGCCTGTCTACAGTAGAAAAACATGTAAATGTTCAAAATAAAATATTTTGATAATAGATTTTTAGTTTTAAGTAAAGCTAGTAACATAAAACATTCGAAAGTCACACACACGTCTTATAAAATGTATATATACATCTCATAGGGCTCTCACACGCTGCAGTCATGAAAATGTGAAAATTCCAAAAAATATATATAAATATTGTAAATTTAGAATTATTGTACCCTTAAAGGGGCTCCTTGATGTTGCATACAATATAAAAAGAATGCAAATATTAATGATTTAAAACTTTTAAGCAATTTTTATAACGGATTTTACAAGGTGCGTCTAAAAAGTTCGGTGAATGGAAGCATAAAACAAATTAAACAAACATGGAAACAGAATAACTTTAATCACCGTCAAAGTAACATCAGCTGGCCACAATACACTTATGGCATCGTTGATAAAGCTGCTGGAATGAGTCAGCGATGGCCTCTTTTGGAATCGTCCGAAGCACAGATGTCACACTTCGTCGGATACACGTCCTTGATGATTCCCAATTCCTCCGATATCCAACGTAAAGACGGTCGTCGAGTAACTGTCGCATTCGTCCGATGTCGTCCGTTGCACATACTTGCTGAGGGTCGACCTGAACGTGTTTCTTCATACACGGTTTCCTTTCCCTCCCGAAAACGTTTAAATCAGTCGTACACACATTTTTTGCTCACTGCGTCCGCTCCGTACACCTGGACCAACATTGCATGAGTTCCTGTGACGGTTTTTCACAATTTCTAGCAAAATTTTATGTTTATCCGTTGCTCTATTTCAATATGACACGAGTTTTCAAACATACACCGTTCGACTGTCCATAGCAGACTATTTTGCTTTGGTTTCTTTGGCTTCTTGCAACGTGCGGTCTCTCCATTGGTCTCTACCTGCGCATGCGCAGAGACGCATTTTATCTCGCGTTGTTTATGAGATATCCGTTCATTCACCAAACTTTTTAGACATCCTTTGTATATTTTAACAAAAGTTAGTAACAGGAAACATACGAAAGGGCGCCAAGAAACCACCCGGAAAGCGACATGGCGCCCACGGACGCCTGGTTGGACAGCTCTGCTTTATATGATATATATCTATGCTTTAAATAATGTAAAACATCTTACCTGGTAAACCTAATAGTCGACTTTCTGGTTGCATAAGAAAAGATTAAAAAATTACTTGAACCAGAATACAATTTTCACAAGCTTTCAAACACATTTCCAAAACAAAAACACTTCTTATGAATATATCGAATATCACACGCATGTTTTTTACTTTCTACTATCTTTACGAAACGAAAGTACTGGATTCGTCAAGTTTTCGACGGATTTACACGTTTTTGGGGTCAGATATTCTGAAAAACATGTTTTTACAAAATGTCTGTCTATGAGTCTGTGAGTCTGTGAGTCTGTCTGTCTGTCTGTATGTGACACAAATTTTGTGGGCATTCTATCTCAAGAACTAAAGCACGGAATTTAATAAAAATTTATATTCAGTTAGTCTCCTATATAAATTGATGTTGATTAGATTTGCTGTAAATCGCTCAACAGGTGGCGCTGCTATGCAATATTTTTCACGATTTCTACAATAGCTCAATCTCCAGAACTAATACACGGATTTTCATCAACCCTTCAGATTTAAACATACCTTGATATCAATTAGTGCTGTTTATGTTTTGGTGTAAATCGCTCAACAGGTGGCACTGCTAAGCTGCATTTTTCAGAATTTCCACCATAGCTCTATCTCAATAACTAATACACGAATTTTCATCAAACTTCAGATTTAAACATACCTTGATATCAATTAGTGTTGTTTATGTTTTGGTGTAAATCGCTCAACAGGTGGCGCTGCTATGCTACATTTTTCAGTATTAGCTAGTATCTATAGCTTTCAGTATCTATAGCTCTATCTCAAGAACTAATAAACGAATTTTCATCAAACTTCAAATTAAGATTTACTTTGATATGAATTGGTGCTAAATTGATGTAATTTCTTGTACCATTTAAATGATTTAGTCGACGTGATTTATATAGAAGAAAGTTTTGTGATGGCCACAACATATTAGTTTCTAATTTTAGTGCTTTTAAAAAAAATGAAAACATTCATAAAATGCAAAGTATTACAATAATTTTTCAGAAACCATCTTATCATTTAACTAGTATGTTGTGGCCATCACAAAACTTTCTTCTATATAAATCACGTCAATTAAATCATTTAATTAGTACAAGAAATTACATGAATTTAGCCCCAATTCATATTAAGGTATACCTGAATTTGAAGTTTGATGAAAATTCGTGCATTAGTTCTTGAGATAGAGCTATAGCGGAAATTCTGAAAAATGTAGCATAGCAGCGCCACCTGTTGAGCGATTTACACCAAAAATAAACAGCACTAAATGATATCAAAGTATACCTGAATCTGAAGTTTGTTGAAAATCTAAGCGTTAGTGCTTGAGATAAAGCTATTGCGAAATCGCAAAAAATACAGCATAGCAGCGCCACCTGTTGAGCGATTTATACCAAAAATTAAACAGCACTAATTTATACGTCAATTCATGTTAAGGACTAACTAAATCTGAAGTTTGATGAAAATCCGTGCAATAGTTTTTGAGATACTGCTCTTGCGAAAATCGTGAAAATGCAGCACAGCAGCGCCACCTGTTGGGCGATTTACACCAAAAATTAAACAGCACTAATTTATATCAGGGACTAACTAAATCTGAAGTTTGATGAAAATTCGTGCATTTTTTCTTGAGTTAGAGCTATTGCGATAATCATGAATAATGCAGCATAGCAGTGCCACCTGTTGGGCGATTTTCACAAAAAAGTAATCAGCACCAAACTATATCCTGAACTAACTGAATCTGAAGTTTTATGAAAATCCGTGCAGTAGTTCTTGAGATATAGCTATTGCAGAAATCGTGAAAAATGCCTCATAGCAGCGCCATCTGTTGGGCGATTTTCACCAAAAACTAATCAGGTCCAGTTTATATCAAGGTCTAACTAAATATAAATTTTTGTGAAATTCCGTGCATTAGTTCTTGAGATAGAAAGCCCACAAAATTTTTGTCACATACAGACTCACAGAGTGACAGAGTGACAGTGTGACAGACAGACTCACAGACAGACATTTTCTAAAAACCATCAAATCGTGTTCTGGGCATTCTAAAACGTATAAATCCGTCGAAAACCGGAAGTCGAAATTTTTCACGAATCCAATACTTTTTTCTTGTAAAGATAGAAGAAAGTAGAAATATAAGTAACTGTTTCAATACTTTAAAAATAACCATTTGCCAAAGTCAGAATTAAATAAATTTAACCTTTAAAACGAATATTCTTCAAGAATTTTATAATTTTTATATTGTAAAACATCTTAATTGGCAAACCTTGTCCTCCGCTAACTTCTTGCAATCCCCTTTAGAAAACTTTAATAGATCAAATGTTATATAACACAACACTATCAAATATCACAATGATTTTTAAGAAAACATGTAATTCAAATATCATTATTTAAAAGAACATCGCAGTTCTAATACTTTTTAAACATACCCGCATGCAAGGATCAGAACTAAATAAGTTGTACCGGTAAAACAAATTATATATTTCAAAAAGTTTTACAAAAATCATGTTACAAAACATCTTACCTGGGAAACCTTGTCCTCCGCTAAATGGTCCCATTTCTCCTTTAGAAAGGATAAAAAAAAATTCTTAATAAAAGAAAAAAAAATTATTTAAAGTAAAACGAACTTTGAATATATCTAACGTCAATTCTATATATTTTAATTTACATATATATATAGATATTTTGAATGCAAAATAAGTTATAAAATACAAGCTAACAATTATTTTTCAGAAATTATGTCATTCACCTATAATTATTTAAAAGCACGCTTAAATTTCACTACTTTAAGCATAATAGCGTGCCAGAGAGTCAGAACTAAACAAATTGTACATTAAACAAATTATATATTTCAAAAACTTTTGCAACAGTCATGTTGCAAAAGGTTGTCCTCCGCTTACTGCTTGCATTCGTGCATTAGTAAGGAAAAAAAAGAATCTTAACTCAAAAAACAATTGACAATTTTTATGACAAATTAGAGGGAAAAATTATCTGGATATATATAATGTCAGTTCTATATGTATTAATGTTTATCAGGGTATTTTTTTTTTTTTTAAGAAGATGCAAAATTATTCATAAAATATAAGTATTACGATGATTTTTCTGAAACCATGTCATTCTAATATCCTTATTTAAAAGAACGTCGCAGTTACAATACTTTAACCATAACTGCATTCAAGAGTCAGAACTAAATAAATTGTACCAGTAAAACAAATTATATATTTCAAAAAGTTTTACAAAAATCATGTTACAAAACATCTTGCATGGGAAACCTTGTCCTCCGCTAAATGGTTCCATTTCTCCTTTAGAAAGGATAAAAAAAAATTCTTAATAAAAAGTATATATATTATTTAAAATAAAACGAACTTTGAATATATCTAACATCACTTCTATAAAGTTAAACTTACACTAAGTGCAAAATTACTTAAAAGATGACACAGTATTTAAAATGTTAAATTATCTTAATACCTTAGTATACTTTCAACTATAAAACATAGTCTTCTTCGGAGGAATATAAGAAATACAACAGTTATTGATTGAACGCCTAATTTTCAAAATCCACGTACATGGTGACGAAAGGAGTGAAAGTGGAAGTTAATTTATAGATCCGGAAACATTGGGAAAATAAAATAAAATAAAACATGGAAATAGGGAAGTGGAAGATTACTTGTTTTTTCTTTCTTTAAGCAAACTGAGCCAAATTCTGGGTATATTGTAGGATAAAACGTCATTACAAACTGTATTTCCTTTAGTAATAATTTCTATTGATTCGCGGATAATTAAATCATGATAATTCTTTGAGGGATATATAATTTTTGCGTTTTCGAAATTAACTTGTATATTCTGCTTTTGGTTAAGTCTTGACAGGGCTGTTGTAGGTCGGTTATACTTTAAATCTCTCAAATGTTCTTTAATACGAACTTTAAGTTTACGTGAAGTCATGCCTATGTATTCGAGATAAATATCTTCAATTTTCACTGGAATTACATATACCCCAGAAACTTCATTCCTCGCGATCGTGTCCACTTTGGCACTAATCAGATCTTTCAGTTTTGCAGGAGGAGTGGCGACCAAGTTTACGCCAAAGCGAAAAAGTGCATGTCTGAGTTTTTCGAAAAGTCCTGGTATGTACTTCATTTTGCAATATCTCATATTACTCCGTGGAGTTTTTTGTATTTTCATATGGTTCTTCTGCGAGTTGATTAGCTTATCAATAATGTGTATTGGGAAACCATTCTCAACTGCAATGTTTCTAATGGTATTTAATTCATTATCAAGGTGATTAATAGAGCAAACACTAAACGCTCGTCTTACATAAAAGTTGAACGGAGCAAGTTTGTAGTTAAAAGGTGATGTACTTTCAATGTACATCAATGTTTCAATGAAAGTATGGCTCAGTTTGCTTAAAGAAAGAAAAAACAAGTAATCTTCCACTTCCCTATATCCATGTTTTATTTTATTTTATTTTCCCAATGTTTCCGGATCTATAAATTAACTTCCACTTTCACTCCTTTCGTCACCATCTACGTGGATTTTGAAAATTAGGCGTTCAATCAATAACTGTTGTATTTCTTATATTCCTCCGAAGATGACTATGTTTTATAGTTGAAAGTATACTAAGGTATTAAAATAATTTAACATTTTAAATACTGTGTCATCTTTTAAGTAATTTTGCACTTAGTGTAAGTTTAACTTTAACTTTTAAAGATGAATTAAGCATTTCTATTTATTTATTTACTGATCACTTCTATATATTTTAATTTACATATATATATATATTTATTTATTTATGTATTTAATGCAAAATAAGTTATAAAATACGAGCTAACAATTATGTTTCAGAAATTATGTCATTCACCTATAATTATTTAAAAGCACGCTTCAATTTCACTACTTTAAGCTTAATAGCATGCCAGAGAGTCAGAACTAAACAAATTGTACAAGTAAAACAAATAATATATTTCAAAAACTTTTGCAACAGTCATGTTGCAAAACGTTGTCCTCCACTTACTGCTTGCATTCGTGCATTAGTAAGGAATTTAAAAAAATTTTAACTCAAAAAACAATTGACAATTTTTATGACAAATTAGAGGGAAAAAATATCTGGATATATATAATGTTTTTATCATGTAGTTTATCAGGTTTTTTTTTTTCAAGAAAATGCAAAATTGTTCATAAAATATATAAGTATAACAATGATTTTTCTGAAACTATGTCATTCAAATATCCTTATTTAAAAGAACGTCGCAGTTACAATACTTTAACCATAATTGCATTGAAGAGTCAGAACTAAATAAATTGTACCAGTAAAACAAATATTTCAAAAAGTTTTACAAAAATGATGTTACAAAACATCTTACCTGGGAAACCTTGTCCTCCGCTATATGGTTCCATTCCTCCTTTAGAAAGAATAAAAAAAATTCTTAATAAAAGAAAATATCATTTAAAATAAAACGAATTTTGAATATGTTTAACGTCACTTCCATATCTTTTAATTTATATGTATATATATATATATATATAAATGCAAAATAAGTTATAAAATACAAGTTAACAATTACTTTTTAGAAATTATGTCATTCACCTATAATTATTTAAATGTATTCTTCAATTTTACTACTTTAAGTATAATAGCATGACAGACAGTCCGAACTAAACAAATTGTACAAGTAAAACAAATTACATTTTTCAAAAACTTTTGCAACAGTCATGTTGCAAAACGTTGTCCTCCGCTTACTGCTGGCATTCGTGCATTAGGGAAGATTTAAAAAAAATCTTAAGTCAAAAAACAATTGAAAATTTTTTATGACAAATTAGAGGAAAAAATTTTCTGATTAGAGTAATTCCGGGATTTATGCTGCACATTTTTTTTGAATTTGTGTATAAAATCCCATGGTGGACATAAAATAAAAAAATCATGCTCTGCTATTTAATGTTAAATATACATCGCGTGTACTGCGACAAAAAAATTCAAAACAAATAATTAATATTTTGTAACAATTTTTTTCTAAAACATTACACTGCGGCGCGGCACCTGTACATTCAGGCTGAGACGCCGCACTTGTGCGGTAGTTATGCCACGCCTGTAATAAGAACAGAATGAAATTATAAATAAAAATATTTAAAAAATGTTCATACCTGGACTATAATTAACGATGTAATAACAAAATGAAACTAAATGAGTACAATGAAACGTATTAGTAGATTCAAATTAATAGTTGTTTGCCTACTTTCACTATTAAAATTATCGACTTATTTTTTTTAGATTAATTTTTAATTTTTATTTCAGCAACACCGTAACATCAATATACTATAAAGGGAAAAGAAAAAAAGCAAAAATTATGCTTACATAATTTATTTGTTAACCCTTTCGGGACCGGTAGCTTTTACACAAATTTTATTCGGTCAGCACCACTTTTTTAAAAGAAGTCACCTTTACTTAAATAATCATGAAAATGCTCTAATTAAAAAAAGCAAATATTACTTTTCTTTTTTACTAGTGTATGCCGGAATTGCAGTGCGGCATGTATCCCATTTTTCATGGTGAAGACGTCGGCCATCAGAGTTACCTGCCATCGCTAAGGGGAATGGCGTAACCATGTACACAGTACTCTATACAAACGCTACTCTTTGTTTTGACTTCGAAATCACGCATGCATTTAGTAATTAGTGTATGAAAAGTATTTAAACATGTTTAAAAGTTTGGACGGCGAAATCATGCACGTCAAAATAAGGATTGTACTTCTACAAGTAAACATCGAAATGGGATTCACGCTATACACTGGTTAAAATAATCTCATTGCACATTTAAACTGTGCGTTTGACGACCATTTATCAATAATTACATGTACAAAGGCTGCGGCATCTATCCCAGATGCGGCAACTCTCACGGAGTTACCCTATATATAATGTCAGTTCTATATGTATTAATGTTTATCAGTTTTTTCAAGAAAATGCAAAATTATTCATAAAATATAAGTATTACAATGATATTTCTGAAACCATGTCATTCAAATATCCTTATTTAAAAGAACGTCGCAGTTATAATACTTTAACCATAATTGCATTCAAGAGTCAGAATTAAATAAATTGTATCAGTAAAATAAATTACATATTTCAAAAACTTTTACAACAAACATGTTGCAAGCCATTTTACCTGGGAAACCTTGTCCTCCGCTTCCTGCTTGCATCCCCCCTTTAGTAAAGATGGAAAAAAATCGTAATCCAAAATACAATTTAACAATTCGTATAGCAACTTTCAAAAATAAAAATAACTCTTATAAATGTATCTATTGTCACTTCTACATATTTTATTTTTTATCAATTTTTCTTAAGAAAATGTAAAACCATTCTTAAAATACGGGTGATTAGAATGATTTTTTCAAAACTGTCATTCACCTATCATTATTTATAAACACGTTGCAATTTCATTATTTTAAACATAACGGCAAGCTAGTGTCAGAATTTTTAAAAAATGGTACCATTAAAACGAATGTCTATTTATTTCAAAAACTGTTAGAACAATCATGTTGAAAAACATCTTACCTGGGAAACCTTGTGGTCCGCTTCCTGCTTGCATTCCCCCTTTATCGAGGATTAAAAAAAAAAGTTATTAATAAAAAAATATTATTTAAAATTCGTCAACAAATTTTAAAAATGAAAAAGATTCTTTATAATATACTTATAACTACTTAAAAGGTGACCCAAACATATAAAAATATTATTTAATGCAACCCTGAGACCTTTCGAACACACACGCGTTCATTTTCAAAGGGAAAAAGGATGATTGACTGAATAGAAATACATTTTAAAAATATATTACTATCATATTCCCGCAATTTGGTACAATATTCTAAATATTTCAAGACCTCCTGATAATATAAACTGATCTTTTCACCCCTCTGCAGAGAAATGGGCTGAACCCAGCTTGCGCATGCGTACTATTTTTGTTTTTGTTTTTAAAATGTATTTCTATTTAGTCAGTCATCTTTTTTCCCTTTGAAATTGAACGCGTGTGTGTTTGAAAGGTTTCAGGGTTGCATTTAATAATATTTTTATATGTTTGTGTCACCTTTTAAGTAGCTATAAGTATATTATAAAGTTTATTAATAACAAGGTGCAAATTTCCTTCACGACACTAGTGTTTAAAACAGTGTTTTGACTCTATTGAAAAAGATTCTTATGAATATATCTAATGTAACTTCTGTATATATATATTTTTTTTTTAACACAAAAAAAAAATCAAAAATCATTCATAAAATACAAGGTATTACAATGATTTTTAAGAAACTATGTCATTCTCCTATCAGTATTTAAAAGCACATTGTAGTTTCACTATTTTAAACTATAGCATGCCTGGGAGTCTGAACTAAATAAATTGTACCAGTAAAATGAATGTCTGTTTATTTCAAAAACTTTTATAATAATTATATTGTAAATTATCTTACCTGGGAAACGTTGTTTTCTACTTCCTTCTTGCATTCTTCCTATAGTATAAAAAAATTTTAATGCAAAATACAATTTAACAACTTCTATAACACTTTTTTTTAATAAAATAACCTATTTTGAACATATCTAATGACACTTCTTTTAAATTTAATTTTTACTGTTAATATTAACCCTTAAATGCCAAGTGTTGCTTTTCGGCAACATACCCAATTGAGTCTCTAAAATATTATTAAAATAATATTGAAGCTATAATGCCTAATGCTGCCAATAAAATACATTCTGAAAATATTATTAAATCCATTTTCAACATGTAGATGGCAACACTTGTGCTGTTTAAGAATAAAGAAAAATTTATTTTTTCAATTGTTGCTACTTGTTCTTTTTGTTTTGTTTAGAAACTTGCGAAATACCCTATTTTGTTCTGCAGTGAGGAAGCAAAATTTATTTCTTATTATAGTTCCTAAAAATTTTGTGTGTTTAATATTATAGAATTTTATCAAGAAAAATTATTTTTTCAATTAAAGACCAATATTGCCGATTAGTAACAAACTGTTTTTTAGCCGTAAAAATATTTAAAACAAAATATGATTTTTTAAGTATTTTTCCCCATGATTTATTTAAAAAATGAAAGCTGAAAAACATTATTACAATGATTTTTGAAAAATCAGGCATTTAAGGGTTAAGAAATTACAAAACCATGCACAATTAAACTACAATGCATTACAAAGCTTTTTCGAAAATCATGTCTTTATTTAAAGTCATATAGCTATTTCACTGTCTTAAACAAAAGCGCATGCAAACATTAGAACAAAATAAACTGTGCCAATAAAATAAATTCCAATATACAATATTACAAACGATTTAATATTGTTGAAATATAAATATATGATTTACCTGGTGGTCCTTCTCCTCTTCCTGATTGCATTCCTTAAAAAAAGTTATACCTAAATACAATGTACTAGTTGTATAAAAAAATTCGATAGATATTTGTTTATTTTTTTATATAATCATATTTGTGTACACACGCACACATAAAATATAATTTGATCGTGTCTTATATAAAACCAAGGAAATGAAATTACACTGTATGATTCTCACAAATAAGCAGACAAGTCGTTGGTGCACGTGGGTTTTATTTATATCTTTTTAAATCATGAAAAACAAGAACGGAAAGTTTTACATCCAATAGTATCAGTCACAGGTCTCTATTACAACAGCTTTTTGTAAGCTTATACATTACTACAATCGATCTTGCTGTATTTTAATACAGATCTTATGTCTGAAGTTTTCAGAAAAACATAATCAGATGCTTGCCGTAAAATTGCATGATGCAAGCCTGAGTTGTGCTAGACAACGAAAAAAGCTGATACCTTTTCCCCTGAGATATTGTAGATCGGTAAATAATAACATGGGCAATATTACAGTGGGAAGAACAAAAAATCTTTTGAACTGAATTTCCATACAAACTGCGAGCTCGAAGGCGCGTAATAGCCACGTATGAAAGAAAAAAAAAAAAAAGATATAAATTGGCACAGAAAAAGCGGGAAAATATTTTATAATGTATACATAAATAAAAGCTATTCTTATACCAGAAAAAGTATTGTTCCAAATGGAATGGTTTTAATGTAGGACGACTGAGCTTACCAGGCGTAGTAATGAAGGAATTTTTTATTGAGAATAGTAGAAAAAAGTATTTTATTGTGAAAAATAGGATGAAAATCCGAAAGAAATGAATAATTAAAATTACACACACACACACACACACATATATATATATATATATATATATATATATATAATAAATTTGAAATCACAAATATATGAAGAAATTGATAAAGTTCTAAAGATGATTTAGAAATGAACATATGAAACCAGTATGTAAAATAAGAAACTATGAATGACTCACAGAATCATCAGAGGAGCTTGTGAGTTCATTCACAGAAGATGCGTTATTTTATCCAATTTTGTCGGCATTAAGCCTAAAGTGACAAAATTTAGCTCCTTATAACGCATGATTTCAAATGTATAATCAGTATATAAATACATTGACATAGAAATGGATGCAGATATAAATATAATGAAATAAACATGTGAAAATCAACAATTGCAGATAACATCGAAATGATAAACAATCCAAAACGTATGTTAAAATAAAAGCCATATCGTCGTATAACGTTAGTATGTAGCATAATAAAAAAAAGGGGGGGGGAAATTCAAAGAAAGTCATCACAAATAAAGGAGAAGATATACAATTCGACATGCATTATTAACAGAAGATAAACGCAAATGCACACAAGTAGGCATGTTCTATTTGTAATAGCAAAACAATACCACATATTTTACAACTTTCTGGCCATACCACTTGCGATCAAAAAAGAAAAAAAAATTAGAACATAACTGAACCATGACGGATAAAAACATAAGATGCCGGGAGAAAAGAGAGAATGATGCTTTATTTATAAATCGATTGTTTATTTATACAATACTGGAATGCTTTTTTTAAAAATTAAATAATGATATATCAGCAAATATTATATTTACATTTTAAATCGTCTAAGAAATTTTTCTATTTCTTTGTCTTACTACCTTTTGTAATAATTGCAAGAAACTTTGATATATTTTAACTATTATGTTATTTTTAGTAGAATTTTCTCTTATATCCCATTTACTCAATCTATCCACCTCCCTCCCGGCCCCCACACATACTCACACACATATAAAGGAATTCAATTAAAATTTAATTAAATTCCTTTAGAATTTAATTATTAAATGATATTTAAAACAAATGTACAGTCGTGGAAAAAAAGTAAACTCCCCCACTAACACTGCAACTATTAGGTTGAGCAAAAAGTTCTGGGAAATTTTTAATCTAATAGTTACCAGAATTTGTATCGTATAAAGGAGTACTAGTGGTACTGTCCAGACGTGGTTCCATCCGATTCTGGCCTCTTTCGATCAATGTAACACTTTTTCAAGGTCCGTCGATTTGAATCCTTCAATGAAGTTGAAGAAATGCGTCAAGAGTTTTTCGATTCCAAGAAGCCGCCATGGCACTTCCAGCAAATCCGGAATCTGGCAGAACGATGGCAAAAAGTCGTGGACTATGATGGTCTCTACTTTGAAGACTAGTCCTTGTTGTTTTTAATGTTAATTTGCGCATAATAACCCAACTTTCACAAATTTCCCAGAACTTTTTGCTCAACCAGTAATTATAATAGAAGAACGTTACTAATACCAAACGATTGAAATAAAATCTACTTTTAAATGGTGTATATAAAATTTGATTAGGGGACCATCAACAAATCAAAACCTGACCAAACTTTGTTTTTTTTTCAATGACAACACCCAATTTTAACAATCTATTTTAAATCTTCCATTCAAATTATGCCCAGAAACGAAATTTCATTTGGATGATATGTTTCTGAATTATAAATATTCAAAATTTAGAGCTTTCAATTTTAAATTAAATTTTCATATTTTTAGTAATAACTCCTGAAATTTTAATCCTAATGTGATAATTTTTTAATATTAAAAAACCTAAGCATAAATAGAGTAGAACCTCGATTATCCGAAATGATTGGAACCAACCATCTTTCGGAGAATCGAAATTTTCGGATAATCGAGAATGCTTCAATTTTAAGATTTAGGAGAAATATATGCAATATTTCTCATTATGGTAACAAGTGCTTAATAAAAATAAAGCAATAGCAAATTAAAAACAAGAATAAATTACCTGAATTTTAATTTTGAAATTAAGTACCATTTACATATATCACAAGGGTTTGCAAAAATATTTTGTTTGTCGCAGTTTCAATTATACCTTTGTTTTGAAGGTCTATCGCGGAGTTTTGTAATATTATTAGTTCATCAGTATCACAGTCTTTCTGCTGCTCCAGCCATGCCAAACCTTTTGCAAAACATACAAAAGCTTCAGAATTGCTAATTTGTTCGTTTTCTTTGTTCCACTCCGCAGCGTACGGGAGCTCAAGTTATATTCAAAGGAACTCTAAGAAAGGGGATCGAAAATATTTATATGTACTCGTAGATGGGAAAGGACCGATTGGACACAAGGAATATGATAGTTAAAAAAAAAAAGAAAAAAGGCTTTCAAAATGGATTTTGCACGCAAAGAAGGTGATAGAAAAAAAAAAAGTTTTAAAAATGGATTTCGGTTAACCGAGATTTTCGATTAAAAGAGTTTCGGATAAAAGAGGTTCTACTGTACATCGAATTTGAGATTTAAAAAATTTTATAATATGAATTATGAAATTACTATTGGAAAAAAATATGAATTGCAACGTACACTTTTTTGACAGATTTATATTTATTATGTCCTGCTTTATCTCAATTTAAAATGTTTCTTCCAAGTAGTTGTCGAATTATGCTTAAAAGACCTCATAATGATGGGATAAGGGGCCGTCTATAATGCTCAGGAAAACATAATTTGAAAAAAATATATTTTACTTAATCTTATTGAAACATTTGGCCTGCAGTAGTCCAAACATATTAAGCGAGTGAAATGGTCCTATTAACAAGAAAAGATATATTAATATAAGTGACATAACCATTCTGTATCATTTCATGGAGTACCGAACTTCAATTTGCATACAGCCCTTAAAATAGGCTCGTTTTAAAACAATTAATTTCTCGGAAACTAATCATACTAATTTCGTGAATATTTGAATTTAGGCTAATTGAAGGGTGTAGAATTTATTTACGGTGTCAAACTTGAGTATTGCTGCTGAAAAAAAAAACAAAGTTTGGGTTCGTTTTGATATGTAGATAGCCCACTAAGCAAATTTTACATGCATCATTTTAAAGTAGACTTTATTTCCAATCGTTTGGCTCCAGAAACTTTCTCCTACAATAAATTTTGCAAAGTTAGTAGAAGGTGTTTAGTTATTTTTTGTTTGTTTGTTTGTTTGTTTTTTGTATTTTTTTTCACGGCTGTACTGTAGTACATTAGATGCAACAAAACAAATTTGTTACAAAAAAATATTCAACATGTTGATTTTCAACCAACCCGATCTTTCAAAAAACTATCAAGGTATAAAATATTCTAAATTATTTACCTGGTTGCCACTCCCTTCCGCCAGGATATCCAAAATTTACATCGGGTAGAAAAAATAATACTATGACAAATTATTATTTCATATGCTATATCAACTAATCCAGCATTTCAAAAATAACCATGATATTTATTATTTTAAATTATTTACCTGGTTACGACTGACTTCCGCCAAAAAATCTCAAACATACATTAGATTTAAAGAAAAAAAAAAAAAAAAAAAAAAAAAAAACTAGTTAATCCAAAATATTATTCCACGTGTTATATGAAGGAATCAGATATTTAAAAAATACCACGATATTTAATATTCTCAATTATTTACCTCAGTCAGACTGACTTGTCTTTATCGAAAAATAGAAAATGCTTTCCGAGTAAAAAAAATACCGAGCAATTTTATTCGTTTACTAATGAAATTGTATTCATGAAGTAGCCAACTTCAATTTGAGAACAGCTTTATCCTTGACAGCTGGTCGGGACATAAACGTCCCAGTTATAACCAGGAGACTTATTTTTGTTCTATAAGTACCAGGTTTTGAAAAACAAGTTGGAAATTGCTCGTCAAACGTGGCAAATGAGGTGCGTTCGTACAATAAGTAGTTTTATAAATTTTTTTGCATCGCATATTGTACTGAATGTATATTTTAGTGCACTTCATAAGTGCCTATCCACTTCATTCTGTTCAAAAGGCTGTAACATCATTAAAATGCACTTGAAATCATTTTTCCCCATTGGCCGTAATGTAACGGAAAAATTTTAATGTCCCTGTCATTAAACTTTACATCCGATTTTCATGAAATTTGAAATGACTCGCCAAAATTATGCAACAATTGTATATTTTAAATTTCAAACGATTCGGTCGGGTAGTTTTTGTGCTGTTATATGCGGACGGACAGACGGAATGACGGAATGAACGACGACTATAGGTGCTACGCATTCATATAACTACGAACGTACCTAATATTCTGTGATGTACACTACGTTTATACTTATTTTCAAGACATCTACCAGAAAGAAAACTTTTTGTATGTTGTGGTACGCTTGAATATAAAAATAATCGCCAATCCTGGCAAATAATCAAAGCGTTAAGTAAAATATATTTTCATGTTTTTCTGTGCTTGTATGGCATTTAAAATTTTTGTTTTATTTCCAGTTGAGTTTTTTTAAAACCAACTCTTGCTGAGATATCTGGAAGTTTGTACTACAACACTTTCAACAATAGAAATATTTCATCGCTCAAGTGGATAATTTCTGGCACATTCGAGCTCATTTACAGTAGCTAATATTAATAAAATCATCAACTTGAAAATTTTAAAAACACATATACAGTGAACTCTTTTAGTGCGGACTTCCAAAATAGGGCAGTTTTCGATCTCAGTAACCCATACCGCATTAAATTATGAAATTGCAAAGAAATTGAAAGCCCTCATTTGAATGGTATAAAATAATTCTTTCCTTTGATTAAATTGATTTCTTTAAATTATTTACCTGCTTCCGACTGTCTGTTTCCAGCCTGTCCAAAACATACATTATGTGTAAGAAAATAAATTACGTATAACAAATACCATCCCTCATGTTATATAACGAATCCGATTTTTTTTAAAATTTTCAAGATATTTAAAATTATAATTTTTTTAACTGGTTGCCACAAACTGCCTGCGGCATGTCCTAAAGCCGCATTACATGTACACCAAAAAAATTACTTATGACAAATCACTATCGAATATATTTTATAAATGAATCCGATTAAAAAAATATCAAAATATATAACATTCTAAATTATTTACCGGGTTGCCATTGGCTTCCTCCAGCCTGACCTAAAGTCTCATTAGATAAGACAAAACAAGTTACTTATGACAAAATACCATTCCACATATTATATCAACAAATCCGATATTTAAAGAAGGTGTCAAGGTATTTAAAATTCTAAATTATTTACTTGTTCCGACTGTCTTTTTCCAATCTGTCCAAAATCTACATTATATATAAGTTGAATCAACAAATACGATATTTTTTTTTTAAATTATCTAAATGTTTGACATACTCAATTATTTAACCAGGTGGCAAAAAGGTAAATAATTCAGAATGCCTTCCTTATCAGAATGAAACGTTTTGATAATCTTTTGTCTGATAATATTTGATAATTAATTTTATCTAATAAAATTTTTGAGATTTCGTTTTATCAGATAAAACAAAAAAAAGTAACTACCGCTGTCACCGTCGCCGGTTTTGAATTTTTTGTGACCGGGGGTCTTTCTTCGTTAATATTAAGAAAAATAATGCATACAAAAATATGAAAATCGGTAGTGTTATACAGAAACGTTTGATAAACACGCTGATGCAGACAGTTTTCAAATCGAAGAATTATTTTAAGAGATATTTAATGCTAAAGTTGGACAAAATCGTTCCACTAAAAAAGTTTTATAGGAGCAAAAACTGTTCATAGGAATTTAATCATTTTTAAATCATTTTATGCGTTAGAATTTGTCGGAGTGCAGATTGCATTAATTTTTTTTTTTTTTTTGACTAATTTTTTGAGGTTTTATTTCTATTTTAAATTCAGATTTTCAGCATTTCTAGAGATATTTTTAACAGATTTTAGAAAGTGATATTAATTTAAACTGTTGCCAACTGTATAACAGCGGAAACAATAATGTTTGCTTCAAAAAAAAATATTTACACGCGTAATAAATTAAAAATTTATTTACACGTCACTATTATAAGCAGAAAAAAACATTTGGAATTAGAATTAAATAATTATGTACAAATGCAGGAACTTATTAAAAATTACGTCATAAAAACTATAATTACACGTGAATTTTAAGAGAGAAAGGAATTTGTAAAACAATAAATTTATTAACATAAGTTAGAAGTCTTAAATAGGAGAAATTACGTCATATTTACGTCACATTACAGTTATTACATAAAATGAACACAAAATAATATTGCAAAACGGTTTCAATTTAGAAATTGCGCTAGACATTTATTTGATATTTTAAGAGGATACTTTTCAACTATTTTTGTTAGGAAAGCGCAAATAATATTTCATTTCTAACACAAGTATTTTCATGTTAATATTAAAAAGAGAAAGAATAGTTTGGTCAAAATTACGTCAGATTAAAAACGATTAATTTAAAATGTCTCATTTAAAAGAATTTTCTTTTCACTTTGTTAAAAAATACCAGGAGACAAAGACTCTGTTTACTTAATTCCTTTTATATTAGCTTATTTTGAAATGTTGTTACACGTGTCTACGTCATCAAGTTATTTTTATTTCGATGTTTTATTTGTATTTTAATTAATGTTGTACTAATTTATTTGTTTTTTCGTTATTTAAAATAAAAATTATGTCAATTTGTATAATTTTGCGAGTGGTTTGGCGATTTATATAATTTGGCGAAATTGGTCGACGGGATAATCAAGTAGTACCGCAACGGATTTGGCGTTAAAATTCCCCAATCAAAGAGAAATGAATAGAAATCAGTTTATAGAAAGATCGCCACTGTTTTTTAAATTATAATTCAATCTTTCGAAATCTTTTTAAAGTCGATCAAATTAGCGTGCATTTAGAGTCTACGGTGTCTGGACGGGGGTTGGCGAGCGTAGCTCGTAGGGGGCCGAGCCCCCTAGTATTTTAAAAAAATTTACTGACTTCGTCCGGCCTGTTCCAAATCTACATTAGATACTATAGAATAAATTACTTATGACAAAACATTAATCAATAAACTATATCAATGAATCAAATGTTTTTAAAAAAATTATCAAGTTCTATTACATTCTAAATTATTTACCTGGTTGCGACTGACTTCCTCCAACCTGTCCGAAACCTACATTATATATAACAAAATAAATTTCTTGTGGAAAAATACTATTCCACATGTTAGAACAACAAATCCGATATTTAAAATTCTAAATTATTTACCTGGTTGCCACTGACTTCCCGCAGCCAGTCCTGAAGCCACATTAGCTAAAACAAAACAAAGTTACTTATAACAAAATTTATTTCTGGCGCCAGTAAAAAAGAAAAGTAATATTTGCTTTGTTTAATTAGAGCATTTTTATAATTATTTAAGTAAAGGTAGCTTCTTTTAAAAAAGTGGTACCACCGAATAAAATTTGTGTAAAAGCCACCGGTTCCGATTGGGTTAACAAATAAATTATGTAAACACAATTTTACTTTTTTTTTTTTCACTTTCTAATACATTGATGTTACGTTGTTGCTGAAATAACAATTAAAATTTAATGTAAAAATATAAGTCGATATTTTTAATAGTGAAAGTAGGCAACAATTATTAATATGAATCTACTAATACGTTTCATTGTATTCATTTTGCTTCATTTTGTTACTACATCGTTAATTATAGTCCAGATATGAATAATTTTTTTAAATATTTTTATTTATAATTTCATTCTGTTCTTATTACAAGGCGGCATAACTACCGCACAAGTGCGGCGTCTCAGCTTGAATGTGCGATTGACACGCCGCAGTGTAATGTTTTAGAAAAAAATTGTCAAAAAATATTAATAATTTTTTTTTTAATTTTTTGTCGCAGTACACGAGTTGTATATTTAACATTAAATAGCACAACATGATTTTTTTCAATGTCCATCATGGGACTTTATACACAACTTCAAAAAAATCTGCGGCATAAATCCCGGAATTACCCTATACGAAAATACTATTCAACATATTTTATCAACAAATGCTATATTTCAAGAAAGTAATCAAGATCTTTAAAATTCTAAATTATTTACCTGGTTGCGACTGACTTCCTGCAGCCAGTTCTGAAGACACATTAGCTAACAGAAAACAAAATTACTTAAGGCAAAATACTATATCATATACTAGCAAACCCCGCGGCTTTGCTCGCATAATAGTTGAAATATGCCTAGTGATATTTGCATGACTATTTTTTTTTAAATAGAAGAACACTTTTCGGAATAATTCAAAAATTACAAATTAAGCCACAGTTTGACTAAACTTCATTATAAAACTGCAATAGACAGAAATGAGATTTTAATTAATAAGAAGAACTAAAACTAATTCCAAATAATTGATAATTTATAAAATATTTTGAGACTTTTATGCTCATTTCATACGCTCATTTTAGTATTCATTTGAAGTTTTGAATTTTTTAGAAACCATCTTAACATATTTACATCTTAAAATTAACCATCATGTCAAATTCCAAGCTTCTTGTCTAACAGTCTACCACCTCTCTGGTGTTAGTGAAATAGAATGTCTCGAAAAATGTTGAAACAGATACTGTCACCATTAATTTGCCAATTTTAACCTTGAAATCGTTTAATATTTCCTAACATTCTATAGAAAACGGAATTTAGAAGTTTTTAAAGGTTTTGTTGTTCCTGCCAACCAGGTGGTAGTGACACCGGCATACAATATAGCCCGTATAGGATAGGGACTATCACTCTTGATTCGCAACCAATAACTTCTGTAATCGGCTTATTATTTCTGAGATTCCATAGAAATCGTAATTTAGGACACTTTTAGAATGCTTTTCTCTCCTTCCCTCCGCTTCACCCCTTTTTAATTTCGAATTTATTTTCGACTGTTCTTAACGGACATTTATATTTTATAAGTAACTACCGTGCTGTATTTAAAGTTTCTAGCATCTTCGGTACCGAAGAAATCGCAATTTAGAAAGTTTTTTGCTCCTGCATCGCTCTAAGGGTTGTGGCCTCCAACATAAAATATAGCTTATGTTAGAGCATGTTCTATCACCATCAATTTGCAATCATACGATTACATAAAAATCGTAATTTTGAACGCTTATGGAACGCTTTTTGCTCACTTCGTCCTTTTAAATTTGGAATTTTCTTTCTACAATTCTTAGAAAGCTTTGCACCTTTGAAGAAATTACCATTCCAAATTTAAAATGTTAGACCCCCTTAGTAACACAAAAAACGCAATTTAGGAATATTTTTGCTCCTGTAACCCCCAAGGTGGTAGTGAAAACAACGTAAAATATAGGCTATGTTGGAGCGGGGACTGTCATCATCAACTTGAAACCATTACTTCTGAAATCGGTTTATATTTCTTGAGACTGCTTAGAAATCGCTATTTAGAACGTTTTTAGAACGCATTTCGTTCATTTTCACCCCTTTTAATTTTCATATTTTCAAGGATCTCTTCACAGAGGACATTTACATCTCATAAGTAATTACCATGCCAAATTTCAAGTTGCTAGCCCCTTCAGTATCACAAAAATCACAATTTAGAACGTTTTTTAAAATGCAACCGCAAGGTGGTAGTGACGCCGACATGAAATAGATCCTATATTGGAGCAAGGGCTGTCATCATCAATTTCCAAACATTACTTTTGAAATCGGTTGGGTACTTTCTGAGATTGCGTAGAAATCGCAATTTAGAACGTTATTCGCCCATTTCCAACCTTTTAAATATCGAATTATTTAGGAAACTTTCTTAGAGATCATTTATATCTTAGAAGTAACTATCATGCCTAGTTTCAAGTTAATAGCCCCTGCAGTATTACACAAAGCGCAATTTAGATCGTTTTTTGCTCCTTCACCTCCTTTGGGATAGTGGCATCGACATAAAATACAGCCTGTGTTGGAGCGAGGGCTGTCACCATCGTTTTCACACCATTATTTTTAAAATCGGTTCGGTACTTCCTGAGATTGCATAGAAATCGCAATTGAGAAAGTGCTTTCGAACGCTTATCCCTCATTTTCACCCCTTTTAAATTTCGATTTTTTAGGAAATGTTCTTAGAGATCATTTGTATCTTATAACTGCCCTGCCTAATTTCAGGATTCTAGGCCCTTCAGCAACACAAAAGTCGAAATTTAGAACGGTTTTTTCTTCTGCAACCCCTATGTGGTAGTGACACCAACATGAAATATAGCGCCTATGTTGGAGCAAGGGCTGTCATAATCAATTTCCAACCATTACTTTTGAAATAGGTTGAGTACTTTCTGAGATTGTGTAGAAATCGCCATTTAGAACGTTTTTTAAGAACTGTTTTCGCGCATTTTCACCCTTTTTAAATTTCGAATTTTTTAAGAAATGTTCTTAGAGATCATTTATATCTTTTAAGTAACTACCATTCCAAATTTCATGTTTCTAGGCCCTTCAGTAACACAAAAATCGCATTTTCGAACGTTTTTTTGCTCCTGTACCCCCTTTAGGGGTAGTGGCACCGACATAAAATGTTGCCTATGTTGGAGCAAGGGTTGTCACCATCATTTTGACACCATTCTTTTTTAAATCGGTTTGGAACTTCTTGAGATTGCGTAAAAATCGCCGTTCAGAACGTTTTTTAGAACGCTTTTTGCGCATTTTCACCCCTTTTTTAATTTCGAATCTTTTAAGAAATGTTCTTAGAGATCATTTATGTCTAATAAGTAACTACCATGTAAAATTCAATGTATCTGGGCCCTTCAGTAACACAAAATTCGCAATTTCGAACGTTTTTTTTTGTTCCTGCACCCTCTTTCAGGGTTGTGGCACCGACATAAAATGTAGCCTATGTTGGAGAAAGCGTTGTCACCATCATTTAAACACCATTATTTTTTAAATCGGTTTGGTACTTCCTGAGATTATGTGGAAACTACCATTTAGAACGTTTTTAGAACGCTTTTTGTGCATTTTCATCCCTTTTAAATTTCGAATTGTTTAAGAACTGTTCTTAGAAATCAGTTATACCTTATAAGTAACTAATATTCCAAATTTCATATCACTTCAGTAACGCAAAAATCGCATTTTTAGAACGTTTTTTGCTCCTACTCCGCTTTTTGGCCAGTGGCACGGACTTCAGATATAGCCTATGTTCTAAGTTTGGCTAACACCAACATTTTGATACCATTACTTTAGGAATCGGTTTGGTAGTTCCAGAGCTTACTTCCTACAAATAAACAATTTTTACCTCTTTATAATATTATATAAGTATAGATTAGTATAGATAGATTATAACAATGAATCCAATTTTTAAATACTATCAAGTTATAAGGTAACTCCGGGAGAGTCGCCGCATACGGGATAGATGCGGCACCCCTTGTATTTCTTGTAATTATCGATAGATGGCCGTCAAACGCGCAGTATATGTGCGCAATGAGATTATTTTAAACAATGTATAGCGTGAATCCCATTTCGATCATTACTTGTAGAAGTACAATCCTAAATTTGACGTAAATGCATGATATCACTGTCCAAACTTTTAAACAAGTTGTGTTTAAATATTTTAGGTAGCTTTCATTACAAAAAGCTACCTATTGCAGCCGTTCGGAGGAAAGCGATTTCAAAAAATTTTGGTATATTTTCACCGATCATGACCCCCAGACCACGAAACCACCCTCCGTTCAAAAGTTGATATATATATATATATATATATATATATATATATATATCTGATCTCTGTCACACTGTAACTCTCGTGGGTCTATGTCATTTAGCAGACAACCAAATGGCCGACAAGACATTTAGCAGACAGCAATTAGACGACAGGACGTTTAGCCGACAAGTACATTTAGTCGACACGTACATTTAGTCGACAGGACATTTAGCCGACAGCGACAGTTAGCCTACAAGACAGATAGCCGACAGAGACAATTAGCCGACAGGACAATTAGCCGATAGGACAGTTAGTCGACATGGACAGTTAGCCGACAGGACGTTTAGCAGACAGGATGATTAGCCGACAAGACAATTAGCCGACAGGACAATTAGCCGACAAGACAATTAGCCGACAAGACAATTAGCCGACAAGACAATTAGTCGATAAGACAATTAGCCGACAGGACATTTAGACGACAAGACAATTAGCCGACAAGACAATTAGCCGACAGGACAATTAGCCGACAAGACATTTAGCCGACAAGACATTTAGCCGACAGGACATTTAGCCGACAAGACAATTAGCCGACAGGACGATTAGTCGACAGGTCAATTAGCCGACAGGACAATTAGCCGACAGGATATTTAGCCGAGAGGACGATTAACCCAGTTAGGTTTTGGTTTAGATACTGTTAGGTTTCGGATAGGTTACAGTTAGAATACAGTTAGGTTATAATTAGTTTATGGTTACGTTAAACTTAGGTTACAGTTAGGTTACGGTTAGGTTACAGTTAGATTACGGTTACGTCACAGTTAGATTAAATTTAGGTAACAATTAGGTTACGTTTAAGTTACAAATAGGTTAAGGTTAGGTTACGGATAGGTTACAGTTAGATTAGGGTTAAGTTACGGATAGGTTACAGTTAGGTTACGGATAGGTTACAGTTAGATTACGTTTATGCTACGATTAGGTTACAGATAGGATACAGTTACGTTGCAGTTTGGTTACAATTAAGATTACAGATAGGTTACAGTTAGATTACGGTTAGGTTACGGATAGGTTACAGTATGTTACGGATAGGTTCCAATTAGGTTACGGTTAGGTTACCGCCAGGCTACAGTTAGGTTACGGTTAGGTTACAGTTAGATTACGGTTACGTCACAGTTAGATTAAATTTAGGTAACAATTAGGTTACGTTTATGTTACAAATAGGTTAAGGTTAGGTTACGGATAGGTTACAGTTAGATTAGGGTTAAGTTACGGATAGGTTACAGTTAGGTTACGGATAGGTTCCAGTTAGATTACGTTTATGCTACGATTAGGTTACAGATAGGATACAGTTACGTTACAGTTTGGTTACAATTAAGATTACGGATAGGTTACAGTTAGATTACGATTAGGATACGGATAGGTTACAGTACGTTACGGATAGGTTCCAATTAGGTTACGGTTAAGTTACCACCAGGCTACAGTTAGGCTACATTTAAGTTACAGTTAGGTTATAATTACATCACAGTTACACTGTTAACAATTTTGCAGCATTCTGGCAGGCCATTCGACCGTTTTTTGAAAAAACGGTTTCATAAACATAATTTAACTATATTCTGACCATAAAATGGCCAATAATATGGTCAGAATAGTGTTAAAATTACGGTTGTGTAACCGTTTCCGGAAAAAAAGGTCAAATGACCTGCCAGAATGCTGCAAATTTTTAACAGTGTAGGATACGGTTAGGTTTTAGTTAGTTTACGGTTAGGTTAGGGTTAGGTTATAAGTAGGTCACGGTTACGTTACGGTTAGGTTATAATTAGGTTACGGTTAGGTTACAGTTATGTTCCATTTCCGTTACAGAAAGATTACGGTTAGGTTACGGTTATATTCCATTTTCGTTACAAATAGTTTACGGTTAGGTTACGGTTATGTTCCATTTCCGTTACAGATAGTTTACGGTTGGATTATGGATAGGTTACAGGTAGGTTACAGTCACGTTACATTTAGCTTATAATTAGTTTACGTTACTGTTAAGTTACCGATAGTTTATAGTTACGTTACAGTTAGGTTACGGTTATGTTATAATTAGATTAAGGTTAGGTTGCAATTAGGTTACAGTTAGGTTACGGTTAGAAGATAATTTGTTTATAGTTAGGTTGAAGTTATGTTACTGTTAGGTTACCGTTAGGTTACGGTTAGGTAACACGTTACAGCTAGGGTACAGTTAGGTAATGTTTATGGTACAGTTAGATTAAGGTTACGTTACAATTAGATTACTGCGCCCAGGGCTTAAATTCTAACAAAAAAAGTTCCGGAGCCCTAATCAGCGCTACCGGTACAACAACTGTACCGTTCCACCCCCTCCCCCCTGCCCTGTAATCTGCATATTTATATTTGGTACATTAATTGCAAAATTTAAAGCATTTTTTTTTCTTTAGCAAAATAAAAAATTTAAATATATCTATCAGCATATACTTAGCTGTCAACTATTCCACTTTTTAGTTATCACTTCTTCTGAATAGTAAAAATCCGTGCCTATTTTTTATGTTAATTAATTGCAGAATTCTGCGATTAAATAGGGTAACGATTATGATTAGGAAATGGTGTTAACACAGAAAAGGGATAGTTCTCAGCTATGCATTTTTAAGAAAAAATGAATGAAATTTACAGAAATGAATATTTATATGCTGAAGAATGGAACAATGTTGTACAATTTCCTGAAAAATGTGCATATCTTAAACTATAATCATTTCCTTCCGCATAACAATCTTTTGCGGTGAGTCCCTGAAAATCAGATAAAATTAAAAATTTGACAACGTTATCGGAAAGAATCTATGCTTTTATAGAAAAAGGGAAACACTGCTCGATTGCTTTCTATCAGAATAACAATACATGGTAATTATATCTACTTACAAAGGAAAGTGACTTCGTATAGGTGCAGAGAGCCTTAGCGTGGGTACCGTTCATGATACAAAATAAATAGAAAAATCCCTAACGTGATTTTTATACTCGTACGCAATAGAAGACAAAAAACCTCGAACAAACAAAACGTCAAGCTGATGCTTGTTGGATAAAACAGAAAATATTCCTTTCAGGTTAGATAGCGAAATAATAAAAAGAAAACCCTGCCAATAAAAAATTATCCTACTGTCACAAAAGAAAATCGAACTAAAAGCAAATTTATTGTTCAGTCTCTTGAGTGGTGCCGTATCAACACGTCGCCGATATAAATATGAAATAGTAAAACACGATTTCTGTTTCCCCTTCATTCTGATCAAAATAGCATTAAAATGATTTGAAGCCGAATATAATACGTAATTTTAAAAAAGGATTTTTTTTTCAATACATGAATAAATAAAATTTTAAATGTAATACAGATTGAGCTCGAGTCGGTCTAAGCCTAAAAACTGATATAAAAATTGAGACCGTTTTATCTCCATCTCCTACGTGTGTGACACATTACGCCACATATAAGTGTTTTGGTAAAAAGAATGCAAAAGCTTGGAGATGGGAAGGAAAGGTTGGTTGGTTGGTTGTATGGGGTTTTATGGCGCAAAGTCCCAGTAGGGACATGCTGCGCCAAGGGAAGGAAAGGAAAAGGTAATTTAAGCTTCGGTTTTTCGGAAGCGCTATTGCACTGGGCTCCGGAACCCTGTATTTATACAGTGTAATTTTATATCACACTAGCTGACCCACCCGGCGTTGTCCAGGCCCATCATAATAACCTTAAATAAAACTCAAGTTTGTATGATTTTATATCCTTTGAAAATCTTATAAACCTAGTTTCGGAAGTCCCATTACCTTCCACAGCCTCCCATGTGTTCCCAATAAATCTCTTTCCGAACGAACCTGTGATCTGGGTCCCCGCTACCTAAAGCAGCATGGGTACTTTTCGGTTAGCCGGGCGCCAGTGTTTTATATACACATTTATATACATACATATATGTAAATATACATATATATTTACATATATATATGTGTGTATATATACAATATTTGTATATGTAAATATATGTATATGTATATGTATGTACATATATGTACATATATGTTACACAATTACATATATGTATAGACAGTTACATATATGTATGTATATAATTATGTATATAAAACACTGGCGCCCGGCTAACCGAAAAGTACCGCAGCATGCACCGGAAGTGCTCCGCACGTGCCGCAGATAATCGAAAACCAAGTCGAGTGAGCTAAACTTCGTTGTAATCAAGCCCATAGAACCCGAAAAACGAATGCATCATTAATGTTCGAAAATGTTGGTAACTGAAGTCTAAGATAAACTTTCATAATACAGAAAGTAGCTGAATTGTAATCTAACTTAAATGAACCAATTCCCGTTGAAATCGGTCCCCTAGAACCCGAGGAAAGAATACACCCCTAAATGGTGGAAGGTTGCCCCCCCCCCCCCCTCTGTAAATTTCACGGACTACTTTTATAATTAACGCAATATTATTTAATAAACGGATGAAATCCAGGGCGGCAAACAACGTAGCTACGCTACTGCACCTAACGAAAATTTTCATATGAATTCGACATTCGTTTTATTCGATGTTAGCATAAATTAGAGGCCCGATGTAATTATGAGCGCGCTAGAGTGCGAAGCCAGCTAGTTTAATAAAATGTTATTATTATTACGCTTATATGTTAAAGCCTCGATAACTCGACATCCTCATAAATAAGTGTATTTAGTTAATATTATTATTTATACCTTTGCTCTAAAAACAGGATAACTTGAAGATTCATTAATCCGTTTTATTTTCTACCGAATACAAGTTATACGGTTAAACCTTGATGAATCCTCAAGCTTATAAATCTATGTTTTTATTTAAACAATTATCATTGGTCATTGTGGTTAAAAACTTGATAACTCTATATCCTCATAAAGCAGTGCTTCTATGCAATAGAATATAATTAATTTTCTTTACATCCGCAATAAAATTAAAATAATAAGTTATCCCCAAACGATCTCTCTAAACGCAAAAACCTAGTTACTTCGCCATCTCTTTATATTTATATTTTAATCAGTTTGATATAAATTCTGTATGATTTCCAAAAAACCTCGAAAAGTCGCCATCCTTAATCATCTGTGATTTTATTAAGTCGAATGTCATTAATGAATTATATATATCCAATCTTGATAGCTTGACATTCTCACAAATTCGTCTTTTTGCGCATCGAATTTATTTAATTTATATATTAAAAGATCAGTAATTCGCCGGATTTAATAAACCTTCGTTTTTGCTGAAAGAAGTAGTATTTATTTGTTACTGATATGGGGGCACTATAATATCGATAGCTCATCAATTTCATAAATCAGTGCTTTTACTCAATCATCATTAATATTTTATACATATGCATTAAAACCTCAATAACTCGTCAACTACTAAAAGTGTGTTTGTATTTAACTGTAGAATAAGTTTTCAGCGAGATCGGATTTAACGACAACCCAGTTTTTAGCGAGGAAAATTGAATAAAACGTATACCAATGAAAGAAAGTTTCGCTCTGTCTGTGTGTATGTGAGTGTTTGAGTGTCTGTGTGTCTGCTTTTGATGACTAGCAAAATCTACCGCTCGTAGAAGTCTGAACATTTAGGTGAGAACAGTCCAAGACATGTCCTGATGCACCTGACAATCAGATTTTTCTTTTTTAGTGTTCCGTACTTAAAAAGTAAAAACGGAACCATTATAAGATCACTCTTGTGTCTGTCTGTCTGTCACAGCCATGTTACTCGTAAACTATGGAACGTGGAAAGTTCAAATTCGGGGAAGTAATAAAGACCATTGACCCACATATTTTCAGATTAATAAACATTGATAAATATATTTAGTAAAGACGTAGAGGGGCTAATTATGCTACTTGAAAAAAAATCTTTTCTTTGTATATCATGTGGGGTATCCTGTGAAAGCTTTTGCAACGCTGAACTCAAAAATACATTCCTTTTAATTTTAGGTATTATATTTTCAAAGATATTGTTGAAAATGTAGCGCAAAAATATGTCCCCCCCCCCCCCCTATCTAATTCCGAATCTACAGAAACTAAAATTATGAAAAAATTAGAGGTAGTAGGCATTAATATAAACCTTGCCGGAAAATTATAGCGATTACCCTAGGTCACATAGTTTTTGAGTAATTAGCATTTTTCTGTTATACACAAATTTCGATTTACGGGCATTCAGAAAAACTGTTGAGCATCGCTGAATATACCTATCGCTGCAGAAGAATAAAAGCATTGTTTATAATGATTTTCGAAAAAAATCATCTGTAATTAGCCGAGATATTAACCCTTAAAGGTACGGTCAGTTTAGACATGCACAAGGACAGGGGCGGCGTACTCTATACCTAGTTAACAACTTTTAATGATATATATGTGTAATGTAATGTCCAGTATCAGTATAAAAGTAATAAACGTCAAATTGTTAAAAACATACTAATTTAAGGGGTCTCGGGACTCTAAAAAGTGAAAAAAAAGACCATTTTCAACATTTAATGTCGTAAAATGTATATGATTTTAAAACACAATTTTAATTGGAATGAAAGATATAAGTATGTTCTTTCGTTTCATGTGTTTGGAAAATTGCAAGATACAGAATTAGTATTTATAGGGAGCTCGAAACTGTTAGACATTTGCCGAACAAAAAATTGGCATCACAGTTTACGCGCAGGATTACAAAATAAATATTGCAACTAGAATGAAAATTTTGGTACTTACTTATACTTCAGATTGTAATAATTTCCCTGAACTTAAATAAATTTATATTTAAAGACTTTTTATATTTTTAATGCAATGTTGTATTTAGCTAATACAAAATTTTGAAAATTTCAACAGTAAAATCACCTAAAAAATATTTTTTTGAACAATAAAAAGGAAATTTTAGGTTCAGTTTATAAAGACTAATATGAATTATATGTTATGAAAATTTCATGAAAAAATATTCAGAAGTTTTTGAGGTATCCTGAGCGTTATGCCCCAAAAACGCCATTTGGAAAATAATGACTTTAAAGTTTCGGAAACGCCGCTTCAGCTATTGAGCGGGTATAATTCTAAAAGCCGAAACTTTTGTTCTAATGGGAATTTCAAGGAAACAATTATATCAAAATATTCAGAAAAGATAGGAGTTTAACATCTAAAAAAAATTAAAATTTCTTAAATTTTGAAGCTTTAAGAGTCCTGCGACCACTGAATCCTTTCCGGCACGGAGTAATTCTATTTATAAACGTATGAAATAATGAACTGACACCAGAATTTATAAATGAATTTATTAGAAAATGCGAACTTGCTTCTTTTCACGTACATGATAAAAGGAAAATTTTAATTAAATATTCTTGGTGCCGTTTGTCTGTTTTGGAATAAAAATTAGGTGTCCGTTTTTTAAGGGCATCGCCCTCGAAAGATTTAATTAGAATGAATCGCATAAATACTGTGGGATTCGCGATAGTTTGCATTGATTGTATCTCTCAATACGCGTCGAGTGACTTTAAAAGTTAATTAAACACCTATCTGGAAAAACGCGGCACTGACCAAGGCGGCGTTGCAACTTTGAGACCTCAATTCGAATCGCGCTTAGCACAATGCCAAATTTAAACTTTGAACAAAGGTTTTGTTTTAGCTACATTGTAGAAATAAAGGTTATTACTACGCTGAATTTAGTTTCATGAAATGCCAAGTGAAGTTTAACTATGCACTGCTTTTATTGTCAGTACCGAATTAAGTTCATCATAAACAGATTAAAATAATATTAAAGAAAGAGTTATACGAACAGCTATGTTTGATATTATTTAGGTTCCATATCTCTTTGAACTTTCATGGTATACCCATTTACACTTTTCTAATATATACAGTTATACCCAACCCTACGTTGTATAGTTTTTTACAAAGTCTTAGTACTCTTTTAGCAACTTTTTTTTTTTTTTTTTTTTTTTTTTTTTTTTTTTTTTTTTATAATACAATTACAAATTTATATATTTATTCTACGGAACCCTCTGTGCGCGAGTAATGCTCGCACTTGACCGTTTATTTAAGGGTCGGGGCCCCTGTGCCTCTTTCAGTTTTTATGCTCTAAATTGTTAATAACTTACCCCCTTTATATCCGATCTTCTTCGTTCTTGGGGCCAATTCTCCATTTAGTTATTCCCTCCTTTTTTACATTCCAGTTAAGACCCTGGCAGCCTGGGACCCGGTACAGCACCCCTTGAAGTTTTTGCGCCCTAAATTGTTAATAAATTGCTTCCTTTTAATCCGATCTTCATTTTTGGTATCCTTTTTTCATTTAGTTATTCTCCCATTTCTACATCCCGGTTAAGACCCTTGCTCCATTCTCCCCCCTAGGGTCCCGTAGTTCCCTTGAATTTTTTGTGCGCCATACATATTTCACCCTCTAATTTTCTCACCTTCTCAGTGCATAATTTTAAAACTGAGTATTGGACGTTGGACCAATACCCTCATATTTTATTTGGGCCCTAGGACAATCAGCTATCCAGTCCTAGGACAGCATTTGCCCAATTTTTGGCGCATTTCTTTAAATTATTATTCTAAGAAATACTAATTCACAACTCTATGGTTAATTTTGAATAATTGAAGATCTAAGACCTTTTAACATATTTTCATGTTAGGGCCCTGCTCTTAACTGTCAGTTGGCCTCTTTTTGGCCCTTTTATTGTAGCTAACTTAAAAATGACCCGATTCATTAGCTTTTTTTCTAACAACTTCTTAAGTCTTCTACCAACTCCATGAACGACGAAAAAATTTCTCACTTCAGCTACCACCAATTTTGAATATTAATCTCCTTCTTGGGGCCTCTGTTGCAGCTTCTTTAAAAACGATCTTACTCTTTTACAATTTTCTACTTCATAGTTCTTGCGTCCTACAGCTACTTTAAAACTATTAAAATTTTTTCATTTACCCAACTACATTCCAGTTAATATCCTGTCCCCTGGGCCTGGTCCTTCTTTATACCCAAGCTACCACCTTTTTTGAATATCAATCTCCTTTTTCGGCAACAACTTACGTTTACTCACTACATCCGTAAATTAAAAATAAAAATCGCATTACGTTAACCCTTAAATGCGCGATTTTTTATTTTGCTTCGAAAAAATTATATACGATTCGCTGAAAGGTTTATTACACAGGAAAAATAATGAAAAAAAAAATCAGAGATACATTTTTCATATAATACGGCAATCTTTTCTTCTGTTGCGCATCTGCAATACAAATAATAACTACTGTTGTGTGGCTGTTTTACGCTAAAATTTTGCAAATCAGTAAATATTTTAATATCTATGTCTTCAAATACCTTATTTTATATAATTATTTATTTTATAAAATTTAACCTTTAACCCTTTAATTCCCATGATAGAATACGTTCTAGAAATTACGTGCTCCAGAGAATCTGACTTTACACAAGAAAGTTTCAATGGTTAATTTCGCTTTATTTAAATACGGAATGTCTGTTATTAATTAAAACAAATATTGCTATTTTTATCTCCTGGTGTGAATTAGGTATATACGAATAAAAAAATTCTATTAAATTAAAAAAACTGTTCTTTGCATAAAAAATTTTTCTTTGTCCCTGTGGACTAAAGGGTTAAAGTTAACTTTAGAAAAGGGATTTCATCCGTTTATTAAATAATATCGTGTTAATTTTAAAAGTAGACCGTAAAATTTACAGAGGAGGAGGGATGCAACTTCCACCGCGTAAGGATAAATTGTTTCGTCGGGTTATAAGGGCCCAATTTCAACGGGAATTGGTTTATTTAACTTAGATTACAATTCAGTTACTTTCTGTGAAAATACTACTTTCTGTGATTATGAAAGTTTATCTTAGACTTCAGTTAACGACGTTTTCGAACATTAATGATGCATTCGTTTTTCCGCTTCTATGGGCTTGGTTACTACGAAGTTTGGCTCACTAGACTTGGTTTTCGATTGTCTACGATACGTGCGGAGCACTTTCGGCACATGCTGCGTTAGGTAGCGGGGACCCAGATTACAGGTTCGTTCGGAAAGACGTTTGTTGGAAACACACGAGACGCTGTGGAATGCAATGTAACAACCGAAACTACCTTCATTTAAAAGATTTTCAAAGGATATAAAATCATACAAACTTGAGTTTTATTTAAGGTTATTATGATGGGCCAGGGCGACGCCGGGTGGGTCAGCTAGTGTGATATAAAATTGCATTGCATAATATTTGGTTGTATCGTAGGGAACTAGAAAAAAGCAAGCAAAAAATTCATACCGCACAGTTTGTTTTTTATTTTTAATTCGATATAGATTTCGTTATTCATATGTCTAACTGTTTTATACGTTTAATATAACATGTTGAAACATCACAAAGAGATTATTATTTGTTAAAAAACCTTGTTTATGTGACTTACCTTTTTCTACACAAACAAATTGCAGTAGTAATCCTTATCTCAGTTCATAAAATATTTTTTTTAATGGCAATTGCCCATATCCGTTTATTTTTCAAAAAAAATCATGAAAATTCAACAAACTGTCGTATCAGAACATAAAATTTATCAAATAATGATATTTTTGTGCAAAAAAAAAAAAAAAAAAAAAAAAAGTTAAAATTCTCACCGATAAGCGAAGTTTTAGGAGCCTCATTATAAAACTGTATGACAAACAGGCAGATTATGGATTCTTAAAATAGTCTGACACTAAAAAATTGAATTTGATTGTTTAGTATCTGAATGAAAATAGCTGTACATTTTATGCTTGTAAGAAATAAAAATTGTTCTATATGAATGCGTTAGAAAATAGCCAATTTGGATTTGAGAAAATAATTTCAAAAAAAAAAAAAAAAAAAAAAAAAAAAGAAAGAGAAAAAAATCACTCCCGGCTCGGCCTGCAGACACAGGTAGATTTAGAAGTTAAGTACTAATTTCACCAAAAAGGCTAAATCAAGATTAGAGATAAACACAGTTTGACAATTTTTTCTGGTCGCTTTTGACGAGTTTTTAATTTTATTTTTCTGAACTGGTTTTATCAGAATCATGTTAAGGCTGTGTTCTCAACTACACTGTTCAACAAGGTTGATATTTTCTGACACAATGACGTACAGATTTTTTAACGTAATTGTATAACATTGGCAGACCAACTACAAGGGATTTTTCTCCCTTCGTTCAGTGTTTTTTCCCTTTTGTTGGGAAATTTGGTTCAAACTGTGACAGTATTTTCTGAAACATCTATTGTGTTTACAAAAAAAACGGAAAACGTCTTTCAATTACATAGTTTCCGTATAACAACACCTTCCAATTTCATGCGTTTCCGAACAAAAAGGAATTCAAACTTATGTCATAAAGTTGCCCCTATGGATTTGAGAACAGCCTTAATACGATATTTTTTTCTTGAACCCCTTTTTTTGTGTAAGAGTTGGTTTTATCAAAATCTTGCCAATATAAAAGTTGTAGATAATATCAAGAAGATTTATAATAAATTTAAGCGGATTTGATATCTTGTGAATTGACGAAGTTATGATTTTTTTCTTTTTAACCCTCTCCCTTTTTTCTGTAAGAGTTGGTACTATCAAAAACTTGTCAATGTCAAAGTTGTAGGTAAGATTAAGAAGATTTATAATAAATTTAAGTGGATTTTATATCTTGTGAATTGACGAAGTTATGAATTTTTTTCTTCTTAAAACTCTATTTTTATTGCTCCTTGAGCCCATTTTTAATGATATCAAAAACCTGTTATACATATTTTTTTTTACCTTTTCCTAGAATAATAACTTTAAACTGATTTGATATGCATTATAATTAAGAAGTTTTTTTTTTTTCTGTTTTCACAAAATCCTTCCCTATTTCCATCCCCTTGGGTCGATTTTGCCCATTAACGAACTTTACCGAGATTTTCTGCCCCTTGATTGTATGGTATGGCCTTGATCAGTTTGGAAGAGGTTTGTGCAGAATTATGGAAGTTATCGTGTCCATAAAAAAGTGATATATATGGATAGATACTTAGATAAAGTCTTGAACTGGGAGTGGTTTGGTGTTCTATGGTTTCATGATCGGCGTAGATCTGCAAAAATGTTGGAAAAATATAATATGTAGTATTTCTTATTACGAAATCTACCTAAAAATGTATTACCCTGATTTTATTCCTCTAAATATCTACAATATTCTGCTTAATACTGAATATCGTCCGAAATTCGTTAGATCCCTAGCTGAGGCTGGATACATTCTACGACTACAAATGCTAACTTTATTAACAAGAATGAAAAAAATAATATTAAATAAGAACCAATTTTATTAATATAAAGGAGGACCTAGCTTCAAATTTAAAGAAAAATTCTATATGCTTACCATATATATCTAATTCGATAAATGCTTTCTTAAATTTTGAATATCAAATTAAATTAGAATTATTTGAAAAAAACATTTTTAATTTTCTCAACATATATTTTTTAACTTTAGAGTATTATTGATTACAAAGAAACCGTTATTGAAAAATTAAGTTAATACAAACAGAGGAATGAGGATGAAACGTAAAAAGTTCTCAATAAACTTGAAAATTGGTGAAACAATTAAAATTATATATCACGTTTAAAACAAAATGTTATTCGCCTCCGGTACGGTATGCTATTTCTTTCTCCCAGCTTATTTTGTGTCCAAAAAATAACGTTACCTTACAGAGGCTAGCCGTAAAACAAAGCATTACGATTAAATACTGTTTAGAAATTTTTTAAACTTCTAAGCATCGCACATTTTCAATTTTTAAATCAGAAAGAGAAACAGTCCTAATATTTTTTTTAAATCATTAACAGTGTTGAATTCATGGGGTGACCCTGGGGAGACATTCTCCCCAGAGAATAAATGTCCCCATGGAAGATTTGAGATTTTGTGTTTTCAATGGTCAAAAAGTGCAAATTCCAACCCCACCCCCACTCCGGAGATCACAGAAATCCCTCACGAAAAAAATGTCTAAATTCAACTTGATCAATAAGAGAAAATTAGGAATAATCCAGTTTAATGCCATAATATGCTTTATTTGTATAAAATAGATTTATTAGCACGGCTAAATTGGTATCAAATAATAGCTCTTTTTCGTTAGTAACCGAAGAAAATGAAATGAATAAAGAAATGACCAAACATGATGATTGATTTCTTCTTTCAACTGTTGCATCATGCTTCCGCCATATACGCATTTGTTGGCGCAACACTGTCTGGAATAAATAATGTTAGGGTGGAATAAAAATAAACAGCTCTTAAATTTACGATTATCTAGTCAAAAATAAATAAAAAAATAAATAAATTACTGATAAAAGGAAGTTAGATATAAAGGATTTTATTTTAATGTTTTTATGCATAAAAATTTTTCCATGAATATTTTAGAAAGTTTTGGAAACAGGGCCGCCATTTGAGGGGGGCAGAGGGGGGCAATCCCCCCCCCCCAAGGAATTTGATTTTTCGGAAAATTTTCATCAATTGTCAGACTCAAACAGAAATTAAAAAATTGCTCAAACGCTATGATAATTTATCAGATTTGATTACAATAAAAACATATGCATTAAATAAATGATTTATGCATAGAAATTAATAATTATCCAAAACATTTCCTATTCGAACTTTCTTAAGGTGAGATATATATCGTACTTTGCCTAATTTTAAAAATACATGAGAGAAATTTTCTTTTACCAATTGCTTCTCAGCTGTGTACAACTTGCCCCTGATGGCTAGAAATTCAGGTGTAGAGTTTTTTAAGATAGTTTTTTTTAGGGGTGGAGGAGGGGCGAGTATAATTCAAGTTCTTAATTATCCGACTTTTTTTACTTTTTTGGATTATTAGTGTCACATTATATTTACTGCAATCATTGCAATGCTATCAAATTATTTAATCATTTGCTTTATTAAACTATATTATATATGGTACACTCTAAATAATTTTCAACGCCTAGGAATGGAGCCTGCGAGTACCCAACAAAACAATTTCTACAACACAAAACCGACAGACTTCCACCAAATCCCAAAGTAAAAGAAATTTGCTCCATATTTTAACACGTTTATAATAAAGTGTTGTATAATTTTATCCCTTAAGTACAGAAATGAACACATGGGTATTACTATGAGCCACCATTAATAGTCAAATCTATAGTTTTTCATTTGACAAATATTCAGTACTTCCTTGTTAAAAACCAGATCACACCGACTCCGACCGAAAGATATAAAGCACAATCCGAAAAACCTAAAGTGTACAGTCGTGGAAAAAAAAAAAAAACACCTCCTACTAACTCTGAAAATATTATCGTAGAAGAAAGTTACTGGTACCAAACGATTGGTAATAAACTCTACTTTTAAATGATGTATATAAAATTTGCTTAGGGAGCCATCTAAATCTTAAAACGAGCCATAACTTTGTTTTTTCAATAGCAGTACACAATTCTGACAGCATAAATGAACTCTACACCCTTCAATTAGCCTAAAAGCAAACTTTTATGATTTCGTACCACAAGTGTCCGATAAATTAAGGAGTGGGGTTGCCCCCTTTTCCCCCTTTATTCTTAACTAATGAACTTCCAAATCTAATCAATGCAGCTCCTTAACATGATAAACCGATATAGCAAATTTGGAGCAAATCGCATAACTCTGCATGAAAAACCCATTTATCTAAATAAAGGGGTGGGGGGACTAGCTCCCCTATTCCCCTTTATTCTTAACTAATGAACCTCCAAATATAATCAAGGCAGCTCCTTAACATAGTAAACCGGTATACCAAATTTGGAGCAAATCGAATAATTCTGCATGAAAAACCCATTTATCTAAATTAATGGGGTAGCCCGCTTTCCCCCCCTTTATTCTTAACTAACCCGTAAGGCATGGTGACGTTACGGCGACGTCGATGTGAAGTCACGCTGTGATTTTGTGACCGTCGATGTGATGTCACGTGACGTCGATGTGAAGTCATAGTGACTAGAATGTGAAGTCGTTATGGCCGTTTTAGAGCTCATTTGTGACGTCACATTGTGACCAGTTTGTGAAGTCACGGTGAGACCAATTTGTGAAATATGTGTCATTTGTGACGAAATTATCATTAACACTGTGATGATTCTGTGACGACAGTGACAAAGTTGTGAAGTCACATTGTGACTATTTTGTGAAAATTGTGTGATTTGTAACGATTTTGTCATTAACTTTGTGACGAATATGTCACTACAATGACAATGTTGTGACAGAGTTAAGATGCAAGACATTTATTGAAAAATGAAATCGCTATTCGATTCCAATCAATGAACCTCGAAAATGGAGGCAGGAGTAATTATGAGTAAAAGAAAATTCTGAAGTTCACAGAAAAATTTCAGAATGATTTTTAACGATCCTTTGTCGAAATTTGCGTTTTTTTTTTCGTGATCCTTCGGCGAAATTCGTCTTATTTGCTCGATTTATTCACAAAATTTCACTTTTTTTGCTATCCTTTGACGAAACTCGCTTTTTTCGCTATGTTTTGATGAAATTTGCTTTTTTTCGCTATGCTTTGACGAAATTCGCTTTTTTCGCGATCCTTTGACGAAATTCACGTCTTTTCTTCAATCTTTTGATGAAATTGCGATTCTTAGATGAAAGTCAAGTTTTTTTTCACAACCTTTTGAAGAAATGAAAATTGTTTTCGCGATCTTTTGACAAAATTCGCCTTATTCGCGATTTATTTACAAAATTTCGCCTTTCTTGCGGTCCATTGACGAAATTCGCATTTTTTCAACAATCTTTTGACAAAATTTGCTATTTTTAAATGAAATTCGCTTTTTTTCCCACGATCTTTTGACGAAATTTGCATTTTTTCGCGATCCTTTGACGAAATTCACCTTAAATGCGAGATTTATTAAGTTTTGCGTTTGTCTCGGTTCTTTGACGAAATTCACGTTTTTCTGCGATTCTTTAATCGAAATTCATCGTATTTGCACGATTTTATTGACACAATTTCACGTTTTTTTCGCTAGCCTTTGACAAAATTCGCGTGTTATTCGCGACCTTTTGACAAAATTCGCGTTTTTTCTGCAATCTTTTGACAAAATTTGCGATTCTTAGATGAAATTCGCGTTTTTCCCATGATCTCTTGACGAAATTCACTTTTTTCCTGCTATTATTAGATGAAATTCTTTTTTTCTCCGTGATTTTTTGACGAAATTTAAGGGGTTTTTTTCGCGATTCTTTATCGAAATTCACGTTTATTCCGGGATTTTTTGAAGAAATTCGCGTTTTTTTCCGAGATCTTCTGGCAAAATTCGCGATCCCTTGAAGAAATTAGTTCCCCCCTCCCCCCGTGATCCTTAGACGAAATCCGAGTGTTTTTTTAGATTCTTCGTCGAAATTCGCTTTTTCCCCGGTGAAAGGGACGCTTTTTCACCTTAGACGAAATTTGTGTTTTTCCCCCAATTCTTTGTGGAAATTCGCTTTATTCCGCGATCTTTTGACTAAATTCGTGTTTATATCACGATCGTTTGACGAAATTCGTGTTTTTTTAGCGACCTTTTAACGAAATACGCGTCTTTTTCGGTTACTATTTGCCAAAATTCACTATGTTTTTCGGTCAAATTTTGGCGATTTCGAAATACTTTGCGATTTACAGAGTTAACGATCTAATGTATATTTTTAGGAACAAAAAGAAAATTTTAGGAGATTTTTGGGAATTTTATGGAGTAAAATAACAGTTAGGAAATTTAGGAATTTTAGGGGAAATGCGAGCCCTGAACAGTTGATGCACAATATATATCATATACACACGTTTTATTATGCCATATGCAGGGATATACATATATGCTTATTTGTGCCACTAACTAAATGATGCTTATTTGCAGTTTTTATTAATTCTGCAATTACTTACTGCTCCCTCTAGGCCATTTCTTAAAGTTGCAGCCCCCTGCTCTTTTTAACATAGGCGAAATGCACCCTTTAAAAAAATAAAAAAAATAGTGAAATTCACCTTTAGTTGCAATCAGAGATTTCTTGTAAAAAACTTTCCCATATCAAAGTATTTTTAAACCGGTGTGCCCAAGACCTTGCAAAAATTATAGAACTTTATTTCTTTAGAAAATATAAGCTATTGTTAAATCATGTCGCTATTTAATTGTATTTTTCCATTTGTAATTTATAAAATCCTTAAAAATTAATGTCACTTTATTCATCATATTAACAAATTATATACTTTTTTCTTATATTATTACTAAACACATTACTAATACATTTACTCGTGATGTAATGCTCTGTTTTAACTGAACTAGCATCCCTTTTTTTCTATAATGAATATTAAATTATCATTTTAGGAATTAAAGCATAAAAATATTTTTTTTTTCCTAATTAAAAAATTAATTGTTGAAAAAATGATTAATTTCAAACATTGTCAACAATTTGATATTAAGTGCAGAGATTAATAGTTTTAATAACTATAAATATGAATAGTATTTAATACAGTTTTAGATAATTATTACAATATATCAATGTATGTAACATTATTGCATACTACTAATGAAAATTAATGGTGTTTTATAATCACTCTAATTACACTAACTAATAATTATAATTAAAGCTTAAAACATAGATTATTTTAGCAATTAGAGGTTTAATTGTTTTAGAAACCCCAAAGTATTGAAAGCTAGTCCGTGTTTTAATGCAGGAAAAAAAATCATAAAAATCCGATTTAAATTTTAAAAAATCTAAATCTGATTTAAATTTTTAAAAATCCAATTTTTTTTAATTATGATTTTTTTTTTTTTTTTTTTAACACTATATGTATAATTTACCTTGACTTTAGGGTATGTTGCAAATATGCAGCACGGTGAGGGGATACAAAAGGTTAATTCATTTTATATCAAAGTCTGCTTGCAGTAAAACACATATTTTAAAACATCTTTTGGTTATTAAAAAATAACTTTAAAAATTGATTTCCAAAATTACATTTTTATTTATGAAATTATATACTAACAATAATAACAACTCTTGCTGTCAAAGATTTTTAGGAAACAACAATCATTAAATGTTTATACACTGCAGCTACTCTATTCGGAGTCTAATGTGAAATTTTTTATACAATTCGTTTAGGATCTATCTGGCTAGATGTCCGTTGCCAAGACCACTATAGCTCTGATATTATCAAGAACAGTACAACTTCCCGTATTATAGAATACAGGAGAAAAACGTTTATTTTATTATTGAAATCTCTATTATATATTTACAATTAACACACTTGACTAATAACACCAAAAAGCATTTTTATATGAAAAATATCAATTATGTATTCAAATAAAGTTTTGAAATTCAATAGCAATACTTTTATATTAGCAACATTCCAAGACTTAATAGTCGAAGAAATCGCCAAAGATTTTACTACCCACAGCAGTTTTTTTTTTTTATTATTATTCTAATAGCTTTAGTAGTTTAAGCGAGCAGCTCAATTACATGTTTATAAAATTCGTGTTTAATTTATGTACATTTTTTGATGAAGTTTTTAATTTACTATAAAGGTTTTAGAATAACGTGTGGTGAAAATTTTATATATACAGTCTGTTACAAATGCAGGTAATCCTATTTACTTTTATATGACACAGTAAAATAAAAAATAATGAAAATAATATAAAATAGTTAGCCATTTTTATGTGAATAAAGTATAAAAATTCAAACCATAAGCACAAAATAGAAACACACGTTGGATCATTATTATTATTATTATTTTATTTACAGGATTAGATGATAATTATAAATAACAAGCCCCCTTTAATCATGTTTTCTAATAGAGTGTATAGTATAGATATTTTGAAGTTTATGCGTATAAAACCATTCAGGAAATAAAATACTAAAAGTATCCAGAATAAAAAAAAATATAAATAATGAAATATATTTTACATTTTAGCTTCATTCATTCAAGTACATGGATATGTTTTTTAATAATTAAAATCTTTCAATAAAACCATATTTAAATTCCCACTGGGTAGCATAATTTCTATATTTGTCAACAAATTGAAACACCGGTTTACTTTGAAAACTTTTCGTTCATAATGTTTAACTGAAAAGTTCTTAGCAGCTAAGGATATATCTTTATAAATTTTTATAACTTTTCTCACATCGAATACTATTTATCGACACTGATTTTTCGCCCCTTAATACTACAAGTGCATGATATCCTTTAAATTGTACTTCTCCATTATGTAAAAAAATTCTTATTTCTTCTAAATATATTTTCTGAACAGATATTAATTTTTAAATAAAGTGTGCAACGCAAATTGTTTCAGACCGTTAAAAAATTTTATTCTATAAAAAGGCCTTTTTATTTAGTACGTTAAATATATTTAAATATTTGCTAATTATGTTAAACTTTGATTATAATATTTTTCTACGTCATTTTAAAGTTTGAGAAAACATATGATTTTAACCTATAATATATTAAAGGAAAACAAATCTGAGTAAAATAAATTTATATAATTGATTTTACTCATCTGATTAAAATTGTTGATAGACAGTTATTTATATCAATAAATTAAATAATAAATCTACTAAACTTTATTAGATAAATGAAATGTTTATAAGAAAATGCTAAAATCGTTATAATTTAAAGAAAAGCAAACTCTGAAATAAAATATTTTTTCATACATTTTTCTTTCCTTGACGCCGTTCTTAAAATTCCGATGTAATCCATGTTTTAGAAAGAATGAATTTTGGAAGTTGAAAATATCTCCAATAATAAATACAAAAGCAATGATGGGAATCATTCTAAACCACACCAAAGCTAGTGTACGTATCTCGAACAGATATTTTTGTCTAAAGTTCTTGGATTGATTATTCCTAGGAATTTTTTAGGTTAAATGTTTATATCTGCAAGACTGCACGTTCACAACACTAACTATTGTCCAGCAAAAAAAAAACTCCCTCCGTCTATTCCAAAGATTAAACGCAATATGTTGTCTTTAATTGTTTTTATCGTCTGCGGTTTAGCGCTCTTTTTTTTTTATCAAAGCAAAAAACAGATGTCTTTTCCGTTCTTATACATTTATATGACGTAATATTTTTATAAGCATAGTTCCAATTCAAATTTCTTGTTTCAAGAATTTTTTGATGCATTTAATTTTTTTTCGGTATGTTTCAAAATAGTTCATATTTTAAGTTTTGTAAAGCTACTTTTTTGCCAAATATGACAATAATTATAGTAATACGGGAAGTATAACAAAGTAAACAATGTTTACATTTTTAGAGTATTTAAAATTCATTTTAATATGCAATAATGCAAGATCTTTTGAAAATATAAAAGTAAAGTTTATATTATACGTAGTAAACGTAAATATGTGCATAAAAAAGAAATAAAATAACTGGCGAAATAATGTTTTTAGTGGGGGAGGGGGGAGAATCAGGCTCTCATTACTCTTTTTTCTATTTTAATTTCCTCTAGAGTAAAACCGCTTGTAAAATAACAGTATTTTTCGAAATGAATTTCTAGAAACAAAAAAAAATTTATATAAATATGAATAATTAATTATGCCATGCGTTTTGCATACATTTTGCATATTTTATTTTATATTCGGAAAAAGTTAAATTTATTTCAAGAGTGTGACACAAGGAGCAAAAATTTTTTTAAAGAATTACTTAAAATAATTAAACACTAGCAGAAAAATTTATTACTGAAAATATGCAAGTGTTTTTATTTATTATAATAAAGCATTGCTTTATTACAAAACTCCGTCCCTTCCCATACCTACACACAAACAAAATCTTTGCATTCTTCACCTGTGTATTAATTTATGCCATTTCCGTTGATAAGAATAATTTATAAATAACAAACCAACTTCCAGGATAATAGAATACAGGAGGAAAACATTTTCTTATTATTGAAATATCTAATATGTATTTACAGTTAATACATTTTTTAGATTGACCACTAATAACACCAAAAAACATTTTTATATGAAATATATCAATTATGTATTCAAATAAAGTTTTAAAATTCAATAGCGATACTTTCATATTAGCAACATTCCAAGAGTTAATAGTCGAAAGAATCGCCAAATATTTTACTACCTACAGCAGTTTTTTAAATTCAAATAGTTTTAGTAGTTTAAGCGAGCAGTTTGTTTACATGTCTATTAAATTTCTGTATTATTTATGTGCATTTTTGCTGAAGTTTTTAATTTCGTTGTGAAATATTAGCCGGAAACAAACACTGAATTATTTTTATTGTTTGAAGTGAAAACATTTTAATTTTAACATATGTTTTGTCACACTGTGAGTTTACAATATGGTAGTTTTTTTTTTTTTTCACATAATGAGACGTACGTTACATGTAGTGAGATAACACTGACGTCACAGTTTTTTTTAATTGCCAGAAAAATATTTTTTTACAGTAAATAACATGTTTTGAAGAATTTTTGTAACTTTTTAAAGTTCACATATCACACTAAGAAGTTCACATATCAGTCACAATGTGACATCACTGAGTGGTGGCATTTTTGTCACAGTTGTGACGTGACCACAGTGACTTACAGAGACGTCACAATGACATCACTGTGACCATGCATGCTATGAGGGTAATGAACCTCCAAATCTAATCAAGGCAGCTCCTTAACATGATAAACCGGTATAGCAAATTTGGAGCAAATCGAATAAGTCTGCATGAAAAACACATTTATATAAATTAAGGGGGGGTGGTAGCTCCCCTATCCCCCCTTTATTCTTAACTAATGAGCCTCCAAATCTAATCAGGGAAGCTCCTTAACATAATAAACCGGTATACCGAATTTGGAGCAAATCGAATAATTTTGAATGAAAAAACATTTATCTAAATTAAGGGGGGTAGCTCTCTTTCCCCCTTTATACTTAACTAATGAACTTCCAAATCTAATCAGGGAAGCTCCTTAACATAATAAACCGGTATATCAGATTTAGAGCAAATCGAATAATTCTGCATGAAAAACCCATTTATCTAAATTAAGGGGAGAGACTAGCCCCCTTTTCCCCCTTTATCTTTAACCAATGAACCCTCAAAACTAATCAGGAAAGCACCTTTCCAGAATTAACCTAGAAAAAAAAATTGAAGCAAATCGGATGTTTCTATCAAGAGTTACCTCGTTACGTGAATATGTACGTACATACTTACATACATACAGAACGGCGGGCACATCAGCTTTCTGACTTTGATAGCCTGTGAGCTAAAAAGTTGAATTATGATGGTGACGAGTTATTGAGGTTGACATTGTTGGTATATCACCGACCCATATCAATGTGTCTTCTAAATTCTTTCGGCAAAATGTATGTTTCGGATAAATATCATGTCGGCTATTTGACCTGTCGGCTAACTTTCATGTCTCCTAATTGTCCTGTCGGGTAACTGTCAGGTCGGCTATTTGCCCTGTCGGCTAAATGTCCTGTCGGTTATTTGATCTGTCGGTTAATTGTCCTGTCGGCTAATTGTCATGTCGACTAAATGTCTTGTCGGCTAAATATCATGTCGGCTAATTGTCCTGTCGGCTAAATATCGTGTCGGCTAAACGTCCTGTCGGCTATTTGACCTGTCGTCTAAATGTCCTGTCGGGTAAATGTACGTTTCGGCTAAATGTACTTGTCGGCTAAACGTCCTGTCGGCTAATTGGTGTCTGCTAAATGTCTTTTCGGCTATTTGGTTTTCGGCTAAATGACATAGACCCCCCGTAACCTAACTGTAACTTATCCATAATCTAACCGTAACCTATCTGTAACGGAAATGGAACATAACCGTAACCTAACCGTAACCTAATTGTAACCTAACCGTAACGTAACCGTAACGTAACCGTAACCTACTTATAACGTAACCATAACCTAACTGTAACATAACTGTAACCTAACAGTAATCTATCTGTAAAATAAACGTAACATGACGGTACGCTAACCGTAACCTAATTATTAACTAACCGTATCCTAACTGTGATGTAACTATAACCTAACTGTAACCTAAATGTAACCTAACCGTAACCTAACTGTAGCCTGGTAGTAACCTAACCGTAACCTAATTGTAATCTATCCGTAACCTACTGTAACCTATCCGTAACCTACTGTAACCTATCCGGAACCTAACCGTAATCCAACTGTAACCTATCCGTCATCCTATTAGTAACCAAACTGTAACGTAACTGTATCCTATCAGTAACCTAATCGTAGCAGAAACGTAATCTAACTGTAACCTATCCGTAACTTAATCGTCATCAAACTTCATCCTAACCGTAACGTAACCGTAACCTGCTTATAACCTAACCATAACCTAACTGTAACCTAACAGTAATCTATCTGTAAAATAAACGTAACATGACGGTACGCTAACCGTAACCTAATTATAACCTAACCGTATCCGAACTGTGATGTAACTATAACCTAACTGTAACCTAAATGTAACCTAACCGTAACCTAACTGTAGCTTGGCGGTAACCAAACCGTAACCTAACTGTAGCTTGGCGGTAACCTAACCGTAACCTATTTGTAATCTATCCGTAACCTACTGTAACCTATTCGGAACCTAACCGTAATCTAACTGTAAACTATCCGTAATCCTATCTGTAACCAAACTGTAACGTAACTGTATCCTATCCGTAACCTAATCGTAGCAGAAACGTAATCTAACTCTAACCTATCTGTAACTTAACCGTAATCTAACTGTAACCTATCCGTAACTTAACCGTAATCTGAATGTAACCTATCCGTAACATAACCTTAACCTATCTGCAACTTAAACGTAACCTAATTGTTACCTGAAAGTAACATAACTGTGACGTAACCGTAATCTAACTGTAACCTAACCGTAACGTAACTGTAACCTAAGTTTAACGTAACCGTAAACTAATTATAATCTATCCGTAACCTAAAAGTATCCTAACCATAACCTAACTAGGCTAATCGTCCTCTCAGCTAAATATCCTGCCGTTTAATTTTTCTTGTCGGCTAATTGTCCTTTCGGCCAATCGTTCTGTCGGCTAAATGTCCTGTCGGGTAATCGTCTTGTCGGCTAATTGTCCTGTCGACTAATTGTCTTGTCAGCTAAATGTCCTGTCGGCTAATTGTCTTGTCGGCTAATTGTCTTGTCGGCTAAATGTCCTGTCGGCTAATTGTCTTGTCGGCTAAATGTCCTGTCGGCTAATTGTCTTGTCGGCTAAATGTCCTGTCGGCTAATTGTCTTGTCAACTTATTGTCCTGTCGGCTAATTGTCTTGTCGGCTAAATGTCCTGTCGGCTAATTGTCACGTTCGGCCCATTGCCTGTCGTCCAATTGTCTGTCTGCTAAATGTCCGTTTCGGCAAATTGCCCTGTATGCTATACGTACGTTTCGGCTACTTGTCCTGTCGGCTAAATGTACTTATCGGCTACATGTCCTGTCTGCTAAATGTACGTTTCGACTAAATGTACTTGTCGGCTAAACGTCCTGTCGTCTAAGTGCTGTCTGCTAAATGTCTTGTCGGCTATTTGGTTTTCGGCTAATCGTCTGCGACCGAACTCTCGTATTTATGAACCGATTTGGATGAAACTCAGTCTGTACATAGTACTTACCAATGCCTCGACCGAGTTCGTTTGCCAGCTTCATCCGCCGTCTTGTTTTAAAATGGCGGCCATTTAAAATTTAAAAAAAAATTTAAAATTTGAAATGTTGTATCAAAAAATTGAAAATTGAAAAATATTTTTTTCTTATGTGTTTGACCTTGATACAAAGATTCCGGAGCAGTTTTTGTTTCGTCTATATCTTAAAAAATGGCTGTGTTATAGCACTTTGAATTTTTAGCGTGGCTGACATTTTGAAATGTCCTGAATTTTGTCACGCGATTACAGGCGTATTCATGAACCGATATGGATGTACCTTGGTGTGTACAAAGTACATACCAATTTCTCGACCGAGATCGTTGGCCAGCTTCATCCGCCATCTTGTTTCAAAATAGCGGTCATTTAAAAAATTTAAAAAATTTAAAAATTTAACATGAGGCACAAAAAAATTATAAATTGAAAAAGATCTTTTTCTTATGTATTTGAGCTTGCTACAAAGATTTCGGAGCATTTTTTGTTTCGTCTATATCTTAAAAAATGGCTGAGTTATAGCACTTTGAATTTCTAGCATGGCTGACATTTTGAAACGAACTGATATTTGTCACGCGATAATACGCGTATTTATATACCGATTTGGATGTGACAAGGCATGTGCGTAGTACATAGCAATGTCTTGACCGAGTTCGTTGGCCAACTTCATCCGCAATCTTGTTTCAAAATGGCGGCCATTTAAATAATTTAAAAAAATTTTTAATTTAAAATGAGGTACAAAAAAATTAGAAATTGAAAAAGATTTTTTTCTTGTGTGTTTGAGCTTGATACAAAGATTCTGGAACATTTTTTGTTTCTTCTATATCTTAAAAAACGGTTGAGTTATAGAACTTTGAAATTCTAGTGTGGCTGACATTTTGAAACGATCTGATTTTTGCCATGCGATAAATAACACGCGTATTTATGAACGGATTTTGATATAACTTGGTTTGTACATAGTACATACCAATGTCTCGACCGAGTATGTTTGGGAACTTCATCCGTCATCTTGTTTCAAAATGGCGGTCATTTAAAAATTCAAAAAAAAATTAAATTTAAAATGAGGTACAAAAAAATTAGAAATTAAAAAAGATTTTTTTCTTATGTGTTTGACCTTGATACAAAGAGTTCGGAGCAGTTTTCGTTTCGTCTATATCTTAAAAAATGGCTGAGTTATAGCACTTTTAAATTCTAGCATGGCTGACATTTTGAAACGGTATGATTTTTGTCACGCGATAACACGCGTATTTATGAACCGATTAGGATGTGACAAGGCATGTGCATAGTACATAGAAATCTCTCGGTCGAGTTCTTTTGCTAACTTCATCCGCCATCTTGTTTCAAAATGGCGGCCATTTAAAAATTAAAAAACAATTTAAATTTAAAATGAGGTATAAAAAAATTAGAAATTGAAAAAGATTTTTCTCTTATGTGTTCGAGCTTGATACAAAGACTCCGGAGCATTTTTCGTTTTTTCTTTCTCTAAAAAAATGGCTGAAATATAGCAGTTTGAATTTCTAAGGTGGGTGGCATTTTGAAAAATCTGATTTTTTGCCTGCAACAGCACTCGTATATATCAATCAATTTAGATGTGAGTGAGCATGTGTACAGGAATTATTAAGGTCTCGACCAAGTTCATTGGTTAGCTTTGTTGCAGCCATTATGTTGTTTTAAAATGGCGGGCACTTCAAGATATCACCCAATTTGGCGACCAAATACAAATCACTTTAAATAAAACCAACTTTGATAACGCTGACTAATTTCGCGAAATTCTCATTCATATTCAGTATTGACAAAAATTAATATTTAATCTTCTAAAATCGGGTTCCACTAATTTGAGCTCCGTGTGTTTGAATAATATAAGCTGGCTTTTAAAAAATAAGGAATATGAAAGCTACCTCTTCCTCCCGGCACTGGCCGGAAGGACTTTTTCATACACTAATTACTAAATGCATGCATGATTTCGAAGTCAAAACTAAGTGTAGTATTTGTATAGAGTACTGTGTGTATGGTTAGGCCATTCCCCTTAGCGACGGCAGGTAACTGTGATGGCTGACGTCTTCACCATGCAAAATGGGATACATGCCGCACTCCTATTCCGGTATACATGCCGCAGTTTCTTTTGTACGGGATGATTAAGTGTTATTAACTTTTCCTTTTCTTTTTGCACAGACTAACCATGTTAGGCATGTTATCAAGTTTACTAAAACCAAAGGAGAAAAATGGGAAAATAAAAAGTAAGAAGGCCAAGAAAGGTGCAAGTCAAGATGATAATAATGAAAAATTGGGTTACACGTAACGCAGGTGTTCTTTGCAAACTACTCCAAAAAAGAGGAAGTGTAATTGGCTTCGTTGCATCATGTTTTTAAATGTAGTTACATAAAGACTGTACTTTTTCGACACCTTTTCTGTAGATTGTGGTCGAAAAAACAGGTCTCTTAACCCATTCGGGACCATAGGCGCATATAAGCACCTTCATAAAGAACTTACAAAATTTGTTTCTGGCACCAGTAAAAGAAAAGTAATATTTACTTTGTTTAATTAGAGCATTTTCATCATTATTTAAGTAAAGGTAACTTCTTTTAAAAAAGTGGTACCAACCGAATAAAATGTGTGTAAAAGCCACCGGCCCCGAAAAGGTTAACAAATAAATTATGTAAAAACAATTTTACTTTTTTTTCTTTTCCTTTTCTAATACATTGATGTTACGTTGTTGCTGAAATAACAATTAAAATTTAATGTAAAAAAAATAAGTCGATAAATTTAATAGTGAAAGTAGGCAACAATTATTAATTTGAATCTACTAATACGTTTCATTGTACTCATTTAGTTTCATTTTGTTATTAAATCGTTAATTATAGTCCAGAAATGAATATATTTTCTTTAATATTTTTATTTATAATTTCATTTTGTTCTTATTACAAGCGCGGCATAACTACCGCACAAGTGTGGCGTCTCAGCCTGAATGTACGGGTGACGCGCCGCAGTGTAATGTTTCAGAAAAAAAAATTTTAAAAATATTAATAATTTATTTTGAATTTTTTTGTCGCACTACACGCGTTGTATATTTAACATTAAATAGCACAGCATGATTTTTTTTATTTTATGTCTACCATGGGACATTATACCTAAACTCAAAAAAATGTGCGGCAAAATCCCGGATTATTGGATCATTGTACTCATTTAGTTTCATTTTGTTATTAAATCGTTAATTATAGTCCAGAAATGAATATATTTTCTTTAATATTTTTATTTATAATTTCATTTTGTTCTTATTACAAGCGCGGCATAACTACCGCACAAGTGTGGCGTCTCAGCCTGAATGTACGGGTGACGCGCCGCAGCGTAATGTTTCAGAATTTTTTTTTTTTTAAATATTAATAATTTATTTTGAATTTTTTTGTCGCACTACACGCGTTGTATATTTAACATTAAATAGCACAGCATGATTTTTTTTATTTTATGTCTACCATGGGACTTTATACCTAAACTCAAAAAAATGTGCGGCAAAATCCCGGAATATTGGATCATTGTACTCATTTAGTTTCATTTTGTTATTAAATCGTTAATTATAGTCCAGAAATGAATATATTTTCTTTAATATTTTTATTTATAATTTCATTTTGTTCTTATTACAAGCGCGGCATAACTACCGCACAAGTGTGGCGTCTCAGCCTGAATGTACGGGTGACGCGCCGCAGTGTAATGTTTCAGAAATTTTTTTTTTTTAAATATTAATAATTTATTTTGAATTTTTTTGTCGCACTACACGCGTTGTATATTTAACATTAAATAGCACAGCATGATTTTTTTTTATTTTATGTCTACCATGGGACTTTATACCTAAACTCAAAAAAATGTGCGGCAAAATCCCGGAATTACCCTATAACATTCTAAATTATTTACCTGATCGCGACTGACTTTCAACAGCCTATACTAAACATACATTATAAATAACAATAGAAATTTCTTATGAGAAAACACTAATTCATATGTAATGCCAACGAATATTAAATTTTAAAAAACTATCACGATATATAGTCCAGGCAATAGAGATCTATAGGGGCTCTACCTAGCAAAATTCATGGTAGTTCTGGAAAAAGGCTTACTATATGTTTTTTGGGTCGCTGAATCCGAATTTTTAACTTCTCCCCAAAATTCCCCCCCCCCCAAATAGTTGTTTTTAACTTAAACTTCTTATTGTTTTAGGGGAAAAGCATTACGAAATTCAGAAACTAGACAAAATTTGCAACAAGTAGGGTATATGACATTATGACGTAGGATGAACGGGGAGCGGGAGGGCTGCCTCTGAACATGCACTGCGGCGCTACGTGCACTAAGTTTTGAAGTCCAGGCAATAGGGGATTTTACCTGGAAAAATTAATACTAGTTCTCGATTTCGACTCAATTTATGTTTTTTGGGTCGTTAAATCCAAAATTGTAACTTCCCACCAAAATTTCACCCGGCAACCCCCCAAAAAATTGATTTTTTGAAAAAATTTGGTTTTTCTGAAAAGCGCGCGGGGAATGCTCCGAGGCAGCCCCCTCTCTCCCCGTTTATCCTACGCCATAATGTCATATATCCTATTTATTGCAAATTTGGTCTAGTTTCTGAATTTCGTAATGCTTTTCCCTAAAACAATAAGAAATTTAAGTTAATAACAACTATTTTGGGGGGGATTTCGAGGGGGAAAATTTTGGGGGTAAGTTAAAAATTCAGATTCAGCGACCCAAAAAACTTAAATTAAACCTTATAAGGAAAGTTCGGAGGGGAGATGGGAGGGCGAATGTAAACGTGTGAGTGGTTAAGTGGAATTGCGCAATTCAGTCCACGCAGCACCGCGCGCATGTTCCGAGGCAGATCCTCGCATTGATTTTTTTAATAAAAACCGTTTTTGGGGGCATTTTACCAAAATTTGGGAGGGTTGCTGGGGAAAATTTTGGTGGGAAGTTACAAATTCGGATTCAGCGACCCAAAAAACATAAAGTAAGCCGATTTCCAGAACTACCATTAATTTTGCTAGGTAAAATTCCCTATTGCCTGGACTAATATAACATTCTAAATTATTTACCTGTCCGATACCAACTCCATAAATCTTTCCCAAACTTACATTATATATACGAAAATGCTATTCAACATATTTTATCAACAAATGCTATATTTAAAAAAGGTAATCAAGATATTTGATATTCTAAACTATTTACCTGGTTGCGACTGACTTCCTGCAGCAAGTCCTGAAGCCACATTAGCTAAAACAAAACAAAATTACTTATGACAAAATACTATATCATATATTATAACAATGAATCCAATTTTTAAAAATTATCAAGTTATATAGCATTCTAAATTATTTACATGATCGCGACTGACTTTCAATAGCCTATGCTAAACATACATTAGACATAACAATAGAAATCTCTTATAATAAAACACTAATTCATATGTTATACCAACGAATATTAAATTTTAAAAAACTATCACGATATACAACATCCTAAATTATTTACCTGTCCGATACTGACTCCATCAATCTTTCTCAAACTTACGTTATATATACGAAATACTATTTAACATATTTTATCAACAAATGCTATATTTAAAGAAGGTAATCAAGATATATAAAAGTCAAAATTATTTACCTGGTTGCGACTGTCTTCCTCCACCCAGTCCGAATCCTACATGATATATTAGAAAAAAATTACTTATGACAATATACTATTCCACATGTTATATGACCGAGTCCGATATTTTAAAAAATATATCAAAATATTTGATATTCTTATTTATTTACCTGGTTGCCACTGACTTCCTCCAGTCTGTCCTAAATCTACATTAGATATTAAAAACTAAATTATTAATGACAAAACACTATTCGACATATTAAATAAAGAAAATATTATATATTTAAAGAATGTATCAAAATACTTAGAATTCTAAATTGTTTACCTGGTTGTGGCTTACTTCCGCCAGCCTGTCCGAAACCTACATTATATATAAGAAGATAAATTACTCATGACAAAACTCTTTGAAAATATTATATAAAAGATTACTATTTTTTTTTTTAAATTATCAAGATAAATTACATTCGAAATTATTTACCTGGTTGCCACTGACTTCCTCCCGCCTGCCCTAAACCTACGTTAGATATAACAAAATAAATTGCTTATGACAAAACACTATCAAAATATTATATAGAGGAATACTATTTTTAAAAAATTATTAAGATAAATTACATTCTAAATTATTTACCTGGTAGCGACTGACTTCCTGCAGCCTGTCCTAAACCTATATTATATATAACAAAAAAAAAATATATTTGTTACAAAATACTATTCCACACGTTATGTCAACAAATCCGATAATTAAAAAGGTATTATTTAAAATTCTAAATTATTTACCTGGTTGCGACTGTCTTCCTTCAGCCAGTCCGAATCCTACAGGATATATTACAAAAAAAATTACGTATGAGTTATATGACCGAATCCGATATTTTTAAAAAATTATCAAAATATTTGACATTCTGAATTATTTACCTGGTTGCCACTGACTTCCTCCAGGCTGTCCTAAAATTACATTAGATATTACAAAATAAATTCTTTATGACTAAATACTATTTGATATATTACATCAATGAATCCTATTTAAAATTCACTGTAAAAAATAATCTGTAAAGTTACTAAAGTTTTTCTAGAACACTGTGATTCCTAGAACTTTTTATGCAACGGCAACAACAAAATTTCATGCAACAGACACACTTTTGCATCGAAAATAAAAAAAATATGTAAGGTTACTAAGAATTTTTTAGGAAACTGAGATGCCTAGAACTTTTCATGTAACTGCAACCAGGGTTACAGATAAAATTTTAGTAAGATTGTTGTAATTTTAGCAGATTTATTTGTAAAGTTACAGATTTCTATAGCTTTACAAAAACTAGTTTTGTAGATTTGTAGCTTTTTTTTTTTTTTTTTTTTTTTTTGTACAGTTACAGATGAAATTTTAGTAAGCACATAACTTTAGATCTGTAGAACTACATATATATATTTTTTTTTTTAGAGTGTAAGTATCAAGATACAGGGTAAGTCAAAATGAATATAGCGATTACAAACGGCTACAACTATTTAATGGAAAAGAATTTATCCATAAGATTAACATAGAATGTAGACGGAACTTCAAAATTTTGTATACATACGTCATAGATGTTCTATGTGACTTCCCTTGGTCACACGAACAACCTCTAGGCGGCAGTCCATTTCACGCCATACATTCTGAAGCATTTGTTCAGTCACCGATGAAAGCGCATTACAAATGTGTACTTTGAGTTCTTCAATTGTTTTGGGCATGGGAGGCACCCTGTCTTTCACATAACCCCACAGAAAAATAATCGGCCATTTTTACTAATGAGACTGCCGCAATGAACAAGTTTCTTGTTGCAAAGTTTCAAATCGCGCATGTGTAGGCTTCCGCTTCACTGCACTTGCCTTATGTAAAGAAATTTTGAAGTTCCGTCTATATTCTGTGTTAATCTTATTGATAAATTCTTTTCCATTAAATAGTTGTAGCCGTTTGTAATCGCTATATCCATTTTGACTTACCCTGTATATTACTTTCTAAATTAATTACCTGGTTGCGGCTGACCTCCTCCAGCCTGTTCGAAACCTACATTATACATTAGAAAATAAATCTCTTATGACAAAATACTATTCCACATGTTATATAAACAAATCCGTTATTTAAAAGAAATATCAAGATATTTAAAATTCAAAATTATTTACTTAGTTGCCACTGACTTTCTGCAGCCTCTCCTAAACCTACATTAGATATAACAAAAAAATTTGCTTACGACAAAATATCAGGGTGTTTCAATAAGATTTGGTCCTCACATAGAAATAATTGAGTAAAATTTATGAAATAGCTACATTGTATTAGTCCTCTTCTATATAGTCACCATGCACAGTAACAGATTTCTGCAAACGGTATTTCAAAAAGAGGGAGGGGGATGTATTCCAAGAGGCGCGATAGTAGATCCCAAGGGGGCATTTTTAAACTTTTGCCGACCCCCCACATGTGACATATTGTTGGAAAGGTCTGTGACCACTTATTCATGTTTTACACTCCAGAGACCCTCCTCCCAAAATTTCTCCCCAGGGGGGGGGGCACGAATGATGTGCGCAAAATTTAGAAAATTGCTCCCAAGAGGGGTCATTTCTATTATCAACAAATCCGATAATTAAAAAGGTATCAAGATAAATCTACATGTGTAATTTTTGGACATTTTTCTTAGAAAATTTGACACGCCTTGAATTTTAATAATTTCCAAATCTTAAATGCGTAAAAGGCAAAAAGCGTCCAAAGTGGCAAAAGCATTGACGCGTATAGTCAATGACCCTGGTTTGATTTTAGGCTTGGACACTTTTTCCCGCTGTTGGCTCTACGCCTTTTAAACAATTAAAATTTCAAAATTGGTATCAAGATATTTAAAAATGTAAATTATTTACCTGTTTCCGTCTGTCTTTCTTCGGCCTGTCTGAAATCTAAATTATATATGAGAAAATAAATTACATATGACAACACTCTATTTAATATATTACATGAATGAATCCTATTTTTAAAAATATCGAGATATATTACATTCTAAATTATTTACCTGGTTGCGACTGACTTCCTCCAGCCTCACCTAAAGCTACATTAGATAAAACAGAGCAAATTACTTATGACAAAATACTATTTCACATATTATACAGTACAAAGTCTAAAGTCCGGAATCCTCGGGACTTTACGAAGTTCGAACTTCGGATTTTTCCAAACTTTGGGTTATCAAAAATATTGCTTTTCCAACAAAAAGAAAAAGGAAATTCACTATTAGAAAGGCAGAATATGACGTTCATATATTAAAAATTGAATATAACAACTATTAATACTAAATTAAACAATCATTTTCATTAAATAAATCATAACAAAATAAAACGTAAAAACAAAAACATTTATTTAAGGAAACCATATTATCCAACTGTGTTTTCCGTTTTTTTGTAAACGCAATAGATCTTTCAGAAAATAGTGTCAAAGTGGGCGTTTCGAGCCGAATTTCCGCACGAATGAAGAATAACCATTCAAGGAATGCTGAAAAACGTGTTTGTAACGTGATCAAAATCGCTTATAACTCAATAGGCAATTTATGTATAAAAAATGATAAACACAGTTCGATTCCAAATCGCTTCCATAGTCAAGCCTTCCAATTTTATATCTTTCTGTTAAAAAATGTATTTGTAAATGTGTCAAAACATTTCGCGCTTGTTGAGAAGAGCAGTTGGTAACTTTCTTAACTATTGAACATTTTAGTTAATGGGGGCTGCTTTATTAACTTAGGTATATTATTAAGAAGTGTTTCTTTTATTCTGTACATCGATATGAATTAAGATTCGGTAATTAATAAGGCTTCTTTGCTCTAGACCTTTTTTGTTTCAACAATTTTGTTTTTTCACTTCTTTCTTGAAAACTGCCGCTGGAAAGTCCGAACTTTAGACTTTGTACTGTACCAACAAATCCGATATTTAAAGAAGGTGTCAAAATATTTAAAATCTATACTAATAAAAGAACAAATCGCTCTGTGTGTGTCTGTCGGCGATGGTTAGCGAAATCTACGACTCGTGCGAGGTTCGAAATTTTTGTGAAGAGAGTCCAAGGCCTTTTCTAATGTACCTGATCCTCTGAATTTTAAAATTCTAATTATTAGCTGGGTGATTAATTAATATTCGGACATCACTCCCATAAAAAAAATAACTATTTCATCTCCAGTCATGAACGCGCATGCCCAGTACGCATCCCTATGAAATTGAATGTAAATTTCGAGTATTTTCACAAGTCGCCTTGGCCCGTTCGGTAAAGCATCAGCTAGCCAAAGTGAAGGTCCCTGGTTCGATACTCGGTAGGACCAAAGATAAAATTTTCTGTTTATAAATAAAAGAAATTTCATTTTTTCCTGATATTTTATGAATTTCATTTATATGCAAGCTCATTTTTATATATAAGAAATCTTCTGAAAGGATTGCATAAATTTCTTACAACAATAACAGTAAGTATGTATATTTTAAGTTTTTAAACACTTTTATTTGAGTTCGAAGAAATTTAAAATTATTTAAAAAATTTTAAACACAAATATTTTTAAAATCTGTTACAAAAATTATTCTAAATTAAGTAATTTAAACAAAATTAAAACTAGTTCAATTTAATACTAATATAAACTAATAATTAAATTTGACTAAATAAAATAGAAAAATATTTAGGATGAATTATAAAATTTAAGAGAAACAAAAAGAAGTTACAATCTTCATGAAGAAACAACATGTGAAAGATTCAACAATTCGTATTACGGCGAGTTAGAAATGCAAAGTTTTATGCGGGCGATGTCCCTAAAAAAGGACATCGAGGAAATGTCGTCTTAGATAGTTCAAAGAATGGCTTTGGATTTTATACAAAATTATGAATTAATACCCCAAAGATATTGGGAAAAAAATGGCCCCATCATTTTTTGAAAATCGTAATTTTTAAGAACTCAAAAAAAATCAATATTTAAGTCTAGAAATAGAGCAATTTTAAATATAAGATTAATACTAGAATAAAAACCTTAATGCTTAGTACTGCCATCTATTATGGTAAAATGAAACTAATTGCAACTTTTCCTGGAGTTTTTGGAATTTTACTTCGGATATTTATTTATTTTTTTTTTAATTTGGTGTCCTTTTTTAGGGACACCGCGCCGGAAACGGTTTTAAAGGGTTATTCATCACTTGCCCGGGCATCGCCGGGCTTATCAGCTAATTCTAAATTATTTACCTGGTTGCCTCTGACTTCCTCCAGTCTGTCCTGGACCTACATTGGATGTAACAATAACAAAAAAAAAAATCACTTATGGCAAAACAATATTCCATATATTATGTCAACGAATCCGTCAAAAAAATTATCAAGATATATAATATTTTTAATCATTTACCTGGTTGCGACTGACTTTCTCCTGTCTGTCCTAAACCTACATTGGATTTAACAATAACAAAAAATATTACTTATAGCAAAACAATAATCCATATATTATGTCAACAAATCCGTTAAAAAAAATTATCAAGATATATAACGTTTTGAATTATTTACCTGCTTGCGACTGACTTTCTGCAGCCAGTCCTAAACCTGCATTAGATATAACAAAAATCACTAGAATACAGGAATTCTGCTTTTTCAGAATTTAGTGTCGCCCCCGATGGAAAAAAATATATATGTATATAAATATAGATAGTTCAATTTTAAGACTCCAAATACGCGCTTTTATTTTATATAAAATGTTGTCATCCGCATCCGCTAAAGAATTCCTGATTTACGATCCAGTTTTAAACAACATCTACATTAAAATATGCATAGGACGTGACTATCGCTGAATAATACACAAATCCAAAAAAAGAGATTTCTTCATTCAAGAAATTGGACAAAAAAATCGGCTATCGCATGATTCATGTGCCTCATTTGTTTGTAATATTAATATGGATACTTAAAATTAAATTTAGTTTATAATAGCCCCATGTTTTATCAGAAATCATTTATTTATATTTTTTCAAAATAGCACGTATTTAGTTACCATTTTTTTCACATTTTATGAGAAAATGGCAACAAAAAGATATAATTGCTATTTTTCCTGTACTTTCTACAGAAATGGAGTACTTGAGTTGCCAAAATTAAACAAATGGTGAAAATTAACAAATGGAAAAACACACTGTAAAAAAATTAATATCTCAAAAATAAATGGAGATGCAGTTTTCAAGCAAATTTCATTTAAAAATACTTTTTTCCAATACGACGGTATAAAAATTGAAAATGTACGATTCCTAGAAGTTTAAAAAATTGCAGTAGAGATTATTCCGTACAATGATACATCTGCTTTGTTTGTGCTGCCTGGCTTATACAACGTAACGTTATTTTTTGGAGACGACACATTAATAGGTGGGAGAAAGAAATAGCATATCGGGGACTAAAAAAAATGTCTTACTTCAAAATACTATTCCAGATATTATATCAATAAATGCGATATTTAAAGGAGGTATCAAGATATTTAAAATTCTATGTTATTTATCAGGTTTCGAATGACTTCCGTCAGCATGTCCCGAACGTAGATTAGATATCACAAACCATTACTCATTCAAAATATTAAGCTACATGTTATATCAAAGAATTTGATATTTTACATATTATCAAGCTATTTAATGTTCTAAACTATTATTTTTTTGCCACTCATTTCTGTTAGCATATTTTAACACATGGAGTATATATACATGGTCTTGCCGAATTTTGCCGACAAATAGAGAGGGGTGATAGTAAGAATAAAGAGGATAAAAAAATTGCCATACAGCATGGGGTCGCAAACCACTTATTTAGTCATAAATACAGTGTGTTTCACCCTAACTGAAGTCGGCTTGACTGTAATAATTTCGCAAAAAATAAAAATATTACATTAAAAATGTAACTATATGTACAGTCGTGGAAAAGAAAAAAGTAAACACCCCTACTAACTCCTCAACAAATCATCATAGAAGAAAGTGACTGGTACCGAACGATTGGAAATAAAGTCTACTTTTAAATGATGTATATAAAATTTTCTTAGGGGGTCATCTACATATTAAAACGAATTCAAACTTCATTTTTTTCAATGGCAATACCCAATTTTAACGAGATATTTCAAATCTTCGGTTCAAACTATGCCTAGACACCAAATTTCAAGTCATTTGAATGATAAGTTTTTGAATTATAAACATTCAAAATTGAGTGCTTCTAATGTTAAATTATATTTTCATATTTTTATTTATATCTCCCGAAATTATGCTCCTAATGTGCTAATTTTTTTGTGGTAATAATACTAATATACCCAAACATAAATAAGCTGAATTTGCAATTTTTATAATTTTATGATATAAATTATGAATTATGAAATTAATATTCGAAAAAATTATGAATTGCAACCTACAATTTTTTTGATGGATTTAGATTTATTAAGTCCTGCTTTATGGAAATTCAAAAATTTCACATTTTTCTTCCAAGTAGTTTTCAAATTATGCTTAAAAAACGGCAAAATGATGGTTTAAGGGGCCGTCTATGATGGAAGTAAGTAGACATTTTGAAATTTATTCTGCCGTACTGTAATCTAACACGCTTCATTGACTGCTTGAGTGGCGCTTAAGGTGCCTTGATCAAAGAGCGGCTCTCTCGCTTAACAATCCAGTACGGAACTTCAATTTGGATACAGCCCTTAAAATACGCTCGTTTTAAAATAATTAATTTCTCGGAAACTTATGGTACGAATTGCATAAAAATTCGTTTTTAGGCTAATTGAAGGGAGTAGAGTTCATTTATGCTGTCAGAATTGGGTACTGCTATTAAAAAAACAAAGTTATGGTTCGTTTTAATATGTAGGTGGCCCCCTAAGCAAATTTTATATACATCATTTAAAAGTAGACTTTATTTCCAATCGTTCGGTACCAGTAACTTTCTTCTACGATAATTTGTTGAGGAGTTAGTAAGGGGTGTTTACATTTTTTTTTCCACGACTGTACCTTGTTTTGTATGAAATGTGATAACATCAATAAAAGATCTGGAAAAACATGTTCCTCAAGAAATCGATGTGAACTGATAATCACAGCCTAAGATGTGGGGCGTCAAGTACATATTGCTGGCGCGTATAATGGAAACTTATACACTTTTGGGGAATTTTATCATATTTACAACAAAGGTGAGCATGTCTATTAAAAGTTTCATTACAATATACTTCAATTTTCTGAAAGTTATTACTCTCAACCAAAATTGGGTTAGGGTAGACCGCCCTGTACTTTTGATAAAATGAGTGGTTTGCGACCCCCTATTCTATGGCAATTCTTCAACATCTTTATACCTATTATCACTTCTATGAGTATGTCGGTCGAATTCGACATCACCTTATATATATGCATATGTGTGTGTGTGTGTGTAAAATACGGATCGATTCACAGTTTCCATTCCATCACAAATTATGGTGATGAGGGTGTTGCATCAGAAGTATTAGAAAACTTGACTCGGGACCTCACAGCTTGGAATTGAAACTTCGTTTATTTTTCATTGTTCAGATACAAAGTAGTAGCAAGTGCACCGGATGTCCCGAGAAACAAAATTTGTCTTTGTCCCACATGATGCGAGTATGGGAGCAAGTTCATATCTCTAAAAAAACTGAGCTATTGATAGGAGCACATGTGTTTTATTATGAATTTAGGATATTTTCCAGCAGCGAAAGAACAAGCCAATGTAGGCGGGAACTTTTATTTAATTGAATAAGAACTTATATTGATGTGATTATATGGTGGCAATAAGGTTTGGCTACAAGCTACAACCGAATTGCAACACCAATAGTCATTTCTAAATTTGACTGGTAATTGTTAGTTATGATCCCATTTTTGGGGTAGAAAAACTGAGTTTAAGATATATATTTATAGATGTTTTAAATGCGATTTAAAAGAAATTACCAACGATTTTGTACTAGAGTGAGTAATGAGGGAAGTAATCAAACTAATAAATGGAGACAACAAAATGCTAGTGAAAATAAAGTTTCCGCGAATGAAAGTAAAGAGTTGACGAAGGGGGCTATTGTCGCGAGAATATCAGCAAAAGCTGAACGAAGAACTAATGTTACTGGAGAGAAATTAAATAAACTCCAGAAAATTGAGGTTAGTGTAAGTGGACGAAAAGCAAAAGGATTAGCGGATTCAGATTGTGAAATAAGTGTAGTTCATAAATATTTAGTACCGGAAGAGAAATCAAAATGGGTTGGTAATATTTATTTACAAGGACTATTTGCTGAAGCAGTTAAATCCCCGTTGATTAAATTACCGTTAGCTAATCCGCAATTCGGACAAGCTAATTTAATTCATCAGGAAGTACTTTGTGCGGTAACTGATAATATTAATGAGCAAATAATTTTAAATCCCAAAGGAATTAGTGGATAGTTGGGGGTAAACTGCGAAGAGTCCTTGTTAGAATACCACGGAATAGAAATTATGGAGGTTAGTATTGATAAATCGGATAAAGAAGAAAGTGTGGGAAACTATAATTGCAATGTTTATGTCGTGGAAACCAGGTCGGGGAATTTACAAAGTCACAATAAGGGGAAAACAGATGTAGTGTAAAAAGGGGGGGGGGGGTAATAAGGTTACGGAGAGTAATTCGAATGTATTTAAGAAACAGCTTGTAAAGATTTAAAGAAAACTTGGGAGTTAGCTAAAATGATAAAGGAAGTCAATATGTTGTAAATAATTTTTTGTATCATAAAAATAAATTGGTAGGAAAAGCAGTAGCTCAATTATCTCTACCAAAAGTAAGAAAGGAAGAAATCCTAAATCTAGCGCATGGACATATGGAGGACATCATACGGTAAAGAAACCGTTTCAGAGAATGAGGTATTTTTTTTTATTGGCATGGTATGGCGAAAGAAACTAAACAAATTTGTGAGTCATGCTTAGATTGTCAATTAACTAGAGAAGGGTGAAAGTGAGGGATAGAGCATCTATTTCACCTGTGTCACGTGCAGAACTGCCACTTCAGGTAGTCAATATTGATTTAATTTGGCCTATAGATCCAAAAAGTTCGCAGTGGCATCAGTATATCCTATGTTTAATCGATCAACATACCAGTTAGGCTCTAGTAATACCGTTAAAAATTTTAACTGCTAGAACGACGTGGGACGCATTACTCCAAATAATCACGAACGCGGGAATCCCAAACATAATAACATATGATAATGGACTCAATTTCAATGCCGAATTGTCAAAGGAGTTTGAAAAAAAGATTAGGAGCTAGTTCACGATTTTCATCTCCACAGTACCCATAGTCTAACGGTCTTGCCGAACGATTTAATCAGACGCTTAAACGTATGTTGCATCATAGAGAGGAAGGAAAACGGTGGCAGGAACAAATACCATTTATACTATGGGCGAATAGGGAAGTTCCAAACTGTACGACAGGAGTCGCGCCTTTTTAATTATTATTTGGTAGAGCGCCTGAGGGTCCTTTATCAATATTGAAGTCGTCTTGGTCGGGAGAAAACAAGGGAGCTCAATTATATCCTATGCCTAGCCACAAGTATTTAATCAAACTTAAGGGATACTTGGAAATAGCCGCAAATGAGGGAAAACCATCATCCGAAGTGCAACAAGACAGAATGACGTATCATTATAATTTAAGGTCAAAAGAAAAAACTTTTCATGTGGACGATAAAGTAGTACTCTTAATCCCTGTTTCGGCTAACAAGATATATTCTAGGTTGCAGGGTCCAGCAACTATTATTGAAAAACGAAACCAGCATTCATTCATCGTTGAGTTAGCAGACGATAGCAAAAAGCATATGTACCAAAATAAAATAAGAGAATTTATTGCTAGGAGTAATGTAGTTAATATTGTTTTTGATTGTGATGAAAAATTTGGAGAAATTTGGGAAACTCCTATATTAGACAGGGAACAGGGGATGGAAAGGCATATAGAAAGATTTGAGATAAAATGGTTATCAAATTCAGGATATAAAACCCATTTTGAGGGAAAATAAGAAAGCGTTTACGGGTACTGTACGACAAGCGGAAGTGGGGGAACACGGTATTGATTTGAAAGCAGGAGTAATCAGGAAAAAGATGAAATTATACTGTGCTCCCATCGCTTATAAATAGGAAAGGGATAGACAGGGCAAGGAGTTGTTAGAGTTAAATCTAATTGTAATATCAAAAGAAGAAATTAGTCATCCGATCGTTTGCGTTGCGAAAAAATATACAATTATTAGGCTTTGTATAGACTATAGGGCTTTAAATTCACTAACTCAGGTACCGACATTTCCTATTAAAGATGCGCGGAAAATCGTGTATACTGCGGTAGAGGGGGGGGGGGGCGCTAAATTTCTGTTTTCGGTCGATTTATTGAGCGGAGATTGGCAGATTAAAATGGCCGATGAATGTAAACAATTGACTGCATTTACAACACATAGTGGAACATATCAATGGTAAACTATGCCGTTTGGTTTATCAGATGCAAGAGATGCGTTCTAAAAAGAGATGAATAACGTTATACAAGCTCATTGGAATTATGCACAGGCTTATATTGATTATGTCATCATTTATCAGAGAGTTGGGAAGAGTATTGTGAGCCTGTTATAGACAATCACCTTATTGAGTGGGCTATAGGAGCTGTTACTACTGTAAGCAAAGAATATTTTTTATGATTGAGTAGAGAAATACTTTTAATTTACTTTTAAGGGGTCTCTGGACTCTTAAAATGGGAAAAAATGAAAAAAAAGGACCATTTTTAGGGTTTCTGACGAAACCCTATTCGTCTCGCTCCTCTGTCTGTCTGTCCGTCCGTCTGTCTCTCCATCACAGAGCCCGTTCTCAGAAACTATACATGTTGGAGACTTGAAATTTTGCATACTTATAGATGGGCACCTCAGATCAAACGACAAATCATAAAATTTTGAAAAAGTCGTACATTTAACCCTTTGGGCTCCCACATGTGTATTTTAAACAATTCTTTCTATGTGAGCCTCTAATTAGGTTGGAGGCATGAAATTTTGCATACTTTAAGCTGAATTCCTCACATCAAACGACAAATCATAAAATTTTGAAAAAGTCGTACATTTAACCCTTTGGGCTCCCACATGCGTATTTTAAACAAGTCTTTCTAAGTGAACCCTAATTAGGTTGGGAAATGAAATTTTGCATACTTATAGCTGGATACCTCACATCAAATGACAAATCATAAAATTTTGAAAAAGTCGTACATTTAACCCTTTGGGCTCCCCCATGTGTATTTTAAACAATTCTTTCTATGTGAGCCTCTAATTAGGTTGGAGGCATGAAATTTTACATACTTATAGCTGAACACCTCACATCAAACGGCAAACTATAAAATTTTGAAAAAGTCGTACATTTAACCCTTTGGGCTCCCACATGTGTATTTTAAACAATTCTTTCTAAGTAAGGCCCTAATTAGGTTGGAGGCGTGAAATTTTGCATACTTATAGCTGAACACCTCACATCAAACGGCAAATCATAAAATTTTGAAAAAGTCGTACATTTAACCTTTTGGGCTCCTACATGTGTATTTTAAACAATTCTTTCTAAGTGACACCCTATTTAGGTTGGAGGCGTGAAATTTTGCATACTTATTGCTGAACACCATCATGCGACGAATCATAAAAATTTGAAAAAGTCGCACATTTCACCATTTGGGCTCCCACATGCGTATTATAAGCAATTCTTTCTAACTGAGCTCCTTATTAAATTGGAGATTTGAAATTTTGCATACTTATAGCAGAAAACCTGAGGCCAGGCGACAAATCATAAAATCTTGAAAAAGTTTTACGTTTAACCCTTTGAGCTACCACATATTTATTTTAAGCAATTCTTTCTAAGAGAGCCCCTAATTAAGTTGGAGACATGAATTTTGGCATACGTATAGCTGAATACCTCAGACCACACGATAAATCATAAAATTTTCAAAAAGTCATATTATTTACTCCTCCGTGCTCTGATTTGCGTATTTTAAGCAATTTTTCTAGCCTCCGCCCTTTTCACCCGGGGAGCACTTTTCCAACTTTTGCCGACACCCCTTTCACCATTCTTTAATATTATGCACCATAGCCTTACATATTTTAGTTCCACTTTTTACCGCCAGGGTGTGCCTACTTATCTCGGATGCTATGGGCGTTATACCCAATCCCTTCGACTAATATATATACGGATAGTATGTAAAACGGAGTTTCTTTCGGATAGAGGTTTGTTTAGAATAAAGTGCGCCCCTGGTTGCGAAATGTGGAACTAACAGATTTTTCAAAAGGATAAAGTGTTTTGAAAGGAATATTAAACGAAACCCTCTGTGCGATCTGTGATCACACTTGCCCACTTGTTTACATATAATATCTTAAAATGTATACGATTTAAAAACACCACTTTTATTGGGATGAAAGATATAAGTTTGTTCTTTGTTGTCATGTATTTAAAAAATTACAAGGTGCAGTATTAGTATTTATAGGGGGCTCCAAACTGTCAGACATTTGTCGAGCATAAAATTGGTATAAGACGTAATAATATTACATGCAGCATTAAAAAAAAAAAAAATGGAACTAGAAGGAAAATTTTTGTGCCTAAATATACTTCAGTTTGTGATAATTACCCTGAACCTAAATAAATTTGTATTTAAAACATTTTTATATTTCTAATACAATGTTGTATTCAGCTAACACAAAATTTTGAGAATTTCAACAGTGTAATTACTTTTAAAAATATTTTTTTAACAATAAAAAGTAAGTTTTAGGTTCAGTTTACACAGACTAACATAAAACATTTGCTTTGAAAATTTCATGAAAAAATATTCAGAAGTTTTTGAGATAGCATACGCGTTATACCCATAAAAGTCATTTGGAGAAAAATGACATCAAAGTTTCGGAAACGCCGCTTCAGCTATTGAGCGAGTATAATTCTAATAGCCATATCTTCTGTTCTAATAGGAATTTTAAGGAAACAATCATAGCAAAACGTTTACAAAAGATAGAATTTTAACATCTAAAAAAATTAAAATTTCGAAAATTTTGAAGCTTTAAGAGTCCTCAGACCTCTTAAATTAAAGCTTATAACAAAGATAAAAATAACTGTACATAAATACATGGAAATCCCTACAGAGAATTTGTTATAAGAAAAAATCCCTGCCGGCCCGGCCTACAGTCGGAAGTAGATTTCGAAGTTAAGTATACTAATTCACCAACAAAAACTAAATCATATTTAGAGATAAACTCACTTTAACAATTTTATCTGGCCGCTTTTGACGAGTTTTTATTTCATTTTTACATAATATCTGGTTTTATCAGAATCATATTAAGGCGGTATTAAAAAAAATACTTTTCTATGCTCAAGAACTCTCAATTTTCTGGCACATTTTCAGATTCATTTTTAATAGAAAAAAATATTAAACTTGCTGACGCGATTTTTGAAGAGATTTATAAGCGACCTGTGTTTTCATTTTTCGTTCAATTAATTGAAACTTGATTTATAAACAATTATTTTCTCAGTAGGACAATATTTTTCGTTTCTAACACAATCGCTTCGGGAAATTCTGTTCAAAATGCCCACTTTGACATAAGTTTTTGAAAGATATTCTGCCTCTATCAAAAAATCGATCATTACGGTACATTATATAGTTTCTGAATAAGAGAATCTACCAATTGGATGCGTATGAGAGCAAAAATGAATTTAAAAATGAGTAATAAAATAAGCAGTCTGGATTTGAATACACCCTTAATAAGATTATTTTTTTTTTCTTCAACCGCTATGTATTTTTAATTTGTTTTTGCTGTGAGAATTGGTCCTATCAAAAACTTGTCTGTATAAATGTTGTAGACAATATTAAGGAGATATATGATAAATTCATGGAGATTTTATATCTTGTGAATTGACGGAGTTATGGAATTTTTTCTTCTTCAACTCCCCCTTTTTGTTTTCGTTTTTATTTTATTTTTATTTTATTTTTTTTGCGGTACGAATTGGTCCTATCAAAAACTTGTCAATATAAAAGTTGTTGATAATATTAAGGAGATTTATAATAAAATTAATTGGATTTGATATCTTTAGAATTCACGAAGTTATGAATTTTTTTCTCCCAAAAACCCTATTTTTTGCGCCTCTTGAGCCCATTTTTAATTTTATCAAAAATCTGTGATATATAAATTTTTGGCCCTATTTTTAGAAGTAATAAAAACTTTAAATTGATTTAATGTGTACAAAAGTTAAGAAGTTATGGGGTTTTTTTCGGTTTTCACTAAAACCCTCCCTATTTCCATCCCCTCTGTCCGATTTTGCCCATTAACAACTTGACTGAGATTTTATGCCCCTTGATTTTATGTATCAGTTTGGAAAAGATTGGTGCAAGAATTGTGGAAGTTATCGTGTCCAGAAGAAAGTGATATATATATATATATATATATATATATAGATAGATAGATAGATAGATAGATAGATAGATAGATAGATAGATAGTTTTTTACTGAGGGTGGTTTTGGGTTCTAGGGGTCATGATCGGTGTAGATCTGCAAAAATTTTTCCGAAATTCCAACATAGGAACGACGCCAATAGTTAGTATTTCATACGAAATCTACCTAATAAGGAAAATGCCTGTAAAATGCTGACCCAGAAACTCAATCAAATGCATTTAACTGTGAGCTAGTGTAAACTTACAGAGAGTCTCTGTTTATTTTCTGGATTTTTACAGAAAATTTTAACAGTGTAGAATAATACAATTTTTGAATCATCAATATGACAGTTATGCACCGATGTACTAAAAGAGAGTTTACTAATGCGCTACTTCATTATTCACGAACTTACAAATTACAACACATTCTTTTGTCACGAAAGCACTTAAACCAGTCCTACAACACATTATCAATGAATTCAATATTTCAAAAATTATCAAGATATTTAATTACCTGGTTTCATGTTATTTCCACCAAGTGGTCCCAGACCTACAATAGATATAACAAAATTAATTACTTAAATTACGAATTTTTTATCACTGAGAACAAATATCAAATTAATTTCTAAAAGCAAACAGGTTTTACAATTGTTTGTAGTAATACAGGGTGTACGCAGAGCCGCGCTAAGAGACCTCGGGCCCCGGTAATAATTCCAGTACGGGCCCCCACCATAAGTGTGGTACAATAAAACCTACTTAGACGGAAAGGCAAAGACTAGTGAAAAATTCCGTTTTATACGAGTTATTTTTGTTTTAAAAGGTATAATTGCATTTTTTTTTTTTTGGGGGGGGGGGGTGGACCAGGATTTTTTTCCGCTTACTGCAGGATTCCGTTATAAACAGGCTTTACTCTATTAGAAAATAAATTTGCTGGATAGTACCCTTTTTTTTAAATCTATATAGTATTTGCTCACAATTTTATTATATTTATATCAATTAATTTTAAATAAAAAAAAAGTTTAGAATATGAAAGAAATAAAATTCGAAACCATAACCTGTGATTTTACTCAACTTTCCACCTGATTCATGTTTGCACGTCTGAAATTAGTCACATCATTAAACGGGAAATTTATTTTAAAACATTTTTGATATCAAATGCACTTTCAAATATTTGATACATACACAAGAGTGGAGTACGAATTCTGATCCTTGTCCATAAAGACATCCTAGCAAATACTGACCTTTGAATTTTGTTATTTGTTAGTTATACTAATTTGAAATTTTGACGTAAAAAAGTAAGAGTGTACTTTTCTGGTTATTTTTTTTTTCACTAGGAACGGAGCTCGGCTTCCCAGAAGTCCCTGATCCTGGTAATATGTACCAGCTCTATCCCTTTCTCTGTACGGGCCTTGATGTACATAAATGAATATCTCAACCTTATAAGGTTATTAAAAGAAAAAAAAAGTACAACCTTGTTGCTCATCGGAAAACAAAAATAACTCTTGAAAGTTTAAATTGAACACAGATGTAAGTGTTCAATGTGACCCCTCCAAAAACACGAATGATATCGAGGTGGTACGATAACGCATCCCACACTTTTCTCAGCATGATTTTTTTTTTTCCTCGTGGTGGGGCCTCTTTAAAGATCAGGTGTTTGTCTTCCGCTACCAATTGACACGTTGACGAACTTAGGACACGCATATCTTCAGCCTTTGAAAGAGTCACACCAGACATGCTGAAGAAAGTGTGAGATGAATTATCGTACCGCCTAAAAATATCTTAGCACTTCTCTGAAAAGTGGCAATTTTATGTCCCAGGTGTTTTGAAGACATATTTTTAAAATTACAAAAAGAAAAAGTGATTTAAACTATCAATAGTAATCAGTTATACATATAAACTGTAATTATATGCTTATTAAAATTGAAATTTGATAAATTTAATGTATTTTTTAATGCAAATATCATTCCCTCACTATGTCCCCATGTAGGAAAGAAAATGCTTTCTCTGCCATTGCAGCACGTATATTTATAATTTTTCTTTTCTCAATCCATTAAACACACTTAAATACATATTTAGCCATTTAATTATGTGTATATTTTATATAATGAATGAATTAGGTCACGTTTTAATGATGTCCCTAGCATTTGTCGTCATTTCCTCACATAACTATAAATTTGCCATTATTTACTTAGTAGAAAGCAGCACATGCTTTATATATGTCTAGGACAGTTTGTACAAGAGTAAAGTGAAGTATCCATCTGGTTGTTTGCTCAAAAACGTTCTTGAATAGTTAGGATATGGCTTTGAAGTACTAGATCAATGTAAGTATTTTTATTACGCGTCATTCCCTCATCTATTATAAATTTAATAAAAACTAATGAAATGTCTTTTTATGTTGTTATATTATTAGAAATGTGTTTCAAAATATATTTAGTAACTGAAAATATACCAAAGACTAATCACTTTTGTATAACATGGTTTTCAGAAGTATTTCGTCATTCCCTCACAATCATTCCCTTATAATTTTAATATGAAAGAATGATTTAAATTGTGAGGGAATGATCTGATTCGATTTATATATGTACTAAACAGTAAAATAAGAAAATCTAATGCAATAAAATGCACATTAAAAAACTCATAAGACTTTTAATTACCGTAAGTAAAGATAATACATTTTTAATTTTTATTATTTTACAGGGAGAAGTTAAAAATAAATAAAAAAAAATTGTACTAATTCAAATAAACATTAACTCTTCTAAATGTTAATGCTTTATCTTTATTTTTTCAATTGACATAGAGTAAAATAAATATTATTTAATGATAGTATGACTTCTAATTATAGTATCTTTTCTTTTTTAATCTTTCAAGGGCGGTGGTATGTTTATAAAACCACTTAATTTTAATTCCCAAGCGCCACAATGGCACCAGACATTTTGTAAAATTTTATCTATTTAACAAGTATGTGGAATATAGCATTTTTCTTATTTATAAATAAATTTGTTCTTAAATTCCGGTGCAAATCATTTATTTGAACATTTTAGCAATGGAAGTGCTTTGAAATTAAAATATCGGAAGAACTATGAGATGCTGTTTGGTTCATATCATTTTTTGATAAATATAGCAATAAGGTACTTGTAGGCTAAATTTTGAGATTTTTTAGGCAATTTTATTGGGCCGCATTTTTTTTTTATAAAACAACCACTTTTCAGAGAATGACCCACCTCTATTTATTAACCATTTGGAAATGGTTGTTGTTTTCGGTCGAGGTTGGGGCATAATGATGCTCGCATTTTATTTTTATTTTTATTTTTAACGAAATTCAACGATGTTCTTTATTTTTAGAAGAATTTTTATTTGAATAGGTAAGAGAAAGGCATAAAATCGTTAAAAATTTTTTGAATATGTAATCGAAAGGCATAAAATCGTTAAAAATTGAAAAAGTTACAAAATGGGTAGGCGCAAATTATCAGATATGGAAAAATCCAAAGCCAAAGAGCGACGCCGAAATGAAAATCGTCTTGCAAAGCAAAGATCGAGGTCTTCAACTCATTATGTAGGCCATGAAAATCGAGGTCTTCGACTGATTATGTAGCCCATGAAAATCGAGGTCTTCAATTGATTATGTAGCCCACGAAAATCGATTACAGAATAAAAGACGAACGCGAAAAAGGAAACAACCTAATGTTTAATCGATTGATACTAAAAGGCCATGTCTCGAGGGGCTCCAATCCACTAGCCACGGCGTTTTACAATCGGTCGATTCTAAGCGGGAAAAATTGAGCTCAACGTAGATAATTTGTCGCAATCTGTGGATGATTCGGTAGAACTGCTTTTTTGTATACTGTTTTGCTTCTCGAAACGGGACTTGGAGAGTTTATCTATGAAGGTTTTGGTCGTCTGAAGTTTGATCTTTGCGATCTGTTGTTGAAGAGGATGCGACGGAACTTGGTGGACGAAATAAATTCCAAATTGTCGTTGTAATCTATTAAATTACAATTTTTTTTTGATTAATATTGCACTTTTTTTTAAGTGTTTCGATCGTGGGCAAATACCTTAAAAAGATGTGTTGACACTTTCATTAGACCGATGGCCACGGGTAATGAGTTGAAGAAAGCAGGTGGAACTCCTTTATCTCTACGGAGCTAAAGAACTTTTAACCTCACAATCGATGCACTTTGTTACACTCAATTCCAGAAGTCTTTGTAAAGGAACGAATATAAATTGAAATCTCTGTCCGACCCCTATTTCTGTTAATGCTGCCCAAAATAAATTAAAGGGTCCACAATCGAATCCAATAATGGCTTCGAAATATATTGAAACCCGGATAGTGGAGATGGAAACGTCAGAACGGTGACTTATATCTAGACCGGGAGGCGCAGTATCGACAATCACCTCATCGAGTTCACCGCTGAAATTCCAGAAATAGTTGAAATTCGATTCGTATATTAAAACGCAATTGGTCTGTCAAGTCCTATCTTGGTGGAAGACACCTGAAAACCCGATTTTGACGGTTGATTCGTAGATTTGCCATTGTGTTTTCCTACTCCCAGTCCTCCATGTTTTCATACCTTTTGGTGCGGAAAAACACAATGGTAAACCTACGAGTCAACCGCTAAAATCGGGTTTTCAGGTGTTTTCCACCAAGATATGACTTGGCAGACCGACTGCATTTTAGCATGCGAATCGAGTTTTAACTAAATCTGAAATTTCAGCCGTGAACTCTACCGCCTTCCGTACTAATCGTAATAAAGTTGCGCTCTATCATAAAATATAATTTTTGACTTTTTATTTATAAAACCAGTCATAACTTTGTAACAACTGGTTGTATCGATTTTCAGTTAGTGTCATTCGATTAAGAATTAAAAAACACATGGTAAATAATTCTCCACTCGACTTATTTAAAACAAGCACAGTTCCTCCCTGTCGAAAATGACCCCTTCCCTACCCCCCCCCCCCCTCCCACCCCAAACCATACTGAAACAACTTTTAATTTTAGAGAATTCATCAGATATTCATTTCTAGTACAAAAATGAAATGCTTGCCAAATTTTCGTGAATGGCCACCAGTTGTTACTATAAAACACTATTTTACCATTTTACCTGTGTTCTCGGTGAGTATACAGGGTGTTGTAAAATTCGACCGACAAATTAAGAGGAGTGATAGAAGTCATCAAGAGCATGAAAAATTACCATAGAACGTGGGTCGCAACTCGCAAACCACTTATTTAATTAATAAAATTAATTTAAAAAATAAAAAAACCCGACTGCGTAAAAAGCGAACTAATTAATTATTTCTCATCTATGTTAAACTATTTTTTATATTACTTACCTATCTTTTTATTTACTTGTATTGATGACTTTTAAATTGTGTTTAATTGTTAGTTCCTATCTATAAACAAAGTTTTGATGAGGCCTATAGATTTCTATGATGGTTAGAGTTACAGTAAATCTAGAGATTCTATCTACACAACTTCCAGGCTGTGTAATATGTAAACGGAACTTCTGACTGTAAAATAGTCAATTAAACATCGTCTTCATTTTGAAAGACCTATCCAATGATATGCCACTCAATAGGGTGAGTAAAAAAAAAATTCGTGTCTACCGCCATTTTGAATTTATATTAACAAAAAACCTAGCCTACAACCATCGGACAGTTAAGAAGAATCGATAGAGACCCCATTCATTAAAACCCATCCAGCCGTCGGGATGATTCGAGGGTATAAAGAAATTCACATACCCAGAGACGCGTGAAACACATAACCCTTCTTGGCAGTCGGGTAAAAATACAGAGTGTTCAGCCCTAATTCAGTTTGTGTTCACGGCTATAACCTTCAGAAAACTGAAGTATTTTATAATAAAACTTTTAATAGACATTCTCACTTTTACTGTAAATGTGATAATATCGAAAAAAGTGGTAGAAGTTTCCATTTTGTGCGCCAGCAGTATCTACTGGACGCTGCACATTTTGGACTGCGATTGCCAGTTCATACGGTATCATCGATTGCTTAAGCATCCTGTTTCTTCCAGAAATTTTCGTGATGTCATAACATTTCACATAAAATAAGATACATATCTATATAATTTTCATTAATTTTTTAATTAATTTTCGGCAGTGAAATTACGCTTGAAATTATTGATTATTTAATACATGTTTTATCACATCGCTAAGAAAGCGTAAAACCAACAGAGTGAAAAATGTCCAAGCCGGGAATCGAACCCGGAACCCTTGGAATAGCGCTCCAAGTGATCTACCATTAAATTACGAGGGCGATACCCAGCTTAATATCTTACCAGTATGCATGACTGAGCGATGCTAAACTGGTATCATCCTCGTGGCTTAAATGGTAGAGCACTTGGAGCGCTATTCCAAGGATTCCGGGTTCGATTCCCAGCTTGGACATTTTTCAACTCTGTTGGTTTTACGCTTAGTTACTAATGGAATAAATTACGTATTAGATATTTAAGATACATATCGTTGCATTTTCATTGTAATGTTTTGATTTTTCTCAAAATGATTACCACCAACGCAAGTTCAGTCAGGATGAAATACACTGCATTTGTGACTAAATACGTGACTTGCGATCCGATGTTATATGGTAATTTTTCACCCTCTTGATGCCTTCTATCAACCCCTCTTAATTTGTCGGTCGAATTTGAAACACCCTGTATAGACGAGTAAGGCATTCTCACAAAATTTAAACGTTCAGGATTAAAAATCTGGTCAAATTAAGCATAATAAAATAACATTTTAAACTTTCAGACGAATGCCTTAATGATTCAAAATAAAGAAAAAATGGTTAGCAGTGACGATTTTTTTTATTTAACTGAGGTCTAAGTTAAACTTTAGTGTTTAATTTTCCTTACCGTCCCCTTGATATTTTACCTCTCTAACTTTTTATTTTCTTCTAAATTTTTACTTATAATGAATTTGCATAGTACCCATAGAACATTTAAATAAGAAATAATAACAATGTAGTATTTTTAGTACAAAAATTTAGTATAACATTGTCTTAAAGTGATGTTAAGAAAGGGACGGTAAGGAAAAAAACGCATTGTAGGGGGGGGGGGGGGGGGAAGGACGGTAATGGAAATGACCTCCTATTTTTAGGCAAATCATGGTAAAACTAAGTAACAGACAAAATGTTCATCGATTTTTAGCAACAGTTATTGCATTGGATTAAATGAAAAATAAAATAATTTACCTCAAAAAGTGCAGGAATGAACCTTGGGGACGGTAAGACTACCAATAAAGCCACAATGCATTATTGATATTATGTCACAATTGATATTTAAATGCTCATTTAAATTCTGCAGTAAATTTCCTGTCAAAGAATTTTAGCCTTTCTTTACCTAGCGTACTTTTGCATGAGAAATAAAATGAAAAAATTCTGTGGCTGCATCTGAAGGGATTTTTTGTATAATTTAAGCGAGAGGTGCGGTCTAAAATCTAGGAACTAAGTTAAAAAAATAATAACACAAAATTTTTTTTCTGCTATATATTCATATAAAACAATAGTCCCAGTTTCGGGAAAAAAATTATATCAATAACTTTCATTGAAACAATTTTATACAGACAGCTCCAAACTTAAAAATTGGCATCAAGGACATAGGACGGTAAAAAATTTCGTGGTATATTTGAACCCCAAACATCGTCCAAAGCCTATTTATCTGGTTCATATTGTTATACAATCATGTAATGGAATGTTTTCCAATATAATAAATAAAATAAAAAAACAATAATATGTACTAAAATAAAAATTATTATCCAGGGACTTAAAAGTCAAAATTATGTGAGAATATCTCGAGTATATAATATCTAACAAAAACATAGCTGTGAAAAAAGGGAGCCAAGTTCTGTAAAGACAATGGCAAGAAAAGAAGTGATATCTAAGTGGGTGCCAAGTTCAAATAAAATTCACTCAAACTTACCTACAGAAGTATTATAGCATTTTTTAAATTGTTTAGAAATAAAAATTATTGATAGCATATTAATAATAAATCTAGAACTTGGCAAGTTTTTACCTACGAGTCATTTATTTTTATTAATGACATTATTATATCAAAACTTGTTATTTCATGTTTGGAAGCCTTCATTTGAGTGAGCTCCTTTCCCTTGAAGGGTGGTGGGATAAAATATATCCCACCTAATTTTAACTGCAAAATGCCACATTGACACTAGAATTCAGGACTAAAAAGTTTAATTTTATTAAATACGTGAAAAGAAGCTTTTACCCATTTTGAAATAAATTTGTTTTTAAATTCTGGTGTGATTCAATCATTTCAGCATGTCACGAATAAAAGCTCTTTGCCCCTGAAGGGTTAAAGGGATGCAGTCTCTAGAGGGATGACCAAGAACAAGCGTAAGGGTATCTGTCTCTTTCTCAGGCCTTTTAGTCTGTTTGCATTGAGGTTTCTGGAGGGTGGGTGCTAGAGTGATAACCAAAGACGAGCGGGAGTGTATCTGTGTATTTATTGGTTTATCAAATCTTTAACATGAGTCATTTGTTTATAATAACTATATTAATTTTTTTATAATGACATTGTTGTTAATATTAACACCGTCATTTTATTAAGACATGAAATTGATAGGCATAACATTTATCAAAAACTTGGCAAGTTCTAGATTTATTATTAATGTGCTATCAATAATTTTTATTTCTAAACAATTTAAAAAATGCTATAATACTTCTGTAGGTAAGTTTGAATGAATTTTATTTGAACTTGGCACCCACTTAGATATCACTTCTTTTCTTGCCATTGTCTTTACAGAACTTGGCTCCCTTTTTTCACAGCTATGTTTTTGTTAGAAATCATTACTTTTTGTAAAGTTAGACACTTAGTACTTAGTATTTAGAGACTTTACTTAATGCTTTTTAATGTGTTTACATGTGACTATTTTATTCACCAAGCAACATTCACTTTTAATTTAAATTTCCTACAACAAACTATTTGGCTGTCAATTTGCGGCTGAAATCTATATTTTAATACTGCTACATTGAATGCATGTTTTGAAACGAAATGTATTGATTCGAAATTTTTATTGTTTCTGAAACAACAATTCCTATTAAATTCCTATATTAAATTTTCCAATTAAATATCCTATAGCTAGGCCTGCTTTTTTGTACTGAAAGTGAAAAATAAAGTTATGTGCTTATGCCACACTATGTATCATTCATCCATGGGTGCCGGCAAAGAGGCAGTGCAGAGGAAGGATATTGCCACTCCCTGGATTTTCAAATTTAACTAATTAAATATCCTTTTCTCTGATGATTTTGAAAATAACAAGTGGGTAAGTGTGATCACAGACCGCACAGAGGGTTTCGTTTAATATTCCTTTCAAAACACTTTATCCTTTTGAAAAATCGGTTAATTCCACATTTCGCAACCAGGGGCGCACTCTATTCTAAACAAACCTCTATCCGAACGAAACTCCGTTTTACATACTATCCGTAGATATATTGGTCGAGGGGATTGAGCCCATAGCACTCGAGATAAGTAGGCGCCCCTGGCGGTAAAAAGTGAAACTAAAACATGTAAGGCTATGGTGCATAATATTAAAGAATGGTCAAAGGGGTGTCGGCAAAAGTTGGAAAAGTGCTCCCCGGGTGAAAAGGGCGGAGGTTAGAAAAATTGCTTAAAATAAACAAGTTAGAGCCCGGAGGGGTAAATAATATGAGACTTTTTGAAAATTTTATGATTTGTCGTGTGGTCTGAGGTATTCAACTATACTTATGCAAAAAATCATGTATCCAACTTAATTAGGGGCTCCCTTAGAAAGAATTGCTTAAAATACATATGTGGTAGCTCAAAGGGTTAAACGTAAGACTTTTTCAAGATTTTGATTTGTCACCTGGCCTCAGGTGTTCTGCTATAAGTATGCAAAATTTCAAATCTGCAATTTAATAAGGGGCTCAGTTAGAAAGAATTGCTTAAAATACGCATGTGGAAGCCCAAAGGGTTAAATGTACGACTTTTTCAAAATTGTATGATTTGTCGTTTGATGTGAGGTGTTCAGCTATAAGTATGCAAATTTTCACTCCTCCAACATAATTAGGGGCTCACTTAGAAAATATTGTTTAAAATACACATGTGAGAGTCCAAAGGGTTAAATGTACGACTTTTTCAAAATTTTATGATTTCTCGTGTGATATGAGGTGTTCAGCTATAAGTATACAAAATTTCATGCCTCCAACATAATTAGAGGCTCACTTTGAAAGAATTGTTTAAAATATACATGGGGGAGCCCAAAAGGTTAAATGTACAAATTTTTCAAAATTTTATGATTTCTCGTTTGATGTGAGGTGTTCAGCTATAAGTATGCAAAATTTCACGCCTCCAACCTAATTAGGGCTCACTTAGAAAGAATTGTTTAAAATACACATGTGGGAGCGCAAAGGGTTAAATGTACGCCTTTTTCAAAATTGTATGATTTGTCGTTTGATGTGAGGTGTTCAGCTATAAGTATGTACAATTTTACGCCTCCAACCTAATTAGGGGCTCACTTAGAAAGGGTTGTTTAAAATACACATGTGAGACCCCAAAGGGTTAAATTTACAACTTTTTCAAACTTTTATGATTTGTCATTTGATGTGAGGTGTTCAGCTATAAGTCTGTGAAATTTCACGCCTCCAACCTTGTTAGAGGCTCACATAGAAAGAATTGTTTAAAATACACATGTGGCAGCCAAAGGGTTAAATGTACGACTTTCTCAAATTTTTATTATTTGTCGTATGATGTGTGGTTTTAGCTATAAGTGTGCAAAATTTCAAGTATCCAACATGTATAGTTTCTGAGAACGGGCTCTGTGACGGACAGAATATCTCAATTTGTTGATTTTCTGTAAGCAAGTAAACCCAGATAAACCCCCAGTAAGTAGATAGGTTTACAATAGAAGTCTATGGGAATTTGGCGATATATCGCCATGTTGGCGAGAAACTTGGCGGTATTTGGCGACAGAATAAAGTCCCCTTCTATGGCAAATTAAAATTTCGCCTAATAGACGTAATGTTAAAGTAAAAATGGGCACCCCCAGGTGGGCAATTCATCGATTTTCACAATTTTTTTATTTTTTTCCTTAGTTTTATAGTGTAAACAAACTTCGCACCAAATTTGAAGTCGGTAGCTGCAGTAGATATACGAGATCTTTTTGATGAGTGAGTGAGTCAGTCAGTCAGTCAGTGGTAAAATTATCGATTATCAGACATTTTCTAATGTCATTATCTCGGAAACTAATTATGCGTTATTTATAAAATTTTGGATTTTAGGTAATTAGGGTGGCCTTACTACACATTTCATATAACAAGTACGTAGGTCTCATTGATTTTCAGTAGTAGAGTATTGAAATTTGACGAAAACAGCTCGAAATGGTTCGTGTAAATAACGCACACGGCTATGTCAGGCGAACTTGGCTGACACACTGCCGTGTGTCTAGATGTCTTCGTTGAGATTAGAACCTCTTTCGAAACAAGCAACATGACAAACACAATTAAGCATGCATAAGCTACTTACTAAGTGAATCAGGCTTTGGTGGATTTTTCATAATATCAATTTTTCCCACAGAGGCAAATTGAGGATACTCTTGAAGAACTGTAGACGGGTTGACTTTGACGTCATATTTTAGAGCAATAAGCCACGCTATATATTCTGAATACATTTTAGGATTCTTGTATTCGTTAGGATGTAACAACGTATGGATGTACAATTTAATAAGATCGTCAGATGAATAGCTATCACCCAATGATAAAGTTTTACTAAATTCTGTATACAACCGATCTGAAAATAAAAAAGAAAGAAAAAAAATTAAGCGCCAAGCATAGATTATGAAACACTTTCCAACACATTCAGAATAATGATGCAAAACTGCACCGTTTAATAAGTTAAAATATTATGTTTAATTCAATCATGTGGAAATGCATAATACGTTTGAAAACCAAATTTCAGCTCTTCCCATCTACAATCAGGAAATTATCCGAATTCTTACATCAGTCTTGTATATATTGTATTGCAATATTGTATAGTAAACATCTTGAAGTGAAATTCAGCGATTTATATCAATTTCAATACATTTGAAGTAACGTAATGTCATTAAAATACACTGCAAACGATTTTTTCCCATTGACTATAATGTAACGGAATCATTTGAGTACCCCAGTAAATGAATTCTTAATCCCACATACTTCATATACAATAACAAACATGCCTTTGTGACGCTAAATAACATTCATCAATTGCATGAAAATTCGAGTATATTTACGGGAGTTAGAGCGTGGACAGACGGACAGACGGACACACAAACCTAATGCATAAACACTTTTCAACTTTGTTGGAAAGTGTTAAAAATGTATAAGCAAGCATATTTTATTAGGATGTTATGCAGATACTTTCTAAAATAAAAGTATATTTTTAAATACATTCTGGTGTATTAATTAAAAAGATTCAGTAACTATGATTTTCTAAAAGACAGATTATTTTACATAGAAAAATTAATTGCAAAAGATTTTAAGGCGTCATAAAAGTGCCAAATACAGGTCCAACAAGAAAGAAAAATCATGCGTCAAGCATAGATTATTAAACACTTTCAAACACATTCAGAATAATGTAATAAAACTGCACCGTTTAATAAGTTAAAATATTATGCCTAATTCAACCCTATGGAATTGCATAACACGTTTGAATACCCAATTTCAACTGTTCCCATCTACAATCGGAATATGATCCAAATTCTTTGAGCAGCCCTGTATATGATATAAGATTTGTATCTATAAACTACATGAATTCCAAAATTTAGTTTACTTAAGAAATACATATACTTCAGTTGAAAATTCCCCTTCAGTAATTTCCTCTGATAAGGAGAATGGTACGTGAATACTTTTGTGCAGCCCTGTATATGAGGTATAGAATTTATATATGACGAATAACATGCAAAAAGTTAGTTAAATTTCAAAGCTCATACTGAACGTTAAAACGTTCGCATCAGCAATTATGACTCAAAGGCAGTACTGTAATCGATTTCTTTTGTGTGCCCTTGTAAATGGCTAAAAAATGCTATGAATGTCCTGTTCTAACATGATCGTGATTAAATTTAGTGATTTGTATCAGTTTCAATACATTCGAAATAGCGTAATGTCATTAAAATACTCTGCAAACGATTTTTCCCCATTGACTATAACGTAATGGAATTCTTTTGAGTGCCCCTCTAAATGAACGATTAATCCTACATGCTTCATACGCAATACCAAACATGCTTTAGTAACCCTAAGTAACCTTTATCAATTGCATGAAAACCGGAGTATATTTACGGGAGTTAGAGCGTGGACAGACGGACACACAAACCTAATGCATAAACACTTTTCAACTTTGTTGGAAAGTGTTAAAAAGACAAACGTTTTACGTAAATATAATATAAACAGTATGGAAACATGCAATAGCCTCTTCTGAGTTATCCATGATTCCGAAAAGTATTCTTTATCTAACATCTAAATACAGTAAAGCACCGTTTATACGTTTCTCATTTATACGTCGTTTCAGAGTGGTTCCGATGCATCTCTATGTATTTTAATGTTATATTTTTTCATTTATACGACTCATAACTTCGGTTATACGTCGTTCCTTTCATGTAGTAATCAACTTCTCAGAATTCTTTTTCCCTGGGTCGTTCTTCTTTTCTGCTAGCAATATATATAATAGCGAAGAAAAAGAAGAAAGTGAAGAAGTTATTCCACCTTTCAAAGACACATTGGGCTGAATTGAAGTACTTGGAACCTTATTTGTTTCTCACAATACTAGTGAGAAAACTTTCCAGGAACTAAATCCATACATAATGCTTTGCTTAAGACCAATGTCAGACGGGCGTCTTTTTTGCTTAAGTATTATCCATTCACAATGCACTTAGCATTGTGAATGGATAATACTTAAGCAATAAAGCAGCAAAAAAGACGCCCGTCTGACATTGGTCTTAATCTCTCAGTAAATCGACACCTCAGACCACAATTTAAGGTTATTTAAATTGAAATGTGCTTACATGCTCGATAAGGGAATAAAAAAGTGTAATTCAAGGTGTGCAACTAATATAAGGTTTAATAACTCTCACTTTTATTTTCCAATTTTAAAAATTGAGAAATATTTTTCAATTTTAGGTAAGTTCGGGAACCTGAGAACGGTAACAAAGTGGCGCTCACGGTTACGGTTACAGGTACAGAAACTCGAAATTTTCAAATCGCAACGCCCATTTTTTCCCGTCGCAAAATACTCAGCGCATGCGAAAACCCTAAACAGCATTGGAACGGTACATGTATTACAAAAAAAAAAAAAAAAAAAAAAACGCGTTAAGCACGCACAAAAAACAACTCAGCGAACAGCCAAAAACACACGATCGGGGTGCACGGAAGAAATTTGCATATGACAGAGGCAACACACCATCACAGAACGCCGTTCGCCAGATATTCAGCGTAGAAAAGAGATAAAAAGCGGGATAGGAATGTTGTTTCTTCAGTCGGGAGCTCGCACATGCCAACGAAATAACTCTGCCAGCGAAAGTTAATTACCAGTAAATTGGTAAAACTCTATTATTAAAATGGGATAAATGCCACGGAAGCCTTGCGTGTTTACCGTCGAAACCATCGCCAAATACGTGGCCCATGTACGCCGCAAGCTCTGCGATTTAGCAACGAATTTCTAAGAAACTGGCTGCACCTGTAAATCTCTGATAGACCACGATCCGGATGATCAACTGTTCCTGAGGACGCTGTTATGGAAGTGCATCACATTAGTGACTTCAGAACACATGTAACGTGCAATAGGTGCATTGGATACACCGAAAACAACGGCTCTAAAGTTACTGCGCTCATTAATCGGAATATTTCCATACCGGTACCAGCGTGCCCATATATTGGACGCGGGGACCATCAACAACGTACGGACTTTGCAAATGAATTTCTTATCCGATATGATGGCGATAACGACTCGCCTCTTCGCATATTATGGACGGACGAGGCACAGTTCACCTTAACTGGCAACGTCAAAACCAAAAATTGTGTGTACAGGGTAAGCACGAATCCGCACGCTGTGGCACCAGTACCTTTATACGAAGCCAAAGTTACTGTATGGTGCGGATTGCAGGCACAATTGTTCTTGGTCCGTACTTCTTTGAAGGAGCGGCACCAACGGGATTTGTAACGTGCTGTGTGACAGGCTCTCGCTATATAGCCACGATGCAAAATTACGTCATACCAGAATTGCCGCAGAGAAATGCACTGAATGACATCATTTGGATGCAAGATGGCGCATTTCGACATGTAGCGAAGTCTGTTCGCAGGGTCCTGGAACAGCATTTCCGTGACCACGTCATCTCACGTCATTTTCCAGTTCCGTGACCTCCGCGATCCCTCGACCTCACTCCTATGAATTTCTGGTTCTGAGTATATCTTAAATCTAGCGTATACAATTCACAAACTTTGCCGGATTTGAAAGACTCTATCAAACGTGAGATTGCAAACATCAGTCATGCTATGTTACGTTCGGCTGTATTTTCCCAAATCTCCCGCATGCAATGCGTAATTGTATGTTATAGCACCATTGTAGAAAATATGTAATCCAAATAGAAGTTTTCTTTTCTCCGATCTGTGTTGTCATCAGAGATAAGGGTCTTGCCTATGCAAATTTCCTCTGTGCGCCTCGATCGTTTTTTTTTTTTGTTGTTGTTTTTTTTTTTTTTTTTTTTTTTGGCCGTTCGCAGAGCGGTTTTTTGTGCGTGTATAATGTGTCCGTTTTTGTGATATACGTACCATCCCAACGTTCTTTATGGTTTGTGCATACGCTGAACATTTTGCGACAGGAAAAAATGGGCTTTGCCATTCGAAAATTTCGAGTTTCTGTATCTATGACCGTAACCGTAAGCGCCAATTTGTTGCCGTTCACAGAATCTCGAGCTCATACCTCTGAATAACTAAATCTGAAATCTCATCTCGATCGGATGAACGGACCGGCCGCTAGTGATCTATATATAGGTAAAGTTTTTTTTATGACCGCCCTGTATTTAGAAACCACATTTAAAGTTAAAAAAAATTCCCAACATCCCAATTCGCTATCTTCAATATTTTACGAAGTAAATCAGTGGATATTATACCCCAATAAGCGGTCAGACATTTGTTTACACAGTCAGTTGTTAATCAGAAGAGTAATTAGGAGCATCAGTGCAAGTTTAACCTTGGTTTACTTTTATTTACATTATTATTTTAGCTCAGTCAAATTGATTGATAATGAAATCATACGAGTGGAAAATTTCCGAACTGCGTGAAAAAGATTTCAAGGCGGGAATCGAACTATTAAAGAATAGTTAGCTTTCGACTACCGTACGAACTCTCTGCCAACTCAGCTACCTAAACAACTCAGACACAGATTCAAAACTGATCCTAATTCGGAATTCGAATGAACCCGACTCGAACATGAGCCGCAACGAAAAAAAATAGCTCCAACCCGACCCCTGGGTTCAGTTAAATCTTAGCCAATGCATGACACTAAAAAGTTTTCGAAATAACCAGAAACCACATTTTCGAAACTTATGGACATCAAAGGAGCTCTTTGTTTCAAAAACATGTACGCAATCATGTTTACGTGCGTACACATGAACGGACGTAACAAACTCTACTTACAAAGTTTACCTACATGTATGTACCTAACAAAGTACGTAACGAAATCTACGTAACAAAAGTAGATTTCGGAGATTTAACCGAAATCTACTTTTTCTAATATTTATGACTGGGCCTTTTTCAATAGTTTTTCGAAGATAAGAGTAAAGCTCCTGAAATCTGGGAAATTAAACGATCATTTTAATAAATGATTCTATTTTATACACTTACGGCATTTAAGTTTATTTAATTTGTAAATGTGAAAATTAAACTGCGCCAACATTCATAAGTCATCGTACATCTAGAAATGTTCGACTTATAGATATTTTGCAAATAAAATTCGATACTTCTTTGTTATAGCGACCCCCACAATTACGATTATACTAAGGTTGCGGTTACGATTTCGCCAAGGTTATTACTAATCTTATGTATGTTTCATATATACATATACAGCGGGTGATTAGTTAACGTACAGTTCGGTTTAAGAAGAGATCGATTTACGAACACTTTCGCGAGAGATTTTTATGTTCGGATAACGAACACCTCACAAACCAAAGCCAAGAAAAAGCTATGTTGTGTTCCAGATTTGCTGTATTTAATTGCATATACAGACATGTGAAAATTATTAGAATAATTGTGAAATTTACAATAAAAACTTGTTAAATTAAAGAAATATTTATACATTTAATATTTAGTGTGCTTCCCCTTGTATTTTATTAAAGAAATGATAGTATACTTGTCTTGGCATACTTTATATGAGTTTTTGGCAATTAATTTGACTTTCGTTCTCATGATGCCAAATTTGGATGAGTCTTTCTATCAGACTAGTCTTGTTTGTGAAGTTGTATTTCTTTAATTTTTTCTTTACAAAGGCCCAAAGGTTCTCTATGGGATTCATATCTGGACTGTTTCCAGGCTATAGAAATGTTTCCTTTAATTAAATTAAAGAAACAAGAATATTCTATCAGACACAGATCAGTTTTCTATCAGAACAAGAATGTTCTGATAGAAAAACTCATCCAAATTTGGTGTCATGAGAACAAAATACAAATTAATTAAAAAAATCAAACAAAATATGCCAAGACGTATCGAATCTTTAATAAACAAGTTGGAAATTGCTCATCAAACGTGGCAAATGAGGTGCGTTCGTGCTATAACTAGTTTTATAATTATTTTTTGCACCCCATATTGTACTGAATGTATATTTTTTTGCACTATTTAAATGCATAGTCTGTAACATCATTAAAAGGCACTTGAAATAATTTTTTTCCCATTCCCCGTAATGTAACGGAAAACTTTTGACTGTCCCTGTAATTAAACTATGCATCCTATTTTCATAAAATTTGAAATGGCTCGACAAAATTTTGCAACGATTATATATTTAAAAGTTCAGACCATTCGGAAGGCTGTAACATCATTAAAATGCACTTGCAATTATTTTCCCCATTGCCCGTAATGTAAAGAAAAACTTTTGACTGTCCCTGTAATTAAACTATACATCCGATTTTCATTAAATTTAAAATGGCTTGACAAAATTTTGCAACAATGATATTTTGTAGTTTTTGCTCTGTTATATGTGGAGTGACAGACGGACTGAACGACGACTACAGGTGCTACGTATTTATATAATTACGAACGCACCTACAAACAAGGGGTTGTATACACTAAATATTAAATGGGTCAATATTTTTAAATGTATTATTTCTTTACTATAACTAGATTTTAATGAAAATTTCACAATTATTCTAATAATTTTCACACGTCTGTATTGTCGAGTTAGTGAACATTTTAACAGTTGTATCAGTATGGCCTAATTAATTCATGGGCAACCGGGAGTTTAGGTCCTACATTTTACGGCCCCTCAAATTAGAAATGAACAGATCAGAAAGATTAATTTTTTATATTTTGTGTCCCTTTATAAAGAAATATTTTTAATTGCTAATTAGTTATTTTATTGACATTTAGTTCACAAATTATTAACATGCTCTAGGCTTCACTTCAGCTTTTTCGGGTCCATCAGTAAACACGATCTTTTAGAGAACTAATGATTTAATGCCATAGTCAATGAATGTAATTCTAAACCAGTGGCCGAGAGGTTCTGCTCTCGAAGATTAATTTTTATATTCTGCTCTTGAAGATTATTTTTTTATATTTTGTGTCCCTTTATAAAGAAATATTTTTAATTGCTAATTAGTTATTTTATTGACATTTAGTTCACAAATTATTAACATGCTCTAGGCTTCACTTCAGCTTTTTCGGGTCCATCAGTAAACACGATCTTTTAGAGAACTAATGATTCAATACCATAGTCAATGAATGTAATTCTAAACCAGTGGCCGAGAGGTTCTGGCCCCACCAGTGGCCGAGAGGTTCTGCTCTCGAAGCTGGTAGACGGGAAGTGCGGGGTTCGATCCCAATCGCGCCCGTCGGCCTAATCGTTCGGAGTTTTCGTGGTTTTCTTCGAGCCGTGGATCTTCCATGCGTTAATACGGATTAGGTTCCCTTAGAAATACCCCCACGGAGGGCACTCCCCCCGGGCCTATATCTCTCGTGTAGGTAATTGGCCGTCAAAAATCAACCCAACCCGAGAGGTTCTGCTCTCGAAGATTAATTTTTATATTCTGCTCTCGAAGATTAATTTTTTATATTTTGTGTCCCTTTATAAAGAAATATTTTTAATTGCTAATTAGTTATTTTATTGACATTTAGTTCACAAATTATTAACATGCTCTAGGCTTCACTTCAGCTTTTTCGGGTCCATCAGTAAACACGATCTTTTAGAGAACTAATGATTCAATGCCATAGTCAATGAATGTAATTCTAAACCAGTGGCCGAGAGGTTCTGCTCTCGAAGATTAATTTTTATATTCTGCTCTCGAAGATTAATTTTTTATATTTTGTGTCCCTTTATAAAGAAATATTTTTAATTGCTAATTAGTTATTTTATTGACATTTAGTTCACAAATTATTAACATGCTCTAGACTTCACTTCAGCTTTTTCGGGTCTATCAGTAAACACGATCTTTTAGAGAACTAATGATTTAATGCCATAGTCAATGAAAGTAATTCTAAACCAGTGGCCGAGAGGTTCTGCTCTCGAAGATTAATTTTTATATTCTGCTCTCGAAGATTAATTTTTTATATTTTGTGTCCCTTTATAAAGAAATATTTTTAATTGCTAATTAGTTACTTTATTGAAATTTAGTTCACAAATTATTAACATGCTCTAGGCTTCACTTCAGCTTTTTCGGGTCCATCGGTAAACACGATCTTTTAGAGAACTAATGATTTAATGCCATAGTCAATGAATGTAATTCTAAACCAGTGGCCGAGAGGTTCTGCTCTCGAAGATTAATTTTTATATTCTGCTCTTGAAGATTATTTTTTTATATTTTGTGTCCCTTTATAAAGAAATATTTTTAATTGCTAATTAGTTATTTTATTGACATTTAGTTCACAAATTATTAACATGCTCTAGGCTTCACTTCAGCTTTTTCGGGTCCATCAGTAAACACGATCTTTTAGAGAACTAATGATTCAATACCATAGTCAATGAATGTAATTCTAAACCAGTGGCCGAGAGGTTCTGCTCTCGAAGATTAATTTTTATATTCTGCTCTCGAAGATTAATGTTTTATATTTTGTGTCCCTTTATAAAGAAATATTTTTAATTGCTAATTAGTTATTTTATTGACATTTAGTTCACAAATTATTAACATGCTCTAGGCTTCACTTCAGCTTTTTCGGGTCCATCAGTAAACAAGATCTTTTAGAGAACTAATGGTTCAATGCCATAGTCAATGAATGTAATTCTAAACCAGTGGCCGAGAGGTTCCCCTCATAGCATGCATGGTCACGGTGACGTCATTGTGACGTCACTGTAAGTCACTGTGGTCACGTCACATCTGTAACCAAAATGCCACCACGCAGTGACGTCACGTTGTGACTGAGATGTGAACTTCTTAGAAAACTTTAAAAAATTACAAAAATTCTTTAAAACATGTTATTTACCGTAAAATTATATATTTTTCTATCAATTAAAAAAAAAATTGAGATGTCATTGTTATGTCATTGCATGTAACGTACATCACGTCATATATGTGACCAAAAAAAAAAAAAAAAAAAAAAACACCATATTGTAAGTCACAGTGTGAAAAAAATATGAACTTTTAAAATCTTTGAAAATGGAGAGAAATATTTTAAACAGTCCCGAGTTACAGCGGCATGAGGAATGAAAATATATCAGTGGATAGCAAATGGTAAATTCTGCCTCGAAGGGGGTGGGGGGGGGGCATAATATATAAAGTGCACGATACATGCATTAAAGCAATTTGGATAACATATTTAGAATTAGGAGTATTAAATCTGTACAGTATTTAGTTTGCAGAGAGGAAACTTTTTTTTTTTTTTTTTTTTTTTTTTTTTGCCAACCAGTGGTATTCGAAACACTTCTGTGGTTTCAAAATAAATATTTTCTATTACAGTTAAGTCTGCAGCTTTTAATGAGCAAGTAGAAAGAGTCTTCAGAGTTTAGTCGGAGTTTTTTTCTTGAGAGAGTTTTTTTCCTGACAACTATTTAACTATTTTAAGTAAGTATTCTTGAAAAAATTCTACTTCTTTCAGACTTTTCAAATAAATTAACATTTTCCGAAAAAAAAAATATACAAAATTTATGCAAAATGCATGATAATAATTAATTATTCGTATTTTAGATTTGTATTTTAGAGATATGACTTTAAAAAAAAAGTTATTTTACAAATTGTTTTATTTTACAGAAAATTAATATGAAAAGATTGGCAGATTGACAAAGAATTCTTTTATTTTATCCTCGATAATCCTTTTTTATTTATTAAGAACCTATCGCTCACCCGCAAGAAAAGTGACACATCTCGCAGAAATTCATTTTGCGTTTTATTCCACTAAAAGGTTTGTCATAGGTGCGTCTTGCTACACAAACAGTTTCATAAGTTTAGCTACACGGAAAATCACGTTATTATGCTATATGTCCATTTGTGACCAAAGAAGAGGGGTGGATTATGTAATGAGGTAAAATTATCCAACCCTCCAAACCACATCCTACGTTTTCATTCTTATGTGCTTTACGCTTTTATGCACTTTTCAATTCTTGCATGCAAAGCTAAGTGCTATACTTAAATTTGCTAAGTGCTATAATTTCATGTGAAAGTAAAATCATGCACATTTTCTTTTGCCTCTCCTGTGAAATTTACTTTTGTCGAGATGTATCACTTTTCTCGCGGGTGAGCGATATTTTGTGTTTATTACGTGTGAAACAAATTTTACTTTTAGAAAAGGGGGGTGGGGGTTCATTATTACCCTTAAATTGATATTTACTCATTTTAAAAATTTAAACAAAATTTTATCTAATAAACTCTAATTATTATTAATATTATTATTATTATTATTATTATTTACAAAAAAGAACCTTTACAATCCATTGTAACTTGAATTGTTTGGTAACCGATAAAAAGAAAAGATAAAACACATTGGAAAATTCTTCAAAAAGAAAATTTTAATTAAAGACAGTTTCATAAAATTATTGCGCATTTGAGTTCGAAATCTTTTGTATTCAAAAACAAATAACGGTAAAAAAGAACATCTGCTGAAAATCAAAATCGTCTGCTCACAGAAGAGGAGACGCCGGAAGTTTACTCTGTTTAGAACATCACGAAGTCTACAACACTTTTTTATAAAATAAGAGAAAGAAGCCCGCCATTTTAAAATATTACAAATACACGGATATTATAAATGGGACGTAAATGTAAGTCTTATTTAATTTAAATGATTTATCCCTGTTTTGTATATTATGATGACTTAAATAGTTTTATGTTATATTAGTAAGGGACTGTTCTGCAATTGTTTTCAGAAACATTTTCCTATTCGATGCTGCGTTGAAAAATATCTTAATCTGCGATCACTTAAAAAGAAAAGAAAAAAAAACAGCTGCGCAGAGACTGATTCATAACTGCATTCATAGTGGAATTAATTTAAAGATTAATTTGCTGTTACTTGAGATTGAAAATATGTTGAGACAATGATTTGGAATTTTTTTCGGCTTCTTACTGTTTTGTGTTTCCTGATTACTAACACTTACAGTAGTTATAGACATTATTATTTTGGAGTTAAATATGATTTTCGATTATTATGATATTACGAAACTATTTCAGATTAGAAATTAGCATTATATTAGGAAAATGTATTTTTACGTATTACACTAGTGAAACTTTTCAAAGATTTTTCTTTTAGTGCTAATAATATTTTAAGTTATTATTTAAAATCATAAATCTTCATACCAATGGTTTTCAGATTTAGCATTTGCCAAAATTATAAAATAATAGAAATTTCTTATAACATATGCAAAGATTTTTGAGATATTGTTAAATCTAATAATACATTTAATTTATCTATTATAATTTATTGTTATTTAATAGTACAATTATAAATATTAATTATTATTTTTAGTGTTTTTCAAATTGGTATATTTATTTTTTTTTAATTGTATATAAGCATTTTTTTTGTTTGTGATTTTAATCTAACATTTAATTATAGACATTCTGAAGCGGTTATTAAATTTTCGTCTATTATAAAATTATTTTCTAAGTTTATGATATACGTAATTATTGGCACTAAAAGTAAAATATGATATTTAAACATTGAAATAAAAAGTTTTTCGAGTCTAATAGGAAGTTTATAGATTAAACTACTTTAGTATATATTTTTTTTAAAGTCATATTTATTTACATAATATAGGAGTGAATATTTTTTTAAACAGATTAACAGTGTTTAACTTCGGTTTGCCTGTCCGTTTTTGTGTATAGCCGTCTGTCCGCACTCTAACTCTCGTAAATAAACTCGGATTGCCCTGAAACATTTAGATATTGACGTTTACCATAGCCCGTTCCTTATTTCTGATGAAGTTTGTAGCATGTTTAGTTCATTTACAGGGACAGTCAAAAGTATTCCGTTACATTACGGCCTATGGGAAAAAATCGTTTCAAAAGAATTTTAATGATTTTACACGCTTTCAAAAGGAGTAAAATTGATATGCATTTATGAAGCGCATTTAAATATGCATTCTGCTGAATATGCGATGCATAGAATAGTTATTGTTCATTTACAGGGCTAAAAAAGGAATTCCAATACATAATGATATAGGGGTGGAGGGAATTGTTTGTGGCGTACTTTAATTATGTTAATCTATTTCATATATAATGAAATTTATATACGTCGCTGAAGTTTACATACTATAAATTATTTCATGTATAATACGAAGTGCATATAGCATTTACAGGGACATATAAAATATTTCAATACTATATTGTATCCGAAGTACTGTTCATTAGCGATGATTGCTGGAAATGCATTTTTAATTATGATATGCGCTTTTATGATTCACTATATTTATGCACAGTATATGGTGTATATAAATGCTACAATTCATATACAGGGCTACACAGAAGTACTCGTAAAGGTTACTGCGTATGGGCGCAAATTGTTTAAAGGTGGTTTTTAAATGAGTTGTTCTTTTTTACGCTGAACTGCATTTAATTTGCTAAGAAATGTTTGTAGAATATAGATAAAATGATATACAGGGTCACGTAACGAATTGGATACATTGCCGTCTGTAAATCATAATTTCTGGAAATGTGATTTCAGCAATTTTAAAAGTGTCATAGTTTGAATTAAATTTTAACTAAATAGTGGCGTGTAATAAAGGTTCTAGGTAAGCTACAGGATTGTACAAAAGTATTTAGTATCTTTCCATTTATTAGTATAAATTGCTGAAAAAGAATTTCAACTTGTTATGTTTCAATTGCTAAACTAAATTTCCCCATTATATAGTATATATATCAACCTACAGATCAAATACAGGACTGTTCAAAAGAATTAGAAAACATATTTGGCTATGGACGGTAACTGCTGAAATCAGTTTTTCAAATGTTTTATGCGTTTTCTAAAATGTTTACTTTGTTATCTTATTTACGTTATTTCCCTAAATTACGATGTCTTGTTAAAGCATTCAGGAAGCATTGGAAAGTGTTTTATAATCTATGCTTAACGCATGATTTTTCTTACTTGTTTTTTCTTTTTCGCAGATCAGTCTTTTCCTATAAAACATACCAAATCTATTTAGGTCATATTCACAAAATACAATATACACGGGAATAAAAAATTTAAATAAATATGGCTTATCATGTCGTATTTAATAAAGCAATGACTAATCATAACACATTAAAATCTTACACATTCTTAATATCGAGCTTGTACTCAAGATCAAGCTTAGAACTTAATAAAAAAAAGATGTCAGTTGATAAGCATTGTTTTTTAAGTGGAAAAATTTTAAATATTTTAGAAGAATAGGACTCCAAAATAGCAATATTTTGCTAAAAAGTGTGGTAAAAAGATAAGATTTTACATTTCAAACAAAACTTTCTTTCCAAATTGTGCATTTTAAAATACATCACAGTGTTTATGACAAGAACATCACAGTATTAAAACTTGGAAATTTTTCCAGAGAGAAACATTCGGCTTGCATACAATATTTCAAATGAAAATCAAATTTTAAATTAATTACTTAAAAGGTGCAAAGGCCAACATAGTGAAAAAGATTCCATGCCAGGACTCGAACCCGGGCCATCAGTATAGCGCACTGACATTCTCCCGACTAAACCACATGGAACGATACCCAGCCTGGAAAATTTCTCACTATTACAAGTTGGCAAGGCTACAAAAGCAGCACAAGAAGGGATATTTATCGTGAGCCACCGAGATGGGGCAAACACGAAACTTAATTAAATCCAGCTTCGATTGAAACTACATTAGTACTTGGAAATTTTTCCAAAGAGAAACCTTCGCCTTGAATACAATATTTAAAATGAAAATCAAATTTCAAATTAAAACTGCCTTTTAAGCATGTAATTTGAAATTTTATTTTCATTTGAAATATTGGATGCAAGGCGAATGGTTCTCTCAGGAAAAATTTCCAAATATTAATATAGTTTCAATCGATGCTGGATTTAATTATGTTTCGTGTTTGCTCCATGTCGGTGGCTCACGATAAATATCCCATTTTGTGCTGCTTTTGTAGCCTTGCCAACATGTAATAGTGAGAAATTTTCCAGGCTGGGTATCGTTCCATGTGGTTTAGTCGGGAGAATGTCAGTGCGCTATACTGATGGCCCGGGCTCGAGTCCCAGCATGGAATCTTTTTCACTATATTGGCCTTTGCGTCTTTTAAGCAATTAATTTGAAATTTGATTTTCATTTGAGATCATCACAGTGTTTATGACAAATTCGTCACAAATGACACATATTTCACAAATTGGTCACAATGTGACTTCAAAACATTGTCACATTCGTCACAGGTTCGTCACAAAATTAATGCCAAAATAGTCACAAATGACACACTTTTCACAAATTAGTCACACCGTGACTTCACAGAGTGGTCACAATGTGACGTCACAAACGACCTCTAAAACGGCAATAACGACCTCGCATTCTAGTCACTGTGACGTCACATCGACGGTCACAAAATCACAGCGTGACTTCACAACGACGTCGCCGTGACGTCACCATGCCTTACGGGTCTGCTCTCGAAGATTAATTTTTATATTCTGCTCTCGAAGATTAATTTTTTATATTTTGTGTCCCTTTATAAAGAAATATTTTTAATTGCTAATTAGTTATTTTATTGACATTTAGTTCACAAATTATTAACATGCTCTAGGCTTCACTTCAGCTTTTTCGGGTCCATCAGTAAACACGATCTTTTAGAGAACTAATGATTTAATGCCATAGTCAAGGAAAGTAATTCTAAACCAGTGGCCGAGAGGTTCTGCTCTCGAAGATTAATTTTTATATTCTGCTCTCGAAGATTAATTTTTTATATTTTGTGTCCCTTTATAAAGAAATATTTTTAATTGCTAATTAGTTATTTTATTGACATTTAGTTCACAAATTATTAACATGCTCTAGGCTTCACTTCAGCTTTTTCGGGTCCATCAGTAAACACGATCTTTTAGAGAACTAATGATTTAATGCTATAGTCAATGAATGTAATTCTAAACCAGTGGCCGGGATGTTCTGCTCTCGAAGATTAATTTTTAGATTCTGCTCTCGAAGATTAATTTTTTATATTTTGTGTCCCTTTATAAAGAAATATTTTTAATTGCTAATTAGTTATTTTATTGACATTTAGTTCACAAATTATTAACATGCTCTAGGCTTCACTTCAGCTTTTTCGGGTCCATCAGTAAACACAATCTTTTAGAGAACTAATGATTTAATGCCATAGTCAATGAATGTAATTCTAAACCAGTGGCCGAGAGGTTCTGCTCTCGAAGATTAATTTTTATATTCTGCTCTCGGAGATTAATTTTTTATATTTTGTTTCCCTTTATAAAGAAATATTTTTAATTGCTAATTAGTTATTTTATTGACATTTAGTTCACCAATTATTAACATGCTCTAGGCTTCACTTCAGCTTTTTCGGGTCCATCAGTAAACACGATCTTTTAGAGAACTAATGATTTAATGCCATAGTCAATGAATGTAATTCTAAACCAGTGGCCGAGAGGTTCTGCTCTCGAAGATTAATTTTTATATTCTGCTCCCGAAGATTAATTTTTTATATTTTGTGTCCCCTTATAAAGAAATATTTTTAATTGCTAATTAGTTATTTTATTGACATTTAGTTCACAAATTATTAACATGCTCTAGGCTTCACTTCAGCTTTTTCGGGTCCATCAGTAAACACGATCTTGTAGAGAACTAATGATTTAATGCCATAGTCAATGAATGTAATTCTAAACTAGTGGCCGAGAGGTTCTGCTCTCGAAGCTGGTAGACGGGAGGTGCTGGATTCGAACCCAATCGCGCCCGTCGGTCTAATCGTTCGTGGTTTTCCGTGGTTTTCTTCGAACCTTGGATTTCCTTGTGTAAATACGGGTTAAGTTCCCTTACCCCCACAGAGGGCACCCCCCCCCCTTAGGGCCTATTTCCCTTGTGTTGATAATTGGCCGTCATAAACACAATCAACCAACCTAAAAGTTTTTGCAAAGGGCATGACATTTATTTTTTTTATACGGTATGACCCAGACAAAGCCATCAAAATGCGATCTATCCATATTAAATAAGGACGTATATTAATCCTATTATAAACAGAAGATTTATGTTATTTTTTGTACATTATATAGCTTTTAAGAACGAATTAATTGGATTCCCATACAAATCAATACAAAATCTATGGTCGGTTAACGAACAATTCGGTTAGCGAACACTGTTTTGGAACGATTAAGTTCGTTAACCTATCACCCACTGTATATATACTCCTAACGCTTTCATTTGCTGCAATACGTTAATATATACGTCACTGCGTCATAGGTCAATATATATACAATATTTGCGCGAAATAAGTCATATTTATGCCATATACATCTTGTAGTGCTATATAATATACGTATATACATCACATATGAACATAACTTGGACGTATACGTCATGAAATATTATATGTGTCACACGTGATTATAATGGCCGATATATCTTATATCTTGGAGATATATCTTGGTAGCTTGGCGATTCATCGTCGAGGGGACCACTCTAACAAAGAAGTACCAAAAATGTTTTCGCAATTACGTTATTGGTGCTTGTTATTACTTAAAGACATATATTTTCTACAGGGTAAATTAATAAAAAGTCAGATTAACTTACCTTTGATTTCACTGAGAGACTCAGGAGAATTATTCACTTGACGTTTCGTAATGGAGTGACCTGTAAAAAATATACTTTAAAAAATCTAGAGTCAATCATCGTTAAAACACTACTAAATATATTAGGGATTTATTAGACTGAAACTAATTAACAAAATAATGATTCATCAATAACATTGGTAAATATATATTTTTTTATCATATGGGAAAAGTTTTCGAAAATAAAAAATATTTATACAATCATGTTTTTGATGAAGTATCACTCTTTTATTTAAAGCACCTTTATGGCACTGTGTTATTATTAGGAAAGTGCTTTTCGGCATATGCACTGTAAGAAATTTCATTCTAGGTCGAACCAAATTTTGGTGTTACAGATGCAAATGCAACCACAAAATGGTAAAAAAAATTTTACAATGATTCAGTACATCACATGAACCATGGAAAGATACAAAGCTGGACGATAATTTCATTTTGATTAGGTCATTAAGGGGGCTTCGAACTCTTAAAATGTCGAAAAGTGAAAAAATTGATTATTTTTGTCATTTTATATCTTAACTATTCGTGTGTGCCAATTCCAAAACTTTCTTCTTTCTCAAACATGTTAATATTTCAAACATCTGTTACACATGTTAAAATTTATAATGATATTCAATACTTCACATGAACCATGGAAAGATGCAAAGCTGGGCGATAATTTCGTTTTGGTTGAGACATTAAGGGAACTTGGAACTCTTAAAATGTCGAAAAATTAAAAATTGAATATTTTTGTCACATTATACCTTAATTAGTCGGGTATGCCAATTCCAGAACTTTCTTCTTTCTCAGATATGTTAATGTTTGAAACAGCTGTTACACATGTTAAAATTTACAATGATTCAATACTTCACAGGAACCATGGAAAGATACAAAGCTGGGCGATAATTTCGTTCTGGTTGAGGCATTAAGGGGACTTGGAACTCTTAAAATGTCGAAAAATGAAAAAATTGACTATTTTTGTCTTATTATACCTTAATTAGTCGGGTGTGCCAATTCCAGAACTTTCTTCTTTCTCAGATATGTTAATATTTCAAACAGCCGTTACGCATGTTAAAATATACAATGATTCAATACTTCACAGGAACCATGGAAAGATACAAAGCTGGGCGATAATTTCTTTTTTGTTGAGGCATTAAGGGGACTTGGAACTCTTAAAATGTCGAAAAATGAACAAATTTACTATTTTTGTCATATTATACCTTAATTAGTCGGGTGTGCTAATTCCAGAACTTTCTTCTTTTTCAGATATGTTAATGTTTCAAACAGCTGTTACACATGTTAAAATTTACAATGATTCAATACTTCACAGGAACCATGGAAAGATACAAAGATGGGCGATAATTTCGTTTTGGTTGAGGCATTAAGGGGACTTGGAGTTCTTAAAATGTCGAAAAATGAAAAAAATGACTATTTTTGTCATATTATACCTTAACATAGTCGGGTGTGCCAATTCCAGAACTTTCTATTTTCACAGACATGTTAATGTTTCAAACAGCTGTTACACATGTTAAAATTTACAATGATTCAATACTTCACAGGAACTATGGAACGATACAAAGCTGGACGATAATTTTGTTTTGGTTGGGGCATTCAGGGGACTTGGAACTCTTAAAACGTCGAAAAGTGAAACAATTGACTTTTTTGTCATATTATATCTTAACTACTCGGGTGTGCAAATTCCAAAACTTTCTTCTTTCTCAGACATGTTAATATTTCAAACAGTTGTTACACATGTGTGTTATCACTTCAGTGTTATTACTTCGATACTACACCAACTTTGATTTGAATCTGAAGTTTCTGCCTCATTTTATTAATCGACGAAAAACCAGTTAATCTCGATCATAATATTTAATAAATTCAATATTTTACGTTATTCTGTAGTACATTAACTTCTTAAAAATCGTCGGCTTAGCTGGACGTGAATTGCTCGTCGCTGCATGAGCAGCTGATGTACAACAGAACTACACATAAATCAAGAAAAATCACTATTACAGCACCCCCTTTCAGCGTATTATTCTAATTCACGTGGGACCTACTAGCCATAGCCAAAATTATATACATTAAATTGGCTTCAATTCCATGCGTAACTTCATACACTTTTCGATTATACAATCGTGAAAATGGCACAAAAATCACTATTATAGCATCCCCTTCAGGTGGAATAGTTCCAAATTCAAGGAGGACTGCGGGCCATAGCCAAAAACATATGTATATGAAATTTGGTTCAATTTTATGCATAACTTCATACACTTTTCGATGGTACAGTAATGAAAATAGCACAAAAATCGCTATTACAGCGCCTTTTCTGGCGGAATATTTCCACATTCAAGGAGGATCTGCTGACCATAGCCAAAAACATTCGCAAAAAATTTGGTTCAATTCTATGCGTAACGATGGAGGAAAGAGACAGATGGAGATGCCGTAAAAACGGTTTGCAATATGATGTGCATTATCGCTCAAATTTAAATGCCCTCATTCGACCGCAACAAAACAGGCACCGAATTCTTTGACATCACCCGTGCATTTTTTTCTCTAAATGAAAATGATCTGCTTATATTTAAACATTCTAAAATAGTATTTCATTGTGTTATGAATTAAAAATTATATTATTAAAAGTTTTCTTCTATTTTTGCGAAAGCACGTGGTTGTGAAAAAATGGCCATAATTTAAATTTTTTTTTCTTTTTTTTCAAAAAAAAAAAAAAAAAAAAAAAAAAATGGTCATTTTTTTCCCCCCCATTCTGGCCAGAAAATCAACTTTTTACGACTGCTCTTTCATCTTCACCTAACATTTCATTTATAATGGCTGTTTCATAATAATGGAAGCCATCAGTCCATCAGAAGAAAATGATCCATTCCAGAGGCATAAGTTCGATTGAAAAAAACAATTTCATTCTCGGTATTTCTTAAAAATAACGGAAATGTACAGTCGAGGAAAAAAAAAAAGTAAACACCCCCTACTAACTTCTCAACAAATTATCTTAGAAGAAAGTTACTTCAACCAAACGATTGGAAATAAAGTCTACTTTTAAATGATATAGATAAAATTTGTTTTGGGGGGCCATCTACATATTAAAACGAACCATAACTTTGTTTTTTTCAATAGCAGTGCACAATTTTGACAGCATAAATGAACTCTACACCCGTCAATTAGCCCAAAAACAAATTTTTATGCAATTCGTACCATAAGTTTCTGAGAAATTAATTATTTTAAAACGAGCGTATTTTAAGGGCTGTATCCAAATTGAAGTTCGGAACTCGATTGTTAACCGAGAGAGATCTTGATCAAGGCACCTTAAGCAGTCAATGAAGCCTGCTAGATTACAGCACAGCAGAAGAAATTTCAAAATATCTAGTCATTTCTACTATAGACAGCCTCTTAAATCATCATTTTGCCGTTTTTTAAGCATAATTTGAAAACTACTTGGAAGAAAAATGTGAAATTTTGGATTTCCATAAAGCAGGACTTAATAAATCTAAATTCATCAAAAAAATTATAGGTTACAATTCATAATTTTTTCGAATATTAATTTCATAATTCATAATTCATATCATAAAATTATAAAAATTGCAAATTCAGCGTATTTATGTTTGGGTATATTAGTATTATTGCTACACAAAAATTAGCACATTAGGAGCATAATTTCTGGAGATATAAATAAAAATATGAAAATGTAATTTAACATTAGAAGCACTAAATTTTGAATTTTTATAATTCAAAAACTTATCATTCAAATGACTTGAAATTTGGTGTCTAGGCATAGTTTGAAACGAAGATTTGAAATATCTCGTTAAAATTGGGTATTGTCATTGAAAAAAATGAAGTTTGGATTCGTTTTAATATGCAGATGGCCCCCTAAGCAAATTTTATATACAGCATTTAAAAGTAGACTTTATTACCAATCGTTCGGTACCAGTAACTTTCTTCTATGATAATTTGTTGAGGAGTTAGTAGGGAGTGTTTACTTTTTTTTTTCCACGACTGTACATCAAAGAAATGTTACTAGTACCATAAAAATGAGCGAGTAAAGCGAAAATTTACATTTCATCTCCTTAGTGGGTGACGATTTGTGTATATCCGGTTTATACAAATTTTTTTCTTATCGGAGGTGATCTTGGTCCATATTAACTCTGATAATCCGGACTTTACTGTATAGCAAATTTATATTTAACCGTAGAAAAACCAATTTTAAAAAAATGCATTCAAGATTATAAATAATTACATAGAAAAAAACTTTACAGAGAGCATAGTAAGCTATATGTATGAAACTGCAATAATATTTTTTTAATAATTGCACGAACCGGAACAATATTTTCCATACTTTCACGAACCGGAACACTATTTGTCACAATTTCACGAACCGGAACATCGTTCCGGCTTGCTCCGGTACGTTTCAAACCCTGACTTACCTTATGATGAGAAATATATTTATGATTAAATAAAGTTAATATTTATCGCATAAATAAATCACCGAACTCATGCCCATTTAAGAGGATTCAAAATCCTATCAAGATAATGAAGACTGATTAGAAATAAATAAATAAAATTGTATCCACTGAAATCTGAAATATCCGATATTTGATAAATAAAATTAAATAAACTTCCAAAAAAAAAAAAAAGAAAGTTGAAAGAATTTTTACGGTAATAAGTAAATACAGTCGAACCTCGTTATCCCGACACTCTAATGACCAGAAAAAGTGTCGCCATAAGCGGAGTGTCACAGTAACCGGAGTTGGAGAAAAATATGTTTATAAAAAGCGGCATTTTTAATTAATTTGAGACAAGTTTAAATTCATAACTGTTCTTGCAGTTTTAAGCAATAAAACATTATTATTAAACAAAATTGAAAAGAATGAAAATCAGATTTATGACGACTTGTTTTTTTATTCTTACATGAAATATTGATAAATTAGGCTAATGCCTATTAGGCATAAAATGATTAAAAGACATAACAAATAACAAAAAAACAAAATTGAAAAGAATGAAAATAAGATTTATGACGACTTGTTTTTTTTTTTTATTGTTACTATGAAATATTGATGAATTAGGCTAATGCCTATTAGGAATAAAATGATTAAAAAAAATGAAAAGAATGAAAATCAGATTTATGACGACTTGTTTTTTTATTGTTACATGAAATATTGATGAATTAGGCTAATCCCTATACAATGCCGCTAGCATTAAGTAGGGATGATGTGTAGGGAAAAAAGCGTGCAAAAAGACGTTCGTCTGACATTAGCCTTAAGGTTTGCCTATCCCTAGATGTGCTTCTTACAACTCTTTTTTCAATATCATACAATGAATTATAATCAATATTCGTTGTTTCAGAAATGGATGTTAGATAATTTCTGAGCGCCCCAATGCAAAGCAATGCAATGCTTCGGTTTTAGTCGGATGAAAAACGCCGTGTAGCCACAAGAAAGCGCCGCCTGACCTGAACAAAAAGACGACGAGTACACTGATACGTCTATCTGGAGCTTAAGTGTGTCATTCATAGTGTGTGGGTTTATATATTCAGATAAAGGACTGATGTAAAATTTCTCATTTATCTCAATGCGTATTTCAGACACTTTTGTGAAAAATTTGGCTAAGACATTTCTTAGCACTTAATTTCCGGGCTTATAAGATTATTATGAAAAATATACAATTTTGCTAAACCGTCGGAATATCCGGGGTTGAAAATTATTCAACGACGTAAATTCCGGAGTTTATTTACATTAACCACTTCACCGGCGACAGGTAGGGGGGAAACAGTGCTTTTACCCCCGACTTATCTCGGGGCATACGGTGAAGTGGTTAAAATCATATACAGCAAATCGGGACTTTGAAAAACTGACGTAATAAGTAGAGTGACGTGAAAACCGGGTGTTTTGATAACGAGGTCCGACTGTAATTAAAAGTTTCAAAAATGGCAACTTCTAAAGATAACTTAACAATTGAAAATTTTTTCGCTACAAATTATTATATCTGGAAGTTTAAGATAGAGATGTTATTAACTAAAGAAGATTTATTTCATGAAATTATAGATGACCCGCCAAATCCAATTACGGATGCATGGTCCAAAGGGGATAAAAAAGCCCGAACACTCATCGATTTATTAACAATTGGTGATAATCAGATTACTCATGTGAAAAATTTGCAGACAGCCAGACAAACCTTGCAAGCATTGCACGAAATTCATGAGCGACATAATTTCTCTAGTAAACAGTGTCTCAGAAAGCTTTATGGCATTAAATTAGCGGAAAGTGGCAACGTTGTTAATCATATCACAAAAATAGTGGAAATAGTAGATAAGTTAGCAACCATAGGAGAAACTACACATGTTAACCACATTTCTCAATTATTACTGTGCTTCCTACACCAGTCTTATGATACCCTTATTCCTGCTCTCGAATCGAGGGAGGAAAATGAGGTCACTCCGTCATTTATTAAGTCCGTATTATAGAGTTTTTTTCTTTCAGAAAACCCCTCCCTATTTCCACTCCCTTGGTCCCATTCCTCCCATTAATGAACTTGACCGAGATTTTCTACCCCTTGATTTTATGTATTAGTTTACAAGAGATTTGTGCAGAATTATGGAAGTTATCGTGACCGTAAAAAAAGGTGATATATGTATGTAGATAAAGTTTTGAAATGGGGGTCGTTTTGAGTTCTAGGGGTCATGATCGGCGTAGATCTGCAAAAAATTTAAAAAAATTCCAACATAGAAGAGAATGTAATAGATAGAATTTCTTACAAAATCTACCTAATACTGTTTCAAAAAGAAAGCAATTTATCTTGGAAACAAAACATACCATTATTAACTATTCCACCTCCACTAATTTTATCACCTTTGCCAGTTACTTTAAAAAAAAAAAAAAAAAAGATTATATAAGTTTAATTCTACAAAAAATATTTCGTGTTTTGTAACTACTATATCTCAATATTTTTATTTATAAATAAAAATACTGTTTGATAGAATGAATAGAAAATTTATCTAAGAGACAAAATTCCTTATTTTTTATCATCCTTCTTCTATCAGTTTTACAAATACTCGTAAATATAACCTATTATAACTCGAAATTTTCATTTGCGAATAAAAATACTGTTTGATAGAACAACAAAGTAATTTATCTGGCAAGCAAAACTCAGCATTAGTAGCTATTCTATTTTCACTAATTTTACTGCCTTCGCCAATTACATAAAAAAAAAAGTTACATAAGTTTTATTCGTAAAATTCTTTTCTTGTTTTGTAACTAATATATATCAAAGTTTTCATTTATAAAGAAAAACACTGTTTGATAAAATACGAAGATAATTTATCTGGAAAACAAAACTCACCATTATAAACTATTCCACCTCCACCAATTATACCGCCTTCGCCAGTCACTTTAAAGATAAGAAAAAAATGTAAATAAGCTTCATTCTTAAAACTCTTTAGTCGTTTTCTAAAGAAATAATCGCTTTTGTCGAACAAACCGAAAATGTACTGCCGTGGAAAAAAGTAAACATCCCCTACTAACTCTGCAACTAATTATAATAGAATAACGTTACTGGTACTAAACAATTGGAAATAAAGCCCACTTTTAAATGATGTACTGTAAAAGTACTTATTTTCGCGAGGCTTTAATTTTCGCGATTTTCGCGAGACCGTCGTAATCGCGAAAATTTAAGCCTCGCGAAATATTTTTCTTCGCCTCAAATAATAATAAAAAGTCAGAAAGTTTTCACTTACCCACAATTTAATGATTACAGTTACTTAAATAACAAATAAGTACAAAACTTTCTTGAATACTTACAACTATTTCTTGAATAAAAACAATAATACAACTAATAGAATGCAGCTCATTCACTTACAATATTTATACCAGCTTCTTTGAAGCCATTCAAAGTTATCTCATATTTGGCTTTAACACCGTTAAATGTTTGCACAAACCAAGAAGCGTGAATCGGTTTTAGTCGTGATATTTGCAGGTCCACAGATACTTTTTACTCTAGAAATTTAAACAAAAGGGGTTCTATTAGGTAGTTTCGAGATTTTTCAATTTTCGGTTCTGCTCATATAAAATTCGCGAAATTTTCAGCTCGCGAAATCACCGATATCTTCATTTTCGCGAAAATTACGACTCGCGAAAATAAGTGCTTTTACAGTATATAAAATTTGCTTAGGGGCCATCTACAAATCAAAACCAGACCAAACTTTGTTTCTTTATCAATGGTAACAGCCATTTTTGACAATATATTTTAAATTTATTGTCAAACTATGCTTAGAAACAAAAGTTCAATCCATTAGGATGATAAGTGTTTGGATTATAAACATTCACAATTTAGAGCTTCTAATGTTAAATTACAATTTCATATTTTTATTAATGTCTCCTGAAATTATAATCCTAATGTGATAATTTTTGTGTGGTTATAATAGTACTAAAAACCCCAAACGTAAATACGTTGAATTTGTAATTTCAAAAAATTATAATATGAATTATGAAATTAATATTCGAAATATTATGAATTACAACCTACATTTTTTTGATAGATTTATATTTATTATGTCCCGCTTTATGCGAATTCTTAATTTCAAACTTTTCTTCAGAGTAGGTTTCGACTTATGATTAAAACACGTCAAAATTATGGTTTAAAGGGCTGTCTACACGGAAAAAATGGGTACTCAAAATTGAATAAACTGTGCATAAAATATTGTGCATAATTTAATATTTACATCAATAAACATCATTTATGCCGCCATAAATGAAATAAACCATTACAGAATACAAAATTATCGTTTTGTTTGTGTTTGATAAGATGTGATTTCAAAATTGAGAAAGCATAGGTTCATTTTTGATCCAAAAATATTCAGTCCGATATGAGTACACCGATTTACTGATTTTTCAGTACTTCATTTTTTCAGTGTATTATGTGCAGAAAAGCATAATTTGAAAAATATATATTTTACTCCTTTTATTGAAACATTTGGGCTCGGAATAGTCGAAACATATTAAGCGAGTCAAATGGTCATATTAGCAGGACATAATACATTGGTAGAAGTGACATAGTCATTCTGTAGCATTTCAACAATCTAGTACAGAACTTCAATTTGGATACAGCCCCTAAAATTAGCTTATTTTCAAATAATTTATTTTTCTGAAACTAATCGTACAAATATCTTGAAAATGTGTGTTTAGGCTAATTGAAGGATGTAGAAATTATTTATGGTGTAAAACTTGGGTATTGTTATTGAAAAAAGCTTGGGTTTGTTTTAATTTGTAGATGCCCCCCTAAGCAAATTTTATATCCGTCATTTGAAAGTAAACTTTATTTCCAATCGTTTGGTACCAGTAACTTTCTTCTACAATAATTTGTTCCAGAGTTAGCGGTGGCGTTTTCTTTTGTTTTCCATGATAGTACATGGCATAGATTAGCATACAAGATGGGACATTTTCATAGAGCGTAATGGTAATGCGATTGCGATGTGACAATGGGGAAGAAACTCTCCATCCTTGTAATAATTTTATTATTGAGTATCTACCTTATTGCGGTCTCTCTCTTTTTAATGTTGCATGTTTATGTTTTTAATAAAATCTTACACCGATACATACACATAGAATAGCTATTCTATTTTATATATTTAATACCCATTCTATGTTCATGCACGGTTATATGGATTGATTTTTTCTTTTTTTTTTTTTTTTTTTTTACATGATGAGTGAACGATTTAAGTGCAACGAAAAACAAGGTAAAAATTTCGTCTTGAATGTTATATATCAAAAGTAATGGTGTAATATAAAAATATGCAAAAGATTGCACTCTAAAAGTTCCAGAAAATTTCATAAATATTCCCATTTGGTAGGAAATTTTTATAGCCGATTTTTTATTAATTTATGAAGTTTAACGTTCGTTACAACAATTTTTTTAAATGTAAGCATTATCACTTTCTTACAGATAAAATAAAAATATTATTTTTAATGTAAATAACGTACAATCAATTTAATAATATTTATAATATTAACATATAAGAAATAATAATAAAATTACACATGGGGAAAAATTCCTTTCGAGAAACTTTTAAAATTATAACAATCTAAAAGTTAAAATTAAATAGAGGTACTGACATTACACTCAATGGAATGTTATTCGATATGAATAAATTAACACAATACCTGAATTTGATTTTTTACAATTTAATCTCATAAACTTACATATTTACTTTCCTAACAGAATTTTCTACGGTTTTTCTTTTATATTATTACTTTATCTTTATATAATTTTGTAAATTAAAAGTGAAAGATACAAGTACGATAAAAAAAAGCAGCTAAATAAATGAAGAATAAATACAATATCGTCTGCCTCTTGCTTCGTTTTAGGAAAGAATATATATTCAAAACATAGAGCATAAACATATTTCTTCAACATACGTAAATTTGGGAGGCTTGTTAATTCTTCCCCCTTGTCGGTAGTGACGCTATTAGTGTTGTCATTGCAGATTTTGCCGTAAATGTCCCATCTTATATGTCAATCTATGGTATATGGTGTCCTAAACTGGGCTAAGCATTTCAAAAATTTAGTAAAAAGTACAGTCGTGGGGGAAAAAAGTAAACACCCCGTACTAACTCTGCAAAAAATTCTCGTAGAAAAAAGTTACTGGTAACACACGATTGTTAATAAAGTCTACTTTTAAATGATGTATATAAAAATTTGCTTAGGGACAATCTACATATTTAAACGAACCATAACTTTGTTTTTTTTCAATAGCAGTACACAATTCTGACAGCATAAATGAACTCTACGCCCAACAATTAGCCTAAAAATAAATTTTTATGCAATTCGTACGATAAGTTTCCGAGAAATTAATTATTTTAAAACGAGCGTTATTTAGATGTTATATCCAAATTGAACTTGGGTACTCGATTGTTGACCGAAAGAGCCCCCTTCTTGATCAAGATATTTTAAGTGCCACTTAAGCAGTCATTAAAGACTGCTAGATTACAGGATAGCAGAAGAAATTTCAAAATATCTAGTCATTTCTATTATAGACAGCTCCTTAAATTATCATTTTGACGTTTTTTAAGCATAATTTGAAAACTACTTGGAAGAAAATTGTGAAATTTTCGATTTCTATAAAGCAGGACTTAATAAATCTAAATCCATAAAAAAATGTAGGTTGAAATTCAAAATTTTTTCGAATATTAATTTCATAATTCATATCATAAGATTATAAAAAATGCAAATTCAACGTATTTATGTTTGGGTATATTTGTATTATTGTTACACAAAAAATTAGCACATTAAATGTATCATTTCAGGAGATATAAATAAAAATATGAAAATGTAATTTAACACTAGAAGCACTAAATTTCGAATGTTTATAATTCAAACACTTATCATTCCAATGACTTGAAATTTGGTGTCTAGGCATAGTTTGAACCGAATATTTGAAATATTATGTTAAAATTGGGTATTGCCATAGAAAAAATGAAATTTGGGTTCGTTTTAATATGTAGATGGCCCTCTAAGCAAATTTTATGTACATCATTTAAATGTAGCCTTTATTTTCAATAGTTCGGTTCCAGTAACTTTCTTCTACGATAATTTGTTGACGAGTTAGTAGGGGGTGTTTACTTTTTTTTCCAGGACTGTACATGGTGACAAATATTGAAGTTAATCCTGCATTTAGATTATATTATGAAGCAGGGTTTTCAAATTTCCTTTTTTTTTTCATTCGAAAATTCCAAATGGTAATTTTTTAATGGCAGCCATTTTGTTATTGTATAAAGTAAAAATTCCTCTTTCAGAATTTCCGATATCCATTTGGAATTTCTGAAAAAAAAAAGTTGCCCAAATTGGCAACTCTGCAGTGAAATCCCGAATTCCTTACACTGTTTCCATTCTTCAGTTTCAAATATCACGATAGGTGACGCTGCGCTGATTCAAACTGTTTGAACGCTGAAAATAACCGATAAAAATGGATTAAAATTCATCCAGCTTTTAAAATCCATTCTGTTTCGATGTTGAAAAGACCAACAAATCGGAAATTGTGCAACGTGGCAAATGAGGTGTGTTCGTACTATAACTAGTTTGATAAATATTCAGATCTTGGTGCAATAGTTGTTGCACTCTTATGCAAATATACATGAATACTAAATGTATTACGATTCTATGTAGTAAATTCATAGTATGGAAATAATAGGAATCCGTTTTAAATAGGACGTCATCACCATGGCAACCTAGAATCATTATCTGTCATGGTATATCATTGAATTAATTACGCATGATAGGATTTAATTGAATGAAGAAAACTTTTATTAATATTTTTTTAAATTTTGATTCGATTTTCACAAAATTTGAAATGATTTGAAAAAATTCTTTAACGATTCTATATATTAAATCTCAAACCATTCGGTTCGGTAGCTTTTGCGCTTTATGCGGACGATAAGTATAGGTGCTACGTATTTATATAATTACGAACGCACCTAAAAAACATTTTGTCTTTTGAAACTGTCAGATTACATTGAGCAGCATTACAGTTTGGAACGAATTTTCGCGATATTTGACTGGCCTTTTTTTTATGAGTTGCTCCGTAGAGTTGACTATCAAATCATGTAAAAAAATATTTTTATCTTGCACGCATGCACAGATAAAAAATATTTCATACAACTGCTTATATATTAAAATAGCAATTAAAGCCTTTGTGCAGGAATATTAAAAATCAGTAAACCAACGTTTAAAATGCACAAATAATGCGTGAAAAGCAGCAAACAGCTGTCTCGAATCTACAACGAGATTCTTCTTCAGTGCAAGACAGGGAAAAAAGAACAGCGTGCTAGAAAAAGCAAGGCTGAGCAAAATGATAGACAGAGACGCGCTGCCTTATATACCCTATGCAGGTAGCGAAAGCGCCAGAAACAACCAATGAGAGAGAAGCAGTGGAAACGACTGGGTGGACAAGTAGCGACATCTACCGGAGAAGGAGAGAAAAAGAAACCAAAAAAGAGGAAATTAAATTAATGCTTTCCAAATACTTGGAAAATCTGGAGTACTAGATAAGTCATTGAAGAATTTCAAGTTATTCCACAATTAAACCACAGTTCACGAAATTGTTATAGGGAGAGCATTATTATAAGAAGTCAAGATTCCATTTAAATCATATTAAAGTCATCATATTTCACAAATAAAAGTTTTTACTTTTGTGTTTATCATTTGTAAATAATCATCATCACTAGAACTTTTATAGATTATTATTTACAGTTCGAATATATACATAATGTATATTATTTACATATTTACAGATGAAACATATTTAGTTGCTTTGCTCCTTCTAGAAGTCATGATTCTAAATACAATTAAATTTCCAGCAACTATTTTCTTCTATTAAGAAGCCATAAAGAACAATAGCATGATTTTATGCTCGAGATAAATTTTCTTTTTAAAATTAAAACAACATTTCTTCTAATTTTAGAAGACCAAGAGAAAAAATGCAGTCTACTTACTGCGTTCATATTTTACATTCACAAAACCAACTAAAAAGAAAAGAACAAGCAAGAAAAAATGTTTTTAATATCAATTCTCTCGAAGGCCACGTGATCTGGTATCACTGGCGCCGAAGCAGGTCTAGCTGATTGCTCGAGAGATGAAGGGGTTTGCGAAATTTCACAAACTCCCCCCCGATGAACAAGGGTTCATCAAAATGGGGATTCAAATAATTAAAGTAGAAATAAAAATTATTCTAAAAAATTATCAGTTACACTATACATAAAAACAATACAAAATCAAAATATATACTTACATACTGGGCTTCAATAAAATAATAAACAATTTAAAAAATTAGCCAAGATGTTTCTGCTACTAAAAATAGAAAGAACAATTTAAATCTATACAAATTTTTCTAGAATATTCAATACAAAAAAAAAATTAAAGTAAAAATTAGAAATATTATCAAACAAGAAACTCTTTTTTTTTTTTTTTTTTTTTTAAGTGAAAAAAAATAATTTTTTTTTTTTTTTTTAAGTCAATAAACAAAAGAGTTCTTGAGTCTCTAATAATATCAGTTTTTTTTTTTCAGTTCTATTAATAAAAAAGTTCAGAGTTTTTTTCACTTCTAAATTATACACAAGAATCAATAGGTCTTTTAATATAATGTTCATATGCATAAGAATCACATCATATATTTCAAAGTCAGAAGTATTATTCTGGTCCGTGTAGTGAGCAGATTGTAAGTTGAGAAGTACTCATTTTTCAAGCGTTTCCAGAAATGATTCAGAAGAGTCTCACGTAAACGGAAGCATTTCACTAAAGATTCTTTGGTTGCTAGTAAAATCAAATCGTTCACTTTTATGGTAGGTAAACACAAGATATGTTTTAGAGGTGCTCTAACTTGTTCACCAGGGCGTGCGTTAGATTTCTTCCAGATTGCACGTTTGTTTAGGACTGATTTTATGCGCTGTCTAGATTTTGAAATCCAAAACTTTTCACAAGTTTGCACTAATGTTCTGGGCACTTCTGAATGAAAAACTTTTTCATGTGCATCTTTCACGATTAATTCAGTCAATTTATGTTTTGCAGGAATCACATCAGGATGTTTTTCATAAAATGAGGAATCAGACTTTTGTAACCGTCCTCGTAGCAACAGCAAAACATCATCTGACAACATAGGATTTAACTGTAGAAGATTCGATTTACTAGGGATACTTTTGTTACATTTCAAGTATTTTGTAACTTCAGGGAAACTTTTTTCCTGCACCAGCTTTAACCAAAAATTTTCAGCATGTAACATTTTCTCAGCTGATAATTCTGAAAAATCTCTTTTTTCTACCTTTAATTTTATATTAGAAATAAATCTAAATAGCCATGCAGTTACTCGATACAATTTCTTTAGGGAGCTATACTTTTCAAGAATAAAAATGGGAATTTCATCAGATTTATTTGTTTGAACAACACAAGAAATGGTTGCTGATTTTCGAGACTTCTCTTTAGAAACATCAGGTAATTGTGTAGCAACAATTTTAACGCTAGGGCACTGATCTTCGGGCAAGGAAAGAAATTCAGGAACATACACATTAGGGTTAGCACCAGGAAAAATATGCAACTGGAGATGCTCCTTTTCCATGATCAGGTTGCTAAAATACTGCCAGGGAATTTTCAAGTGAGCGAGATCAGGGATTTCTGAAAGCCAATTTTTCCAATCATTTTCTAGTTCACCAGAAACAAAAGGGGCAATAAATCCGGCTGAATCAAGGAACATAGTTGCAATTTTCAAAACATTGCGTTTAGTAGAAGAATCATTATTTAATTTTTCTAACAAGGGTCGTAATTCTAGTCCAAATTTATCTTCTGTATTGTTCCAGATCAATCCTAAAATTTTCAAGGAAGTATTTGGAGGTTCGGGACTAGAAACAGGAATGTTTTCGTCAACCCATTTTTTCCTAAGTTCCTGAGAATTGCTTTCAAATTTTCTTAACTTCATCCCCCCTTCTTTCAAAATATCAACAGCTTCTTTAGTTAAATTAAAGGCTTTTAGAACATCGTTTTCTCCTGAAAACAAATCATCAACATAAAAAGAAGAATTTAGGATTTCAAATGTTTTATTATGAGAGCTTTTATATTTATTAATATGGTGCTTAATAGTACAAGCAAGGATAAAGGGACTGCAGGTAACACCAAAAGTAGCTCTGGTCATTCTATAGGGTACTATGTTTTTATTCTTATCAAAATCTTCATAATATAAGAATCTAAGATAATCGCGATCTTCCTCGGCTACAGATATTTGCAGAAAAGCTTTTTCAATATCAGCCGAAAAGGCAATTTTATGTAAACGGAATTTCAAAATTATGTCTAAAACATTAGGATTTAAGTTAGGGCCGTGATTCAAACATTCGTTTAATGATAGAGAATCACCATATTTGGAAGAAGCATCATAGACTATGCGCATTTTTGTTGTAGTTTTGTCGTCACGGATAACAGGTCTGTGTGGCATGTAATAGGAATTATTAGAATGTTTCTCGGTGCATAATTCTATTACACCCTCATTAAACTGCTCTAGCAAAATGGAGTTATATTCTTTAAATAGAGAATCGTTTTTCAAGAATTTATTTTCTAAACTAGAAAACCGCTTCTTTGCTACTTCAAGATTATTTCTAAGTAATTCGCGAGAATCTTTCCACAATAATTTTGCTTCATAACGCCCATTTACGAATTTTAGATTTTCTTTAAATTCTTTTATTACCTCATGATCGGTAATGTTCTTTTCATTGCTTTCAGCAATGCCAATTGATTCAAGATCCCAAAATGCTTTCAGTTGGGTATTTATATTTTCAACTGAAACACGCAAACAAGCTACTTCTTTTTTATTAGACTCTATTTGCCCTTGCACCGTATGACCGAAAATAGTTTCTGCAACGTATAATTCTTTTGTCAATTTTCCCTCGATTCCCTTTAATATTTTCCACAAAATGTCAGACCCTAGCAAAATATTTATTTCCTGTTCAAGACCTGTATCAGCAGGCTTAAAGCCTCTTGTTCTCATTATCTCTAGAAGTTCTGGTTCTAGAGTTTTCACAGAAGCTCCAGTTATATTATCAACCACAAGATCTTCGATATTTATCGAGTTAATAGGTTGCACAACACTGGATAATTCTAGAGCAACTACTTCATAACAAGATTCATAAGGGCGTCTCCGCCCAAAAGGATAAACTAATAAATTTTCTCTTCGCAATGGCTTCAATTTTAATTTTTGTACTAGCGATCTCTTCACGAAGCATTTTTCTGAACCACTATCACATAAAACGCGAGCCAACAAGCATTCCTTACCAGCAGACACGGAAACTGTACAAGTCTGCAATAATGTTGCTTTATTTTGTTTATATTTTTGTTCCGACATCATAGATACAATTGCACCTTTCATTTCCTTTTCAGGATTTTCTTTTACTGTTTCTTTAAAACAAAACAAAGTACTATGGGTAGTGCTACCACATTTGGAACAAGGGTTAATTTTTGTTCTACAGTTAATTGATAAATGCGACTTAAAAAAGCATTTGTAACAGCGACCTTCTTTCTTTAATTTATATCGTTTCTGTTCATCAGTGAATTTCGAACAATTTAGTCCTACATGATCAGAAGACTTACAAAATATGCAAAACTGTTTTGTAGATGTATTTAAAGCAGCAGCTGAAGGTATATTTTTCTTTTGCGGAAAATTTTGATATTTACTTGAAGGATTTTCATATTTAGTTTTAGAATTTTCATAAGTCTTGGTTTGGGAATTGTTTACTAAATTAGTAGCTTCACGACATCTTAATTCCGTTTTAATAAAATTTATTAAATCGGTGACTTCACAGTCCTTATCGGGGTCACCTTTTCGATGAAAATCTAGTATCAAATTTTCGGGTAATAATCTTATTAGTATTGGTAGTAATAAATGGCCGTAAGAGCCTGATGTTACTCCTAACGCATCAAGATTTCTCATACTAGTTTCAATATTATCGTACAGCTTACTTAAAGAAGTAACATTGTTAGAGGATTTCACTGGTTCAAGATTTAGAATTTTATTCATGTAACAGTTTATGATATTTTCCCGCTTACCATACCTCTCTTCTAACAATTTTAAACAAGTAGAATAATTTTGATCTGTCAGTTCAAAACCAGATACAATATTATATGCAGGACCAGACAACAAGGATTTGAGATATTGGAATTTTTCAATTTTTGATAACGATTCGTTTGAATCTATCGCACTAGTAAATAAATTAAAAAATTCTAAGAACTGGCTTGCATCACCAGAAAATTTTTCTATGTTAAGTTTAGGAAGCTTCACTGCCGAAACTGGCTTACTACCGATTTTTGAACCGTTACTTGATTCTAGTAAAACTTTTGGTTCAGTTTCGATTTTACATTTTTTAAGCCTCATCTTAATTTTAAATTTCAAACTGGATATTTTTTCAGAATATTCTTCTACCGATTTTAGTTCTTTTTCATATTCAGTTTTTTCCTGAATTAGCTCATCCATTTCGGAATCTAACTCCTTTAGTTGAACTTCCTTTTCATTTACGAGCTCTAACGATTCCATTAAAGAATCGCAATCAGTTTTATCAATATCAACAGATAATAATGTATCACATTTTGTGATTAATTTCGTAATGGCTGCACGAACAGTAGCTCTTTTACTTTTAAGTTTATCTGTCTTATCCATGTTTAAAATTAAATTAAATTTTCAAAATAAATGATCATGAAAAATGCATATTTTCAAGAAATCAACAGTCATGCAGAATAATAAAGGTATTTCTTACCTTTTTTTCGGGTCTTTTCGGCACCAAAAACTTGAAGAATTTCAAGTTATTCCACAATTAAATCACAGTTCACGAAATTGTTATAGGGAGAGCATTATTATAAGAAGTCAAGATTCCATTTAAATCATATTAAAGTCATCATATTTCACAAATAAAAGTTTTTACTTTTGTGTTTATCATTTGTAAATAATCATCATCACTAGAACTTTTATAGATTATTATTTACAGTTCGAATATATACATAATGTATATTATTTACATATTTACAGATGAAACATATTTAGTTGCTTTGCTCCTTCTAGAAGTCATGATTCTAAATACAATTAAATTTCCAGCAACTATTTTCTTCTATAAAGAAGCCATAAAGAACAATAGCATGATTTTATGCTCGAGATAAATTTTCTTTTTAAAATTAAAACAACATTTCTTCTAATTTTAGAAGACCAAGAGAAAAAATGCAGTCTACTTACTGCGTTCATATTTTACATTCACAAAACCAACTAAAAAGAAAAGAACAAGCAAGAAAAAATGTTTTTAATATCAATTCTCTCGAAGGCCACGTGATCTGGTATCACTGGCGCCTAAGCAGGTCTAGCTGATTGCTCGAGAGATGAAGGGGTTTGCGAAATTTCACAGTCATTGACTAAAGAGTGAGAATTTTTAATGATGTGATAAGCTTCCCAATAATCAAGATCAAGGTTAGAAGAACATTTTTGGATAATGGTGGCTGAGGAAAAATCGAACCTATGTTGAGAAGACCAAGAATGTTGAGCAATAGAAGAACGTTTGAGCTCCTGATTTTTAACATAACCTTCATGCTCTTTTAAACGAAATCTAAGAGCGCGTTTAGTCTGGCCAATATAAGAAAGGCCACACTGGCAAGAGATTTGGTAAATACCCCAGTTATCTAGACGATCAACGGGGTGTTTGAGATTTGAAAAAGTGATTTTATTAACAGGAGAAAAAATAACATTAAAATCAAACCTTCTTAAGATTTTAGCAACTTGATGACTGATTTTAGGAAAAAATGGTAACACAACTGAAGTATTAGAGTTGGAATTAGAATGCTTTTCAGAATGGACGGGTTTCGTCAATTTCTTATAAATAGAATCAATAATATTAGAGGAGTAACCACGATCAACAGCAATAGCTTTGAGGTAATTAAGTTCAGCACTAAGTAACTGAGGAGTGGAGCAAATATTGGTAGCCCGAAAAACAAAAGTATTAAAAGCAGCGAATTTCTGGTTAGGGGGATGCCTGAGAGGTGGGAGACTGACAGCAAAAGGTTTACGAAAGACGGTAGTCTGAAAGCCATTTTCACAAAGAATAACAAGGACATCGAGGAAAGAAAGACAGTTATTGGTCTCAATTTCAGAGGTAAATTGAATGCAGGGATCAATGGAATTCATAATAGAGAGAATATGATTAATATCCGAATTTATTTCAACCAGGACATAAACATTATCAACATAACGAACATAGAACGGAAATTTTAAAATTTCAAAAAGTTTGACCTCAAAATAGTGCATATAAATATCGCATAAAATTGGACTAAGAGGATTACCCATAGCCAAACCATCAATCATGCGGAAGAAATTACCATTGAAAACAAAAGTATTTTGCGACAAACAAGCGCGAGTGAGAATGATAAGTTCCTCGATTTCAAAATAAGAGAAATGGAATTCACAAAGCCTCTTCTTGAGGGAATCTAAAGCCCCCTCAACCGGAACGTTTGTAAATAATGATTTAACATCAAAAGAAACCATCATGTGACCCTGCGGCTTAAAATTAAGAAGTTTTTTAACAAAATCAAAAGAATTCTTAACAGTGAAACAGTTACTGCTCAAAAGTGAAGAAAAAACAGAAACTAAATATTTGGCAAGCTTATAAGAAGCTGTACCGATACTAGAGACAATAGGTCTAAAAGGAATGTCAGGTTTATTGACCTTAGGTAAAGCATAAAACCTGGCACATTGCGCAATAGATGGAATAAGAGACTTCTTAAAGTTAGCAGGAATAATGGAAGAAGACATGATGGCAGACTTAATAGAGTTAATTTCACTAGTGGAAGGGTCTTTGCGGATGTCCACATAAGGACCATCTTTAATTAATTTATGGGATTTTTCCAAATACGAAGATTTGTCAAGAAGAACAATCTGACCACCTTTGTCAGCCTTAGTAATGATTAAGTTTGGATCAGAACGCAAATTTTTCAGACAATGTTTAACTGGATTTTTAAGATTGGGCTTATAAATATTAGAATTGAAATCAACAGTATTGGCAATGAGATGCCTGATGGACTCTTTTTGAGAAGAAGATAGAGCGCTATGCTTAAAGGCCCTTTCAATAGGAGCAATTAGATTAGGTAAAGAAGGAATAGCAGAGACAGAGAAATTGTTATTCAATTTGAGAGCATCGAGCTGATTGTCACTTAAAGAAACACTAGAAAGATTGACAACAACATTTTGGTTAACAACAGGCAAATTGCTGGAGTTATTAACGACAGAACTTTTACAAAGTGCATTATATTTCTTCTTTAACCCCTTGGGGACGAGCGACACGCATACGTGCCGCATGAAGCGCTCAGAATCCTTGTTTTTTCTCACCAGTAAAATTTTACTGGAAAATGTGCCTTATTTAATCAGCGCATTTTCTCGATTCAACAAGACACAAATTTTTGTATTTAGAAAACGGTGACAAAAGATTAAAAATTTCGTAAAAGGCTCCCCTCCCGAAGGGGTTAAAACCGAACAATGAACAGAAGAAGCTGTGAGAACTCTCCTTCTGTCTATAGACTCAAAATCAGGTGTAGAATTAGCGAGGCTGATATGTAAGGAATATAACTCGCGCTCTATATGAGCAATTTTATGGCGAGTATCTTGAATCAAAGCTCTTAAAAGAGCTAATTTAGAACGAAATAAGACCTTGTCAATTCTATTAGAAGAAAATAAATTACAACGTATAGAAATGAAATTAGGAATAACCTTCTTACGCCTACAGTCAAATAGGAAATGTAAGTGTTCCAAAAACACAAAGGTCTTTTTACAGATCACAATCGCGTTTCCGACCCCAGATTTCCTGTGTAAATTTTGTTCCTCATGACCTGACACACCAACACGTGCCGTTTTGAGATGACCTTTTGAACCACCCTGTATATATATATGTGTCATGTACCTATTGGAGTTAATCGTTAAAAAAAAAAAAAAAAAAAAAAAAAACTAAACACCCACGTGGCGCTTTTCTCGTCGCAATCTTTGATATTAGATGAAACGCTTTTCATTAATTTTTGATTAACTGCATTTTATTTATTTTTTTTTTATATCAAACAGCGTGTTTTACTGTATATACTGAACCTCTCGAAAAATACCTCATTCATCACCGTGCCTTTAGCATGTGCAGAAAAAAAAGGATGTTAACAACAGAAAAAGCATATATGATAGCTTTCACTTTGTTCTGTAATCCGGGAAGCCTGGGTTTATCCCCTTGTTTTTATGTTTGAATTTTTAAGTACCGTATATTTTCGTGTATAAGCCGAGTACACGAATTTTCAGTGAAAAATCGTCCAAATTCGAAAACCCGTATATAAGTCGATGTTTTTTTTTTTTTTTTTTTTTTTTTTTTTCTTCATAGCTAATAGAAAAAAAAAATGCGCTTTCCGAAATTATTTATACCTCCAAGAGATCTTCGGTAGATCTCCGGTTGTCTTACTTCTTTCGATTCTTCAGAACTAGATACTGACTATATTCATCCTGATCTATCAATGAAAGCAGTTTTAAGGAGTTGCTTGAAAATTCTGATAATGACTTGGATTGTAAATAATGATTGGTACGCTTTTTCATTGTAAAAGAATGGAGCATTAAAGTATTTTTAGGATAATGTCAGACGAACGTCTTTTTGCACCCTTTTTTCCCTACATATCATCCCTACACAATGCCGCTAGCATTGTGTAGGGATGATGCGTAGGAAACCATTAAAATAACTTGTTCTAAAATTCATTTAATACATCGATTAGTTGCAATACAGTTTAGGATGAGTTATAGATGCATTACTTTATCTTGTTCCAAAAACATTATGGGTTACACAAAACAAAAATATTTTTGAAGGATGATTTCTTTTGCCTTTGCATCTTTTCAGGCGTTGTGTGTGGAGGGGGGCGGATTTTTTAATTCGGAAATATTTCTATATTTCTATTCTAAGAACATTACATTTGTGCATTTCCTAATTCTACAAAATACTAAGAAAAATATTTAAAATAAAAGATTTGAGTGGGGTTATAAATATTGCACAAAATCCCTACAAATTAAAATTTAATTAATCCTTCTAAATTCTTCAATCCATCTAAAATTTATTAAATGATTATGTAAATCTTCTAATGTAGTTTAAACAATTCACGAAAAATGCTCTAGAAGATAAAATTTTCATGAATTCGTAATTTGGTACATAAAGGGTTAAAAACCTGCCCCCCTCCCTCCCTCCAGCACACATTATTTAAAATATTAGTTATATCTCGCTGAAAAACTCTATTTATTTTATGCACTGATATTTTATCTTAAAAGTCTGCTCATTTTTTTCCCTTACTGGATAATGCTAATCTATGAAAAACTGTATCTATTTTATGAAAGTTATTATTTATTTCACTAATTAAGTATATTACTTAATAATCTATCTTCCTCAGTTTGTGATTAATTATTTTCCCTGGGGATCTTATGGCCTAAAATATAAAACAAAAGTTATGTAATTCTTAATCTGAATTTTTTCAAAAGAACCAACTATCATTATAAACAACGGAATAAGGACGATAAAATAATGTTATAAATGTTATTATATCGAAATCTAACAAAAGAAATTACCTTCTGGATTCACAGGCTGGCTGTTACTCACGTTACTCCCGTGACCTGATAACAAAAATATTTGATTAAATTATTAAGCATAAAATACATTTTTTTATAAAATATAATGTTTAAAAAAAACTTTGCCTATGTATGAGGTTCAAACTACCAGAATGATGAAGCAATTGACATTGAATTTGAGGAAAAAAATTTCATCGACCTACAACCTCACCCGAAACCGAAATTAAAGGAAATTAATTTATGTTTTAATCCAACTATGAAAGGTAATCTACGTTTATATCTCTAATATCAATTTTATATCCTTTATATAGAAAAATAGATACTATATTCTTCAGTATACAAATATAGCAACCTCTGTATAACGAACATCTCGGGAACATTGAATAGAGTCCTGCCTCGGGTCTGGTTGTCCCTAATTATATTTTTTCAGGTCGGGGTGACCAGTTTTCTGTCTGTGGGTCGGATTCAACCCAGAATAATTCTTGCATGTCAGATTAAGATTTTTGCAAGTCAGGTTGTTGAGATTTTCAGAAAAGTTTTAAGCAGAACTATGTTTTAGATAGAATAAATACGTAGCCAATGAAAAGAGTAAAATATGAAAGAGCATTCATTCAATTTACTGTATGAAAAATAAAATATATATAAGCAATGTGATCATAGATCATTCTTTTTTTACGGTACTGTTAAGAACCCTTATTCTTTCAGAATATGAAAAATATTACTAACATTTCGCTTTTGATACACACAAAAACACATTGTATCGTATTTGTAATAGTTTTTGCACACATACACATGTTATGTGTGAGTAGATCGAAAGGTATCCACTATTTGGAGGTAAATGTGTACAGATGTTTAAGGAATTGAATAACTGTTCGATAAAATGAGATGTCCGCTTTTCGGTTGCGTCCGCTATGGAGGTTTTATAGTATATAGATCTTTCACCTGGAAATATATTTTGGACATTATTTGAAAAATCGGGTCAACCCGAACCCGACCTTCAAGAGTCAAAATCCAACCTGAAACAATGAAAGTCAATCGACACGCAACAAAAAAGTAGAAATCAACCCATCCGAAATGAAAAAATATAGCGCCAACCCAACCCGAGGAGGGAGTCGGATCGGGTTCGGGTAAGAGCAAGTTACCCGATCTGCTGTAAGAATCGAATGTGTGTATTTCAAAACTAAGCTGTAAAGAAGGTAAATATTTCTTAATTTAGCGCTTATTCTTCTTAAAGTTTATGGAAATATAATACATATAAGCGTTCCTTATCTTCTGAAGCCTGTGAAACCAACAGATTTCCAAGGTTTAAAGAACTTCTGAAACAAAAAAAAAAAAAAATCATTTGGCACACGTAATTTTCAGAAACGTATTCGAGTAGTTTTTAAACTGTATTAATCAGTATTCTCTACTCAGAAGTTTTTCTTTTTGAATGCTATCAATTCTCAAGTAAACATTTTCAGCTGCTTAACAAAACTTATTCGTGCAAAAGCACCAAAATAATATTAATTTTAATGTTACTAATAAAGTTAAGGCTGTTAATTTATCATTTTTGTATGTAAAACATACTTGTTGAACTTGAAACCGTTAACTGATAATTGATAGAAAATCCGTTATTTTGATCAATATTAACGTGAAAATAAACAAGTAATATAAAAATTTTGTTTTTAAAATCAATTCCTACTTCATCAAAGAAAAATTTAATATAATCCCTTAAGCTAATATCAGTTTTTGTTGCATTAAAATATCTCAATTGGTTGATTTTCTATAAGCAAGTAGGTTTACAATGGAAGTCTATGGGAATTTGGCGAAATATTAGAGATATCGTCAAGTTGGCGTCACTTTTGGCGACTCATTTTTGTCTCCAAATTTGGCGATATATCGCCAAGTTGGCGACAAACTTGGCGGTATTTGGCGACAGAACAGGGTCCCTCCTATGGTAGCCCCCCTTATAGATATGAAGATGCACTAAATGCTTCAATAACCAATGGCCGCCATTTTGTCTCCCATGTAAAACTAAAATTAATTAATTAAAATTTAATTAATGAATTAATATTTGAAAAACTGTATTAACATCAATTGTCATCCAGTACAAGTTTTAAAAAATTTATTTCAACTTGATAGGATGAATAATAAGTATTTTATTAACGATTGAAAATTTGAACAAGATATATATATATAAATAAATAAATAAATATAGGGAGAGTGTGAACTAATAGTAGGAATTGAAAAAGGCACAAGTTTACTAAATGGTGTATACAATTTGTTGCAAAGCTAAAAACTAAACATAAATAAAATTATAACAATTGACGTTTCGGTCATTATCTATGACCATCTTCAGGAAAGGGTTTTTACATTGTTTTTTAAAGAACAAAGTCAAGCTGTCTTCAATTTGAATAGTCTTAAACATAATGGATTTTTCAAATTCAAAACGGCTTGACTTTGTTCTTTAAAAAAGCAATTATCATTTGAAAACCTAACAAACTTTTCAAATTCAAGACGGCTTGACTTCTTTCTTTAAAAAAACGATTATTGTTTGGAAATCTAACGAACTTCTGAAATTTAAGAAGGCTTGACCTTTTTTCTTTAAAAAAGCGATTATCGTTTGGAAACCTAACGAACTTTTCAAATTCAAGACGGCTTGACTTTGTTCTTTAAAAAAGCGATTATCGTTTGGAAACCTAACGAACTTTTCAAATTCAAGACGGCTTGACTTTGTTCTTTAAAAAAGCGATTATCGTTTGGAAACCTAATGAACTTTTCAAATTCAAGACGACTTGACTTTGTTCTTTAAAAAAGCGATTATCGTTTGTAAACCTAACGAACTTTTCAAATTCAAAAAGGCTTGACTTTGTTCTTTAAAAAGCAATGTAACAACTCTGTCCTGAAGATGGTCATAGACGATGACCGAAACGTAGATTGTTATAATTTTATTTTAATGTTTGTTTAGTTCTTAACTTTACATAATTTTGTATACACCATTTAGTAAGCAAGTGATTTTTTATTTTCATTTTAATATTGAACATTTTTATGGTGTAAATGTCCAGTTCTTTTATTATTACCGTTGTTTTTGGTTGAAAAAACTCATGAATGCACTTTAAAAGTTACTCGGTAATTTTTCTGAAAATTACGGCTAGAAAGAAAAACTTGTTTCACGAATCATTCTTTAAATCTCAGAAATCTATTAGTTTCTAGGATTTCTAAAATTAAAGTAACGATTTTCGGAATCTTCAGTCATATGGAACAAGTTATATTATATTTTCATAAACCTTAAGAAATATAAGAGCTAGATTAAGAAGCATTTGGCTTTCTTTGAAGTGTATTATACACTTGAGAAAAAAAATAACAATCGGCTAATCATAGTAATGGATTCTGAAAAAAGTCAAGAATTTCAAGTACCATCACACACTTTTCCGCATTCCAAATTATCTTCTTAGGGAAAAATTATAAATGGCATTGAAACGGTACCCATACACAGTAAAAAATGAGCAAAAAATCAGAAACACTTTTCAAGAAGAACATTTTTCAAGAAAGAAACATTTTTCAAGACTAGCATACAGAAAACAGTGGAGAAATTTGAAAAATAAGGATGCATACCAAGCCCATAGTTATGGCATTAGAGAAAGGAATTTGCACCGTGACTGATAACAAGCATTAAAAGTAGACCAATCAGATAGCATGAATTCATGTATGCAGTAGGAGCCATACATTCATGAAGTCATAAAGAACGGGCAGGTATTTCATGCTAATCTACAGTGATTTGACCAACAGTGACTTCAGCTGCCTTTTCCTTATAGCTTGAACTCCTATAATACATGTTGACGCATCCCCGCCATTGTGAGCTCGGAAAACAAAATTCCAAGCTAAAACTGGTTATCCTTAGCCAATGGGGGACAGCGAGAGGTCCTTTTAAATACGCAATTCCAGCTCTGACGGTAGACTAATGCAGAGTCGAGCCCCAATATATCGATTATTTTGGGTAATAGCATGGATATGCGTCAACTCTCCTTATAGGAATCTTACTTATAGCTACCATTTCAGCGTCATTTATTGTTCACTGTATGGATCATTTTGCGATGCAAAAAAGTGGGTGTTACTATTTGAAATTTTCAAAATTGTTTCACTGTAACCTTTACTGAGAGCTCGAATATTATTCTTCACTAATTTCCTAAGCGTACATTTTGAAAAACCTGCTTTAAAAATGAATAGAAGCAGAATTTCAGTAGAAATATTTGAACACTTATTTTTATACATTGCAATATTGGATAAGAGAAAAGTGTTTGAACAAAGTCATCTATTGGGCACAAATCTTAGAGAAAATTCAGATCAGAATACACTTTTTGTTATAATATTTGCGAGTGCTCTTATCTGAACATTCGATCTCTCAAAGCAGACATTAAAAAAATGTGATATTTACATACCGCAATACATATAATATGTATTAAAATTTCATCTCGAATTCTTGAACTTTCCAATTTCTAGGCCATTACATATTGGCAAAGTTTTTTTTTATGACCATATTGTATACAAGCAATCTCTGTATGCTACTATAGATAATAATTCATTAATATCTGACAAAAGCAAAATTACCTTCTGGGTTCGTAAGCTCGCTGCCACTCTCGTTACTCTCATGATCTAATAAGGAGAAATAGATTATTGAAACATTTTAAAGCATAAACAAGAATGAAAAAAATCCTGCATAAAGCATAGATTATGAAACACTTTCTAACACATTCAGAGTAACGCAACAAAACTTCAGCGTTTAATATGTTGAAATAGGGTGTGTAATTGAACCATTTTGAAACACACAGCACAACTGAAAACCCAATTTCAGCTATTGCCATCTACAGTCGGAAAATTATCCGAATTCTTTCAGCAGCCCTGTATATATGATATATAGATTTGTATCCATTTACTACATGCATGCAAAAATTTAGTTCAGTTAGGAAATACATGTGGTGATTTTCGCAGGTTCTGAGTAGATTGGCGTATGACTGAATGAATAAACCGCCGTTTTAGATGCCGTCATCTGTAAAAAATAACGCAGTCGAAAATTATATGGAGTCGAAGATCACGTTAGAGCAGGGTTGGCGAACCTTTTCACAGTCACGTGCCATTTTTTTTTTATATTTTACTTGACCTTGACATGCCAATTAAAAAACAAATTTAGTGGACTGAAATATGATGAATCAAAACTACTTGAAAATTACTTATTAGGATATTTTCTAAAATGAGTAATATACACTACAATAATTACAGAAGCAATTATATTTTAGAAATTAATTAAAAACATAATGTGATTAATTTTTATATCTTGAATGAAAAGTAATATGTTAATGTTCAGTTAATTTCAGTAGAATGCAAACTAAATGAATTTATATGGCAACCACTCTATCTGATTTTTTATATTCTAAATTTGTGAAAATGATGAATTTGCGAAAATGACATATATCCTTCTATATATAAAAAAAAGTTTTGATTTGGAAATGGACCAATGAACATCTGCGTAGATATTCCAGGTTGATCCGCATTCAATTTGAATGCTTAAGCATGGCCTTTCATCGTTAATATTAAGAAAACTGTTGCATACAAAAATATGAAAATCGGTGGTATTATAGAAAAATGTTTGATAAACACACTGATGCAGACAGTTTTCAAATCGAAGAATTATTTTAAGAGATATTTAATGCTAAAGTTGGACAAAGTCGTTCCATTAAAAAAGTTTTATTTGAGCAAAAACTATGCATGAGAATTTAATCATTTTTAGATCATTTTATGCGTTATAAGTTCCCAATGCGCAGATTGCATTTATTTTTCTTATTTGACGCATTTTTGAGGTTTTATTTCTATTTTTAATTCAAATTTTCAGCATTTCGAGAGATGTTTTTTACAAATTTTAGAAAATGTCATAAATTTAAACTGTTGCCAATTCTATAAACAGCGAAACAAATTATCATATCAAATATTTCTTCAAATTAAAAATTTATTTACACGTGACTATTACAAACAGAAAAAAAAACTTTAAAATTAGAATTAAATGATTACATGTTAAAAGCAGGAAAATTACGCCATAAGAACCATATTTACACTTGAATTTTACGTCATATTTAAAATGCCCCAAAAATATGGTAAAACAATTTAAATTGAAAAATATATTTGCGCGAGATATTTTGAGATAATCTTTTCAACTATTATCGTGAATTCGAAGACAGCGCAAATAATATTTCCTTCTAACAACAAAAGTATTTTTACGTGAATATTAATAAGAGAAATAAAAGTTTGGTGTAAATTACGTCAGATTTGAAACGATACATTTAAGATGAATTATTTAAAAGAACTAAGCGCTGCTAAAAAATACCGGGAGACAATGACACTGTTTACTTAATTCATTTTACATTAGCTTATTTTCAAATAACTAATGTGTTTAATTAAATACGAAAACAGCCATTGTATCTCTTAACAGCAACAGATTTCGTCTTAAAAATCCCCAATCCAAGAAAAACGAATGGAAACCCGTTTACTACTGTTTTTTTTTTGTTGTTTTTTTTAATTTTAATTCAATATTTTTAAAGCCGATCAAATGCGAGCAATTAGCGTGCTTTTTAGATTTTGGTGTGCCTGAACGGGGGTTGGCGAGCGTAGCTCGTAGGGGGCAGAGCCCCCTAGTAAATAGAAGAAGAAATTATTAAAATTGAAAAAAGGCAGCTTATTTAAATAGTTCTGAAATTAATTTCCAAGTTGCCATAATTTACCATCGGTAATAATCTTTCCTTTTCGATAGTTTTCAAATATTCTCTTTGTTTGATAAATTTTCGAAACCATATTGAATAAGATTAAAATTCTTCAATTTGCAATTAATCGAATTTAGAATTTAATCAGATCGTCTAAGTTCATGTATTTTGTGTAAAATCGCTGTATCCTCGTTTAGAGACATAATCAGAGCCGCGCCGTGCCAAAATTATTCTTTGGCGTGCTGAAAGTGGCACGCATGCCAGAGGTTTGCCGACACTGTGTTACAGCGGCCAGCAATGATCACTAATGAGAAGTTATGCAGTCGCAAACCATGATGGAGTGATATACAATGATCTATACCGAGAAGTTATGCAGTCGAAAGTAGTAGAGAGGCAGGCAAGGAATTATTGCTAATTTCTCCGAAAGAATAAAACGACATCTTTAAGCATGAACAGTTATTTATCTACAAACAGAATATATCAACAAATCCCAGGTACTATAGTCGGGCAAAACGCCTTGTAGCGCGCGATGCTGCACGCTGACATTTTAAAGCTGTTAATTAAGTAATTCTCGCATTCTACAAAGTCAGAAACATCAGATAGCTATTATACCCATAGAGAAGAGATAGGGGTGGAGAGTGCTTTGGTAATCCTAAAGTGGAACCAACATAATAGTCACGTGTTTACAATAGTCACGTGACTTTTACCGCCAATGGCTAGCATATGTTTGCGAAAGTAAAATAAACAAATTACCGTATCGTTAAATTAAAGTGAGAATCTTCTTTTACTAATTTAAAACAGATTTTAAGTTGCTTTGTTTTACTTCGTTTATATGTTTGCACTACTTCGCATGCATAATGTGGATGCTGAGTATTTATATATTTTTTTTTTCATGACCGGCAATAATTTTCAAATTGCCAAGCAAGCGATAACGAGCGAAATCTGGAAACCTTTACATGAGTAGAGCCGGTCATGTTGATGCCGCTTTTCAAGGGAATTCTCTACGGAAAGCACACTCCAGCCCTATTTCTTCTCTATGATTATACCATTTTAAGACAGGCGAACAGGCGAAAAACTCTCAAACTATCTAACTCTCTGCGTTCCAAGGCCGTGCAGCTCAGTTTTGTCAAGCTAGCACAAGGAGAAAGTGATTACGTAACACGCGAAAAGAACGAATTAGAGACCAGTGGCCGCTCTCAGACGATTGTTTAGGACCAATCGGGAGAGAGGGCGGGGCTTAAAAGAAAGTAATTCCAGTTTTAAGGTAGTAAAATTCTTAAGGTGAGAAGTCAAGCGCGGGAATAGATTTTTTGTTGAATGAAATTTGGGAAAGAAAAAGAAAATGGCTATGGAAATCATTCGAACATAAAAATTAACTTCACTCAGAATATGATAGACAGGATAGTTTATAAAGTTTATGAAGGAATCTAAAGCTTTAAATTAAGGTTTTGGAATAAAATATTATTGATATACGCGTTTTATATTAAGGGGAATTTAAATTAAAAAAATAGAAGCCGAAAAATAGAATACTTTAAGGAAGATCGCGAATAAAATTTTTATATAACATACATACCGCAGTTGAAAATTCTACTTCAAGAATTTCCGCTAATAAGGAGAATAATTCGTGTATTCTTTTGTGCAGCCCTATATACGATCTATAAACATTACACACAACGAGTAACATGCAAAAAAATAGTTACATTTAAAAGCGCATACCGAAATTGAAAAAACACTTCCAGTAATTATTGTTCAAAAACAGTACTGTAACCGATTTCTTTTGTGCGTCCTTGTAAATGAACGATAAATGCTATGAGCTTTCTATTCTATACTAATCATGTTGTAGTGAAATTCAGTGATTTATATCAATTTCAATGCACTTGAAATATCGTAATGTCATTAAAATACACAGCAAACGATTTTTCCCCATTGAACATAATGTAACGTAATTATTTTCAGTGGTTCTGTAAATGAACTATGAATGCTATGCACTTTATATTCAATAACGAACATGCCATGGTAAACATAATTAACATATATCAATTGCATTAAAATCCGGGAATATTTAGAGCGTGGACAGACAGACGGACAAACAAATCAAATTTATAAACACTTCCAACTATGTTGGAAAGGGTTTAAAAATTCATTTACTTACACAAATAACGTTCACACCTTATACACTCGCGATGTATCTTTTCAGTATTATATTTTGGGGTAAATTTTATTGAACTGCGGTGCTCGTTAATTCGAGGTCTCAGGGAACGAATAAAAATTTCGAATTATCGAGTTTTAAAAAAGAAAAGGACTTTTTCTGTTATCAACAAAGAAAAAACAACTTATCTGACATTAGAGAAAGATACTTTTTCAATGATTCAAATTCTTTTAAACATATTAAACTGTAAAAAAAAAACCACATTAAATTTTTAAATTAAAATTATTAGAAGCATAATTTTACCCCAAAATAATTCCATGCTGCTGTCGTACATAAAAGCATAATAGCATAAATAAAGCAGAAGGGTGTTTCATACATTTTTTCTATTTTGAATAAACATTTGAGTTCTTTTCCTGTTGAAGACTTCAATTTAATAAAAGTTTCCAAAATGTGAATTGCACATATTACTGATTTTTTTATTAGAATAATTAAGGACATTAACATTTGACTTATTTGTTTATGCTTCAACTGAATAAAAGTTTCCAAAATATCAGTTGCACATATTACTGATTTTTCATTAGAATTTTTAAGGTCATTAACATTTTCTTTGCCTATTGAAAGCTTCTATTGAATAAAAGTTTCCAAGATATCAATTGCATATGTTACTTATTCTTCATTAGAATGATTAACATCTGACTACTTTTCTTATTGAAGACTTCAACTGAATAAGAGTTTCCAAAGTAGGATTGTACACATTACTGATTTTTCATTAGAATGATGAAGTACTTTTGACTTCTTTGTCTGTTGAAGGCTTTAACCGGATAAAAGTTTCCAAAATATCAATTGCCCATATTACTAATTTTTCATTAGAATGATTAAAGGCATAAAATTTGACTTCTTTCCCTGCTGAAGGCTTCAACTGAATAACAGTTTTCAAACTATCTATTGCACATATTACTGATTTTACATTAAAATAATTAAGGACGTTTGGCACCTCGTCATCTGACCCACAGTCATTTTCAAAAATATCGCAGCTCCACCCCCCGCTAAGATATTGACTTTTTTGTTTGATTTAAAGACCTGCAGAGTTTTCGTGCCTTTATGATAAATTCGAATCACTCTTCTGCACCCTTTTAAATTTCAAATTTAAAAAAAAAAAATGTGTGTTCTATTATTTACATCTTAAAAATAACAGACATGTCAAATTTAATGTTTGTAACTCTAACAATTCTAACTTAATCGTATTTTAGACTGTTTTTAGAACGATATCCGCTAATTTAACGCTTCTAACTTCCGATTTTTTTAGAAACTGTTCTTAGTGAGCATTTACATCATAAAAATAACCACCATGTCAAATTCCAAGTTTCTATATCAACTGGACACACTAAAAAATAAATACGTAAATTTACACATTAAAACAGGTATACTGATGATATAAAAACGATTTGTCTAGATGTGTAAAGTGGCGAGTAAATTGCTAATACACGGTGTTATGTATGGTGTTATGTATGACGGCCGATTATCTACACGAGGGATATAGACACGGAGGGGAGGGCCCTCCGTGGGGGTCTTTCTAAGGGAACCTGGCCCGTTTTTGCACAAGGATAAGGTTCCAAGAAAACCACTGAAAACTTCGAACGATTAGGCCCATGGGCGCGATTGGGATCGAGCCCAGCACCTCCCGCCTACCAGCTTTGAGAGCAGAACATCTCGCCCACTGGTGGGGTCTCTAAAACACGCCAAATACACACTGTGTTAAATATATACTGTTATTTTGATGATAAATGTGTAAAATATGTAAAGCTATTTAAATGTGTAAAAAGTTATTAGATAACTCTGAAATACACAATTTAACGTGTAAATTGCACATGAGTACACATATACAGTGGTGGCCAAAATTGTGGACATTATTTGAAATTTTCATGTTTTATAACTTTGTGTGCTTGAAGAATATAATAAATTTCACTTAAATACAAATGATTATATATTAAATTCAAGGAAATTTAATGTGGAATTTAATACAAAAAAAATAATTAAAATATCCGCATTACAAAAAAAGTTGCGTTTACAAAAAATAAGATCTATCTTAGATTTTATTGGACTTTAAAGTTACACTTACACATTCAATATTTAGTAGGATAACCCTTGTTTTTTATTACAACTTTCCAGCGTCTTTTCAATTAGAAAACTAGTGTTTGGCGTTCATCCTTTTTAATCACATGATGCCAAGAATCAATTATAGCTTCAATAAGTTGCGTTTTATTAGCTGAAGGCTTTTTTTGTGCAAGGATTTTCAAACGTCGCCGCAAATTTTCTATAGGATTCAGAACAGGTCTGTTTCCTGCCCAGGGTAATAATTGTATGTTTTTATTTTTAAACCATTCTTTGCATATTTTTGCCTTATGGCATGGAACTGAAGCCTGCTGAAGTATAAATGGTGCTTTATTGGAGAAGAGATCTTTGATGGAAGGTGTGAATTTTGGTTCCAGGACAGTTTCGATGTATTTATTTGCATTCAGAATGCTATCAATCACTTGAATGCGGTCCACATCATCTGCTGACATACAGGCCCAAATCATGACATTTGTTGGGTTCTTTGTAGTTGCTTCAATGCAATCAGGACGCAGCTCTTCCCCTACTCTACGTCTCACATATTTTCACTCATCACTAGCAAAAAGCAATATTTTACTCTCATCGCTCCAGAGTATTTACTTCCACTGATTTTCTGACCAATTAATGTGTTCTTTTGCCTACTGAACTCGTTTCTTGTGTTGCTGAAGATTTAAAAATGGTTTTTTTCTCGTAATTCTACCTTTCAGTCCAAAACCTGTTAATCTTCTCCTTATTGTTCTTGAACTAACTGAAATACCTATTGCATTCATTTAACATCTAACAGCATCTGATGAAATTCTTCTATCTTTGAGGCATATCCTTTTTATCTTTCTATCGTCAGAAGCACTTGTGCATTTTTTTTCGGCCTGATTATAGCAGTTATCCTGTTATATGTGTTATCCTTCTAGTTCTCCCCCCCCCCCCGCACAAACTCAGACCGTTAAATGCGTATGTTTTATAAGGCTACATATTAATTTTCATGACAGCTGCAATCTTTCCTTTTCAGAACGAACTTTATGAGTTCACATTATTGTCAGTTACTGCAAGCCGCACTTACTTATTTCCCAGCCTTGTCTATGAGTCGGAACATTTTTGGTTAAAACTTAAACGCACTTATATACAAAGTGCAGATTTCTTCTTCAATGGTTCCCATGCCACAAGAATGTATTAACCTCAAAAATATACATCTACGCGTTCGAAGACGTACAAGATTCACCGCATGTGTTTGACTAATCTTTTCGCAACCAATGTTTCGTCTTCCCTTGTGCATGGCGCAAAAATACTTGTATTTTGGCAATATTGTGTCACGCCAAGCACGTGAAATTTAACTGTGAAGTTACTTCACTTCGCTCTTTCGCTTGCCTGTGAACTGTTTGCTAAAGGGGGCCCAAGCCTTTGTTTTTGGGCTTTTGTGTACCTCTCTCCTGCTAAGTACTTGTCCTAAATAAAACCATTCTACATTACATTGGAGTTTCTTTAGGCATCTATTCGACTCTGCATGTTATTGCTTCTTTTAAGTTAACGATCACGCTTCCATGTTGGGGGAATATCCCTCACACTGATCTTGCCTTATTTATCACTAATTTAGTTTCTTCATAACGTAAGTGCAACTTTCATACGCCAGATAAAGTAACTGATCCACCAATTTGTCTTGCAATTTCAGCATAAGAGAGACCATTTTCTCTCAATATGACAATTCTGCTTCTTTTTTTAGGTGTTCAATTAGTTCTTGGTGTTGATGACATTGTTTTAAATTATTTGCATTAAGAAAAAAATAGAAATATTTTTAAAAACATTATTCTATTTAGTTACACTAGTATTAACCCTTCTGCAGAATTCATTCCAATAAAATACCGCTTTTACAAATCAAAACATACTACAGTTTAGTTAGTGACATTTGATTGGTTCTCAGAACAGTCATTGTGATTGGCTAGGAAGCTTTTATTACAATACACTTCAGCATTCATGACTAATTGTGTTTGTATTTTAGACTAAAGTAAGTGTTACTTTTTTTGTAATGCGGATATTTTAATTCTGTTTTTTGTTATTAAATTCTACATTAAATTTCCTTGAATCTGATATATAAACATTTGTATTTAAATGAAAATTAATATATTCTATAAGCACACAAAGTTATAAAACATGCAAATTTCAAAAATGTCCACAATTTTAGCCACCACTGTATATGCATAATATACAAAAACGATTTTGTGAACATAGTACATAACCTTACAGTTTGGGATATAAATTTTAAACTAAATACTCCTTTAGTCGCAAAAACAAATTTGCATGAAGAACAAACTCATTGCTTTGTGTGTTTGTTCTCTTTCCAGAAGATTTGATTTAAAACCACAAAATAGTGTAACCTTAATTTACAAGAAGCAGGATCGTCTGAAATTGCGTTTACTGCATGCCATCTCTCTGTTAGAGTTGTTTTGAAGTCCTATAACCATATGCACAATTTATGCACAGAACCTGTATAATGTAAATAAATACACTGTAAAATAAAATTTTGTTAAAATACAGAAATTGTATCTCCAGTACTACGTCCGTATTTTGTCGGATTTTTTTTTCTGCCAATTTCAGTCACAAGTTTTTAAGTGTTCACATAAATACATATAATTCTGTGTAATATTCTGTTCTTAAACATATTTCTGTGTAATATTCTTACACATATTTCTGTGCAATATGTAAAATGCACAGAAATTTGTGTAATATGCAAAATTTCTAAATTTACATTAACACACCAATCCGGGTAAATTCGCACAATTTTCTATGTTCACACACTCATTTGAGTTTTTGAAGGTATAAAAAATTACGCACATCCATTAAGCCGATAAATGCATATAAATATAGGAAACTTTTTACGACAAGAGTGTAAATTTTATGATAAAAGTCTAATTTTATAAATTTACAAATATATTTATGTAAAAGGGACTGATTTACATATTTATTTTTAGAGTGTATTACGTAAATCAAAATTTTAGAGCGTTTTTTGCTCCTGCACAATTTTAAATTTTGAATTTTTAAAAAAGTATTCTGGGCAAGAATTAACATCTCTGAAGTAACAGCCGTGACAAATTTCAAGTTTCTAGGCCCAACAGTTCCAAACAAATTGCAATTTAGAACGTTTCAGAAGGTGTTCTACTCATTTCATCCTTCAAAATTTCGAACTTTTAAAAAATTGTTAGTAGAAAGTATTTACATCATAAAAGTAATCACCACACTATATTTTATTTTTCTAGATCCAACAACATCACAGAAATCGCAATTTTAGAACTTTTTTTTTGCTCCTGCAACTCCTTGGAGATTTTTGTACCGACATAAAATATAGCCAATGTTGGCGCACAGATGTATGCCAGTATTTAGCACCATTATTTTTTTAATCAGTTCGGTAGTTCCAAAAATATGCTCCTACAAACACACAAAGGTTAATTCTACATCATATTAGCAAAGATTAAATTAAAGGTATTCAACTTTAAAATTAATATTGATTTGATTAGATATAGTACTATCTTCATTTGTTTCTATATCTATAATATACGACAATTTTTTAACATTGAATACAAATTACATTACAGAATCAAAATATCTAAAATTATGAAATTTTAAAAATAATAACTAATTTTCATATTAAATCAGCTTAAATTTTGACAAATTAAATTCAATATAATCACCTTTCAAATTTATATCGGTTTGATTAGATGTTGTCTGATCTCCACTTGTTTCTACATCTAAAATATACGACAATTTTTTAGCATTAAATATAAATTATATTGAAGAATCAAAATATCTAAAATAATAAAATGTTTAAAAAATCCCTAATTTTTATAATTAACCATTTTAAGTTATGACTAATTAAATTAAAGAAATTCACCTTTCAAATTAATATTGGTTTCATTAGATGCGCTATGATCTGCGTTTGTTTCTATATCTGTAACATTGAACATTTTTTAGCAATAGAGATAGGAGATAGTGAAGAATCAAAATATATATAATTGTAAAATTCGAAAAAGTATAATAATTCTTTCATTTAAATAACTTAAATTACGATATTTAAATTCAAGATATTCACCTTTCAAATTTGTATCGGTTTGATTAGATGTGGTATGATCTCCATTTGTTTCTACATCTATAATATACGACAATTTTTAGCATTAAATATAAATTATATTTAAGAATCAAAATAGCTAAAATTATTAAATTAAAAAAATCACTAATTTTTATATTAAATCAACTTAAATTATGACTAATTATATTAAAGATATTCACCTTTCAAATTAATTTCAGTTTGATTAGATGTGGAATTATCTCCATTTGTTTCGACATCTATAATATGTGATAATATCGACATCTATAAATTTTTTAGCATTAAATATAAATAATATTTAAGAATCAAAATAGCTAAAATTATTAAACAAAAACGCACTAATTTTTATATTAAATCCACTTAAATTATGATTAATTATATTAAAGATATTCACCTTTCAAATTAATTTCAGTTTGATTAGAATGATCTCCATTTGTTTCTATATCTATAATATGTGACAATTTTTTAGCGTTAAATATAAATTATATTAAAGAATCAAAATATCTAAAATTATGAAATTAAAAAAAAATCATTAACTTTTATAATTAAGCACATTAAATTATGACTAATTATACTAAAGATATTCACCTTTCAAATTAATACTGGTTTCATTAGATGCACTATGATCTGCGTTTGTTTCTATATCTGTAACATTGAAAATTTTTTAGCAATAGAGATAGGAGATAGTGAAGAATCAAAATATATATAATTGTAAAATTCGAAAAAGTATAATAATTCTTTCATTTAAACAACTTAAATTACGATATTTACATTCAAGATATTCACCTTTCAAATTTGTATCGGTTTGATTAGATGTGGTATGATCTACATTTGTTTCTACATCTATAATATACGACAATTTTTAGCATTAAATATAAATTATATTTAAGAATCAAAATAGCTAAAATTATTAAATTAAAAACAATCACTATTTTTTATATTAAATCAACTTAAATTATGACTAATTATATTAAAGATATTCACCTTTCAAATCAATTTCAGTTTGATTAGATGTGGAATTATCTCCATTTGTTTCGACATCTATAATATGTGACAATTTTTTAGCGTTAAATATAAATTATATTAAAGAGTTAAAATATCTAAAATTATGAAATTAAAAAAAAATCATTAACTTTTATAATTAAGCACATTAAATTATGACTAATTATACTAAAGATATTCACCTTTCAAATTAATATCGGTTTCATTAGATGCGCTATGATCTGCGTTTGTTTCTATATCTGTAATATAGAACATTTTTTAGCAATAGAAATAGGTGATAGTGAAGAATCAAAATATCTATGATTGTGAAATTGAAAAAAGTATAATAATTCTCGTATTTAAACAACTTAAATTACGATATTTAAATTCAAGATATTCACCTTTCAAGTTTATATCGGTATGATTAGATGTGGTACGATTTCCATTCGTTTCTACATCTATAACAGGCATGTCAAACACGCGGCCCGCGGGCCACAACTGGCCCGCCGAACTCTTATATCTGGCCCGCAAAGCCTTCGGCATTTTACATTTGTTTAATTTAATTGTTAGAACGCACATGCTGAAGATACACTTTGCATGGACACACTTGCACCAACCGTGGTCTTAAAGATGGCGAACAAACGATAGATATGTATTTGTATATATGTGTTAATTAATTTTGAAGATTTTAAATTCTGGTGTTAAATTAATTATTATAGCCTTTGCCTAGTGCCTATCATTAGTCGAGTTTTCCCACTGACATCTCGGATTGCATTATTACAAAAATCATCGGAGTAGAAATTTTTAAAAAATATATTAAAAAATTATTTCAAAAGAAGATTTTTGAGTTTCAAGAAACATGAAAAGCAGTTCAATCTGTTTCTTTCATCTGTAATAATTGATGTTCAAATTATTGTTCAGAATTTATTGCTGCAGCTAATCAAATTTTTGTATTAGCGCCTATGTAGATGGATATCGAGTTTCCAAATTTCTGTAATTATTCATCAATCGAAGACATCAATTGAAATACAGTATGTAACCTTTTGTTATTTTCCCAATCAAATAGACATAATGTGAACCAGAAAATTAAAAAATGAAATCAAATAAGTAGCGAAAATAAATGACATACTTCATTAAATAGATTTTCTGATTCAAAATATGTCTGTTTTTATTTTTTACATGGAGTAAACACAGAAGTAGAAGATTAAATTATATTTAGGAACCAAAAATAGCTAAAATTATTAAATTTAACAAAAATCACCAATATCTACATTAAATGAACTTAAATTATAATTAATTAAATTCAAGATATTCACCTTTCAAATTAATATCAGTTTGATTAGATGTGGTATTATCTCCAATTGTTTCAACATCTATAATATACGACAATTTTTTAGCATTAAATATAAACTATATTAATCAAATTATCTAAAGCTGTGAAATTTAAATAAAAAATCACTAATTTTTATATTAAATCAACTTAAATTATGATTAATTGTACTGAAGATATTCACCTTTCAAATTAATATTGGTTTGATTAGATGCGCTATAATCTGCGTTTATTTCTATATCTGTAATATAGAACAAATTATTAAGAATAGAGATACGTGATAATGAAGAATCAAAATATGTATAATTGTGAAATTCGAAAAAGTGTAATAATTCTTATATTAAAATAAATTAAATTACGGTATTTAAATTCAAGATAATCACCTTTCAAATTTATAACGGTTTGATTAGATGTGGTCTGATCTCCACTTGTTCCTATATCTATAATATACGACAATTTTTTAGCATTAAATATAAATTATATCGAAGAATCAAAATATCTGAAATTATAAAATTTAAAAAAAATCACTATTAAATCAACTTAAATTAAGACTAATTAAATTAAAGATATTCACCTTTTAAATTAATATCGGTTTGATTAGTTGTGTCATGGTCTCCATTAGTTTCTACATCTATAATATACGGCAATTTTTTAGCATTAAATTTAAACCATATTAGAAAATCAAATTATCTAAGGTTATGAAATTTTTTAAAAAATCACTAATTTTTACATTAAATCAACTTAAATTATGACTAATTATACTAAAGATATTCAGCTTTCAAATTAATATTGGTTTGATTAGATGCGCTATGATCTGCGTTTGATTCTATATCTGTAATATAGAACATATTTTTAAGAATAGAGATAGGTGATAGTCAAGAATAAAAATATCTATAATTGTGAAATTCGGAAAAGTGTAATAATTCTTATATTTAAATGATTTAAATTACGATATTTAAATTCAAGATAATCACCTTTCAAATTTATATCGGTTTGATTAGATGTGATCTGATCTCCACTTCTTTCTACATCTATAATATACGACAATATTTCAGCATTAAATATAAATTATATTAAAGAATCAAAATATCTAAAATTATGAAATTAAAAAAATCACTATTAAATCAATTTAAATTAAGAATAATTAACTTAAAGATATTCACCTTTTAAATTTATACCAGTTTGATTAGTTGTGTCATTGTCTCCATTTGTTTCTACATCTATAATATACGACAATTTTTTAGCATTAAATTTAAACTATATCATAAAATCAAATTATCTAAGGTTATAAAATTTTTTAAAAAGTCACTAATTTTTACATTAACACGTTCACGCCGGCGCGGTTGGTCATACTCGATTGTATCAGATCTGGCAAGTCTCCGGCCTTTTGGATGCCAGTATTTTAATATAAAAAATGTTCTTTTATTTAAATAGAGCAATTGGGCAATTTAAAGGAACAACATTTTCTCTAAAATAATAGTGGTGTGCAAAAATCCGGAGACTTGACAACTCTGAGACAGTCGAGTGTGACCCACCGCGCCGGCGTGAACGTGTTAAATCAACTTAAATTATGACTAATTATACATATTCACCTTTCAAATTAATATTGGTTCGATTAGATGCGCTATGATCTGCGTTTGTTTCTATATCTGTAACATAGAACATTTTTTAAGAATAGAGAAGAATCAAAATATCTATAATTGTGAAATTCGAAAAAGTGTAATAATTCTTATATTTAAATAACTTAAATTACGATATTTAAATTCAAGATAATCACATTTCAAATTTATATCGGTTTGATTAGATGTGGTCAGATCTCCACTTTTTCCTACATCTATGATATAAGACTTTTTTTAGCATTAAACATAAATTATATTGAAGAATCAAAATATCTAAAATTACGAAATTTTAAAAAATCCCTATTAAATCAACTTAAATTAAGAATTTTTTAGCATTAAATTTAAATTATATTAGAAAATCAAATTATCTAAGGTTATGAAATTTTTAAAAAAGTCACTAATTTTTACATTAAATCAACACAAATTATAACTAATTATACTAAAGATATTCACCTTTCAAATTAATATTGGTTTGATTAGATGCGCTATGATCAGCGTTTGTTTCTATATCTGTAATATAGAACATTTTTTAAGAATAGAGAAGAATCAAAATATCTATAATTGTGATTTTCGAAAAAGTGTAATAATCCTTATATTTAAATAACTTAAATTACGATATTTAAATTCATGATAATCACCTTTCAAATTTATATTGGTTTGATTAGATGTGGTCTGATCTCCACTTGTTTCTACATCTATAATATACGACATTTTTTTAGCATTTAATATACATTTATATTAAATTATCAAAATATCTAAAATTATGAAATTAAAAAAAAATCACTATGAAATCAACTTAAATTAAGACTAATTTAATTAAAGATATTCACCTTTTAAATTAATATAGGTTTGATTAGTTGTGTCATGGTCTCCATTTATTTCTACATCTATAATATACGACATTTTTTAGCAATAGAGATAATGTGATATTGAAGAATCATAATATGTATAAATATGAAATTGAAAAAAATACTATTATTTATATTTAATCAATTTAATGATCATTAACTGAATAAAAGAAATTCACCTCTGAAATTAATATCAGTTTGATTAGATGAATCATGATCTCCTTTAGTTTCTATATCTATAATGCGCAACATTTTTTAGCACTAATAATTTTTAATATTTCAGTAATAAAATATCTATAACTAGAAAACTTTAAAACAATTTTCTTAAAATTTAAAGACATTAAAGACATTCACTTTTGAAATTAATATCAGTTTGTTTCGCGTGTCAAATTCTCCATTTGTTTCTATAATTGCAATTCTCCTATAATATTTGAGCATTAAACATTAGCGATATTCCATGATAAAAATATCTATCAAGATAAAATATCTGTAAACTACTATCTATTAACTACTTTTACAAATAATCAATCAAAACAAGCATTTATTATATCTATTACATTCATCTTTCAAATTAATATCGGTTTGATTAAATGTGCTATGATCTCCATTAGTTTTTATATGTATAATATACAACTTTTTTTAGTATTTAAGGTATAGATAATAAATAATCAAAATATGAAATATGAAAGTTTTTATATTTAATCAAGTTACAAGATGATTTATTAACTTAAGGAAATTTATCATTGAAATAATTATCAGATTGATTTGCTTAACTGTAGGATATATTTGTAATTAATATCAATTTCATTAGCTGGAGCATGATTTCTATTTGTTTCTATTTATAAAGTGTACAAAGTTTTAGCATTATACATTGATGATATTGTAAAATCAAAATATTTATAAATAGGAAATATTAAAAACATTGACCTATTTTTACTTTTAATCATTTGAAAGAAAGATCTATTAAATTTAAGAAATTCACCTCTGAAATTAATGTCAGTTTCATTAACAGCTAAATCTTGATTAACATCTGTTTCTATATCGACAAGATGCAATGTTACGTTAGTTACACAATAAAAGTTACGTCAGTTACACGTGTAAATACCATTTTTTCTCTTATTTATTATTCAGAAATTAATTAAACAAGTTGCTGTTATAATTTGGAATTACTTAGTGTTGTTGGGAACATTAAATCACTAGAGAATTAATCACTTACAGAATTTTGAATTGCAATTGTTGGGACTAAAAGCAAGATTGAAATAATCTGTACACTGTAAAAAAAAAATATGACCAGTTTTCCTGTAGGAATCGGAAAAATAGTTGCCCTTATCGTACCGGAAAAATTTCCGACCCAGCTCGAAAAAATAATCCGTAAAATCGGAATAAAATTCGTAAAATACCGTTTTATTGACTATTTCCTTTTTTTTACGGATTTTATACCGAGCTGGGTCGGAAAATTTTCCGGTACGATAAGGGCAACTATTTTTCCGAATCGTACAGGAAAACTGGTCGGATTTTTTGTACAGTGCAGGTATTTATTTGGCTATTAAATCCTTAGTAAGAAATATTTTAAATTGTAAAAATTTGTTCTAGCTTTATTAGTAAATTTTCTACATAGTTTCAAAAACAAAATTCGATTATCAAATGTTACGTCAGTTACGATAGAATTGCACAATAGAAAAAGTCCGAATTAATTAATATTGATCAAAGATAATATGTTATTTTCTTTCCTTTCCTTTTCTTTTTTTAAAACTTACATTTGATTTAAAGTTATTTTATTTTTATTTTATAAAAAAATATATTAAAAAAAATTATGCTTAATTTTTTTACTCTAAGTTTCATACTCTTACTTCAAACAATAAAATGCATCGCTATCATTGAAAATTGCCTTGTATACCTCCACTGTTTTGATCATGTGAACATTTATACAGTTTTTAATGTAATTATTTTCTGGGGTTTTTTATTTAATTATTTTTTTCATTTCTAAGACTATCCTAAGTTTAGTGTTCATTATATTTGCTCTTATATAATTTAAGTCACTGTGATAGTTTAAATTATTGTCAGTTTGATTAGCTGAACCATCATCTCCAGTTGTTATATCCAAAATGTACAATTTTTCAACATTAAAAATTGGCGACAATGTTGAATCAAAATATCTATAATTATTTATTATTAAAACTACTAACTAATTCTTACAATTTTTTAAAGAATATTTCAATTAAAGTAATTCACCTTTAAAGTTTTTTTCATTTTGATTATCCTGGTCACGATTCCCATTTATTGGTATATCTAAAATGTACAACGATTTTTCAGCATAAAAAATTAGCGAAATTATAGAATTAAAATATGTAAAACTATTCATTATTAAAACTATTCACTACTTGTAATATTTAATCAAATTAAAAAAAGAATATATGAATTACAGATAGTCACCTTTGAAATAATTGTCATTTTGGTTAGCCTGATCATGATTCCCATTGGTTACTGTATCTAAAATGTAGAATTATTTTTCAGCGATAAAATTGTCGATATTGTAAAATTAAAATATCTACAATTATTTATTATTAAAACTACTCTCTAATTGTTACATTTAATCTAATTAAAAAAAAAAAGAAGTTTTTGAATTATAAAAATTCACCTTTAAAATTTTTGTCAGTTTGATTAGGGAGTCCGTTTCAAATTACCCAGGTGGTGTCGCTCGACATTTTTAATTTTCCTAATCTTTTAATCAAGTTTTCTTCATAGTTTTCTGGGTTTAAAAACATGATTAAAAATTTTTTTGATCAAATAGTTTTTTTGAGGTGGACATTTTTAACAAGCTACACATCCATTTTTGGGCGAAAAACATGGTTTACGGAAAATGCTGTAACTGCTCTTTATTTTTCTACCTATCAAAATGAATCAAAATCCAAAATGTTCAGCATAAAATTGTTCACATTTCATGTAATTATAAAATTTTCATTAGACATAAGGATCTAGGCTAAAAATATACTTAAAAACCGGAGAAATAAAAGGTCAAACTCCGCATTTCGCTGCCCTTATTTTTTTTATGAAGGAGATCGGACTCACCTTAAATATTTTTTTCTTACACAGATCTCTTATAGGACTACTTATTTTTATAAATTTCAATCCTGACCTTTTCCCTTTTTTTCTTTTTGTACAGCTCATCAAAAACTGTGTTTAGTCTGTTTTTGGCAATTTTCACTAATTAATATCTCAAAAGGGACTCACTAAAAAATTCTGAAAACTTAGGATAATAAACATCTTTGTAATATGAAGTTAAATTGTAAATTTTATGAGTGAGACTTAACTGATTTTTGAATAACAGTTCACTAAAAATGCACCCCCTCCTCCTCCTTTTCCTTTTTGTTTTGCTCTAGATACATAGCATTGCAGTACTTTTTGCTTAGGTTCAAATTGACGATAAAAACAAATTTTACGCATTGTTTCTTAGTTAAATAGGGTAGTGGCAAGACACATTTCAAAACTTTCTTGAAGTGGGGAGGGGGTGTGATCTTTTGATTTTATTGTGCACAGCTGAGGAGTACCTCATGCAGTTTTATCGTGACATGTTTTTGAAATTAGCCTAAGTACTCGCTAAGAGGTTACTTCACTTATCCGCTCGCTAAGAAAATTTTATAAAATATCTCGTAAAAGGCAAGAGGCAGTGGCATATGCAAACGTATCTTATTCAATTATTTCTGGCTTCATCTTGTTATTATTCACTCTCTCTGTGACACTCTTTGGTTGAAAGAATGCATCTTCTTCAGTCATTCCGCAGTCCTTTTATATTTATTCTGAAGTAATAAAAAAGTTGTGGCAACATTATGTAGTCTTGCAGTTTATGCATGAAGATCATGTATGGAGTGGTTCTAATTTTTATTAACAACTTTACTTCAATTGCTCAGTGTATTTGTTCCATTTTGTCTTCCTATTTAATAATTTCTTATGTTTTTAAATGTACGATAGCTCAAATCTTGTACAGTATTAGCTTATTTAGCTTATGCAAGGATGAAATCGTACATGTCTTGGGGGATCTATGGTAATTTGGGCTTCACATGCATTTATTTCATTTTTTTATTATGGATATTTTTGGGGCATATTTCATAACTGATTTGTGTTTTATCCTTCATTTTCTAATTTTTATTTTTCCCCATTTGTGTATGTTGAATTCTATGTGGTCTTTATTATGGTTATATGTATATCTATATATATATATATATATATATAGTTAAAAAATTCCAAAAGTTATTTCAAGCATTATCACAATCTGTAAACTTTAATTGAAGCACAAAATTAACTTAACCAAACCAAATAAGAACTATAATTTAACTTAATAAACAAACTTAAAGAAACACAACTTAACCAACTTTAACTTAAACAAAACAACCATAAGAAACAAGGCAAATAACCAATTAAACATGGAGACAGGTCTGTGTGGCTTATGACACACTAATGCAGGGTTAAAACTGTTTTTAAGCATGCAACATTCCCCAGATTTACCTGTCGAGACCATATTGAAAAAACAAATGAAACAAGATTAAAGCTAAATGAAACGGACCGACCGAAATCAATCCATATCAAAAGCGATCTGTTTCTACTACATTTCGTAAACCACACGCTTCGAGTAAAGGCATCAATTCACTTCTGTTCTTGCAAGTTCTAACATAATTATACGTCATATTTCTGACCAGACTCACAGGATAACCCTGTTTCACAGCAGTGACGTACCATTTCAGCATATCCTCATTCAAATTGACACTATCCGATGTCAATCGGTTTAATCTGTTTAAACCGTTAATATAAATGTTTCTGAATACCGATATATGGACATTTGAATTGAAATTCAATATTGCAATTGTTTTAAAGTTAAAATCGTCTCTTTTATCATAAACCGATGTAATTAAATTTCTGTTTTCTAATTTTAGATTTACATCTAAGTAATTTGTATTGCAACTATTATGGCTACCGGAAAGTTTCAATTCTAAATTTTTAGGATAATATTTAAATTCATGGTTAATCTTTATTCCATTCAGCTCGACAATCAAAACGTCGTCGATATATCTGAAACTCATTATGTCTTTATGTAATTCACTTATATTTTCATATATATGTAGATACATGTCGGCCAAAATTGAACTGCAACTCCCCCCCATGGGGATACCTTTAATCTGCTTATATACCTTATTGCCCTCATATAAAAAATTCTCTTGAACCACCAATTGAAACAAATTTTGAAATTCACTTAAATCCATGTATAAATCACCATACCTATTATACACCTCCAATATCTTCTCCCTCAAATCCTCAATCTCTATGTTGTTAAACAAATCTGCAAAATCATATGCATACAATCCTGTAATCTTATTTTTATACCTTTTTACTTTTTCCAACAGTTCATAACTATTACTTATTATAAAAGTTGAATTCTCACTTTTAATCTTCAAAAATATTCTCTTCAATACCTTTAATAATTTTTTATTCGCACATTCAATATAGGAATTATAACCACATGTAACGGTTCTAAATTTCACAGGGCATTTATGGAACTTGGGTATTAAAACCAAATAAGGAAAATTCAAATTATCTTGTTTTGTTTTAATTTTTTTATACATTGCCCTAATTCTGTTCTCCACCTCATTAATTTTTGCCCTAATTAACTCATAATTATTTGTGTTTTCATAACTTTCTCTTAATATTTTTCCATATAATTTTTTACAGATAATTGCATAGTTGGTACTTGCCTTATCTACATATGTTATTATAAAATCATCTTGGATGTTTTTTATAGCTTTTCTTAAATCAATATATTTCTCTTCGGACAAACCCTCAAAGTTTTTAACGTATGTCTCCTCTAGTTCCTTTAAAATATGATATTTCCATTCTTCAAATAATTCTCCAGGTAGTCTGTATTTATAAGTTAACTTTTGTATAAAGATTTCTATATTATATTTAAACCGTTTAACTGCATTACTTTTCGTGAAATTCCGTTTTATTCTGTATTTTGCTCCATAACTCATTTGATTTTTCAGTCCGACATTTTGTACGATATCTAGATTCCCAGTTATTACATGTCCATAATGTTTGTCTACATATTTGTTGTACACATCCTCATTACATTTACAAATGTCTGCATTTTCGTTCCTATTAATATTTTTAGAATAATAATTATAATTAAAGATCATTCTACCTAAAGGCTTGTCATACTTAAATGCTTTAACAATATTTAAATTTTTTATTGGTAACATGTCCTTATATTTATTAAAAATCCTTTTGTAATTTACATTACTGTAGCACCCTCCTATGTAATCTATAACGAAATATACTTTATCTGCATCTTCCTGATTTTCACACTTTGACTTACAGTAACTTTGCCAATTATTTAATTTTATTCTATATTTTAATAGATCAATACCCAGATCTATGTTATGTATTCCTATTTTTTGCGATAACAAAATCAAAACCTTAGGTATCAACATCTTTTTGACATTGAATATGATATATTTGATACTCTTGAACTTGTCATTACCGTTACAATTCATTAAAGCTGTTACAATGCTTTCACCGTCCTTCAATCCAACCAATTTTTCTCTAGTAATCCCTGAATCACGATTACTTTTTCCATCTTTATAAACGTTATAACCATCAATATCACACCTTATCTTTGCATAGATGGAGTCAGTCATGTCTCGATTTTTAAAGGTTTGTATAATGTTGCACCCACCAAACATAACGTTCAACCCATAGGGATATAGTGTACCATGTGCAATCATCATATCCTTTTCATATATTTTTCTTTTAATTTTATTTTGGACGATTTTTAAAATTGATATTTTAATGTTATCTATACCATGTTCAGCGAAGTGTTTTATTTCTATATCTTCATGCTCTCTCTTAACTTTTAAGTTTCTTATATCTGACTTATGGTTATTGAAGCGTTTGTTCAGTGGAGTTGAAGTTTGACCAATGTATGCAACATTACATACTTGACATCTTAGCTTATACACGCAATTGTATACTTTACAAAATTTTAAACATTTCCCATTATTTTGTCCAAAATCGTTTTTCGTGTTTTCTGCACAGATACATACCTTACATCTTTTATCAGTACACTTATCAAAATTTAATACATTCTTGTTCTTATAAAAATTTCTGTTGTAAAAATATCTAGTTTTATAACATTTATATTTGATACCTATATTACCACCTTCAGTACCCTTAATTATATGACTACTGTTATAGAAGCACCTAGTACTGTACTTAACGTAATTTTCACCATCTCCACCACCTCTATCCAAATTCATAGAAACACGATCAAAACTACAATTTTTATTAGCTTTTCCACAATTTTTTATTTTTTTATTTTCAAATATTTTTTTGCAACCGCTCAACCGCTATCTATATCTATATCTATCTATATATATATATATATATATATAGATATAGATATAGATATAGATATAGATATAGATATAGATATATATGGTGTGTGGATGAAAAATGACGTGTAAATAGCCGTAGCAAAGTGCCTAGATACTCTGTTAAAAGTGTACCCTATATGGGATTTTTTTGAGATTTTGCGTGTGATCGTGGTGTCCTGAATCATTAACAATTGTGCTTAAACGAAAAATCTATTCTGTTTAAATTTCGCAAAGTACCCAAATAACTGCAAAATCAGGGTGTCACTGTTATTTTGCAAAATATGTTGTTAATTAGGTGACTATGGTTGTATAGTGGCTATGCTATATAGTGATGCGTTAGCTAGATTCAGCGGAAATGGTGCAGATATCGCGTAGCTACTTCGAGCGATGGTCATCAAGATCCTATTTGCTGACTACGCCACGTGCATGCGCGTGTGGAAAGGATAGTTTTCTACCGCGCTGTGACCATTTAGTAAAAAGTTGATTTTTATATTCCAAATAAAGAATTACTAGCCGCCCTCGGCGACCAGTTTGGTCTCTCTTAAAATTTATGTTCGGGAAAGCATGCTAAGCATTGTTTCATGTTACTTTTATTCATAATTTAATTTACTTGGACTCCCTTAAATATAATTAATAGAATCCCTTAAGCTAATATTAGTTATTGTTGCATTAAAATATCTCAATTTGTTGATTTTCTGTAAGCAAGTAAACCCTTTTGTTTACAATGGAAGTCGATGGGAATTTGGCGAATTATTAGAGATATCGCCAATTTGGCGTCCCTTTTGGCGACTCCTTTTGTCGCCAAATTTGGCTATATATCCCCAAATTGGCGACAAACTTGGCGGCATTTGGCGACAGAACAGGGTCCCTCCTATGGTAACCCCTTTATAGGTATGGAGATGCATAAAATGCTGTTCCATAACCAATAAGATGCGTTTAATTCTGGCGTTACCATTAAACAATTAATAAATATCGCGATTCCAGTGCCACGTACTATAACGTGATATATATATATAATATAGATTGAGACTCACGGAGTCTATTTAATTGTTTGTATTTTTTGAAGATTGTGATTTCTGGTAAGGATGGTTATTTTAAAGTCATTGCGAAATTAAGTGAATGACTTGCCGTTTAACTTTTAAAGAAGAGTCTGGTCACGTTTAAAAGTCCAGCTGGTTCTTCCAGTGCTCTTCCGCCATTTTTAGGAGTTTTAAGCAAGCTATTGTTATTGTTAAATTTTCTCCGTCTCCTCATTACAAGTGAACAGCTCCAAAGGTCCATGTCACAGAGTGACAACACATTTTCAAAACCACAGAATATACAAATAAACGAAAGTAGTAAGTGTGGCCTTCAAATTTTCACAGTACATATTACTTTTTTTTAATCTTTGCTGACTGAAGACTTTGCTCAGAGTACTCTAGTTCAGGGGTTCTCAAACTATGGTACGCGTACCAGTACTGGTACGTGAAGCTCTGTTTACTGGTACGCGAAAATCCGATACTGGTATGCGAAATGAAATAAAAAATACAGCAATATAACGATGGATTGTTGGAATCAACATTCAAAAAGATGAATGTAACAGAATTTTGGTTGGTGAGAAAAGATCTGATAATCGTAAAAGTTCTAAAGGTAATCGTAAATCGTAAAGCTCCTGTCTGTTTTTAGCAAAAATTATCCTTTTTTTAAGTACTTTCTGTTCGTTTCTTTATATAAAAAACAAATACAAGAATTAACTAAACATCGAATCTGACTTGCGTCTAAAACTAAGATTCAAGCATACATGAGGAAGCTGTATTTGATAAAGCAAGCACACCCTTATCATTAGCAATACAAGGGAATTAATAGAGCCATCCTAGTGTATATGTTTCAATTCACGCCAATATATCATTAAGTATTGTAGCTTTTTTTCCCATCAAAGCACTGTATTTTAATAATGTACAGTCGTGGAAAAAAAAAAAAGTAAACACCCCTTACTAACTCCTCAGCAAATCATCGTAGAAGAAAGTTACTGGTACCGAACGATTGGAAATAAAATCTACTTTTAAATGATGTATATAAAATTTTCTTAGGTGGTCATCTACATATTAAAACGAATCCAAACTTCATTTTTTTCAATGGCAATGCCCAATTTTAACTAGATATTTCAAATCTTCCGTTCAAACTATGCCTAGACACCAAATTTCAAGTCATTTGAATGATAAGTTTTTGAATTCTAAACATTCAAAATTTAGTGCTTGTAATGTTAAGTTACATTTTCATATTTTTATTAATATCTCTTGAAATTATACTCTTAATGGGCTAATTTTTTGTGTAGCAATAATGATGAAATCCCCAAACATAAATACATTGAATTTGCAATTTTTATAATTTTATGATATGAATTATGAATTATGAAATTAATATTCGAAAAAATTATGAATTGCAACCTACAATTTTTTTGATGGATTTAGATTTATTAAGTCCTGCTTTATGGAAATTCAAAAATTTCACACTTTTATTCCAAGTAGTTTTCAAATTATGCTTAAAAAACGGCAAAATGATGGTTTAAGGGGCCGTCTATGATGGAAGTGAGTAGACATTTTGAAATTTATTCTGCTGTACTGTAATCTAACACGCTTCATTGACTCCTTGAGTGGCGCTTAAGGTGCCTTGATCAAGGAAGGGGCTCTCTCGGTGAACAATCCAGTACGGAACTTCAATTTGGATACAGCCCTTAAAATAAGCTCGTTTTAAAATAATTAATTTCTCGGAAACTTATGGTGCGAATTGCATAAAAATTCGTTTTTAGGCTAATTGAAGGGTGTAGAGTTCATTTATGCTGTCAGAATTGGGTACTGCTATTGAAAAAAACAAAGTTATGGTTTGTTTTAATATGTAGATGGCCCCCTAAGCAAATTTTATATACATCATTTAAAAGTAGACTTTATTTCCAATCGTTCGGTACCAGTAACTTTCTTCTACGATAATTTGTTGAGGAGTTAGTAGGGATGGTTTACTTTTTTTTTTCCACGACTGTACATATTATTAAAATGTAATTATGATAGTGCCTTTTATTCGAATGTTAAGGATGTATTCCGATCCAAACTGATTATTTTCTGATTCATTTTAAAATTCATTTTTGCTCTCAAACGCATCAAACTTGGAAATTCTCTTATTTAGAAAATATATAATGTGCGGTGTTTCTTAATTTTTTGATAAATGCAGAAAATACTGTAAAAAACGCTGTCAAAGTTGGCATTTTGAACCGAATTTTCCGAAGCGGGCGATCTGGGAATGAAAAAATGGTCATACTGAGAAAATAATTGTTTAAAAATCAAATTCTAATTAATTGAGCTGAAAATGAAATCACACGGCATGTTAAACATGTCTTCAGAAATCACCCCAGCAAGTTTCATGTTTTTACTTTTAAAAATGAGTCTGAAAATGTCTCAGAAAATTTCGAGCTGTTGAGGGTGGAAAAATATTTTTTCGAATACACCCTTAATATAAAGCAGTCAATATAAGTACAACATAATACAATAAAATCTGCTCAGACAGAAGCACAAAAGACTGGGAAAATATTTCGTTTTAGACATATTCTTTTTACACAGGTTTTTCTGTATTAGCTTCGAATTTGTATTGGTGGTACGCGGAAGTATGAACTTCTATTTAGTGGTACGTCGGTCTAAAAGTTTGGAAACCCCTGCTCTAGTTGATAACGTTGTAAAATATGTATCTCATTAATAAGAGTTTTTAATATGAATACTACACTGGTGTCCAAAATTAAGGACCAGTCACAAAACACTAATTTTTAAGTAAGTGAATACTCAAAAGGAAATAATATAATTCAAATAATTATCATCCCTACAGCACAGCTAGTCTATATAGCATTTCATTCATGTCACACATGGTCACAAGTGTCACAGTCACTACGGAGAAATAAAAAAATAGGAAATTCCACACGTCTCATTATGACTCTCAAATGATCACTATATGTGACTCCACTGAGACGTCAATGTGATTGCTGCTTTCTGACGAGTCACCAGGTGACTTTACAATGTAGTTACATTCTGACTCTCATGTGACTGTCATTTTAGACTCAATTTCAAAAGCATCATGAACGTAGCATTATGATAAGTTACCAAATAATATTACATTTTAGCCACATGGTGACTTTTCACAAAAGAGCACAATGGTGACTTCAGAGTAGTCTCTCTGTCACTTGAAAGTCATCATGTGACTCTAATGTAACATTATTTGGTAACTTATCACAATGCAGTGTTCACGATGACTTTGAAATTGAGTCTACAGATGACAGTCACATGACAGTCACATTGTAAAGTCACATGGTGACTCGTCAGAAAAAAGCAGTCTCAGTGAAGTCACATATAGTGATCATTTGAGACTCATAATGAGATGTATGGAATTTACGTTTTTTTTTTCTTTTTTTCCTTCTTCACCGTAGTGGCTGTGACACTTGTCACCATGTGTCACATGAATGAGATGTTATATGTACAAGCTGTGCTGTAGAGATAGTAATTATTCGAATTATATTATTTCCTTTTGAGTATTCGCGTACTTGAAAATTAGCATTTTATGATAGGTCCTTAATTTTGGACACCAGTGTAATTAAAGTGTTTTGGAATGTTGTTACAAGAAACGAAAAATTCCTTTAACCGATATTGCATTGAGTGATATCAATTGTATTTTGAATATGCATATAAAATAGATAATGTAGATACATACTCTGTGGAATTGTCAAAGTTTCATTACTAGGAACGTAACTTCTGTAGTTCTCATACCCTGCATAGCAAATAGAAAATATATATTAATTGAAACATTGATTTTATCATAAACGCGCGACAATTTATTTCATATTTTAAAAATCCTTTCAGGTTAGAAGAAGTTAACAACAGAAAGTAGCGAATAAATTATACGCGGATTAGCAACTTGTAATTATTTTGGTAGAGGAAGCCAGATTTACAATAAACGATTTCATATAAGTAATAGTACATGTATCTCTTAAAGTGGAATATCACTATAGCAATATCACATGTATGCAAAAAAAAAAGCAATTTAACAAATTACAACGACCATTTGGAAAATGATTTTTTCAAAGACTAAAATTTAAGACATAAAAAATCGCACGGAGTTGATCATACATTACGTACGCCATGAATTAAACATTAATAGTGTTATTACACGTAAAAATTGCAAGCGACAAAAATCGCCTGCGACCCGTCAGATTTCTTAAAACTTACGTATTATCCATCTGAAACTTACGTATTATCCAAGCATTTCATTGGCTTTTCGGGAAAAGGCTTTTCCCATCTTAAATAAAATTTCATTCTTAAACTTCTAAACATCCCACAATATTACTTTTTACACCGTCATATAGAGAAAAAAGATGTACTTTTAAATGCAATTTGTTTGAAAGCTGTATCTCAATTTGTTATTAATTTTTTTTTTGGTAGTTTTTATTACTTTTTTGTCATAGTGGCAACAGAAGTATCCATCTCTGTTGAAAGTAAAGGACAAATACAGATTACTGTATCGACCAATCAGAAAATGAATAAAATGCGGATTCAACCAATAAAACGCATCATATATGGTTTTGATTTCCTACCCTGATAGAGTACAATAACCATTTTTACAAATGGTTAAAAAAGAAAAAGAAAGGAAAACTAGTCGTTAGGGCCCTCCATAATACTTACCCATCATAGATATGCATAATATAAAATATGAAAATAAAACATGCGTAAACTATTTATAAAATATATTGCAATTCCAAAATAACATTTAAACGTATATTTAAATATTTTTAACACATACTAATGCTCTATTACAGAATTGCGGGTACCACTTGATTATCCCGTCAACTAATTTTGACAAATTATATAAATTGCCAAACTAGTCGCAAAATTATACAAATTGGCATAATTTTTATTTTAAATAACGAAAGAACAAATAAATTAGTAAAAGATTAATAAAAATACAAATAAAACGTCGAATTAAAAATCACTCGATGACGCAACAAACGCGTGTAATGTGTTTAATGTCAAGTGAATGTGACATTTACGATAAGCCATTATTGGCATTTAATCTTATAGTTTGGCGATAGTTTTTGGGTCGGCGGGATAACCGAGTAGTACTGAATTGCGTAAAAGAAACATCCTTATAACTCCAAAAAAGATGATCATATTAGCTAACAGTTTACTGCGTCGGATTAAGCGTCTTATTTCCAATTAAAATACATCTTTGAATTGAAATTTGAATGAAATACAGGGTCATGAAAAATTGAAGAGTGTGAAAAATAGGATTACAAATATCTCAGCAGCTCATTATCCGATCGATTTCATCCGTTATGCGAAATTTATGTTTTTCTATTTCCTTTTATATCCACTCCTTAAAATAAACAATTTCGAAATTTTTTGAATACCTTTTATCAGATCGAATATTTCGAGGACCCGATAAAAAGTAGTTCCCATAATTGAGGTTACTTATATTTAATAGGCTTCTTCCCATAACTACATACTAAGTACACATCAGATTTCAAGTCTGTATCTCAATTTGTTCGGGAGATAGAGCGTTTAACTTTACACACACACACAGACGGACGGCAATTTTTTTTTTATATATATAAATATGTTTTTCAGAATCTCCAGTGTCTGAAACGTGTAGGGGAGAGTAGCCATATTTGGACCGCCGCTTTAATTGGACCGTTGCCATTCTGTCGTTAATTACAGGAAAAGACGCCATCTGCCGCTGAAATCTTACTTATCAGAATGACGTCATTTATGATTAGTAGAAGCATCCACCTACCACGTGCTGTTTTCAGACAATTTTAAAAACCTAAAGTTAGCTGTTTTGATCTATTTTTTTCCTATTAAACGTAAGTGAATTCTTTAAAACTAAGGTAAGTTGTTATGTTTTCACATACATATCTAAATTCATCTGTTTATTGCGCATATTTTTCGCGCGGATTTGTTGGATTTCGTTTTTGTTCTTAGTCTTCAGATTATCTGTTTTTAAAAATAGTGCAGTTGCCTTAATTGGGCCAATTTAAGTTGCTTAAATTGGACCAAATACACGACCATAAATTTGAAAAGTAAGATGGTACGCTTTGTACACTATTTTTTTTTTATTTTTTAATATTTTATAATGTATTACTATTTCCATGCAAGTTTTTTTTTGTATATCTGGATCAATTTCTTTATACAGTTTAGGCCTATATAAACATAAAAATATTTTTACATGTCCATGCAATAAATTTTGTTTGCAACTTCTTTTATCTTGTATGCATTTGTATTTATTTTCTTTGAATCCTTTATTCCTACGGCGTATTTGGTTTACAGAGTTCTATTGAAACATTTTCCTCGTGGAGGATATTTGCGATTCCGTGAGGGGGTGGGGGGTCAGACTTTTTACAGTTCTGGAGGTGGGATTACCCTTTTTTTTTGCCATTAATACGCATAAAATCTCAAACCTTCCGCTGGGAGTGGTTATTTCAAGGCTCCGGGGGGGGGGGGGGGGGTACTCTTGAATTAAACACTGTTTGATTAATCGTAGCGTATTTTTTTCAACAGAGCATTAATTTTAAACACTTTTTTAATATAATGTTCAAAATGCTGAAAACGATATACAAGCTGTCTGGAAGAAAAACATCCGCGACAGCAAAAGCTGTTAAAGATATAGGAAACGAAAAGGAGGAAGTAAGTTGTGAAGAATTTGACCTGCAAAAAGGCTGCAGCTACAAATCCCACCCCAAAAGCCAAAAAATGATTAGAAATGCTATCTCCCTTGCTAAATTCAGTTAAATCAAAGTACAGAGGGAGCCAAAAAACAGTTGTGTTAAAATCTTCGCCATATAAAGTAAGGAAAAAAAACGACAGAAAAGAAGCTCTCACAGCACAAAAGCAATTGGAACATCAAGTTTTAAAAAAATAGTAACACTTGGAAAGAAAATAATAGAAGGGAATAACTACAAACATAATGTAAAGAAAACTTTTGTTGCAAAATAAATTATTAATAATTCAGAATCTAAAGAGAAAAATCTAGACAGTGATGATTGGTTTTGCCTAATTAGTAAGAAAAATAAATAGTCGAAATGATTCAGTGTTTAGATTGCCAATTACGGTTCCCTGTTGTGGGCGCTGGAAGAAAAAATCAATAAACGAAATTCATGTGTAAGCTTTGCATCACTCCTTATATGATATTCAAGTAACTGGCAATTAGTTCCATAATTTCTATTCTTAATTACTAATAACTTTGATTAATATTTTGAATACATTTTGATTTAAAACAATTACTCTTATTTTCAGATATTTGATTTCATTGCATTTCATTTCTGTTACTTTATTTGATTGTTTCAATAATCGCAAACTTTGCTTTTAATAAAATTAGTTATATTCTCTAGGCATTAAAACAACCTGATATTGTGTGGTCCAAATTAAGAGACTAGGGGGTCCAACTTAGGCGACCAGTTGCTGAATTTGGACCACTTTTGACAAATTTTTCAAATTAAAATAAAATTTAAGATTTTCAAAAAGAAACTGATCTAAAGATTTGTTTAGTTAGTAGATGAATAGATTGACCCCGTGTAGTGAGTTTTTGAAGATATTCCAAAAATTAAGTGAGTTACACCTGAAAATAAGTGAAATGGTCCAAATTCGGCTACTCTCCCCTAAATCTATTTTAAAAAATTTCGATTTTTAAAACGATTACAAGAATTACTCTATACTACGTATGATGGGAAAGTAAAAGAGTATTTTTCCACTATAGGGATCGTGGTGCAGTTGTTTCTTTTTAAGCTTGGCGCAGTTCGGATTTCAGAAAAAGATATTTGTTGCCATATAATATAAACAGCTATGAAAATAAACCAAATGAACTTTTGTATTTTTTTTATATATGAGTTATACATATATGTTATATAAAATTTTACGATAGCTCATTTTGCGATATTCATCTAAATTATTCTAGTTTTCCGGTATATTCATTATTTCCATGTTTCTTAATAATATTATTATTTATTCCCAGTTAATTTCCTTTAAACTTAAAACGTGTATATTAATAATTATCTTTTCGAAATATTAATATAAAACGTTTAATCCCTTGATTAATTTTTATCAGCTACCAAAACTATAATATTCTGAGAGAAGCCACTTTTTATTTTCGAATGTTTTTAAAAGCCATTTTACTATTTCTAATTTTATTCCACGCATCAACTTCCCGCGCATTTACCAACGCTAGACTTTTCACCCTGAAACCCTTCCGTGAGTAGATACGGAACTCCTTTCATATATTACGCTCCTCTCTCTCTCTCTCGCCATTGGCTGAGTTACGGTGCGCATTTTGCTGAGTGGTTCTTTCCTGAAGTTTACATTCCAATTTGTATTTCTACGCGATGCGATTAAAACCAGCCGGCGAGGCGTTAGTTCGGAGCCCAGATTTTTTAGCAGATTTGTCTTGTTTTGCCAGTGCTTCAAAGAAGTTACCCGGTGTTCTGCACTTACTGTAGTGTTCAAATTTACTTTAAGATCTAGTACGATGTAGTTACTCTCGATCCATTCTGAGCCGTTACAAAATCTTTCACTATGTGGGGATTGTTTTAAATGTCCCTTTTTTGTGAATAAAAGCCCTTCCAACATCAACTATGGCTATGTATACTGGCGAAATTATCGGAATAATCACCATTTGCCTTGAGATATGTACCTCAAACCATCGAAATAGTGATGCAACTGCAAAAAAGGAATTAGTGTTTTTACTCATATAAGATCTCAGCCACGACCAATAATAGTAAGTTGACTAAATTTGTCGACTTAAAAGTTTACAATCTTACACCAGATGCCAATAAATTATGAATTCATTACATCGACCTACAGCCTTCCAATATTTTAACGAGAAGTTCTTTTCAATTATTACAGTAAACGACTAGAATTTTTGGGTGCATTCGTAATTATATAAATACGTAGCACATATAACCGTCGTTCAGTCCGTCTGTCTGTCTGTCCGTCCGCATAAACTACTCAACCGAATTGTTTGAAATTTAAAATATATAATTGTTGCATAATTTTGTCGGATCATTTCCAATTTTATGAAAATCGGATGTACAGTTTAATTACAGGGGCAGTCAAAAGTTTTCCGTTACATTACGGCCAATGGGAATGAATTATTTCAAGTGCATTTTAATGATGTTACAGCCCTTCGAACAGAATGAAATGGATATGCACTTATAAAGTGCACTAAAATAGACATTCAGTACACTATGCAGTGCAAAAAATATTTATAAAACTAGTTATAGTACGAATGCACAACATTTGCCCCGTTTGACGTGCAATTTCCAACTTGTACATATATATAAACATTTTATTTGTATATATATTGTTATTGATATATTATATTATTTACTTTTGTTTGCATATAAAATAGATAAATAGCTTCACTGTATTAACTATTATAAATAGGGTATATGAAACAATGAATAAGTTGCACAAAAATATGTTGCGAACTTTTTTTTTCTCGCCACGCCATTTTCTTTAATTCACCAAACCCCCTACGCTGGCAGAGTACCGGAGAAGGAAAGAAAAAAGAACAAGAAAATATCTTACCAGGTGCCGTTGTTACTGGGGGTTCCGGTCGACCATGAACACCAGACTGTGCACCTTCTTCTGGCTCTAAAAATAAAAATTGGATCAATATTTAAATATATAGGGTGTCCACATGAAACCTCTCTCATTTCAAATCTTAATTGTTCGGAAACAGTGAATCCTAGAGATTTGCGGTTTGAAGGTATCATGAATAGCAAAACAACAAGTTTATTTTGCTGCATTTTTTTTTTCGAAACAGTTAATCCTTGTATAATTCTGGGAAATTTTTCTGTGGAAAATTTCCCACGGCCTGCATTCAACAATATTTCAAATTTTAATTGCTTAAAAGTGCGCCTTTTAAGCAATTAAAATTTGAAACAGTTTATTCTTGTAAGCATTATTGCTATGTCATGTAGTAATTGACATTCTTTTATTGCAAATTCTATCGCCTCTCTCTCTCGCTATTGGCTGAGTTACGGAGCGCATTTCGCTGAGTAGTTCTTTCCTGAAGTTTACATTCCAATCTGTATTCCTGAGCGTTGCGATTAACACCAGCCGGCGTTAGTTCGAAGGCCGGATTTTTTAGAAAATTTGTCTTGTTTTGCCAGTACTTCAAAAGAAGTTACCCGGTATCCTACACGTACTGTAGTGTTCAAATTCACTTTAAGATCTAGCACGATGTAGTTACTCACGATCCATTCTGAGACTTTACAAAATCTCTCGCTATGTGGGAATTGTTTTTCATGTCCAATTTTTGTGAATAAAACTCCTTCGAATACCAACTGCCTATGTATACTGTAGAAATTACCGGAATAATCGCCATTTGCCTTGATATATTTACCGCAAACCATCGAATTAATGCTGCAACTGCAAAAGAGAAATCATCGTGTTTTCACTTTCTTTCTTTCAAACCGATGACCAGGCCTTTACCTACCGGGTTGCCCCAGCTTAACGGGTTTAGTACCTGGCATCGGGGCAAAGGACTGCCTAATCGCCGCGAAGCGGCTATAAACCTGACAACATTGCCTCGATCGTCATCCTATCTGCAGTGCCTACTGCTCGAGTGTATACTTTGTGATACACTGGTGTACAAAACTTAAGCAACAAGCATAAAATGCTAATTTTTAAACATGTATGTACTCAAAAGTAAATGATATAAACATAGGATGTAGCAAATAGGTATTATATCTACAACACACCTAGTTGATGCGACATCTCTTTCATGTCACACATGGCCACAAGTATCACAGTCACTACGGAGAAACAAAATTTGGGATCTTTCATTCGTCTCATTATTACTCTTTAATGATCGTCATTTGGTGACTCCACTGAGAAGTCACTGTGACTATTGCTTTACGCTGAGTCACCAGGTGACATTACAAGGCAGTCTCACTGTGATTCTCATGTGACTGTCATTTGAAGACTCGATTTTAAAGTCATCGTGAGCATTACATTGTGGTGAGTCTCTAAATAATGTTACAATGAAATCACCTGGTGACTTTCAGGAGACTGAGACTCTACTGTGAAGTTACCATTGCGCTCCTTTGTGAAAAGTCACCAGATGATTTCATTTTCCACCACTTGTGAACTCGTCGCAAAACAGCTATCGTGAGGATTTTACAATGGAGTCTCCAAATGACGTTCACAAGGGGTCACAAAGTGACTTCATTTTAAAGTTATCTAGTGACTCGTCACAAAGCAGCAGTCATGGTGATTTCTCGGTGGAGTGATCAAATGAGATTAAGAATGAGACGAATGAAAGATAACACATTTCAGTTCATTGTAGTGACTGTGAGACTTGTGACTTTTTGTGAGGTCATGGAGACTATCTATAGACTGGCTGTGCTATTATCATAACACCTACTTTTTACACTTGCTATTTATAGAATTTTCTTTTGAATACTCACGTGTTTAGAAATTAACATTTTGAGTTCGTGACTTAAGTTTTGCACACTAGTGTGTATTAGATCCCAGCCACGACCAACAATTCTATGTAAGTTGACTGAATATGCCGACTTAAAAATCTCCGATCTTACACCAGATGCCATTAAATTATGAATTCATTACATCGATCTACAATATTTTGACGAGAAGTTTATTCAAATATTGCAGTAAGCCGACAATAACTTTACATATATATAAACATTTTATTTCTATATATATTGTTATTAAAATGCACAATAATTACTATAAGTGACAAATATAAATTTTAAAAAAGGCAAAATACATTTATTTAGTTACATTTTGACACGTTTCATTCAGACGGCAACATTCTCAAGAAAATAAAATGATAAAAATATTTTCCCAAAAATTCAAATTGAAAAACTACTAAGCCAAAACAAAAATCACGCACTACCTTATTTGGATGTATTACTAATCAAAACTCACCAAGGAATAGAACGTACCGTTTACAGAAAACCCATAGCCAATCAGCCCACTATACCTCATAACGCTCAAGCACCGATTTCGTACAAAGTTTCTGCATTTAGGCATTCTACCAAAAGACCTTTTAATGTTTGTACCCCGGAGTTGTTAGACAACGAAATAAATAAAATATATGACATCGCACGGAACAATGGCTATAAAGAAAGCACAATAAACAAATTAAGCATTATTTTCCTGGCTTTTTCGAAAGATTGAAATATAAACTCAATAAATACAATATCTCCATTGTTGCAAAATCCGTAAAATTAAAAAGCATAACATGTAAGAAAATAGACCCAATAGAACCAAATCAATTATCAGGGGGTATATGAAAGACTTTTCATCAAAGAAGATGGAACTGTGCAATTTAATATAGGAATGACAAATAAAAAGCTCAAAACTAGGATCAAAGAACATATAGCAGACATGAAATACAACAAGAAAACGACAGCTCTGACCAGGCTATATAACAGATAACCTTTACAAATAGATTTTATAAATAGTAGAATAATTTATCCATCATGGTCTTATTTACCATCCATCATCAGAGAATCAATAGAGATCTTCTTACGCAATGAGAATATTTGCAATGTTTCAGTGTCCATGGAGCTCCCTAAAATTTGGAAAGAAATGCTACACAGAATCATGAAACAATGATGTAAAATAATTCACGCTCACAAAGGTCCATTTTTAATATTGCAGTTAATTTCTTTATCCTTGTATTCGCGTGATTTTTGTTTTTGTTTACTAGTTTTTCAATTTGTATTTTTGTGAAAATATTTTCATCATTTTATTTTCTTGAGAATGTTGCCGTCTGATGCAATGAAACATGCCGAAATATAAATAAATAAAGGTATTTTGCCTTTTTTAAAATTCATGTTTATCACTTATAGCAATTATTGAGTATTTTGATATTTTGAAGTGATTTTTATAGATAGTTTATATTGTTATTGTTATATTATATTATTTACTTTTGTTTGCATATAAAATAGATAAATGGCTTCATTATATTAATTTTTATAAATAGTGTATATGAATCACTGGATAAGTCGTACAAAAATATGTTGCGAAATTTTCTTTTCTCGCCACGCCATTTTCTTTAATTCGCCAAGCCCCCTACACTGGCAAAGTACCGGAGAAGGAAAAAAAAGAACAGGTAAACATCTTACCAGGTGCTTTTGGTATTGGGGGTTCCGTCTGACCATGAACACCAGGCAGTGCATTTTCTTCTGGCTCTAAAAATGAAAACTGGATCAGTATTTAAATATACATGAAACCTCCCTGATTTCGAATGTTAATTGTAAGGAAACTATGAATTCTAGAGATTTGCGGTTTGAAGGTATCATGAATAGCAAAACAAAAAGTTTATTTTCCTGCAATTTTTTTTTTTCCGAAACAGTTTATTCTTGTATAATTCTGGAAAATTTTTCTGTGGAAAATTTCCCACGCCTTGCATTCAATAATATTTAAAATTTTAATTGCTTAAAGGTGTGCCTTTTAAGCAATTAAAATTTGAAACAGTTAATTCGTGTTGCACGCATTATTTCTATGTCATGTAATTGGCATTCTTTTATTGCCGGTGTTGAGTAATGAACATAGATGACAACAGCTCAGTGCGCCATATGGTACGCCCATATCTAAGTGCAAAAATGTAACTTTTTCAGGCAAAAAAACATTTGCAGGAAAATAAACTTGTTTTCACGACATATCAATGATGCATATAACAAAAATAAACCGTTTCGGATTTATTTTTTTATTTTATTTTACTTTTTTATTTTATATTTTTATTTTGCAGCAAAATAAACTGGTTTTGGTACATGTACATGTGTTTAAAGATAAATTAGTAACAATTATAACAATCACATCTATTTAGAACATAAAAACAACTGATGGTTCTATTTTATAACCATATTCCAATATTAATTTAAGAAAAAATAGTAAATAAATATATAAAATGTAGTAAATATAGGGAATAAATGTATATAAGGACACAGAAAGAGGACTTTCAATTTTAAATGCTTTTTAGGTGCGTCCGTAATTGTGTAAATACGTATCATCTATAGTCGTCGTCTGGTTCATCCGTCTGGCCGCATATAACATCACAAAAACTACCCAACCGAGCGATTTAAAATTTAGCATATATAATCGTTGCAGAATTTTGTCGGGTCATTTCAAATTTTAGGAAAATCGAATCAAAAGTAAATATATTAGTAGAAATTTTCTTCATTCTATTCAATCCTATCATACGTAATTAATTCAATGATATCCCATGATAGGTAATGATTCTAGCTTGCTATGGTGGTTATTCTATTAAATCATATCATACGTCATTACTTCAATGATATCCCATGATAGGTAATGATTCTAGGTTGCTATGACGATGACTTTCTATTTAAGATGGAGTCCTATTACTTCCGTATTATTGATTTTAATATGTATAATCGTAATAAATTTTGTATTCATGCATTTCTGCATAAGAGGGCAACAGCTATTGCACAAAGATTTGGATATTTAAATAGATCTGGATACAAGATCTGGATATTATTCGTGATACCGTAAACCTCAATTCTCTAGGACTCATAGTTTCCATACAATTAACATTTGAAATAAGGGAAGTTTCACTGTGGACGTTTCGTATTTATTTTAATGTTATTTATGTAAACAGAACCACCTTATGGGTGGGCTTACTGAGATCGGACATGGGGTCTCCCACCCAGTGACCCAGTGAAATGTCTTGGATTTAGCAGCGTCTGGGTTATTAATTATTTTCTTCCTATCCATTTGAAAAGTTAAAATATACTTCAGACGTAGAAAAATCCTAATGAACTATTATAACTCTCACTCAACTATCATATATTATTGGTTTTTCTTTTAAAGCAATTAATAAATTAAGTTTCTTTTTTATAAGCATAAATTTAAATATGATACGTCAAAATTAACCGGTGTTGATTATGCCATTCCATGTAAAGATTGAGATAGTATTTACATTTGTGAAACTGGTATATCGATGGAAAAGGGCCTAAAGAAACACATTTGTGCTTTCAAAAGAGGCAAACTAAATTCAAAAATTGTCCGGCATTCATTTGAAACCGATCACACCCCGCCATTTCCAAACGCTTCCTTTTTTATATCAGGATGTCACAATTATCACTGTAGATTGTTCCTAGAAGGCTGGTTTACTCTGTCAGGTACGATCGCCGATATTGAATGAAGCCTGTTCCATTCTTGGTGAATGTAGTTTGTTTCCGAAAAAATAACTTTAACTTTAACTGTATTTGATATGTCTTGTTGTTTGCTTTACAGGGATTAATTTGTATTGATGAGGTCTTGCGGTGAGCAATTCGTTCTTAATATTATAACACTACATTAGACATCCATTTCACAGATGTTTTTTAATTCCTTTGATTTTTATAACATTTTAAATTTTCTCAAAATTGACAAATTTTCAATTTTTACAACTAATTTAAGATTAATTATGACGTTACCAAATTACTATTACTAACAAATATGAAGATAATTTTCCAGACGTCACAACATTATAAAAAGATTTAATTTATGTTAAATAGTTTTTAAGATTACGGAACTTCAAACTTGCTACTGTGAACGGTTGCACTGTGTGGCAAGCTTTTTAAATGTACAGAACTGCTAAAATATTTTATTTTTTGTCGAGATATTTTGCAATGCTCTATTTGGATATGAATTAAATTTGTTTACCAAATTTTATTAAAATCGATTCCTATATGGCCACGACTTTTTTTAAAAATTTGCTCAGTTTGTGTGGAATGACGCTATATATACTACTATTTTAACACAATCAAATGACTGGTAAAGCTGTCATACGAACTGAATATTTCCAGCTGAGCGAAAAAAATGCCCTGGCCGGGAATCGAACCCAGATCCTTTGGCTTGTAGGGCCCATGCTTTACCGTTTAAGCTAACTGAGCTAAAAACGAGCGAGCATATTTCGCTCAGATAACCTTATTAGTAATAACATCTGATCTGTCATGTAGGCAGCTCAACAGAATAAACCGCAGGTAAAGGAACTCCATATAAGCAATGGGTACGTAGATAAACTACTATTTTAACACAATCAAACTGATTGGTAAGCCAAAGGATATGGGCTCGATTCCCGGCCTGGGCATTTTCGCTCAGTTGGAAATATTCAATTCATAGGATATGCCGGGTGCCGGGTGCCGGTGACATCAAAAACCCTGTAATCGCGGAATTAAAAAATATATATGTAAATCGGTAGTAAAAAGTCATACGAACAAAATTAACTAGGTATAACTAGATTTGACAAGTCGAAAATAAGTTTAATTAAATTCGTTATTATTAAAAAGCTGAAATGATTTACTGTTTTCGCGAAAAGTGGGCACTCGGCCAGCCTCCAGACGCTAAATAAAGAAGCCACCGGTAAAAATTCAAAGTAAAATAAATGTGAAACTATCATCATCTGCATCCTTAAAATAGGTATGAGAGACTTTTTAGGCGGAATAAAGTTTGTCATACCAAGTTTTTTCTGAAAGAGCGCAAAATTTTCTTTAAAATGCTGTATACGAGTGATCAATACCCGCGATGACGGTAAAACATTATAGTTTTTTAATAATAATTAATGTAATTAAACATATTTTCTGCTTGTCAAACTTAGTCATACCTAGCTCATTTTGTTCGTATGTTTTTTTACTACCAATTTACACAGACAAATATTTTCGTTTGTGGTTGTATTGTAATTTTCCTAAATAACAAAACATTTGTCTTTTTTTTTTTTTACAGTGCACCAAAATAGCCACAAAATAATCGTTGCTTATATGGTAATTGAATGGATTTTATTTGCAATGTATATGAGCATTTCCAAGATATATACTTAAATTAGGGGGGGAATTTACTTAACTTTTTATTTTAAAAAAATGCATATTAACTTACTTAATTTTGGTGACCAAAGAAGCCGGTGTTCATGTTTTCCAAAAAAACCAGGTAGTCTGTGCTGTACTAAAGCATGGAGATCTAATTGTAAAAATACAGATCAGTTATTGGTTAACTTTTTTAAATATCTTCCCTACTTTCAAAATAATAATGAAATATAACATATTTCATAATTACAGTGAAACTTCCATGTGCGACCACCTCCCTGAACGACCATCTTTTCATGGAACGAAATTTATTTCCATAGGCTGAATACTAATTTTACCTCCATTCAGAGACCATCCTAGTCGAACTCCCTCCGAGAGCGACCCATTTCTTTGAAGAAAATGAAACAAATTACGTTTTTTTCTGGTCGCTTGAAGGAGGTTTTATTAGAAAAATAATACCGGAAAGCGGATTACTCATCAAACTTCTAAACTAAGTTTAGATTGTTTTTTCGGTAACTTTTAAGTGTTTAAAACCCTTTGTATCTTTTAGGCAATGAATTTAGATCTGATGACAAATTAAAAATAACGGTCAATAAACTCCCCTGGCCTATTCTGTCAGGAAACTCTCAAAGAAATAGATAAATTAATGAAATCGTCATTATTTGTTCTTGTCCAAAAAAATTTGCATTTATTTACTGAACTTCGAAATAAAAGTTATAAAAAACAAAACCGTAAAATCAAAGCAAACGTCAATGTATTAATTTGTTAAACTCTGCAGTAATTAACTTAAGTAACTAACTTTTGTTTTGATACTTAAATTTTCATATTTTTTCTTAATGTGAAAAATAAATTTTAGTAACATTACTTGTTACCTTTTTTCAACAATTAAAATCTAGATTTAAACATGGCCTCCATTAAGAGACCACCTCTCGGAGCGAACAATTTTTATTGAAACGTAACATGGTCGCTTTAGGGAGGTTTAACTGTATATACAGTAGAGTGGGCCTAAAAACACTTTTTTTCGATTTTCGATGATGGGTAGAGCGGAAAAGTTTCCACTGGTGGCACTAAGTTCACACAAAAAATTTGAGATTTTTCGGACAATTCCTTCATTTGCCGCAAATGGCTTGAAGTTTTGCTCAAATGCTGATTTTTGAACTTTTTTTAGCAAAAATTTTAAAAATGTTAAATTTAAGTTACTTTAGCTGAATCTACTTAAAATGTCATGTTTAATGAACGAAATGTTTAAATACGCTCTGATTATGTATTATTTAATAGTTATACGCATTTTGAATAAGGTGAGTTTTATAGCTTTTTCGCGTATAAGTGAGTAAAAATTGCAGGAATTGTGACAACAGGAAATAAGGATCTCGTCATCGATAAAGACTTGGTGAGGCGGCAAAAAAAGAAACTTGGAAAGAAGATACAGGAGGAGGAAGATCTTGCAGGAAGAAAAATTACAAGCATCTTTTTTGAAAGTAGAAAAAATAAAACGATCTTCATAGAAAAAAAGGGAACTAGCAACACTGTCGACAGAAAGACGAAACAAGTATCACCATGTTGTCTGAACGTGGTTGGGAATATTTGGGTCACTTGGCACCTCCTTCTGGTCACTGCGGAGAAATAGCAAAGTCATTATATAATTTTCTAAGCCAGAATAAAGTCTGCTTGGAAAAAATCAAGAAGAAAACTGCAACATTTGATATGTATTCTTCATACGATCGAACTTCCACTCTGACAGCGACTTCAAACGTCTAAACAAGATTGTGGAACCACTTGACCTAAGACCTTTACCAACTAAAACGGAGATAGATTATAGGCTCGTAGAAATGGACAAGCTCATTTTCGCACGCCATTAGTGATATGTGCTTCGTACTTCTCACGACGGTGCCGCTTGTTCCCCCTTTTTAATGAAGATCACGCCTTTGTTTCTACCATAAAAAAATATGATTGTAATTTTTCATCCTCCAAGATATTCCTTCTCCTGTATCTTCTTTTCAAGTTTCTTTTTCTGTCTCCTGACCAAGTCTTTATCGATGCCGAAATCCTCATTCCTGGTTGCCAGAATTGCTGCATCCTAAAGTACAGATGAAGCTCTTAACACAATTTACCTATATGATATACCAGTTCTAAATCCGGCGAACGTTGAGTGAGAAAGGGATATGCGTTTGGGAGTGTCTGTTTTGAAGACCCTAGATCAAATTTTGATTCAGAGAAATACTACCTACTTCAAAGTTCCCACTTTTTGAATCTTATGACAATAGCTGTATTTTAGAGCACAAAAATAATTAACATCCCATATCGCAGTTACTCCCATCTCCTATTTCCTCCTTCATCATCATGGTGACTGATTGTGTTTTGATTGGTTTCTACTCCTCTTCTCTCCTTCCAGAATTGCTGTCAAGACATGCTGTGGTCCGGCATTCAAATATGTGACTCTGAACGCATCGAAAAACCAAAGGAAGAGTGAGGAACATAATAAAGAGAAAAGAGAAAAACGGACGAATGAACCAAAACAATATTTAACATTTTTGCTCAGTTATACGAGAAAAGGCTATAAAAATCGCCTGATTCAAATACACATAACTAATAAATAACAGATGATCAGAGCTTATTTAAACATTTCGTACACTAAACGTGACATTTCAAGTAAATTCAGCGAAAATAAATTTAATTTAACATTTTTAAAATTTCCGCTGAAAAATTAAAAAATCAGCTTTTGAGCAAAATTTCAAGCCATTTGCAGCAAATGAAGGAATTGTCGGAAAAATCTCAATTTTTTAGTGTAAACTTAATGCCACCAGTGGCAACTTTTCCGCACTACCCATCATCAAAAATCGGAAAAGGTTTTTTTCGGCCCATCCTAATGTACAGTGTAATTCTAATGTTCATGGTACAAAGTTTAAGGGTTCGTACAGGAAACTGTAACAATCATTTATTGTATAGGAATGTACGGGCGTAAGTGACGCGTTGAGGTACAAACACCAGGGGCCAATTTGGCCCTTTTTTTATTTCAAAATTTCGCATTCATACTAGAAAAGTTCTATACTATTTTGTTCCTTATTTAAGACAGGCATTTCATGTTAAGCTGTCATCAGCTAGGAAACCCATCAATGCTGATTACCTGTTCAGTTCATGATTAGATAAAGAAAAAATTCTTCTTTGAAAATTTCCGGTATAAAATGGAAATTTTTGAATTAAAAAACCCGCAAAACTGACAAATCTATCAAACACAAGAAATACATAAAAATAAACAGAAATGGAGATTGGATGGAATTTTTCTTTTAATTCAAAAATTTCGATTTCATACCGGAAATTTTCAAAGTTTCTTTATGTAATTACGAAATGTCTGTCTTAAATAAAGAAAAGAATAGTATAGGAATTTTCTAGAATGAATGAGAAATTTTGAAAGAAAAAGGTGCCAAATTGGCCACCTGGTGTTTGTACCTCCACGTAGGGATGCTTCTGGTCCAAATTTTCCGAAAATGCCGAAAATGTAAAAAACCGGTCACCAATCCGAAAATTCGGACATAAAAATATCGCGAATTGCGACAAAGGTCGCCGAAAAAAATAAATTTTGTTTATCGTTTGCAGAATAATCGCCAATTTCGTAAAAGATCGCGGGAAAAAACGCAAATTTCGTCACGGAATCGCAAAAAAAAAACCGCAAATTTCATCAAAGAATCGGGAAAAAAAACGCAAATTTCGTCAAAGAATCGCGAAAAAAAACTCAAATTTAGTCAAAAGGTTGCAAAAAAGATATATTTCGTCAAAAGATCGAGAAAAAACGCAGCTTTCGTTAAAAAATCGCGAAAAAAAACTACAAATTTCGTCAAAGATTACGAAAAATGGCAAATTTCATCAAAAGATCGCGAAAAACCACAAATTTTGTCAAAAGATCGCGAAAAAAACAACAAATTCCGTCAAAAGATCGCGAAAACAGCAAATTTTGCCAGAAGATCACGAATTCCGTCAAAGAGCCGCGGAAAATCGCGAATTTCGTCAAAGGACTGCGAAAAATACGCATAGCTACTGTGGGGAGTGGATTTTCCCCTCCACCTTCCCTCCTCTACTGTAACTTTTTAGAAAATTTGCTGTGAATTTCAGAATTTTTTTTTTTTACTCAGAATCACACCTGCCTCAAGGCGTCACTTGCGCCCACACATTCCTATACAATAAATGATTGTTACAATGTCCTATACCAACCCTTAAAGTTTGTACCATGAATTTAGAATCACCCTGATCCGCCTATATCTCTTCACTGTCTGAACTAAATTAAACCTGTGGCGTTACAATGATGGCCTACAACAATGATGGCCTACAGTGCTTAGGTCTATTTGTTGACTATAGGTCTTACGGTGCTATACAATACAGCATATGTTTCAGTCAGATGGTCAGCCTAGAGAAACTCCAGGTCAGCCAAACGTAAGATCCTTAGTGATTAGTTCTCAAGCAAGCTTGGTATTCATTTCATTGACCCTGAAGGGAGGAAAATTTTAGTGAGCCTTACCCATACCGCAGTCTGGAATCGAACTGTGGACCTACAGCCTAGTAGAGGGATGCGCTGACTACTACGCTACTGGGATTCCTCTTCGCTATCTCGTTTTAAAAATATAGATCAATTCTTAGATTTTTTTATCTCTGCCTTGAAAATAATTACGAAATATGACATATAGGTTCGTCAGTAAAGTCCTATCTCACCCTTTTAACATTTGAACGCTAACAACTAAAGTAAAACAAATGGTATCTGCATAGTTGCCAACTTTTACCCTTTTTTCTTACCACAAATTTTTAATAGTAATTTCTTCTATTTTGAATTGCAGGAACCTGCAAATAAATAAAGCAAAATATACTAGTAAAAATTACTAGTAAAACTTGGCAGTTGTGTATCTAGATATAGTAAAATGACTATGTGCTATTTGATAATGCATTTATAGTGTCCACAAATAGCGGACATGTACATGACGTGATGTAGAGTTGTTTAAGGTATGTTATTTGAGTATACGTAAAGGTCATAAAATTTATTTTTAAACGTGCAATTGGGAGAGGAGTTAAAAAAATATTGTGTAATTTTATAGGGTAACCTGAATTTAATTACTTTTTATCATATATATAATATTAAAAGGAGTAACAGAATAAAAAATATTATTTTTATTTATTTATTTATTATATATTCCATTTCAAGGCGTTTGATATTCAGTGTTCATTTTTCTTTTTTTATTCTGGTTCATCAGTCGTTCGGGCATAGAGCGTATTTATTATTCAGCTTATAGCTTAATTCTCTACAGAAAACGACTGTTTTGCTTATATATGCAAATTCTGTGCCCTTGAAGACGTAATTTACAATATCAGCATTCTTTTGTATGCATAATCGTGTTTTTTTTTTGTTTTTTTGTTTTTTTTTTTTTTGTTTTTTTTTTTTTTTTTTTTGCTTTTTTTTGCTTTTAATTTTCATAAGGTATTTCGTTGGACTATACAATTTAACTAGTATTTGGTTTCTGATGTGTTTAATATCGATTTCATAATTATTGGCAATTTCATTTGTTTCAATGGTATAATTGTACAGAAAGTTTATATATATATATATATGTTGGCACATAATACAAGACTATATTTTACTATCTCAAAATAATCCTCATTGTTTTTTAAATGTTATTTATATGCTCATTTTTTATTTTATAATATTTTTTTTAAATGGTTAATTTTAAAAACCTTTTATTTATTTATTTTCTTTATATTTTCAAATTACTTATTAAGTTTATTCCAATTTTTTCATTCTACTTTAAATAAATGTTAACTTAAGTCATTTCTTGATTTCTACAATTGATTTCACTTTTTTATGGTATAGATGGCAGCACCAAAACATTTTTGTCAACAATCTAGTTACAATATAGTTTTCTTTTTTAACACCAGATGGCAGCAATGTTTTGATTTTCAGTAACTTATTGCTGGCCACATGATTTAATAGTCTTAAATCTGATTGCATCCTCACACGTTACAATATTATGGGTCAACTTTCTTAAGTCTTGGATTCTTGTCTATAATTGAGGTATTGTGCTCTAATCATTTTTCAATTTTTAATATCTTGTGTGAAGGATATTTTTCTTTAGCTATCTTGGTTTTTTTATCATTTATTCTGTTTTATGATGTGCTATTAGGAGATAAATTTTGTAAATTTAAGCTTAATGCCGACAAAATTGGATGAAATAACACATCTTCACTATGAATTAAATCTGCAAGCTCCTCTGACGATTCTGTGGGTTATTCATGTTTCATATTTTACATAGTGGTCTCCTACGTTCATATCTTGTTCATCTTTAGAATTTTACCATTTGTTCATATATTTGTGGCTTCTCATCTTGTGAGTTTCAAAAAGTTATGTTTTTGCCTAATTCAAAATTTAAAAAATCGTGTTTTCTCTATCAGTCTATTCTTTCAGTAAAGCTGTACCGAAAAAACACAACAGTCTCTATAAAAATTACTTTTATCGTGCATTTCTTACATTGTAAAATCTTGGTTTACAATGGAAACCAATGCACGCAGTTTTCGCGATTTCAGAAAATTTGATTTTTTTAATAAGGTGGGTTTTGGAACTCACATCCTCTTATATATATTTACAGAATAATAAAAATAATGAATATAATAATTAAAAAATAATACTACCACAAAATAATAAAGATTTATTAATAGGAGGCAAAAAAAATAAGCAAAACATTACCTTCGTAAGCTGGATGTTGCTGCGAAGGAGCTGCAATAAAATTTATTTAAATAGTGTTAACATTTTTCAAAAAGAACAGAGAAAGAAAAAAAATTGTCTCTAATTTTACGTTTTAATACTGAAAATTTTATCCTAGAAAATACATTTCCCTATCATAAGTCCCTCCAGAGGCGTCGCGATGGGGGTTGTGTGTGTGTGTGGGGGGGGGGACCTCCCCCACAAATACATGTGAACTTGGGAAAATTGAACTTCGAGTTAGGAAATTCCAGATTTTTGAAACACTTTTTCTCTTTTTTAAATAATAGTAAAAAAAAAATAAGTATTCTTTATTGTTTTACTTACTACTTTTCTGCGTTCTGTAACAGTAAACTAGTTAAATTGTCAAAAGAAATACAAAAAGCAACCAGACTCAATTTGCCATTTTGTTTCTCCGTGCTACGAAAAATCATACATCTATCAGACCTGAATTTCTTTACTGTTGTCCATCAACATTTTTCTAATCTATTTCCTTCAAAACTTTGTTCTTTCTCAAAAATCTCAAAATATCATGAGGCTATTCTAATATGAAGTACAATTATGACTCGTACACAATAGAAGAGAAAATCTTTCATTAAATGAACCAATAATTATAATTTTTATGTTTTTAGTTTCAGTATTTTCTTTGGGAGGAAAATTTTTTTTACATATAAGTATCGTTATCATTAAATACACATTGCACATATCATTTCAGTTAGAAAATAGAGCAATTAGTTTCAAGTTGGGAATTTTTTTAATTTTACCCCCCCCCCCCCCCCGGAACAATTTATGTAGCTACGCTCCTGAGTCACTCTTAACTAAAAATGAGTGCGGCAGAACAAAATCCAGGAAGAGGCATGAATTTAGAAGAGGTATTCCAGTGGTTCTCATGAAAATATATGCATGAAATAAGCTAAAGTGGGAATTTTTTTGTCGGGATACCCAGGGAACACATTTTAAAAAGATTTCCACATAAAAAATCAATATACAAATTTAACAATTAAAATATTAAATATAGTACAATGACGATTGTCCAAACTATGTTTAACTGAACTTCCATTTTGCTGAATCTATATCAGTCTCTTTACTTTTCTAAATCTTACGACTTAAACATAAGTTGTTGTTTTGTTTTTATTTTTACAGAATAAAAAAGAAATCAAGAATTCTAAATATTCTAAGAATTAAAAAAATATATTATAAGATTCTAAGAATTAAAAATTTTAAGAAAATAATAACGCAACTGAAATTATATGAAATAAAGGTAAAAACATTAAAAAAAAAATACTCTTTTATGAACACGCAATGCTCATATTGAAAGATAAGCGTTGTTCGACTGTAATTCATGTTTTATCCTAAAATTTTCCACTCCATTCCGCATTCTACTGTAATTTAGGTTTTGTCGTTTGATAACATCTAAGAATCGTCAGTTGTTGTTTATTGGCGATCTGTCGCTGGATCCACATTCCATTTGACAAAATGTAAATAAAAATTGCATATAATATAGTATGTATAAAGAATATTAAAGTAATTTGTAGTAACTGAATCAGCTACCATGAGTATTCCAATACTCGCACCATTCGACATTTTAACATTTTTTGGTCCAGAAGTGGTTTTGATTTTAATTCTTCGTTACTACTGGCCAGGCGCGGATCCACGGTGGGGAGGAGGGGGGGGGGCGATCGCCCCCCCCCCCAAATATATATATATATATATCCAACTTTTTTTTATAGCAGTTTTCTCGGAAAATACAAAGAAACGGAAACCCAAAATTCTTCGGGTGTCAACAGCAATCCTCACTGAAGTTTCGATAATTAATAAAGAAAAAAATGATTATGTCCTGTTGTCTACTGAGGGGGGGGGGGGCGATAGTCCCGATCACTAAACCCACTCCCCAAACAAAATAGATCTCGGAAAAACGCGAATTTCGCTAAAGGATCAAGAAAAAAACACGAATTTCGTCAAAAGACCACGAAAAAACGTGCATTTTGTCACAGGATTGCGGAAAACTCGCGAATTTTGTCACAGGATCGCAGAAAAAACGCTACTTTGCCACGTGAATTTTATGAAAGGATCGCGAGAAAAAAACGCGAATTTCGTCAAAGGACCACGAAAAAAACAGGAATTTTGGCACAGGATCGCAGTAAAAACGCGAATTTCGTCAAAGGATCGTAGAAAAAAGTGAATTTCGTCAAAAAATCGCGGAAAAAACGCGAATTACGTTTAAAGATACCGAAAAAACGCGAATTTTGCCAAAGGATCGCGAAAAAACGCGAATTTCATCACAGCATTGCGGAAAAAACGCGACTGAACCTCTAAAGAACTGTTATTATATACTTCATCATGGGGTCTATCGGCCAGAAAAAAGTACTACACGCTTGCGTGTTGTGATTAAGAATGTATTAAATAATATATATTTTTCCACCATCAACAGCTCGAAATTTTCTGATACATTTTCAGACTCATCTTAAAAGTAAAAACATGAAACTTGCTGATGTAATTTTTGAAGAGATGTATAAGAGATGTATAAGCCGTGTCTTTTCATTTTTCGCTCAATTTATTAGAATTTGATTTATAAATAATTATTTTCTCATTATGACCATTTTTTCTTTCCCAGCTCTCTCGCTTCCGGAAATTCAGTTCAAAACGCAAACTTTCACAGCATTTCTGGCAATATATTCTGCCTTTATCAAAAAAAATCGACATGCACGGCACATTATATAGTTTCTGAATAAGAGAATCTGCCAAATTGATGGGTTTCAGAACAAATATTAATTTAAAAATGAATGAGAAAATAAGCAGTATGAATTTGAATATACTCTTAACACGTCAACGCCAGCGACGTCTGGTTTGTCATTGAATGACATTCTTTTAAGAGATAAAATTCCACAACAAGCGTTATTCTTAATTATGATTCGTTTTCGAAAACATCGATATGCATTCACAGCTGATGTAGAGAAAATGTGTCGAATGATACTAATTCATCCATCGCAAAGAAACCTTCTTAGAACCTTGGGAAAGGACAAGACTGACGCATCTGTACAAACTTATAAGCTCAATACAGTGACTTAAGGGACATCTAACGCTCCTTATTTAGCTACTCGTGCTCTTAAACAATTAGCTTCAGATGGACAAACAAACTTACGTCTAGCATCGTCAGTCGTCTTAAAGGACTTTTATGTTGATGACCTTCTTTCCGAAGAATCAACTCTCGAAAAGGCTAAAATTCCTTTAAGCGAAAATATACACAAGATCTTTTGTGCTGTCCTGTATATGATCTATAGAATATACAGGCACCAAATAATAGGCAAAAAATTAGTTAAATTTAAAAACGCCTACCACAACTGAAATCGCACTTCTAGCAATTATTGTTAATAGACAGTACTTTAACCAAATTATTTTGTGTACCCCTGTAAATGAACGATGAATGTACGCATACCCTATTCTATAGTAATCCTCTTTTAGTGCACTTCAGTCATAAATATTAATTTCAATACCTTTGAAAAATTTTAACATAATTAAAATACCCCGCAAAAGATTTTTCCCAACAGATCGTAATGTAACAGAATTATTTTGATTGCCCTTTAAGTGAACTATAAATGCTTCATTTTGAATAGCAAACATGCCATAGTATACGTCATTAACATAAATCAATTGCATGTCAATCGGTGTATATTTACGGGAGTTAGAGCATGGGTAGGCAGCAGACAAATAGGAAAGCCGACGGCAATCAAACAGACAAACCGAATTCATAAACACTTTTCAACTATCTTAGAAAGTGTTAAAAGAGCTAAAAATTCATAAAATTTAAAGTATCATCACCCTATAATTTGGGGACATACAAATAGGGAATTTTTAATGTCTTAGTTGTTAGATCATCATGAACGTTTATCTAAATGTGACGGACTTAAGGACTTGGAGATCGTATAAAAATTTAATTACGTAACTTTTAATAATTATTATTATCTTGACATTAGAAAGAGTTTCCTATGATGAATATTAACATTGGAAAAATTTTTGCATGTGGAACTATACCTCTAAATCTAACGATCAAAGATTTAGCTGTTAATCAAAGATAAGAAGGGGTACCCTATATAAAATCACTTTATTTTAACATGATTCTCTGTCTAGTGTCAATTTATTTCAAATTCTTCATACTCTTTCATGGGGCTCTATTTTCTGTCAATCAGTTCATTTGCTTTATTCACTTCATTTTTCTGTTTCAGTTATTAAATAAATAATTCTATCAATTCCTTTTTAACAAATATTATTAAAGTTTTAATTAGTTAAATTTTGCCACACTTTATTTGAAAGATCTTACCTCCTTCACCCGGGTGGGGAGGATTGTGTGGACTTGAAAAGAAAAAAGTTATATAAAAGACATGTGAAGTGAAAATTCTCATACATTAATTACTATTTATTTATTAGTCAACTAACAGCCTTCACCGCTACGCTTTATCCAAACGAATCTTGAATCGAACGAAATATATCTAAGTTGATCATTTGCAATAAGATTTGGTAAAGAACGATAGAAGAATATGTAATATATTAAAATCATCCCTGAAAAATTAACAATGCAAATCCGTCCGGTAGAATCTTTTAAAAAGGCTAATCTTTCATAATCGGATTGACCTTATTATAGAACTTTCGCCCATAAATCTGTAACAAAGCAACATAGAACGAAATGTGTTATACGCTAAAACCTTCCCTGAAAAAGATATATCTAACTGACAGTGCTGGTTCCATCGGAATTCACTCAGTAGAACCTTTAAAAAAGGCTAATCTTTCATAGTCGGGTTCACTAATTAAAGGACTTTCACACATAATCCCATAACTAAGAACATAGGACAAAATACGTTATGTACTAAAGCCTCCCCTGAAAAAATATCTAACAGTGCAAGTTCCATCAAAATCCATTCAGCAGAACTTAAGTTATAAGGAGTCAAAATGAAATTCCTCTTTGCTTTTTATGTATATAGTAGATAGTTAAAGATATCTTTTATAATCACGTTAGCCTGATTATAGAATTTTAAGGGATACACCGTGTACTTTCTGGATCTTTTTAGAAACTCTGCACACCCTCCATAGCTATAGCATATATATTCTCTAGTATAACCCTCTGCCTATTACGTTTATCCTCTGTTATTTTTACGAACTACACCACCGAGAACTTTCCCGTATAGCTCCATAACTAAATAATGTAGATTGATATGAAAATATTGAAAGAATCCCTGATATACTACCTGTCTAACTGTGCACCCCCATCAAAATCCGTTCAGTAGAAATTTAAATGAAAGGTAATCTTTCATAATCGGGTTAACCTAATTTTAGAACTTTTTCTGTAGCTCTATAACTAAGCAAGGTAGAACGATGTGTTTTACATTAAAACATTTTTATAACAAATTATCTAACTAACAGTGTAAGTTCTACAAAAATCTGTTAAGTAGAACCTGAGTTATAAGCAATACAAATTTGCGCTTCATATACGTAGTAGATGATGATGGGATTTTCTCTAATCTGATTCGTTAAACATTTTGACATTTCACATCCACAGAAGTGGAGAATGCTTTGGGGCCTATAGCTACAATGGCTGTCGCCTCGAATGATCCTTTATTTTATATGCAGAAATAATTACACAAACTAGATATACAATTTCGTCAACATACAAGGATGAGATAGTACAAGGAAATTTACAACACTAGAGAATTACAATCGGGAGCTCCACAAAGAGTGTGCAACGGAGCCAGCGGGAGACAAACCCAGAGACTTCCTACGCTCTCAAGCGATTAGCGGCGTGGTGCCTTAACCACTCGGCCACGAAGGCCCCATCGGATTCGTTTTCGAGCTTTCGCTTCAGAAAAACAACACAGAAGAAAACTTCGCCACAGCGAAGTATCAGCCATCCACAAAATAATTCTTAAGTAACAGTGTAAGTCCCATCAAAACACATCCAGCAGAACTCAAACTATAAACAGCCGGAATGAAATACAAATTGCATTTTAAACATTTATAGTAGCTATATCTCTCATAATTGGGTTCACCTTTCTCTATAAAGTTTCCAATAGCTCTATAGGGCAAATCCACACAAAATTATATATATATATATTTTGCTTAATTTATAATATGTTTAATTTAAGGGTATGATTGAAAAACTTGATACTTTTATATTCTATAATAAAATCCTAATAAAAGCGCATTGTAAATTACTGTTTACAAACTAAGTGAAGTACTGTGAAATATTTCGCAAACCCTTTCCTCTCTTGAGCAGTCGGAAGGCACCGCATCGGATCACGTGACCTTCCAGAGAATTGATATTTGAAAACATTTTTTACTCTTTTTTTTTTTTCTTTTAGTTTAGTTTTGAAGTAGTAATGATAAAAGTTGAACGCAGCAGGTAAATTGCGTATATGTTTTTTGTTTTGGTCTTCAAATAGAAGAAATGATGTTTTGATTTTAAAAAGGGAAATTTATTTTCGAATATGAAATCATGCTATTTTCTTGGCTTCTTTATAGAAGAAAATAATTGCTGAAAAATATAAAATATTATCTTGGATTCCCAGCGAGGAATTTATGTATTTAACAAGTATTATTCAAATGTTTTCGCTGTAAATAATGTATATATTTAAAAGTGTAAAATAGAATTAGCAAAGCTTTTAATCATCTTCTGCTTATTTATATTGAATAACACCTGCGCCACTTTCAATAGTGAAATATGCTTGTTCACTTTAAAAGGATATAAATTCAAAATCTTGAACTTAGCTCTCCCAAATGTGATTTAATTAAGAATAACGTGAAACTCGTGAAAATCATGAAGATTATTCATTAAGTACCATTATTGTCTTTGTAAAGTCGTAATGTTACGTCAGTTATACGCAATAAAAGTTACGTCAGTTACACGTGTAAATGCCCTTTTTATTTCTTTTTTATTATTCAGAAATGAATTTAACAAGGTACTGTTATAATTTGGCATTACTTAGTGTTGTCGAGAACATTAAATCACTTTTTTTAACGGGACAGTTTGGATAATTTTTACATTTCAATGAAGGCAGAAAAGACGTTTGTATAGTTTATGTTACGTCACTTACAGAATTTCGAATTGAATTTTTGGGGAATAAAAGAGAGATTGAAATAATCTGAAGGTATTTTGGTATTAAGTCCTTAGTAAGAAAAATTTTAAATTGTAAAAAATTGTTCTAGCTTTATTAGTAAATTTTCTACATAGTTTTGAAATCAAAATTCGATGATCAAATGTTACGTCAGTTATAATGGAATTGCCCTATAATTAAGCAACATAAGATAATATATTATAAAATAAACCATACTATATTCATATTTCATTATTTTTATTTAAAATATAAACTTTTCAGTCAATTCATTTAAAATACATGCATTTAAATTACATACCGTTCACTGATTTCATGTAAAATAATAATAGTAAATAATACCAAAAACCAAAACACTTTATTTCTACATCAAAGAATTGTTTCTAATTTACATACGCAAAATGTAACTATTGTCTATAGGCGATTTAAAACAAGTAAGAAAAATCATGCGTTAAGCATAGATTATGAAACACTTTCCAACACTTCCTGAATGCTTTAACAAAACTTCCTTATTTAGGGAAATAAGGTAAGAAAGATAACTAAGTAAACATTTTAGAAAACACATAAAACATTTGAAAAACTGATTTCAGCAGTTACCGTCCATAGCAAATATGTATTGCAATTCTTTTGAACAGCCCTGTATTTGATCTGTAGGTTAATATATATACTATATAATGGGGAAATTTAGTTTAGCAAGAAAACACATAACAGGTTGAAATTTCTTTTTCAGCAATTTATACTAATAGATGGAAACATACTTGTATACTTTTGTAAAACCCTGTAGTTAACCTAGTACATTTATTACACGCCACTATTTAGCTAAAGTTTGATTCAAAGTAAAACACTCTTAAAACTACCGGAATCACATTTTCAGAAATTATCATTTATAGACGGTCATGTATCCAATTCTTTGCGTGACCCTGTTTGTCATTTTACATATGTTTTACAAACATTTCTTAGTAAACTAAATGCAGCTCAGCGTAAAAATGCTTAACTCATTTTAAAATCACCTTTAAGCAATTTGCAATCATACCCAGTAACCATTAAGAATTCTTTTGAGTAGCCCTGTGGAACAATTACAGCATCTATACACACCATATACAATGCATAAATACAGTGAAACATAAAAGCACATAACATAATTAAAAATGCATTTCCAGCAATCATCGCTACTTTACAGTACTTTGGGTACAATATAGTATCTGAAATCTTTTGTGTGTTCCTGTAAATGCTCTGAATTTCGTGTTATCCATGAAATAAGTTATAGTAAACCTTAGCGACGTATATCAATTTCATTATACATGTAATAGTTTAACATAATTAAAATAAGCCGGAAAAAATTCCCTTCACCCCTATATCATTATGTAACGAAATTCTTTTGTGTGGCCCTGTAAATGAATATAACTATTTTTTGGGCCGCATATTGTACAGAAAATGCAAATTATAGTGCACTTGATAAATGCATATCAATTTTATTATGTTTGAAAGTATATAACGTCATTAAAAGTCATTTTAAACGATTTTTTTCCTTAGGCAGTAATCTAACGGAAAACTTTTGACTGTCCCTGTAAATGAACTAAACATGCTACAAACTTCATTTGCAATAGGGTTCGTGCTATGGTAAAGGTCACTGACATCCAAAAATTTCAGAACGATCCGAGTATATTTACGGAAGTTAGAGCGCGTACAGATGGACAGACAAACCGAAGTCATAAACACTTTTCAACTTTGTTGGAAAGTGTTAAAAAAGAATTCGCGAGATTTGGAAAAGGCTAGCATAAAAGTACCAATTTTTAACACTTTCCAACAAAGTTGAAAAGCTCTTGAGATATGGCTATTGTGGAAAACATGAATAATGCAGCTTAGCAGAGCCACCTGCCGAACGACTTAAACCAAAAAGTAATCAACACCAATTTATATCAAGGACTAACTGAATCTAAAGTTTTATTAAATTCCTTTCATTAGTTCTTGAGATAGAGTGCCACAAAATTTGTGTGACACACAGACAGACAGACAGACTCACAGACAGACATTTTGTAAAAACATGTTTTTCGCGGTCTCTGACCCCTAAAACGTATAAATCCGCCGAAAACTAGAATTCGAAAATTTTCACGAATCCAATACTTGCAAAGACAGAAGAAAGTAAAAATTAAAAATAACACACAAGATTTTTTACTACGATAAAAGCCAAAACGACGAATTGTTTGCTTATTTAAAGACGAAGTCTGGAGTCTTAAGGTGTAAAAATATTCAAAAACTTTTAAAGAACACCATAAAATTTGGAGGTACGCAAGGCCTTTCGAAAGAAGATTGTATTTCCTTGTCAGCACAAAAAGGACATACTACCGAAAGTAGTAGCAACACTGAAAGGGAATGGAAGAGAAAAGGACACGATAAAGAAAACAGCCAATAAGAAAATAGAAGGTCTCAACCAATGGCACAGAGAGCATTAGCCAATCACAAGAAGACAAGACAGAACGAAGGAAAAGGAATAAAAAGACAGTCAGAGAAAGAAAAGGAAATTACAAGAAAAAAATATATTATACATAAACAAAGGATATGAGAAAAGGAGAAACGAAAACTAATTAATTAATTAATTAAAATTAAAATACGATGTTAAAATTCTTTCGAAAGGCCTTGTGTACCTCCATCTTTTTTATTAATAAATTTTTAATTTATATGTGCTACTACTTTCGGTAGTACGTCCTTTTTGTGCTGACAAGGAAATACAATCTTCTTTCGAAAGGCCTTGCGTACCTCCAAATTTTATGGTGTTCTTTAAAAGTTTTTGAATATTTTTACACCTTAAGACTCCAGACTTCGTCTTTAAATAAGCAAAAAATTCGTCGTTTTGGCTTTTATCGTAGTAAAAAATATTGTGTGTTATTTTTATTTTTTACTTTCTTCTATCTTTACAAATGTTGGATTCGTGAAAATTTTCGAATTCTAGTTTTCGCCGGAATTATACGTTTTAGGGGTCAGAGAGCGCAAAAAACATGTTTTTGCAAATGTCTGTCTGTGTGTCACACAAATTTTGTGGGCACTCTATCTCAAGAACTAATGAAAGGAATTTAATAAAATTTTAGATTCAGTTAGTCCTTGATATAAATTGGTGTTGATTACTTTTTGGTTTAAATCGTCCGGCAGGTGGCTCTGCTAAGCTGCATTATTCATGTTTTCCACAATAGCCATATCTCAAGAACTAGAGCACGGATTTTCATCAAACTTCAGATTCAGTTAGTCCTTGATATGAGTTGGAGCTCACTACGTTTAGGTGTAAATCACCCAAAATGTGGCGCTGCTATACAGCATTTTTTACGATTTCCGCAATGGCTCTATCTTAAGAACTAATGCATGGATTTTCATCAAACTTCAGATTCAGTTAATCCCTGATATGATTTGGTGCTGTTTATGTTTTAGTGTAAATCGCCCAACAGGAGGCGCTGCTATGCTGCATTTCTCCCGATTTCCACAATAGTTCTATCTCAAGAACTAAAGCACAAATTTTCATCGAACATCGGATCCAGTTAGATGTTGACACAATCCTGAATGCTTTAACAAAACACCGTTATTTAGGGAAATAAGGTGGGTAAGATAACTAAGTAAACATTTAAAAAACGCATAAAACATTTAAAAAACTGATTTCAGCAGTTACCGCCCATATCCAAATATGTATTCCAATTCTTTTGAAGAGCTCTGTATTTGATCTGTAGGTTGATATATGTACTATATAAATGGAAAATTTAGTTTAGCAAGAAAACGCATAACAGGTTGAAATTTTTGTTTCAGCAATTTATACTAATAGATGGAAACATACTTGAATAATTTTGTACAGCACTGTAGTTTACCTAGTACCTTTATTACACGCCACTATTTAGCTAAAATTTAATTCAAACTAAATCACTCTTAAAACTACTGAAATCACATTTCCATAAATTATCATCCAAAAAGTCGGCCATGTATCAAATTCTTTGCGTGGTTCTCTATATCATTTTATCTATATTCTACAATAATTTCTTAGTAAACTAAATGCAGTTCAGCGTAAAAATGCATAACTCATTTAAAAGTCACGTTTAAGCAATTTAAGCTCATACTCAGTAACCCTTGCGAATTCTTTTCTGTAGCCCTGTATATGAACTATAGCATTTATACACACTATATAGTATGCATAAATATAGTGAAACTTAAAAGCGCATATCATAATTAAAAATGTATTTCCAACAATCATTGCTAATATACAGTACTTCGGATATAATATAGCATCTGAAATCTTTTGTGTGCCCTTGTAAATGCTATGCACTTTGTATTATACATGAAATAACTCATAGTAAACCTCAGCGACGTGTATAAATTTCATTATATATGAAATAGTTTAACATGATTGAAATACGCCGAAAACAGTCCCTCCCCCCTATAACATTATGCAACGGAACTCTTTTGTGTGGCCCTGTAAATGAATAATAACTATTCCTTTCACCGCATGTTCTACAGAATGCATATTTTAGTGCACTTCTTAAATACATATCAATTTTATTATATTTGAAGGATGTAACACCATTAAAAATCATTTGAAACGATTTTTTTCTCATTGGCTGTAATGTGACGGAATACTTTTGACTGTCCCTGTAAATGAACTAAACATGCTACAAATTTCGTTTGAAATAGGGATGGTGCTATGGTAGAGGTCAATAACATCCAAAAATTTCAGAACAATCGGAGTATATTTACGAGAGTTAGAGCGCGGACAGACGGGCAGACAAAACCGAAGTCAAAAACACTTTTCAACTTTGTTGGAAAGTGTTAAAAAAACAATTATTAAAAAAAATTCTAGAAAACTACTTACGGTCATCAGCAGGATTATGATTCCTAGAAGTTGTAGGATACGAATTCCTGTAAGGATCAGGATAAGGATTCAAACCTGGAGCAGAATACGGACTCATACCTGGACCAGGATATGAATTCCTATATGGAGCAGCATTCGGATTCATATAAGGAGCAGAATTTGGGTTTATATAAGGAGCAGCATTTGGATTCATATAAGGAGATGGATATGGATTCATATAAGGAGAAGGATAAGGACTCATATAAGGAGCAGCATACGGAGGCATATAAGAACCTGAAATTGTGCATTGTCATAAATAAACTTATATCTAAAAAAAATAATTTATTAATCAGTTTTAAGGGGTCTCAGGACTCTTAAAATTGGAACAAATGAAAAAAAAAAGACCATTTTAAACATTTAATATCTTAAAGTGTATATGATTTTAAAGCACAATATTTATTGGGATGAAAGATACAAATACCTTCTTTTATTTAATATATTTAGAAAATTCCAAACTGCAGAATTAGTATTTATAGGGTGCTCCAAACTGCCAAACATTTGTCTATCAGGAAATTCGTATAATAGCTTACGCGTAAGATTAGAAAATAAATTTTGCAACTAGAATGAAATTTTGCATGCATAATTAAATTTCATATCTATCTATATTATAAAGGACAAACATATCTGTGCGTAACGCATACGTCATTTTGCGAATGGCAACACTTTGAAATTTGTAATAAAATTTTGGTTTTGCAATTTTCTCTACTGCAAATTTTTAAACTTCTAAACATCGCACATTTTAAATTTTTACACCATCGTATAAGGGAAAAATTGCTCTTTTAAATGCAATTTGTTTGAAAGCTGCATCTCAATTTATTTTTGAGATATTAATTTTTTGTAGTTTTTAATACCATTTTTCTTATCGTGGCAACAAAAGTACCCCTTTTCTATTGAAAGTCGTTGAAAGTAAACGGAAAATAGTAAAAAATAAGAGATACTGTATCTTTTTGTTGCCATTTTCTTATAAAACCTGAAAAAGAAAGTTGAAATTAAAATATGGGCTACGTCAAGAATATTGTCTGTTATTCCGTGATAATGACGTCATATGCATACTTTTGTATAGACGAAGTTTAAGACTGGATTGTAAAACTGGATTGCTTTAGCGGATGCAAATGACGTCATTTTATAAAAAAGCGTGTATTTTAATTCTTAAACCTGAATTATGTTTTGTAGAAGTGCGTCATTTTCACAGCCCAGCTGCTTTGAAATTCTTCACAGGTGAAAATGCTTCACTTTTGAAAATAATGTAATCGAAATCACACATTGATAAAACGCAATGTTTCACAAAAATTTAGAGTGTCTTTATAAAAGAGAGGTAACATGCAAAGTATAGCGATTTATATTACAGAAATTGATGATTCTCGCCGGGATGGATTTGCTTCGCCGAGTTAGACAAGCAAACAAATAATTCGTGGTTTAAAATAATATAATGTTCCTGAAGTTTTTGTCCAAAATTCTCTCGAATAATAAAATTTTAATGCTATTCTTTAGGACATTCTACTATCATTTTATCAAAATAACATAATTTGCTTAATTTAATTTTTTATAATTTTATATAATCTATATATTTAAAACACAAGTGGCAAAATTTTAGTCATCTGCTCTAATCTTTCTGCTGAACCAATTTTACTAATATTTTTTTTTTAACTGAAAGCTGTTCATTTTTAGTTGTGATCGCACTAGCTTTTTTTTTTAAATATCCCCACTTTTATATTTTAATTAAAAAAACATTTTATAAAATTTCTTCAAAATGGTGAAAATTAGATAGCTTTCATTATTGCAGACAAGGAGAAATAATAAGGTATATTTATCTTTATTCATGCTATTTTCTGATAAAAATTCAAAATTGTTGATAAAAATTGTTGTATAGGGTTTAGTGTCGCAAAATCCCATTAGGAGCAAAATATTATATTAGGGGCATAACAACGGAAAATGACATACTGCTTTTGAAAACACGCATTTTTTCTCATAAATTTTCCATATTGTTTTTCCTTCTGCATGAGTACTGATACTAAGTTTCAGACACTAGGCGAAATGCTTATTTAAGTGAAAATGAAGTCATATTTAAAAGAAAACGATCATTTTTCTTAGGTAAAACTAAACATTTTAACACAAATGCGTCTAAAAAACATAAATTAAGGAAATTTTTACTCTCCGGAATTGAGATTAGAATCTCAAGTAAAGAGTGCGTCTGTTCACATAAAAGATGTTGCTGATAACCGTGACTTCAAGTTTTGAATTAAAATGATTTCTAAATGATAAAACAAAATACAAATTTTTAAAAAATGATGAATATGGATATGAGAGGTGCGTATGCAAATTTTGAGAATGTGAAAATATCCGTTTTTCATTCCGGAATACCAAGCATAAGACTGATTAAGTATCTATATTATAAAGAACAAACGTATCTGTGCGTAACGCTGACGTCATTTTGCGAATGGCAACACTTCACGATCAAATTTCGGTCTTGGAATTTTCGCTACTGCAATTTTTTAATCTTCTGACCATCGTGCATTTTCAATTTTCGTCGCATAGGGAAAAAAATTACTTTCAAATGCAATTCGTTTAAAAACTGTATCTTAATTGACTGATGTATTATATTTTCTAAAATAACTTTTAAGCATGTTTTTTTAAAAATATTATCTTATCACCTGCCGGTTTCAATACATAATAATAATAAACATTTTGCACATAAAGCAACAAACATTTTTCAGCATTTGTTTCTGACTATTTTTGCATAACGAAATTAATACTTCCTTTATAAACAAATAAAAGAATAATATTAAAATAAACACTAATCTAACATATTTGTGAAAGACAAATTAACGAAATCAATACTTCTTTTATAAACAAATAAAAGAATAATATTGAAAAAACACAAATCTAATATACTTGTGATCATGCAATTTAAATTTTTAGATCACCAAATAGGATTTTTTTTTTCAAATGGAATTTGTTTGCAAAGTTCATCTCAGTTTACTGATTGTATATGGTTTTAAAAACAATTATAAATCATAAAATATTTTTTAATTTATCTATATCGCGCGGACCTCCATTATGAAAGATTAATCCGTTTGCCCTTAAAACAAAATAAAACGTTCATCATTTTCTTAGGGCTAATATCCATTAAAAAAAAATTCCCTATGAATAAATAAATAAAATAATATAAATAAAACACAAATTTAACAGACATGTATAAGCTCTAAAATTATCAGAACATAAAAGGATGCCACAAGTAGCAAAATCTTGGTCAAATAACTCTTAGCATGCGGCTTATAAGAAAATATCCTTTTGATAAATTTCAAAAAATTATTTGATTGTATAATTCGTATGTTCCATATGAAAAATGCTTTTTTAATGTAAGTGGGCAATAAAAAAAATATTGCATATAAAAAAATTATTAGTTTTCAATTTTAAAAAAATGTTTTCACCTATATTCTTTAACCCGGGAAGCCCGGGTACGATCCCCTAGTTGTAATAATTACTCTGAACCTAAATAAAAAGTCCTTCCGGCCAGTGCCGGGAGGAAGAGGTAGCTTTCATATTCCTTATTTTAAAAAAGCCAACTTATATCATTCAAACACACGAAGCTCAATTTAGTGGAAACCGAATATAGGAGATTCAATACTAATTTTTATCAATATAATGAATGAGAATTTTGCGAAATTAGTCAGCTTTAGCCAAGCTGCTTTTCTTTAAAGTAACTTATATTTCGCTGCCAAATTCGGCGATTTATTAAAGTGCCTGCCATTTTAAGACAACATGGTAGATGGGGCTAACCAGTGAACTTGGTCGAGACCTTAGTAATTGCTGTGCACATGCTTACTCACATCGGAATCGGTTGATATATACGAGTGCTGTCGCATGCAAAAAATCAGATTTTCCAAAATGTCACCCACAATAGAAATTGAAACTGCTATATCTGAGCCATTTTTTAAGGTAAAGACAAACAAAAAATGCTCCTGAATCCTTATATCAATATCAAATACTTATGAAAGAAACCTTTTTCAATTTCTAATTTTTTTTGCACCTCACTTTAAATATATATATTTTTTTTAATTTAATGGCCGCCATTTTGAAACAAGATGGCTGATGAATCTGGCCAGCGAACTTGGTCGAGGTATTGATGTATACTATCCACATGCCTTCTTACATCGAAATAGGCGAATACGTGTGTTATCGCGTGACAAATACAAGATCGTTTTAAAATATTAGCCATGCTAGAAATTCAAAGTGCTATAATTCAACAATTTTTTAAGATATAAACAAAAGAACAAATTTTCAGAAACAAAAACTGCTCCGGAATCTTTGTATCAAAGCCAAACACATAAAAAAAATCTTTTTCATTTTCCAATTTTTTAATACCTCATTTTAAATTTTAAATTTAATTTTTTTTAAAAATAGCAACCCTTTTGAAACAAGATGGCAAATGAAGCTGGTCAACGAACTCGGTCGAGACATTGGTATGTACTATGTACAGACCAAGTAACGTCCAAATCGGTTCATAAATACGCCTGTTATCGCGTGACAAAAATCAGGACGTTTCAAAATGTCAGCACGCTAGAAATTCAAAATGCTATAACTCAGCCATTTCTTAAGATATAGACGAAAAAAGAACTGCTCCCGAATCTTTTTATCAAGGTCAAACACATAAGAAGAAAATATTTTTTCAATTTTAAATTTTTTGGTACCGCATTTCAAATTTAATTTTTTCTTAAAAATTTAAATGGCCGCCATTTTTAAAGAAGATGGCTGATGAAGCTGGCCAACGAACCCGGTCGAGACATTTGTATGTACTATGTATAAACGAAGTTACATCCAAATCGGTTCATAAATACGCCTTTTATCGCGTGACAAAATTGAGGACGTCTCAAAATGTCAGCCACGCTAGAAATTCAAAATGCTGCAACTCAGCCATTTTTTAAGATATAGACGAAACAAAAACTGCTCCGAAATCTTTGTATAAAGGTCAAATACATAAGAGAAAAATATTTTTCCATTTTCAATTTTTTGTTACCACATTTCAAATTTTAAATTTTTTTAAAAATTTTCAATGACCGCCATTTTGAAACAAAATGGCGGATGAAGCTGGCCAACGAAGTCGGTCGAGACATTGGTATGTACTATGTACACACCGAATTACATCAAAATCGGTTCATAAATACGCCTTTTATCGCGTGACAAAATTGAGGACGTTTCAAAATGTTAGCCAGGCTAGAAATTCAAAATGCTATAACTTAGCCATTTTTTAAGATATAGTCGAAACAAAAACTGCTCCGGAATCTTTGTATAAAGAACAAATACATAAGAAAAAAATATTTTTCCATTTTTAATTTTTTGGTACCTTATTTCAAATTTTAAATTTTTTTTAAAATTTTAAATGGCCGCCATTTTGAAACAAAACGGCGGATGAAGATGGCCAACGAACTCGGTCGAGACATTGGTAAGTACTATGTACACACCGAATTACATCGAAATCTGTTCATAATTACGAGAGTTACAGTGTGACATATGTCAGATATATATATATATATATATATATATCAATTTTGAACGGAGGGTGGTTTCGGGGTCTGGGGGTCATGATCGATGAAAATATACCAAAATTTTTTGAAATCTCTTTCCTCCGAACGGCTGCAATAGGTAGCTTTTTGTAATGAAAGCTACCTAAAAGCATTTAAAGCATTTTTATATTTTTAATACAAAGTTGTATTCAGCTAATAAAAAATTTTAATCACCTAAAACCACTTAAAATTAAATCACCTAAGAAAATATATTTTTTAAACAATAAAAAGGAATTTTAGATTCAGTTTATACAGACTAACATGAAACATATGTTTTGAAAATTTCATGAAAAAATATTCAGAAGTTTTGGAGTTATCCTACGCGTTATGCCCAAAAATGTTATTCGAAGAAAAATGATTTCAAAATTTCGGAAATGTTGCTTCAGCTATAGAGCAGTTATAATTCTAAAAGTCTTAACTTCTGTTCTAATGGGAATTTCAAGGAAACAATTATATGAAAATGTCCAGAAAAGATAGGAGTTTAACATCTAAAAAAGTTAAAATTTCGAAGCTTTAAGAATCCTGAGACCTATTAAACTTTTAAGGAGTGATAAATATATATATATTTTTTTTTTAATAGAACAAAGGATTTGAAAAAAGTCCTTCCGGCCAGTGCCGGGAGGAAGAGGTAGCTTTCATTTTCCTTATTTTAAAAAGCCAACTTATATTATTCAAACACACGAAGCTCTATTTAGTGGAAACCGAATATAGGAGATTCAATACTAATTTTTATCAATACGAAATCATTATGAATGAGAATTTCGCGAAATTAGTCAGCTTTATCCAAGCTGCTTTTATTTACAGTAACTTATATTTGGCTGCCAAATTCGGCGATTTCTTAAAGTTCCTGCCATTTTAAGACAACATGGTGGATGAGGCTAACCAGTGAACTTGGTCGAGACCTTAGTAATTGCTGTGCACATGCTCACTCACATCGGAATCGGTTGATATATACGAGTGCTGTCGCAGGCAAAAAATAAGATTTTTCAAAATGTCACCCACATTAGAAATTGAAACTGCTATATCTGAGCCATTTTTTAAGATAAAGACAAACAAAAAATGCTCGTGAATGCTTATATCAAGGTCAAATACTTAAGAAAGAAACCTTTTTCAATTTCTAATTTTTTTGCACCTCACTTTAAATATAATTTTTTAAAATTTAATGGCCCCCATTTTGAAACAAGATGGCTGATGAAGCTGGCCAGCGAACTTGGTTGAGATATTGATGTACAATATCCACATGCCTTCTTCGAAATAGGCGAATACGTGTGTTATCGCGTGACAAATACAAGATCGTTTCAAAGTGTTAGCCATGCTAGAAATTTCAAGTGCTATAATTCAACTATTTTTTAAGATATAAACAAAAGAACAAATTTTCAGAAACAAAAACTGCTCCAGAATCTTTGTATCAAGGCCAAACACACAAAAAAAAATTTTTTTCATTTTCCAATTTTTTAATACTTCATTTTAAATTTTAAATTACTTTTTTTTTAATGGCAACCCTTTTGAAACAAGATGGCGAATGAAGCTGCCCAACGAACTTGGTCGAGACATTGGTATGTACTATGTACAGACCAAGTTACATCCAAATCGGTTCATAAATACGCCTGTTATCGCGTGACAAAAATCAAGTCGTTTTAAAATGTCAGCCACAATAGAAATTCAAAATGCTATAACTCAGCCATTTTTTTAGATATAGACGAAACAAAACCTGTTCCGGAATCTCTGTATTAAGGTCAAACACATACAAAGAAAATCTTTTTCATTTTCCAAATTTTTGGTATCTAATTTTAAATTTTAAATTTTAAATTTTTTTAAATGGCCGCCATTTTGAAACAAGATGGCGGATGAAGATGGCCAACGAACTCGAACGAGACATTGGTGTGTACTATGTACACACCGAATTACATCCAAATCGGTTCATAAATACATCTGTTATCACGTGACAAAAATCAGGACGCTTCAAAATGTCAGCCACGCTAGAAATTCAAAATGCTATAACTCAGCCATTTTTTAATATATATAGACGAAACAAAAACTGCTCCCGAATCTTTTTATCAAGGTCAAACACATAAGAAAAAAATATTTTTCCAATTTGCAATTTTTTGGTACCACATTTCAAATTTAAATTTTTCTTAAAAATTTAAATGGCCGCCATTTTTAAACAAGATGGCGGATGATGCTGGCCAACGAACTCGGTCGAGACATTGGTTTGTACTATGTATAAACGAAGTTACATCCAAATCGGTTCATAAATACGCCTTTTATCGCGTGACAAAATTCAGGACGTTTCAAAATGTCAGCCACGCTAGAAATTCAAAATGCTATAACTCAGCCATTTTTTAAGATATAGACGAAACAAAAACTGCTCCGGAGTCTTTGTATAAAGATCACATACATAAGAGAAAAATATTTTTCCATTTTCAATTTTTTGGTACCACATTTCAAATTTTAAATTTTTAAAAAAATTTTAAATGCCCGCCATTTTGAAACAAAATGGCGGATGAAATTGGCCAACAAACTCGGTCGAGACATTGGTGTGTACTATGTACACACCGAATTACATCCAAATCGGTTCATAAATACGAGAGTTACAGTGTGACATAGGTCAGATATATATATACAGTAGACTCTCGTTTTTACGAACCTCTTTTTCACGAACACTTGCGATTTTACGAACTATAGAGTGGTCCCGAATACTCTCCCATAGAAGCAATGTAAATTTTCGCTCCCATTTACGAACTACGGATTATGAAAATCTCTTTTTTGCGAACTCAGTTTTCATATTTCTGCATTTTTTTTAAAAATATCGGAACGCAGTGTCACGTCAATTAAACTCTGAACAGGTGCAATGAAACATCAGGTGCATTCCAAGAATGTGTTGTTTTTCTCAATATCTTTCGGAGAAAGGGGGCATAGCAACAATTTCAAGTACTGGTTGTCAGGACTAAGGCACTTTTTTGAAAGGAGCAATAACTATGAAAGGATTTCAAGCATAGATAAAATGGAAACATATATTTTCCAAAATTTTATTTAAAAAAAAAATAAGTGATTATTTACATTCCTAATTTTTTATCTATATTTTTATCTATGTATTTTTACCTACTAAGTACTAATACAGTCTGTGTTTTCATATGTAATGTTTTCAAGGCATAATAACGTATGTTTCTGTGTACTAAAATTATTTTTTGTGCATAAATTTGCATTTATTTCTTGTATATTTAAAAATACGTGCATAACTTTATTAAATAATAAATAACCTTGAAGTACTGCTTCCTGTATGAAGAGGGGGCAGTTTGAAAAAAATAGACAAAAATAGTGTACGTATTCACATCATGTTTTGTGTTTTTCTATTTTGCGAACTTTCTATTTTACGAACTATTTTAGTGTTCCCTACAAGTTCGTAAAAACGAGAGTCGACTGTATATATATATATATATATATATATATCTGACCTATGTCACACTGTAACTCTCGTATTTATGAACCGATAATATATATATATATATATATATATATATATATATCAATTTTGAACGGAGGGTGGTTTCGGGGTCTAGGGGTCATGATCGATGAAAATATACCAAAATTTTTTGAAATCGCTTTCCTCCGAACGGCTGCAATAGGTAGCTTTTTGTAATGAAAGCTACCTAATATAGATATCTTTTATTTTAGGATCTTGTTATAAATCACAGAAAAACTAAAAAGAAAAATACTAAATTGTTATTTGTAGATATTTGTAACGTCTTATATACTACCTTGTGTACTTCTCCTGTACTACTAAATCAATAGTTCATTATTTAAGATTGTATGCTGATGTCAAACTTTCAAAATTTCGAAAAACTTTTTTTTCTACCTTTAATATCATGCTATTCTTCTAACAAATAACTCTTCTTGAGAAAAGTTATTAGCAAAAGTCTTCTTCGTACTTGATTTTTATAACATTACCAAAAAAATTTCCTTTTCTACAAAATGTAACACAAGATTTAAAAAGAAAAAAAAACACGTTGAACACATTGCAATTTTATGAATACATTGCATAACACATTTGGTTTTCGGATGCTGTCAGTTCTCAAGTAAACATTTTCTTGTCCCAAAACACAATTTACAAACAAACACGATAAATTAACACTATTAACAGTAAGGGGGTCCGGGACACATTTTCAAAAAAAAATTATTTATTGAGTTAAAATTTTGAATTTTTTGAATTTTTTTAACCATATCATTTGTAAACAAAATCAAATGTTAAAACATCTCATAGATTTTTTAAAAAAATTTTTAATTTAAAATTTATGAAAAAGTGGTATAACTTAAAATCGTTATAACTCGAAATATTATTTGTAGAATTTAAATTGTTTTTCATTTAAATAAACAGAAATATATATTTTTAAATTTAGAGCCAGCATTTTAAAAAATATTAATTTTTTAAAAAAAATTAAAAATATTTAACGAAAAAAATTACAAAAAAAGTGGTGCAACTTTTTAAAAAAAATCATATTTTCAAAAGTAAATTTTTTTTTTCAAATATGCTGGCCCAGAAGTAAAGTAAAATAATTGAAAAAGGTATGTTCAGAGTTTCAAACCTGTATCTTTAACGGTTCTTGAGTTATAAGAATTTAAATATGAGAAATGGTGAAAAAACCTATCATGAAGAATAACGCAATTTCACAAGAACTCGTTTCCTTGACAACCATAGCTTGAAAGGCAGATTTTGAAAACAAACCAAAACGAAAAAATTAATATTTCCTGCTCTAATTAAGATAGAAACATGATTTAAACACCATTTTAAGCAGAAAACGGTAGAGAAATTTTTAATCTAATAAAAAAAACTGAAATTTTGAAGATTTTTGTGTCCCGGACCCCCTTAAAATTAATACCGGGTGTCCTAAAAAGGACTGACTTATTTTAAAATTCAATAACTTGCAAGAGGTGACAGATATTTAAAAAATTCTTGCAGGAGCGTTATGTATGATGTCAGGAATTTTTTTACCGTGATTCTCGAATTTAGTTCGAATTACTAACAATAGGAGGCGCTGCGAGAAATATGTGGAAAATACAGGCCCGATTTTTGGTACTTCGGGAGCCACTCAATATATTTTAATCTCCTTTTTTGGCATAGGAGAGGAGAAATGCCAAGAAATCCTGCTTGAATTTACCGCCTATTGTTTGCAGCGTCATCTATTGTTTGTAATTCCAACTAAATTCGAGAACCACGGTAAAAAAAACTCCTGACATCATACATAACCCTCCTGCAAGAATTTTTTAAATATCTGTCACCGTTTGTGAGTTATTGAATTTTAAAATCAGTCAGTCCTTTTTAGGACACTCGGTATTATTTTGCATGTATAAATTCAATGACGCAGCTGAAAATGTTTACTTGAGATGTGATAGCGTCATAAAAACCAATACTCCGGCTTGAGAAAACTGATTAATACACCCTACAAATTACTCGGAAACGTTTTCTAAAATCAGTGGCAGTAAAAGAAACTTCTTTAGCCCTCTCGGATCTGCTGTACTATTAATAGTACATGCCTTTTCATCGAGTATTATTTTAATTTAACAATTACTTTTGTTACTATCTACATATAGTAATGATAGTATATGGCCTTGCATTTCTTATTATGACTTCATTTATGTTTTGACATTTAGTAATAACAATAATAATAAAAAATTGCTTAATTATCTTTGCACCGTTGGCGATTCGTTTATTTTATACACATATTTCACTCTTCAAATTAAAAATAGAGGTTACTTTTCTGAACGAATCATGTGTGATAAAACGCAAAAAATAATAGAAAGTTGTCCTATCTGTTAAACCCTGTTGAAATACGACATTTTCCAAACGTCTCCAAAAACTCTTCCTTAACCTATTATCATATAAATATGAATTGAAAGTATATATATATATTGGGCTTTCGCACGTGGCACAGAAATCTCGATTATTTGTTAATTGTTTAATGGCAACGCTCGGATGAAACGCATCTCAATGGTTATGGAACAGCATTTAACACATCTTCATACCTGTAAGGGGGCGTTACCATAGGGGGGACCCTGTTCTGTCACCAAATGCCGCCAAAAGTGACCCCACCTTGGCGATATCTCTAATATTTCGCCAAATTCCCATAGACTTCCATTGTAAACCAATAGGGTTTATTTGCTTACAGAAAGTCAACAAATTCGGATATTTTAATGCAACAAAAACTAATATTAGCTTAAGGGATTCTATTAATTATATTTAAGGGAGTCCAAGTAAATTAAATTATGAATAAAAGTAACATGACACAGTGCTTAGCATGCTTTCCCAAACATAAATTTTAAGGGAGACCAAACTCGTCGCCAAGGGCGGTTAGTAGTACATAAAATAAGTACGTTCGTCAGTTTTCAGACAATGAGATAATCTTTAAACTTCAGTAAATCTATTTGGATGGCTAAGATTAATATTATTAAAGTAAAAGTAATGTTGTTCTCGGAATTAAAAAAAAGAAGAAAATCGGACCCGAAAGCTTTAAGGGGGTTCGGGACACAAAAATCTTAAAATTATCTTAAAATTTTTTATTACATTAAAAAATTCTCTGTTTTTTTCTGCTTAAAAGGAAATTTAAATCATGTTTCTATCTTAATGGGAACAGGAAATATTCTTTTTTTTTTTCGTTTTGGTTTGTTTTCAAAATCTAGCTTTCAAGCAATGGTTGTCATGAAAACGACTTTTTACGTAAAGGCATTTTTCTTCATGATGGGTTTTTTCACCATTTCTCGTATTTAAATTTTTATAAGTCAAAAACCGTTAAAGATAAATGGTTCAAACTTGGAACATAACTTTTTTAATTGTTTTACTTTAATTTTGATTCAGCAAATTTGAAAAAAATATTTACTTTTGAAAATATGATTTTTTTTTAAAGTTACGTAATTTTGTTATAAAATTTTTACTTTAAATATTTTTAATTTTTATTTAAATTAATATTTTTTAAAATGCTGAATCTATATTAAATTTTATATATTTCTGTTTATTTAAATGCAAAAAAAATGAAATTCTATAAATAATATTTCGAGTTATAACGATTTAAAAAAAAAACCACTTTTTTAATAAAATTTAAATTTTGAAGTTTTTTAAAACAATTATGAGAAGTTTTATCATGCGATTTTATTTACAAATGATATGGTTAACCATCACAAAAAAATTCGAAATTTTAAAATAAATAAAAATTGTTTGAAAATGTGTCCCGGACCCCCTTAAAGGTAAAAAAAATATACTAGTTTCTGAGATTTCTAAAGATAAAGAATGGTTTTCGGAATCATGGGTAATTCCAAAAAGGTTATTGTATATTTTCGCTCGTGGTTATATCATATTTTCGCAGATTAAGGAACTTTTTTATTTTTAGTTGCGTTCGTAATTAAATAAATACGTAGCACCTATAGTCGTCGTCTGGTCCGTCCGTCTGTCCGCATATAACAGCGCAAAAACCACCCAACCGAATGGTTTGAAATTTAATATATAGAATAGTTGCAGAATTGTGTCGAGTCATTTCAAATTTTATGAAAATCGAATCAAAACTGATATTAATAAAAGTTTTCTTCATTCCATTAAATCCTATCACACGTCATTTATTTAATGATATCCCATGGTAGGTCATGATTATAGGTTGTCATGGTGATGACGTCCAATTTAAGATGGAGTCCTATTATTTCCGTATTACTGAATTTAATGTATATAATTGCAATAAATTGCGTATTCATGCATTTTTGCATAAGAGTGCAAGAGCTATTGCACAAAAATATGAATATTTATAAACATAGTTATAGCATGAACGCACCTCATTTGCCACGCTTGACGTACAATTTCCGACTTGTTTACACCGTATAAGAATCAAGTTAACTAGAAATACTTAACTAGAATACTCACATAGAGCACAAAAATCGAGTTAACTAAGAGCAAAGTTTCTTTTGTTGCCACAGATTTTCAGAAACCTCCATAAAGTTTTTGAAAGAAAAGTTCATCTTATTTAATTGTAACAATCTGCGGTTAAATAATGCGAAAGTCTGCCTAGGCAGTATTTAGTCTCTGGGATCAACAACCACGCTAAACGTAGAAACTTGTGCAGGTATCCTCCGATTTACGTAAGCAATGCGTTCCGTAAGGTTTTACGTTACTCGAATTTGTAAGTTACGAGGTAATCTCTGGATCTACCGAGCCGATTTCAAAAGTAATGGTATCAAAATGATTGTGTTAGTCCCAGTTCGAACACAGTGTGTCGTCTTATGTCCATGCCACTACCTAAAAGGGGGTGCAGGAGCAAAAGACGTCCTAAAAAGGCGATTTTTGTGTTACTGAGGGGCCTAGAAACATGAAATTTGGAATGGTAGTTACTTATAAGATATATATGATCACCAAGAACATTTCTTTAAAAAATCGAAATTTAAAAGGGGTGAAAATGCGCAACACCCGTTCTAAAAAACGTTCTAAATGGCGATTTCACCGAACAGGATGTACCGAACCGATTTAAAAAATAATGGTGTGAAAACAATGGTGACAGTCCTCGCTCCAACATAGACTATATTTTAAGTCGGTGCCCCTATCCAAAAGGGGGTGCAGGAGCAAAAAACGTTCTAAATTGCGTTTTTTGTGATACTTCAGGGGCTAGCAACTTGAAATTAGGCATGGTAGTTACTTATAAGATATAAATTATCTCTAAGAACATTTCCTAAAAATTTCGAAATTTAAAAGGGGTGGAAATACACGAAAAGTGTTCTAAAAACATTCTAAAGTGCGATTTCTACGCAATCTCAGAAAGTACCCAACCAATTTCAAAAGTAATGGTTGTAAATTGATGATGACATCCCCTGCTCCAACATAGGCTCTATTTCATATTGGTGTCACTACCACCTTGGGGTTGCAGGAGCAAAAAACGTTCTAAATTGCAATTTTTGTGTTACTAGGGGGCTTTGAATCATGAAATTAGGCAGGTTAGTTACTTTAAGATATAAATTATCTCTAAGAACATATCCTTTTATTAGTTTTAGTTCTTCTTATTAATTAAAATCTAATTTTTCTCTATTGCAGTGTAATAATGATGTTTAGCCAAACTGTGGCTTAATTTGTAATTTTTGAATTATTCTTAAAGTATAATTTCTTCTAATAAAAAACAGTCATACAAATGTCTCTTGGCACATTTCAACTATTACGCGAGCAAAGCCGCGGGATTTGCTAGTAAACTATAAAAGTATGAAAAAATATAAAAACAAACTTAAAGAACACTTTTCAAATATCTAATGCAATACAGGATTTATAAATTTAACATTGATAAATTGATTTATAACGATTTTGAATCTACATCAAACGACTATAAAAATAAGAAATAATTAAAGAGGACTCATTCAATCTATTCTTCATGAATTTTGATGGCAAGACAAACGTATAGCACTCACAAAATAAAATGTTCCTTGATAAGCACAAACTGTATTTATTATGAATTAGATGACTACTATGACTAATTAACAATAAAGATTAATTTGTTTTGTTATAGATTTTACTGTAATATACCAATAAAAATATAAGTCTATCTAATATACTAGCAAACCCCGCGGCTTTGCTCGCGTAATAGTTGAAATATGCCAAGTGATATTTCCATGATTATAATTTATTAGATTAGAAGAACAGTTTTTGGAATAATTCAAAAATTACAAATTAAGCCACAGTTTGACTAAACTTCATTATAAAAGTGCAATAGACAGAAATGAGATTTTAATTAAAAAGAAGAACTAAAACTAATTACAAATAAATGATAATTTAGAAAGTATTTTGAGACTTTTATGCTCATTTCAGTATTCATTTGAAGTTCTGAATTTTTTAGAAACCATCTTAACACATTTACATCTTAAAATTAACCATCATGTCAAATTCCACGCTTCTTGTCTAACGGTCTACCACCTCTCTGGTGTTAGTAGCAACAACATAAAATGCCGAAACAGAGTTGAAATAGAATGTGTCGAAAAATGTTGAAATTGAGACGAAATAATTTAGAAAGTATTTTGAGACTTTTATGCTCATTTCATATGCTCATTTCGGTATTCATTTGAAGTTCTGAATTTTTTAGAAACCATCTTAACACATTTACATCTTAAAATTAACCATCATGTCAAATTCCAAACTTCTTGTCTAACGGTCTACCACCTCTCTGGTGTTAGTAGCAACAACATAAAATGCCGAAACAGAGTTGAAATAGAATGTCTCGAAAAATGTTGAAATTGAGACTGTCACCATTAATTTGCCAACATTAGCCTTGAAATCGGTTGATATTTACTAATATTCTAAAGAAAACGGAATTTAGATGTTTTTAAAGGCTTTCTTGTTGTTCCTGCCAACCAGGTGGTAGTCACACCGGCATAAAATATAGTCCGTATAGGATCAGGGACTATCCCTCTTGATTCGCAACCAATAACGTCTGTAATCGGTTTATTATTTCCTGAGATTCCATAGAAATCGTAATTTAGGACACTTTTAGAATGCTTTTCGCTCCTCCCCTTCGCTTCACCCTTTTTTAATTTCGAATACATTTTCGACTGTTCTTAGAGAACATTTATATTTTATAAGTAACTACCGTGCTATATTTAAAGTTTCTAGCTCTTCAGTATCACAGAAATCGCAATTTAGAAAGTTTTTTTCTCCTGCAACTCTCTAGGAATTGTGGCACCGACATAAAATATAGTTTATGTTTGAGCAGGTTCTATCACCATCAATTTGCAACCATTATGTTTGAAATCGGTTTCGTATTTCATACGATTGTATAAAAATCGTAATTTAGAACGCTTATAGAACGCTTTTCGCTCACTTTGTCCTTTTCAATTTGGAATTTTCTTTTGACAATTCTTAGAAAACATTTGCATCTTTGAAGTAATTACCATTCCAAATTTAAAATGTTAGACCCCCTCTTTAACACAAAAACGCAATTTAGAACATTTTTTGCTCCTGTAACCTCCCGGTGGAAGTGACAACAGCGTAAAATATAGGCTATGTTGGAGCGGGGACTGTCACCATCAATTTGAAACCATTACTTCTTAAATCGGTTTATATTTCCTGAGATTGCGTAGAAATCGCTATTTAGAACGTTTTTAGAACGTTCTTTTTTAAAACAAAAGTTTTATTTTCCCCCGATTTAAATTTCAAATATTTAAGGAACTCTTCTCAGAGAGCATTTACATCTCATATGTAATTACCATGCCAAATTTCAAGTTAGTAGCCCCTCCAGTATCACAAAAATCACAATTTGGAACGTTTTTTAAAATGCATCCGCAAGGTGGTAGTGACGCCGACATGAAGTAAATCCTATATTAGAGCAAGGGCTTTCGACATGAATTTCCAACCATTACATTTGAAATCAGTTCTGTACTTTCTGAGATTGCGAAAAAAAAAATCGCCATTTTGAACGTTTTGTAGAACTCTTTTCGCACATTTTCACCCCTTTTAAATTTCGAATCTTTTAAAAAATATTCTTAGAGATCATTTATATCTTATAAATAACTACCATTCCAAATTTCATGTTTCTAGGCCCTTCAGTAACAGAAAAATCGCATTTTGGAACGTTTTTTTGCTCCTGCACCCCCTTTGGGGGTAATGGCACCGACATAAAATGTAGCCTATGTTGGAGCAAGGGTTGTCACCAACATTTTGACGCCATTATTTTTTTTTATCGATTTGGTTATCCTTGAGATTGCGTAAAAATCACCATTTTGAACTTTTTTAGAACGTTTTTTGCGCATTTCCACCCTTTTTAAATTTCGAATTTTTTAAGAAATGTCCCTAGAGATCATTCATATCTAATCAGTAACTACCATGCCAAATTCCATGTATCTGGGCCCTTCAGTATCACAAAATCGCAATTTCGAACGTTTTTTTGCTCTTGCACCCCATTTAGGGGTAGTGGCACCGGCATAAAATGTAGCCTATGTTGGAACAAGGGTCATTACCATCATATTGACACCATTACTTCTGAAATCGGTTTGGTACTTCTTGAGGCTGCGTAAAAATCGCCATTTAGAACGTTTTTCAGAACGCCCTTTTGCGCATTTTCACTCCTTTTAAATTTCGAATTTTTTAAGAAAAGTCCTTAGAGATCATTTATATCTAATAAGTAACTACCATGCCAAATTCCATGTATCTGGGCCCTTCAGTATCACAAAAATCGCAATTTCGAACGTTTTTTTGCTCCTGCACGCCCTTTCGGGGTAGTGGCACCGACATAAAATGTAGCCTATGTTGAAGCAAGGCTTGTCACCATCGTTTTGACACCATCATTTTTGAAATCGGTTTAATACTTCTTGAGATTGCGTAAAAATCGCCATTTGGAACGTTTTTTAGAACGTTTTTTGCGCATTTTCACCCTTTTAAATTTCGAAATTTTTAAGAAATGTCCTTAGATATCATTAGTATATTATAAGTAACTACCAATCCAAATTTCATGTTTCTAGGCCCTTCAGTAACACAAAAATCGCATTTTTAGAACGTTTTTTGCTCCTGCACCTTCTTTTGGTCAGTGGCACGGAAATAAGATATAGCCTATGTTCTAAGTTGGACTAACACCATCATTTTGATACCATTACTTTTGGAATCGGTTCGGTAGTTCCAGAGCTTACCTCCTACAAATAAACAATTTTTACCTCTTTATAATATTAGTATAGATAGATAAACTATTGTACGGTTGTGGTTTATATCTACATATTTTATTTATAAAATAAATATCACAAGTATGCAACTGCGTATCAAACGCTTTAGTATATTCACCAATGTAATTTTCGAGATTTATTACGTAATTGCGAATTTATGTAAGTCGTATAATACAAGGTGTATCTAAACTCTTGGGCAATATTAAATAGGAAACTAAGGGTCCCAAACGTCTTCCGAAGGAGATAGGCGCCATTAAAGTTTAGGGTCCAAAAGTTGAAATGATTTTATAATCATTTGAAATTATTAACAAAAACGAAAAAATTGGTCGATTCATTTGCAGTTTTTTTTCTTTATGTCAGTATTTTCTTGAAAATAAATTTTAAAGATAAAGTTTTAAAAATGCCGATAGAGGGCGCTTTAGACTTTGGAGTTACGAACAACTATTTTTTACCGTTATTTTTTGTATCTCATTAAATGCTTAAGAAAACGAACTTTGTTCAGAACCATCTTTGTTCAGTTTTCTTCAACTGTGTTCAGGAGTTGAAATTTGAACCCCCCTCCTGAACACAGTTCAGTTTGCGCTACTTAACCACTCCCAGCGATTCAGATTTTGAGCTCAAAATTTAAGTTTAAGTCTAAGCTTTTGAAAGCATTTAATGAAATAAAAAAAATAACGGTAAAAAATAGTTGTTCGTTACTCCAAAGTCTAAAGCGCTCTCTATCGGCATTTTTTGAACTTTATCTTTAAAATTTATTTTCAAGAAAATACTGACATAAAGAATAGTTTTAGTGAAAACTGCAAACGAATCGACCAATTTTTCCGTTTTTATAATCATTTGAAATTTTGGACCCTAAACTTTAATGGCGCCTATCCCCTTCGGAAGAGGTTTGGGACCCTTGGTTTCCTATTTAATATTGTTTGTCTTGATGTGTACTATCACCCCTTAAAGATTTGCCCAAGAGTTTAGATACACCCTCTATAAGTCGGGGGATGCCTGTATTTGCTTTCTTTTTATGTTACTTCAAAACTGCAAAATGACTTCAAAAGTAAGCTAATACATGTAAAATTGATAAAAATATTTTTTTAAAAGCATATAAGCACCTTTATTCTGATCTACATGCTTCATCGCTCTGACGGCGATATTCTCAAGATCTATAATGATAAAAATATTTCCGAAGAAAATTTTAAATGAGACTGGTAAACAAAAACCACGAGATCACATGTATAATGAAATCAAGTGCAATAATAATAACTGCAAATTCAATTTAAAAAATCAAAAAACTCGACTGCGTAAAAAGCGAACTAATTAATTATTTTTCATCAATGTGAAACTATTTTTTATATTACTTACCTATTTTTTTTTATTTACTTGTATTGAAGACTTTTAAGTTGTGTTCCTTGTTGTAAGTTCCTATCTATAAAGACTGTTTTGATGAAGCCTATAGACGTCTATGATGATTAGAGTTGCAGTAAAGCTAGAGGTCCTACCTACACAACTTCCAGGCTGTATAATATTTAAACGGAGCTTCTGACTGTAAAATAGTCAATGAAACATCGTCTTCATTTTGAAAGACCTATCCAATAATATGCCACTTAATATGGTGCGTAAAAATTTCTTTTCGTCTCTACCGCTTTTTTGTACTTTAGGGCCACCATTTTGAATTTATAAAAACAAAACCTAGCCTATAACCATCGGACGGTTGGGACGAATCCATAGAGACCTCATTCATTAAAATCCATCCAGCCGTTGGGATGTTTCGATGGTATAAAGAAATCCACTTACTCAGATACGCGTGAAACACATAACCCTTCTTGGCAGTCCGGTAAAAATGGACATTTTTGCACGTGGATTATTTTATGCTATTGTTTCTTGCTCTGCAGAGCATCTCTTTCCAAATTTTAGGTAACTCTATGGAGGCTGAATTATGGTATATATTCTTGCAGCGTAAAAAGATTTTAGCATGTATTAACTTTCTTTTGGTGATTTTAAGTGGTTTTCATATATAATTTTATGAAAATGACTTGGGAAAACATGTATTTGTCTGCCTTTCTATGTTACTTGAAAACTGAAAATGACTTGGCAAAACATGTCTTACCCATTGGATTAGCGGCATAGTTTCCATCAAAGGGCCAGTTTCCTTCAAAGGGCCCATATTGTCCTGAAATGGAAAAAAAATATTATAAGAACCTTAAAGACACAAGAAAACGTTAATTCCAACAAAACATTAGAAAATATAAGAATTAAAAAATTACTTTTAGAAGATTATAAAGCTTATAAGGATAAAAATGCGGCTTTTAAGGCATTCCACTACACTAGGGATGCACGAACGTGACCCGCGAATTTCGTCAATTTATAACTGGAAAGAATTGTAATTTTTGTTCATAGGTCGCAGGAAAAAATCATGAGTTTCGTGCGAAAAAATAGCGAATTTTGTCGATGAGGCTCGAAAAAATCGCGAATTTGGGCGATCGGGCTCAAAAAAATTGCAAATTTTGTCAATGAGGCGCAGAAAAAATGCAAATTTTGCCGATCGGGAACGGAAAAATCGCGGTGTGTTTTGCCCATCGAGCTCGGAAAAATCGCGAATTTTGTCGATCAGTCCCGGAAAAATCGCAATTTTCGCTTATCGAGCACGAAAAAATCGTCAATTTTGTTGATAATGAGCGGAAAAAATTTCAAATTTTGTTGATGATGCGTGAAAAAATTGCAAATTTGTTGATGATGTGCGGAAAAATTGTGAATTTCGTCAGACGCGAGAAGAAATCGCGAATTTCGTCAGTTTGCCGCTGGAAAAAAATAGGAAATTTCGTCAGTCAGTTAAGAATCAAGAATTTTGTCGATAGTGTGCTGAAAAATCAAGGATTTTGTCAATTAAGAGCGGTAAAATCTCAAATTTCGTTGATCAGGCACGGAAAAATCGCGCATATTCTCGATGGTGCACAAAAAAATTTTTATTTCGTTGATCGGCTGCGGAAAAACCGCGAGTTTCGTCAGTTTATCGCGAGAAAAAATCGCGAATTTCGTCAACTTGATGCGGGAAAAAATTGCAAATTTCGTCAGAGTCAGTTAAGAATCGCGAATTTCGTCGATCAGGGACTGAAAATAGCAAATATCGTAGTTTGGGAACGAAAAATAGCGAATTTTGTCGATCAGGAACGGGAAATTTGCTAATTTTACAGATTAGGCGCGAAAAATCGCGAATATCGTTCAACAGGCGTGGAAAAATCGCAGATATTGTTGATCAGGCGTGGAAAAATTGCAAATTTCGTTGATCGACTCCTCCTCTCCCCTTCGTTCATAACGTTCACATTTTCTTCGGCACTACCCACTTTCATGCCTATGTTTGTTTTTTAGCACTTTTAATAAAACAAAATTTACTCCCCCGAATAGAGTCAAGGAATATTATCACTCCTTCTAAATAATCCTTGCTATATATCTGTTACATATAGAAACGTAAACTGTTGATATATCCTTGCCAACGGAATTGGATATGTTGACTAGGTAAGGGAACTTAGAAGGGCAACCCCCCCCCCCTTCTGAAAGCATATATTTTAACTAATTATAGGCCACAGATCACCACCCCGAAATAGAATTCTCTCCGTGTTACTGATGTGGCCCTCGACAACCAAGAAATTTTTGTAAGTGGCCCTTCTCTTAAAAAAGGTTTTGCACCCCTACCCTACACTGTAAAACTAGTCAGATGTGCCAATCCCAAAACTTTCTTCTATCTCATACAGGGTTCGGTGATACTTATCAATGGATATATATCTTGATATACGAAGGTGGTTCAATAATTATTCTCCCGAGTGTGTATAAAATATTTATACTGCGAAGGTTGATGTGGAATATTGAAACCTAATATAGCGAAACAGCACCGAAAACTGGCGATATGCAACAATTAAAATAATAAAACTTTGTAAACAATCACCACAAAATAAAAACAATACATGCGACGCGTTTCGAGCTGAAAATATTAACAGCTCGTCATCAGCTAAAGTAAACACGTGTCCGTAAGGGGACAAGATCAAAAATGAGCTGAAAGGTGGAGAGTAGAGCTTGCAAAGAATGAAACAGATGGCGCTAACTGAAAGGAGCACATGCAGAAGACGAAGGTGTTGCCAAAATGATAGAAGAGAAATTGATAGGGAAAAAATGGAAATAAAAGAAATAAGCAAAATTAAAATAAAAGAAGTAAATTAAATTTATATTTATATATATTTTAATTTACTTCTTTCATTAATAGCCATCTAGTGTACACCCATACATATGGAATCATTGTAAAAGTAGCAACAACGGATTCAGGAAGTCTCAAAATGTAAAGATATATCAAAATTTACATAATCGGGTTTTTATCATGATTACTATAGTTTCCTTAGGTTATGTGTCCTCAAAGAAATAATTAAGACAATTGCAAAGTCAGCTAATAATTGCTAAAATTGATTAAAAAACACACTTAAAAGGCATATAAATACCTTTATCCATATGTATTCATTATGACATATGTTTCACCGCTCAGACGGCGACATTCTTAAGATCTTTGTTGATACAAATATTTTCGCAATTTTTTTTAAAAGCAAGAAATTGGTAACAAAAATCACGAGACCACATGTATAGTAAAAAAAGTACAAACATAAAATAAAGTAAAATAAAAATAAATATTTGCTAAGGTTAATTAATTTCTACTATTGTTTCTTATTCTGCAGATCCTCTCTTTCCGAATTGCACAAAAAAAATACAAAGAAAGCACTATAAAAAAGATTAATTGTGAGCTTGAAGAATAAGAAGAAAAGAAACTTCATTGTACAAAATTCCAAGTTATACAATTTATAATATTTTCCTGGTTTCTTCGAAAGATTGAAATATTAAACTCAATGCATCCAATATCTCCCTTATTGCAAAACCTTCCATAAAATTAAAAAATATAGTATGTAAGAAAATAGATCCAATAGAACTAAATCAATTATCAGGAGTATATGAAATACCTGTCACCAAAGATGATGGAACAATGTAATTTTATATAGGTGTGACAAACAGAACACTTAAAACTAGAATCAAAGAGCATATAGCAGACATCAAATATAACAAGAGAACTACAGCTTTGGCCAGATCATGTAGCAAAGAACCTTTACAGATTGATTTTTAAAATAGTAGAATAATTGATGACTAAGAATGGAAAACGCTGAAAGTCAAGAAGAGGGCATTTTTCAAGAGAACGAAAAAAAGAAAAGCTCCTACTTCTGGTACTCATAGCGTTTTCCATTTCACTCCTTTTGGGCTATTGGTACTTAAGGGTCCGTGGACCTTTATTTGAGCAAAAATCGATTCCAAAATCAACAATTCGTTTTGTGTGTATTATTATTCTCTAATTTGTACTACGTCATTCGTGGAAAACTGCACGCAGATGGGATTTTTTTAGGCAAAGTTGCAATTGATTTAACTTTGTTCAGAGGCAATTTTTTTTTTGGTCTTTTAATATACTTTTAATCTGTTTTTCTCAGTACGGATTTTTCAGCTGTTTTTTAATATTTAAAATTTTTCTTGCTACTTAATTTTTGAACAAAATTCTTGAAACTGATAAGGAAGAATCCTGATATTGATTAAAAAGAAATTGTGTATGCATTTTAAAATTCGACTTCATTAAGACAATTAAATTTTATTATTAACTTATTAAAAAGCAAAATTTTGATGAAAATCCATATGGCCCAGCAAAGAAGGAAACAGTGGGCCATCAGCTGGGAAAAAGATGGCAGCCAGCACTGCCATCAGCGATAAAGTGCAATGGTGCCATTAGTTAAACCTGTACAAAAGTGTCCATGTGGAATGCAGCTGGCCCATCAGTGATGGCCAACAGCAGGCCAGCATTGGTATGCCATCACATTACTTCAATCCGGTACTTTTCCTGCAGTGCTAGCAACTATCCCATTGCCATTCCTTTGCTGGCCCCAACACTTTCCCTTACAAAAATTTCTTATAGAATTCTATAAAAAAACAAAGTATTATAGAATTATGGCTCTTTTTTCTATAAGCTAGTTTCACCAAGAGCTATAAAAAAACCTGCAGAAGTGTTTGAACTCGCAGCGGTTTCCGTGTGGTCACCCTCCCAAGTACTGACCGCGCTCGATGCTATTTGGTTTGTGTGATCGGACATGAACAAGCCCTTTCAGCGTATGCTATGACCGCTCGTACTTTTTAAGCTCTCATTACACTATTTCAAGTTTGTTCTTTTGTGATTTACGTTCCCAATCATTAAACTGGTATAGAAAATATTGTATTGTATGGAAATCCCCGCCCCCCCCCCCTATATATTTTATACGCTTTTTTTTATTATTGATTCTGAACTGTGTAAATTATGAAAACCGAAATCCTTTGTAACTTAGTAAAACCAGACTTAAGGAGAAAAAAAAAAGTGCGTTGAAATAAAGAATTTATTTATTCATTTACTTAATTATTTTGTTGGTGACAATGGTGCTGTATATTATTTACATTTTCAAAAAAAAATTAGCTTCACAGCTTAAATTGTGTTAAGATATTCATTTCAGATTTGTGTTCAAATACTCAGTGTCTTCGATATTCGCTACGCCACCTAGCGTAAGAGTTCCCAGCAATAATACTGCAAAAGTTCGTGCACTTCCATGTAGTGGTGGGCCAGCGCATGAGATAAAACGGAAGCCCACCAGAATTTTATCTGATTATTTCCAACGGCAAAGTTGACTGAAGCGGTCCAGCAGGGGTCATGCAGTGGTAGACCATCAGCCAGCACTTCTCCATCATTGCCAGCACCTATCTTGCTGCTGGCCAGCAATTTCCTCTTTGCTGGGGGAATTCAGAAAAATATCTCTAAAAAATTAACTATTTAAGGGATTAACAAATCGATACACAAATGTCTTCGTAATAGAGTTTGACGCGATTAAAATCCAAAATCGAGGATATATCTAAAAAATTAAGACGCAAGGAACATTTTAAAATTTCGTTTTAAAATTTTAATTTTTTTAAAAGATCTTAAAATTTAAATAAGATTGGAAATTTCTTTTAGGGTGTTCTACCGGGTGTCCCAAAAAGGACTGACTGATTTTAAAATTCAATAACTTGCAAACGGTGACAGATATTTAAAAAATTCTTGCAGGAGCTTTATGCATAAGGTCAAAAGTTTTTTTACAGTGATTTTCGATTTTAGTTCGAATTACAAACAATAGATGGCGCTGTAAGCAACAGTCGCTAAATACAGGCTCCATTTTTGGTCCTTTCTCTTCTTCTATGCGGAAAAAGGAAATGTATTATCCGGGCCACGAAGTACCAAAAATCGAGCCTGAATTGAGCGTCTATTGATCGCAGCGCCATCTATTGTTTTTAATTCGAACTAAAATTGAAAATCACTGTAAAAAACTTTTGACCTTATGCATAACCCTCCTGCAAGAATTTTTTAAATATCTGTCACCGTTTACAAGTTATTGAATTTTAAAATCAGTCAGTCCTTTTTGGGACACCCGGTATATACTTGTGGTGAAATGTATATTTGCACAAAATATCAAATCTCTATTACGAAGATTAAAATAATTTTTTTTAAACAACGTCTTCCGTCCCCTTAAAGCGTTTTCCACTTCACTCTTTTTGGGCTCATAGTTCAACACTTCAAAATGTAGGTACCTAACTTCCTTTCGTTTAGTGTTTAAATACCAAATATTATCATTTGTAAACATTTCTTTTATTTATTTATTTAATACTTTTCAACTTGCTTATAAATATCCCCTTGATGTGTTATTGTTTACATCAATAACAATAACGATAACAATTGTGTAATGGCCACCATTCGCCGAGCATCTTATCAGTAGCACTTTCAGCGTTCTTCACTTTACTTCGCGTGGCACTTTCAACCAGTGATATTTTCTTACTCTTTTCTGAACTACAGTGAAACCTCCTTGTGCGACCACCTCCCTGAACGACCATTTTTTCATGGAACGAAATTTATTCCCTTTGGCTCAATACTAATTTTACCTCCATTCAGAGACCATCCCAGTTGAACTCCCTCCTTGAGAGACCCATTTCTTTGAAGAAAATGAAACAAATTCCGTTTTTTTTTTTCCCCTGATCGCTTGAAGAAGGCTTTATAAGAAAAATAATTCCGAAGTGCACATTATTCATCAAACTTTTAAACTAAGTTTAGATTTTTTTATTATTATTATTCCGGTAACTTTTAAGAGTTATACCCCTTTGTGCCTTCTTAGGCAATGAATTTAACTCTGATGACAAATTAAGAATGGCGGTCAATAAACTCTCCTTCCCTATTCTGTCAGGAAACTTTCAAAGAAATAGATAAATGAATGAAATCGTCATTATTTATTCCCGTCCAAAAAAAATTGTATTTATTTACTCAACTTCGAAAGCAATTGGAAATAGAAGTTATAAAAGATAAAACTGTAAAATCAAAGCAAACGTCAATGTAGTCATTGTTTAAACTCTGCAGTAATTAACTGGTGTAATTAACTTTTGTTTTGATACTTAGATTTTTATATTTTTTCCTAATGTGAAAAATAAATTTTAGCAACATTAATTGTTACCTTCTTTCAACAATTAAAATCTAGATTTAAACATGACCTCCATTAAGAAACCACCTCTCGGAGTGACCAATTTTTGTTGGAATAGGACATGGTCGCTTTAGGGAGGTTTTATTGTTTTTATACTAGGGTTGGCACTTCAAGGGTTCTCGTGTTTGTTAAGCTTGGCATTTCAGACATTTTTTCGTAAAAAAAAAAAAAAAAAAAAAAAAAAAAAGATTTTCGATTTTTTGATACCTTTAGCGTTTTCCATTCTTAGTCCTCTATCTATCTATCAAGATTTTATTTACCATCCATTATCGGAGAATCAATAGATATCTTTTTACCTATTCAGATTATTTGTAATGATTCAGTCTCCATTGAGTGCCTAAAATTTGGAAAGAGATGCTCTGTAGAAATTTATTCACATTCACAAATATCCATTTTTATTTTATGTTTGCACTTGTTTTTCATTACTATACTCTCTATTCTCTATTCTATTTGATATATTTTCTGACATTATTTTTTAATTTTATGGGTGGTTTTGCAATAAGGGAGATATTGAATTTATTGAGTTTACATTTCAACACTTCGAAGAAATCACGAAAATATTGTAAAGTGGATAACTTGGAATGTTGTACATTGAAGTTTCTTTTCTTCTTATTCTTCAGGCTCATAATTAATCTTTTTTATAATGCTTTCTTTGTATCTTTTGTTTGTATTTCTTTGTGCAATTTGGAAAGAAATGCTCTGCAGGATAAGAAACAATAGTAGAACTTAATTCACGTTCACAAATATCCATTTTTAATTTATTTTATGTTATGTTTGCACTTGTTTTTCATCATACATGTGGTCACGTGATTTTATTTACCAATTTCTTGTTTTTAAAAAAATTTCCGAAAATACTTGTATAAACAAATACCTTGAGAATGTCGCCGTCTGAGCGATGAAACATATGTCGATCTGAATAAAGATACTTATATGCCTTTTAAGTGTATTTTTTATCACTTTTATCACTTATTAGCTTAGTTTGGATGATTCAAAGGGATTTTCATACATAATTTTATAATAATTTTATTTGAACTTACTTGTTCTTGGATTATAGACTGGATACATTGAATGTACCGAAGCGACTGCAGCTGCAATATTATGAAAGAAAAACTGAATATAGAAAATTTATAGTTAAAAAAATGTTCAAATCAAAATAACACCGTATTTTCAAAAAATACATAGCAATCAAAAAAGGGGAGCGCAGATTTAAAAAAGGGAAAAAATGAAAAAAGAAGCATGAAAATCCTTCTTAAACAGTTAGATTTAGATACATAAAAAATTTAAACTTACCATAAAAATCAAAATAGTTATTCTTGTATTTAAAACATTGATAAAAGCACTTTTTAATAAATAATAATTATTATAAAATACTTTATAAAAATTGTATTTAATATGTAAGATACTGCATTACAGCGAAACCTCGTTTTGCGGATATCCCTATAAAACGGTTTCTCGTTTAACGGACAATTTTTGGCCAATGTTTATTGTCCGTGTTTGTCTTTCTTTAAAACAAACACCTCTTTTGAAAGGCTAATTTTTGTTGTCCCCTCCTTATACTGCAGCAAGGTTTCACTGTATAATGCTATAAACTGAAAAATATAAAATACTGTTATAAATTTAAGAAGACCGGGGTTCAAAATTCCCCTAAAAATGTATTTTTTATTTTTATTTTTTGCTAATAAAATAATTTAAAGTTGAATAAATTAAATAAAGCAAACAACGTTATTGTACAATGCTTACATTATCAGTTACAACAATTTTTTAGCAGTCCAACCCCATCCGTAACTAAATCTTTTAGTCCGTTTATCTCAGAATGGATTTTTCCATAATTTACCATGTTTAAAAAAGATGTATGTAAACTTTCTTGAACGATATGTGTATGAAATTTTGTACAAAGTTTTTAATGTTAGGTTTTTAAAAAATTGTCTTTAGAATTTTTTATTTCACCTGAAAATTTTGAAAATATATTCCTGAAAGTAAAAATCACTCTCAAAAATCCACTGTTTTTTTTTCTTTACTTTTAAATTTATTATAAATTTTGTGGGTTATTTTTATAAAATCTTGAAGGCAAATTAACAAAAACAAAATTCTGCACACAATAGTGCAAACAGTAATAAAATTGACCAACTAATTTATGAATTACATGTGTCAAGTTGATGAGATATGAAAAGTTAAATGAATTTTAAATTTTAAATGTTAAAAAAATTTTTCAAAGTTTCCAAAAAATTTTCTGAAAAATCTCTGAAAAGTAATCTTTATAAAAAGACACATATCACGGAAAAAAATATTAAAATTTGGCTATAAATAAAGAAAATATAATTTTGACCCCCCCCCCCCCCCGGACTCCTTAAAACGTGTATTATAAACATAATTTTATGAGAGTTTTTTGTTATACTTCAGTATGTTTTTATAAAACAACTGAACAAAGTATTCATAAATATATTGGATACAGCATGCACAAATTCTACATAAAAATCACCTGTTATTTCTGTGACTCGTTACATTTACAAAATAAACAATGTTTAAAAAATAAATTACATATTCTGTGACTCATTCTGTTAATTAAATACTGTTTTAATAATACACATAAAATGCAAAGTATTCATTGAAATGCGCGAAATATATAAACTAGTCAGCAGCAGAGAATATTGTGCATTTTCAAAATAACTTTGTGAATTAATTAATTAACAATACTTTTGTCCACCGTGAGTTGAAACCTATAAAAATATTACAAAGTTTAAAAAAACAAATTACATTTCTGTGACTCATTCTGTTAATTAAATACTGTTTTAATAATACACATAAAATGCAAACTATTCATGGCAATGTGTGAAATATATTAAATAGTAAGCAGCAGAGAATGTAGTGCATTTTCAAAATACATTCTTCCATTCCATGAGTCCTTTGGTCCACCGTCTGTTGAAACCTATAAAAATATCACAAACAAAACTTAAAACACAAATTACATTTTCTGTGACTCATTCTGCTAATTAAATACTGTTTTAATAATACTCATAAAATTCAAAGTATTCATGTCAATGCCCACGTATCATATTGTCAGCAGCAGAGAATTTCGTGTATTTTCAAATTTTCTTCGTTTTATAAGTCTTTTCCTCCAAAGTGTGCTGAAACCTATAAAAATATCATAAACAAAGCGTTAAAAAATTTAAATTTCCTGTGACTTATTCTGATAATTAAATACTGTTTTAATAATACTCATAAAAAAAACAAAGTATTCATACAAATGTGTGAAATATATTAAATGGTCGATAGCAGAAAATATTGGGGATTTTCAAAATAACTTCTTCAGTTTTATGCCTTTTAGTTTACTCTGTGTTGGAATCTATAAAAATATCATAAAGAAAGTTTACGAAACAAATTACATTTTTGTGACTCGTTCTGTTAATTAAATGTTTTAATAATACTCATAAAATGCAAAGTATTCATGGCAATGTGTGAAATATATTAAATAGAACGCAGCAGAGAATGTTGTGGATTTTCAAAATAACTTCTTCCATTTTATGCCTTTCGGTCCTCCGTCTGTTGAAACCTAGAAAAATATCATAAACAAAGCTTAAAAGAGAAACTACATTTTCTGTGACTCATTCTGTTAATTAAATATTTTAATAATACTTATAAAATGCAAAGTATTCATGGCAATGTGCCAAATATATCAAAAATTCGACAGCAGAGAATGTTTTGGATTTTCAAAATAACTTCTTCCATTTTATGCCTTTTGGCCCACCGTGAGTGCAAACCTATAAAAATATTTTTATAAACAAAACTTAAAAAACAAATTGCATTTTTTGTGACTCATTCTCTTAATTAAACGTTTTGATAATACTCATAAAATTAAAAGTATCCATGGCAATATTCAATACGTGATTTATCACATTGAATATTTATATTGATCTCATATTGATTCAATGATCTCATATTCAATAATTTCAAGCGTAATTTCACTGCTGAAAATTAATTGAAAAATTAATTAAAATTATATATTAATGGCAATGTATGAGGTAAATTGAATCGTCTACAGCATGGAATGTTGTGGATTTTCAAAATAATTTCTTCCATTTTAAGTCTTTCGCCCTACCGTCGGTTTAAACCTATAAAAATAACATAAACAAAGATTAAAAAATCAATTACATTTTCATGACTCATTCTGTTAATTAAATAGTTTTAAGAATACTCATAAAATGCAAAGCATTCATGGCAATGTCTGAAATACATTACATAGTTGACAACAGAGAATGCTGTGGATTTTCAAAATAACCTCTTCCATTTTATGTCTTTTGGTCCAACATGAATTGCAATCTATAAAAAATCATAAACAAAACTTAAAAATAAGTTCCATGTAACACATTCTATTAATTAAATACTGTTTTAATAATGCACATAAAATGCAAAGTATTCATACAAATGCCTGAATTATATAAAATAGTCAACAGCAGAGAAAGTTGTGTATTTTGAAAATAACTTCTTCCGTTTCATGTCTTTTGGTTCACCCTGTGTTGAAACGTATAAAAATATCATAAACAAAGTTTACAAAACAAATTACATTTTCTGTGACTCATTTTGTTAATTAAATACTGTTTTAATAATATAATAAAATGCTAAGTATTCATGGCAACGTGTGAAATATATCAAATAGTTGACAGCAGAGAATTCTGAGGATTTTCAAAATAACTTCTCCAATTTTATGTCTTTTGGTTCAACGTGAGTTGCAACCTGTAAAAAAGTTATACTTTAAAAAAAAAAAAATTACATTTTCTGTGACTCATTCTATCAATAAAGTACTGTTTTAATAACACTCTTAAAATGAAAAGTATTCGTGGTAATGTGTGAAATGTATTAAATAGTCGGCAGCTTTGTGGATTTTCAAAATAACTTTTTCCATTTTATAAATGTTTGGTTCCCCATGTGTTGGAACCTGTAAAAAATTCGGAAACAAGATTTAAAAAACAAATTAAAATTTCTGTAACTATATAACTAACTACTATTCATATACATGACACAATCTTGGTTAAATAAAAAACGTTCATAAATTACTTGTCTTCCATTTTATTGTCTTCTTTGTTCCATCAAAAGTTAAAATCTATACGAAAATTACAAAAATTTTCATAAACAAATCCATTTAGTAGAAGCAATAAATACTATTTTTTTTTTTTTTTATCAGTATATACATTTAGATGAAAATGAAATTTATGAAGTAAGATTCGAATAAGATGAAGAATATCTTTATTAAATATATTAAAATATTTTTCAAGTATTTCGTACATCTAATATAAGTTATTAATAAAAACTACAAAGTGTCATCAATATGACTATCTATTCTAAAAAAAAAAAAGTAACTAACGCCTTGTCTCCGCCACCCGCCGTAAATGAATTTTTTATGACCGCGGGTCTTTCTTCGCTAATATTAAGAAAACTACTGCAGACAAAAATATGTAAAAGGGTAATATTATAGAAAAATGTTTAATAAATACGCTAAAGCAGAGGGATTTTAAATCGAAGAATAATCTTAGGAAATATTTAAAATTAAAGTTGGTCAAAATCGTTCCATTAAAAAAGTTTTATAGGAGCAAAAACTATACACAGGAATTTAAAAATTGTTTTCTAGGGATGTACATTAGAAGCTCGCGGTGTGCAGACTGCATTTATTTTTTAATTTGACTCGTTAGAGAGATGTTTTTTACATATTTTAGAAAAGGTTATTATTGCAAATTGCTGCCTGTTGCATAAACCGCGCAAATAATAATATTTCTTGTAAATTAAAGATTTATTTGCACGTCACTATTAAAAACAGAAAACAAACTTTCAATTTATAATTAAATGACTACGTGTTAAAAACAGGAAAGTATTGAAAATTCTGTCGTAACAATTTCATTTACACGTGAATATTAAAAAAGAAAGAAAACTTTAAAAAAAAAATTATTTCATTAATATGTGTTAAAAGCAGTAAATGGGGGAAATTACGTCCTATTTAAAATAGTCAAATAATAACATTACCAAACAGTTTAAATTTAAAAATATCTTTACACGAGATATTTATTTCATGTTTAACTATTGTTCCCAATTCAAAGACAGCGCGAATAATAATATTTCTCTTCTAACAATGAAAATATTTTCACGAGAATATTAAAAAGAGAAAGAAAAAAGTTTGGTGGCCATTACGTCAGATTTAAAACGATACATTCAAAATGATACACTTAAAACATCTTATTTAAAACAATTTTCTTATGGCGTTGTTAAAAAATAACCGGTAGGCAAAGACTGTTAACTTAGTTCATTTTATATTAGCTGAATTTCAAATGTTTAACTAATCTTATTTAATCAAACACGAAAACAGCCATTAACAGTAGCTGATTCGGCCTTAACCCTTTATGCCCCGACGGTACTTTAAAGTGCCATTAAAATAACTTGCTATAAAATTCATTTAATACATCGATTAGTAGTAATACAGTTTAGAATGAGTTATAGATACTTTAATTTATCTTGCTCCAAAAGCATTATTGGTTGCACAAAAAAAAATATTTTTAAAAGGATGATTTTTTTTTCCTTTACATCTTTTCAGCCTTCTTGATGTTGAAAGATTAGGGGGGGGGGGGGGGGTCCGTTCGTAAATATTTCTATATTTCTATTGTAAGAGCATCTATATTTCTATTGTAAGAACATTATATTAGCACATTTCCTAATTCTACAAAATACTAAAAAAAAAAAAAAATTAAATATAAGATTTGAGTGAAATTATAAATATTGCACAAAATCCCTATAAATTCAAATTTAATTAATTTTAATTGGCAAAATCCTTCTAAAATTTATTAAATGATTCTGTAAATCTTCTAATGTATTTTCGAAAGTTCATGAAAAAGGTTTTAGAAGAGGAAATTTTCATGAATTCATAATTTGGGATATAAAGGGTTAAAATCACTCACTAAAAGGGATAGGAAGGAAAACACATTTACAGGGAGATTGCCAGTGTTTTATTATTATTGCTATTATTATTATTATTATTCAATATTCCGTAATCTTTTATTTAAACCGACCAAATTAGAGTGTTTTTAGAGTCTGAAGGGGGGGGGGGGTGGCAAGCGAAGCTCGTAGGGGCAGAGCCCTCCTAATTTTGGAATATTAAAAGATTTCCTTATCCTACTTTATTAATGAAATTAAACTGAAAAATTTAAACATTATATATTTTTAAACTAATTATCTTTTAATAATTACAGATTTCTATACAGTATTCTAAGATTATTTTAAATATACTAGGGGGCGCTGCCCCCTACGAGCTACGCTCGTCAACCCCCGTTCAGACACCGCAGACTCTAAAACCACGCTAATTTGATCGGCTTAAAAAATATTTCGGAAGATTGAATTATAAGTTTAAAAACAGTGGCGATCTCCCTATAAACGGGTTTCTATTCATTTCTCTTTGATTGGGGAATTTTAAAGCCAAATCAGCGGCTGTTAAATGATACAATGGCTGTTTCCGTCTTTGATTAAATAAAATCATTTGACATTTCAAAATAAGCTAATATAAAATGAATTAAATAAACAGCGTCTTTGCCTCCCGGTATTTTTTAGCAAAGCGAAAAGAAAGTTTTTTTAAATGACACTTTAAATGTATCGTTTTTAATCTGACGTAATTTTCACTAAACTTTTCTTTCTCCTTTGACTATTCACGTGACAATAATTTTGTTAGAAATGAAATATTATTTGCGCTATCCTAATAAAAATAGTTGAAAATATCATCTTAAAATATTACATAAATGTCTCGCGCAATTTTTAAATTTAAACTGTTTTGCAATATTATTTTTTGTTCATTTTACGTAATGTGTAATGTGACGTAATTTCTCCTATTTAAGACTTCGAACGCATGTTAATGAATTTATTATTTTACAACATTCTTTCACTTTTAAAATTCACGTGTAATATGGTTTTTATGATAATTTTCAATGAGTTCCTGCTTTTTATATTTTCTTGTTTATAATAGTCACGTGTAAAATAATTTTTTTATTTGAAGCAAATATGTGCTGTTTATATAGTTGGCAACAGTTTAAATTAATACAAATTTCTAAAATGTGTAAAAAAATATATCTCGAAATGCTGAAAATTTGAATTTAAAATTGAAATAAAACCTCAAAAATGAGTCAAATTAATAAACTGAGTGAAGTCTGCACACCGGGAAATTCTGACGCATAAAATGATCTAAGAATGATTAAATTCCGATGTACAGTTTTTGCTCCTATAAAACTTTTTTAATTGAACAATTTTGTCCAACTTTAGCATTAAATATCTCTTTAAATATTTCTTCGATTTGAAAACTGTCTGCATCAGCGTGTTTATCAAACATTTCTCTATAATTCCACCGATTTTCATATTTTTGTATGCAATATTTTGCTTAATATTAACGAAGAAAGACCTCTGGTCACAAAAAATTCAAAACCGGCGGCGGCGGCGGCGGTGACAGCGGTAGTTACTTTTTTTTAGAATAGAGAGATACAAACATTAAAGTCGATGATTTTGTTCATGGAAGGTGTTAAATTTTGTGTTTTATCTGGCCCTTATATTTTGAGTTTTACCTAAAACTTAAACTTTTGGAAGCTTAAAAAGGGACTTGATTTTCAAAAAATGAAGGAATGTTGGACACACGTTAGACATTAAAAAATAATTTTTGTTTATCTTGTGCTTTTGTAACATCGATATTCCTTGCCAATTATTACAATGCACAATTAGATAATGTATGATGTTTAAATATTTAACAAGATTATTATTTATTAAATTACACAAGCGGGGAAGATGAAGTTACGCTCGATTAAAATTAGCTTTATGTTCAACTCAATATAAAATAATTTATCACTGTAGTATTACTATAAAACACTTTATTATATATCAGTATTATTTATGGAAACAAACCGCCATTCGATTACATAGTGGCAGCGGTGGCCCAGTTGTCAGCGCATCGGACTCGTAGACGAAAGGTCGCGAGTTCGAGGCTCGCCGCCAGCTAAAAAAAAGCCATGTAATCTAATGGCGCCTGATGCTGTAAAATCCGTCATTGGTGCCAAGTCCCCCATGAATTATACCTCTTGAGTTGCCTAGTCAGGTGAAGATCCCGTTATCTGATCAAGGTTCTAAATTACGAGATCAACTCGAATAGCAATGGCCGCTCTTCAAGTGCTCTTAAACAAATGGCCATCACTTCCGACCTTGCTGTAGCGAATGGTCTAGTTGCCATGCGCCCGCCGTGAAAAGAAAAAAAAAGTCGCTGAATAAGAGCACCTGCCAATTTTCTGAGTTTCCGAATAAAAATGAATTATGAAATTTGTAAGAAGGTAACTCCTTTGCATTTCAGAACAGCCTTACAGAAAAAGTTGTTTATTTAGCAATAAGCTGTTAACCTTTTTAATTTCTGCCAAAACTAAATACAATTTTAAAAACGAAAGGTATTTTACACCATTCGAATGTTCACATCGTTTAATGCGGACATTGGTTAAAGCGGACAAAAAATAACCTCCCTTTGAAGCCCACACTAACGAGAGTTCTCTGGATTTTTAGTTTGTGATATCACCAAATAGATTAGCTTATTTTAACACGCAGAAGAACTTAGTTGTTACCCTAAAACGAGAAGTTTCAGTTTTTCCCATTCCAACATTACCAAACTACATAAGAATTATTATATTTCATCCAGAAATTAGTGTGATCAGCAGTCTATTAACAGTTTTTAAACAATTAAATTACGTTATTCATCTTTGCAAATGCAAAATGTCATGTTTGTATTTCAGTTGATTAACTCTAGATGGCAGCATCAAAACTTTCTTTTCTTCCCACAATTCATTTCCAGAGAATTCTCTTATGTTTACTTTTGAGTAGTCATGTGACCTACGTATGTAAGTGTTGTGCTGTGTTTGTGAAATGATTATTAAATGTTTAAATGTCTACCAGCGACCTCGTTATTCAGAGTTATCTTAATTATTATTAGTTAATTACTAAATATCTATATATATAAATATACTATAAATGGCGACGTTGGAAAATAAAGGTGGTAATTTAACCAGAAAAAGTTTAATGAAAATGATAATCGTGCCGGTGAAAATGACTATACTTCTGGTTTTCAATATTCTACGGTTCGGTGGAATACTACAATGTTTTATTAATACTTCATAGTCTTCTACACTATTTACGGCGGTGGTAAGTGATATTGCATGTACTTTTACATTGTTACGTATTTTTGCTACGTTTAATAAAGTAAAATATGTTTACGCACTTCAAAGAGTTTGATGAAAAAGTGGAAAGTTTCACAACTTACGTGAAACGACTGGAACAAAATTTCGTTCTGGATGATATAACAGAACAAAAGAAAGTCCCTGCTATTCTATCATTATTAGGACCGAAATTATATAGTTTATTATGTGATTTATGCTTACCTAAGAATTGTGAAACTTTAAAATATAATGAAATTGTTGACATTCTGCTTAAACACTTAAGCCCCGTCCCCAATAAATTCATTGAGAGAATTAAATTTAGAAAATGTTTTGAGAATGAAAATGAATCAATTCAAGATTTTGCTGCTAGATTAAAAAAGGGTACGACATTTTGTGCATTTACTGGTGATACTCTAAATGAAAATTTACTGGAACAGTTTTTGCACGGTCTGAAAAATGAAAATATTCAGAATAAATTGATAACTCAAGTTGATGATTTAAATTTCGAAAAAGCTGTTGAGAAAGCTTTAGCTTTATATAATGTAGATATTGAAATTGCTGAAATTAAGCATAAAGATTTCAATGTAAATAAAATTTCCAGTACGAAAAATATTCAAAACAAGAAATTACAAAATTGTTCTCAAAAACAGAATGTCAACAATCATGTAAATAATACACATTCTGACATGAATAAAAATAAGTTAAAATGCTATCGATGTGGAAATGCCTCTCATTTAGCAAATTCATGCAGATTTATAAATGTTACTTGCAATCTTTGAAGAAAAAAAGGGCATTTAAGCAAGGTATGCAGAAGTACAAATTCTCAAAAACAGGTTAATTCTTTAAATACTGTAAATGTTTTATCTGTTAAGTATGATAAATGCTCTAATCCAATTAAGTTGTCTGTATCCATCGAAAACAAGGCTAGAGCTTATATGGAATTAGATACTGGATCCGGAATTTCTGCTGTTCCTTTAAAAAGATTTCGCAGAATTTTTCCTGATCATAAAATTTTTCCTCTAGATGTTCACTTAAAAACTGCAACTGGTGAAATTTTCAAACCTGTAGGTTATGTTGAAGTAAATGTTACTTATGAAAATAAAACTAGAAAGGTAAAGTTGTATTTGATAAAAGAAGATAATTTTCCATTATTATTTGGTAGAGATTGGGTATCTGAATTTGAAATTTTTCCACATAATTTAAAATCAGTATATGTGAATGAAGTTGTAAAGTATTCTGATAAATTACAAGGTTTGCTACAGGAATTTTCTGATTTATTTACTGATAAGGCTGGAGAGATAAAAGATTTACAGGCAGAACTTTATCTTGAAAAAGATGCTACACCCATATTTTGCAAAGCTAGGATTGTCACTTATGCACTACGTGCAGCAGTCAATGACGAATTACAAAGATTGCAAGACGCAGGTATTATTAAACCAGTTACAAATAGCAAGTGGGCAACTCCTGTAGTTCCAGTGGTTAAGCCTAATGGGAAAATTCGTTTATTTGGCGATTTTAAAGTAACATTAAATAAATTTCTGAAAGTTGAAAAATATCTTTTACCTAAAATAGAAGATATGTTAGCTACATTACGTGGTGGTGTACACTTTACAAAAATTGATTTAAATCAAGCTTATCTTCACTTACCTGTAGATGAACAATCACAAGAATTATTGACCATAAATACACCAAAAGGATTATTCCAATTCCATAAGTTACCCATGGGTCTTGCTAGTTCTCCTGCTATATGGCAAAGAAAAATTGAGCAGATTTTAAGAGGAATTGGGGAAGTTACAATTTTTATAGATGATATTGGGGTTACAGGTGAAACAGATGAAATTCATTTAGAAAGATTGAAGCAAATATTAGAAAGATTAAGGGAATATAACATTAGGATAAATAAAGAAAAATCATTCTTTATGGCAGATGAGATTACTTACTGTGGTTATAAAGTTGATAAACATGGTATTCATAAAACACAAGATAAAACTGAAGCAATTTTAAATGCTCCAAGACCAGTAAATGTATCTCAGGTTAAAGCTTTTCTAGGCTTAGTTACATATTATGCTAAGTTTGTACCAAACTTATCTACTATTGCAAATCCTTTGAATAATTTGCTTAAGAAGAATGTTAAATTTCATTGGTCTTATAAGTGTGAACAAGCATTTAAAAGTATTAAAAAAATTACTTCTGACAGGGTTCTTACTCACTTTAATCCTAAGTTACCTTTAGTTTTAGCTACTGATGCTTCTCCTTATGGTATCTCTGCAGTTATTTCGCATATGATGCCAGATAACACTGAAAAGTAGGGTTTGTGTCCAGAACTTTGACTACTGCAGAAAAACGGTATAGTCAAGTTGATAAAGAAGCATTAGCGATTATATTTGGTGTGAAGAAAGTGTATGGCAACAGGTTTACCTTATTTACTGACAGTAAACCTTTAGTGTCTATTTTTTCTCCTTCTAAAAGTATCCCTGTTTTATCGGCTGCTCGAATGCAACGATACGCAATTTATTTACAAACGTTCCAATATGATATCCGTTATAAAAAAAACTACCGATCACGGAAATGTTGATGCTCTTTCACGACTTCCTTTACGTAGTGAAGATTTACCTCAACAATTAAATTCGAATGATGCAATTGATGAATCTGAACTGCTTCAAATTAATCAACTCTCTATCTTACCATTAACTTCGAAATCTATTGCTTCAGCTACCAAATCTGATCCCCTTTTACGTCAAATTTTTCATCACCTCATTTCTGGTTCTGAAATTCCTAAAAATTTACTTTTTGGTGGTAAACAAGAAGAATTCACTCTTCAACACAGTAGTATTTTAAAAGAATGTAGGGTAGTTATCCCTGAAATTCATAGAAACCAAATCTTAAAAGAACCACACACCACAAAGATTACACTTTGATCATTTTGGTATAGTTAAAATGAAGTCTTTAGCCCGTAGTTTTGTATGGTGGCCAGGTATAGACCAAGATATTGAAGATCTTGCACGAAATTTCACTACTTGTGTAAATTTGAAAAATAATCCTCCCAAAGTTGATACACATCATTGGGAATGGCCTACTGCTCCATGGCAAAGGATTCATATTGATTATCTTGGTCCTGTTATGGGAAAATGCTTCTTTTAGTAGTTGATGCCCATAGCAAATGGCCAGAAGTTTTTATTGTTCCTAGTACAAGTTCAGAAAATACCATTACTTCTCCCTCTTCACTTTTTGCACGATACGGTTTTCCAATTTCTTTAGTATCAGATAACGCTAAACAGTTTACATCTGAAGAATTTCAGACATTTTTGAGAAATCATGGTGTAAAACATAAGTTCAGTGTTCCATACCATCCAGCTACAAATGGACAGGCGGAGAGATATGTGCAAATTCTTAAACGTGGATTAAAAGCCTTAGCTTCCGATCCTGGTACTTTACAAATGAAATTAAATAGCTTCCTTTTTCAATATAGGAAGATGCTTCATGTTACAACGGGGGAGAGTCCTGCATCTCTATTTCTAAAACGTCATATAAGGACAAAAATAGATTTGATAGTGCCAAATGTTCCAAATTTCGTTCATGATAAACAAGGTGTGAAAAAGTCCAAAGTTAAAATAAAAGAATTTGAAATTAACCAGAAAGTAGCTGTAAGAAATTATACTCCAGAAGCCAAGTGAAAAATTGGTCGAATAATAGCAAGAGAGAGAAAATTACATTATAGAGTTCAAGTTGGTTCGAATATCTGGGAAAGGCATGTTGATCAAATAACAAATGTAGGTTCAGAGATTTCTTTAGTTAATGATACAAATTCTGAAGAAAGTGATACAGGAAATTTCAGAAGTGAAAATGCAATAGTGAAACAAGGTGATTTTCCACTAATACAGCCTAGTATCGCAGCTCCACAACCAGTTGATTCTCATGAGCCATGTACTCCAGGTCCTACACCCACTGACTTTCATCCTGATTCTCCAAAACCTTCTGTGCCCACTAGTTCAATAGTTGATGCTGCTGAACTTAAATCTAATTCTTATTCTCCTTCTCCACAGGTACTGAGACGATCCGGTCGATACAGAAGACCTCCTGACAGATTCAAATATTAAGTGGGGGAGAGCTGTCATGTTTGTATTTCAGTTGATTAACTCTAGATGGCAGCATCAAAACTTTTTTTTCTTCCCACAATTCATTTCCAGAGAATTCTCTTATGTTTACTTTTGAGTAGTCATGTGACCTACGTATGTAAGTGTTGTGCTGTGTTTGTGAAATGATTATTAAATGTTTAAATGTCTACCAGTGACCTCGTTATTCAGAGTTATCTTAATTATTATTAGTTAATTACTAAATATATACTATACAAAAGATTCGCAATTTTTGCAGAATACTTTTCTTAATCAAACTTGATTTTAAAAAGTGTTTACACGAATCAAGTTAACTAGAACTACTTAAGTAGAAGTACTTCTTTATGGCACAGTAATTAAGTAAACTAGAAAAACTTTTAACAGAATATAACCATTCTTTTTGTTTGTCTGACTAGTTTGTTGTTGTATTTGTTGCCCCATTATGAATAAGAATTTTTAACTAGACTGAAAGCATTACCTTCCTTTGCTGCTGAAAGCAACATCATCCTATAGATAATTCCGAATAACTGATTTTCGACGTCACGACAGACCGACCGATTAACACCAGTTTGAATCGATTGAATCTAACCACTAATTCAACATTCGTATTTTTTTATTATTGATCTAACATTTTAAGAAGTAAAATGTTTATTACTTTAAAACTAGAAAGGTAGCCCGTCAAAAATGACGGAAATTTAGATATAAAGATATATACAACTCATGTGCAAGAATATGAGTTTTCTCGCTTGTTCCGCTGTGATAGATGAAAATAACTCATTTTAAGAACGAAACGCATTTAAGAAAAACTGTGTACAGTAGAAGACCACTAATCTGCACAGTTTGGTTCCAAGTGTTATGCAGATTTGAGGCTTTTTGCGGTCATGTCTATTCAATCTTTGTTTACATTTTTTTAAATTCATATATTGGACAATTTAGATTGTTGAGCCTTAAAAATAAATAAATAACACACTTGAAGTAAGGTTAAAAACTATTAAATTATCGTATACGATTTAATGAAATGGTATTATATGGTGTTATATGTGTGTGCTTCACGATCTTGGTTACGACGTTGGCGAAATTGGCTGCAACTTGTCATAATCCTAATAGTGTGGGCCGCTATAACAAAAAAGTAACCAGTTTTTAGTAAAATTTCTGATATAAAGTAGCTTTCAAAAACTTGTGTAAAACTCCAGGCCGTTCTCGTGTTATGTCAGTCCTAGGAATAATATTTCTAACACCGAAGATTTTCCATGTATATATGGAATTTAGAAAAACTTCTCCAAAAGAAAGGTCCTGAAATGACATTGTAATTCCTCTAACTTCAAAGTTTAATCGGGCCCTGATGTTGAGTACTGAAATCTAATAAATACAATTATTTTGAAAATTACAACAGAATTAAACAGTTAAACTTATTTAACTTAAAGCCGCTGTTACTTCCCGATGTTATTTTTTAATATTAAGAAAGAAAATTATTTAAAATTTTCAAATCATGCATTTATGATTTTTTTCCGTCTTTAATAACTAAATAATGAAAAAATAGGCTTTTGTTCTGAGCTCATAAATATGACAATAAAATAATGTAACTAAGAGACATTGCAAAATTAAATCTTTGTGATTACAAACCATAAACAAACGATACCGTCACCATTTTACCTACTATGACGTCATTAGAATATTGCCCATTGATTGTTGGAGAACTTACTTTGTGAATGATTACCTCAATGATTTAATAATTTTGACGTTTCACGACGAATGAATCACTTGTGTTTGTTTAGGTTTATGGAATGAGATATTAAGCTGTGAAACTAATTTCAATTGAAGTTATCCAAGGATATATGTATTTTTAATCGAAATTAAAAACAATGCTTTGATCTCGAAATAAAAAGGGTACAGATGTCATATTCGCCCCATATTGGCGCGATTTTTTTCGGTTGCCAATTTGGCGAAAACATCAACAGCATAAACAACATAATCCGGATTACCACATCAAACAAAATAACGGCACTTTGACGCAAGTTAAGTACCTGTTGCCTATATGATATTGGCGACAGAAAAAAATCGCGCCAATATGGGGCGAATATGACATCTGTTCCATAAAAAGTTTGTATAATTTGTTATTTCTGTTAATTATTTATTTAAGTACTTTTCCATTATAGCGCATTTTTTAAAAAAAGCCTGGCGCGATTCGGGCATCAGAAAGTGAGATATGTTGCGAAAATACATAAACAGCTATGAAAACAAGTCTAATGAACTTTTATCTTTGTTTATTTATGCACTTATATGCATAAAAAAATCGTTTCTAAATATATATAATTTTTTTATATATATACAAATTACGGCACAGATTTCAGATATGAACCGGGATACCTAACTGGCGCCAAAATGGTGTTATTTTGCCTGTTATGGTAACCGGCTATTGTTTTTTATTTATTAATAAATTGTTTATTTACTTTTATTTTTTGTTTTTTAATTATATAAACTGCTTTGTTCTATAGTTATTATTCAAACTTTTATTTATTTATAGTTGTTTCCTTTTCAAAATGATAGCAAATAATTGAAAAATATATAATTAACTGGTATTCGAAAGCGAGATTTCTGCCAAATTGGCGTCATAGAAAAATCACGCCAACCCCCATGCGTATATGACATCTGTGCAAAAATTACTTCTGTTTCTTTATAAAAATGGGTAAATAGCTTTTTTTTATATTAAATTTTCGGCACAGTTGTCATATACGCCCATATTGGCGCGATTTTTTTTTTTTTTTTTTTTTTTTTTTTGACGCCGAAGTCATATACGCACTGGGTACTTAACTGGCGCCAAAGTGTCGTTATTTTGCTTGTAATGGTAACCCGAATGTTGTTTATGCTGTTGATGTTTTCGCCAAATTGGCGTCGGAAAAAAATCGCGCCAATATATGACATCTGTGCCAAATTGTATACATATGGAAAAAATTGCTTGTGAGTATGAAGCAGTAAATAGGTTGCCAGAAAATACGTTGGCAAACTTCTTTCTCGCCAAGAAACTTTTCTCCGAAGTATTGTACATAAGCAATGATTGCTAGAAATGCATTTTTAATTATGATATGCGCTTTTATGTTTCACTACATTTATGCATACTATACTGTGTGTATAAATGCTACAGTTCATATGCAGGGCTACACAAAAGAATTCGTAAGGAAACTGAGTATGAGAGTAAATTGCTTAAAGGTGTTTTTTAAAGGAGTTATGCATTTTTACGCTGAACTGCATTTAGTTTCCTAAGAAATGTTTGTAGAATATAGATAAAATGATATACATGGTCACGCAAAGAATTGAATACATAACCGTCTATGGATGATAATATCTGGAAATGTGATTTCAGTAGTTTTAAGAGTAGTTTAAATTAAATTTTAGCTAAAAAGTGGCATGTAATAACTATGTAGGTACTATTGGCTCTAAAACGTTTACTTAGTTATCTTGGTACTTCTTAGTTATCCCGTCGACCAAATTACTGTCACCAAATTGTAAGAGTAATTGCCAATAATGGTTGCCATTAATTAATTAATTAAATGCCAATAATGGCCAATAAAACCATTAATTTGACGTTTTATTTGTATTTTTATTAATGTTTTACTATTGATTTGGCAATTTATATAATTTGGCGAAATTGGTCGACGGGATATCTAAGAAGTAACGTTATCTTATTTACCTTATTTCCCTAAATAACGAAGTTTTGTTAAAGCATTTAGGATGCGTTGGAAAGTGTTTCATATTCTATGCTTAACGCATGATTTTTCTTTCTTCTTTAGTCTTATTTTGCATTTATTTTATTCTTAATTTTTTAGTCTTATACTGCTTTATAGAAACTTTGGCACAGTTGTCATATACGTTATCATATAATGGGCGATTTTTTCCGACGCCAATTTGACGAAAACATCAACAGCATAAACAACAACATCCGGATTACCATATCAAGCAAAATTACGACACTTTGGCGTCAGTTAAGTACCCGTTGTGTATATGACATTGGCGTCAGAAAAAAATCGCGCCAATATGGGGCGCGTATATGACATCTGTGCCGAAACTTTAATATTTAATGTTTAAACTCTTCGCTCCACTCCCCTTGCATATAGTACACATTATAACACGGATAGCGAAAAATAATAGACAGTTTGGTACTTTTCCACTCTAGGGTCTTTGGCATTTTTTTTTTTAAAAAGCTTGTTGTAATTTGGGCATCAGAAAGTGAGATTTGGGTACTTTTCCGTTATGCGGACACCATTGTCGCCAAGCGTAATAGTTGGCGCAAAATCGTGAATTGAAGCATTTGAAAAATAAAAGAAAAACCATTGTCGATACTAAAGTGAGCATTTAAAAAATATAACATTTGAAAATTCCAGGCACAGATGTCATATACGGCAATTTGGCGAAAACATCAACAGCATAAACAACAACGTCCGGGTTACCATATCAAGCAAAATAACGACACTTTGGTGCCAGTTAAGTACCCGTTGCATATATGACATTGGCGTCAGAAAAAAATCGCGCCAATATGACATCTGTGTATATGACATCTGTGCCAAATTCCAGGCTTTTACCAACTATTTCATCAAATCACAAATATATACTTAAAATAAGTGAACAAATAACTGCTATAAAATAAAGCAATAAAATAAAACTCATATTAAACTGCTGGCATAAAATTACAAATATCTTTTAGCATTTTGAAATAATTGGCGCATTAGCATACATTTTGGCATGGTGTCCGTATAACGGAAAAAATATCGAGATTTGTTGTCAAATCATATAAACAGCTATGAAAACAAATTTGATGAGCGTTTTTGTTTGTTTTATATGTATATTATTGATGTTTTTATGTACAAATTACATCTGTTTCTGTATAAAATTAGAGAAACGGCTTTTTTATGTTAAATAAATCGTATAAATATCGAAAGAAATGCGTGTGTATATAAAATGAAACAGTGAATAGGTTCCCGGAAAATATGTAACCAAATTTCCTTTTTCGCCAAGGCACCTATACTGGAAAAGTACCTAAAGCACATTAAAATCGCGCAGTTAGGAGCTCACACAGTACACCGTTGTCTATTGGCGGTTATTTTATTAGTAGCATCGGGAGGAAGATGTAAAGATGTACTTTAAATTCTCACTCATAGATTTCGAAAAAATATCTTAAAAGAGTGGAGTTTAAATTAAATTTCGGTGACCTCCATTATGAAAGATTAATGGTTTTAAATGGGAATTTCGCCAAATTAGCCAGCTATCGTCAAGTTGGCTAACATTTGGCGCTACTGTGGTAACCCTGCATTAATATTTTTCAACAATTACTCATTTCAATGAGGCGGTCCTACCGGAATAGTGAGGGACACACAGAGACTTGGATTTTATATAAACGAGGTGGAACCCGCCGAATTTCGACGAAAGAAAATGTTTACAAAGGAACTGTTGCATCAAATTTATAATACATCAACAACAATAATTAGAATAAAAATCCATCTTACACTTGTTAATTTAACTCTCCAAAGACATATTTTAACCTAAGATTAACAAAATACGTTTTTCATAAACTTCAGCTGTTAAAATTATTGAAAAATTAAACTTAATTCATATACGTCATCAGTAAAATATAATCAAGATAAGTAATTTTGATTAAGTTATTAATTGATGCTTGGTATTACGGAATGAAAAATCCGCAAAAATGATTTTACCTTGACATAATCATAGAATTTTTCTACCTTTACATCTAAACCAAATCAAGTCATTTTCCACGTTTCACATCCATATTAACCATTTAAAAACATTTTAATGTGCAATAGGTTATTAATAAATATATTTTCAAGCTTGAAGTCACGTTTGTCAACTATTACAACTTTTCATGTTAAAATTCCCACTCGTGATTTGAGGTCTTAGTATAATCTCTGTACCTGCGCGTAAAAATTCCAAAAATTTATAACTTTTAGATGTATTCAAGGGGAAATATCTCGTTTTATCAAATAAAATTATCGTTTACTTTTAAATATGACGTCATTTTCAGTCGCTGAAATATTTTGCCTATTGACTCAAACTCAATATCAGCGAAATGAAAAAATAGTGAAATATAACAGCATCATCAGGGAAATTGTGTCTTTTTTAAAGCGTAACGTCATTTTCTGTTCAAATTTTTAAAAATATATTTTTAATTGTAATGAGAAAATGGCATCAGTAAGAATATAATCAATAAAGATAACTAATCCACTTTTAATAGAAATGAAGTACTTCAGTTGCCACGATTAGGAAATTGGTATTAAAAACTATAAAAAAATTAATATCTCAAAAATAAATTGAGATACAGCTTTCAAACAAATTGCATTTAAAAGTGCATTTTTTTCAGCACACGACGGTGTAAACATTTAAAATGTGGGATGTTTAGAAGTTTAAAAATTTGCAGTAGCGAAAATTGCAAAAGCGAAATTTCATTTCAAATTTCAAAGTGTTGCCATTCGCAGAATGACGTATGCGTTACGCACAGATATGTTTGTCCTTTATAATATAGATAGATAAAAGATGAACTGTCTATTATAAACTGATTCAAAACAAGCAAAACTATGAGACATTATCGAGAAAATTTGGCTTAATATTAAATTGATATATATATATTTACAAGGTGTTGCCAAAATCCACTGACAAATTTAGAGGGGTAAAATAACAAGCATCTAGAGGATGACAATTGCCATAGAAACTCAAACCACTCATTTAGTCACAAATACAGGATGTTTCATCCCATAGATTAACATACAAGATGGGACATTTCCATAGAGCGTAATGGTAATGCGATTGCGATCGTAGCGCCTTTAGTGACAATAGGGAAGAAACTACCCATCCTTGTAAAATTTTTGTCATTGAGCGTTTACCTTATTGTGATCTTTCTTTTTTTAGCTCACAGGCTATCAAAGCCTGAGAGCTAATGTGCCCGCCCGTTCTGTATGTATGTACGTAACGCAATAACTCTTGATAGAAACATCCCATTTGCTTCAAAAAAATTTTCTAGGTTCATTGTGATAAGGCGCTTCCCTGATTAGTCTTGGGAGTTCATTGGTTAAGGATAAAGGGGGAAAATGGGGTTAGTCCAACCCCTTAATTCAGATAAATGGGTTTTCCATGCGGAATCATTCGATTTGCTCCGAATTTGGAATACCGGTTTATTATGTTAAGGAACTTCCCTGATTAGTTTTGGGGGTTCATTGGTTAAGGATAAAGGGGGGTTAGTCCACCTCCTTAATTCGGATAAATGGGTTTTTCATGCAGAATCATTCGATTTGCTCCGAATTTGGTATACCGCTTTATTATGTTAAGGAACTTCCTGATTAGTTTTGGGGGTTCATTGGTTAAGGATAAAGGGGGAAAAGGGGGGTTAGTCCACCCCTTTAATTCAGATAAATGGGCTTTTCATGCAGAATCATTCGATTTGCCCCGAATTTGGTATACCGGTTTATTATGTTAAGGAACTTCCCTCATTAGTTTTGGGGGTTCATTGGTTAAGGATAAAGGGGGAAAAGGGGGGTTAGTCCACCCTTTTAATTCAGATAAATGGGTTTTTCATGCAGAATGATTCGATTTGCTCCGAATTTGGTATACCGGTTTATTATGTTAAGGAACTTCCCTGATTAGTTTTGGGGGTTCATTGGTTAAGGATAAAGGGGAAAAAGGGGGGTTAGTCCACCCCTTTAATTCAGATAAATGGGCTTTTCATGCAGAATCATTCGATTTGCCCCGAATTTGGTATACCGGTTTATTATGTTAAGGAATTTCCCTCATTAGTTTTGGGGGCTCATTGGTTAAGGATAAAGGGGGAAAAGGGGGGTTAGTCCACCCTTTTAATTCAGATAAATGGGTTTTTCATGCAGAATGATTCGATTTGCTCCGAATTTGGTATACCGGTTTATTATGTTAAGGAACTTCCCTGATTAGTTTTGGGGGTTCATTGGTTAAGGATAAAGGGGGAAAAAGGGGGCTAGTCCACCTCCCTTAATTTAGGTAAACAGGTTTTTCATGCAGAATGATTCGATTTGCTCCGAATTTGGTATACCGGTTTATTATGTTAAGGAACTTCCCTGATTAGTTTTGGGGGTTCACTGGTTAAGGATAAAGGGGGGAAACGGAGGTTAGCTCGCCCCTCTTAATTTAGATAAATGCATTTTTCATGCAGAATGATTCGATTTGCTCCGAAGTTGGTATACCGGTTTATTATGTTAAGGAACTTCCCTAATTAGTTTTGGGGGTTCATTGATTAAGGATAAAGGGGGAAGGGGGCTAGTCCACTCCCCTTAATTTATATAAACGGGTTTTTCATGCAGAATTATTCGCTTTGCTCCAAATTTGGCATACCGGTTCATTATGTTAAGGAGCTTCCCTGATTCGTTTTGGGGATTCATTGGTTAAGGATAAAGGGTGGCTAGTCCACCCCCTTAATTTAGATAGATGGTTTTTTTGCGGGATTATTCGATTTGCTCCAAATTTGGTATACCGATTTATTATGATAAGGAGCTTCCCTGATTAGATTTCGAGGTTCACTGGTTAAGTATAAAGGGGGAAACGGGGACTAATTCCCCTTCACTTATTTTTTTGAGGGGCATTTTGCTTTAAAATAAGAGTATAATATACAATTAGTGTGAATAGCCTGTGAGCTCAATGCCATCAGTTTAGCTGGGCACTTTTCTTTTTTATTTAATGTTTCATGTTTACTTCAAATGAAAATCAAATTTCAAATTATTTTTGCTTAAAAGGCGCAAAGACCAACTTAGTGAAAAAGATTCCATGCCGGGAATCGAACCCGGGCCATCTGTATAGCGCACTGACGTTCTACCGCTAAACCACATGGAACGATACCCAGCCTGGAACTTCTCACTATTACAAGTTGGCAAGGCTACAAACGCAGCACAAGATGGAATATTTTCCGTGAGCCACCAACATGGGGCAAACACAGACACTTAATTAAATCCAGCATCGAATGAATCTATATTAATATTTGGAAATTTTTCCAGAGAGAAACATTCGCCTTGAATACAATATTTCAAATGAAAATCAAATTTCAAATTATTTTTGCTTAAAAGGCGCAAAGACCAACTTAGTGAAAAAGTGAGAAGTTCCAGGCTGGGTATCGTTCCATGTGGTTTTGCGGTAGAACGTCAGTGCGCTATACTGATGGCCCGGGTTCGATTCCCGGCATGGAATCTTTTTCACTAAGTTGGTCTTTGCGCCTTTTAAGCAAAAATAATTTTAAATTTCATTTTCATTTGAAATATTGTATTCAAGGCGAATGTTTCTCTCTGGAAAAATTTCCAAATATTAATATAGTTTCATGTTTACGTTTTCAATAGAATCTTACACCGATACATGAACATGGAATAGATATTCTATTTTATATTTCTAATATCTATTCTATGTTCGTGCCCGGATATATGCCTTTTTTTTTTTGTTGTTTTGTTTTGTTTTGTTTTGTTTTTACATGATGAGTGAGCGATATAAGTGCAACGAAAAACAGGGTAAAAATTTCGTCTTGAATGCTATACATGAAGTAAATATGATATAATTGGATTTAAAGCTACATAAATAATGGTGTAATATAAAAATATACGAAGTATTGCGCTCTAAAAAAACCCAAAAAATTTCATAAATATTCCCATTCGGTAGGAAAATTTTTATAGCCGATGTTTTATTAATTTATAAAATTTAACGTATTAAACAATCGTTACAATAGTCTTTTAAAATTTACTCATTTTCACTTTCTTACAGATAAAATAAAAATATTGTTTTTAATGTAAATAACGTACAATCAATTCAATAATATTTATAATATTAACATATAAGAAATAATAATAAAATTACAGATGGGGATAAATTCATTTCGACAAATTTTTAGAATTATATAAATCTAACAGTTAAAAATAAAAGAGGTACTGACATCACACTCAATAAAGTTTTATTCGATATGAATAAATTAACACAATACCTGAATTTGATTTTTTTACAATTTAATCTCATAAACTTACATATTTACGTTATTAACATAATTTTCTAGGGTTTTCTTTTATATTATTACTCTAATTATCATTTTGTAAGTTAAAGGTGACCACTACAAGTACGGTTAAAAAAAAGCAGCTAAATAAATAAAGCAAGCATGAATAAAATATCGTCTGACACCTGCTTCGTTTTAGGAAAGAATAGATCTTCAAAGCATAGAGGGTAAACAAATTTCTTCAACATAGGTAAATTTCAGAGGCTAGTTCATTCTTCCCCCTTGTCGATAGTGACGCTAGTACTGTTGCCATTACAGATTTTGCCGTAAATGTCCCATCTTGGTCCTTAATCTATGTTTCATCCTAACTGAACTTGGGTTGATGGTAATAATTTTGAGAAAAATAAAAACATTGCAATGAAAATGCAACAATATGTACCTTGTTTTGTATGAAACGTTAGAACATCACGAAAAGTTCTGGAAAAACAGAGTGCTCAAGCAATCGATGCTATAGGGCTGCCATAGGCGACTATTTTTTTATTCTATCTCGCACCATTTTTTTAAACGAAAATTTATCACATACACTTTGACAACATCTGCAAGATAAATGTACTACAAAATTTGCTTTCTTAAATTAGTGGTGAGAATAGAATATAAAGATAGTCGCCTGTGGCAGCCCCGATGATACCGTATGAACTGGTAATCGCAGTTCAAAATGTGAAACGTCAAGAGCATAATGCTGGCGCGTATAATAGAAACTTCTACGACTTTTTTTTTCTATATTATCACATTTATAACAAAGATGAAAATGTCTGTTGTAAGTTTTATTATAACACTAGCCGCCCTTTGCGACCAGTTTGGTCTCCCTTAAAATGTATGTTTGGGAAAGCATGCTATGCATTGTATCATGTTACTTTTATTCATAATTTAATTTACTTGGACTCCCTTAAATATAATTAATATAATCCCTTAAGCTAATATCAGTCTTTGTAGTATTAAAATATCTCAATTTGTTGATCTTCTGTAAGCAAGTAAACCCTATTGGTTTACAATGGAAGTCTGTGGAAATTTGGCGACATATTAGAGATATCGCCAATTTGGCGTCATTTTTGCGACTCATTTTGGTCGCCCAATTTGGTGATAAATCACCAAGTTGGCAAAAAACTTGGCGACATTGGGCGACAGAAAAGGGTCCTCCCCAATGGTAATACCCTTATAAGTATGAAGATGCATTAAATGCTGTTCAATAACCAATGAGACGCGTTTCATTCGGGCGTTGCCATTAAACAATTAAGAAATAATCGCGATTTCTGTGCCACGTATGATAGCGTAATATATATATATATACAGGGTGTCCCAGAAGTAATGGGACAAACTTTAAGGGGAGGTAGGGGACATCACAAGGATTCAGATTTGCATCGCAACCCAGGGCCGGAAACGCTTTCCTGTCGCGATAGTGACGACACAAAACACAAGAAAGGAAGGACACGAACAGTGAGAGAAAACATGTTCATTATTCTTAGTACTGCAAAAATGCCGGGACAATGCTGGAAAGTGTTGAGGAACTTGTTGCACGCATCGTGGCAGCTACTGGGGAAGTCCGGGACACTCCCAGTATTTTTGAGAACATTAGATCTTCCATACGCCGGAGATGCGCTTCCATGCATCACGGCCCGGGGTCGTAATTTCGAACACCTACTTTGATGACAATCGTTGTCCCTTTAATGTTCTTTCTTCTTAGTTTTTTGATGTACTAAGGATAATAAACATGTTTTCTCATCTTATTCGTATCCTGTCTTTCTTGTGTTTTGTGTTGTCACTACCGCGCCAGGAAAGCGTTTCCGACCCTGGGTTGCTATGCAAATCTGAATCCTTGTGATGTCCCCTACCTCCCCTTAAAGTTTGTCCCATTACTTCTGGGACACCCTGTATATATAGCTATTTCAGTTTTCTGAAACCGTTTATTACCGTCAGCTAAAATTGAGTTAGGATAGAACACCCTGTATTTTTGATTAAATACATGGTTTGCCACCCATGTTCTATGGTAATTTTTCATCCTTCTGATGCCTACTATCACCCCACCGAATTTGTTAATACTCTCTATACATAGAGAGAGAGAGAGAGAGAGAATATAAAACATATGATTTTATGATCAAAAGAAAATGCCACAGTAAGAAAAGTGGAACTTTAAGTATTTGAACTATATAAATTATAATTTTCTAATTATAAAATTTGTTAGTTATCTTACAAAAATCATATGAAAGTGTAGCTTTCATCACTGCCACACAAAAATTCATGTTTAATAGTTAAATCTTAATCTTTGCATCCGAACATTATGAACAAAAGCTACAGATATTTTTTTAACTTTCAAGGTATTTCTATTCATACAGTTTCAAAATAATTTACGATTAATCATACATTGTCTTTCTTTAACTTTCTCTTTTTCTTAACAATAAAAACAAGTCAGAAATTGTACGTCAAACATGGCAAATGAGGTACGTTCGTACTATAACCAGTTTTATAAATATTCAGCTCTTGCTGCAATAGCATGTCGCAATCTTATGCAAAAGATGCATGAATACAAAATGTATTACGATTCTATATATCAAATTCAGTAATACGGTAATAATAGGACTTCATCTCAAATAGGACGTCATCACCATGATAACCTAGATCTAGAATCATTATCACAGGATATCATTGAATTCATGAGATATGATAGGATTTAATAGAATGAAGAAAACTTTTATTAATATCTTTTAAAGTTTTGATTCAATTCTCATAAAATTTGAAAAGACTCGACACAATTCTGCAACGATTTTATATATTAAATTTCAAATCATTCGGTCGGGTAAGTTTTTGCGCTGTTCTATGTGAACAGACAGACAGACGGACGAACCAGATGACGATTATTGGTGCTACATATTTATTTAATTACTAACACACCTAAAAACTAGTATGTTGTGACCATCGCAAAACTTTCTTCTATATAAATCACGTCAAAGAAATCATTTAAATAGTACAAGAAATTACATCCATTTAGTACAAATTCATATCAAAGATTATCTGAATTTGAAGTTTGATGAAAATTCGTGCATTAGTTATTGAGATAGAGCTATAGAAGAAATTCTGAAAAATGCAGTATGGCAGCGCCACCTGTTGAGCGATTTGCACCAAAACATAAGCAGCACTAATTCATATCAAGGTATACCGGAATCTGAAGCTTGTTGAAAATCCAGGTATTAGTTCTTGAGATAGAGCTATTGCGGAAATCATAAAAAATGCATCATAGTAACTCCACCTGTTGAGCGATTTACACCACAAGGTGCAAAACGTCAATTCATGTCAAGCACTAACGGAATCTGAAGTTTGATGAAAATCCGTGCATTAGTTCTTGAGATAGAGTTAGTGCAGAAATTGCGAAAAATGCAGCATAGTCGCGCCACCCGTTTGGCGATTTACACCAAAAACTAATCAGCACCAATTTATATTAGGGACTACTTGAATTTAAATTTTTATTAAATTCCGTTCATTAGTTCTTGAGATAGAGCGCCCACAAAATTTGTGTCACATACATGCAGACAGACAGACTCACAGACAGACATTTTGTAAAAACATGTTTTTTTGGAATCTCTGACCTCTAAAACGTGTAAATCCGTCGAAAACCGGAAGTCGAAAAATTTTTACGAATCCAATACTTTCTTTTTGTAAAGATAGAAGAAAGTAAAAATGAAAATTTAGTACTCATAAAACATCAATAAAAACTAACCAGAGACTGTTTGATAGGAACAAAAAATCTCCGATGACTCGCAGCAATGCATTTCTTTTTCCATTCTTCGTCATTTGAAAAGTCAAAAGTAGTTACTTTAGGATCTGTTTTATAATTACCTATACAAAAGTGTAAAACACATTTGTGAACCATTTAAAAAAAAACTCCTAAACATAAATAAAACTTTTCATAATGAATTTACGAAGCTAGTGTCGTATAACATCGCGAATATATAACCTCTTGACTGTAAATTATACGCAATTTTACATCATAAATTATAAGTTTAACCTGTTGAAAACTGAAGTTAAAATAACACTACAAATACACATTCATCATTTTTGTACTAAACAAAATGGTGCCATGGACGACTGAAAAGAGCCCTTTACCTGAAATTGATACTTTAGGAGACTGGTGATTTTGGTTCGCAAATATGGACCTAAAATTACCAGTCCCCTTAAAATATCAATTTAATTATCAATAACCTAACCCAAGTTCACGCAATAACGCGATAACGCTTTAATCCTTTGAGGGGCAAGCAGTTGTGTTTCTGTAATGTTGAATTCCCACCTTAAATTTGGAAAATTTTTATTTCAAATTAAGGAAAAGTAATTTTTCAACTTTTTTTCACCCAAGTTATAAAAGTAAAACTTTATTAAAATTTTCTGGTGCAAATCTGAATTGAAATTAGGTGGGATATAATATAACCCCTTAAGGGGTTAAACAAGTGAATGAACTACAAATCCTCAATCTCTTTTTATTCTAAAGGGTTTTAATTAAATAATTATGAAAATTATTTACTTTCTTGGTCACGCTGTCTTGAAGACGTTTTGCAAACTCGGATGAAAATAATTTTTTTTTCTTTTGGAGTGGAGCGGGGGGGGAGGGGATAGCCATCAGTGCTGCGATTTATTGATTTTGTTTTGAAGTAAAAAACATTCAGGTATATGGAATGTAGATAAAAAGGTTAAAAAATCAAACAGTTTAGTTTTTATGGGGAAAGGAATAGAGGTCTACATTGTGTACCACAGGTCTGAAAAGGATATAGGCATTAAAAAGTCGGCCGATCCACGACTGCGTCATCCAATTAAGCGTTGCCAGTCCTGAGGCATTATCTATAGGTTGGTGTTGCTAAGTTATACCAAGAACAGTTTCTCTAATAGGAACCATATCCGTAAATTAATAGCCGTAAAATGATAGATAATTGCAAAATTAATACTGAAAAACATTTAAGAGTAATATAATTTCTTTAACACCCGGAACTACTAATTTGTGATTCGAGAAATGTCAAACAGTTGTGTTTTCGTTCCATTCCTCTGAATCAATGACTTCACGAGATATCACGGATGATAATTTTAGAAACATATCCAAAAGTTATTGTTGTTAATCTTTTTATATGTGATTGTTTCTGAGAAGCAATGAATTAGAAAAATATATATACAGGGTGTTTCATAAAAGATGGACAAAACTTTAAGAGGTGATAGTACTCATCCAAACAAACAACTTTCATCAAAGAATGCATGGTCGGAAATAAAACGCAAATGTTCTAGAGGGCACCAAATGTGATGTTGTTGTTATACCTCCATTTTATTCAGAAAATCGGAATTCGTGGCAGAAATTAAAAATAGTATTTTTTGCTTTATTTAATGACAGAAATTTTGTGATTACATATAGTACAGATTCTTTTTTTTAATTATTTTCCTGTATGAATGCGAAATTTCGAAATAAAAATTGAGACCAAATTGGCAACCCTGTTATACAAGGCAAAAACACAAAAAGAACGATTAAGTGGCAAAAACAAGGTGGGAAACCGCTCTATGTACAATTGTTGAGATTCTGAGCCATTTTCCTTTGTAGATAAAATGCAAATCAGGCTTTTTCCTATTAGTGAAGGGCAGCATCTTTCTACGCGTTCCTACCGCAATTGAGGGTTGCACTGTCGGATCAGCGGCTGTTATATATTAATCGATTCGAAATTTTTCATACGCGTTCTTCTTCTTCCCCATATCACATTTGCATGCTATTAGTGTCGTTCTTCTCCCGATAACTTGCAACAGGAATGGAGATTTTACGTTATCATCAACCAAGTTTCCAAATGCGCCAGAACATTTGCGTTTTATTTCCGACTGCATATGAAAATGGCTCAGAGGCTCAACGATTGTACGTAGAGCGGTTTCCAACGTTGCTTTTGCCACTTAATCGTTCTTTCTGTGTTTTTGCCTCGTATAACAGGATTGCCAGTCTGGTCTCCATTTTTATCTCGAAATTTCACATTCATACCAGAAAATTTATAAAAAGAATCTGTACTATATGTAATCACAAAATTTCTGTCATTAAATAAAGCAAAAAATACTATTTTTAATTTCTGGCACGAATTCAGATTTTCTGAATAAAAATAGAGACCAAGCTGGTCATCCTGTCGTATAACAACATCACCTTTCGTGCCCTCTAGCACATTTGCTTTTTATTTCCGACCATGCATTCTTTGATGAAAGCCGTTTGTTTGGATGTGTACTATCACCTCTTAAAGTTTTGTCCATCTTTTATGAAACATTCTGTATATATATTTTTTTTTTAAGAATCATTACGAATGTTAATTTTTAACTCCATTGAAAACATTACCTTTGCAACTCAAAATACCAAGAAAAGTCGCCAAGACAAAATCGCTAACATAGGCTAATGTCAAACGACCGACTATTTCCACGTTGATGGTTTTCGCATAACAACGTGCCACATAGAGATCTGCACGGGCCGGCCCGTGGTCCGAAGCCTGAGCCCGGCCCGATTTTCATTCACGGCACTCGGGCCGGACCGGGCCTGGTCTCCACTCTTGCCGGGCCCGGGCCGTACTTTATTTCTGAAGGCTCGGGCCGGGCCCGGGCCATACTTTTTTCTGAAGGCTCGGGCCGGGACGAGCCTAACTTATTTTTTCTGTACAGAGCCGAAACTGGTTTCATTCGTAGTCTTCACGGCCCAAAATTTTCGGTCCTAGTTTTGACACAGCCCGTATGAAAATCATTGTCTCAGCTTGGCCAGATCCATTGAAAGATCAGTTAAATTAGTCCTGGTCCAAAAAGTTTTGCAAAAAATGCATATATTTTTAAATTGCCACTATTCTACACTTAAATATTAAAACTTATTCTTTTTAACGAATAGTCGATTTCTACGCTTATTAAAATTTAGCTAAATTAAAATATAGTAAAACGTGTGAAAAGGAACCTGCCTATGATGGAACCCCATATTTAAACTGAAAAACGTGTTGATCCATGCAAAATTAAAATACTAATGCATAAGAAAAGTATATATGATACATTTACACTTGCTAAGAAGGGAACTTGTCTATAACGCATTTTTTTTTCTTTTCTATGCAATTCCGTCTTAGAAGATTTTACTGTATAGCATTTTTCAGATTTTCAGCATGCATGGAATACATGTATGTTAATACATGGAATATGGATTAACAATATTAATGATAACTGAAACATTTACATACAAGAAATAGAGATTCGTTAAAAAAATAAATATCGCAGCCTGCGGCACTTCTATAAAAATGAAGATTATAAACATGAGAAAAAAGAGTTAAGATAAATATTTTTGGTCAGAGCTTCCTCGTTCGAGACAAATTATTAACCAAATTGACGTAAACAGCAATTTTTTGTAAAAATTCATTCGGGCCGGGCTCGGGCCGAGATTTTAACTTTTTTCCGGGCCGGGCCGAACTTTTAACTTTTTTACCGGGCCGGGCCGGGCCGGGCCAATATTATTTTTTCTACGGGCCGGGCCGGGCTCGGGCCGAACTTTTAATTTTTTATCGGGCCGGGCCGAATTTTTTTCGATGAGTCGGACCGGGCCCGGGCCTGGAAATTTCGGCCCGTGCAGACCTCTAGTGCCACCTGCCTTCGGCCAACACTGGATTGGTCACAGGAACGTTTTTCTACGCGGCGTTCTAGACAAAACAAAAATAGGCGATGGAAGAGAAACTGACTAAGAAAATTCTTTTTATGGTATTTAGCGAAAAAAGTTTCTAAAGTCATATATTGATAATCTCTCTATTCTAAAAAAAATATATAAAAAAAAAGGAAGTAACGCTGTCACCGCCGCTGTAAATGAATTGTTTGCGACCGGATGTCTTTCTTCGCTAATATTGAGAAAATACCGCAAAATTCGTGAAATACCACAAAAATATGAAAATTGGTGGTATTATAGAGAAATATTTGATAAACACGCTGAAGCAGACGGTTTTTAAATCGAAGAACTATTTTAAGAACTATTTTAAGAACTATTTAATATTAAAATTTGTCAAAATCTTTCCATTAAAAAAGTTTTATAGGAGGAAAAACAGTACACAGCAATTTAATCGTTTTTTCTAAGGTTATACATTAGAAACTCGCGGTGGGCAGACTGCATTTATTTATTTTTTAATTTGACTCATTTTTTTAGGGTTTATTTCAATTTTAAACTTAAATTTTCAGCATTTCCAGAGATATATTTTACATATTTTAGAAAAGGTTATTATTTTAAATTGTTTCCAATTGCAAAAATTTCGCAAAGAATAATATTTCCTTTAAATTAAAAATTTATTTTCACGTTACAATTATAAATAGAAAAAAAACCTTGCAGTTAGAATTAAATGATTACGTATTAAAAGCAGGAAAATATTGAAAATTACGTCAATTTTTTTTTTTTTTTTTTTTTTTTTTTAACACATGAATATTAAAAAAGAAAGAAAACTATAAAATAATGAATTATTTAATATGTGTTAAAAGCAGTAAATGCGAAATTAAAACTGCGTAAAAGTGAAATTACGTCTTATTTCAAATGGCCAGATAATAACATTGCCAAACAGTTTAAATTAAAAAAGTCCTTCCGGCCAGTGCCGGGAGGAAGAGGTAGCTTTCATATTCCTTATTTTTAAAAAGCCAACTTATATTATTCAAACACACGAAGCTCAATTAAGTGGAAACCGAATGTAGGAGATTCAATACTAATTTTTATCAATACTAAATCATTATGAATGAGAATTTCGCGAAATTAGTCAGCTTTATCCAAGCTGCTTTTATTTAAAGTCACATATATTTGGCTGCCAAATTCGGCGATTTCTTAAAGAACCTGCCATTTTAAGACAACATGGTAGATGAGGCTAACCAGTGAACTTTGTCGAGACCTTAGTAATTGCTGTGCACATGCTCACTCATATCGGAATCGGTTGATATATACGAGTGCTGTCGCAGGCAAAAAACCAGATTTTTCAAAATGTCACGCACTTTAGAAATTGAAACTGCTATATCTGAGCCATTTTTTAAGATAAAGACAAACAAAAAATGCTCCTGAATCCTTATATCAAGGTCAAATACTTAAGAAAGAAACCTTTTTCAATTTCTAATTTTTTTGCACCTCACTTTAAATATAATTTTTTTTTAATTTAATGGCCGCCATTTTGAAACAAGATGGCTGATGAAGCTGGCCAGCGAACTTGGTCGAGATATTGATGTATACTATCCACATGCCTTCTTCCATCGAAATAGGCGAATAAGTGTTGTATCGCGTGACAAATACAAGATCGTTTCAAAGTGTTAGCCATGATAGAAATTCAAAGTGCTATAATTCAACCACTTTTTAAGATATAAACAAAAGAACAAATTTTCAGAAACAAAAACTGCTCCAGAATCTTTATATCAAGGCCAAACACATAAAAAAAATCTTTTTCATTTTCCAATTTTTTAATACCTCATTTTAAATTTTAAATTACATTTTTTTTTAAAAATGGCAACCCTTTTGAAACAAGATGGCGAATGAAGCTGGCCAACAAACTCGGTCGAGACATTGGTATGTACTATGTACAGACCAAGTTACATTCAAATCGGTTCATAAATACGCCTGTTATCGCGTGACAAAATCAGTTCGTTTTAAAATGTCAGCCACAACAGAAATTCAAAATGTTATAACTCAGCCATTTTTTTAGATGTAGACGAAACAAAACCTGTTCCGGAATCTTTGTATTAAGGTCAAACACATACAAAAAAAATCTTTTTCATTTTCCAATTTTTTGGTATCTGATTTTAAATTTATTTTTTTTTAAATTTTTTTAAATGGCCACCATTTTGAAACAAGATGGCGAATGAAGCTGGTCAACGAACTCGGTTGAGTTATTTGTATGTACTATGCACACATGAAGGTACATCCAAATCGGTTCATAAATACGTCTGTTATCATGTGGCAAAAATCAGGACGTTTCAAAATGTCAGCCACGCTAGAAATTCAAAATGCTATAACTCAGCCATTTTTTAAGATATAGACGAAACAAAAACTGCTCCCGAATCTTTTTATCAAGGTCAAACACATAAGAAAAAAATATTTTTTCAATTTTCAATTTTTTGCTACCACATTTCAAATTTAAATTTTTCTTAAAATTTTAAATGGCCGCCATTTTTAAACAAGATGGCGGATGAAGCTGGCCAACGAACTCATTCGAGACATTGGTCTGTACTATGTATAAACGAAGTTACATCCAAATCGGTTCATAAATACGCCTTTTATCGCGTGACAAAATTCAGGACGTTTCAAAATATCAGCTTTGCTAAAAATTCAAAATGCTATAACTCAGCCATTTTTTAAGATATAGACGAAACAAAAACTGCTACGGAGTCTTTGTATAAAGGTCAAATACATAAGAAAAAAATATTTTTCCATTTTCAATTTTTTGGTACCACATTTCAAATTTTAAATGTTTTAAAAAATTTTAAATGGCGGATGAAGCTGGCCAACGAACTCGGTCGAGACATTGGTATGTACTATGTACACACCGAATTACATCCAAATCGGTTCATAAATACGAGAGTTACAGTGTGACATAGGTCAGATATATATATATATATATAATTGACGGTGGTAGGTTATGTTTAATTAATGGTTATATATATTGATATATATATATATCAATTTTGAACGGAGGGTGGTTTCGGGGTCTGGGGGTCATGATCGATGAAAATATAGCAAAATTTTTTGAAATCGCTTTCCTCCGAACGGCTGCAATAGGTAGCTTTTTGTAAAGAAAGCTACCTAATATATATTTACACGTACACGAGAGATTTATTTCATATTTCGAGATAATCTTTTTAACTATTGTTGGCAATTCTAAGACAACGCAAATAATATTTCCTTTCTAATAATAAAAATATTTTCAGGTGAATAAAGAAAAGTTTTGTGAAAATTAGGTCACATTTAAAACCTTACATTTAAAATGATTTTCTTATAGCATTATTAAAAAATACCGGGAAGCAAAGATTCTGTTGACTTAGTTCATTTTATATTAGCTAATTTTCAAATGTTTTGATCTTATTTAATCAAACACGAAAACAGCAATTAACAGGAGATGATTTGGTCTTAAAATCCCTCAGTAAAAGTGAAATGAATGAAAACTCGTTTACAGAGCGCTCGCTACTGTTTCTTTCTTTCCTTCTTTCTTTCTTTTTTAATTCTATTTTCTGTAATCTTTTTAAAGCCGATCAAGCTGATGGATTTTTAGAGTCTGAACGGGGTTGGGGAGCGTGGCTCATAGGGGCAGTATTGACCCTAGTATTGAAAAAAGAAACATTTCTAGGGAAATTCATGCATCTTTGCTATAAATGTCATTACGCTGTAACGGAGTAAATTTGTCGCCATATGGAAATAGTAAACTTTACCAGAGAAATATAAATTTGCTGTACAACAAAATTTTACAAAAGAAAAGCAGATAAAGAAGAGAAAATGGCCACTTTACAAAACTTAACTGTGTTTGCTTCAAAAATAGCAAAGAAGCTAGCTTTCCGTTTAACGAAGTGTCAACAATTCTCATATCTTCAATTTATAAAAAGAATTGAATTACTACGTTTTGCGTAAAATTGTACGCTTATTTAGGCTTACATGGGCCGAAATTTTCAGCTCAGGTGTTAAGAAAAAGCTTAAAGTTTGTCCCTTGTCTAACGAACGCAATTCATTTCAACGCAGTTCGCTACCTGGTCAAAGTAAATATCCAATCCAAATAACCTCACGCAATTTTTACAAAAATGTCTTTTTCTTTTTTTTTTTTTTTAACCATTATTTTCCTACAATGAAAAGCCTTTTTAAAAAATACTATATATATACTTATGCGTTTGTAAAAATATATGCTCGCAATAAATAGAATCGGTACCGAATATGAGCACATAGGATCTGTTTCGATGGCTGCTTTCCCATCCCTGATTTTCAACACCAGATTTAACTTGTAATGATTTTAATTTAAGTTTTCTAGAAACACACTAGAATAAAATATTACTTTATTATTACTTCATAAAGATTATATTCGATTTTTCCATGTAATAATACTTTACCATTTTAGTACTTTTCTTACAAAACATAACTTGCGACATTACAATAATTTAAAGTTTTTTTTTCTTTTTTTCTTTTTTTTATGTACTAGGGGGCTCTGCCCCCCCCCCCCCCCCGCTACGAGCTACGCTCGTCAACCCCCGTTCAGACACCGCAGACTCTAACAGCACGATAATTTAATCGGCTTTAAAAAGATTTCGGAAGATTGAATTGATTTTTGAATTGAATGGAAGATTGAATTGATTTGAATCTGACAATTATAATCTGACGTAATTTTCACCAAACTTTTCTTTCTCTTTTTAATATTCACGTAAAAATACTTTTGTTAGAAATGAAATATTACGATCATCTTAAAATATCAAATAAATGTCTCCAGCAATTTTTAAATTTAAACTGTTTTGCAATATTATTTTTGTTCATTTTATATAATAAGTGTAATGTGACGTAAATTCTCCTATTTAAGACTTCTAACGCATGTTTATGAATTTATTATTTTACAATATTCTGTCTCTTTTAAAATTCATGTGTAATTATAATTTTTATGACGTAATTTTCAATAAGTTCCTGCTTTTTATATTTTCTGTTTATAATAGTCCCGTGTAAAATAAATTTTTAATTTCAAGTAAACATTATTGTTTGCGCTGTTTATACAACTGGCAACAGTTTAAATTAATAACATTTTCTAAAATTTGTAAAAAATATCTCTCGAAATGCTGAAAATTTCAATTTAAAATTGAAATAAACCTCAAAAAATGAGTCAAATAAGAAAAATAAATACAATCTGCACACCGGGAACTTATAACGTATAAAATGATCTAAAAATGATTAAATTCTCATGTATAGTTTTTTCTCCAATAAAACTTTTTTAATGGAACGATTTTGTCCAACTTTAGCATTAAATATCTCTTAAAATAATTCTTCGATTTGAAAACTGTCTGCATCAGCGTGTTTATCAAACATTTCTCTATAATACCACCGATTTTCACATTTTTGTATGCAACAGTTTTTTTAATATTAACGATGAAAGGCCATGCTTAAGCATTCAAATTGGATGTGGATCTACCCGGAATATCTACGCAGATTTTCATTGGTCCATTTCCAAATCAAAACTTTTTTTATATATATAGAAGGATATATGGAAGAAAAAAAAACTTATTGATAATTTCCTGATCTTCTTTAGATTTGTCTGATTTTTTTTTAAATCAAAGATGCCACAAATGTCTACCCAAGTTATTTTTTTTCTTTATATAATTCTTTATATAATTTTTTATCTTTATATTATTCGGACGACGAATCCCACAATATCGGACGTTCTCCTATCTCAAAAATTAATTACTTCATGTAAATGAGGTCTTGCACAGGACTATTTTCATTCACGACACTTTTGCCGGTCCCAGGTCTTTCTTTTGCTAAATGCTCTGTCCGGGCTAGGTCATGACCGGGCCTTTCTTTTATCTGAAGGATCTGACAAATTATTTTTTCGTACCGAGCCGGTACTGGCTTCATTCTTCCTAGGTCCGTCAGAAAATCCTTGTCCCTTGGCCCTGGTGTATGGCCTTTCACCCGGCCCAAAAATTTTATCAAAAAATGCATATATTTTTAAATCGTCATTATTCTACAAATAAAATTTAAATTTTTTTTTTTTTGAAGAATAGTAGATTTCTAGGCAATAAAATTAAAATACAGTAAAACTGCTGAAAAAGAACATGTCTACGACGAAATAGCGCCTTAAACGGAAATATTTTCTGATCAATGCAAAATGAATATAATAATACGAGAGAAAAGAATATAATACATTTACACCTGCTAAGGAGGGAACTTGTCTACAACACATTTTTTTTCTACCCGATTCCGTCTTAGAAAATTTTACTGCATAGCATTTTTTCCGATTTTGGATTAAGGATTAATGATATTAATGGTAACTGAAAGAGACTGCAATGTCCTAAGCATCTGGTTTTTGCGTCGCTAATTGCTATTGTGATTATGGAAGTTGTTTAGTTCGAATCTTATTTATGTTTGTATAATATAAATAAATATTTATTTCATCTCCTCACATTACATGTAATTAAATATTCACATGTAATTAAAAATAATGACATAAACTACTTTTGACGAAATTTAATATATCTGGTATTCAGCATACTATCACTAAATTGTACATAGTGCTTAAGGTGTTATTAGTTAGATAAGTTAGAAAATTGTATAATAAGAAGCATAAGTGTCACATTTAAGTGCCATAAAGTTTACTTTAATGCCTGGTACCAATAATTTGGTATTAAAAGAAGGTTCCAAAGTTGCGTTTTCCATCACTTTTTACTTTCTTCTATCTTTACAAGAAGAAAGTATTAGATCCGTGAAAATTTTCGAATTCCGGGTTTCGACGGATTTACACGTTTTAGGGGTCAGATAACCCGAAAAACATGTTTTTACAAAATGTTTATCTGTGAGTTTGTCTGTCTGTCTGTATGCGACACAAATTTTGTGGGCGCTATATCTCAAGCAAAAATAAACGGAATTTAATAAAACTTTAGATTCAGTTAGTCCCTGATATAAACTGGAGCTGATTACTTTTTCTTGTAAATCGCCCAACAGGTGGCACTGCTATGCTGCATATTTCACGATTTCCGAAATAGCAATATCTCAAGAACTAATGCATGGATTTTTATAAAACTTCAGATTCCGTTAGTCCTTGAAATAATTTGGTGCTGATTATTTTTTAGTGTAAATCGCCCAACAGGTGACGTTGCAATGCGGCATTAATCACAATAGCTCTATCTCAAGAACTAATGCACGAATTTTTCCCAAACTTCAGAGTTAGTTAATCCCTGACATAAATTAGTACTGTTTAGGTTTTAGTGTAAATCGCCCAACCGGTGGTGCTGCTATGCTTCCATTTCTCACGATTTCCGCAATAACTGCACCTCAAGGACTAATGCATGAATTTTCATCAAACTTCAGATCAGGTTAGTCCTTGATATAAATTGGTCCTGATTAGTTTTTGGAGTAAATCGACTCACAGGCTGCGCTGCTATGTAGATTTTTTTACGATTGCCACAATAGTTCTACATTAAAAACTAATGCATGAATTTTCATCAAACTTCAGATTCCGTTAGTCGTTGATATAAATTGGTTCTGATTAGTTTTTGGAGTAAATCTAACCACAGGCTGCGCTGCTAAGTAGATTTTTTTACGATTGCCACAATAGTTGTACATTAAAAACTAATGCATGAATTTTCATCAAACTTCAGATTCCGTTAGTCCTTGATATAAATTGGTCCTGATTAGTTTTTGGAGTAAATCTAACCACAGGCTGCGCTGCTAAGTAGATTTTTTTACGATTACCACAATAGTTCTACATTAAAAACTAATGCATGAATTTTCATCAAACTTCAGATTCCGTTAGTTCTTGATATAAATTGGTCCTGATTAGTTTTTGGAGTAAATCTAACCACAGGCTGCGCTGCTACACTGTTAAAAATTTTGCAGCATTCTGGCAGGTCAATCGACCGTTTTTTGAAAAAACGGTTTCATAACCATAATTTAACTATATTCTGACCATAAAATGACCAATAATATGGTCAGAATAGTGTTAATTCACGGTTGTGTAACCGTTTTCGGAAAAAACGGTCAAATGACCTGCCAGAATGCTGCAAATTTTTAACATTGTATGTAGATTTTTTTACGATTGCCACAATAGTTGTACATTAAAAACTAATGCATGAATTTTCATCAAACTTCAGATTCCGTTAGTCGTTGATATAAATTGGTCCTGATTAGTTTTTGGAGTAAATCTAACCACAGGCTGCGCTGCTAAGTAGATTTTTTTACGATTGCCACAATAGTTCTACATTAAAAACTAATGCATAAATTTTCATCAAACTTCAGATTCCGTTAGTTCTTGATATAAATTGGTCCTGATTAGTTTTTGGAGTAAATCTAACCACAGGCTGCGCTGCTATGTAGATTTTTTTATGATTGCCACAATAGTTGTACATTAAAAACTAATGCATGAATTTTCATCAAACTTCAGATTCCGTTAGTCGTTGATATAAATTGGTCCTGATTAGTTTTTGGAGTAAATCTAACCACAGGCTGCGCTGCAGCAAATTTTTAAACTTCTAAACATCCCTCATTTTAAATGTTTACACCGACGTATGCAGAAAAAAATGCACTTTTAAATGCAATTTGTTTGAAAGCTGTATCTCAATTTATTTTTGAGATATTAATTTTTTTATAGTTTTTAATACCAATTTCCTAATCGTGGCAACTGAAGTACTTCATTTCTGTTAAAAGTGGTTTAGCTATCTTTATTGATTATATTCTTACTGATGCCATTTTCTCATTGCAATTAAAAATATATTTTTTTAAAAATTTGAACAAAATGAAGTTACGCTTTAAAAAAAGACAAAATTTCCCTGATGATGCTGTTATATTTCACTATTTTTTCATTTCGCTGATATTGAGTTTGTGACAATAGACAAAATATTTCAGCGACTGAAAATGACGTCATATTTAAAAAGAAAACGTTAATTTTATTTGATAAAACAAGATATTTCCCCTTGAATACGTCTAAAAGTTATAAATTTCTGGAATTTTTACCCGCAGGTACAGAGATTATACAAAGACCTCAAATCAGGAGTGGGAATTTTACCATGGAAAGTTGTAATAATTGACAAACGTGACTTCAAGCTTGAAAATATATTTATTAATAACCTGTTGCGCGTTAAAAATGTTTTTAAATGGTTAATATGGAGGATGTGAAACGCGGAAAATGACTGTATTCGGTTTAGATTTAAAAGGGGAAAGTTCTATGATTATGTAAAGGTGAAATCATATTTGCTGATTTTTCATTCCTTAATATCAAGCATCAATTGATAACTTAATCAAAATTACTTATCTTGATTATATGTTACTGATTATGTATATGAATGAAGTTTAATTTTTCAATAATTTTAACAGTTGAAGTTTATGAAAAAAGTATTTTGTTAATCTTAGGTTAAAATATGTCTTTGGAGAGTTAAACTAACAAGTGTAAGATGGATTTTTTATTGTAATTATTTTTGTCGATGTATTATAAATTTGATGCAATAGTTCCTTTGTAAACATTTTCTTTCGTCGAAATTCGACGGGTTCTACCTCGTTACACTAAAATACAGATGTTCCTCAGTTTAGGAAAATATAATACAGGGCGTCCATAAAAGAAAGTCCCAGTTATAAATTTTAATAGTATCAACTGTAAGCGTTGTAGAGTATTGGTTCAAGATCACAAAGAAAGAGTCACTTAAACAGTTTTAGAAAAAAAATTGTAATTTAATAGATTACAACGACCATTTGGATTTTTTTTAAAACTCTCCAAGTCCCGTTTTGAGAAGAAAAACAGTTTACAAATCGAAAGCAGTTCCACCGAATCATCCACAGATTGCGACAAATTACCTACGTTGAGCTCAATTTTTCCCGGTTACAATCGACCGATTGTAAAAAGCCATGGCTAGTGGGTTGGAGCCCCTCGAGACATGGCCTTTTACTATCAATCGATTAAACGTTAGATTGTTTCCCTTTTTCGCGTTCGTCTTTCATTCTGTAATGGATTTTCATGGGCTACATAATCAGTTGAAGACCCCAATTTTCATGGGCTACATAATCAGTTGAAGACTCTAATTTTCATGGGCTACATAATCAGTTGAAGACCTAGATTTCCATAGCCTACATAATGAGTTGAAGACCTCGATTTTTGCTTTGCAAGACGATTTTCATTTCGGCGTCGCTCTTTCGTTTTGGATTTTTCCATATCTGATAATTTGCGCCTACCCATTGTGTAACTTTTTCAATTTTTAACGATTTTATGCCTTTCGATTACTTATTCAAAGAATTTTTAACGACTTTTTGCCTTTCGATTACCAATTCAAATAAAAATTCTTCTAAAAATAAAGAACATCGTTGAATTTCGTTAAAAAAAAAAAATAAAATGCGAGCATCATTTGGCCCCATCCTCGACCGAAATCAACAACCATTTCCAAATGGTTAATAAACGCATGCACGAGTATTGCTTTGTTATTTACTGGGTTGTAGTTCCACCTACGCAAAATGGCGACTCCTGAACATAAAACATTATTACTGGGCTGAAGATTTAAAAGCCCGTTATAAAGCCATGCGATTTTTTCCTTTCGGGATTTATAAAAGGTCTTGTCTACGCTCCGCCACCGCTATCTAACGATTTGCCAGAATTGAGACACTGGATTGAAGAGGCTATTGCTTCCATGACTCCGGACATGTTAACTGAAGTGTGGGAAGAACTGTACTTTAGGTTGGTTGTGTAGGGGAGACCGGGGCAAAATTTCCAACTTTTTCAAATTTCATTTTTGCATTTTTTTTATTTTTATCTATTTTGGGATCAACCGATTATCATTGTATTCCCTTGGCCTTTATCTACAATCAGGCGCAGTTATTTTTCAAAAACCTAAATATAGTTTTTGACAGCAAATGGTTAAGTCTGATCTTGTTATGAAATTTTCCAGCCTACTGAAAATGTACAGGGGCAAATTTCCCAACTATACTTTAAATAGTAAAACACAGGAAATAAATCTAGGTTGTTAATTAATATGTGTTTCTTATTGTAAATTAAAAAGGCATTATAACAATACATAAAGAAATTAATGAAATATAGAAAAATAATGGCCACTTAATGATTTTACAAAATTGTCAGTTAACAGTATTATAAAGACAGAATTTTTTTTAAACAAAAGTCGTCATCATTGTCTAAATCACAATGAACGCAACTAAAAAATTAAACATCTCCTTTGTGCAGTTTTCATACGCCCATTTCTTGGGTTTCGTGCACCACAAACACTTTTGTTTTGTCCCAGATTAAAGACAACAAATATTAATTGTTTTATTTATTATTTATATCAAATTTAACCAATGTTTCCTAGAAATTAATAAAAAAAGTTATATTATTAATAACTTTTATGCTTAACAAACATTCCTTAAATGAACCCATTTTAGAAAATAGTTTAAAAAAAATTATATATTTGAATTTACCTTGGTTGTTATATTCGTAGATTTACTTAAATGGCTAAATGATCAAACAGATTCATTTCATATATGGTTGTTTGGCCGATTTTATGACATAATATGTCCATTTTTGATAAAATAAGACTAGTTGATTTAGGACGGGGCCCGTTTTCCAACGAGACACGTGTCGGAAACCCTGCCCCGTATGTTTTTGGAAAACTTGCCCCGTCGATAAATTTGAAATTTTACACTACCTCAACGAGTAGCGATGTAAGTTATTTGCAAAACAAACACATAGTTACATGAAGAAAGAAACCTCTTTTTAGTACATTCAATGTCAAAACAGTAAGTTTAATATTAGTGCGTTTATTTTACGTTTTAATAAAACCCTGAAAATTTTCTCGCAGTTGAAAAAATGAATAAAACAGCTCTCCTGACGAAGTAACAACAGCTACTAAGCTAATACTTTCGTAGATGGTGCATGCAATGTTGCCACTTCAGCCAGTTCATGAGTTGGCATCATATAGCGGCTCATTTAAAAAACAAGTAATATAAAAATTTTGTTTTTAAAGTCAATTCCTACTTAGGTCATTAAAGAAAAATTTAACATAATCCCTTATCCAGAGGTTCCCAAAATGTGCTCCGCGGAGCCCTAGGGGCTCCGCGTGAACTTTCCAGGGGCTCCTCCACGGTTTAGGAAAATAAAGAAAATCTGAACAAAAAAACACATTTAAAGAAAGTTTTTTTCCTTCTCCCTTTTTTTCCAAAAATGTAAACAGTTTTCTTTTACAAAAATATTTATGCATGGATCTTCAAGTACCTAGACTTCTGAACTATTTTAATAAACTTTTCTTTAAAAAGTTTCCGGTGCAAATATTAATTTCTACTAATACTCTATTTTTACGTTTTCCAATCAAAAAATGCGAGAAATCGAAACAAAATGTGTATTTAATATAATAAATCAAGAAATTGTAATCCGCAGGGATATTTGGATATGTAAATTTCTCAACTCCTTCTCTCAGTGTGACTTGAGGTGTAGTGTTATCCAATAACTCCACGTTTCATGCTCAGTTGCATCATCATTTCGAAATAAACCATTCTGATTTGAAAGACAAACCGCCTCAGTTTTTTTCAATATGAAGGGCAAAGTAATGTATGCATGCTTCAAAAGAAACAATCACAGCACTTGTTAAAACAAATATGAAATGTCCTGGACATTTTCGTAGACTTCACTGGGACAAAATAGGCACTAAGATATATTTTTACCACTAATTAAAATTTTTCCTTTTGTCCTGGTTAATCAATGTGATTAATTAGGATAAAAATAATGTTCTAAAATTAGTGATGGAAGTTTGCCTGGTTTGAACCCGTTCCCCTTCCCGTTATGTCGGCGCTTATGATGGCACTTACCCAGGGCCGTGCGAAGAGAAAACTGCGCCCGGGGCAGCGTGTCAATTTGGTGCCCCCCCCCCCCCTCCTTCAAAATTGATAAAAGGCAGAAACAGAAATAAATTATATTGAATAAATATTTTGCGTTTATTTTAGAACTTTAAAAGATTTAATTTTAATTCAGAAATTCCAACCAACTAAATAACAGAAAAGTGCACTTATTTGTTAATGAAATCATGATGTTTTGCGACAGATTTTTCTTAACCTTTCTCACATATTTTTCTAGCCATTTTTAGTTCTTGTTAGTCTTTAAGCTGCAGAAAATGGGTAAAAATCGCTAACAACAAGATTGGAAACAAGCGGTCCCTTCAACCAATAAGTACTAAAAAAGCAAACAAACAAAAAACCTGCAGAACGTAATGTAAAAAGTAAAAATAAATTATAATTTCAGTAGATTAATTAAGAAAGATAACTGAAGCAATGTTTTAATTAATATAAAATATATTAGGCAAATACATTTACTTCCATTTTATGTTTCTTGCATTTAGGGTAACAAAATCGTTTATTATTTTATGTGTAAAGATTGTGACACACTGAATTTTATAGAAAGTAAATTCAGGTTGCTTAATCTCTCGACTCATAGTAGATCTTAAGTAGTTTTTTACTATTTTATTGTTACTGGAATACTTATAAATTACGTACGCTGTCTCCATGTTTTTGTAATTCCTTGTTTTCCCAAAGTTAAAATTATGGAGCAACTAAAGGATTTCTAAATGATCCATTTTATAAAAGTTCTTATACAATGGTAGAAATAAGGTTTTCGCATTTAAAACCTCGCTTAACAAATCAAGTCCATTCAAGTCAGCAATAAAGGGCAAGGTCCAGGCAATATTAACAGATTTTCGATAGCTGATTTTAGATTCGCACCAGCGAGAAACTCAAATTCTTGTTTTACATTTCTCAGTTTCTCAAACCTGTAGTTGAGTTGCACGGTTATAGTGTCTCTATGTAACACGAAATCCTTCACATTCATATAAATTTCCACTTTCATCAGAAGATTCGTGGTCAAATTGTTCTGCGAATTTTACGTTTTCTGTTTTGCTCAAATAAGGACTCTACATTTACAGACATAACCAAATCTTCGCTTTCTTGTTCAAAAATTTCCTCTCTTATTGTCTGAAATGTGTTTTTTAGTGTTTCAATCAGTTTGTTGGCGATCAAAACATTGACAGTTTTTTTTCTCCTTGTTTTTCGTGAGAATAATATTAACTTTTTCTATTTCATTTAAAATGCTGTGTCAAACTAGTAGGCCGTAAATAAAGGGGAATTTCTTTATTTGCTTTATTAAGCTTTTTGCTCCTGAGTAAGTTTACTCATTTTACTTCATTTCTATAAGGTCTTCCAGAGCTTTTAAAATCTGTGGCAATTGTTTGTAAACTGCAGATATAGCTTTATTTTTTCATGACCATAGAGTATCGCAATGTTTCTTTAAATAAAGTGATAAGTGGGACATAAGTATATCCCATCTTTCAGTAGAAGAGAAGAAAAAACAAACACATTTTATGCAGTTCCGGACATTTTTGGACATACCCAAGCAGCACGAACTCAAAGTTTAGAGAATGTGCAGAACATGGTAAAAAATAGACGAATTTATTTACTTCAACAATTCGAGCTTACACAACATTATATTGGGAAGCCATATTTGCCCCATATCACAACATTGAGCTCTGAAGGGTTGATATTGGTATTGTTTATGACGGCCAATTATCTACAAGTTGGATATAGTAGGCCGGAGTGGGATGGGAGTGTCCTCTGTTAGGTCTTTCTAAGGGAACCTAACCAGTATTTACGCAAGGTTCGAAGAAAACTACGGACAATTTCGAACGAAGGCTGACGTGCGCGATTGGGTCGAACGCAGCACCTCCCGTCTACCGTCTTTGAGAATAGAACCTCTCGTCGAGATTGTCGGACATTAGCTTATCTTAAATTTCTTATGCTAATTTTTTTCGTTTTTTTTTTCGTTTTTTTTTTGACTTGATGTAGTCAAGAAACCTTTCCACGAATGAAAATTTTCTATTTTCGGTATCGTATAATTTGCTTCATTTGTTCTTTGTGAGGTGTACTGGATTCCTAAACTGGACTGTGTTTAAAATTCAGTAACTTGCAAATGGTTACAATTATTAAAAGAAATTCTTGCAGGAGGGTCATTTAAGATATTAGAAGTATTTTTACTGCGGTTCTCTATTTTAGTTCCAAATAGCAGAGATAGATGGCAAGCAATAAGCACTCAATGGAGGTCTAAACTGAAATCCCCTAGCATCATACAAAGGAAGAAGGTTAACTATATAGAATAAGCCCCTAAAAATAAGATTGTATTGGAGAATGAGACCCACTCCATACATTTAGCCTCCTCTTTTCGCATCAGTGTTGGGCGATTTCGGTTTTGGCCTTGATTGAGCAACTATGGCGCGATGTTGTCTTTATAGTGCTTGTGTGGTTATACATTGCTGACATAATTGTCAATTCAGTATAAACGTGATTGATTTGCACGAATATGGTTTAATAAAGTATACTGCTGTAACCTGAATTGACTATAAACCTATTTAATTCTTCAACAAATCATCGATATTATGTTGTAATGTGAAATTGTAAAACTGCAGTATAAGAATTGAAAAAGTCATTTGTAACGCGAGCAGCTGTGGATTTGGTCTGCCCCTCGGGATTGCACTATCACGCTAAAGCGTAAGCTGAGTTCCCGAGGTGGTCATCACTGCTTGCAGCGCCATCTATAGTTGCTATTTGGAACTAAAGTCGGGAATCGAGGTAAAACAATACTGACATTTTACATTACCTTCCCGCAATTTTTTTTTTTAAATAGCTGTCACCATTTACAGGTTATTGAATTTTAAAAACAGTCAGTCCATTTTAGGACACTCGGTATATGGAGTGCGATCGAACGAAATTGAAAAATACCTTGCTCTATTAATTTCTTCTACAATCATTTTTCTTACTTCATTGGCAAGAATGTTCATAATTTGATCCTGAATATATTTTGCCATTTATCTTTTTCACTTTCAATAATTTTCACTTTAGCTCTTTTCAAATTTACTGTCGATTATATGATTTAATTTTAAACGCCTTTCAAGTTTCTTTTAGCGAATGCATGCATTCCTGTGTTCTAGAGCATTTTTATGCTCAGGAATCTTAGGATTCAATTTCTTCCACATGAAAAACCCACAATCTGGATTGGCTAACTTTGGAGGGCGATCATGATAATTGGTGAATAGTAAAATGAGGAGACAAAATATAGTGATTCCCTTAATAAGTTATCCAATGAGCCGCAATCACCGTTAATAATTTCTCCTCAAGGTATAATTTTCTTGAACGTTAGTTTGGAAAATTGTAATCCTTATGCAATCGCAGATTTCATGTGATCAGCATTTTCATGCTGTGCTGGACATTTTTTTAACAGCATTGTAATGACCGAATGACTATAAGAATGATCCCATAGTGGATTCAGAATAGGTTAGCAATTCATATTCACTGACTGTGGCAGGTGGCAGAAACTTTCGTATACGATGTAAAGGGACCGCAGAGTGCAAAAGTTTAAGAAACAGTGCAATAAAATATCACAAAAGCATATTATAAAATCATCAGATCTAAAGAGCTCAATGAAAAGTAAATGTGAACAACGCAATAATTTTGAAATGAAAAATGTACATACTTCCATTGGGAAAAATATTCCCGATTTGTAAATATATACATTTAGTTTTACAAAAATATAGAATATCTAAGAATGAAAAAAAAAAAATTCTAATGAAAAGGATCGACGACAATTTAAAAAAAACGGAAATTGGTAGTACAAATTTGGCGCCCCTAAATTTCCGCGCCCGGGGCGACCGCCCCCTTCGCCCCCCCTTTCGCACAGTGCTGCACTTACCTGATACCCATGGCGCCTACCTGATAGTTCAACGTATCGCTTGAGTTCGTGAAGATCATATAATTTCAAAGACACTTAATAAACCTTGTAAAATTGATATTGCCAAGAATTTGCTTTATGAAAAAGTTTTCAATTTAGTTTCCGATGTTCCCTTGTCAAATAACATTATTTCTTTTTTAAATAAACTATATGACTGTTGACATAAAAGAAAACTTAACAGCCTCTTCAGATGCACTAAATTTACGCTACAAATGTATGAATCTACTGACGTCACTGGATTAGCAGTTTTGTTAGTATTTTTTTTTGTTATACAGGGTGATTCATAAATATCGAAACAATAGGCTATTTCCTTAAATATTGCCCCTAGACCCATACTTCCAATTGCAAAGTTTCATAAAAAAAGGTGCAAAATTTAATGACATAAGTTGCAACTCCATAGGGGGTCTATTTGAAAAAATACGAAAATTAAATTTTTATATGGCCCCCGTGGTTGAAAAAATTCCAATCAAGAAAACTTTCCTTATCTATTCCTGAATTAAGCACAAAAAATTGCATCTTCATATCTGAAAAACTCGCAGAGTTATGGCCGTTTAAATATTTCATCAGGTTTTAAGGGATTAGACACAAATTGAAATGCGTGCAATCGAAGAAACAATGTTAGTTTAAAAGTTCTAGGAAACATGTAAAAAATATATTTGTTGAGCTAGAATTTTGATTTTTTTTTCTTCTTTTGTGATGGTTAACCGTATAATTTTCAAACAAAATCACATCCTAATATTTCGCATAAAGTTTTAAAAAAATTTAAATGTTTAGTATTTTTTAAGCGGATTTAATTTAAAATCTTTATAACTCGAAACATTATTCATCGGATTTCAAATTTTTTTCATTTAATTAAAGAGGTAGGTACAATTTTAGTTTTGTTTCAGGAATTTTTTTAATTTTAATTTTAAAAATATTAAAAATATTTGCTTAAAAAAATATGTAACTTATTTTTTAAAAAATCATATTTTCAAAAGTAATTTTTTTTTCAATTTGCCGAAACAAAATTAATGTAAAATAACCAAAAAAGACATGTTCCAAGAGATCACCTTTTTAATTTACGATTTAAAAAGCATCATGCAGAAAAACGCATTTAAAGTTTTAAACATTGATTGGCTCCTAATAAAATATTTAAATGCATTTTAAAAAAATGCATGTGAAAAAGCCACTTCTTTCGGTAGCTTAAACTTCCGATTCAGTTTAACTTTTGCCGTTTCCACCACCTTTTTGTACTAAATGTCCATAAATAAATGTTTAATGTAGAATTTGAAACAATGCTTTTTGAACATGCCGATTAAGAGTTTTTCATAATTTTAGCCCTTAGAAATTCAGGTTTTTTATCGCCCTGGCGAGGCCTATAAAAAAGTCTGTATACAGGGGGCGGGCCAGACCCGGGATTGGCGACTTTTTTCTGAAGACTCGGCCAGGCCGGGCCGGGCCGATCGTATTTTTTCATACTGAAGCGGGTGTTGGTGTGATTTATGACGGCCAATTATCTATACGAGGGATGTGAAACAGAAACGGGAGGAGGTCTTTCCGTGGAGGTCTTTCTAAGGGAACCTAACCAGTATTTACGCAAGGATATCCAAGGTTCGAAGAAAACCACTGAAAACTCCGAACGATTGGGCCGAAGGACACGATTGGGTTCGAACCCAGTATGAGAGCAGAACCTCTCGGCCACTGGTTATACCGAACCGGGACTGGCTTCCTTATTCCTATGTCTTCCCTGGGCGAAATTTTCAGTCCCGGTCTCGAGACAACCCATATTAAAATCATTATCTCTGACTGACCTAACCCGTGCAAAAATAACTAAAATTTGGCTCAGCCCAAAAACCTTTACAACAAATGCATATATTTTTAAATGGCCATTATTTTACAATAAAATTTTAAAATTCATATTTTTAAAGGATAGTAGATTTTAAGGCAAAAAATTTAAAATACAGTAAAACTAGTGAAAAAAATCTGCCTATGACGGAATCCTTTCTTAAACGGAAAAAATTGTCGATCCATGGAAAATGAATATAATAATACCCGAAAAGAAAAATAGACTACATTTATAACACCTAAGAAGAGAACTTGTCTATAACGCTTTTTTTTTTTTCTTTCCTATGTGATTCCATCTTAAAAGATTTTACTTTATAGCATTTTTCATTGTCTCTAACACACGGAATATGGATTAACGTTATTAAAGGAGAAGTGAATCATTTACATATAAATAGAGATTCATTAATAAAACAAATAATCATAGCTTTTGGCACTTCTTTAAAAATAATAATTATAAACATGTAAAAAGAAAAGATATAATAAGCATTTTTGGTCAGAACTTCTTCATACGAAACAACTTTTAACCATATCGATGTAAAAAACTATGTAGAAATTCAGTCAGGTCGGGCCAGGCTACGATTTGAACTTTTTTCCAGACAGGGCCGAACTTTTTTTCCTATGGTTCGGTTCGGGACCAGACCTAGATATTTCGACCCGTCAGACCTCTAGTGTAGACCAGCAGCATACTTTGAAAACAAGTTTAACGTAAAATCTATACGCTGCCTATTTTATGTCCAAAGGAGAGGCACTGTCTTATATCGACTTTTAATAATGTACAATTTGTGGCAGATCCCTATCTTGCATTCAAAATGAGTCAAAAACTCGTCACTCAGAGGCATGGATAAATGGTGTAAGTCACGAATTTTGGATTTTAATATCTCTGCGAATTTTAAAGATATCGAGGTGAATTTTTTTGTGTTTAATTCAGGAATAGATAAGGAAAGATTTCCTAATTGGGAATTTTACTCTACGGGGCCCGTATAAAAATTTAATTTTTGTATTTTCTCATATAGACCCCCCATGGAGTTGAAACTTATCTCATCAAATTTTGCACCTTTTTTTATGAAACTTTTCAATTGGAAGTATGTGCCTAGGGGCAATATTTAAGAAGATAGCCTATTGTTTCGATATTTATGAATCACCCTGTATATACTAATATCCCGTTCAGACCAGGGTAGTTAAGGGTCTTAACTTACTTTTTTGAAACGGGCACCAGCAACTAGACTTGACTTCTCTATTACTACAGTGATTGAGAATGCTAGTCTAAAAGAGGTTTCACAAAACTATCAGGATCATATTGTTTGTAGATCTCTACAAACGAAAACACTAAGGGACGAAATATTGTTGGATGAATACATAGTAAAACACATATGAAAATTAATGCACTGATGATACGAGAGCAATGATGAGTCACAGTGCCAGAGCCATTGCAAAAACTGAACAAATGGGAAAGCACTATAGCACCATCTATTGCGCTCTTTATACTAGATACATGCTATCCCCGAGAAAAAATCTTTTGAACTTATGAAAAAGTTGAATGATGTCATTAAAATAGTAAACTATATGAAATCACGAACTCTTAAAAGCAAACTTTTTAAGCTTATGAGTGAAGTTATTGGAAGCAAGCGTCCGCCCTCCTATTGTATACCGAAGTAAGATGGTATTGTCTATAAAGAGCGTTTACACGATTGTTGCAACTACAGAAGTGATATTAAGAAGAATCATAACTCTAAACTGGCGAAAACTTTCAACTAATGAAGGTTGTTAATTCTAATTGTATATTTTCCCGATATGATTAGCAAAAAGAAATAAATGTATGCCATGAAAATCTGTCACAATTTCAAAGTCAATTACCAAACTTGTCTTCTTTTAAGGTGAAACGTGTATTGCCCGGATTCTGAGTATGATATTGATAATGTCCCTCTTGTTAACAAGGAATGCAAACAACACCAGATAAAAAAGTACACAAATAAATATTCAGGACATCCTACAGCTTTCAAAAACTCTTTCAAACAACATTTTTCAACAGCTGAATAGAAAAGGCTTTGGACGACTCTAAATGTGTTCAGGGCTATAAGGAAAACGTTCAGCTTAAACTTAGTGAAACACTGAAGTCCTCGTTGATGTGACATTTCATAGCAAATTACATTAAATATACCAACAACAACTGGTTATTTGATGGTACCAAATGAAAATATTTCAATTTCATCCAGAAATTTTTCATAAAATAAATAAATATAATTCAACAGAAATAAGTTTAATAAAAGAGTAAAATAGTTTTAAATAAAAATTATTAGTCTGAAATATTTTTATAATACTTGAATAGAATTCTTGGTATATGTAGTAGTGTTAAAGATCTTACCTTAAAAAAAATCGAAATACAGAAGTCTTAAATGCAGAACCAAACAGTCATCTGCAATTACTATCAGCTGGACCGGAATTCATATATTTGTGCAAAACAATCCAATCACATTAAGCGTTTATGCGTTATTGTTCGTCACCCTAATAATGTAAAACGTATTGTAAGGCAAAGGTTACGATTTCTTGAGTTTTAGAGGTTTTTTAAGTTTGCAAACTTTTGAAAATTCCATGTGTATTGATGATATTTGGAAATAAATTCAGTTTTACAGTAAAAGTTTCAAAATATAATTTTATTTCTGGGACAATATACAATTGTTTAGATTACTATTCATTGTTTTTTTTTCATGAGCTCAGTAGCAATGCACCTAAAAAAAATTACCTTGTAACATAGGGTACGCTAGGCTTCAGAAGCGCCGCCATAGAAATTCATTCTAAAAAGGGCTCCGTCAGTCAAAAAGTTTGGGAACCACTGCCTTAAGCTAATATTAGTTTTTGTTGCATTAAAATATCTCAATTTGTTGATTTTCTATAAGCAAGTAGGTTTACAATGGAAGTCTATAGGAATTTGGTGAGATATTAGAGATATCGCCAAGTCGGCGACAAACTTGGCGGTATCTGGCGACAGAACAGGGTCCCCCTATGGTAACCCCCCTTATAGATAAGAAGTTGCATTAAATGCTGTTCAATAACCAATGGCCGCCATTTTATTTCCCATGTAAAACTAAAATTAATTACTTAAAATTTAATTAATGAATTAATATTTGAAAAATCTGTCTTAACATCAATTGCCATCCAGTACAAGTTTAAAAACATTTATTTTAACTTGATAGGATGAATAATAAACATTTTATTAACGATTGAAAATTTGAACAAGATATATTATAAATATAGGGAGAGTGTGAACTAATAGTAGGAATTGAATAAAACGATTTCGAAAACTTGCCCCTATGGAAAATGTGCCCCGGTCTCACCTACCGCATAACTAAAGGTGCTCTTATTGAACATTTGTAAGGAAAATTGGGTTAGTTTACCTTCCGTTTGATGTATGATTTGTCGTAAATAGTCTAAATTAAACTGTTATAACATACTATTGAAACTGGGACATTATTTTATGCACACCCTGTATAACCATAAACGAAAATATACAATAATCTCTTCTGGGTTAACCAAGACTCCGAAAAATATTCTTTTCCTTTAGAAACCACAGAAACCAATATATTTTCGATACTTAAAGAAGAATATATGAAAATTAAATTTATTTGACTGCCATTGATTTTCTGAAACGTTTCCGAATAGTTTTTATAGTGCATTCAGAGGCGTCGCGATGGAGGATTATGGGGGGGAGCCTCCCCCCCCCCCCAATATACGTGAACTTGGGAAATTATAGATTTTTGAAACACTTTTTCTTTCTTTATTTTTTATTTTTTTAAGAAAAAAAATAAATTTTTATTGCTTTGCTGACTATCTTTCTGAGTTCTGTAATAGTAAAATAGTTAAACTATCAAAAGAAATACAAAAAGCTGCCAGACTCATTTTCTCATTATTTTTCTATGTGCTACAAAAATATCATACATCTACCAGACCTGAATTTCTCTACTGTTGTCCATCAACGGTGTCTCTTAATACATTTCCTCCAAAACTTTGTTCCTTTCTCAAAAACCTAAAAATAGGAGGCTATTTTCATATGAAGTACGATTATGACTCGTACACAATTGAAGACACAAACTTTCATTAAATGAACCAATAATTATAATTTTTATGTTTTTAGTTTTAGCATTTTTCTTTGGAAAGATTTTTTTTTTTTTTTTTTTGCATATCATTATCATTAAACACATATTGAACATATAATTTTAGTTGAAAAATAGAGCAATTTGTTTCATGTTGGGAAAATTTACAACTCCCCTCCCTCCCCCCCCCCCGAAAAATTTTTTGTAGCTATGCCTCTGAGTGCATTAATCAGATTTCTGAAACCGGAATATAGGTTTTTCGGAAGTTATAATTTTCATGTTCAACAAACATGTTCTACAGGCAAACAGGTTACATTAACAGCATTTAACATTAACATTAAAATTAATTTTATTTTGTGACTCTCTATGTATAAATTCAATTACGCAGATAAAAATGTTTAATTAGCATTCCAAAAACCCATATATTCCATTTTGAAAAAAAATATATTAATGCAATATAAAAACTCCTTGGAAACGCTTCCGAAAACCACTGGCAGCAAAAAAAAAACTTTGTTTTTTAAATATTTCTTCAAATCTCGAAAATATATTGGTTTCTGAGATTTCTAAAGATAAAAAACGTTTTTCGGGATCATGAGCAACTCGGAAAAGGATATTGTATAATTTCGTTGGTGGTTATATTACATCCTCGAAGATTAAGAAGTATTTGTCTTCTTTTACAGTGTACGAAATTGTTTTCGAAAAGCAGAATGAGCTTTCTAAGAAAGCATTTTCACAGTGTTCTGTAACAGTTTGAGAAACGTTTCTTGATCTAGTATAAGCGTTATTGTATAGTATAAGCGAAAATAACATCTAATGCATAAAAATTACCCACGATTTCAGAAATTCTCTTCTTATTTTCAGAAATCATAAGGAAAAAATCAATCAGGAATGTCAGAAATTAATAGATTAGCTGCCAACTTTTACGTTTTTTGTTACCGTTATGTTATAATGGAAAACTAAGTGTTTCCCGCCAATGTTTCATTTCTAGAACGTGTTATAAATCATATACTTACTCATACTTCTTATGTATGAATTTCAATGGGATTATTATCAATAAATAGTTTGTGTTATCGTTCGATTATAGTTCTGTATTTAAAAGGGTGGCTGAGAGGTTCTGCTCTCGAAGCTGGTAGACGGGAGGTGCTGGGTTCGAAAACAATCGCACCCGTCGGCCTAATCATTTCGGAGTTTTCGTGGTTTTCTTCGAAATCTTGTATTTCCATGCGTAAATACGAGTTTGGTTCCCTTAGAAAGACCACCACGGTGGGCACTCCCCCCCCCCCCCGGGCCTATATCCCTGGAGTAGATAATAAGCCATCAAAAATCAACTCAGCTCAACTGTATTTAAAAGGTTAATCTGCGAGTGTCAGAGATTAAATAATATAAAATTTTGTATGAAGAAAACTCGTTGTCGAAATATTAAAATAGCTGTAATTGACGTTCGTCGCGAAGGAATTAATGGAAGTGAAGATGATTTTTTTTGCATGAAGACAACAGTGATTATGAAGAAGAACTAGTGTATAACTCTGTCAAAAATGACGGAATGTTTATTTACGTTTCATTTTCATAAGACTTCACATAAACAAACAGAGTGAAGATTTTACTATTGAATTTTAATTATTTTTATTGTTTGTATTGTAGAAAGTACATTTAAAAAAAGTCCTTCCGGCCAGTAGGAAGAGGTAGCTTTCATATTCCTTATTTTTAAAAAGCCAGCTTATATTATTCAAACGCACAAAGCTCAATTTAGTGGAAACCGATTATAGGAGATTCAATACTAATTTTTATTAATACTAAATCATTATGAATGAGAATTTCGCGAAATTAGTCAGCTTTATCCAAGCTGCTTTTATTTAAAATAACTTATATTTGGTTGTCAAATTCGGCGATATCTTGAAGTGCCTGCCATTTTAAGACAACATGGTGGATGAGGCTAACCAGTAAACTTGGTCGAGACCTTAGTAATTCCTGTGCACATGCTCACTCACATCGGAATCGGTTGATATATACGAGTCCTGTCGCAGGCAAAAAATCAGATTTTTCAAAATGTCACCCGCATTAGAAATTCAAACTGCTATATCTGAGCCATTTTTTAAGATAAAGACAAAGCAAAAAAATGCTCCGGAATCCTTATATCAAGGTCAAATACTTAAAAAAGAAACCTTTTTCAATTTCTAATTTTTTTGCACCTTACTTTAAATAAATATTTTTTTTATTTACTGGCCGCCATTTTGAAACGAGATGGCTGATAAAGCTGGCCAACGAACTTGGGCAAGACATTGCTATATACTATCCACATGCCTTCTTACATCGAAATAGGTTAATAAATACACGTGTTATCGCGTGACAAATATCAGATCATTTCAAAATGTCAGCCATGCTAGAAATTCAAAGTGCTATAATTCAGCCATTTTTTAAGATATAGACGAAACAAAAACTGCTGCGGAATCTTTGTATCAAGGTCACACACATAAAAAAAATCTCTTTCATTTTCCAAATTTTTTATACTTCATTTTAAATTTTAAATTTTAAATTGGTTTATAATGACAGTCCTTTTCAAACAAGATGGCGAATGAAGCTGGCCAACGAGCTCGGTCTAGATATTGGTATGTACTATGTACACACTAAGTTACATCCAAATCGGTTCATAAATACGCCTGTTATTGCATGACAAAAATCAGTTCGTTTCAAAATGTCAGCCACAATAGAAATTCAAAATGCTATAACACAGCCATTTTTCTAGATATAGACAAAACAAAATCTGTTCCGGAATATTTGTATTAAGGTCAAACACATACAAAAAAAAATCTTTTTCATTTTCCAATTTCTTGGTACCTCATTTAAAATTTAAATTTTTTTAAATGGTCGCCATTTTGAAACAAGATGGCGGATAAAGCTGGCAAACGAACTCGGTCGAGACATTGGTATGTACTATGTATACACCAAGGTACATCCAAATCGGTTCATAAATACGCCTGTTATCGCGTGACAAAAATCAGGTTATTTCAAAATGTCAGCCACGCTAGAAATTCAAAGTGCTATAACTCAGCCATTTTTTAAGATATAAACGAAACAAAAACTGCTCCGGAATCTCTGTATCAAGGTCAAACACATAAGAAAAAAATATTTTTTAATTTTAAATTTTTTGATACCACATTTCAAATTTTAAATTTTTTTAAAAAATTTAAATGGCCGCCATTTTGAAACAAGATGGCTGATGAAGCTGACCAACGAATTCGGTCAAGACATTGGTATGCACTATGTATACACCAAGTTACATCCAAATAGGTTTATAAATACGCCTGTTATCGCGTGACAAAAATCAGGTCGTTTCAAAATGTCAGCCACGCTAGAAATTCAAAGTGCTATAACTCAGCCATTTTTTAATATATAAACGAAACAAAAACTGCTCCGGAATCTTTGTATCAAGGTAAAACACATAAAAAAAAATATTTTTTAATTTTCAATTTTTTGGTATCACATTTCAAATTTAAAAATTTTAAAAATATTTTAAATAGCCGCCATTTTAAAACAAAATGGCGATGAAGCTGGCCAACGAACTCGGTCGAGACATTGGTATGTACTATGTATACATGAAATTTCATCCAAATCGGTTCATAAATAAGAGAGTTACAGTGTGACAAAGATCAGATATATATATATATATCAACTTTTGAACAGAGGGTGGTTTCGGGGTCTGGGGGTCATGATCGATGATAATATACCAAATTTTTTTGAAATCGCTTTCCTCCGAACGGCTGCAATAGGTAGCTTTTTGTAATTAAAGCTACCTAAAAGGACAAAAGATTTCTACATATACGAATGATGAGGATATTTTTTTACTCAACATTAAATTTCTGTAATAGTTCAACAATTGGACGAAACAAACAGCACTATTTATTGTAACAATAATAATAATTAGCAAAGTGAAACACAATTTCTGAAGATTTTACAAAACATTAAAATTAAATATTCCATGCGTTAAAGTTTTTTTAACATACTAGGGGAGTTCCGCCCCCTCCCCCCCCCCTGCTCGCTACGCTCACCTACCCCCCACGTAATCGCTTCGCGATTTCACTCGGTATCGCACAGCAATCCCTATTTTCTAGCCAATCCCAGACGTAATTGTTCCGCGTTTCCATTTTTTTATACATTGAACTTTTAGATTCTACTTGGTAAAAACGCGCTCCTCTCCAACTCCTGACAATTTTATTGCCTTATCTCCAAGCATATAATCATTAGAGCTTACAGAATTTCATAATTATAAGAATTATTAAATATAAAATTAAATATATCGTGTTACGAAAATTATAAATAGTTAGAGTTTGTGCTTAAAAATAATGTAAATAGTTCAATTAAGCTCTATTCATAAGCTAATATTAGTTTTTGTTGCATTGAAATATCTCAATTTGTTGATTTTCTGCAAGCAAGTAAACCCAATTGTATTTCAATGGGAGTCTATGGAAATTTGGCGAAATACTGGAAATTGCGCCAAATTTGGCGATATAGCGTCAGAAAGCTCTGACCAATCAGATGCATTTCGCGGTATCTACGCAGATTTTTATTGGTCCATTTCCAAATCGTTACTTTTTTTATATATAGAAGGATTATTTTTATAAAAAGACTGAATCTTAATAATGAATGGCTCAATCAACCGCTTTGCATTAGCTGTGGATCAAGGCACAGAATTAACAGGTAGAAATATTGTATTAGAACTCTGTGGGATCACAACAGCGGTTTTACTCGTTAATGGAGCTTTGCGTTTCGTTTCTAAATATGGATTTGGCGCCATTTATCGTCAAATAATATAAACAAAGGAACTTTTTGTTAATTTTTTTTTTATAGAAAATATGCAGGATTTAATTCAAGATAAATTTTTAAAAGCTTCAGTTATATAAATTTAAAATTTCATTCGGTATAAATAAAACAAAAATTAACAATTATCATTATTTCTTTCGTAAAATTTTAAATTAATTTTATCATTTTTTAAAAACGTACCTTATATCCACACGAAATTGTCTTGTATTGCAAATAAAATTTATATTTCATATCAAATGTAGTTAAAATGTAAGGAATACAATATCATGTTATGTACTACATATATTGATTATATCAATGAGGTAAAATTTTGATTTTTAACATAATAACATTTGAAAATAACTTTGGAGTGAAAAAAAAATTGTAATTTAATAGTGAAAAAAAAATTTTCAGCCATACTAATGCAATCATGATGACATCTTATATTTCAAATACGTCTAAGAAAAAAGAAAAACTCATTTATAATACAAACAAAATTTAAGAAAAAATTAAGCGGATAAATGTTAAGCTCTTGAAAATTAATAAAAATAAATTAAGAAAAAAAAAGTCTAAGAAAAAAGAAAAACTCATTTATAATACAAACAAAATTTAAGAAAAAATTAAGCGGATAAATGTTAAGCTCTTGAAAATTAATAAAAATAAATTAAAATTCTATCAAAGAAATCATAATAACAATATGTTCATTTTATCTATATTGAATGAAGAAGCTTTTAAAAAATGATCTTGTTACATTATTTACATTGTTGAATTACAAAGTCCTGCAATTTTTTTTTTAAATAAGAAACTCTAATTTCAATCAAATATTCTTTCATTTATAATGATTGTTGATAAATGGCGCCGAAATAATGTTTAAAAATAGACGGAATTTTCCGTACAGTTCAGGCCGAGGGCCCTAGTGTAGCGAATACAGTTTGTACTTCCGGACAACTAACTCCATTTTTCCCAAAATCATGAGTTGGTATGAAAAAGTGAAAAACGCATTTCAAAATATTTAAGGGCTTTAATAATATACTTTTACAAATATTTTAATAGCAGAATCAGAAGTTAACCTGTATTTCTTTTTCTTTTTTTAATGAAATGATGTAAGAGTCGTTCATTTGTATTTAGATTTGGAATTTGTTGTTCGAAAATGGCGACAGTCTTCGCTTATTTATGTCTGGTTATCCATTATTTTTAATTTATAATTTAAAACATTATAATAGGATAGTTTTTTAAGGTTTTGAAGAAAATAAATATGAATAGATGTAATACAAAGCAGATCATGTGTATATTTCAATAAGTTTAACAATCGGCATTCTTACGGACTGTTGAAAACTTATGGCTAACAAGGGCGCGGTAAGCTTTTTTCGAGAATGGGTTCACCCCGGATTCGTTACACTGTGTTTTATTATATATAGATAGGGAGTGAAAAGCAAGGAGGGGATAGAGTCTTGCACGGGTTAGTCAATCCGAAATCCGTTCTCGAAACCGACCAAAAAATTCCGTCAACCCGAAATCTTATACTCTTCAACCCGAAGCCGAAATATTCAAACTCGAAACCAACGAAACCCGAAGTGAAAGAAAATTAATTCATATTTTAACACAATTATTAAAGAGTTTTCTACAGTTATGCCCCTAATACCAATATTATCTTTTTTCTATCAAAATTAACACATATACACTCATTAATGTTCAAATATATAGTTTTAGGTAGCTTTCATTACAAAAAGCTACCTATTGCAGCCGTTCGGAGGAAAACGATTCCGAAAAATTTTGGTATATTTTCACCGATCTTGACCCTCAGACCCAGAAACCAACCTCCGTTCAAATGTGATATATATATATATATATATCTGTTTTATAGCATATAGCTATATGCTATATTTTATCGATGTTCTAGAATTATTTAAATTCTTTGTGTAGTTTAATTAAATTTGCTAATAGAATATTTTGTTTGCTTTTTAAATTTTATTAACAATAGTTTTTTTTTTTTTTTTAAATACATTGTGTGGTTTATATTCAGTTTATAATTATCTATATATAAGGATATTTTTGGTTTTGCTGTTAATAAAACAATTGCTTACAACTGAAGCAAGTCTTTTGACAATTAAATCATAAATGTAATACTAGATGGCAGCACCACAATTTGTGTTTTTTTTTTCGATTAGTTCTAGATTTACTTCTTCCAGCTACATTTCAGTTATAATTTACTACACCAGGGGGAATTTTTAGCTAAATTTTGACGATATTGTTTAACGGTTTTTAATTAATTTAATAGTGCATTTTAATTATGTAATTACTTTCTATTTATATTATTTTATATTATATTAAAAGTTATTTAACATTTATTTCAATATGTATTAACTGCATCCTATGGTATCAATTACTGTGATTTCTTAACTGTTTTATTAACCTTAATCTTTACGATATGGGTGCCATGTGAGCGTGGATTTATTCTAAAATATTAATCGGTATGGTGTTTATTATTTCATTTTATATCCTATAAATATTTAAATAGGTTTTATTGTTTTTTCCAATTCATATTATTTGTTTCTATTCTGTTTTCATTTTTAATCAATTCACTTGATTTTAATGGTTGTTAGGGCACAGGGGAAAATAACTTTTAGCTTTAGCTTATTTTTCCACAGAAAACAACCATTTTGCTTATATCATTGAATTCTGTGCCCTTGAAAACGTAATTCAATATATAAGCATTTCCATTATTTGTCGGTGTCCACTTTCTTATTTTTCTTCCATAATAATTCTTATAAATAATTTAATCTTTTTTTTTTATATATATACTTACAGCTTTAATTCATAATATTACGGTTTTTGATAGTGGTAGGTTATGTTTAATTATTGGTTATATATATATATATATATATATATATATATATATATATATATATATCTGATCTTTGTCATACTGTAACTCTCGTATTTATGAACCGATTTGGATAAAATATCGTGTGTATATAGTACATAACAATGTCTCGTCCGAGTTCGTTGGCCAGCTTCAACCGCCATCTTGTTTCAAAATGGTGGCCATTTAAGAAAAAATTTTAAACTTAAAATGAGGCACAAAAAAATTAGAAAGTGAAAAAGATTTTTTTCTTATGTGTTTGAGCTTGATACAAAGATTCCGGAGCATTTTTTGTTTCGTCTGTATCTTAAAAAATGGCTGAGTTATAGCACTTTGAATTTCTAGCATGGCTGACATTTTGAAACGATCTGATTTTTGTCACGCGATAATACGCGTATTTATGAACCGATTTGGATGTGACAAGGCATGTGCATAGTACAAAGCAATGTCTCGACCGAGTTCGTGGGCCAGCTTCATACGCCATCTTGTTTCAAAATGGCGGCCATTTAAAAAATTTTAAATTTAAAAGGAGGTATAAAAAAAGTCCTTCCAGCCAGTGCCGGGAGGAAGAGGTAGCTTTCATATTCCTTATTTTTAAAAAGTCAGCTTATATTATTCAAACACACAAAGCTTTATTTAGTGGAAACCCATTATAGGAGATTCAATACTAATTTTTATTAATATTAAATCACTATGAATGAGAATTTTGCGAAATTACTCAGCTTTATCCAAGCTGTTTTTATTTAAAGTAACTTATATTTGGTTGCCAAATTCGGATCTTGAAGTACCTGCCATTTTAAGACAACGTGGTGGATGAGGCTAACCAGTGAACTTGGTCGAGACCTTAGTAATTCCAGTGCACATGCTCACTCATATCGGAATCGGTTGGTATATACGAGTGTTGTCGCAGGCAAAAAATCAGATTTTTCAAAATGTCACCCGAAAAAGAGACCTTTTTCAATTTCTAATTTTTTTGCACCTTACTTTAAATATAATTTTTTTTTTAACTGGCCGCCATTTTGAAACAAGATGGCGGATGAATCTGGCCAACGAAGTCGGTCGAGACATTGGTATGTACTATGTATACATCGAGGTACATCCAAATCGGTTCATAAATACGCCTGTTATCGCGTGAAAAAAATCAGGTCGTTTCAAAATGTCAGCCAAGCTAGAAATTCAAAGTGCTATAACTCAGCCATATTTTAAGATATAAACGAAACAAAAACGGCTCCGGAGTCTTTGCATCAAGGTCAAACACATAAGTGAAAAATATTTTTTAATTTTCAATTTTTTGGTACCACATTTCAAATTTTATTTTTTTTTTTTAATTTAAATGGCCGCCATTTTGAAACAAGATAGCGGATGAAACTGACCAACGAACTCGGTCGAGATAGTGATATGTACTGTGTATACACGAAGTTTCATCCAAATCGGTTCCTAAATACGAGAGTTACAGTGTGACAAAGATCAGATATATATATATATATATATATATGTATATATCAACTTTCGAACGGAGGGTGGTTTCGGGGTCTGGGGGTCATGGTCGATGAAAATATACCAAAATTTTTTGAAATCGCTTTCCTCCGAACGGCTGCAATAGGTAGCTGTTTATAATGAAAGCTACCTAAAAACTAGAAATTGAAAATGATTTTTTTCTTATGTGTTTGAGCTTGATACAAAGATGCTGGAGCATTTTTTGCTTCGTTTATATCTTAAAAACGGTTGAGTTATAGCACTTTGAAATTCTAGTGTGGCTGACATTTTGAAAGGATCTGAATTTTGTCACGCAATTACACGCGTATTTATGAACGGATTTGGATATAACTTGTGTACATAGTACATACCAATGTCTCGACCGAGTACGTTGGCCAACTTCATCCGCCATCTTGTTTCAAAATGGCGGCCATTAAATTTTTTTTAGTTTTAATTTAAAATGAGGTACAAAAAAATTAGAAATTGAAAAAGATTTTTTCCTATGTGTTTGACCTTGATACAAAGATTTCGGAGCATTTTTCGTTTCGTCTATATCTTAAAAAATGGCTGAGTTATAGCACTTTGAATTTCTAGCATGTCTGACATTTTGAAACGATCTAATTTTTGTCACGCGATAACACGCATATTTATGAACCGATTAGGATGTGACAAGGCATGTGCATAGTACATAGCAATGTCCCGGCCGAGTTCGTTTGCCAACTTAATCCGCCATCTTGTTTCAAAATGGCGGCCATTTAAAAATTTAATAAAAATTATTTAAAATGAGGTACAAAAAAATTAGAAATTGATTTTTTTTTCTTATGTGTTTGAGCTGGATACAAAGATTGCGGAGCATTTTTTGTTTTGTCTTTATCTTAAAAAATGGCTGAGATATAGCAGTTTGAATTTCTAATGTGGGTGACATTTTGAAAAATCTTATTTTTTTGCCTGCAACAGCACTCGTATATATTAACTGATTTAGATGTGAGTGAGCATGTACACAGGAATTACTAAAGTCTCGACCAAGTTCATTGGTTAGTTTTGTTGCACCCATTATGTTGTTTTAAAATGGCGGGCACTTCAAGATATCGCCGAATTTGGCGACCGAATATAAGTCACTTCAAATAAAACCAGCTTTGATAACGCGACTATTTTCGCGAAATTCTCATTCATATTCAGTAATGACAAAAATTAGTATTGCTCTTCTATAATAGGGTTCCACTAATTTGAGCTCCGTGTGTTTGAAAAATATAAGCTGGCTTTTAAAAATTAAGGAATATGTAAGCTACCTCTTCCTCCCGGCACTGGCTGGAAGGACTTTTTTTTTTTATGGAAAACTATCTAAAACTTTATTTTGAAAAAATCGGCTCAACCCGAAACCGACCTATTGCTCACCCGCAAGAAAAGTGACACATCTCGCAAAAGTTCATTTTGTGTTTTATTCCATATATAGGTATGTCGGTAGGTTCATCTTGCTACTGGAAAGTATTATTCGTGTCGTTATACGGAAATCATCTATATTATACTATGTGTCACTTTTCCATTGCAGAAAATATGTAGTGATGCAACAAGAAAAACGACGCATCTCACAAAAAAGGTTTCCATAAGCTCATACTCGAACAATTTATAAAACTCTTTATTGGCTTAGTAAATAAATTTAAAAAATCAAAAAACCCGACTGCGAAAAAAGTGACCTAATTAATTATTTTTCATCAATGTGAAACTATTTTTTATATTACTTACCTATTTTTTTATTTTTTACTCGTATTGATGACTTTTAAGCTGTGTTTAATTGTTAGTTCCAATCTATAAACACTGTTTTGGTGAGGCCTATAGATATCTATGAAAGTCAGATCTGCAGTGAAGCTAGAGTTAACACCTACGCAACTTCCAGGTTGTGTAATATTTAAACGGAGCTTCTGACTGTAAAAGAGTCAATGAAACATGATCTTTATTTTGAAAGATCTATCCAATGCCAATCATCCATGTCAATCCTAAGCCAATCAATATGGTGCGAAGTTATTTTTTTCGTCTCTATTGCCATTTTGTATTTTACGGCCGCCATTTTGAACTTATAAAAACAAAACTTAACCTATAACCATCGAACGCTTAAGACGAATCGATAGAGACCTCATTCATTAAAATCCATCCAGCCGTTGGGATGTTTCGAGGGTATAAAGAAATCCACATACCCACATACGCATGAAACACATAACTCTTCTTGGCAGTCGGGTAAAAAAATTTGGAAATATTGCTCTGTTGGTGATTAATATATTGTCATTAGATTATTAGTTAGACCATAAATTAATTGATACTTTATAATTTGTCAAGTAGGTCGTGATGTTATTGAATGTCATTTTGGAATGAATATGAGGTTCAACACGGAACAAATAAATAGGTAGTACTTGTTTGTGGATGTATTTGTAAGACATTGCTTTACGTGTTGACGACGAAACTTTGGAATTAGCTTTTTACTGCGATAACTGCGACGGACAAAATAAAAATAAATATATTATTTCATTACTCATGCATGCTGTTAAGGCGCTAAAAATCAATAGAATAACTATAAGTTCTTGATCTGTGAACATACTCAAAATGAAGGCGATGTTGTCCATTCATTAATAGAGAAAAAAAAAAAGTAGCCCAATTCATATCCCTCAAAGGTATGTGAAATTGATTAGAACAGCTAAAAAGAGGGGCATCATTTTTCAGTGAATGAGTTAGTTCATTCTAATTTTTTAAATTCAAAACGATTGAGTGGCGAAATGAGATGTGCTAAGAAATTATTTGAAAGATAATGAAGGTAACGTTCTTCAGTTTTCCAGAATCAAAATTTTAAGATTTGATAAATCGAAACCATTTTCAATCGTAAAGTATTCTTATCACCAATGTGATTTTTCTGAGTTTTAAATTAAAGCTAGAGGTAAAGGAGAGCTTTTACCTTTACATAAAGCGCATTTGAAATAATTTGCTTTGTGTGAATGGGTGAAAAAAGATTGCTTGTTTTTAGTTGCTTCCAAGCATATTCCTCAAAGTTAAGCCCTTTTTTTCTACATTATAACATTTACAATGTGGATAAAGTACTGGTGTTTCCTCCATACAGAACTTTTAAAATAAAGTTCCAGTTTGAGAAAGTACTATAAAATGCTGCAACATTTATTTTTATAAGAATAAGAAATTTAAAAAAGAAGAGATAAAATCACTTATCTAGTTTTTTTTTTTCAATTAAAATTAAGCGTTTTTAAAAAATCTGTGATAATTCTTTGTTGTATGTTTGATTTGAATAATTATTTTTTCTTTCTCAAAAGTTTGGTGAACCTACAAAACAAACATAGTAATTTTGTTCATGCTTTAGGAGAAAATAACTCTGAAAACTGAAAGAACCATATTTGTTTTTGAATTGTTACTAAACAACAACCAATAATTTTTGTATTTTTTGTTCTCCTAAGTAAGGTTCCTTTTTATAATAATGTAGTTCATTACTAGTAAATAGTTATTACTATTGTCGGAAAAATAAGTCTAAAAAGTAAGTTACCTATACTTCTTTTATTTTTTAATTGTTATAGAAAATATTGTAATGACTTAATTAAGACTATGTGATTTATTAATAAAATAATCAGTTCATGTACATTTATTTTGCGGTAACTTCAATTTTGTTTTGCATAAATGCAATTTTAAGATTACAGTTGAATAATAACTGCAAAAAATTTTTGAAATATTCTTTTTTAACACTTTCCACCAAAGTTGATCAGTGTTTATGACTTCGGTTTGTCTGTCGGTCTGTCCATCTTGCCGTCTGTCCGCGCTCTAACTCTCGTAAATATACTCGGATTGCCCTGAAATTTTTGGATGTTATTGACGTTTACCATAGCACGTTCCCTATTTCAAATGAAGTTTGTAGCATGTTTAGTTCATTTACAGGGACAGTCAAAAGTACCGTTCATTCCGTTACATTACGGCATATGGGAAAAACTTCTTTCAAATGATTTTTAATGATGTTAAATACTTTCAAACATAATAAAACTTATATGCATTTATGAAACGCACTAAAATATGCTTTCTCTAGAATATGCGGTGCAAAGTATAGTTATTATTCCTTTACAGGGCCACACAAAAGAATTCCGTTACATACTGATATAGGGAGTAGAATGAATTGTTTGCGGCGTATTTAAATTATGTTAATCTATTTCATATATAATGTAATTGATATACGTCGCCGAGGTGTACTATAACTTGTTTCATGTATAATACAAAGTGCATAGTATTTACAGGGACACACAAAAGATTTCAGGTACTATATTGTATCCGAAGTACTGTACATTGGCGATGATTGCTGGAAATGCATTTTTAATTAGGATATGCGCTTTTATGTTTCACTATATTTATGAATGCTATATGGTGTGCATAAATGCTATAATTCATATGCAGGGCTACACAAAAGAATTCGTACTGGTTCTGGGTATGAGCGCAAATTGCTTAAAGGTGGTTTTTAAATGAGTTGTGCATTTTTACGCTGAACTGCATTTAGTTTACTAAGAAATGTTTGTAGAATATTGATAAAAAGATACCGGGTCACTCAAAGAATTGGATATATGGCCGTCTATAAATGATAATTTCTGGAAATGTGATAGTACACTGATGTCCAAAATTAAGGAACGATCACAGAATGCTAATTTTCAAGTATGCGAATACTCAAAAGGAAATTATATAATTCGAATAATTACTATCTCTATAGCACAGCTAGTCCATATAACATCTCATTCATGTCACACATGGTCACAAGTGTCACAGTCACTACGGTGAAGCAAAAAATAGGAAATTCCATACAGCTCATTATGAGTCTCAAATGATCACTATATGTGACTCCACTGTGACTGCCACTTTGTGACGAGTCACCATGTGACTCGTCATCACTTTGAGACTCATAATGAGACGTGTGGAATTTCCTTTTTTTGTTTCACTGTAGTGACTGTGACACTTGTGACCATGTGTGACATGAATGAGATGGTATATGGACTAGCTGTGCTGTAGGGATAGTAATTATTTGAATTATATTATTTCCATTTGAGTATTTGCTTACTTAAAAATTAGCATTTTGTGACTGGTCCTTAATTTTGGACACCAGTGTAGTTTTAAGAGTCTTTTAGTTTGACTTAAATTTCAGCTAAATAGTGGCGTGTAATAAGGGTTATACAAAAGTATTCAAGTATGTTTCTATCTATTAGTATAAATTGCTGAAAGAGGAATTTCAACCTATTATGCGTTTTCTTACTAAACTAAATTTCTCCATTATACAGTATATATATCCTACAGATCAAATACAGGGCTGTTCAAAAGAATTGGAATACATATTTGGCTATGGACCGTAACTGCTGAAATCAGTTTTTCAGATGTTTTATGCGTTTTCTACAATGTTTACTTAGTTATTTTATTTACCTTATTTCCCTAAAGTTAAAGTATTCAGGGAGCGTAGGAAAGTATTTCATAATCTACGCTTAACGCATGATTTTTCTTTCTTGTCTTTTAATTTAATTTCCTAGCAACCTTGTTATGAATCTGAGGTTGGTTCATACTTTGATGCAAACTAATATTTTTGATAATGATTGATAATGGATTAAAGTTAAAACATTGTGATTAAAAAATAGTTGAATGTGCAAATCCCAAAACTTTCTTATATCTCATTAAATCTTAATATTTCAATAAGCAGTTACAAATATTAATGCGTCTAATGTTAATACTTGCAAACTTTACTTTACAAATGTTAATACTTTGGTTCAATTCTATGCATGACTGTATGACACTTTCCGATGGTATAATAATGAAAATAGCGCAAACATCGCTTTTACAGCACCTTTTCCGCAGAATATTTCCAAAATGAAGAAGAACCTGCTTGCTATAGCCAAAAACATACACAAAAAATTTGGTTCAATTCTATGCATAACTTCATCCACGTTTTGATGGTGCAATAATGAAAATGGCACAAAAATTGCTACTATAGCGCCCCTTCAGGCAGAATAATTTCAAATTGAAGGAAGACCTGCTGGCCATACCCAACAGCATGCACAAAAAAATTGCTTCAATTCCATGCATAACTTTATTCAGTTTTCAATGGTACAATAGCGACACACGGACAGACAGATATTTTGTATAAACATGTTTTGGGGGATGTCTGTCCTCTAAGACGTGTAAATCGGTCGAAAACCGGAAGTTGAAAAAAATTTGGATTACAATACTTTCCTCTATCTTTAATAGAATCCATATTTTTGCACGTACTATTTTGAAAGCGGACAGGAATTCGACAAATTGTGCAACAAGATACGTGTCACAACTCACATTTATCAGGTTGGGGGGTATAAATTCACTAAATCCAAAATATCTCTTTTATGTCTTGATTCTTAAAGGGGGCATTTTTTTAATACTTTTACAGCTGCATGCAGAGTTAAATATTATCATTTTATGTTACATTAAAAAAATGCGAAACTTCATGTGCCTCTCCTATGAAATTTACTTTTGTCGAGATGTCTTCATTTTCTTGCGGGTGAGCGATATTTTTGCATTAGATTTTAGATATATCTGAAAATACAGTACCTAAAATTAAAAGAAATGTATTTTTGAGTTCGGCATTACAAATGAATTCACACGATACCCCGCACGATATACAAAGAAAATATTGCTTTTTATTTTCAAGTACCTTAATTAGCCCCTCTACATTTTCCCTAAATATATTTGTGAATGGTTAATAATCAATAAATATGTGGGTCAATAGCCTTTATTACTTCAGCCAATTTGAACTTTCCACGTTGCATAGTTTACGAGTAAAATGGCTGTGACAGACAGACACAGGAATGATCTTTTAATGGTTACGTTTTTACTTTTTAACTACGGAACCCTAATAACAATACATAATTAACATAACATAAATACATAACAATATATAAAAGCATTAATTTGAAATTAAATTAAAAACTTTATATGCATGATCTACACTCTTTTTCACAACATTAACTGTTACAGTAAATCTCTTTTAATGCGAGTTTAAAATTTCGTATAAAAAAGCTAATTAGATGCAGTTATTCCAATCGATATTAAGGTCACATTTACATGTAATTTGTCATAAAAAAATATTCACGACCCTTTAATCTGTCATTTCTTTGTAACTTTTATACTTTTTTATAAAAATCTGTGAAATTTTGGATAACGTCTTCGATAACTAGAAAATATATTCGCATAAGTCTGTTTGGATTTTCTTGAACTCGTTTTAACATACGTTTTTGGTTTTAATTATCCGGAAATAACCTGAATTCCAATATTGTTTAAAAATTCTGTTTTATTCCGAGTACTTTTACTATAGCTTTAACAAATAAATAGATGCACCAGCAAACGAAGAAATAACAGATTAAAGGATCGTGAACCTTTTTTGCGAAAACTTGCATGTAAATTTGACCTTAATAGGGATTGCAATAACTCCATCTAATTAGCATTTTTATACGAAATTTTAAACTCGCATTAAAAGAGTTTCATTGTAACAGTTAATGTTCTGAAAGAGAGTCTAGATTAGGGATGCACAACCTGTGGCCCGCGAATTTCCTCAATTTTCTGAAGGGAAAACTGCATATTTCGTCAGTTAGTTAAAAATCACGAATTTCACCGATAGGGTGCGGAAAAATCGCGAATTTTGTCGATTAGGATCTGAAAAATCTCAACTTTTGTTGATTGGCTTCGGAAAAAGCACGCGTTTCGTCTGTTTATCGCGAGAAAAAATCGCGAATTTCGGTGATCGGGGGCGGAAAAATTGCAATTTCATCGATCAGGCACGGAAAAATTGTGAATTTTGTCGATCGGGCTCCGAAAAATCGCGAATTTCGTTGATCGGGCACGGGAAAATCGTGAATTTTGTCGATTATGCACGTAAAATTTGAAAATTTTGTTGATCGGCTGCAGAAAAATCGTCAATTTCCTCCGTTTATTGCGAGAAAAAATCGCATATTTTGTCACTTTGCCGCGGTAAATATTACAAATTTCATCAAAGTCAGTTAAGAATCGCGAACTTTTTGCGAAAAAATTGCGAATTTAGTCGATCAGGGTCGAAAAAATTGCAAATTTCGTCGGTTGGGCTCGGAAAAAGCGCGAATTTCGTTGATTGAGCACGAAAAAAAACGTGAATTCTGTCGATCATGCGCGAAAAAATCGCAACTTTCGTCGATCAGTTCGCGGAAAAATAGCGAATTTCGTCAATCGGGTGCAGAAAAATTGCAAATTTTGTAGATCAGGCTCGGAAAAATCGGGAATTTTATCGATCAGGCACGGATAATTTTCAAATTTCATTGATCAGGCGAGAAAATATCGCAAATTTCGTTGATCGGCTCCTCCTCCCCCCCTTCGTTCATAAAGTTCACATTTTTTTTTTCAGCAATGGCCACTTTCATGCCTATGTTTGTTTTTTAGCACTTTTAATAAAACAAAATTTACCCCCCCCCCCCCCCCCCCTGAATAAAGTCAATGAATATTATCACTCTTTGAAAATAATCCTTGCTATATCTCTGTTATATATACAAATGTAAACTATTGATAAATGCTGAATTTGATATGTTGACTGGGTAGGAGAAACTAGAGGGATAAGCCCCCCCCCCTCCTCTGAAACCATATTTTTTATCTGATTATAGGCCACAGATCATCTCCCTGAAACAGAATTCATTCCGTGTTACTGATGTGGCCCTCGACAATCCTGAAATTTTTGTAAGAGGCCCTTCTCTTAAAAAAGTTGTGCACCCCTAGTCTAGATGCATATAAAATTTATAGTTTAATTTCAAATTGATGTTTTTTTTTTAAAATAAATGAAGTCATCTTATATGCTTAAGTGCAGAATTTCTAATATTGAATTATCACAGTGAGCGAAAATATTTTTATTGGATAGAGATATAACGAGTGTTTAAAATCACCTACAATGGAAAAGTTAAAACAATTAGTTCCAAAGTAAAAAATTTTAAAACAAATCTCAAATTTTTAATTTTTTTTATAAAAATAATTATAATTCTAAATTTCTTACTTGATGCACATAATAGTAGGTCATTTTGTGCATCTATATATATCTTCATTCAAAATTTCATCCAGGCATTTCTTTGAAATGTAATGACCAAAATCGCCATTTAAAAAAAAATTATTTTAACCCTTTATCTACTGGTGGTACTTATAAGAACAGTCGGGTAAACAAAAAAGTAAACACCCCCCTACTAACTCCTCAACAAATTATCGTAGAAGAAAGTTACTGGTACCGAACGATTGGAAATAAAGTCTACTTTTAAATGATGTATATAAAATGTGCTTAGGGGGCCATCTACATAATAAAACTAACCCAAACTTTATTTTTTTCAATGACAATACCCAATTTTAACAAGGTATTTCAAATCTAAAGTTCAAACTATGCCTAGACACCAAATTTCAAGTCATTTGAATGATAAGTTTTTTAATTATAAACATTCAAAATTTAGTGCTTGTAATGTTAAATTACATTTTCATATTTTTATTAATATCTCTTGAAATTATACTCTTAATGGGCTAATTTTTTGTGTAGCAATAATGATGAAATCCCCAAACATAAATACATTGAACTTGCAATTTTTATAATTTTATGATATGAATTATGAAATTAATATTCGAAAAAATTATGAGTTAGAACTTACAATTTTTTTGATGGATTTAGATTTATTAAGTCCTGCTTTATGGAAATCCAAAATTTCACACTTTTCTTCCAAGTAGTTTTCAAATTATTATGCTTCAAAAAAAAGGCAAAACGGTGGTTTAAGGGGCCGTCTATGATAGAAGTGACTAGATATTTGAAATTTCTTATGCTATCCTGTAATCTATCAGTCTTCAATGACTGTTTGAGTAGCGCATAAGATGCCTTGATCAAGATGGGGGCTCTCTCGGTCAAAAATCCAGTACCGAACTTCAATTTGGATACAGCCCCTAAAATACGCTTGTTTTAAAATAATTAATTTCTCGGAAACTTACCGTACGAATTGCATAAAAATTTGTTTTTAGGCTAATTGAAGGGTGTAGAATTCATTTATGCTGTCAGAATTGTGGTACTGCTATTGAAAAAAAAAAGTTATGGTTCGTTTTAATATGTATATGGCCCCCTAAGCAAATTTTATGAAGATCATTTAAAAGTAGACTTTACTACCAATCGTTATGGTACCAGTAACAGTCTTCTACGATAATTTTTTGCAGAGTTAGTAAGGGGTGTTAACTTTTTTTTTTCCACGACTGTACCATTAAAATAATTTCTTATAAAATTCATTTAATACACCGATTATTTTAATACAGTTTAGAATGAGTTATAGATACATTACTTTATCTTGTTCCAAAAGCATTATTGGTTACACAAAACAAAAATATGGAGGTATGATAAAAGGATTAAAAGGATGATATCTTTTATCTTTGCATCTTTTGAGCTTTCTTGGAGTTGAGGGAGAGGGAATTTTTCAATTCGGAAATATTGCTATATTTCTATTGTAAGAACATTATATTTGTACATTTCTTAATTCTACAAAATACTAATAAAAATATTTAAAATAAAAGAATTGAGTGGGGTTATAAATATTACACAAAATTCTTATAAATTCAAATTTAATGAATCCTTCTAAATCCTTCAATCCTTCTAAAATTTATTAAATGATTATGTAAATCTTCTAATGTAGTTTAAACAATTCTCGAAAAATGCTTTAGAAGATAAAATTTTCATAAATTCATAATTCAGTACATAAAGGGTTAAAGATAAGTATATAACAAGTAAAAATTAAATTTAAAAAATCAAAAAACCCGACTGCGTAAAAAGTGAACTAATTAATTATTTTTCATCAATGTGAAACTATTTTTTATATTACTTACCTATTTTTTTATTTACTTGTATTGATGACTTTTAAGTTGTGTTTAATTGTTAGTTCCTATCTATAAACACTGTTTTGATGAGGCCTGTAGATGTCTAGGATGGTTAAAGTTGCAGCAAAGTTAGAGATCCTACCTACACGACTTCTAGATTGTGTAATATTTAAACGAAGCTTCTAACTGTAAAATAGTCAATGAAACATCGTCTTCATTTTGAAAGACCTATCCAATGATATGTCACTCAATAGGGCGCGTAAATTTTTTTTCGTCCCTACCACCCTTTTGTATTTTATGGTCGCCATTTTGGATTTATAAAAACAAAACCTAGCCTATAACCATCGGACGGTTAAAAGGAATCGCTAGAGACCTCATTCATTAAAATCCATCCAGGCGTTGGGATGTTCCGAGGGTATAAAAAAATCCACATACCCAGATACGCGTGAAACACATAACCCTTCTTGGCAGTCAGGTAAAAAGAGCTCAAACTGTTTTGGCCGCAACTTTACTTCTAAAAGGAATTTTTTCATAGAGTTTCTTTTAAAATGTTCCTAAACTATCAAAATTTAATATAAGTTATTTAAAAACCATCGATTTATTTACACTTAAAAGGTACCTGACCACTTTATTGAAATTTTAAAAAAATTCATTGATACACTTACAAATTAAATAAAAAGAAAACAAAATCTTAATGAAAATTGACATAATTAGAGTAACATTAATTTAAAAATCTTATTTAAACATTTTAGTTAAATTATTTTATGGTGTCTTCCCTATTTTATTGTAACTTATAGTTATTTCATATTCAACTTTTATACGTGAATATTTTTCTGATATGCAAAACTACAAACAAAATTCAATACTTATTTTTAAAAATATTATTTATAATTAGTAAAATATGATTCTATAGTAAATGTGTAAAATACGTGAATCAATTTAAATACGTGAATGCAAAATGTATAACTTACATATACCATATGGTAACATGTCGAGACGTATATCACTTCAGGTTTGCTAAACGGTAATATTAGATAAATAAATTGCTATGAACATTTGTGAAATAAAATGCCTTATAAAAAAAATTTAAACCAATAAAAAACTATTTGCAAACAATTGTTATAGTAAACATACGGATTTTTAAACATAAAGCCAATTATATTAAGTTTGCAATAGATGAAAATTGCAAAACTCAATGCAACAGTTATTATTAGAAATAGTTCACGTCTAAAAAAAGCTATTATAGTGGGAATTATTTCACAATACTAAATGCAATTTTGATAGTATCTACGCAATATCAAATATAATTTAAAATTTAAATGTTATTTTTTCGTATATCAATTCTTCATATAAATGAATGTAATATTCTCAGAAATTGTTATATTTTCCATAAGTTTACAAGTCATATCGATAATCTCATTTTTAAACCATTGCAATTTCTAAAGCAAAATTTAAGTTATTTTCGTTTACTCTGAGGAAAATTTTAAGAAAAACTTGCTCAACAATTAGAAAAAAAAAAAAAAAAAACATTTACCAACTTGCGTCAATGTATAGTGTTTGTCATTAAAATTTTCTTGAAAAAGAGTTGTCTAAATTATGAAATTTTTTTATTATTATTAATTCTGAATTTATCACGTCATTTGCAAATTATTTCGACAATTTAAAATGAACTACGAAATTAGTGTCAATTTCTGGAGAAAAACTCTTCTGAACTTCTCTAAACCTTAATGCAATTATAATTTTGTAAGATCAAAAGCTGAAATAAGATTAACCTATACAATGCAGACCATGAAAGGAAAATCAAATGTCAAGTATAGATTATGAAATTTTCTTTCCAACACATTCAAGTAAGTTGTAAGTTGTAAGCATCCATTATAGTAAACGTGCGAATTTTTAAACATAAAAATAACTACATTAAATTTATAATAACTAAAATTGCGAAACTCAATGCGATAGTTATTATTAGGAATACTTCACATCTGTAAAAAGCTACTGCAAATTATTTCACAACATTAAATTAAAATTTGATAGGATCTACGCAATATCAAACTTCAACGTTTAAGAATGTGAAATATTAAGTCTAAGTAAACGATTTGGAAAACGCACAACTTATATGAAAACCCATTTTCAGCAATTATCACCTATAATAAGAAAAATATCCAAATTCTTTTATGAAGCCCTGTATATGATTTATAGATTTACAGAGGTGTGAAAATTATTAGAATAATTGTGAAATTTACAATAAAATCTTGTTATATTAAAAAATATTGATACATTTAATATTTAGTGTGCATCCCCTTGTTTTTTATTAAAGATTCGATACGTCTTGGCATACTTTGTATGAGTTTTTGGCAATAGATTTGTATTTCGCTGTCATGGTGCCAAATTTGGATGAGTCTTTCTATCAGACCATTCTTGTTTGTGATGTTTCAATTCTTTAATTTTTTCTTTACAGTGGGCCAAAGATTCTCTAAGGGGTTCATATCTGAACTGTTTCCAGGCCATGGAAGTGTTTTTTTTTTTTATTAAAATTAAATAAATGCAACATCCCAAACAAGAGTGGTCTGATAGCAAAACTCATCCAAATTTGGCATCATGACAGACAACGAAATACAAATTAATTGCCAAAAACAAAAACTCATACAAAGTATGCCAAGACTTATCGAATCTTTAATAAAAAATAAGGAGATGTACACTAAATATTAGATGTATCAATATTTTTTAAATAATGATTATTTCGTTAAGGCGACAGTGGACGTTCAAAAACATTTTCTACAATTTTTGCTCAATTGTTTTGAAATTTAATACACGTATAATTTGTGCAATAATTAAGAAAATTTCTTAATTTCATTAAAAAAAATTAATATGCAAATGAGTAATTAATTAATAATATGGTAATTAGTGATACAAATTAAAAATGCTCCATGCGCATTAAATTTTGTTTCAGAAACTTGTATTTTTTTTTTTAGTATAGCTTTATGACATTATATCAAAAGTTGCTATACATTTTAAAATTATACTAAATTCCTTGGCAGAAAAAAATTAAAAATCTGTAATATGGATCATTTTGGATAAAATTCAATAATAAAATATTACTTTTTGATCTTTATATGAAATAATGTACATATTTTAATAGCAAGTTTTGTAATAAAGTATATCAACAACAATATTACCAAGTATTATGAAAATTGGTATAAAATTAAGACGCATGGAGCCTTTTGAACTTACTCAGTCGGCGAAAATTCTCATTTTGAGAAAACTGGATTTAAAGTTTTATTTTAAGGGTAGATTAACGATTGTTTACGTTAGAAAAACAGCTGTATCTCTGCAAAAAATTATCGGATTTGAATAATTTTTATAATATTTGAAAGTAGAAGATTGCCAGAACATTTTTTTTCCAAAAAACAAAAAATTGATTTTTGTAATGTTTTTTGCGATTTTGAACGTCCACGGTCGCCTTAATATAACAAGATTTTAATGTAAATTTCACAATTATTCTAATAATTTTCATACCTCTGTAAATCTATACTACAAAGTATGAAAAATTGAGTTCAGTTAGGAAACGCATAAGACATTTTAAAATTACTCTAGTAATTTTCGTCAATAAGCAGAAATCTGCTGGAATTCTTTTGTGCAGTCCTGTATATAATCTATAGAATTTATATACATCAAGGAAGATGCAAAAAAAATAGATAAAAGTTTAAACGCATACCACAAATGAAAACGCTCTTCCAGTAATTATTGCACATGACAGTACTGTGTAACCGAATTATTTTGGGTGTCCCTGTAAATGAACGATAAATGTTATGCACGCCATATTCTATAATAAGCATCTTATAATGCACATCAGGGATGTATATCAATTTCAATACGTTTGAAATAGTGTAGTATCATTAAAATACACAGCAAATGATTTTTCCCCATAGGCCACAATGTAACGAAATTCTTTTGAGTTGCCTTCAAAACTAACTGTAAATTAACACATATTGGACAATTGCACCATAAAATATAATAAATAAAGACACACAACCTTGCTTAATGGTACACAAAACACGAACTTTAATAAGCTAAAAGTTAAATTCTACGTTTCGAGTTGATTCTACAGCCGTCTTCAGGAAAAATATGATGGTTAAATGGCTAAAAGCTCAGAGATGAAGGCCTCCTGTGCGAGAGACAATTTGTCGAACATTGCCTAAAGATATGAAAACAAAAATGTAGTGTTGCCATCCAGTGAAAATAAATACTTATTAATGAACTGAGTCTAAATAAATCAAAAGTTCGACTAAAGAAACCACGAGTATCGCCATCTACGCATGAGAGCCAGAACCACATTCAACAAAGTTTTCATTCAAGTTTTTGGCAACATGATTCAAGTTTAAATTGAAATATTGCAATTAGGTACAGAATTATGACTTTATGATATTATGCCAGATTTTGGGAATATTATAAGATAAATTATCGTTACAAGGTTTATTCTCACGTGCAATTATTTCAACCGATTCCTTAATTTACTCTCAAAAGGGTTATTGCACGGAACTATAATTTTTGCTTCATCAAAATTAATATAGTAGACTTCCTTAGTCAAGTAGAATCTAGAAAGAGCTGTATTCTGTTAGTCTATGCTCCATAATCGTTACTGAAAACACGTTTAGTCATGCCGATCAAGGCCCGACTTATGCAGGGGCATGCCGGGCCCCCCTTTTCAGCCCCCCCCCCCATAAAAGTAATCAGGATTTTCATTAAAAGGTGCCAAATGATTAAAATTAGCCAAAAGTGACCAAAATTCATACGTTTTCAATCATATTGAAAGGGAGTGCGCTCCACTTTCTCCTCTCTGCTTCTAGTACATCGTCCAACCATTCAAAAAACAAGCTATATCATTAGAAAACTAATGATTTCAATTTTAATGTGACAACTTAGTATTCTATTGTTTTCAAAAGAAATTCTTTATTAACGTTTTCCTCGTAGCGTGGCAAGTTAAAGCCATTAATTATGACCACTTTGGGGCATTTTCTTATAACGTACGTAGATAAGCAAAGTAAAAGTTTGCAAAGAAATACTCGTGTCAACCAATCTATCATTTTTTCTACTTATTATCCTACTAGTATTTTTTCTTTCAGTTGTGCCCATCTTTTTGTGATAGCCTGTATACAGATGTGAGAGTACCGATACAGTATTTATGCATACATATAACATATATGAAGTTTAGTACTAGCCACTTCCACATTATTTACAAAAAATTTTGTAGATAGATAGAAGGGGGCTCCCCCATAGCCTAAGTCGGGTCCTGATGCCGATATAGACTTTTTTGACATTATTTTTCATATATACAGTAAATTCTGTCTAAGGCGGACTCTGTGCAAGCCGGAAATCTGTCTACCGCGGAAAATTTTCCAAGTCCCAGCGAAGCCATAGAAAATTGCATTAATTCATGCTGCATAAGGCGGAATCTGTCTAACGCGGAAACGGAAAGGATTTTAAGGTTCCACCGAAACCAAAATTTTGCATAAGGCGGAAAAAAGGATATTTTAATAATGAAAGGCATTTTGTTTGTCAAACTTTAAAACTGTCGAATACTCAATCTTAAATACTTTAAAGTCAAATACTCAATGTCGAGCATGTTAGTTAAATTGTGTAACACCTCGAAAAAGTTAATTCAAAACAACAGAAACTGTTTAATTTTTAAGGAATTCTTGCTTATGCCGTTTTTTCCTATACAAAATTGCATTTAAAAGTTATTATTTCTAGTAGAATGGACATTTATCCAAATATATATTTTCTAAAGTACAATATATTATACTTTAAGGTTGTACTCAAATACAACATGATACCGTTCTGTCTCATTCTCTAAGTTTATTGTTTTTTGAGTGTGTAAACATCCAATTCGCATATATTATAGCAGTACTAAGAAATTGAATCGTGTTTCTCATTTAATTATAAAGACAAATGAACTTTCAGAATTTCAGTTTTCAACCGATTTTCGAGTCTGGAAAATCAATAAAAGAACGTCATCGGCAAGGAATTTTTTTTTTTTTTTTTTTGGGGGGGGGGGGAGTTTTTTTTTTGCATAAGCCGGAATATTGTCTACCACGGAAAATTTTCTCAGTCCCGACCGATTCCGCCTTAGACAGAGTTTACTGTACCAGATTTTTGATCCGTTGGTATCCTGTCGATCTTATCACTGACGCTATCAATGAGGTACGGAGGTGGAATACCGACCACCATTATATTATATTTCTGTATGATCTTTTTTAGCTTTTCGAATATAGTGGGAATGTAGTATTTTATATATATATATATAAATAGACCACAAGCTGATTACAGGTTCGGACTGGGCCAGGAAAAAAGGGATTGGATTTTCAGGCAGCGCAAAAATGTTAATGAACTCACATCAATTTTACTTGCTTGTGTTGTATCTGGATTGTCAAGTTTTAACAGATTCACATAATATTAACTACGAAAAAGACTTAATAATATATCTCCGAGTGTAGGTTGAACACTCCGCTATATTTCCCGTGCATGTTTAAACTTCCATTAAATGTACACAATGCTACGCAGTTTTCTAAAATGAACCATGTAATATCTAAAAGTTACAGCAAGTTGAACACAGATTAGCTTGTAATAGATGACGGATATCAAAGATAGTGTTTTCTTATTTTATTCTTTTGCCAATAAATACCTTTTAAGAGTCGTGAAAAAAAATTATCACACCCTTCCAGTTTTCCTGCAAATGACTGCATAAAAAAAACCTTTTGTACCTATGGGTGCCAATTGCTTGGGAATAATATCATCATATATATTAAACGAGCAAGCGATTTTCCCTATTATGGATGATATCGTAAACTACTGGATCGATTTTCATGAAACTTGCCTCTTATACTAAATCGAGCACGAGAAAAAGATCTAGCTAGGTCCCGAATTCAATAAAATTCGTTTTTACAGGGTAAAACAAGATCTTAGCTGAAAATTTTGCTTGCTATAAATCGAAAAATTCTCATGCAATTTACACGAAACGTGTTTTCTATACTAATTCGAGCACGAGCAACACATCTAGATAGGATTCGAATTCGAGAAAATTCACTTTAATCGATTAAAACAAACTCAGCACTGAAAATGTTGCTATATATCGAAAACGGCTCTAACGATTGTCACAAAACTTGACGCATATACTAAACCGAGCTCGAGAAAAAGATCTAGCTAGGTCCCGAATTCAAGAAAATTCGTTTTTACAGGGTAAAACAAGATCTTAGCCGAAACTTCTGCTTGCTACAAATCGAAACATTCTCATGCAATTTACATGAAACGTGTTTTCTAAACTAATTCTAGCACGAGAAACACATCTAGCTAGGTTTCGAATTCGAGAAAATTCGTTTTTATAGATTAAAACAAACTCAGCACTGAAAATGTTGCTATATATCGAAAACGACTCTAACGATTTTCATAAAATTTGACGCCAATTCTAATTCGAGCTCAAGAAATCGATTTAGCTAAGTCGTTAATTCGAGAAAAATCGTTTTCTGCGATTAAAATAAGCTCATTACTCAAAAAAGTGTTATTAATCGAAAAAAATTCTGACGATTTTTATGAAATATACTTTATTCTAATATGAGAAAACCTTCCACCTAAGTCTCGACTTTGGTAGAAAAAAATATATAATTTTAAGCAATTTTTTCATATTTAATCATCCGTAATCGGAATCCTCGCCAACACAATGAAAGGTAATCTCGAAAGTGGCACTAAAAGATTGCCTTCTACACTTAATCGAGCACTAGATAACGGCTTATGTAGATCAAAAATACGGTAAAATTTGTTTTAACTGGGTAGAACAAAACAAAATGATTGATTATAATTATTGATTATGATTGTATTTCGTGAATTTAAATATTTTCATAAACATTAGTAATATTTCTTGATAAATAGCTGTGCTTATACTTTTGCTAAGTTTAAAACAACTGCCATATTGTTACAAACATCTGTATAGTTTGTTGCCATGGCGATATACCCTGGCGCAAAATTAGCAACAATTTTAAAAGCAAGATCATTTTTCTGTGTCAATCTTTCCACATAGCTCATTTTTGTTGCCAAACACTTAGACAACGTATCTTGTTAATAATCATTTAATTTATAAAACATGGAGTATAGCACTCAGGATATGCTTGATAATCGCATGCATATAAAAATAGTTTATTTTCATATATGGCAATCGAAATTTCCGGCTGATCGAAAATTCCTTCTTTTCCTTTTTTTACTTTAAAATATATTATTTACGTACTCGAATAAATGCTTCGGAATAAAATATTTAAATTTTATATTTCTTTCCCCCACTGAATAAACGACACTATATTTAAAAGAAAACAAGTAATTTTTCTATTGAAATGTGAAATATCTCAACTTTTGCCCATCTATGACATCATTTTCTCTGACTTTTAGTTTCTGGCCGTGCTAAGACTAGGAGCCCTAAATACAAACGTTAACTCCATGACTTATTGATATTCTACTAATATTTAGTAACTGTCACTTTTCTATGTTCACTGAAGAAAGTAAATATTTCTAATACTGTGAAGTTAGAACTAAAGTATTCATTTTTCTTTAAATTTAGTTAGTATAATTGCAAATTCATAATGTCTGCAGGACGACCTTAAAAAAAACGAGAATTCAACTTTAACGAAAGAATGCCGAGTCCGATTAGAAATACTGAAATTGAAAATGATATTTCAACGTCTAGACCAATGCGTGCTGCTAAAGAAAGATGCCGACAAAAGATCGCAGATATGATGTATTGTCTTAATGAATCTGGATCCCAAGAATTAGATCTATCGTGTACATTAAAAAGACGGAAAAGTGTTGGCAAAACCGCATTCAACCCATACGTGAAATGCAACGTTGTTCCATTCAGCACATAGCAAATGAAATAAGACAAGATCAAGATTTAGAAGAACAAAGACGCCGTAACATAAGACGCCTGTAAATTTTAGTAACGAAGCGAATGAGAACATGGAAGTGCGCAGTTAACAAAGAAGCAGCATACCAAAAATTGGGTTATTTTAACATTGAATGTATTCATTGCAAAGCAATTCATTTTCCAGAAGAACGTGTGTCTAATCAAATTAACCAGGACTCATTTGGCGACTGCTGCTTACATGGCCGAATTAAGCTTGAGTTCCCCATTTTTCCAAATGAATTGGTGCGTCTTTTTTAAAAATGCCATCCATTTGCTGTAAATTTCCACAAAAAATTCGCAATTTAAATTCATGCTTTGCTTTGGCTTCATTTAAGGCACATGATGATCGAACAATTAACAGCCATGGTATTTACAGCTTTGTCGCCAGCGGACAAGTTTATCATAAGATGAATATGGTAGCTCATCCGACACAAAACAGTGAAGGCGAATTCGAACGACCGCAATATGGTCAGATGTACTTTTTAAGTTCAGAAGATTCTGTTAACGAAAGACTCGAATATCCTCTCAACCATGGAATCAGACGAAATTTAATGGAACTTTAGCATATTATTCGGTCTCAAAATATGTTTGCACAATCGTTTATGATGATGCGAGAAGTTGAAGAAGAAGTGAATCGACATGCTAAAGCAGAAGGAATAAAAGCTCCATATGTCAAACTTCTGTTTTCAATGCAAGAAAATGCTGATTACAGAAGATTCAATGTCCCTATGACCAATGATGTATGCGCCGTGCTTACACTCAGCGCCGATCAAAGCTTTCCAGATAACGAAATGCTGGTACATCAACGTGGAAAAAACTGTCAATTTAGTGTAATATTGATAAACGGATAGAACCATTAACGTATCCACTATTTTACCCCAAAGGAACATTTGGCTATTCTGTGGATCTACAATTGCAAACACCTTGTACAAGTCGTCAGCACCTTACTCGACTAGAATTAGCACAATATAGAATTGCTTTTCGACTTGAACTTACTAAATACCTTCCTCCAGAAACAGCTATTATAGGTGCAGATTTGCGCCAAAAACACTTCAACGCTTTGCATTTTGGTGGTCGGCTTTTCCAACAATACCTCGTTGATACATATATCAGAGTAGAGCGTGATCGCATCCAATGGATCAAGGCTAATAAAAAAAAATTCTTCCTGACCAATATTCTGGCGTTACCCACATTATATACTATGTTGAACAATTCGAAGATGCTATGGACATTGTCTACAGATATGGATCGCCAGATTTCTTTATCACTGTGACATCAAATCCTGAATGGCCAGAAATTAAAGAGGCATCAAGAGTTGTCTTGGAAAATGGAATAATACATGAGCAACCTGCTCAAGATAGACCTTATCTCGTCGCTAGAGTTTGTAAAATTACATTCGATGACATTATTGAAGAATTGGACAAAAAACAAGTATTTGGAAAGGTTGTCGCTTACGTTTATACAATAGAATTCCAGAAACGTGGCCTCCCACATATGCATCTGCTGCTGATTATGGCTCCTGAAGATAGAATCCGTAACCCAGAGGAACTTGATGACTTGATTTCAGCGGAAATTTCCATTAATAATGATCCTGAATTACGAAATCTGGTGCAAAAATGGATGATTCACAATCCGTGTGGGAAACTAAACCCAAATGCACCGTGTATGATTAATAAAAAAGGGTGCATGAAATGTCTCTTCAACTATCCTAAAATGTTTAACGAAATCACTTCTTTAGCGGACGATGAAAAACCAAATTATCGACGTAGATATAATCCACAGTTGGATCAACATAGTTTAGAATTTTCGCACGAGCATGCTGTTTATCGAAAGGATATAAATGGTTGCAAAATAACAAGAGATAACCGTCACGTAGCTCCATACAATGCTTATCTGTTGAAGACATACAAGTGTCATATAAACGTTGAATATGTAGGAAATATTCGTGCTGTAAAATATCTCTACAAATATATCTACAAAGTGCATGATTGTGCAACAATAAAGATCGTTGAAAACCAAAGAAAACTTATGTAAAATGAAGTAGATTGAAGGTCGATGTATCACTCCACCAGAAGCATGTTAGCGATTATTTGGCAACGATATTCAAAAGAAAAGCCATTCTGTTCAACGCTTAGATATCCATTTACCAGGTCAATTTCGAATTGCAAACATGGATCTAGCACAAGAAGATTTAGCAGATACGGGTCAGAAAGGTTTAACATTAGAGGCATATTTCCGGCATAATCGAGGCCTAAAACAAATAGAAGAAAATAATCTTCTGAACTGAAATTCTCAAGAAGTTATATATCACTACTATTGGCAGATTCCTGAATACTTCAAATGGGATGGAAAATCCAGAGAATGGATTCAGAGAAGTCGCCGTTTACGCGTTATTGGTCGAATACATAACGTAAATTTCATCTCCCAGCCAGAACTCTACCATTTACGAATGTTGCTGTACCATGTTAAGAATACAACAAGCTGCGAAGATATGCTAACAGTTGATGGCATTATATATGCATCATATAAACAAGTTTGTTTAGTTCGTGGACTAACTTACGATGACCAACAATGGATTGAAAGCGTGCGAGAATCTGCTATGTCGATGATGACTAAAGTCATGAGAACGCTGTTTACACAGATTCTCATTTTTGTATCTCCTGAAAATCCAAGACACCTATGGGAAATGTTTAAGAAAGATTTGGCTGAAGACTTGATCCGAGAAACAGGACGGATGGTTAATTCTGTCGAAGAAGCGCTTAAGCGTGCTTATCGAATTATCGCATTCAAGTTAAATACTGAAGCTACTGAAGGTAGGAATTTCCTATACTGGGTTCATCAACTTGGTATGGACGATATTGATGGATACGAGAACGTGCTAAATGAAGAAACTATGAACACCAATGTGTCTATTTCTATTGGAGAACATATGTATCAACTTCTTAAAGGGAGACAAATTGAAATTGTTGATATCATCTTACATTCAGTAAACGATTCAACCCCTCGATCAAAATGTTTCTTTAATGATGGACCTGGAGGCACTGAAAAGACTTTTGTATACAAAACTCTTTATTACATCCTTTCAGGACAAAAGCATAAAGTAAAGTGCATGGCATTCACTGGGATTGCTTCTATTCTGCTACCTGTTGGAAGTACTTCACTCAAGACTTTTGGACTTAAAGTTCCATTGACATCGGATTCAATTTCCAACATCAAACCTAGATCCGCTAAAGCAGTCGAACTCAGCAAAGTTGCTAAAATACGGACTTCACAACATAGATCAATTGCTGCGCTCTATTGGAAATCCAATTTTGCCATTTGGTGGAAAGATTATGGTCCTAGGATGGGACTTCCGTCAATGTCTACCCGTCCAACTACGAGCAAACAGAAGTGAAGTATTGTATTTATCAATCAAAAAGAGTAAGCTGTGGGCACCACTTCAATTCAATTTCCTTAACAGATAACATGCGCGTTGATCCGGAACAAAGAGAATTTGCCAAATATCTTTTGAAACTTGGAAATGGGGAGCTACCTGAGAACACGATGGGTAAAATCGAACTACCCGTAGATATACTTTCAAATGGTCATCTCATTGATGAAGTCTTTGGAAACTGCTTAAAGAAAGGAAGTTATGAAGAAATGAAGGATCGAGCTAACCTTGCGCCATTAAATAAAAATGTCAGCAAGATTAACACCGAAATTATTGAAAAGCTTCCTGGAGAGTATAAAATCTACCACAGCTACGATTCCGTCAAAGATCAACCTGAAGGAGCAGTCCAGTTTACGACGGAATTTCTCAATTCCATCGAAATAGCTGATTTGCCACCTCATGAGTTGAAGCTTAAAAATAACGCAGTAACCATACTATTGCGCAATTCAGATATTTCAGAAGGCCTTTGCAATGGAACAAGGCTAATTGTTAAAGATCTCTGCAATAACATAATCAAAGCAAAAATAATCACAGGAGAATATTCAGGTATCGAAGTACATATTCCGCGAATAACTCTCGATTCAAGCAGAGGTCAATTTGGATGCACGATGCAAAGGCATCAATTTCCTGTGAGGCCAGCATTTGCAATAACTATACATAAAGCTCAAGGTCAGACCCTCGAATTTGTTTGCGTTGACTTACGGACACCTGTTTTTATGCATGGAATGCTCTACGTTGCTTTTTCCAGGGTTAAGAGGCAAAGCAACTTAAAGGTACTTCTACCTTCAGAAAATCCTCATCACACTCATAATGTTGTATGGAAAGAAGTATTGAATACACCAACAACCAATCAATTTAGTATTTAAAAGACTGCATAAATGTGTAACAAAATAATGGTTTACTAGAAAGTACTAAGAGAGGGATATAGATTTGTAAATAAATAAAAAGCTCAAAAAACGAATATTTAGTATGTGTTATTGCCGAAACGTCAGTGAAGGCTTACTGTGGAGACACGAAAAGTTTTGGTTTCCGTTAGTCTGTCTGTCTGTTCCGCGATAACTGCCGTAAAAAGCATCCGATTATCTTAAAATTAAGGATGCATGTTGGTGAAATCCCCGGATTTAGCTGTATAGTTTTTGGTTAAATTTGGTTCATTCGTTCGGAATATATAGAACATTTTATTTTGCGACTTAATGCTTTCCTATAGCAATTCAGACGATTTTTCAATTTTTATTTGTTGAAAAGAAATGGCTCATATGATTAAAGGATTTAAATCCTAAATTAAGGATGATGAAATTTCCTAATTAGAACCATACATTATTCATAGTAGTTTGAAATTTTGTGTATACATTTGTCAGAGTTTTTAAATTCGGTGTATAACTTTTATGGAAGGATTTTACATATGTGTTTCAATAATATAAAATATTTTTTTTAATATAAATTTTCTTTTTAAGCACATATTTAATTGTTTTTATTATCTTTTAACTGTTACCTAGCAGCGAACTACACCTAAAATATCGTAAATGTGAAAGTATGTGTAATAGTTTGAAGTTAAATCAAAGTCAAAAGGGACGAATTAATGCCTTTGTGTCTTTACATATAGATGGAATTTACCACAGAAATAAAGAAAGACTATGTTCTATTTATTTTGTTCAAATATTTTTCTTTTAAATTAAAAAGTTCATTATTTTCATAAGGAATAAATCGACATTTTGCTATGAAATTTAACAATCATTTTTCTTTTTTTTTTGCCGTTGCCACGAAAATTCAATCCCGGAATAAAAATTTATCCTAAACAGTTAATTTTGATTTGAAAGATTTTTATGTGCGAGAGGAAAATGAAATAAAAAATAAACATGAATACGCCTTCATATTAGAAATAAAGTGAAAATACGAAAAGAAGGTGAATTTGATCTCATATATCAAAAATAAAACGAATACGCTTTGAGGTTGAAATAAAAGGGGCTTGTGTTATGATATTAATTCTTATTATAAAAAGAAAATGTTACTAATATCTCATGGTTTATCGTCTGCACACAGCTAACAGAAATGTTAATTCTTAATCGAAAATTCCAATGAGGAAAGAAAAACTTTTGAAGAGCAAATATATAGTAAATATCAAAATTATGCCCCGCAAAATTATCGCTGTCGAAAATGACGTCATTGTATCGGGAAATAAATATTTTCATCCTTAAAAACCAAGCATTAACTAGATTGCCTGAAAAAATGTTTTTTGACGGGTGTTACTTCTTAATGCCGCCTCATTTCAGAAAATATGAATGAAAATTATTTTATTTTTAAAGGAAATTACATTTTCATTCATAAAACCTAAACGTTTAATATAATTGCGTCAATATAAATCATTTTCTGTGTTACCAGTATTGAAAAATAAGGCTCGGAAGTGTAAAAAGAATTCTAAGATTTGCGCTAACCATTAGCGCAATCAATAAAAAGTTACGTATGTAAATTAATAAGACCAGGGGGGGTTCAGGGGGGCGGAGCTTCCCTGAAGAAATCTACTTTATTATTTAAAAAATATACCAGAATTAACAGCTCATGAACATTTCGAAATATCCTTCCATAACTTTTTTAATTTAATGCTTCTAATGTCTGAAAACTTCGTATTTTTTATTCTTATAAATAATTACATAATTTGAAAACTTTAAATTGCGGTTTGCAGGAAACTGAATATTACCAAAGTGAGTCTAAAAACAATGACTTGCAGAGCTGACGTTGAGGCTCCTGATCTGCAGATTTACTAGTTATTATTTTTAGAAAGTAAAAAGTGACATGTTCATGTAGAAATAAATACTCTTAAATAATAAATAAATAAAATCTTTTCAGTGCAGTATGATCGCAGAATAACAAAATCACCGAGTGATTCTCGGTGTACCAGGTACTCTTATACTATAATGCGAGCAAAAATTGTGTGTGTATGTGCGTGTGTGTGTGTGTGTAAATTTTATCTTAAAAACGACTCTAACGATTTTGACTAAATTTTGTATTTTACCAATTTCGAGCACGAGAAAACCAATGGGCTAGGTCATGTGTTCGAGAAAATTCGATTAATGGGTCATTTTGGGTCCTAATGGGTCAAGGTCAAGCTAATTATATCTAAAAAACGGCTCAATCGATTTTGACTAATTTTTATATCCAACCGTTTTTGGGCACGAGAAAACTATTGGGCTAGGGCACATGTTCGAGAAATTTCGATTAGTGGGTCATTTTTGGGTCACTTCGGGTCAAGCTAATATTATCTAAAAAAACGGCTGTAACGATTTTGACTAAATTTTGTAATCTACTGTTTTGGATTACGAGAAGACCAATTGGCTGAGTCACAAGTTAGAGAAAATTCGATTAGTGGGTCATTTTTGGATCACTGTGGGTCAAGCTAAGTTTATCTAGAAAACTAACGATTTTGATGAAATTTTGCTTTATATCGTTTTCGCGCACGAGAATACCATTGGGCTAGGTCGCATGTTCAAGAAAATTCGATTAGTGGGTCATTTTAGGTCAGGTGTCAAGCTAATTGAATCTAAAAAAACTCAAAACATTTTGACAAAATTTTGTAATATACCGTTTTGGGGCATGAGATGACCATGGGGCTAAGTCACATTCATGTCATTTTTGTTCGAGAAAAATCGATTAGTGGGTCATTTTGGGGTCACTGTGGGTCAAGGAAAGTTTATCTAGAAAACGGCTCCAACGATTTTGACGAAATTTTGTATTCTACCGTTTTCGGGCACGAGAATACCATTGGGCTAGGTCGCATGTACAGGAAAATTTTATTAGTGGGTCCTTTTGGGTCACAATGGGTCAAGGTCAAGATAATTAAATCTAAAAAAAGGGCTCAAAACATTTTGACAAAACTTTATATTATATAGTTTCCGGGCATGAGAAGACCATTGGGCTAAGTCACATGTTCGAGAATATTCAATTAGTGGGTCATTTTTGGGTCACTGTGGGTCAAGCTAATTGTATCTAAAAAAATAGCTCAAAACATTACGGCAAAATTTTGTATTATATCGTTTCTAAGCATGAGAAGGCCATTGGGTCAAGTCACATGTTGGAGAAATTCGATTAGTGGGTCATTTTTGAGTCATAATGGGTCAGTGTCAAGCTAATTATATCTAAAAACCGGCTCAGTCGATTTTGACTAAATTTTATATCCAACCGTTTTTGGGCACGAGAAAAGTATTGGGCTGGTTCACATGTTCGAGAAATTTCGATTAATGGGTCATTTTTGGGTCACTTCATGTCAAACTAATTTTATCTAAAAAACAGCTCTAACGATTTTGACTAAATTTTGTAATCTACTGTTTTGGATTACGAGAGGACCAATGGACTAATTCACATGTTAGAGAAAATTCGATTAGTGTGTCATTTTTGGGTCACTGTGAGTCATGCAAAGTTTATCTAGAAAACGGCTCCAACGATTTTGACGAAATTTTATATTCTATCGTTTTCGGGCACGAGAATACTATTGGGCTAGGTCATATGTTCAAGAAAATTTGATTTGTGGTCATTTTGGGTCACAATGGGTCAGGTGTGTAGCTAATAGAATGTAAAAAATGGCTCAAAACATTTTGACAAAATTTTGTAATATACCACTTCTGGGCACGAGATGACCATTGGGCTAAGTGACATGTTCGAGAAAAATCGATTAGTGGGTCATTTTGGGTCAATCTAATAGTATCTAAAAACGAATCAAACGATTTTGACAAAATTTTATATTATACCGTTTCGGGGCATAAGAAGACCATTGGGCTAAGTCACATTTTCAGAAAATTCGATTTGTGGGTCATTTTTGGGTCACTGTGAGTCAAGCTGATTGTATCTAAAAAACGACTTAAACGATTTTGACAAAATTTTGTATTATACCGTTTCTGGGCATGAGAAGACCATTGGGCTAATTCGCATATTCGAGAAAATTCGATTAGTGGGTCATTTTTGGGTCACTATGGGTCAAGATAATTGTATCTAAAAAATGGCTCAAAACATTACGTAAAAATTTTGTATTATATCGTTTCCGAGCATGAGAAGGCCATTGGACCAAGTCGCATGTTCGAGAAAATTATATTAGTGGGTCATTTGTGGGTCATAATGGGTCAGTCTCAAGCTAACTATACCTAAAAAACGGCCCAGTCTATTTTGACTTAATTATATATACAACCGTTTTGGGGCACGAGAAAAGTATTGGGCTAAGTCACATGTTCGAGAAAATTCGTTTAGTAGTTCATTTTTGGGTCACTGTAGGTCAAGATAATTGTATCTAAAAAAACGACTCAAACGATTTTGACAAAATTTTGTAATATACCATTTTTGGGCATGAGAAGACCATTGGGCTAGTTCGCATGTTCGAGAAAATTCGATTAGTGGGTCATTTTTGGGTCACTGTGGGTCAAGATAATTGTATCTAAAAAACCACTCAAACGATTTTGACAAAAGTTTATGTTATATAGTTTCTGGGCATGAGACGTTCATTGGGATAGGTCATATGTTCGATGAATTTAGAGTAGTGGGTCCCTTTTGGGTGACCGTGGGTCAAGCTAATTTTATCTATAAAATGACTTTATCGATTTTGACTAAATATTGTATTTTACCGTTTTCGTGTTCGACAAGAGCATTGGTTAGGTTGCATGTTCGAAAAGAAAAATCGGTTAGTGGGTCATTTTGGGTCACAATGTCTCAGGATCAAGCCAATTGCATCTAAACAGCAAAAGTGATATAGTGAGAATAAAATATCGAATTGAAAACAAGGTTAATTTTGACCGAGCTAAGCTCGGTCATCCCTGCTAGTCTACTATTAAATGCTATTCGTATATTTTGCTTTGAGGATTGTGCACATATTAGAAAATGCATGAAGCTTGATTTTTCAATTGTAATTATCCGCTTTTGACATCGCAATTGAATTTCTTGCCAAACAGAAAAGATATATAGTTTATATAATTTTCTTAAATTATATTACGATCATAAAACAAAAAGTGTTACGGTTTATCCATGAATTTCGGAAAATAAAATCAAGATCTTAGATGAAAACATACTGAAAACTCTCGATTTTACACCAGTAAAATTATATAGGAATGTTCCATTTATAACAAACTTTCTTTAGACTAAAGAAAATTTTATAAAGTGTTTCTGGTAAGTTTCTACGATATTTTTTCTTTGATCATTTTGATAAAAGAAGACGGTACCCTCAAATTATGGAAAGACAAAATTTCTCCGTATCTCAAAAACTAATTATTTAAATGACCTGTAAACTTTCCTATCGATTCTTTGAACGATTGTGGTTTGTTATATGCAAAAACCAATATAGATCGTAATCATAATTTTTTAATATGAATTTATTAACAGCTTTCATAATTTAAAACAAAACGTTTTTGAATAGAGAAAAAAATCTGTGATATGTAATTGTGTTTATTGGACATATCTCTTTAATAAATTAATAAAAAATCAATCAGATGACTTTTATAAAGATATAAATTAGATAATGTTTCTCAAATGAGTTTAACTTTATTATTCTCAATCTCTTCTAACTCTATCAATATTTAAGATAACATATATAGACGATTTTCTTTTTCCGGGATGTCTCGATTCAAAAAACTCAAATAAGGTACCAGAAATGGGTATTATTGTATAAAAATTCAAAATCGGTACCATTTTTAATTAGTAGACGATTTCAGAAACATAATTTGTGCATAACAATAATTAGTAGACATTATTTCCAGTCTATCGGTTCTAATAGATTTGTTTATGATTATTTTTAACGGAATTAGATAAAGGTAATGACTTTTATTTCATTTATCACCTCTGATGCAAGGAAAATTAATAGAAAACTTACAAAGATTTTTTAACATGCCACCTAATAGAGTTACGGTGCTGTTAAGGGCTACAAATTTTTTTTATTAAGTATGTTTCTTTAACGTAATATGAATTAGTTACCAGTCAGTTAAAAATAAGATAAATTCAATTTCTCTTACAATTTGATAGCAATTACTGTCACGAGCCAGATTTTTTTTTTCTTTTTTTTTTTAGGAAAAGACATTTTGTATCCTTAAAAAATGACGATGTATCCATAAAATGCTGAATTGATATTTCACTATTAAAAGGTTTCTGCAGATAAGTACACCAAAAAGTTGCTTTATTAGTGTAAAATCACTAAAATAAGTGAGTAAATTTACCCTTCTCAGGATACTCTTATTTGTAAAATTCTTATCATACTTACAAGGGAACCACTTTTGGTTTTGGTGTTGCTCGCACCTAGCATCGAGACCTGGTGGGTTTTGTAGCCCTATACATAAAAGTTAGAGAACCGAAAAAATTTATCTGTTAAAATAATATTTTATATCCTTTTTTATACTTTTAATTTTTTTATTATTACATATTTATTTGTTTATTTCACGCCAAAAGTGAGTTAAGTCGCCAAATAGGGAGCTACAATTTTTCCGCCCGCTTTATCCAAAGAGAAAATGTACAGAACATATTGCTAGAATTATATGAGATTTCTTTTTTATAATTGATAGCATAAGAAACAAATATTAGGTTTTTATTTTTTTTTCTATGCAGACGATAAATACATAAGTAATAAATATAATTCTATAAAAGCTTCGAAGATCATTGAAAACTATTTTTTAGTGAAATACAAAATAAGCAAACTCTTTTCTTTTGAAATCGAATGAAATGAAGTTTCGAATGTTTAAAATGAAATGTTGCTGTATTAAATGGTCCTTTTGTAAAAGTAATCATAAAGTAAATTAATATTTTTACACAATTTAGAAAAATTACTGCGGCGAAATAGGTCGGACATTGCAATTTTTAGCTATTACAAATTCAGCTATGACATTTGGCTAGGGTTGCCGGAAAGCTCTACTTTTGAAAATAAACGCCAACCGTTTCTCCGCCAAAAATATGAATATAAAGTTGCAATTTTTCAAAATCAAATTTGTGGGTTTTTGAAGGAATTTTCAAACTTTATTCAATATTTTATACTTATTATTAACTAATTTTTATTTTTAAATGCTTTTCTTTAAAAAAATTTAATTTTAATAGTCCGATAAGTGGTCTCGAAAATTGCATTTTCAGAAAGTTATGCTGCTGTATAATCAAGAAATATTATTTTAACAGAAAAATTTTATCGATTCTCAAACTTCATAATATAGGGCTTTAAAATGCACCAGGTCTCAATGCTAGGTGCGAGCAACACCAAAAGTGGTTCCCTTGTTAGATATCAAGTGAAATATGTAAATTTCCATAATTTAGAGAAAAGCCCCGAGAATTATATTCATGCAAGGATCCCGTGGTCAGCGGTTTTTTTTTAATTCAAAAGACCTATCATTAGTTTATTTTCTAAATAGCAGCTCATCATCGCTTTACTTAATGATATATTTTTTTCGTATTTAAATAAAACCGTTTTTATTCAAAATACGTACTAAAATCTCCTATTAGCTATTTAAAACGGAATGTCTGTCATTCAGGATGTTCAGAAATCCGAAGAAACTACTTTCTGATACATTTCTAAATTCATTTTTGTTCCGAAACGCATGAAATTGGCTGGTGTTCTTATTAAAAAACTACAGTAAAACCTCCCTAAAGCGATCACGTTCCGTTCCAATAAAAATGGGTCGCTCCGAGAGGTGGTCGCTTAATGGAGGTCATGTTTAAACCTAGGTTTTAATTGTTGAAAAAAAAGGTAACAATTAATGTTACTAAAATTTACTTTTCACATTAGGAAAAAATATGAAAATTTAAGTATCAAAACAAAAGTTAATTACATAATTTAATCACTGCAGGGTTTAAAAAATGAATCTATTGACATTTGCTTTTATTTTACGGTTTTATCTTTTATAACTTTTATTTCCAAGTCCTTTCGAAGTTCCGTAAATAAAAGCAATTTTTTTTATTATTATTATTACTATTTTGGACGGGAACAACTAATGACGATTTCATTAATTTATCTATTTCTTTGAGAATTTCCTGACAGAATAGAGCAGGGGAATTTATGGACCAACATTCTTAATTGGTTATCAGAGTTAAATTCGTTGCCTAAAAAGGCACAAAGGGGTTTAAACACTTAAAAGTGACCGGAATAAAAAAAAAAAAAAATCTGAACTTTGTTTAGAAGTTTGATGAATAATGCGCTCTCCGGAATTATTTTTCTAATAAAACCTTCTTCAAGCGACCAGGAAAATAACGGAATTTGTTTCATTTTCTTTAAAGAAATGGGTCGCTCCTGGAGGGAGTTCAACTGGGATGGTCTCTGAATGGAGGTAAAATTAGTATTGAGTCTATGGGAATAAATTTCGTTCCATGAAAAAGTGTTCGTTCAGGGAGGTTTCACTGTATGTAATCGAAAGACGGTAAAGGCAGAAGATCTTTTAGAAAATACAATCAAAGTTAGTGTCTTGAACCGAATTCCCGACGCGGCAGAGCGAGAAAGGGGAAAAACTTATAATCACCAAACAAGAAACGCTTATAACTCGATAAGTAATTTATTTATCAAAAATTGGAAAGCTCATTTCGATTCTAAATCGTTTCAATAGTCAGGTCTGCAAATTTTATACCTTTACATCATTTAAAAATGAGTTAAATTTTCGCGTTGTTGAACAGGGGATTTGAAAACCGCTTTAAATAAAGCAAAGATTATTAACCGAAAATTATGGTATAGATTTTGCGAATGGAAAAGTTTTTTTGCCTTCTGATATTTATCTCTTTCTTTTCTCAAGTTATTTTAAAAATCAAGGTTTCAATTATATATGCATAGATGGGGGTTTTTTTAAGGAGGGGGGGGGGTTGCGGGCCAAGGTACTAAAAACTAAAGGACTGAAAATATGCAAAATATTTGGCTAATATCCAAAAGATATCATTGAAATAAGCTATGAAAAAAAATCTAGACCGGGGATCATTGCTACTAAAGCTTTCCCTGGGTGCATATTTTCTTTCTCAATCGCATGCAAAAATTCCCACTTTGGTTTCGATCCTGAAATTGTTTCAATATATTTTTTAATTTTTTTATGATAATAAAAAAATACCTCTCTTGTGCTGTCTGCCTATTAATTAATGATTATTCCCCAAACGAATTCTTGAAATTTAATACATTAGCCAGAATGTATTTGTACAACGAGGGGGGGAATATTGGAGCGGCTTAGGCTCTTAGGGGCGCGAAGTTTTCCCTGGACGAGGGTGCACCGGACCTCGGGCCGATGGGCCGGCGGGCCAGTCTGACCCTAGCTGATTATTATCCTGTCGGTGGCCCGAAGGAGGGGGAGCAGTTTCCGCTGATAAGGAGAATGGTACGTGAATTATTTTATGCAGCACTGTATATGAGGTACAGAATTTATATACAAAGAGTAACATGCAAAGCATTTGTAAAATTTAAAAGCGCATACCGAATTTTAAAACGCACTTCCAGCAATTATTACTCAAAGACAGAAATGTAATCGACAGTACTGTGTTTTGTGTGTCCTTGTAAATTAGGGGTGCACAACCTTTTTAAGAGAAGGGCTACTTTAAAAAATGTCAGGGTTGTCGAGGGCCACATCAGTCACACGAAGAGAATTCTATTTCGGGGAGGTGTGTGTGTGTGGGGGGGGGGAGGGATTTCTCTAGGTTCCCCTACCCAGTCAACATATCCAATTCAGTTGGCAAGTATATATCAACAGTTTACATTTGTATATATAACAAGGATTAATTTGAAAGAGTGATAATATTCCTGGACATTATTCGAGGGAGTAAATTTTGCTTTATTAAAAGTGCTAAAAAACAAACATAGGCATGAAAATGACTGGTGCCGAAAAAAAATGCGAACTTTATGAACGAAGGAGGCAGGAAGAGCCGATCAACATGATTTGATATTTTTACGCGCCTGATCAACGGAATTTAGATTTTCCGCGCCTGATCGACAAAATTAGCGATTTTCCCGCACCGGATCGGCAAAATTCGTTATCTAACCGCACCTGATCGACGAAATTCCTATTATTCTGCACCCGATCGACAATATTTGCGATTTTTCCGCGCCTGATAGACAAAATGCGCGATTTTTCGGATCCCGATCGACAAAAACTCGCGATTTATTCGTTCAAGAACGACGAAATTTCCGATTTTTCCACCCCTGACCGACGAGATTCGCGATTTTTCCGCGAACCATGAACGAAATTCGGGATTTTTAACTGATTCTGACGAAATTTGCGATTTTTTCAAACAGTAAATTGACGAATTTTGCGATTTGTTCTCGAGAAAATCTGACGAAACTCGCGTTTTTCCCGCAGCCAATCAACGAAATTTTCAATTTTTCCGCGCGTCATCGAGAAAAGTCGCGATTTTTCTCTGCCTGACAACAAAATTTACGATTTTTACGAGTTCGATCGACAAATTCACGATTTTTTCGTGCCAAACTAACGAAATTTGGGATTTTTCTGAGCCCGATTGACAAAACTCGCGATTTTTCCGTGTCCGTTCGACGAAAGTTGCGTTTTTTCCGAGCCCGATCAACGAAATTCGCGATTCTTAACTGACTGACGAAATTTGCAATTTTTCCCGCGGCAAATTGACGAAATTCCCGATAAGCAGACGAAACGCGCGATTTTTCCGCACCTAATTGAGAAAATTCGCGATTTTTACGCACCCGATAGGCGAAATTGACGATTCCTAACTGACTGAGGAAATTTGCAATTCTTTCCCACGGCAAATTGGCGAAATTCGCGATTTTTTTCGCGCGACTTACGAAACTCACGATTTTTTCGTAGTCGATCAAGAAAATGCACAATTTTTTCCGCATCATCAACAAAATTGACGATTTTTCCGTGACCGACCAATGAAATTCGCGATTTTTCCGTGCCCGAGCGACAAAACTCGCGATTTTTCCGCGCCCGATCCGAGAAATTTGCGGTTTTTTCCGTGCTTCATCGACAAATTCGCGATTTTTCCGTGCCCGATCAAGGAAATTTGCGATTTTTCCGAGCATCATCAACAAAATTCGCTGTTTTTCCGCACCCGATCAACGAAATTCGCAATTCTTATTTGATCAACAAAATTTTCAAATTTTCCCGCGGCAAATTGACGAAATTCATGATTTTTTCGTGCGACTTTTGGACAAAAATTGCAATTTTTTCCAGTTATCGCGGGCCACACGTTACCCCATCGCGGGCCACCTATGGCCCGCGGGCCACAGGTTGTGCATCCCTATTGTAAATGAACGACAAATGCTATGAATGCGCTATTCTATCCTAATAATCTTTTTGTGAAATTCAGTTATTTATATCAGTTTCAATAGATTTGAAATAGCACAATCTCATTAAAATATTCTGCAAACGATTTTCCCCCATATACCGTAATGTAATGGAATTCTTTTGCGTTCCCCTGTAAATGAACTATTAATCCCACATACTTCATATACGCCACGCTTACATATGTTTGGAAAAAATTACTCTAAACATCCCTTGGTGGCTTTAAATAAGGTTTAGCATTTGCATGAAAATTCGAGTATATTTACGGGAGTTAGAGCTTGGACAGACGGCTATCCAAACCGAATGCATAAACGCTTTTCAGATTTGTTAGAAAGTGCTAAAAACATCCTCGAGTGAATCCGCTCAAGTTAGCAAAAATTACATCAGACTACATGAACATTTGTGATACACCTCAGACAATTCGAAACACTTTGAAAAAATACAATTTTCATGCAAGATATTACCGGAAGAAGCCACGTATCTAAAAAAACAGGCTGGCTAGATAAGGGGTCGTCCATATATGATGCCACACATTTTTTCAATATTTTTGACCCCCTCCCTCCCTTTGTCACAAAGTGTCACACTTCACCATACCCCCTCCCCCCCCCCCCCCCCCCTCTTGTCACATATCACGCTATATTACATAAACATATACTTGCAGTTCAAAAACAAAGTACTATGTTATAGATCATATTTCAAATTTCATTTAGAAACTTTTAACTGTGTGTTTTAATGACATTTGTGAGCATAATAATAATAAAAAGAAAATTGCCCAGTTAAACTGATGGCATTGAGCTCACAGGCTATTCACACTAATTGCATACCATACTCTTATTTCAAAGAATAATGCCTCTCGAAAAATAAATGAAGGGATTAGTACCCGTTGCCCCCCTTTATACTTAACCAAAGAATCTCCAAATATTATCAGCGAAGTTCCTTAACCTAATAAACTGGTATACAAAATTTGAAGCAAATCAGATAATTCTGCATGAAAAAACCATTGCGCTAAATTAAGGGTGGTATTAGCTTCCCCATTTCTCCGTTTATGCTGAACCAATGAACCTTCAAATCTAATCAGAAAAGCTCCTTATCAGAATGAACCTAGAAAAAAAATTAGACTAAATTAGATAATTCTGCATGAAACCCCATTTATCTAAATTAAGGGGAAGGGCAATTGCCCCCTTTCCCCCTTTTATACTTAACCAATGAACCTTCAAATCAAATGAACGACGCCATATCGGAATAAACTCGTATACCAAATTTGAAGCAAATCGAATAATTCTGTATGAAAAACCCATTTATCTCGAATAACTCTGCATGAAAAATCCACTTATCTAAATTAAGGGGGGGAGGGGTAGCCCCCTTTCCTCCCTTTATACTTAACTAATGAACCCCCAAATCTAATCAGGGAAGCTCCTTAACATAATAAACCGGTATACCAAATTTGGAGCAAATCGAATAGTTCTGCATGAAAAACCCATTTATCTAAATTAAGGGGGTAGCCCCTCCCCCTTTATACTTAACTAATGAACCTCCAAATCTAATCAAGCCATCTCCTTAACATAATAAACCGGTATATCAAATTTGGAGCTAATCGAATAATCCTACATGAAAAACACATTTATCTTAATTAAGGGGGGTGTAACCCCTTCCCCCCCTTTATACATAATAATGATCTTCCAAATCTAATCAGGGAAGCTGCTTAACATAATTAACCGGTATACCAAATTTACAGCAAATCGCATATTTCTGCATGAAAAACCCATTTATCTAAATAAAGGGGGGGTAGCCCCCTTTCCTCCCTTTATATGTAACTAATGAACCTCCAAATCTAATCAAGGCAGCTTCTTAACATAATAAACCGGTATACCAAATTTGGAGCAAATCGAATATTTCTGGATGAAAAACCCATTTATCTAAATTAAGGGGGGGAAGGATTAGCCCCCTTTTCCCCCTTTATCCTTAACCAATGAACCCCAAAAACTTATCAGGTAATCGCCTTATCGAAATGAACCTAGAAAAAAATTTTGAAGCAAATCGGATATTTCTGTCAAGAGTTATCGCGTTACGTACATACGTACGTACATACACACTTACGTACATGTAGAACCGGCGGGCACATAAGCTCTCAGGCTTTGATAGCCTGTGAGCTAATAAAAAGAAAAGTACCCAGTTAAACTGATGGCATTAAGCTCACAGGCTATTCACACTAATTGTATATTATTTTCTTATTTCGAAGAATAATGCCCCTCAAAAAATAAATGAAGGGGATTAGCCCCCATTTCCCCCTTTTTACTTAACCAATAAACCTCTAAATCAAATGAAGGAAGCGCCATATCGGAATAAACTGGAACATCAAATTTGAAGTAAATCGAATAATTCTGCATGAAAAACCCATTTATCTAAATTAAGGGCGAGGGGACTATACCCCGTCCCCCCTTTTATACTTAACCAATAAACCTCCAAATCTAATCAAGGCATCTCCTTAACATAATATACCGGTATACCAACTTTGGAGCGTATCGAATAATTCTGCATGAAAACCCCATTTATCTAAATTAAGGGGGGTTACCACCATTTCCTCCCTTTATACTTAACTAATGAATCTCCAAATCTAATCAAGGCAACTCCTTAACATAATAAACCGGCATACCAAATTTGGAGCAAATCGAACATGGAAAACCCATTTATCTAAATAAAAAGGGGGCTAATCCCTTTTTCCCCCTTTACACTTGAGTAATGAACTCCCAAATCTAATCAGGGAAGTTCCTTACATAATAAACTAGTTTACCAAATGTGGAGCAAATCGAATATTTCTGCATGAAAAACCCATTTATCTAAATTAAGGGGGGTACTAGACCCCCTTTTTCCCTGTATCCTTAAACAATGAACCCCCAAATCTAATCAAGGCAGCTCCTTAACATAATAAACTGGTAAACCAAATTTGGAGCAAATCGAACAATTCTACATGAAAAACCATTTATATAAATTAAGGGGGGGGGGGCTAGCCCCCCTTTCCTCCCCTTTATACTTAAGTAATGAACTTCCAAATCTAATCAGGGAAGCGCCTTATCAAAATGACCTGGTATACCAAATTTGCAGCAAATCGAACAATTCTACATGAAAAACCCATTTATATAAATTAAGGGGGGAGTTAGCCCCCCCCCCCCTCTTTACTTAAGTAATGAACTTCCAAATCTAATCAGGTTGCTCATTAACATAATAAACCGGTGTACCAAATTTGTAGCAAATCGAATATTTCTGCATGAAAAACCCATTTATCTAAATTAATGGGGGGGACTAACCCCTCTTTTCCCCCTTTATCCTTAAACAATGAACCCACAAAACTAATCAGGTAAGCGCCTTATTAAAATAAACCTAGAAAAAAAATTTGAAGCAAATCGGATATTTCTATCAAGAGTTATCGCGTTACGTGCATACGTACGTACGTACTTACATGCAGAACAGGCTAGCACATAAGCTCTCAGGATTTGATAGCCTGTGAGCTAAAAATGATTTGCGTATTTTGTATGAAATAAGATTAAGATTTACAACAAAAAACATAATTAATATACAATAGTCATAAAATATTAATATGAAAGAACAATTCAAAACAGTAGTATTTTCGAATTTGAAATGGAATTTAATACATTTGGCTTTAAATGTTAACTTCTGTATGAACATAGAATACTTTAATTTTAAAATAACTTTAAATTTTAATCTGCTGATTTTCAATGCTTTTATTTTAACCAAAATGTGTGATGTCACACTCCTTGTTACCCCATCTCACTCCCTTGTCACAAACTGTCACAATTTCATGAACCCCCTCCGCGCGCTCTAAGAGAGACATCATTTGTGGATGGCCCCTAACTAGAAGTTACATTTTAGAAATGTAATTTTAGAAAATACATTTTAAAAATAATAAATGATTTCTACAAATACAAATTATGAGGATGAACTGTTTCAGAAATTGAATTATTACTCAATATTCAATTTCTGAAACAGTTCAACGATCAATAAAGGCTCTGATTCCAATCTTCAGAATTAAGAATGAAAAAAAAAAAAAAAAAAAAAAAAAATTGCGTCATTTTGACTCAATCAATTTTTCTCCTTAGTTTTTATTAGCTCACAGGCTATCAAAGCCTGAGAGCTTATGTCACCGCCGGTTCTGTATGTACGTACGTGTGTACATACGTATGTACGTAACGCGATAACACTTGATAGAAACATCCCATTTGCTTCAAATTTTTTTTCTAGTTTCATTCTGATAAGGCGCTTCCCTGATTACTTTTGGGGGTTCATTGGTTATGGATAAAGGGGGGAAAAGGGGGCTAGTCCACCTCCCTTAATTTAGATAAATGGGTTTTTCATGCAGAATTATTCGATTTGCTCCGAATTTGGTATACCGGTTTATTATGCTAAGGAAAATCCCTGATTAGTTTTGGGGGTTCATTGGTTAAGGATAAAGGGAGAAAAAGGGGGGTTAATCCACCCCTCTTAAATCAGATAAATGGGTTTTTCATGCAGAATTATTCGATTTGCTCCAAATCTGGTATACCGGTTTATTATGTTAATGTTGAGAATGTAATCGCACATTAACTGTTGTTTTAACCTCATAGTACTTTATATCCTTGTAAGTGGCAACGGCATGGTGGTTCTTGGTTTTATGTTTGAGTTTCTCGAAGTTTCTATTCTATGTTGTGTTACCGTATGTGTGTTCTATATGTAGTCTTTAGTAATAAAGGCATGTGATGTTTTTCATCGGACTCTGATTAATTATTATATCACAACAGCAGAGAGTGGTTGAGATATTTTAATTATAGAACACACGGAAACGTAGTTGCTCACGGGAGTTAATATTTATTTGAGTTCTGTTTTGTGAGCATGGCGACCATTGAAGCCAGTATTAAATACGGAGTTGAGCCTTTCGACGGAAAGAATTTTTCTTTGTGGCGTCGACGAGTTGAAACAATATTTGAAGCAAAGAGCTTGCATATATATTTAGAAAGGGAAGCAGATGATACAAAACCAGAAGACGTAATGGAGGCAAAGAAAGCATATGCTTTTCTACTTACATTGTTAGATGATACAGTTTTTGTTGCTATTGGGTAGTGCAGTTACTGCGCATCAGATTTGGAAGAAATTGAAATTAACTTATGCGAAAACAAGTGCAGTTAATAAAATTCTCGCAAAAAAAGGCTTTCTACGATGAAAAAACGGCGAGAATGTTCCATGCAGTAGCATACTGATGAATTTATGGGTGTTGTGAACGATTTGCGACTTGCTGAAGTAGAAATTAAAAATATGGAGGTCGTCGTATACTTGTTAATGTCTCTTCCCTCTGAATTTGATGTAATTAAAGCTGCTATTGAAAATCAGCCAAATGAGAATCTGAGTTTGGATTTCGTTACTCAGACACTTATAAATGCAGAAGCTTTTATGCAAGATAAGAATAGTCTCAAGGGAAGCACTCCTGGTAAGAATGTTTCTGTTACTTGTGATAATACTGTTTTTAGAGCATCTAAATGTGATATTGTTTGTAACAAATGTAAATTGAAAGATCATTATGCCAAGTATTGTAAGAATAAAGTTGTCTGTCATCAGTGTGGGCGTAGCGGTCATGTTAAAAGAAATTGTAGAGCTAAACAGAAAGCGGATTCAAAAATTGAATCTGCTGCAGTCACTTTTGCAGCCGGAAAAATTGAAGGTAATAATTTTCTGTTAGATTCTGGAGCCACGTCTCATATGTGTAGTAAACGTGAGTGGTTTAGGGACTTAAAACCATTTTCTGGAACAATGGCATGTGCGTCTAAAAATGATAAATTAACCATAACTGGTATAGGGACTGTTTCTGGAACATTGAAAGGGAGAGAAATTGATCTAAAAGATGTGTTGTTTGTCCCAAATCTCAATGGAGAGCTGATATCTGTCAAAATTATTCAATCTGCTGATTACAGTGTTATTTTCAAAAACAACAAAGCTATTGTTAAAAAAGGTCAAGATTGTTTTGTAATTGCTGAATTAAATGATAAAGGACAGTATGTTAGTGAATTTTTACTTGTTAAGGCTGTAGCACTTTCTGTTAATGAAGATGCAGGTTTGTGGCATCGTCGGTTAGGACAATCGTCACATAAGGTTCTTTAGGAAAGGGGCCTTCCAATATCTGAAGCCTTTTGTGAGGAATGCGTTGCAGCTAAACAATCAAATGAGCCCATAGGGAAAGGTCCCAGAGAACATGAAAATACGCCAATGAGAATGATTCATACAGATATCTTTGGCCCTATAAATCCCCCAACCATTACAGGAGAAAAATACTTTGTGACAATAATAGATGACTATTCTAGATTTTGTGAAGTACATCTATTGAGAAACAAGAGTGATATAGTAGAGATCTTAAACTTTTTCTTTAAACAAAATCCTGGAATACACAAAATTAGATGCGATAATGCTATAGAATACGTTTCTGGTGAACTTGCACGTTGCTGTAGGAAAACTGGTATTCTGATAGATCCAGCACCACCTTATACTCCCTCTCTGAATGGAATTGCCGAAAGAGCTAATAGATATTTGCTGGAAAAAGCTCGTGCTCTGATATATGATGCAAAACTTCCCAAAATCTTTTGGGGTTATGCTGTTCAAACGGCTGCCTATTTGAAGAATCGAATACCTTGTCAGAGTACACAGAATTGTATCCCGTTTGAATTAAAGTATGGGAAGTTACCTTATCTTGATGTCATCAAAGTATTTGGATGCGATGCTTACATGAGGATTCCTGATAACCAAAGTAAAAAGCTTGATCCAAAATTTAAAAGAATGATCTTTGTTGGATATTCCGGTATGGGTTATCGCCTTTTTGATCCAACTACTAAACGAATTGTAATTTCTCGTAATGTGAAATTCAATGAAGAAAAGAAAGTATACATTAGAGATACAGTTCGTGATGAAACTAATGTAGATGATGATGATGAGAAAGATGAATCAGAAATGCATGAAACTGATACTTCGGCAGGAACAGAAGTAGAAAATATAAGACCAAAGAGGAATGTAAAATTGCCTGCTAAGCTGGATGTTTACGAAGCCTTACAACAAGCTTAAGTTCAATCTCCTATGAAGATTTAGAAAAATTGACTTCGGAAGAGCAAAACTCTTAGAGAAAAGCAATGGATGATGAAATTGACTCGATGAACAAAAATAGAGTTTGGGAAATGGTAGACTTACCAAAAAATGAAAAGGCAATATCCTGCAAGTGGATTCTAAGAAGAAAAAGAGATGGTGCTTATAGAGCACGATTGGTGGCTAGAGGTTTTCTTCAAAGAGAAGGGGTTGACTACAGTGAAACCTATGCACCTGTCATAAACATGTCGTCACTTCGATTAGTACTTGTTATTATTCTTCAGAAAGAGTTAAAAATATTTGCATTAGATGTGAAAATAGCCTTTTTAAATGGAGATTTGGATGAAACTATTTTCATGGAGCAACCAATAGGATATAACGACAATAGTGGTAAGGTTTGTAAACTCCTTAAAAGTTTATATGGGCTAAAACAAGCTCCTAGGCAATGGTTTCGAAGATTTAGCTAGTTACTATTTCAACTAAATTTTCAGCAACTTGGTAATGAAAATTGTATTTTTGTGAAACATACGAACAATAGTGACATAATATTGGTGTTATATGTGGATGATCTATTAATTGCAGGCAATGATCAATCAGAAGTGAATATTGTAATTGATCTACTCAAAAGTGAGTTTGAAATGACTAAAGCAGAAGTTGCCACTGAATTTCTTGGAATATGCTTAGATTATTTACCTGATCGTCTTTGTTTAAGTCAAGAAGCATATGTGAAAAGACTTCTAGAAAAGTTCAGAATGTCTGACTGCAAACCTTGTGATACACCACTTGCTCCAAAATCAACATCTTCAGATTTTGATAAAGGTGAGAAATTTCATGGTCCTTATCGCGAACTTGTTGGTGCTTTGCTGTATTTATCCATGACAACTCGTCCTGACATACTATATTCTGTGAACTGTCTGAGTCAACTACAAGAACTGCCAACTGTTGCTGCATGGACTGGCCTAAAGATAATACTGCGTTATTTGAAAGGAACTGCTGAATTCAAACTAGTGTCTCAAAAATATAATATTGATAATCCTAATACTTCTTGTTTTGTATGTAGATGCAGATTGGGGATCTGATGCAAGAGATAGAAAATCTGTTTCAGGTTACATAATTAAATTTAATAACTGTCCTATAGCTTGGAGTGTCAAGAAGCAAACTTCTATTGCATTGTCTTCACCTGAGACAGAGATTTTAGCCTTGGCAAAGGCGATACAGGATCTGATTCCTTTGCATGATGTAACTAAAGAAATTTTGATGTGTGCAAAGGTAAATGTAAATATTTTTTAGGATAACCAGTCAATTATTAAAGCAGTACTTAACGAAAATAATTGTGGTAGGCTAAAGCATTTAGAGATAAAGTTAAAGTATATTCGAGAAATTTTGAATTTGTATAACATTCATCTTGAATTAACTCTAGTGAAAAATCTAGTGAAAATCAGTTGGGTGATATTTTTTCCAAAAGTTTGCCTAAGCCTAAGCTATGTAACTTAAGGTATAGGTGTTACATTATGTGCGATTAAGGGGAGGTGTTGAGAATGTAATCGCACATTAACTGTTGTTTTAACCTCATAGTACTTTATATCCTTGTAAGTGGCAACGGCACGGTAGTTGTTGGTTTTATGCTTGAGTTTCTCGAAGTTTCTATTCTATGTTGTGTTACCGTATGTGTGTTCTATGTGTAGTCTTTAGTAATAAAGGCATGTGATGTTTTTCATCGGACTCTGATTAATTATTATATCACAACAGTTAAGGAGCTTCCCTGATTAATTTTGGCGGTTCATTGGTTAAGGATAAAGGGGGAAAGTGGAGCTAGTCCACCGCCCTTAATGTAGATAAACAGGTTTTTCATGCAGAATTATTCGATTCGCTCCGAATTTGGTATACCGGTTTATTATGTTAAGGAAATTCCCTGATTAGTTTTGGAGGTTCATTGGTTAAGGATAAAGGGGGAAAGGGGAGGTTAATCCACCCCTTTTTAATCAGATAAATAGGTTTTTCATGCGGAATTATTCGATTTGCTCCGAATTCGGTATACCGGTTTATTATGTTAAGGAGCTTCCCTGATTAATTTGGGGGTTCATTGGTTAAGGATAAAGGGGGAAAGTGGGGCTAGTCCACCCCTCTTAATTTAGGTAAACAGGTTTTTCATGCAGAATTATTCAATTTGCTCCGAATTTGGTATACCGGTTTATTATGTTAAGGAGCTTCCCTGATTAGATTCGGAGGTTCATTGGTTAAGTATAAAGGGGGAAAGGGGGGCTAATCCCCCTTCACTTATTTTTTGAGGGGAATTATTCTTTAAAATAAGAGTATAATATACAATTAGTGTGACTAGCCTGTGAGCTCAATGCCTTCAGTTTAGATGGGCACTTATTAGCTCACAGGCTATCAAAGCCTGCGAGATCATGTGACCGCCGGTTCTGTATGTATGTATGTACGCACGTATGTACGTATGTACGTAACGCGATAACTCTTGATAAAAATATCCGATTTGCTTCGATTTTTTTTTCTAGGTTCATTCTGATAAGCTGCTTCCCTGATTATTTTTGGGAGTTCATTGGTTAAGTATAAAAGGGGGGAAACGGGAGGCTAATTCACCCCTTAACTTAGATAAATGAGTTTTTCATGCAGAATTATCAGATTTTCTTGAAATTTGGTATACCGGTTAATTTTGTCAAGACGCTTTCCTGATTAGATTTGAAGGTTCATTGTTTAAGTCTAAAAGGGGGTGGGGGGTTCTAAACCCCCTTTAATTTAGATAAATGGGTTTTTCTATCCTATTTGCTTCAAAATTGGTATACCGGTTTATTCTAATAAGGCTCTTCCCTGGTTAGATTTGGAAGTTCATTGTTTAAGTATAAAGAAGTGAACGGGGGTTTAATACCCCCCCCCCTCCCTTAATTTAGATAAATGGGTTTTCTATCCGATTTGCTTCAAATTTGGTATATCGGTTTATTTCGATAAGGCGCTTCCCTGATGACATTTGGAGGCTCATTCTTTAAGTATACAGAGGGGAAATGAGGGGGGAGGCGAATTCCCCTTTAATTTGTTTTTCCAGGGACATTATTCTTTGAAATTAGAGTATAATATACAATTAGTGGGAATAACCTGTGAGCTCAATGCCATTGGTTTAACTGGGCACTTTTCTTTTTTATTAATGTAAAAATACATTTAAAGCTAAGCATAACGTCACTTGCGCAAACTTTTCAAACATACTTTATATACGTAGATTTATGCTTAGCCACAGTACTATATTCAAATTAAAATATATTTTCTATTTAACTGTAATGAGAAAAACTAATAGATGCGTCAAGATAAAATAAACCCAATAGACAATATTCCCACAATGTCGCAATAAATAAAAAATTTTATTATCTCCTAAAATTAAAAAAACACGTGCATATTTTTGTTTTATTTTTTTACAGAAAATAACTTGCAAATGAAAAAATACGTCCAAGAACATTTTTCATTATTTCTCTTTTATATGAAACAATGGAAGTAATCCGATTGCCACCATTTTGAAGAAATTTCATTAAAAAAAAACTTTTAAAATTAAAATGAAAATATAAAAATGGGAATATTTCAAAAAATAGGGTAGACCGGGGCTAGTTGGCCATAGGGGTACATTGGCCCAGTCGCGATATTTTTTTAACTTTGCGTTAGATGACATTGTCAGTCCAGCCAAGTTATGCGTTTGCTTCGCTTTCTTCCTCCAACATCAGCACCATTGAAGTCGGAGCGTTCCGTTAAAGAATTATTGGTAATTTTCTAAATTTTGCAAAGGTGAGTAAATTTCCTCTCTTATAAATAATCTTTTTTATTTGTTTGTAGATTACATTTTAGGTTTTGATATATAATAATTCAGAAAAATAATTGTTCGTAGTTATTGTAGGGCATGTTTTTTCATTGAAATATACTTTCAGAATAATTCCTTATAGTCATGAAAAACAAAAATGTCAATACGGGTTAGTTGGCCCATTTGGCACGGGTATTGGAATTTGATATATTTAATGAATTATTTTAATAAACATTTATTATTTTTTAATTGATTTATTATTAATTAATAGTAAGGAATTATTTTATTAATTGAATTCCTGGTTATTTCAGTCAATCTTTTAAAAAAATGAAGTTATAACGTTGTTTACCTCCTCCCTAAATTAAATAATCAGCTGCTCCTGTTGTACAAAAACATTTATAACTTAATAATTATAGAAAAATCTCTGTTGGCTTGGCTTACAGGCGCAGGTAGATTTCAAAGTTAAGTACCAATTTCACGAAGAATTTAACGGATTAAGGGAATGTGATTTTTTTCTTATACAACCTTCCCCCCCCCCCACCACACACACACACACACTTTTTTTTAGTTTTTAATTTCTTTTTGCTGTAAGAGTTGCTCTATCAAAAGCTTGTCAATACAAAAATTGTAGATAATATTAAGATGATTTATGATAAATTTAAGTGAATTGACGAAGTTAGGAATTTTTTTTTCTTCTGAAAACCTATTTTTGCACTCCTTGAAGCCATTTTTAATTATATCAAAAATTTGTCATGCATAATTTTTTAGCCCTTTTCCTAGAAGTTTTGAAAACTTTAAACTGATTGGATATGGTATCGTGTCCATATAAAAGTAATATATATATATAAAGTTTCGAACTGGGGTGATTTTGGGATCTAGGGGCCATGATCGGTGTAGATCTGCAAAACTTTTCAAAAATTCCAACATATGGGAGATTGCAATAGGTAGAATTTCTTACGAAATCTACCTGAAAGTTCGGCTCCTAGTGTTACATACTACCGCTAAAAGTAACAAATCTAACAATCAAAATCTATCCGCCTCTGAATATTTCTCAATTATTAATAAAATCCCCTTGTTTCCCGTCCAGAGAAGAGATTGCCACAAATAATCCTTTAATAACATCACATTTTATGAAGTGAAACCTCTTGCCTGAGTACTTATTCGTTGAAACTAAATCATCCTTTCCCTCTTCATAATCCATAAAAAGGACAGTTTCAGGAAAAAGAAATTTAATTATCAAAAGCTATATTTCCTTTAAGAGACATGTCCCTTCCGCAGACAGAATAGAACTACTCTTCCCTATCCGTTGATAAAGATCAGTAGTTCAAACAAAAAAATATAAAAAATGATATCATCCAACATAATTATATCAAGCACATTGCTATATACTAACTTATTAGATTATCTAAATCTCATTATACCAATAATAAATCATGAATGTAATCAATAATATATATATTTCATGATAAACAAACTGTGTATTTTAATACTTAATTAGGAATTAAAATTTTATATTAACGAAAATTATCATTATTTCACAGAAGCTGGCATTAGTCAAAGCATCATCAAGAAATATTACATTTTACTGACAGAAATTTGAAGGAAATGATGCGCTAGAGAAACATAATAAACGAAAGAAAAGAATTATTGCACTTAACAGATGTACAGAGGCCTTGATACAATTTATTTATCATCTGGTGTTTATAATAAAACACCTAATTAAGGATGAATGATTTTTTAAATTAATGTACTCTAAGATTTACAGTGTTTTAACACTTAGCATGTTCTTATTAAAATGTATTACTGTTACGTAATAAAGACATTTTTTATGAGAAAATAAATTCAAATTTTAAAGCAATTTTTCGTGGAAGTTAATAATTTGAATGAGTCACAGTTTTAATATTTAAAATTTTTATTTTAATTTTGGAGGCTATATTGTGTTTTCGTTCGCAAGAAATAAAAATTAAGATTTGGTAAAATTTTGATCATTTCTTAAACTTCTACACTATAAGAACATTAAAATGTGTCGTCAAAAGTGGCGGGCCAACTTACCTCGCAATCGGGGCAGGTTGGCCCAAGCGACTTGGTGTCAGTTTGAGCTTCTTAACTAATACTTATTGTTAATATTTTCAAGTTTTATTATTGTGACTTCTTCCTGAAAGTACACTGACAGTGGTAACATAAAAAGAAATTTAAAATGTTGAATTGTAATTTTTTTTAAATTATTAGAAGAAAAAGCTGACCAGCTAGCCCCGGTCTACCCTAGATACTGAGGGCACATCTACAAAGGAACCGCTTTAATTAAAAAATAGAAATTAGCAAAATCGATTCAGTAGAAAGCTCAGGGCAGATGATTAAAAAAACAGACTTGTATTTTAACTATATCCTATATATATAACATCCTAATGAAATGATTTTATGAAACGACTGAATAAACGACTGATTATCTTATACAGCTATTTCTCCTAAAATTTGGAACGTTTGGTGGTGAAATGAACTCCAATTATCCGTATTGATCCACAGATTTCAAAAGTGGTATTAGAATTTTAAAATTTGAATTAGTTTTCGAGATTTTTTTTTCTAATTTTAAAACATTTCTCAAATGATGGCAACTAAATTACTCCATTTTTGTGATTTTCTAATTTAAATTGAAATTACCTTTTATTTCAATCGATAGTGAAGACAATATTGTGATTAAATTATATTTTCCAGAAAAATTTTAAAAAACAAAAACTTTTTTCATTAGGAGTCAGTTTATTTTAGAAACCAATAATCGTCTGTCACCTTCAAATTCCATAGACGTAAAAAAAGATTTTCTTTTCAGTTTTAAAGAGAAAATGATACCAATAATCTTAAAAACAAAGAAAATTTTAAAATAAAAATTAAATGGTCACGTGTTTAAAAGAAGAAAATAAGGAAAGTTACGTCAAAATCTTCACACGAAAATATTAAAAAGAAACTACTAAAACTTTAAAAATAATGATTTATTGACGGGAAACACATTTAAAGGTGATAATTAGGTCATATTTAAAATGCCCAAATATTAATATCGAATATTTAAAGTGTCTAAAATAATTAAATTATTACACGTGAAAAACCTTTAATGGTGAATATTAGGTAATATTTAAAAAGCTCAAATAAAAATAATTCCAGTTACTTTTAAGTTAAATAATATATGTACCCGTGAATCTTTAAAAGAGAAAAAAATGTAAAATAAATAAATTATTACATGAGCAATGTATTTAATAGGGAAAATTACTTTTATATATTAAAACGATACATTTAAAACGTTTTCCATTCCAAAAATATTTAATTTGATGTCACATGGTATGAAAGTGGTGCAGCTAGCAAATTTGCTTATATATTACATCATTAATGACGCATAAATACAGGTAAATATGCGCAAAATACTTTCGATTTATTTTGTACGAATTACTATTCGATAAATAAATATTAGAAAATTCGGATATTCTGAATTATTATTATAAACAATATACATTGTAAAAATAACATGAAAATATGCATGACGACGTATTAATTGCGAAAAGAAATCATGAATAAGTTATACATGTTCCTGAAATATTTAAAACTCTATCAAAACATAAATATAAGCGTAGAATTTCAAAATACAATGCTTTTCAATACGTGGATCTGAAAGCTATTCACAAGCAGACGGAATTTTTTAACCTCAAACCTGAAGGAAGAATATTGTCCACAGGGTCATTATAAAACTCAGAAAGATAGCAACATTTCTAACCTAATCATTTTACACAAGCTGATTTTCAAATGTGTAATTGATCTTACTTATCACACTGAAAAAAATGGGTACTCAAAATTGAGTAAAAAGTACTCAATTTGAATAAGTCACATGCTCAAAATAGCTCCGATCCAAATGTTACTCCAAATGGAGAAACACATGTACTCAGTTTTGATTCCATGGTTGTGTTGAAATATGAATCGTTATGTACTGCCCCCTAAAACCTAAAAATTAAAGTAAAAATGTACTAACATTTATTTCCTGTTCAAAGTTATTAACAGGAAACGTTTAATTGATTATTTATTAAGAAAAATAGCAAAATTATTAACAAGATACCCAAATTGAATATTTTTATGACAAGAGCTTTATTTCCAAGCACTTTTAAATTATTTTAAAACGCTGTGCACAATTTAATATTTACATTAATAAACATCATTTATGCCGCCATAAATGAAATAAACCATTATAGGGTATACAATTATCGTTTTGTTTGGGTTTGATAACATGTGATG